>OX101811.2:35611536-36864128 GCA_944452925.2 Chrysolina oricalcia
TTAATTGAAGATAACCTGTGGAAATTGACTTATTTTTGAACTGAATGACGCTTTCCTATAGGAAGCAAATAACTCATCTCTCAGGATTTGCTATAAAACCAATTTACCAATCTAGGTAACTTCATAGAAATCATTTATACTACATCATTCTTCTTCTTTGATCCCATTATTTCTTGATTATTTTCATATAACTAATGACGGCTGCATTTCCCGTGTTTAAGATTCTTTAACCTCCTAAATAAGAAACGTATATCGTCAGATGGCAGTGCGTGTTCTCCCGACGAAATAAATACAAACTCCGCCTCACTTCTAACTTGGCGATTCTCGTAAGATACAAGTCCGAATTAGATAATTCGGTGCTCGTTCTTCCAAATTACATATCTAGATTAAAACCTGTTTGTTTTCGTAGTAATCTGAAAGTTTGCACGAAAATTTCAAATGAATAAATATAATGGAATCCTGTCACACAATGTATCAAGAATTGAAAAAATATTTCAGCAAAATCTGTTTGAACTATCTCGGAAATGGTTTGAATGTGAATTTTAATATGAAGTATACCGCAAAAAGAAATAGATAATGACGTCTGAAATATCAGATAAAAGGTAATGTCAAATAAAACATGACATGCATGCAGCACAAAATAAATATACAACTCTGACGTAAACAGTCTATTCAGTATATATTTTTTTTAATGTTTTGGACCAAAATCACTTTTACTTGTTTTTCTTTTTACACGTTTCATAGTAATTTGACATGTATGCTATATGTAGGTATGTAATGGAATCGTTGAACAAAATTTACACTTGCAGACGTCCGAATGATTTGATATTTGATACCTAGGTGTTCACTGTTCATAATTCCAGTAGCAGGTGGGTACTCTATTATAAATGTCTTTAAAGAAAATACAAAAAGCGAGATATGTGATTTGGTTTCTGATTCGATACAAAATTAGTAGGTTCAGGTTTTCGGAGTCGTAGATTATCAATCTTTCGTTAAAATTAATAATTTCAAAATGGCGGACGAGATTTGTGATTATGGTCCGATTCGATTCAAAATTTGTCTGTTGGTTTTTCTAGCTCAGAGATTATGAACCAACCTTGTCAAAATTGATGAATTTGATATGGCGGTTCCAAGATGGCGGACGAGTTTTGTGATTATGTTCGATTCGATTCAAAATCGGTTTTTGGGATAAGAGATCCTGATGATTTCTGTTAAAATTCGTGAATTCAAAATGACGGAAAAGATTTGTAATTTCTGGGCGGGTTCTAAGATTATAACCTATGTATAGTTGTTTCTGGGTTCGAAGACAATGATTTTTTGTCAAAATTCAGGAATTCAAGATGGCAGAGGAGTTTAGTGATTTATGGTTGAATTCTATATAAGAATGATATTTTGGGGTTGGTGATGATGAATTTTTCATCAAATTTCAATAATTCAAAATGGCAACTCCAAGATGGATTCCGTTTTTATGTGAGTTATGGTCGTATTCTGTTCAAAATTACTATTTAGGATTCGAAAACATAAAATCAGATGTGGAATCATGAATAAAAAATTTAAAAATCATCAGTTATCAGATTTTGACTTTCAAGTTAGTTATTGAAAATAGTCACCAATAAGATCTGATCGTAATTTTCTTGAAAACTATTTTCTAGATTTGAATAAATTTTTTGCAGGAAAGGTCCATAGTTTAGGTACATATGTCTTATTCCATATAAAGTGTGAAAGAATATAAGACTCTATCACCCGTGAAACATTCAATTCAACCGATGTGATCAATACAACTGTTGAAAATAAATTAAACAATGTTTTAGCTAGATGTTGTATTCTAATATAAGTGAATATTAAGACAAATTAGCAAAATCTTTATTTTTTTAAATTTCTTCCTCTACCTTCAACAACAAGAAGCATATATCCCTAATTATCATTCCTCTATTCTATCTCAATTTACATAAAATGCTTTCAGCTTTGGAAGCATTATTGATTCCCAGACACAAACGTCTCTGTGTATTCTTTTTACATTGAAATCATTTCTCGTATATATCTATAACTCAATCGCAAGTTGATAAAAATAATTATGATTCTTCTCCAACATAGAAGCATTAATGAAAATAAAAAAATGGAGTAAATAAATTCGAATGTTTACTATTCTCGATATAAATGCCGCCAAAGAAACAAACAAAGCCGTAACAATCACCTGGTATCAAGTCAATGTTTCATTTGTTTATCTTGCCGCTCTGCCCCATTGGAACGTTCAAGAAGAGTCCGATGTAGCTTTTCAACTTCAAAGAAACATCAAAAACGCCGCGATGCCCAAATAAACCGTTGTATCGGAAACCAATGTAGAACGAAGTTGCCGATATGGGAGTCACAAGAACAAGTTATTTAGGAATATGCGTAAAAATATGCCACTAACTCCGAAATTCTCGGTAAATAGCTCTGACGAAGTGGAGAGTGTATTTCCTGATAAATATGAATGGAAAAATGTTTTTAAGACAAATGCACTGAAAACGGTTAATTTCTTTAGATCATTCGTAAAATATATCATATTGAATTATTTAGTTTTGAAAAACTCATCTCCTATTCCAAAAACTCCTAGATACAAATTTTGAATAGAATCTGATCTCAAATCTCGCCATCTTGAATTTTATGATTTTGACAAAAAAAGTCAAACTCACCGATCCAAAGAACCCATACATTCTAATTTTGAAAGGACTCGGACAATAATTATTCGTTCGCCGTTTTGTAGCTGTCATTTCGAATTATCAAACATTGAAAAAAAAATCATGTTATCCGACCACAAAAACCCCTATACCTATACCAACCCAAAATAGAATCAGACCAAGAATCAGAAATTTCGTCCGATATTTTGGAGTCGCTACGTTGAATTATTAAAAAAAATTATGACTTCCCAAACCCAAAAGCTTCTATATACCAATTTTGAACAGAATTGTATCAGAAATCACGAAACTCGTCCAACATTCTGGAGTCGCCTCTTGGTTTTTCCTGATATAAAATTGTTATGGAGTTAAAAAGCTATTAATTGTAAAAGTTTCGATCGACCCGAATGAGTTTTATTTTTTCCCATTCCCAATCCGACCCTGTGCCAGATGTCATACTGGCTATATGATACTCTCTCTTTTCCTCACCAGTTGTGTGGGAGGAGCAACCTGAGGGGCGTGTCATTTAAAAGAAATGCAGTTCTATTTCTGAATCCAGAATTGTAAGTAATAATCAGTTTTCACTGGTCGACGGCTGAACCAAACCTTTATTAGTTGACTTTGATAAAGCTGGAGATTTCTCATTTCAAATGGAATAAAGCAAGGAAACCCATTTCGCGAAAACAACACATTTTTGTGAAATTATTCACAAAAAAAATTAAATATTTAGGAGCAAAATAAGAAAGTCGTTTAAATAAGTGAATGATAGACTTCGATACTGAAATGAAACAACACCAAAATATTCGTTCGTTTTGATGGTGGAACTGAACGAAAATGCCCAAAAATAAGGGAAAATATCCTTTTCATTCATTTAAAACTCAAAGAATTTTTTTTTCGTTATTTTTATTTTTATACAATCATACAACCCTTCACCACTCAGATAAAAAAAATCGTTTCTGACTCCCCTTAACTTCCAAAAAACTATAATCGGTGAAAATAAACATCTTACTTTTTTTCAAATTTATTAACAACTGATTGTTAAGAAATAACATTCTATAATGTTTGACGTAAACCTAAATATTTTCATAAAATATTCAACATTATATTTTTAAACAGAAATTATACCCCAAGATACACCACTGAAAAGTGATTGGTCAGAATTTTAAATCTGTTAACAAAGGCCGTGCAATGGCTTAATCCAACAAATAGATATTGTGCCGAATGGCACTTAGCGAATGAAGAAAACAGTTGTTTGCTCTTTTTATAATCGTTCTTCATCAAAACTTGCACGAGCCTCCATATATGGATTTTGCATACCAATGAGTAATTATTACTACGCGCCATTAATTTACGGACTATAGTAATATATTTGATATTTGCCGCACACAATCAATGTGGACATTAATTTAGTCAACAGGTTTTTCTTATGTCTGTTTTTAATAGTGTTCTTCAGGGAAATATTTCACTAATATAATTATTACTGTAATTATTGTCACTTTTATTGACTGGTATTTGCTGCAGAACATCAGTGTGGAGATTTATTTATTTGGGTAAACAGTTTTGCAAGATTATTTCAATTGTGTACTTAGGGATATTTATTTACATATTATAATCTATGGGTCATATTCATGAAGTTGGGTGGCTACTTTTTACTCACATTTTTAAAGATGCTACTCCATTTGATATGCATAAAGATGTAGGTATAAGCTCCAACTTGTAAGTGTAAGGATGTTCTCGCTCCTTAAGTACCGATTTTTATTTTTATATGAATAAATGCGAGCGTCAACTCCATCCACTATCTACTTCAAATAATGCGAAGCTCCTTAGTAGCAGACTCAGCTTCATCAGAAGTAGATGCCTGTGTGCGATGGCTGAATTTATGCCAATTTATCAGCCTACCAAGGTGTTTAAGGTTCGTAAGGAATCAAGAGAAGTAGAGTATCGTGCCTTATATCGGTTCAGCAGAGTAAATGTTCAGTGGATAACTAACAATTTCCTTGAGAATACTGAAGAATATAGGGACTGAGCCTTGAGTAATGAAGAAAGAATGAGAATTTTTTTACGTTAGTAGCAGAAGATATTGGTGATGGTATCCCGAACCGTTTCCAACGTCATAGCACGTATTGTGCAAAAATCAAATGTTTGGATCAAATTTCCATCTTCACATGAATATCTACAGAATGCTAAAAATAAGTGGCAAAAGAAAATATAAATTTTCCTGTACTTATGTTCCTACACTGACCTTGTAATCGAGCAATAGTAGGATTTGATCCTCCTTGCAAGAAATTAAATAGCTCTTGCTCTCATCCTTTCAATTTTATTACTTTATTTCCTGTTTCTGTTTCTGCCTGTACTCGTTGTCAGTCTGGTTTTTATGTTTATAATCTTCTTCCAAATCTGCCCTTCATTATATTTTACTCCTAATTCAGCTTCTTACTTTTCTTTTATTTCTTCAACCGATTTACGTCGTTTCTTTTTTACTTCTTAGATTTCTCTGACAAAACAGCATATTGTTAAATTATCTTCACAACGGTTTGACTTTCCAGAACAGCTCAACATCTTGTAATCAACTTATCAAACATACACAACCTACGTAAAAATTTGAAATGTCTGAATGACGGGGATATATGCGATTTCGGGGAGACCACGAAAGACAAGTCGAAACCTGCAAATCAGAGTGCCCATTTGACTATTTCATTTAGACCCGAGTACCATCTCCGTTTTTCGTTATATATTTTATGCATACCAAAACGGAGTTCGCGCTCATTAAGAGGAGTAGTTACTCACTACAATATGAAGTCGCTACTTCTGAGAGTCCACTCAACTTTATACATATGGCCCTATATCTGTATGGCCCGCTATCAGTGTGCAGAATATTTGTATAAATTTTGTGGTAACATGTCTAATTTTTGAATCATTTATATCTATAGATATTTGTTTTTTTCTCTAATGGACATTAGAGTCCAAATCAATTGCTACTTTCCAGGTTGTCACCTTCTCACTTGTCAGCCCATTGTGATCACAACGGGAGGTTGGAATGCAACTGGAGAACACCGTACAAGGTACTCACTCACTTTAAGAATATTTCTGTTTTCCTCATACGGTTGATTAGAGGTTCCTAAACTGAGCGTTTTGCATTTATTTCCAATCATAAGCACAATACTCGCAGAGTAGTCATCATACTACATACCATTTTTTAGATAAAAAATCCGAGTAAAAGTCTCCATTGGTCCAACTCGATCGTATGACTAGATTCGGCGCTAGAGGGCGCCAACTCATGAATTTTGTGATTTTTTGAGAAATTCAGCTGAATAAAAAAATATCAATATATCATTTATATTCAATATGGTGTGCGACTGAGCATTCCTTAAATTCTCTAGAAATATTTTTTCATAATACAGAATAAAAAAATGCCATTGTTTTTCTACAGGGTTGTCAACAATATACTCTTTTCTTGAATGAATTCGCCTACGGGGTTATAAGTTGATTAAGTTTATCATTGAGGATCAATCAGAATGGTTTGTTGATCGACCAAAATTTAATGAAGATATCAATACAGGGTGTTTGAAATGAGTAAGGGTTCATATTATATATCGAGTGGCCCATTAGTATGAGGAGGTACAGTATTTCGCTTATCATGAGGAGTGTGAAAAATGTTTCAGTTAAAAGTTATACGGTTCACTTTGTTGCGTATAATAAAAATGTTTCAAAATATACAGATTGTTTCTTTAAAGCAGGGCAACACAAAGCATCATTTTTTTTAAAGAACCACCCTGTAAATTTTCACACTATTGAACCAAGCAAAATATTTCACATACGAAGATATTTTTTCTTTATTTTACGGCGTTGTATTGCTGAAAGAAATAAAATGTTCTGAAAAACATACCATTATAAGAAATTAATATAATTTAGGCAGAAACATTAGTATCATGCACAAATTATTAACGTTCCTCTAGTTTTCCAAATCAGGGGCTAAGTTTAATAACTCCGTGCCTATGATTGAATTCTCCTAGGATTCAGATGGCTAAACGCAGTTCATTCAGTTCAAATATATAGTCGACGGAAATATACTTACTAAATATCCTCAGAACATCAGATATATTCCTTTGGGTCACTCACAAAATATATTCATATTTTATAGCTTGCTAATTCCTACAAAAACAAAAAATCAATTATTTGGCGCCCTTCATCGTCGAACCTTTAGGTGTTGAGGACGAAGTCATGTTTGAATCCTCGAAAAAAGTAATCACTTATTCAAATAGAATGGAGCCTTCCTTGTATGAAACACTATGTATTTTCTTTTGCATTTTGTTCTGAGAGATCAAATTCCATTCTGACCGAACATCAATAATAATTAACTTAATCAACTCATAGTCTCGAAGGCGAATTCTTTCACCTAGAAATTGATTATATTGGAAACTACCTTGTACAAAATCTTTTTTTTTGTTTTAAAGATGAACCATTCACGATTTTATGAACGCTCAGTTGAACAACAGTTGAATATAGATTACTAATAGTATGTGAATGTTTTTCATTTATCTGTATTCACTGAAAAATAATAAAATTCGTGATTTGGAGTAATTATATGAATAAATAATATTATTCCAAACACCCTGTATTCATAGCTACATTATTTTTGGTCGATCAATAAACCATTCTGATTGATCCTGAATGATAAACTCAATAAACTTATAAGTTTGTTAGCGACTTCATTTACTGAAGAATTGAGTATATTGTTGACAACCCTGTAGAAAAGCAGTTGCGTTTTTTTATTCTGTATTGTGAAAAAATGTTTCTCGTGGACCTTAGGAATGCTCAGTCGCACACAATATTGAATACAAATGAGATATTCATATTTTTTTAATCAGCTGAATTTCTCAAAAAATCACAAAATTTATGATTTGGCGCTTCTAGCGCCGAATCTAGTCATACGATCGAGTTGGGCAAATGAAGACTTTTAGTCAGAATGGCTTCAGCTACAACATATCAAAAATCCAGCCATTTTCACAGAAAGACTTTTTCCCATAAGATGTGTGCGTGGTCCTTTCTCGGGAATATCGGAAAAACCGATTTTTTAATTATTAATTTTTTTCTCGAACAAATCATTTTTTTTCTCGAAATTTGGAGGAAGTAATATAACTTATTATTTCCCTATAGCTTGGCAAACATAGCTGCAATTGTGAAAATATGCTCGCCCATGATGCGCATTGGTCGACGGACTATGCAGTGATATTCACGTGATTGTTCGAGCAAGAAGTGGCAAATTCACAATCTCAGCTATGTTTGCCAAACTGTAAGCTGTAATTTTTTGTAGCGGAATACAGATTTCTCCTTTTTTTATTCGACAAATTCCGACCAAACGATCTCATTTTCAACTGAAAAGTTTCACCGATAAAGTTCGTGTTTTCAAACTCGCCAGCAGCTAATTTTTTCGTTGAAGCGTCTACTTTTAGATTATTCAATAAAAGAGTAGCACTACTGTGGAAATTTTTTCCAGAAAAAGCGAAAAAATTAAAAAAGCCGATTTTCGAAAATCATTTTTTCAAATTTTTGTTCTATACTCATATTTATTTATTAAAATTAACAGTTGAAACCTTTCGAGAATATTAATTTCATTTTACCTTGATAGGTACAAAAAATAAATAACGACGTAAATAGGGATTTGATTATGATAGAAAGTCGAAAGGAGGTGAACTTTTGAGGGTAAAAATGGTTTCTCACGATTTGCAGCGAAAATTAACATCCTACAGAAAAAAAGTTAAAAAAAAGTTGTTGGCAATAAAAAGATTTACTTACGACTTTTGTATTCAAGAATTTTCCACATAACCTCAAATTTTCCGGAAAAATCAGAAAAACCGTTTCAATTTGGTTTATTTTTATTTTGTATGAAAATTGTATGTTTTTCGCAAAATCTAGTGGAAATATACCTTTTTATGTTCTGAAGCAGATGTTGTTTTCCTCGAACCTCTTTGAAGTACTCGGAAAGGAGGCGGCTCCTAGTTAGGCTGGTGCCAAAACAAATTTTAAACGCCTAAAATAAGAAAGAAAGTAACGCGCAAGAACCAGGTGGAGAATGTTGTTGAGGATCCAACTTTGACGGAAAAAAAATTTAAACACAAAAACACTCAAAATGGTGAAATGGAGATGAAGTTTGGGGGTTGAAAACGGTTTTTTGCTATTTGCGGCGAAACGTCAATACATAGCGGAAAATGTTTGAGAAAAAAGTTGTAGATAATAAAAAAATCGTAAACTTTTATATTCGACACTTCGACATAACCTCAAATTAACCGTCAAAATGGCAGAAAACCGATTTTTCAGAATTTAATGTTTTTATCGAGTAAGTATGATTTTGATGATTTGCAGGAATATGTCTTTTTTGTGTCAAATGAGAAAGATTTTTTCGCAATTCAGAAGACTCCTAGTTTTCCTAGTTTGTTTTTAGTATTTGGAAGGTCTATGAGTGATCATTTAAATTTTTGAATGAACCACCAAGTTACATAGATCATTTAAAAGTATACATTTCAACAATTAAAATGATCACTTATATATAGAAGAGTTTAAAAAAAAAATATGTACACAACTCTAAAACTAGTCTTTTCTTCTGAATTGCGAAAAAATCATACTTATTCGACACCAAAAAGACATATTCTTACAAATTTTCATGTAAATTAATTAATTTATAAGCGAGAAAAAATTAAATACAGAAAAATCAGTTTTTCGCCATTTTGGCGGTCAATTTGAGGTTATGTCAAAAAGTGTGAAAACGATAGTTTTCGATTTTTTCATTATCCACAACTTTTCCATTGAACTTTTTCCGCTAAAATGTCATCTTTCGCCGCAAATCACAAAACACCGTTTTCAACCCCTAACCTGCATCCCAATTTCACCATTTTGAGTGCTTTCGTGTTTAAATATTTTGTTTCGTCAAAGGTGGAACCTCTACAACATTCTCCACCTGGTCCTACCCTATTACTTTTTTTCTTATTTTAGGCGTTTAAAATTCGTTTTGGCACCAGCCTAACTAGGAGCCCCCTCTCACCAATTTTTTCGAAGAGATTAGAGGAAAAATAAATATTTTGCTGCAAAAAAACATCTAATTCAGAACATAAAAATGTAAAGAGAAATATTCTCAATAGAAAATTAAACCAAAACATGACTCCTTTCAAAATGGAAAAATCCTACGATAAATTGAATTTTCTTTTTTATTCAGAAGTATGACTCACAGAAAATTGCTCATTTCATTGCGTGAATTGCATCTCTTTCGCTAGGCCTCCAATTCATTTTGGTCGACCAAAATGTATGCATTTCGTTGCAAAAAAAACATTTGATTCAGAACATAAAAAGGTACTTTTCCAGTAGATTTCGCGACAAACATACAATTTTCATACAAAAAAAATCTAAACGGTTTTTCTATTTCCGGATACTTTGAGGTTATGTGGAAAAATCTTGAATTCAAAAGTTCTAAATCTTTTTAGTGCCAAAACTTTTTTTAAATTTTTTTTCTGTAGGAAGTTGAACATGACTCCTTTGGAAATGGAAAAATCCTACGATAAATTGAATTAACTTTTTTATTCAGAAGTATCACTCACAGAAAATCGCTCATTTCATTGATGCGTGAATTGCATCTCTTTCGCTAGGCCTCCAATTTATTTTGGTCGGCCAAAATGTATGCATTTCGTTGCAAAAAAAAACATCTGATTCAGAACATAAAAAAGGTACATTTCCACTAGATTTTGCGACAAACATACAATTTTCATACAAAAAAAAATAAAAACAAGTTGAAACGGTTTTTCTGATTCTTGCGGAAAATTTAAGGTTATGTGAAAAAATCTAGAATGTAAAAGTTGTAAATCTTTTTAGTGCCAACAACTTTTTTTAAACTTTTTTTCTGTAGGAAGTTGAACATGACTCCTTTGGAAATGGAAAAATCCTACGATAAATTGAATTAACTTTTTTATTCAGAAGTGTCACTCACAGAAAATCGCTCATTTCATTGATGCGTGAATTGCATCTCTTTCGCAGGCCTCCAATACATTTTGGTCGACCAAAATGTATGTATTCTCCCTTATCTAGTTTATAGATAAGAATTTCCAATGGAAACTGGACATAAGAAATAATCAACTATCTGCATGAAAATGCAAATTTTCACTTTCAGATTTTTTCTTTCAAGTAAGGTTCTTTTCACAATATCTATCAGATGTAGTTCAATGTCCAGCGTGGCTTTTGCCGGGGAAGTAGTTGTTTTCTGTTGGATATTACAAAAAATTGCTTCTTTTAATTTCAACTATCTGAATGAAAATGCAAATTTTCACTTTCAGATTTTTTGTCTCAATTTATATAGGGCTTCTTGACATACCTTTTTGGGAATTTTAACCTTCCACAGTCTGAAAATGAAAAATATTTTAATTCAAAGAAATCTGTACAAGTGTAGAGGGGCAATAATCAATTTGCCCCGATCAGTTACTGCGTTTAGAAGACTGTTGTCTTGAAAACAGTTTATTATTTCGTCAGTAACGTATCGAATACTAAATTTGCCTATACGACGAGAAAAATTTTTGAATTGACTAAAAATACTTCTCTTTTTCGAAAACGTTGACGTTTCGGAGACTAAATCTGTCTCCGTTATCAAAACTCGAAGGATGAAAATTTGAGGTGATGTGGAAAAATATTTGATAGAAAAGTTGTAGATTTTTTTATTTTCAACAACTTTGCAATTTAACCTTTTTCGATAGAAGGTCAACTTTCGTTGTCAATCGCGAAAAACCGTAAAATATCACTTTCAACCCCTAAAAGTTCACCCCGTTCCACCCTCCTCCATTTTTTGACTCCAATTAATTTTTTACGTCATTTGAACAATATTCTGCTCCTCATGCTGTTAATAATTTTTCCCGCTTATATATATTTTTTCGTCCATCAGCACTGCTCTACAGTGCTTTTTTCTTTTGACTTTATTATAAATTTCATCTAGAAATCTCCTCAGAGACATGGATCAGTCTGTTTTCTGGGCTGGCTTCTTCAACTCACTGGCGCGGTATAAATTTCAGAAAGAACCCATGGCATCCAAATTGAGTTAGTCGGAGACTGCAATTTGTTTTCTAATGGTCTCAATTATTATAAGTTTTTTTTTAGTAAAGAAGCGAAGCATTAGGCTGTATCGAAATATTAAGATTATACAGAGTTATAGTTAAATGTATGAAACCGCCCATTTTTCTCAGTTGATATGAGGGTTATCGAAAAAATGTTCGGATGAAAGTTGAAGGGTATTTCACTCTGGACATTTCTGTGAATTCAAATGTTTTTTAGATGTGCCATTGGTGGAGAAGTGACGTCATCGGCATTTTTTTTAAATGGAACCATATGTTATGTTTGATATCGCTAGATAGCTTGTTTTTTTCTCATTTCTCTAGTACTACTATTATTTTAACTCTCTTGATAGGTACAGTGTGTTTCGTATTTTTGTATCTGCTTCTGTAATTCACTTACCTGTTGCTTAATTTGGTCAAAAATTTTCCCAATCAGAGAATGTAGCTAGGTGGATATTTTAAGCGATATGGCAATTTGATTCAGACAGTGGCGTACGTTTTTATGAAAAAGTATCTTTTATGCGCTACATCAACAGTTGTTTTATTGAATAATTTCACTTACGATGTTTACAATTACCATTTGCTCATAAAATAAATAATGGTTATAGAATGTTTTCAAAATTTACTTCAATGGCTTAGACATTCGATACGTTACATTTTTTATCTCAGATCAAGGGTGCAAATAGAAAAATTAGTTCTCATGACTAATAAATAAGTAAATGAAATAGCCGCTGTACACTTGTGTCTGGCAACCTTCTTTTCATTAAAAAATAGTAATATTATGAACTACTGAAACAAATAACTATTTGTTTTTTTCTCTTATCTTCTATTTAGGAAAAATTCAGGATTAGAGTAATTTATTCTAAAAATAAGAGAAACCTATACATACATACGCCACTGTCTGAATCAAATTGCCATATCGCTTGAATTATCCAACTGGCTACATTCCGCGATTCAGGAAATTTTTTAACAAATTAAGCAATAGGTAAGTGAATAACAGAGGTGGACACAAAAATCCGAGAGAGTTAAAATAATATCAGTACTACTGAAACTATAGAGAGAAACAAGCTATGTAGCGATACCAAATATGACATATGATTAAATTTCAAAAAAATGCCGATGACGTCACTTCTCCACCAATGGCACATCTAAAAAACATTTGAATCCACAGAAATGTCCAGAGTGAATTACCCTTCAACTTTCATCCAAACATTTTTTCGATAACCCTCATATTACCTGAGAAAAATGAGCGGGTCCATATATTTGACTAACTCTGTATATTGTGATCAATGAAGTTGGTTGGTGGGTTAAATGCTGACGAGCGAGATACCGAGTTTACCTTGAGGTTTCCCTTAATACCGAGACCAGCTGGGGTCTATTGTTTTGTTCTGTCGTCAGTGGTTCCTAGTTAAATAGGCCTGCGTTTTTCACCAGGTTCAGTAGTCTATTTACTAGGTGTTTCGGATTCATGCCTGTTTCTAGGTTGATCTGTCCGAATATTCTGTTGCGCTTGTTTGAGCAGCGCGTCGCAATCGAAGATGATGTGAGAGGCTGTTTTCTCCTCGTCACCACAGAGTCTACAGTCAACGGTTTCTCTATTTATTCCCATGGTGTGTAGGTGTTTCCTAAGGCCGCAGTGTCCGGTTAGCAAGCCGGTGATCGTGCGTGTCTTAGGTCCGTTAAGGTTGAGTGTGTCAGCCGTCAGTGTTTGGCTCAGGTGCCTCACTATTGCTGTGCTATGTCGATGCCCTTCGATTTGGTCCCAATTCGTTTGGTGTTTTGATTTCTTTCACTCATTGATTAGGTTTCCGCATCAGGTTTTGCTAATTCCAAACGCTGGTTCTGGATTCAGATGCTTTCTTTGCAAGTTGGTTTGTTATTTCATTGCCTTCAATTCCCCCATGTCTGGACACCCACACAAATGTAACCTTGTTGCGTTTCGACAGTTCATTGAGGCTCTGAAGACATTCCCAGACTTGCTTAGACTTTATCTTTAGTTCAGAGCTTTTATAGCGCTCTGGCTGTCAGATAGAATGTAGATGTGTTTTCTTTCATACCCTCGTCTAGATTCATCTGTATGCATGTCCTTATGGTATGTGTCTCTGCTTGGAATACTGTGGTGTTGTTACCAAGTGAGACTCCTCCTGTTCCTTCATCTGTTTTTGAACCATCTGTGTACCAGATAATGTTTCCAGATGATAGTGATTCTACTCCCGAGTCCCATTCGTTCTACTTGAGCTGCGTTTTGAATGTTTTTTCGTACGAGTATTGTGGTAGCATGTAGTCTGATATCATTTCCAGTTCGGTAATGTTTTCATGGATGATTTTGGTGTGCCCAGTTTGTGGTTGAGTTATCCAATTACCTGTATGTTTAAGTCTGTATGCACTCATCCTCGCCTCCCCCATGACTGTGATGCCTAAAGGTGGGAAGTTTAGGATAAATTCAATAGCAGCGGTTGGATTGCTATTCATACCACTCGTGATACACAGACAGGCGAGCCTCTGTGTTTTATCAAGGTTGGTTTTCTCAGTTTCATCTTGGGCCACCACAAAAGTGAACCACATGTAATTCTGGGTCTTATGATCGCAGTGTAAAGCTACATGACTTTCGGTTTCAGTCCCAATGTTTTTCCAAAAGCTCTTCTGCACAACATGAACGATGCTTTGCTTTTGTTGACTACATGTTGTAGATGAATATTCCAGGTTAGTTTCTTGTCCAAGAACAGCCATAAATATTTGACATGATCAGCAACTTGTAGTGTTGCGCCAAAGAATTTGGGTGACTGACTTTAAGTCCCTGAATCCTTTTGCGCGTGAACGGACTGAGTGTGGTTTTGCTGGGGTTTGCCCCCAGTCCTTCTTTTGCACCATTCCTCTACGGTCTTCAGTGCATTTTGCATTCGCTCAGAGGTTATTTGGGAGGAGTATCCCTGATTGTTTAAAGATTCCCGAAGTTCGTCTACTACCATGTCCGACAGTAGGGGGATAGTATCCCTCCCTGAGGAGTTCCTCTGGCAATTTCCAGCTTCGCAGAGTCTTTAAACATGTTGGTATGGGCATGTCGATTTTGGAGCATTGACTTTATCCACCTGTAGGTGGTTTCATCAACGCTTCTCCTCCTGGCCGCTGAGACTATACTTTCGAAGGATGTATTGTCAAAGGCTCCTTCGATCTCTAGAAAAGTGCATAGTGCTATTTCTTTTTTCGCCAGAGGGTCCTCCAGCCTTGACACCAATTGGTGCAAGGCCGTCTCGCACGATTTTCCTGTTAGATGAGGCATGCTGGTTTATATGTAATGGCCTGTCTATGAGAGCTGCCTCCCGTATGTCCCTGTCTATCAGTTTTTTCAGTCCTTTCAGGAGAAACGATGATAGGCTTATTGGTCTGTAATCCTTGGCCTGGTCGTATGAGTTTCGGTCAGGTTTCGGAATGAAGACTACGTTCACAGATTCCCAGTTTTGTGGTATCCAGCCAAGTGCTAGACTCATCCTGTACAGTCTAGTCTGCATAGTTCTGGTGCTAGATCTTCAATTCTCCGCTGTATTAGGACAGGGAATATTCCTTCTGGTCCAGGCGATTTATACGGGCTGAAAGAGTTTATTGCCCATATTACTTTCGGGTATGTTACGATCTGCTTTGCCATCTCCCAGTCAGCCCTGTTCGCCCTTGGTTGAAGGTTGACAGGGTTTTCAATGCTGGGATTTGTGACAATGGCAGATCCTGGAAAGTGGATATTGAGCAAAAGTTCAACTGTTTCTTTCCCGGTATTTGTGTAGCCTCCAATGAGTTTTTTGAGAGTTTCCACTTAGTCCGGGAGCCAGTGACAGATTTCCATGACCAAGTTCCTCTCAAGCGAAAATTAGTGGAATGCATCAGAGAGTTATATTATAAAGCTTCGTGAACGTCAGCTGCGGTTCCGTGGGGGGATGAGCGGTGGTAGCTTGCCACGCACAAAGAAAAAGAAATGTATTCCATTTTGTTTTCCTACCTGAAAACATGTTAAATTATCGCTAAAGCAATATCTTGAAGAGAGAAAAAATCAGCTGACTATAGCATGGTGTATTATACGACAGCTAGTTGGTCGAACACAAAAAAAATTGTATCTTCTATAATATCCTCTCAAATAAAATTTTAGCTTATATTAGGATTGCGTCAATTTAACATGTTTCCGGGAAGGAGGATATAATTGAATATATATTTTTTTCTTCGTGCGTAGGAAGCTACTGTGCTGATCATCCCCCCACCCACCAACGGAATCCCAGCTGACGTTCACGAATCTTTATAATACGACTCTCTGATGCATTCCACTAAATATGGCTTGAGAGGAAATGACTGACCAAATTTTTACCGGGCTCCTGGACTAACTGGGTTTATGGGGTTTTTGGAGAGTATGCGGTGGAGTCTGGCACTTTCTGAGGTTTGTTCTATGACCTCACAGAACTTACTCCATGCTTTCCTTCGCTCCCCTCTGATTATTTTGTTGTATTCCTGTAGTGTTTTGAAATATTCCTCCTCAATGAAGTTAGTTCATTTGATTGTATTGCGAGTGATGTAAATGTTTCCCACAATATCAGAATCATTTCCAGCTGAATTAAATATCAACGTACCTACCTATAATTACAGCCTTGATGACTTTCTCAAGACCATCAATGAGTTGGCATATTACGCAACAAAACCGCACTCCAAGATGATAATATCATAAATCGAGAAGAATTAAAAACACAACTAGTTCTCAGCAAAAAGTGAAAACCGACATAAAAACAACCGGCTGGCTGGCTAGGTTCCCTGACTCGTTACGTACAATCCCATGTTAATTTTCAATTTCCTTATGCGGAAACAGTTTCACACGAGATATTGGTCATTTAAATGAGATCAAGTTCACTCTCGTCGTCGATAAGTAGAACCGTTTTTGCCGCAGGCATTCCTGGCAATGTATCCGTAGAAGTACAGATTTCCTTTTTTAAGTACGGGTGATTGATGTTGCCTTGTTTTATAGTGATTGAACCAGAGGGATTGGATGGAAATAATGCATATATTCGAATCTAGGATGAAATCTCTTCAACAGAAATCTCTCCGAAAAAAACATCTCAGAAATATCCCCCCTGGAAATAATCCCCTGTGGAAAAATTTCCCTCGAAAAAACTACCCTTGGAAAAATTCATGCAAAGAAAAAACATTCTGTAAGATAAACTCAATATAATAATTTCAAGATTCAAACCTAACGTAACCTAACCTAATTTTTGAGTGCGCCCCTGTTCCCCTGATTTAATAACTTATTTGATGGGAATAGCCCAAAATTTACAATTGTAATTCTCATATTCTTTGTTAAAAATAATTGATAATTTTGGAAAAATTATTAACAATTGTTATTAAAGTTACCGTGAATTAAAAAAAAAATTGTTTCGATTAAATTACAAGAAGGGGGTGTACACGTATAACAAATTGTTGTTGTTCTTATGTTGTTAATAAAATTGTTATTTCCCTCAACAGATTGCACTCCTACGCGCAACCCTCGGAAGTCTTCGAGAGACTTGTGTGAGGTGGGGAAGACGCAGCCCTTACCTTTTAACGTGTGATGCCATGCACGAGACCGATGACGATGCGGGGATTTGAACCCTCGACCCTTCACTCCAAAAACGAACGCTCTACCAGCACGACTATCACGGCATATATATATATATATATATATATATATATATATACAATATATAAAACAGTTCAAAACTATCACGATACCTCCACAGGGTAGGGGCAAGGGAGATAATTTTTAACTGCTCCAGAGTAGGATTTTGACCTGAGGCTTCCAGTGGGCATGCAAACCTGACTCCAGAAGCAATGAGTTCCAAATCATTTGGAATGTCTCCGAAGTGACGACAAATGGATGTAGGACTAAGCTCGACGGGTCAGTCTCGATGGGACCGCTAACGGTGGAACGATTGATGATATTCCAGGGGTCCTATTCTCAAGTTTGTACGTATGCGAATTCGATTTCATGTTTCACACTGATACGTATGAAATATGTATAGTTGTCTCTTTTATTCGTATACGAATTGGAAGTCGAATGATTCGAGAATAGCACACCTGAAGAGCATCGTCTATGAAAATATCGATAAAACAAATGAAACTTCATCAACCACCACGTAGAGATATTTGTATAATAGAAAGCTATACAGCATGGAACAACTGGGTAGAGGGGGGGTTCATGCCATAACATGGAAGCTTGGTGAAAAGTCCCTGGTACCAAAAGCGATCGAACGCTTCGGAAATATTCAATGGCACTGCCAGAATTTCATCATATTCTTCAATTGATGGTTGCCATATATGCTAGACATTAACAAGCAGATCACC
Source organism: Chrysolina oricalcia (assembly GCA_944452925.2). Taxonomy (NCBI): domain Eukaryota; kingdom Metazoa; phylum Arthropoda; class Insecta; order Coleoptera; family Chrysomelidae; genus Chrysolina; species Chrysolina oricalcia. The sequence continues at coordinate 35,629,625 of OX101811.2, forward strand.
ATTTGATCTCTGATGACGGAAACCACATTGTTGATCATTCACAATTCCTGAGATTTCTAGTTATTTCATGTCCTCAAAGTTGCTGGCTTTTTCCTTGACCCCTCCGTAAAGTAACTTGGAAGCTTTCAGAGTATGTTATCGTCTGTTTCACATATTTCTGTTGATCTCTCATATGTCAACATGTATCAACTATAAACCTTCTCCACTTGTGGAAAGATTTCTATGAAAGTAAATAGCTTGTATACGAACAAAGACAATCACAACAATAACAATAATGATCTCTACCCACCAAAAAGTGACTTTCATACCTTTTTTGTAGTTGGCTTTCCTTTTGAATGTGTTTTTACATCCCTCAAACCTCAAACATGTCCTGGAGAAATTCGGGAATTCATTCCTAAATTTGGTTACATTTCTGTCATGTAAATGACAAATGAAAAGTGACTTATCACCCAGTCATGCCATTATTGGAGTATTCCTTTTTTTGACAAACCAGAAATTAATAAGAAAGCACTCCATTCTTTCTTCTGGTCCAGACCAGTCACGTGAAGAGCATCATAATTTTTACGGATTTTTTGAGATTTTGTGTTTCAAATCCACAATCTTTGATTTATCATGAGTCTGGAAATCAAAACCCAACTTTGGTTGGATATATTTTGGAACAACGTAATTCTTCGAACTTTTGTTTGTCGAAGGACGAACCTTCTGAAAGGTCACACTCCATCAAAGTTATTTCTTATTACATTTTTTGCACTTCCGTGGCTAAAGTGCTAACTTTATTCCTGTATAACACGGACTAAAATGTATCTTTCAGTCCCTAGGGAGATAAAGTTGAATTTCAAATCCCTAGGAACAAACGAGGATGTATTGATATCTAGTTAGCCTAGTTCACCTCAATTCGGACATGAGAAAAATTGCTGCAAAATGGATCCTTAAATGTTTGAATGTTGACCAAAAGCGTGCAAGGGTAGTAGCATCGCGTTCGATCTGTGCTCGATTTGAAAACGATGTATACTTCTTAAACCGAATTGTTACTATGGATGAGACTTGGGTACATTTCTACGATCCAGAAACAAAGCAACAATCGATGGAATGGCGATACTCCGGTTCTCCAAGACCTAAGAAGTTTCGTGTCCAAAAATCTGCTGGAAAAGTTCTTGCTTCAGTTTTTTGGGATTGCCATGGAGTAATCATGATTGATTTTTTGGATAAGGGTAGAACAATAACTGGAGATTACTATTCGACATTACTGGCCACTCTACGGGAAAAATTTTAAGAAAAAAGACGCGGAAAGCTATCCAAAGGTGTTTTGTTTTTGCAGGACAACGCCCATGCACACTAATCTCATGTTGCCATGCAAAAAATTTGTGATTTTGGGTTTGAATGACTAGAACACCCCCCTTATTCACCAGATTTGGCTCCGTCCGACTATCATCTCTTTCCTCAACTGAAAAAAAGTTTAAAATGTCGTAAATTTTCTTCCAACGAGAAGGTAATAAAAGCTGTGGAGGTCTGCAGAGCAAGAAGAAACATTTTTTTTGAAAGGTCTAGAGACATTGCAGGTTCGCTGTAATAAATGTATACAATTAAAAGGAGAATATGTTGAGTAATAAAATATTTTGAAATTGAAATTTTGTTTGGTTCTATAGTAGGCTAAGAATTTTTCAATATATATCCTCGTAAAGTAAAAATCAAATTTTACCGCAGCTATACTATTAATAACTAGGACAAAAATTAGGAAATATTCCCTTATAAATCTTTATTGATTGAATTAATATTGTAAGTGACACCTTATTACAATTGATGAAACTAAATGAAATGTCACTGAATTGAAAAATTTTGTTGACACTGTTGCTATAACGTTACCTACTGAGTAATCCAAGTACCGTGTTTATATAACTCATCAAAATTATTAATTGTATCAATGTTGAAATTTATAATACTGGGGAGTGCAAAAAATAGCGTATATGCCTCAGGACTAAAGAGAAATTTTATCCCTTACGTGATTATTGGCCCTCGGGCTCTACGAGCCCTCAGGCAGTAAACATCACTTGCGGGATTAAAACATTCACTTTAGTCCCTTGTTATATAATATACTATTCCTGCTCTGCTTTAAAACCCATCTTACTTACTTATTAATTGCTTTTATAAAGTATTTTCGGAAAGATATTTCCTTTCAGGCAATCTATCAAGTAGTATAACACTCTACTTATTTTAAAGAGAAACATTCTCAATTGAAAATTGAATCAATACATGACTCCTCTGGAAATGGAAAAACCCTACGATAAAATTGAAGTTACTTTTTTGTAATATCTAACAGAAAACAACTACTTCCCCGGCAAAAGCCACGCATTGAACAGATGTAGTTCAATGTCCAGCGTGGCTTTTGCCGGGGATGTAGTTGTTTTCTGTTAGATATAGAAAAAGTAACTTCAATTTTATCGTAGGGTTTTTCCATTTCCAGAGGAGTCATGTATTGATTCAATTTTCAATTGAGAATGTTTCTCTTTAAAACATGAATCCCTTCCAAGAGAGGTTATCTTGTACGATGGAAAACAGCGACTAAATTCCAACTCTCAGTCGCAGATGATTCCACAACTGACTTTATGAACATCCTGTTCATATTTCAATGAAATCAACTCTACTTATATTGTAACGCTTATCTTATTGCATGCAAGCGCGCTCTCTTAAGGTTATTTTCCAGTCCATCCCGTACATAACTAGCACCTGCTAGACTTTGCCCAATACCTGGTTGTAGCTTTTATTATGCCTCGAATTATCTAGTTACCCCGTACAAGCCAATTATCTAAGCAACAGAGAGTGATTCTGGATGTGGATGTTATACTATTGAGGGAATCCAGGGTAGTATTCATAGAAACCCTTGCTGAAAGTCACCAACACTCAAAAGTCAAGGTAACCTTCTTATCGTTATTTTTCTACTTTTGTGTGACCATTGGATAAATAAAGGAAGAAATCCATAACTTCGTATCGTCGAGCCCTACAAGAAAAGTGCATTAATGTACGGACCAATCCGACCCCATATGGACCACTCTTCGGCAAATTTTTCGGACTCTATATTCGATATCTTGCGCCTATTTAATTATTGAGTCATTTTACAAATATAGGTATCCTTTTTTTGAACACACAACAAAGAAACACCTTGGATATGAATGGTGTCATATTTTCTGTGACGATCATTTAAGTGTGACACCTGCAATACTTTGTAACAAACAATAATTTTCAACAGTATAGAAGTCGTTGAGCAAGGGCATCAAATTTCATTTGAAACATATATCTCGACTTGATCTACACAAGTGTTTGGTTTTTGTCAAAGTTTACCATTTTCCTGCTGACTTCATAGTAACGAAACACCTGTGGCTTAGACCAGCAGGATAAATATCAATTTAAACCCACGAAACCGCCAACGTAACAGAAGATCTCCGATATCAGTTGCGCAACGGCTGACAATAACAGAAAATATCGCCGACTCGTGGAGAAGTAGGTACTTTGTAACAATAATGAAATACGAGGAAAAATGTCCGTTTGTGAAGTTTCGCAAGTTTTCAATTACTCAGCCGATGATAAAGAATGCAGCCGACGTGTTCCTTTTAGGGGTTTGCTGCTAGAATTGGATAAATAATGTGAGAGGAATGCATCTAGTCACCATACATCTGTTCGTTCTACTGCTACAATTATACGAGACTTTTGTTTAAACAAACACCCGAACGATACAAAGTAATTTACGCACAAGTTTGTCATGATTGCAACTTATTCATTTTGTTATACAGTGTCATCCCCAAAGTATGCACCATATGGGAAACTTATTTATTAAGGGTTTTTCGACGAAAAGTTATTCTTGATAAAAGTTTGTGCATCCCCTAAAACTAAACATGCACCAAATATTTTATTTTGAGACAAGAGTAAAGTATTCTTATTTTGAAAAATTTCGGGAAATGTTATTTAGAAAAGTTGTTCAGCATTAAAAAATACATCTAGTTTTGAAGTCATGGCCATACTTCGACCTTCAATGAACCCCATAAAAAGAAATCCATTGGGGTTAAATCTGGTGAGCGCGCTGGCTGAGTAACGTCCTATCCATTTTCCACTGAATGTTTCATTTAAAAATTGTCGTATTCCAACACAGTGAACACTAGCTCCATCTAACTAATACCAAATGGACCTTTCCAAGAGATATGCGGTAACACTGAAATTAGAAAGTAAATAAGCTAATATCACTCGGGATTTTTTATTTATTTTTTCTGACCTCTAGTTTATCTATAATCGGAAGAAAAATGGTTTCGTGACGTCACGTTCATCAAAACTAAACTTGGCAACGTTGTTGAAGTTGTGCACCAAGTTCTCATTCAAATATAATGTGTCGTATGACAGTTGTCATTTGATACCAGATGGGTTCTTTCGTCTGTTTCACGGTGCGATCAATAAGAATAGTTTGTCTCTGTCTAACTCATTTGCCTACCCATTTGATGCAAGTGGAGCAGTTCCATCATCAAAACCTTCAACGAACACTACCTTGATTTATTTTTTGAGGTTAATGCGGTTCTTTAAGTTTTGAGAGCTTTCATTGTTTGTGTTCTAAAATTTGTTATTAATTCCTGTATCTCCAGTACCTGTATCACTGCAATAACTGAACATGTCGAAAAGGTGCTTTGTACCCGGTTGTCTGAACACCAGTGAAAATTGCAATAAACAATTATTTTATGCACCTAAAGATGAAGTGCGTCGGAAAATGTGGTTCGAAACAGTGAATAAACCTTTTGTGAAAAGCGGAAATATATGTTTTTGTGAAGAACATTTCCAAGTGAGTACTTTACGTTATGTTATTATTGTATTCAAAGCAGAGTTCAAGGAATGATTTATAATATTAGTCATTGCAAAAAAGACCTTGAACTATCAAAATGAATGTTGATTGTTGAATGTAAATAAAATAAACATTAACCTCACATCTCCATATAACTTTTGACAATTGAGAACTATCCACAGAACTTAAACACTAAGTTCTGTGGAACTGTCATTACGATTTGCTGTGTTGGTAATGCTCGTTCTTCATCAAAAGGAGGGTCCATTCAGAAAATTTTAAATACAGTAAAAATTGCTAATATGTGGATTTTTACCTATGAGTTGATCAAGTGACAATGTATTGATTATTTCTCAACGGCTTATATCATGCTAGAAGTTATATTTTTAAGGACAACTGTATTGCCCGTTTCGGAACGTGGATTCTGGTGGGAGGTATTTCCGATGAACGTGACGTCAGCGGCACACTTTCAAATGTGATATTTTTTTAAAATGAAAGAAAAATAATGGAACTTTTTGTTAAATGGACTTTTCAGACTAACAACTATCGATTTAAATAAGTTTTGTCATTTATTTTCCGTAAATGTAAAGGTCCATTCTTTCTCTTCGTCTACGCGGCATTTGATTTAAAATTGGTAATAAATCTTGTTGTAAAAATTGCAAACATCGGTTGGCATTAACGTTTCCATCAATGAAGAAGGGACCAATCACAGTATTGTTTAACAGTCACATAAGACATTTACCTTAAATGAGTATTGGTCCTTGCACTCTATAGTAAAATGAGGGTTTTCCAAAGCCCACCATCTACAGTTATGTGAACTTACGGTTCCATTAGTTGTAAATGTTGCTTCATCAGTCCATAAAATATTTATTGGGAACCGTGCGTTTTCTTCGTATTCTCCCTGATACCATGCAGAAAACTCAAATCTTGGAATAAAATCCCTTTCCTTTAGGGTATTTATAGACTTTGGTTTAAAAGCTTTGAATTTATTTATTCTTAAAAAAATTTGTACTGTAGTAGTAGGTTGGTACATCACGAGATGTTGATATTTGTTTAATTGATGTCTTACCATTTTCGATAACACTTAAACACACTTCCTCTTCCACTTCTCTAGATACTTTTTTGCAGCTGAGTGAGGTTTTTTGAAATTGTTATTAATACTGCCTGTTTCTTTAAATTTATTTAAAATACGGGTAATTGTAGTGTGATTTACCTTGCGATTAGGATGCCTGGCATTAAAAATGTCTGTAACTTGTCTGCTTGGAGTATTTTCCCCACACAACAATATAATCTCAACTTTTTCTTCTTTTGTAAGCATCTTGATATTATTTAAATAGTACTTATTATCAAACGTTAACAAAATAAACAATACCTACGAAATGAATATTCAGCAAATATGTCACGTATTATTTTGGACAAGAAAATCTCCAGAAAATCAATGAGTTTGTTCCGAAATACCTATTTTATTTTGATGTTTTGTGAATTGATATCATTGAATATTAAGTTCTTGTTACAAAACATTTTGAGTAATTTTCGGTGTTAACAAAAAATAAAAATAACTTTGCACCAAAAAATTTGAAAATTATTTTACTCCTCAGAAAAATTTACCGTGATTAACACCATAGTTGTGTAATTTGTAATATTACAGGCTTTTAAAATAAACCGTCATATACAGGATGCTGTCTATTTATCGTTTTAGCAAATTATTTTTCTCGTAGTCCCCATTTAAATAAAAATGGGTTAAAGAATAAAACTTCACTTAGATGGCCATGACTTCAAAACTAGATGTATTTTTTAATGCTGAACAACTTTTCTAAAAACATTTCCCGAGATTTTTCAAAATAAGAGTAGTTTACTCTTGTCTCAAAATCAAATGTTTGGAGGCTCCTCGTACATTACGTGTGTTTTACTGTATTTTGTTGGTGTATGTTCAATTTTAAGGGATGCACAAACTTTTATCACGAATAACTTTTCGTCGAAGAACCCTTAATAAATAAGTTTTCCATATGGTGCATACTTTGGGGATGACACTGTATGCAAATTATGTTTCATGCAAGAGTTTAAGTGTATTTTATGCTATATTCAACCTACTAAGCCAAAAAAAGTTAAACATTGGGTGGATGTGAATGAAATAAGTGAATGCTTATACTTTCTTAGAAAAATTAAAGAAATAAGTATATATTATAAGCAGTCACAAGATTTTATTCACCCACTAGTTAGGGAGCCGCCAGTGAAAAAATGCGCCGAACAGCTATACTCCTTCAGGAATGGAAGTACTTAGGTACTTCGAAAAATTCCAAAATATTTTTGATTTTGAGTATGGCCCAGCCGAGAAACAAGGAAAAATATTTTGATAAATTTTATCCGTCTTCTGTATTCCTTGCGTTGAGATATGTAGTTCAAAAAGTGTTCAGGTAACATCTGACATCTGACAAAGCGGAAGCAAATTTGGTTGGGGCCAGGGCTGGAAAAAAATGTTTGAAAATTTTCTTTCCGAAAATGACTCAGATCAAACTAGACGGTCTCCTATATTCTCACTTTTTCATTCATTTGTTTCATTTTGGCCCTTAGATAGCTCAAATCGAGGTGTAAGGAATTTTTAGCTGGGCCGGGTCACAAGGGGGGGGGGGGGGGGAATGGGGCACTCGAAAAACTCGCGGGACCGGCTATGTTCAAAAATTGGAAAAATGGACTTAGAAAGTCGAGGAAATGGTCATAAAAAGGGCCATAATTGAAAGTAAAGGGGGTGAAAACTGGACGAAAACTCCTTCCCTTGGGGGTTGCTTTTCTTGGTCCCTAAAGAAGTGCCACCAAAAGTTTCAGAGCTTTATCATCATTACATTTTATCCAATTTTTGAACATACCCCTGCGAGTTTTTCGAGTGCCCCCTTCCCCCCCCCCGTAACCTGGCCCTGTTGAAAATCCCTTCCACCTCGATTTTAGCTATCTAAGGGCCAAAATGAAACTAATTAACTAAAAAGTGAGAATATTTATATATTTATATATTTTCCATACTGGCAATTTGCCTAACCACATGGAAATATATTGATCACATAACAATAAAAATTTACATAAACTACACGTTTATAGTAGTAAACAGTCTTAGGGATATCGACTAAAATTAAATTGATATTTCTAAAAAATAATTATCGGTAAGGAGAAATCTAAATCTATGAAAACATTAATTTCATTGGTGGTTCGAAGCATGGTTGAGAGTGGCGTTCGGGAGCCCGGCTAATTTTTGACTTGACACATTTTCGGGAGGAAAATTTTCAAAAAAGTTTTTCGAGCCCCGCCCCCAACCAAAGTTCTTTCCGCTTTAACAGATGATAACTGATCACTTTTTGAAGTACATATCTCAACGGAAGGAATATACAGGGTGATTCACGACGAATTGTACATAGTCCAACCATAAGTACTATGGCCAAGACCATTTCATATCTGGCATTTAAAAATGCCTTGTTGCGTTTTTGACGGATATACAGGGCGATATTTGAAAAAATGTGATTTATTCTACGTCAAATATCTCTGAAAGCAAAAAACACCAACATATCAAATTTGGCACACTGAGAATGCTCCCTGATCTCAATGAAAAAGGTTTAAAAAAAACTTCAGGTCCGGACTTGTTTTTTAAATTTTTATTGGTTTTTATAAAATAACACCCTGTAAGCCAGATCAGACAATTTTCATTTTTCTCACTTTAAAGCTTAAGGACAAATACCAAGCGGCAGTTGAAAAAAATTGAACGTGGAAGTTTTTGATTTCAGCAGAAAAAAAATTAACTTTTAAAAATAGTATAATTCAAATGGATTCATATTCTGCTTATGACTGATGCGGCACTACATCGATGGCACTACATCGATAGCACATCATCATTTTTTAACAAAAATCATACGAAAAATTCATATTACTAGAGATAAAGTATTATTCAATCCACCGATGAAATTCCAGGGCCGTATTTATTTTTCCCCCTTTTTTATTGATCCTGTAAAAACGAGACCCTAAAAAGCTGGTTGATCAAATTTTCTCTCTGTCACATCAAAGCAGATGGTACTAACCGAAATAAAAAAAACCTGTTTAGCATAGAAAAACTTTTACTTTTGAAAACAGCCAAATGTATGTTTTTCTGCTATTACTTACTCGATTGAAAAAACGATATTACAGGTCCTAACTTAGTTGTTTCAACACTTTAATTGGTTTTGTTAAAATGATACTCTGTCACCTTGGAGGATGGCTAATACTAAGTACTTGAGCAGAATTAATCAAAGAAGATCAACGTAAAATATTTAAAAACTAATTGATTTCAATTCTGCAAGTAAAACAAAACCGTCGTATTCAATAAAGATGGCAGCCGACCAAATGTAAAAGATGGAGCTAAAAGTTGGCTCAATGCGCCTAAGAGGAAGCAAGAGCCAAAACAAAGTAGAGAGAGAGAGAGAGATGGAGCTAAACTCCGTTTTATTCTTCTACGGGACAATTGTTAAAGCTTGCTGCTGACCGTCAGGATAAAAAATACATGAAAATGTTTTCAGTCAATTTCCACAACTATTATTGTGGAAAAGGGAACGGAGAGTAAGTGTAATTACAGACATACAAATACTAAATTTAGTTTTCTAGAAAAATCAATACAGTTGACTCAACGATAACAATAACATATTTAAACACTACACTTTTACTTCCAGATCTATCAATCAATTACTTTTTGAATATTTTACGTTGACCTTCTTTAATTAATTTTTCTCAAGAACTTAGTATTAGCCATCCTCCAAGGTGACAGGGTATCGTTTTTACAAAACCAATCAAAACTAATTTAGAACCTGTAATATCATTCTCTCAATCGAGTAAGTAATACTTTCCTAACGATTTTATTTTAAATGAATGTTTTTTGCGATGTAGTGCCATAGCAGAAAAACATACATTTGCAATGTTTAAAAAAGTAAAAGACAGAAAATTTGTTCAACCCGCTTTTCAGGGTGTTGTTTTTACAGGATCAATGAAAAGGCAAAAAAATACGGTCCTGGAATTTCAACGGTTGATTGAATAATACTCGAGTAATATGAACTTTCCTTATGATTTTTGTTGAAAAATGATGATGTGCTATCGATGTAGTGCCGCATCAGTCATAAGCAGAACTATTTTTAGCTTAAATTATTTGCTGCTAAAAACAAAAACTTCTGCGTTCAATTTTTTTCAACTGTCGCTTAGTATTGTTCTTAAGCTTTAAAGAAAGAAAAATAAAAATTGTCTGATCCGGCTTACAGGGTGTTGTTTTTAATAAACCAATAAAAATCTAAAAAAAGTCTGGACCTGAATTTTTTTAACATATTTCATTGAGCTCAGGAAGCATTCGCAGTGTGCCAAATTTCATATGTCTGTGTTTTTTGGTTTCAGAGATATTTAACGTAGAATAAATCACATATTTTCAAATATTGCCCTGTATATCCGTCAAAAACGTAACAAGGCATTTTTCAATACCAGATATGAAATGGTCTTGGTCCATAGTACGTATGGTTGGACTTTGTACAATTCGTCGTGAATCACCATGTAGAAGACGGCTAAAATTTATCAAAATATTTTTCCTTGTTTCTCAGCTTTTGTTTATTTCTGAGTTGTTTACTCTCATAGTAATTTACAAAGGACCTCGCAAACTCCTTATGGAATGTGGGTCCAGGTATAATTTTTTGAATTTTTGGTTTGATGTAGTCCATGTAATTCTCAACCAATGTTACTATTGTGCCAATCCTAAGATGAACAGTTTTGCTGCTGGGGGGCGTTGAAATCACCCCTTGCGCAGATTAGACTATTTATTTTTTAATCCGGTAAAAGTATTTTCAATTGTTCAATTGTTGCTAATGTTGCACAATATTGCGCTGTTTTATAAAAACAATTCTTACCCCCCTTCTTCCCCCCAATTGCAATTACGAATAGCAAATAAATATTCCTCGAGTGCCTTTGAATGTATCGAAGAAGGTTTAAATATGCCTGAATAGGGGAAATAGCAGTTTTTTATGATTATCCTCCCTTCCCCCAAATGACACAAAACGAAAAAAATTCGGTGGATTTTTCTGAATGTTCAATATGATGCAGTTCAAGTTATTTTGAATAGAAATTAATTGGGCGACAAACTCCAAAAATTAATAGTTTCGATGCTAGGGGGCATTGAAATCATAACTTGCTCAGAATAGACTATTCATTATTACAGGCAGAAACAATATCTCTACGTATTTTAGTTTAGTTTATGCTGAACAATAGTGTAATTTTTTACAAATTGAAAATCTGAAACCCCCCTCTTTTCAAACACAACCCCTATTTCAAACACAAAAAAATGTATTCTCGACTACCTACTTGTAAATGCTTTATCAAACTAAATGTTTCAATTAAGGAAATCGTACAGTTGTTTAATTTCACCTTTCCCTCCCTTCAAAAAATATTGGTGGATTTCGTTGACTTAAAGTTCTCAGTAGGGCGTAGTTCATGTTTTTTTTTGAAATCAGATAATTGGGCGAATCTCTTGACAATAAATAAAAATTAGACATCCACAATTTGAATTTGAGGTGGTGCCTCAATAAATTTTTTTTCATGTTTTGGAATAGGGGTTGGGGGTAAGGGGGAGGTTTTGGATTTTCAATATACAAAAAATTACACAATTGCTCAGCATAATCTAAACTAGAATACACATCGATATTGTTTCCGCCTATAATAATGAATAGTCTATTCTGAGCAAGGTATGATTTCAACGCCTAGCATCAAAACTATTCATTTTCGGAGTTTGTCACCAATTATTTTCTGTTCAAAATAACTTGAACTGTCTCATATTAAAAATTCAAAAAATCCAGCGAATTTTTTTCGTTTTGTGCCATTTGGGGGGAAGGGGGATAATCATATGTATAAAACTGCTATTTCCCTTATTCAGGCATATTCAACCATTCTACGATACATTTAAAGACACTCGATAAATATATTTCTTGCGTTTCGTAATAGGAGTTGGGGGAAGAAGGGGGGATAAGAATATTTTTATAAAACAGCACAATATTGTGCAACATTAGCAACAATGAAACAAGTGAAAATATTGTTATCGGATTCAAAAATAAATAGTCTAATCTGCGCAAGGGGTGATTTCAACGCCCCCTTATCAACAAAACTGTTCAGTTTTTCAGGTTGGCGCAATGATAACATTGGTTGAGAATTACATGGACTACATAATACCAAAAATTCAAAAAATCCACCGGGACCCAAATTCCATAAGGAGTTTGCGGGGTCCTATGGAAATACACAATAACCTGAACAAACTGAAAGAAATATGGAAAATGAAGTCAATGTGCAATAAATAAACGCTCTGAGAGAGTATCTAGAGGCAAAAATCTGAGGTGATTGAAGTTACATTGGCTCTACGTAAAGGAGAATTACTTGCTTCCACTTGATTACCACTCCAGATCTTGAGAACGCCGATTCAAGAGGTAATTTCACTCGCCGTATGAAACCCTCTTTTCCTGCAATATTAGGACCAATAAGGGACGACGTATGCCTCGATAATACGCAGTTCCTAGCTTTCGAGCCGGTAATACCACTTTGTCATGGCAACCACGTATCCAAACAACAACGGAGAACTTTATATCATCTTGCTACTAATATGAATGTCAGTTTGACAGACTTCATGTCAATCAGGCATTGTTGTTGTTGTTATTTCCGTCAACCGATTGCACCCCTACGCGCAACGCTCGGAAGTCTTCGAGAGACTTGTGTGAGCTATAACTATTGAAGAATTCACGACAATGGAACTTTTTTTACTTTGTTGGTTCGTGAAATGATCTCAATAAATACTACTCGTGCTCACAATACTATCGATAATTCTGTCAGAAATCTTAAACTCGATCAAATTGCTTAGAGGCAACACCACTCGTCCTAAAGGACTCGTGGTGTTACCAAGCAATTTGATCTCGTTGATTTCTGACAGAATTACTATCGGGGTAATACCACGAGTCCTTTAGGATGAGTGGTTAATTTGATCGAGTTTAAGATTTCTGACAGAATTATCGATAGTATTGTGAGCACGAGTAGTATTTATTGAGATCATTTCACGAACCAACAAAGTGAAAAAAGTTTCATTGTCGTGAATTCTTCAATAGTTATAGATCATGCCTGATAGACATGAAGTCTGTCAGACTGACATTTATATTAGTAGCAAGATGATATTGAGTTCTCCGTTCTTGTTTGGATACTTGGTTGCCATGACAAAGTGGTATTACCGGCTCGAAAGCTAGGAACTGCGTATTATCGAGGCATACGTCTTTTATTGGTCCTAATATTGCAGGAAAGGAGGGTTTCATACGGCGAGTGAAATTATCGTAGGTAATACCACAAGTGTATCGGTGATTATCGAAATAGCAATTCCTTTGAATTTGATTCGAAACCGAGAAGGAATTAACGATAATCAATAACACGAGTTGCATTTGTTAAGATTATTTCATGAATAAAATCGAAACCATTTCTATTTATTTACTTTTCAATTTAACTAGGAACATTAATCCCGCATTTAGTTCTGAAATTATGCAACTAACAAAACATTTACTTGATATTTCAAACATCCCTCTATTTCAGTTACCAATGACAGAGCGCGTCATTCGTAGTTTCGTCATTGCCTGTCTAGTCTACTGCTTCTCGCTCGAGGTTATGTTTTGATAACATTTTGATTTAGTGATTAGATTAATCAACGAGTATGCAAAATTTGTCGAAAATTGTGAAGTCAGCTTGCTAGTGGTAAGTTTGTGTTTTGATAATAACCAATCAGGAATCGAACTACAAAATCGAAAACACATCATATACATATCCAGTAGCCAATCAAGAGCCGAACTACAAAATCGAAAACATGATGTTTTCATTTATCAACACAAAAATTTCAAACAATCATAACACGCTATTTCAGCATAAGTGAAATAATCGATAGTATTGCGAGCACTCGTGGTATTACCTCCGAAGATCCTAGTGAAGAATACTGAACCTGTAACATTATGCTACGTTCACATCCGATCACCCGAACTAAAATCCCGCCCGAAAAAAAATAAAACCTCGTTAATTTCACTTGCAATGCAAGGTGCCTAGCAGACGAGATAGGCATGCAGTTTGTCGCTCACAGACACATTTTTGTGTCTGAATTCCCTTCCTGGTTCGATTAATTAATGTTATATGGGAACATGTATGCGGGACATCACCGCTTCTCTAATATTATAATATTGGTACTTAGGAAGCAGTCGCATATTTATTAAGTCATCGGTGAGACAAGGCGGTCGACCATCGATAGACATGGTGAGGTTTCTGCGGTGATTGGTACAAATGACTTGCATGTCTTCGTTGGAAAATGAGATTTGTGCATGTGTGTTGTAGGCAATCCTTCCACTTGACAAAAATCAAATGATTTGCTTGAGAAACATATTTTTGTGCAAGATTTGATACAAAATGACTCTGAGGAGATATTTTACATACTTGGCCAAGCTGTAGATAAAAATAAGAGGTCCATTTCACACAAAATAAAAGACGCAAATGGCCTATACTACTTTTTATAAGATCGTTCGTAAATGAAAACCCCGGATTTGCCCCAGCAAAATCGCTTTGTGGAATTTTTTAAACAAGAAATAGTGAAAAAAATTACAACTTTCTTGTTTTTTTTGCGATTACTCAAAGAATATCAGAGGAATTGTTTTACAGTCAATAAAACTTTTGTAGAGAATTATAAAACCTACAAAGTGGTTTTTTATACGACCAGACTGGTGCATTTTTCACTGAGAAAACCCGAGAAAACCTCGAAAACGAGACCATTTTTCAAAAATTCATAATTTTCATGAATCTGAAGCTGGACAAACAATATTGCGGAAACTAATAGATAATAACATGTGGTTCAACTGTGCGCCAAATGGTTTCTGTCCAATGTGTCGTTTTTGCACAATCGCGTTATAAACAATTTAAGGGCAAATCATTCTAAATGCACCGATTCAATGGAAATCATCTTTTTCAAATTCTGTAAACGGCATCTGGAAGTAGAGATCAATATCTACAATTTGTATATTCTGAATTTTCACCTAAGATGTGAGAAATGTGTTGAAAATGTCACTGGAAATTTGTAACGTTATTTTACATGCATTTTATCACTATTTGCCTTCTGCATTTATTTCATAATGTTCAAACACTAACAATACCTATATTGCTATCAAAATGTTGCATCTTCGAGAGTGTATTCACTGGTAATCCATCCAACTATTTCTCAATTGAACACAGAAGTAGGCGGCCCCATTGCATAATACTACCAGGTATATCCATTTTACATTTAAGTCAGCATGTTTTGGTAACGTCATATTTCAAGCTATCCCAAGGTTATTAATTGTCATTCGTGATTTAGTTGTTTACTTTTGGAACTCTGTTGTTAACACTTTTCATTCCATGTCTGGGGTGTGCGCACTAAGCGGAGTACGTCATAGACGTGTGGTTGTTGTTTCTTCTGCATTCAGCTGGAGTAACACGGAGTGACTTTTGTTGGTTTCATAACTGAAGATGCGAAATGGGTTATGCCATGCAGTATCACTCAGGCGTGTTTCATTTGAGCATAGAGCTTCATAATATCTTTCTAGCTTGTGGAAAAAGAATAATAAAATGAGAGTGTAATGCTCTTCGAGAAGTGTACTTGGCAAAAATGCACATGGAATTGACATTTTGATCTAAAGTTTGAGAAGAAGAAGATTAATTAGTTTTGACTGTCGTCTGTCACCAGTGTGCTGGAGCTGGGCTTTTCACTTTTGACATGATTGGGGAATAAGTTGTAAGAATTTTATTTCTATTTGAATCGTCCGTAAAGGAATTATATCTTGCAACTGCCAAAAGGTTTCAGTTTTTGTTTAGTCGATTGAATTGCTTTGTATGCATATTTCTGAACCTTACCTCTCGGGGGTTTATATAAACCAATTATTTCTGGTAAGTCTCGCACACGGTATTCTTCTATCATTTGGCAATTCTTCATGTATTTTAGGATCTGATTTGTTAGGCCTTTTGGGTACTTGACCCTATGTGCCGCTGTTAACCCTTTGACCAGGATATTTTTGACATCTGAAAGAGCCTACCGAAAGCATCTTCCACTGTGGGAGCACCTAGGCCTGTACTGGACAGAGGTAAACGCTACGAGGTAAGGTGCACCATACTATTGTGGATTGTTTAAGACATATTCTTTTCTCCTACCCTACAGCGCTAGATATATTGTGTGTGTAATATTGGATAGGTTTAACCTTGTGTCTGTATAATTTCACCTAAAAGGTTGGTTAATGTCTGAAAACATATTTGGTCATTGAACTGCACCTGTAGACCAATTGTAAGGTTGAGTTTGATAATATTCAGTTATTTATATAGCTACTTAGTTTTTGTGTAAGAACGTACCCGTACAGTCAGTTCACTATAATTTTGATGTTTAATACTTATACTTTTTCAAACAGTAAGTTGGTAACTTTATTTTTCAATACTATTCGTGTTATATGGGAATCAGTATAAATAATCTATAGCGTGAGCCTGCATCTTCATATAGCTGGCGCCCATATTCGTACAACATCTCATCACAATTTATTTTGTATGACCCACTTCCGTATCCACTTGAGTTAGTCGCGAGCCACCCTGTCACTCTGACAGCTTCGTTGCCATTATAAAAGCCGAAAGCTAAGTTAAACTCGTGGCAAATTACTCTAAGTGCTTCAAATTGCAGCCGAAATCACCCGAACTCAACTCGAGTTAACTTCAGTGCGACTTCGGGTGACTTCGGACGCACTTTGGAGAGTTTTGATCAACTTTCAATGACATTTTCAACACACTTCCCACCTCTCAGGTGAAAATCCAAAATCAACAAATTGTAGATATTGATCTCTACTTTCAGATGCAGTTTACAGAATTTGAATACGACGAATTCCCTTAAATCGGCGCATCTTGCAAGATGTGCCCTTAAATTGTTTATAACGCGATTGTGCAAAAACTACACAACGGACAGAAAACATCTTGCGCACAGTTGAACCACATATTCAGCCCTAATTAAAATTGCCATAAAGTTGGGATAACGTCTGACCATTAAACATACCGGAAGTGATACAGCATAGGACTGATTATTATCTATCAGTTTCGTCAATATTGTTTGTCCAGCTTCAGATTTATAAAAATAAAAAAAGGCTTTCCCGGATTTTCTCAGTGGAATATGCACCGAACAAGTAGTATAAAAATCCATTTTGTGGGTGTTATAAATCTATACAAAAGTTCCACTGACTGTAAAACGATTTCTTGAATAATTTTTGAGATATTTCCAAAAAATCAAAAAAGTTCCTCTGTGGTTTTCATTAACGAACTATATTCAATAAAAATTAGTAAACGCCATATGCATCTTTTATTTTGTGGGGGAAAACCTCTAAAGCTTGGACTATACAGGGTGTTACAAATTAAGTCGACACCAATGCCAAATCAGTTGTTATTGATGCTACGAATTCGATTAAACTGGCAAACTAGTGGCATTTTTGATAGCTGAAGACAAATAAGTAGCGTTTTCAAAATATCTTATAAAATTATATTTTTTCAAACGGAACTCCCTGATAACCTTTCTTCCTAGAGTTGAAAATTTGCGACTTATGTGGAAATAATAATTTCTTTCACTAGTGCAAAAAATTTCATTGTTTTGGCGAATAAAACCCGTGAGTGTCCACCCAATTTTGATACTTATACGAATGACAATATTTTGTTACTTACAGCAAAATAAGAAAGTAAAAAAAAAGTAATGAGGTATACAAAATAAAACATAAAAATGTAGATGAATTGCAAAATCAAATTTACACTAGAAGAACTACTTGGAGATCAAAAAATATTTTTATGTTTTTTTTATTTCAATTCTCATGAATTACTTACAGCCATATGCATAGTCAATTCCAGCGACTCGACAGAGTTTCGTCGCTCGCTACACAAGAACTATAATGCACAGTCGAGCTCCAAAAAGGTGGTACATCGCCAGCGTTTCGCCAAAATGTGACTTATCCCGTAGTTGTCACTCTTTTGGAGCTCGACTGTGCATTGTAATCCTTGTGTAGCGAACGGCGAAACTCTGGCGAGTCGCTGGCGATTGACTATGCATACGGCTGTTAGTGTGGTTATTACGTTTGTTTGAGACTATGCTTTCCTAAAAAAAATCTTTCGATTCGTGATAACAAATTGCAAAGTAGTGCCTTTCAAGCTAGATTGTGGTAGGCTGTTAAGTACGCCACTGATCAATGCATAAAACACCCAAGAAATGAATTCGAATTGTTGTTATTCAATAAAAACATATTGATTGATTATTTTCATAGATAATTTCAATCAGAAACGGCTCTAAAAATGAAACTTTCAATCTCGATAAAATTCACCAAAGGACCACGCCCACATCTTTTGGTGAAAATGGCTGGATTTTTGTTATGTTGTAGCTGGAGCCAGCCTGAGTAAAACACTCCATTGGCCCAACCTGATTCCAAGACCAGATTCGGCGATAGAGGGCGCTAAATCATAATGATTTTTTCTGCTGAATGAAAAAATAACAATATCTCATTTAAATTCAATATTATGTGCGACTGGACATTCCTAAAATTCGTGAGGAATACCTTTCCATAATACAGAAAAAAAATGCCACCGTATTTCTACAGGGTATAGTCAACAACATACTCGACTCTTCAGTGAATAAATTCGTCTACAAGATTATAAGTTTATTGAGTTTATCATTGAAGATCAACCAGAACGGTTTGTTGATCGACCAAAATATATTGAAGCTATGTATACAGAGTGTTTGAAATTAGTAATGGTCTATTGTATACAGGGTGCGGCTCATTAGTGTCAGGAAGTAAAGTATCTTGCCTATCATGAGGAGTATGAAAAAATGTTTTAAGGTGAAAGTTATACGGTTTACTTTGTTGCTTGATAAAAAAATATTTCCGAATATACAGAGTGTTTGTTCAACGCGTGCCAACACAAAGCAACAATTTTTTTAAATAGACCACCCTGTAAATGTTCTCACCATTGAACTGAGCAAAATGTTTTACATACGGAGATATTTCCTTTTTTCGAAAAATTTGCGGCGTTGTAAAGTAACTGCTGAAAGAAATAAAATCTTCGAAAAAACAGACCATCACAAATACCATAATAAATTCTTTATGAATAGAATTTTAACAAAAGTATTTGTGTCGTGCAGAAATTATGTACAATATAGTTCCTCAAGGTTTTTTAATCAAGGGCTAATTTGATAACTCCGTGCCTACGATTGAATTCTCCTTGAATTCAGATGGGAAAACTCAGTTCATTCAGGTCAAATATATGTATAGTCGACGGAAATATTGTCGTGACTTGGGGTTGATTCACGACTAACTAGGTAGATACTGATCATTCATAGATTTAAAACACTTTAGAAAAACATAAAAACTTTTATTTTACTATGTACAAATATGCGATTTAGACGATTGAAATTAATGAAGGAAATAATCAATAAAGAATTAATGAATTAAAGAATTGAAGAATCAAAGAATTAATGAATTAAAGAATTGAAGAATCTCTCCTAGTTATTGATTGGATAAATTATTTAAAAAAAAAGCTCTTTACTTACAATACATATCGGCTTAAACAGTTTATGAACATTTTCCATTTATTTAATATCGAATCTTCCAAACTCCCCCCATAGCCCTCACTAGCTGCGGGCACGGCAGAACTCTAAACTCGACTCCCAGATCGAACTATCAGTGGCCTTTTTTGAAAACTCTTGTTTATGTTCTGTTGAGGACAAGTTGTGTCTCAAAATAAAATATCTTCGCTCATGTACTGAATTGTAAAAAGGTTACCCACGTATTGAATGATAATGAAATATTTTAATGTACAGGATGTTCCATATATTTTTGACAATACCCCCCCGTTCAAAATCGCGCGCCTCGAGCGATTGTATTAAAACCAACTGACAATTCGATACAGGTTTACAGAAACTATAAAATCAATACCACGTAAATATAAATATACAAATAAATATGCGCAGAAGAAGTCTGCTTGCACCATTTCCATTTGAATTCTTCTCCTTCTTGCTGCCTTTTCCATCTTTGACTGGTTCATTTCGGTTCCATTCCATTGTACCATGGTTCATCGTTGCCTGGGTACAATAATTGGCTCATTAATTTAGTCAGGCTTGGTTTGGCTTGGCTGGACCAGGTATGGTATGACCCAAACATTCTGGACAAACTGTATTTGACATCAATCTGCCTGCCGGGACTTGACATGGCTTCAGTGGACTTGACATGGATTTGCCTGCCGGGACTTGGCATGGCTTGGTCCTGTTGGACTCCATTTTGGCTCTGCTTCCCTGTATTTAGCATGTATCGGCCTGCTGGGACTTGGCATGGCTTGGTCCGGTTGAACTCCATTTTGGCTCTGCTTCCCTGTATTTGGCGTGTATCTGCCTGCCGGGACTTAGCATGGCTTTACTGGACATTGGCACTGCTTGGTCCGGTTGGATACCCTATTTTGGCTCAGCTTTACTAGACAACATGGAGCTTGACATGGTAGAACTTGGCTCTGCTCTATCTCATTGAATGTGAGAAGGCTCAACTCGACATGGCTGTGGAAACTGTGGCTTCATCACGATTCACCTGGGGATTCTCTTGGAGTGGTACAAGGCTGAAGACTCTTCCGCGTTCCTTACAGGAGGTATAGTTCCTATAATACAAAAATAAAAGTTTAGGTAAACATACATCTAATTTTACAACAAATACCGTGCCCCAAAATATATTAAAAACCAATCAACCTTATTCTCATTATAAAATCATTATACAAGTACATGCCAACAATACAGTTTCAAAATATATTTCAAATTTTCCGACATTAATATATACTTATTATGATATAATCATCCATTCATTTTAGAAGTATCATAACTGTCACATTTTTCATTCATCCATAGCCATTCTCTTTCATTTACAAAAAATAAAAATACCACTATCTCTCTCATTACGAGGCTAATTTTGAGATGCGATATCCTACAATTCTTTGCCTAGGATTAAATACAGAATATCACAAAACAATTTCACACTCGCTTTTCACATTACATTCAACAATTTTCATTAAATTCTATTCGACCTCATTCATAACTTATTAAAACACTGTGCACAGCTCAATTATCAGGCAGTTTCATACTTCACCCTTTAATTTATATCAACATGTCGGCCATTGCCTACATCGTTATTTCGTTTTCCTACGAACTCTTCTTTTTCTTTAAGTTCCAAATCGCTTTAAGGAACTAATGTGTACACACACAGCTTTCAATCTACATGAATCACATCCGTTTTCGCATTTTTTGTTGATCCTAATTTTACTCTATAAGTAACTGGATTCAACTTCTCTCATCATATGTATTCCGTATTCCTACAACATAAAATAAATCATCATAGTATCAATACAACTTTCATTCGAGATTTCATTGTCAAATTCTCTCTGACAAAATCGTGTATTTAGCATACACCAATAAGGATTCAACAAATTCCTTTCTCATAAGCTTACTCGATACGACTTCCAATCGCGATTCAATTGTCAAATTCTCTGTCAAAACCGTGTATTAAGAATACACCAAGTATTCAACAAATTCCTTTCTCATTATTCTGACAACTCGTATACTGCACCTATTGGGTACACTCCAAAATAATAATGCATCTCCATGCATTCTCTCAGCTCATCTCTTGTGATTCTTCGAAAAAATCCATATGGTGCCACGAATTCTGGAAAGGCAACGGCCGTACATTTCTTTCTTGCATTTGCCATCATACTGATCTCTGCTAGGGGCTAGGGGGAAGCTGAAGATTCAGAGTAAAGTAGTAATACATTTGTAACTACACGTAATTACTCTCATAAACTCGAAATATAACAATTTTACACAAATTATTCTTGTAAAAATCAATAGGGAAAACAACAAAATTCAAATAATTATACTGAAAATAAATCGTTAGAACTTAACATCAATAGCATTTTTATTTAATCTTTATAAAATTCTCTGGAGTTTATTGCGTACGAAATAGCGTACTTTCGTCAAATATATTTTTATTTAGAAATGCTATTGTTGCACAATACTTGGAGAGATTCATTCAGAAACAAAACATATGGATCAGCAATTTCTACCTAGTTGTACCGGATCTAGGTCAAGTTCAAAGTCTATGAACTTCAAGCTAAACAACTATATTGAGTTGATTGTACCACTATTCAAATTTATAACAAAATAAAAATTGGTTCATTATGAAGAATGAATCCACAAACTAAACCACGGCAGCCTCCACCACTTGTCGTGACTTGGGGTTGATTCACGACTAACTAGGTAGATACTGATCATTCATAGATTTAAAACACTTTAGAAAAACATAAAAACTTTTATTTTACTATGTACAAATATGCGATTTAGACGATTGAAATTAATGAAGGAAATAATCAATAAAGAATTAATGAATTAAAGAATTGAAGAATCAAAGAATTAATGAATTAAAGAATTGAAGAATCTCTCCTAGTTATTGATTGGATAAATTATTTAAAAAAAAGCTCTTTACTTACAATACATATCGGCTTAAACAGTTTATGAACATTTTCCATTTATTTAATATCGAATCTTCCAAACTCCCCCCATAGCCCTCACTAGCTGCGGGCACGGCAGAACTCTAAACTCGACTCCCAGATCGAACTATCAGTGGCCTTTTTTGAAAACTCTTGTTTATGTTCTGTTGAGGACAAGTTGTGTCTCAAAATAAAATATCTTCGCTCATGTACTGAATTGTAAAAAGGTTACCCACGTATTGAATGATAATGAAATATTTTAATGTACAGGATGTTCCATATATTTTTGACAATATACTCAATATCCTCAAAACATCTTTGAGTGATTTCTTTGAGTGATTTACAAAATATATTCATATTTTATAGCTTGCTAAAGCTTACAAAAACACAAGATTAATTATTTGGCGCCCTCTATCACTGAACCTTTGAATATTAGGACGTAGTTAGGGATAGAAGTTGACTTGAGCTCTCTGTTGAGGACGAAGTCATGATTAAATCCTCGAGAAGAGTAATTACTTATCCTGATAGAGCCTTCTTTGTGTGGAACACCATGTATTTTAATTTGCATTTTGTTTGAGAGATCAAATTCCATTCTAATCAATCGATCATCAATAATAATTAACTTAATCAACTCATAGTCTCGAAGGCGAATTCTTTCACCTAAAAATTGATTATATTGGAAACTACCCCGTAGAATTTTTTTTTGCGTTATAGAATAATCATTCACGGTTTTAGTGACGCTCAGTTGAACAACAGTTGACTATCGATTACAAATAATATGTAAATGTTTTTCATTTATCTGAATTCACTCAAAAATAATAAAATTCGTGATTTGGATTCTTAACATGTACATATTATGGATCCTTCCTTAATTCAAACACTCTGTACTCATAGCTTTATTGTATTTTGGTCGATCAACAAACCATTCTGATCGATCCTCAATGATAAACTCAATCAACTTGTAACCTCGTAGGCGAATTCACTCACTGAATAATTGAGTATATTGTTGATAACCCTGTAGAAAAACAGTGGCGTTTTTTTATCCTGTATCATGGAAAAATATTTCTCGCGAATTTCAGGAATACTCAGTCGCACACAATATTGAATAATAATGAGATATTGATATTTTTTTATTTGGCTGAATTTCTCCAAATATCACAAAATTCATTATTTGGCGCCTAGCGCCGAATCTAGTCATACGATCGAGTTGGCTCCAACTACACCATATCAAAAATCCAGCCATTTTCACCGAAAGACTTTTTCCCATAAGATGTGTGCGTAGTCCTTTGTTCATTCACTTGTATAAAAAAAAAGAAAGAAAATATGGCCACATACCACCGTAACAACGCCACTGGTTTACGAGAATGAAAATTATTATGACTTTAAATTATCACACAGATAACGTAAAAAATTTTCTCCTTCAAATGGGGATGCATTTTGGGACCTATATTGATGGAAACTTTTCACCTGTATACATATTTTTTTGAGACAAAGTTAGCGACTGGAACAGAGGGAATTGTCACGTATATTGCAGCCGTAGACCAAATGAAGAAGTGAACTCTTTATTTCACTTCAAACTTTCGAGATTATTATTTTCCCTTCATCAGGAACACTGTTGTAAAAGAAGGAAATGACAATTACAATCTGTTATGAAAAAACTAATTTCAAATACTTACGAAAAGTGAGGTTGATAAAAGAAGCCGGCAACATTAAACATTAACAATCTTCCTTATAAAATCAAACATACTTGAAATATTATGTGAGGACAGGAATCACATGGGATTTTTTTATTAAATATTGTCAAGTCATTTTATAAAATTGAAAATTGTGTAATTATCCTACCATGAGGATTGAAGTTCACGTGTCTAATAAAGAATGGAAGATCCTTCTGGAAATTAAGATTTAAAGTATTATTTTGATGAAATTGATTGTATTTATTTAAATGTAGAATATATGTATAGATGACATTAGGTCCTTCTATGTCGTTTTTCGAATTAATACATGAAGAGTCTTTGAAAATGTTAGTCGTTTCCAGAAACAATCTCTTATGGAGATTGTTGGAAGAGTCTAATATTCATACCTCATCATATAAGAAATTGTTATCAGACTCGATGGTGTGTTTGTTAAGAATGCACCCTTTTCTGTTATTTCTGATATCACTTTTGTGTAAAGTGATTCGGTCTTTGAATAACCTACCTGTCTGTCCCACGTATTTTTCACTGCATTGACCACAAGATATGGAATAAACTATATTTGATAAATTAACACATGTCAATCAAGCAAATTATTGGTGTAGATTAAAAAAAACAGTGGTCCAAGAATAGATCCCTGTGGAACACATTGTGAAATTTTTGAGGACTCCGTCTGTACACTCTGAACCAATACTTTTTGTGATCTCTCCTGAAGCTAAGATTTTAACTTTTTAGTTTTTTATCTAAGGCTGTTATTACATATTCAGTGAAATCATACAGAGCTGCTTCTGTACTTTTATTTTGCATAAAACCATGTTGATAAGACGATAGTTCATTCGGAGTAAAAAACGTTAATAACAGATTTCTCCAGTTAACAGCTTGAATATACTGGAAAGGAACCTAACTCATAATGATGATAAACTTAATGAGTTCGTCCACAAAGATGGATCGAGGATGCAAGGTGAAGATGAAAAAAAAAATCAGAATATTCATCGTTGCAAATCATGAGGTGTCTGACAATAAAAAAAAAACCCAGTCCAAGTACCCCGTAAGAAAGAAAGAAAGCCACAATAGGCCATTGGCCGCAGTGGAGGGCCTGATACGGGCCCACTCACGTTCAAACCCCTTAAGAAATATCACCTCTGAAAGGACGGAAGTAAAATTGAGTAAATTTTTTTTCCTGAACTCAGAGGTGAATATGGGTATTTTGGTCAGTATAACTATTACGTTATAATGGGGTAAAGTTAACAAACCGTTCATTATACTCAGTTTCAGAACATTTGCAAATTGTTGAATTTAATATACAATATAATTTATCGTACATACCTTATATTGAATATCAATTTGATTTCGAAGAGTAGGCTGCTGCCATATAATTAACTCACTTGATTTTTCGTCAAATTATGTTACGCTGCTGTAGGCTGATTTGAAGAAAAAATTAAAACTCAATTAAACTTCAGTTCTTTTTGGGATGACATCTCTTGTTTAACATAACATTTTTTATAGGTCAAACCCTCATAATTCAAGAGGAATCTTTCTGAATTTATTTGTATGAATTGAGCAACACCCTATATGTATAATAATAATCATTCTATGGGCGATAGTCAATTCTTGTTGGTGAAGAAGAATTTTCTAGAGGGGTTGTTCCATTATTGGTGAAGTGGAAAAACTTGGAATAAAACTTGATCTTTTCGTTCTTTTATTTACCCCATTGAGCTGGCCTAGTCTCCTTAGATATCAATACACCGTCGTATTGTTTGCTGTTACTGCTGCGGCGTGAATAATTGAAATCCATTTCTATTAGACAAATAAAACAGCTATTAAATCAATTTCACTCTTTCCGGGAAAAATCCAATTCGACGTTATCAATGTCATCGCGTTATTAGCTTTCAATTGAAATGAGACGTTTTTGGCGATAAATCATTCCTATCAAGAGATAAAGATAAGAATTCCTCGAATTTATATGAAAACCTTAGGTAATACCTTCATAAACATTGAAAGATTCCTCTTGAATTTAACGGTCCTTGTAGATAAAACATAATAAATGTGTTTATCACGTGACGTTCTAGATAAAATGTGATAATTATTTATACGACTCATTCCAGGATCTGGTAGCTAACAATAGATTCAAAGACATCGTTCGTAATTCAATGATTCGGAATTTTTCGACTACTTCGTCTCAATTACAAAATAAAGTTACTGTCAGTTGTAAATCTGTTGAGTGCTTTAAAAAGATATAAAATAAATATTATCATTCAGATATTTGAAAAGCCACCTCATGTTCCTTAGATTGCCTTATCGTCCATTTTACAGGGTCTAAACTAATTCAATTATACCGTGACTTAATTTATTTGATAGCGTACCTATTTGAGTAAATCCAAAACAATACACTAGGAAAAAAATCGCATTTTTTATAATCCACATGTGATTTCATTGCATAATCCAATTCTTCATTTAAAAATAAATAAGAAATTCTTCAAATATTCGTGTAACTTGAGAAACTAAAATATTGGGAAAATATAAAACAAAAATGTAGATCTTTCGCGCTGTTGTTTGCAATTTCAAAAGTTCGTGGAATAATCTTTCAACACTGAAGCTATCTGAACATATCTGAAATGCTCAGGAATTGTAGATGGTTAATTGTTAAATTGTTATTTTCGTCAGCTGGCTGCACCTTACGCGCTCTCATCAAAAGTCCACGAGAGATTCGAACTAACGACCTGAGAACCTGAGAACCTGAGATTTCTTCTGATCAAAAATTGGAAGTCCATAAAATTTGGTATGAGCTTAGGTTAACAATAGAGGAGAAGGTTTCCAATAAGTTCCGGGCCCTACTTTGTGAAAATAGAATGAAAATCCGGTGTAAATAATTTTCCGGCGCTTTTCCGGCTATAACTTGAAAACATGTGGAAGTTGAAAAAATATTAGAGAACCAAAAATAAAGCTGTGAAAATTTTGAATTTATTTTTTACCAAAAATAAAAGGTCTTCTCTGAAATTACTTTGGAACGTCATAACAACGCTCGTGTAGGAAACGCTCACGTTTTTTAATAAAAGAGAATGTTTTCAAAGTTAAAACTGAAATTACTTAGCTCATACTATGTAATTTGATTCCAGCTATCGAAACTCTGCACTACTGATCTTATTTTTGAAAAATCGGTCTATGACATTCACTGAGTAAACACATTTTTTTGATGTTACAATTTACCTACTTTTCGAGTGTTTTTTAGAAGTGAATATTGCGAAAATATTGAAGAAATTCGAGGATGATCCGAAATCCATCAAGTACTATTCGTGATTTTCACCCTATGAATTAATAGCAGGAAAAAAGCAAATAATCAATTCATTTAAACATTCAGCCGAAAATCCACATTTTAACTTTTTCACCTGGTTATTTTTGTATTCAAGTATTCAGAATACGTTCTCGATGGAAAATGAAAGCTGACTGAAGTCTCACTCTTCAAATCCCGTATAGTGATATATCTTTTCGTGCACTGGTTTTCGAAGGCCAGGAGTTTCTTTTGTATCGTTCAGGGAGTATTAGGGCGGACTGGATCCGCGTTATTCAATGGCTCGGACTGACGCGTTCTGCGCACGCCCTTCCCGGTTGCAGTTGTTTGGTAAACAAACCAGTGTGAAAAGTCGGTTCCGAAGTGGGTTTTTAGGTTCTTCTCCACCAAGATTGAGGGTGGATTTAGTCAACTTTAGCACAAGCATTATAATAAACATAACAGTTACATCAAAGTTTTTTAGTATAAACTTAACATTGTTGTATAAATTGCGCCATTTGATATAACAGATTTAACTTTCACTTTTAACATTTTCAAGCACAATTTTAAAATGATGTTGACTAAATGCACCTTATAGTATATATTTTAGTTTTGGCATTATTGTGAGCAGATATATAATAGAAGGACTTTTAAAGTGGATTCCTGTATGAACTCAAATTCATAACACCAAAATTATTGTGAATAAGGTAAGGATTCATGCTTAACTGATGAAGTGCATATGCAAGGATATCAATCCCTAGGAATAAGAGAAGTGATTTTTGATGTTTTATGTAAGTCACAGGAAATATTCCTGAATTGAAGGGAGATTTCATAAAGTGAACGGTTATCTGTTATATGAAAGTTAGTCAAAAGGTGTTCTGTTACTTTTTTTGTCGAGTTTCGATAGTTTTAAGGGTCCTGTCCTGATACTTTCCATGTCATTTTGGTTTATATTACAGTATAGAAAGAGTTTTATAGTGAAGAATTTATAAAATTAAGCACGGTTGTGCACGGCAGCATGTAATCTTTGCTACACCAATGGTTGCAGTAATATGCCTACTATTTGTGTCGCTGAAGAGAACTGGGATGGAGATATTGAGAAAAAGCTAGACGATCTTCATGATATAGATCCCGAGACATCTAGCGATTAAGAATAATTCAAAATAAATCTATTGAGTTTCTCAATGTAACCCAAAATGTTCTCTCATGTGTATTTTATTTTGAAAACATAATGTGAAAAAGATAATACATTTTCAAAATAATTTTTCATCTTTTACATTGGGAATTTTGATCAAAAGTCGGAATGGATACATTTTTTCCTTCACTTTAATTTTTCGATGAAACGTGAGGTTTTTCGGAAAAAGTGTATAGAAATTTTTTTGTCCCCAATTTTCCTAGCTTAACTTTTGGTTTCTTGATATTTTTTTCAATTTTCAAGTTTTTTCCGAGTTACGGCTGGAAAAGCGTCGGAAAATTCTTTGAACCGGATTTTCTTTAGATATTCAAAAAGTAGAGCCCGGAACTCATTGGATACCTGTTCGTCTATTATTAAAATTACCCCATACCTAATTTCATGAACTTCCAATTTAATTTGAAGTTTTAGTGATTTTTTCACTCTGGGAGCAGTACTACCACTATAAAACAGATTTTCTAAATATGCGGCGTCAAACAAAAAATTGACGGGATTTGTGCCCATATGCTTTCTGTTGATATCCCAATCTTTAGTGGTCATTTTAGCATCGTATTGAGATTCCGTTGAAGCATTCTGTCTCGTTTATAGCAACAATAAACATGCATGCCAACATAAACTTTTTAGTGTTTTACACAAACTCCTATCCGTGTTTTATCTATTCACGAGTGTTGTAGGCGTCGAGCAGTTTCACAACACAAGCTCTCGGGTGGATTTTCGTCTCATTACTTATACGAGTTTCTCCTCTCATAATTATAATGGCTTAATGTATACAGCCCACACGAGCCTGAATAATTAATTGGTCTCTCGACTTTTATTCACATCCACGTCGAAAATCATTTTCGTACACATGTTCCAGCGTAGTTTCCTTCAACGAGGTACTACCAAGAATAACGAGCTGCAGAGATATTGTTCTCTGCCACTCCTACATGTGTAGGATTTTCGTTTGAAGGAATGAATGAGATGGTTATGAAGTGTTCGACCAACCATTCGAAATTGGAGGAATATTTATTGGAATTCAAAAATAATTAGGTTACGTAAATGACAAGATACAATAAAAAATCGGTAAAAATACATTGATATTGAGAAAATCCGGGAAAACCTCGAAAAAGAGCCCATTTTTTAAAAATTTATAATTTTCATGAATCTGAAGCTGGGGAGTGGTGGGTGTCCGGATTCGCTTTAAAATCCCATTTTCTTAACTTTTTCATTGTACTATTTGAAAATAATACAAATGACATTTCTGTCAGAACAATGTCAACTTTATTTTTTTGCTGTACAGGAATATTCATAATTTGAAAACTGAACAAAACCAAACAGTGGGAAATGTGTTAAAAATGTCGCTGAAAGTTGATCAAAACGCTTCAAAGTGTGTCCGAAATCACCCGATGTACTGAATTTTCTACTAGCAAGTCGTGGTCAGCTAGATAGAACATTTTAATTAATTTAATATCAGATTAGAATGACTCTTAATGTCCCCTCCCCATAGTTATCTACATACAGTGCGGCTTTTTTTAGTCCCCCCCCCCCCTGTTAATTTGAATACTACTTTTTGAAACAAAAAATATGGTGATTGCTCGACAGGGGGCGCGGGGGGCACATCAACTAAAAAAATTTAAATGGCATGGGGGGTCAAATGTCACATCGTTGAAAATGGAATTCAATTCTCGTTACAATCATCTAGATATTTTTGAATTTTGTTGAGAAATTTTTTCCCAATTTCAATTTTTATGCCTTTCGAAATTTTCGAGTTGAAGTGCCCCCAGCGCTATCTGTCAAGTAATTGCAATGTTTCTTCTCTCAAAAAGTAGTATCGGTAATACCCTTCAAAATATTTTTAGTTTCATTATTCCACAACAAACCGTTCAAATGTATCGAGGTATGAGTAGTTTTCAGATCCGCATTTATATTTGATATTTCGAATTTTAATTGTAAAAAAATATTCACGAAATTCAAAAAAATTTGATGGTTGTAAAGAGAATTGAATTCTCTTTTCAACGATGTGACACTTGCCCCCATGTCATTTAAAATTTTTTAGTTGATGTCCCTTCCGTGCCCCCTGTCGAGCAATCACCATATTTTTTCCAAACGGTTTTTTTTATCAAATCTGTACGTCGAGCCGTTCAAAAGTTACCAGGGGGGGGAGACTAAAAAAAGCGGCACTGTATAATTGAGAGCGCTGGTTGGCCGTTTAGCGTGTGAATTCTTTAAGCCAGAGTAATAATATGTTTGGTTCTATTCTGTCCAAAATACTCTCATTCAACAAACAACTTCACAGAATAATACTTTTGTGGAGATTAAATCAGCTATAAAACCCTCATATGTAATCTCAATCAAAACAATGATTTTATTTACCTAAATACCCTGTCTCCTTCGCCTTCTTATTGGTGGATACGGGAATTGGTTCGATGTTTACACATACGCGAAGATACCCATATTATGTACCGGTTCACTAATATTCTCAATGACCATGATTATATTGGTTGCTTTCACTTGATTCAAATTCTCCTAAATTATAAGGAAACTCAATTGGCTTTGGTTGTTTTCAAATTTATTGGCAAGGAAGATTCATGTGAGAAAATAGAATAAATATATTTAAAATTACTAGACAATTAAAATACTAAGAACTGAAAATAATAATACTATAGGCTTTTTGAAATTCTTCTAATTACCAAAACAATGAAATTAAATCTACAAATGGGTTATTCAAAACTAGAAAATGTCAAAACTAACTCTGAATGCAATCCTACGTATTCATCTGTACCAAATACCTTTCCAGAACACATATGGATTCAAAACACGTTTATACACGGCGGCGAACTAGTGACTTGACTTCAATGGATAATTACGAACTTGATCGGTTTGGGATCTGAGGCCCGAATAACTAAAATATGAAAACTACAATTTACTTCAACGCAACTGTCTCGAAAAATTATTGAAATTCAACTTACTGGTTCGGAAACTACATTGCAACTAACTTTCTGTGCATTCTCAAAATAAGCTCGACTTACTTTCTCCCCTTCAATGTTCGCCGTGAAGGAATTTTGGGTAGGTACGGATGAATCGTTTTGTGTGATAACTCTAATAACTAGACTTTCCCAAATGATAGCTTGGGTGCATATGGGGGCATATTCATTAACATATTAAAGCATTCTTGAATATTTAGCTTGGAAGAAAAATGCCCAAAAAACTTCCATATTCTTTCGAATAAATCAAATACTATATCATCGCCCCTAAGTCTAGTACCAAAAATATATTTTGGCATATGACATATCGAATCGATTCCGTTGTTTGATCGATTACGAATTCCCGCATTTTAAGTTCGGAGAAACTATAACAATCTATGCTATTTTTACTCCTTTGTCAGCGCAGGTTTAAAAGGGTCAATCTTAAAAATCAGAAATCTCTCGTCAGAGAATGAGTATCGAGTGTCGTTCCTAACAATGTCTATTGATTGTAAAAAGTTCGTCTCACTATAAGCAATTCGTCAACTATCATAAAATGGAATTGTATTTTAGGATATGCAAAGCAATTATCTGCATTTGGTCTATTCCGTTCAAAAATGAGTTGACCGGATGGACTACTTCTTCAGTGCAATTCAATTGGAATGGCATCCGCTAGCAGTGGAGTACTGAAAGAGTTCAACTGCTACACCGAAGTCGCACTGAAGTTAACTCGAGTTGAGTTCGGGCGGCTTCGGGTGCACTTTGAAGCATTTAGAGTAACTTTCAGTGACACACTGTTTGTATTATAATTGTATTGCTTTTCTAAATGGTCAACATTACTCAGCCGAGTGGATAAAGCGACATTGTTTCAATCACTTTGGCTGCCAGTCGGCGATGGTTCAAACCATGACGACTGCAGAAATTTTTCTGATTGCTCAAGAAAGTGCTAGGAATCGCACGTAAAAACGTAAGACCTCGTTATTCCTGGACTCGCACAAGTTTCAACTTTTGAGGGCTGCCGTTCGTAAGAAGACGACAGCTGGTTAACGGAAAAACAAAAAATCTCAATTCTGATAAGTGAAGTAAAGAAGGTTGAAATAGTATATTTTTAGTACGTTTGTGATGACTCAGGTAAACTAAATAGTGTTTTGGATCATAATAGTGTTGTGTTTTCAAAGGCATGACATGTTCAAGCGAAATCACGAGAATAATGTGGCGAAGCTGCGGGCTATGCCGGACCTGAACGCTCACGTAGACAGCGCGTGAGCGCGAGTTACTTCCGAGGCGCTTTGCTTCGAGAAGAATCTGGTCGAATCGGAGAACGTTCCTAAAGCTTTCTAGAAATATCAAGAGCGTTCCGCGAAATGAACAATGTATATAGAAAGAACCACGCAGCAGAGTTGGGGAGTCAGTGAAGCAGAAGTCGAACATAAATAGTCCAGTGATTGTGATATAAATTAGAAAATTGTGTTGAAATTGTTGAATCATTGTATTTCGTCAAATAAATAATTTTAGCGTGATTTAGACTTTAAATATACTACAGTGGTATCAGAAGTGGGATATGTCGATTCGATGTTCCCTTGGAGCTGCACTCGGAACAAGGCAGAAATTTCGAATCCAACCTGTTCCAAGAAATGTGCCAAATGCTGAACATCCGCAAGACGAGAACCACAGCTCTACATCCACAGTCCGATGGAATGGTTGAGCGGATGAACAGGACTATTAATCGCCACTTGTCCAGGGTAGTCTCTGACCATCAAAGAGACTAGGACCAGTATCTCCATTTGTTCCTGATGGCCTACCGTTCCGCAGTACACGAGTTGAGGGCCAAGTAGCACATTGGATCGAAAGATTCCAAGAATTCAACTTCGAGATCGAACATCCAGCAGGAAGTGGCCACAAGAACGCAGATGCCCTGTCGAAGAGTCCATGCCCAGACGACTGCTCACACTGTCGACGAGCAGAAGAGGAGGAAGCAGATATTTGTAAAACCACGGCAGTTGACAACAACTGGAATGACAACGAGGTCCAGAAAGACCAAGAAAGAGATCCAGATCTTGGTTTGGTCGTCGGTTGGAAAAATCAAAGACCGACATGGCAGGAAATCGCAAGATATATTCTCCAGTAGTCAAATCCTACTGGGCCCAATGGAATTCCCTTACCCTGGATAATGGGGTCCTGAAACATGTATTGTAGTCCGAAGATGGTGGGGAGGACAGAACGTCAGATGGTGGTGCCCAAGAACAGAAGACAGGAAGTACTCCCTGAGATCCATGATGGAATTGCCGGAGGACATCGGGGTGTGACGGAGAGCCTGCAGAAAGTGAGGCAACGGTTTTACTGGATCAATTGTCAAGTTGATGTCAATGACTGGTGTAGAAAGTGTGCTGTTTGCGCTGCCAGCATTGGACCTCGGACACGACGCAAGACCTCGATGCGTCAGTATAACGTAGGTAGTCCATTCGAGAGAATCACCATTGACATCGCCGGCCCGTTCACCGTATCAGATCACGGAAATAAATACTTCCTTGTGGCAATGGACTATTTCAGCAAATGGGCCGAAGCCTATGCCCTGTCCAACCAGGAAGCCATCACCGTCGCGGACGTCTTGGTGAAAGAGTGGATATGTCGATTCGGTATCCCGTTGGAGATGCACTCGGACCAAGGCAGAAATTTCGAAACCCACCTGTTCCAAGAAATGTGCCAACTGCTGAACATCCGCAAGACGAGAACCACAGCTCTACATCCACAGTCCGATGGAATGGTTGAGCGGATGAACAGGACTATCAATCGCCACTTGTCCAAGGTAGTCTCTAACCATCAAAGAGATTGGGACCAGTATCTCCATTTGTTCGTGATGGCCTACCGTTCCGCAGTACACGAATCGACCGGCCAAACCCCTGCTAGTATCATAATGGGCCGAGAGCTATGACTTCCCTGTGACCTAACGTTTGGGAAGCCACCAGGACAGGATACCGCGGGAGAGGACTACATCAGCAAACTCCGGCAGTGAATGGAGGACATCCACAAACGAGTCCGTTTGAACATCCAGAGTGCCAGCGACCGCATGAAAGCGACTTATGACATTAATGCCGATGCTGGAGGATTTCAGGTTGGTGACCAAGTCGGCACCCTCAGACCACCAGAGGATGCGATGACGTTCCAGAAATTCATGTCCTTATACTTAAATGGACAGAAAGTGTCACACTCGAAAGGAGCCACGAGACCTTTTCAAAGTGCCAGTCGTTTACGCCCTAGCACACTGCGTCGCAGAAGATCTTCGAATGTCCACGACCTAACATGAACACTGTGGAGTGTTCTTTCCATCGAACTTCTCGATGCAGACATGGGGAATCCTGCAAATATCGACACACTCCAAGGATGACATTTCGGGACGAAATACCTCTAAGAAGGGGGCAATGTGGCGAAGCTGCGGGCGATGCCCGACCTGAACGCTCACGCATACAGCGAGTGAGCGCAAATGACTTTCGAGGCGCTATGCACCGAGAAGAATCTGGTCGAATCGAAGAACGTTCCTAAGGCTTACTGGAAATATCAAGAGCGTTCGGCGAAATGAACTGTGTATATAAAAAGAACCACGTAGCAGAGTTGGACAGTCAGTGAAGCAGAAGTCGAACATAAATAGTCCAGTGATTGTGATATAAATTAGAGTATTGTATTGAAATTGTTGAATCATTGTACCTATTTCGTCAAATAAATTATTTTAACAATAAGTTAGACTATAAATATACTACAGAATAAACTAGAAATAGTCTCAATTTGTGATAAACTACCTTAATTTACTGTTTTTGTAACTACTTTTAAAATCACCCTGTTTCTCCGAAACTAATCATACGATTTGATTATGGTCCATTTAAAGTGTTACCGACACATCGTGATCTACAACATACTAGAGTTTCATTGAATTCCGCAATCAACCAAAATCCCTTGTATTCCGTGCGGGGTCCTTTACAGTTAGTTTCCTCCATACTTGTACACAGTGTGCAGCACAGTGTAGATAGAGGCTTGTAGCAAGTCCAACACTAATCTAACCAAATCTACCCCAATCAATAAGTTTGATTAAAAGTTGATTTTTTTTGAAGGAATTCGCTTCTTTTTGTTTGTTATGCCCGCAATTCATCCTCTCTTATGAACTTTTCTTTTCTTGTCATGGTGGTAATTTCCAAGTCTGATCCACTAATTTCCATTAATCAATTGAACATATTATATGAGTATGGTAACGAAATAGAAGTGGATATTCACATGAAGAGACTCATTAAGATGAAATCATAATTACAAGCTTAAGATAGCAGGTAATAAGCTAATTCGGTGTAAACGATTGCACCGTCTGCAACCCAGCCTCGAGGAAGTCACCGAGAGGTCACCTGGCAGTCACAACCGCAATTAAGTGATTACCCATTTAGGAAGAGAGACGCAAAGCGGTTCTGCTTTGATCTAATAGTGGCTGGAATTCATTTTCTTTCTTTTTTTATTTTCAATCGGCGAGTTTCCCTATTACATTGCTGGTAAAAGCGTACGCCTCGCAAGCGTGGGGTCGTGAGTTCGATCCACCGATTCACCGGTCTCGTGCATGGCATCACACGTTAAAAGGTAAGGGCTGCGTCTTCCCTAGCTCACACAAGTCTCTCGAAGACTTCCGAGGGTTGCGCGTAGGGGTGCAATCGGTTGACGGAAATAACAATAACAATTTTTTTTGTAATAGGTGCGACCATCACTCGAGAGCCTTTTTCGTCGTTTTCGAATAAATGGCAATGTGCGTTTCCTCACAGACCTATCTCGTCGGCGAATGATTCCCAGACTAGTCGGTAAATGAATTAGAATAATTATAATCTGTATCGTTTTCTCATGTGAACAAGTATTTTCACAGACTGATGATCGTCGCGCTCTTTCAATTTGCATTTCCCGTATTTATATAATCTGCGGGATTAAACTGGCACGTTTCTATGGGAATCAAACTTATGAGCAATTTGTACTAGGCGTTCCAAAAAGCACGAACATCCTTAGATATTACAAAAAAGTTACTTCATTTTTCAATTGAGAATGTTTTCCCTTTAAAACATGAATCCCTTCCAAGAGAGGTTATCTTGTACGATGGAAAATAGCGACTAAAATTAATCTTTCAGATGATTCCACAACTGACTTTATGAACATCCTGTTCATATTTTCAATAAAATCAACATGCCATACCCATGACAGGTTTTATGTAAGAAAAATATTTTCAAAGTGTCACCGCACAGGAAATAGTCCAGCAATTCCATCATTACAGTGTGAAATTGTTTCTAAGAGTGTAATTTCCAATTCTTCCGACCTCCCTGATGATCTAAGAAGAGTGAATAGATTTTTGTCGACCAAAATGTATTGGAGGCCTAGCGAAAGAGACTCAATTTAGGCATCAATGAAATGAGCGATTTTCTGTGAGTGATACTTCTGAATAACATTCTCCCTTATTTCATTCATAGAAAAGAATCTCCAATGGAAACTGGATATTTTAGAAATAATCAACAATCTGAATGAAACTGCAAATTTTCACTTTCAGATTTTTGTCTCTCAAGTTATATAGGGTCTTTCACAATATCTATCAGATGTAGTTCAATGTCCAGCTGGGGAAGTAGTTGTTTTCTGTTAGATATTACAAAAAAGTAACTTAATTTTATTGTAGGTTTTTTCCATTTCCAGAGGAGTCATGTATTGGTTCAATTTTCAATTGAGAATGTTTTCCCTTTAAAACATCCTCTGCATCTTATCACATTCAGAATTTGGCATCCAAACTTTAATGAGCAATAAAATCAATAATTTCTTAAAATACACGAGAGTTGTACAATGGACCATATCGGATAAGAATCATTTTGGTGGCACATTTGATGTTCTTGCGTTGTCATCTCTGTGTAAGTCATTTATTTCAAATCAATCACTGGATATTAGATGGTGCCCCATGAAACAAAGTGGCGGTGATTTTGAAAACACATCGAAGTTTGAAAGACTCTGACTGCTCCCTTGAACACACATTTTCTTATTCGATTTATAAGATGGAAAATAAGTATGAGCTGTTAATGTTAATTTCCATTAATTAAACTGAAGAATGTTCAACAGCTTACCAAAAGGGCCATGGACTTGGAATCTTGATCCATTTCCAAAACTTTCGGTGAGGAACATATCGTCGTATATGAAAATGGAAAATCGGGAATGTGAAGCATTATCTATTGGAATATAGGATGTTTAAGGCTAGTAATGAGTAAGGCCTCGACTATCTTTCTACACTATAGTGAAGATGAATGAAAAATGATCGCGAAAGAAAAAATTGAAGAAGTAATTAAATAGAAAAGTTATGCGGCTCATGTCTACATCAACGGTGATGGAACGGTGTCTGAGGGTCGGCACTGGTGGACTGTAGGGCCGATCTAAGCATTTTTTTTTCGATGTTGTTGAATATCCTAGACCTCATAAGAGAAAAGAGTCTGTCGTATCAGAAGATAAAGCCTGAACATCGAAAGCATGGGGTTTAGGATCAGATGTCTTACTCAGCATCCACTTAGAAAAAAATAATTTTACCAAACCAGTTGAACCTCTTGCACTCCCGTAAAGAAGGGGTGTATAAAGGCATGTTAGAACTAATGGTAGGTGTGAAAAATGCGAAAAAATGTTTTTAATAGTTGTAAAATTTTGTGTAACGTGGGTCGACATTTTGGGAACCTCTGTCCAGACCAGAAATGGCCATTGCCGGTGAACGAAAGACACTGAATGTCGAACCGAATTAAGATTACGTGTAAAGAGGTCTAGAGAGTCTCCCACCCATAATAGGGAATATGCATAAGTTTTTTTATTTGTTTAATCAATTTTTTACTTCGTTACAACATAGTAAAAAGTATAAATACGGTTGAAAGTCTTGGAATTAATTTTTAAAATAATATATAAAATACCGATTGAATTTGACCTATTTGAACGCCTCCATTTTCGCACGCTGTGGATGACGTCACATGGCGCTATCAGTGTTGTTCTTCTTCAGTGTCGTTCGTTGAGACGTACTCTGATTGCTCTACTCGCTTGAAGTTGATATTTTATAAAAGAGTAAGACAAATGCAGTACAAGTGTTAGAGAGAGATGAACATATGTGAAAGTGATCTCGATCAACCGGAGCAGTCTTCAATGAACAAGCCTTTCTATAGTTATGGCCGTTGACACTATTGACAGTTATTAATTAGTTTAGGGATTTGCAGTTTTAATCGCTATTGCGATAATGGAAAATGCTAAACAACCATTTTATAGGTATTGTCTAGTACCGGAATGCCAAAACACAATTATAAGTACACCAAGTAAAGTATTTTTTTCTGTTCCAAGCGATGCGAAAATACGTAAACAATGGTGTAAGGTTATGAGAAGAGGCGAAATATCTTCAATATCACATTTACATTGTTGTGAAGATCAGTTCAATGTAAGTACATTGTATTTCGATAGTTAACATGAAGTGAATTGATCAGAAGTAAGTTTTGTATCCATAAATGTTTTGTATATACCTGCCTCACCTAAATTACAAAAGGAAAACTATCATTTGATGAACTATTACTACTTATCAGTTCAGGTATTGTCGGATTGTGCTTTGACAAAACCGCTTTCAGTCATTGCTCTTGATAATTTACAATTGTCACTAGACCAAAATCGAACTATGTAATGAAAAACACTACAAATATATAAATAAAAACAAATTTTCTATGCAAGACGACTAGCACAGTATGAAAATCAACACAGATAAATTTCATAACGTGCCATGTGACGTCATTCTTCGTTTCGACCAATGGTGATGCTTTTCGCAAATTTGAATTCTGCGCACTTATTATGCACTTTTTGATTAAAGTTTTATGGAGTTAAATACAAACTAAATTATAAACTAATGGTTTAGGTGTAATTTCAAGACAATAAAGTATATGAGGAAAAAAATCAAGTAAATTTAAATCACTTGCATATTCCCTATTATGGTATGCAAGCTGATGGAATAGGAACGTATCACAGCAAAATGATAACAAACGAACCTCATGGGTATCCGAGTATCCAAACTGATACACTGGTAGCGCAAGGCAGCACTAGTAGCTGAAGACATAACACATTACAAGTTAATCATCAAAACAGTTCAATAGTGGATTCACACAGGATTTGTTTTATGACCGGACCATGGCTGGACATTTTGCATTTTGCATGGACACCGACAACAGGCTAACAACGAATGACAGCAACGTTGTTGTCAGTTCTAGTGCGTTCACATGGTAATACAAAAGACAAAGCAGGAAGGAAAGAAGGACACGGACATGTGTTATGTAATGCATGATATGAGTCAGGCGAAAAGTGTTCATAAGATTTCTGTTGGTGAGTGGTAACTGCTGTGTGACTCAATGTTAGTGGTCTTTGTGAGTGAAGTCATGGCGCAAAAGTTCAAAGAGGGCAGTACCTATGCCGAAATGTTTCTCATTTATGGTGAAATTGGTCGTAATGCAGCACGGGCGTCTGGACTGTACAATGAACGGTTTCCGGGTAGAATTTCCACGTCATCACGTACGATTGGAGGAGGCAGTGAGGAGGCAATTTTACAATGAATGTGTCACACAACTTTGTTGCCGAGCAGAACAATATTGCATCCGTACCACATGCAACGTGTGCAAGCACTTGTGCCAGAAGTCTATCCCCGTAGGATAATAGCATTTTGTAACTGGCTGTTGAATCAGCATAATGCCAACCCGAACTTTCTCGGTGAGGTGCTGTTTACCGATGAATCAACATTTTCGAGAGACGGTGTGTTCAATCAAAATGTTCACGTCTGGTCTGCTGTGAACACTTATACTGTTAGACGAACACATATTCAACAGCGCTTTAGTGTAAATGTGTGTGTTGGCATTGTGAATGGTCTGCTGATAGGTCCATTTCGTTTACCATCCCGCCTAAATGGTCGTCTGTTCTTCGCCTTTCTCACGAATGACTTTCCAGTACTGCTCGAGAACGTACCTTTGGCTGTTTGGCAGAGAATGTGGTTGCAACTGGGCGAAGCACCACTTTTGGCGTCCCGTCAGGAAACATTTGTATTTTTCCCGATAGATGTATCGGAAGAAATGGACCAATTCCCCGACCGCCCCGTTCTCCGGACTTAACGCCATTAGATAATTTTTTTGGGGTTATGTGAAAACCGAGGTATACAATACCAAAATCTATGACACTAATACCCTACGAGTTCGTATCGTAGCGGCTGCCAATGTGATTCATGGTCGACCGGACACGATTGCATCGGCTACCGAGTCACTCATCCGACGTGCTCGTCCTTGTGTGCAAGTTGGTGGACGCAATTTAGAACATTTGTTGTGATTATTGTGAACATGTTCCACGTACTTTCCGTGCACACTGCTGCCTCCGTTGAAGTCACGGTGTCAACTGTCATCATGTCATCGACCCAGCTGATGTTGATAAACACATGTTTTGATTCGTGTTGTGTCTTGTGTGTGTCAGTGTGGCCCTGTCTTCAGCTACTAGTACTCCATTTTGCTACCAATGCTACAGTTGGGATATTCGGTAATCCATTAGGTGTGTTTGTGTTCATTTTACTGTGAAAATTACGTTCCTATTCCATCAGCTTGCAACCCATAATAGGGTGAGAGACTCTCTAGACCTCTGTAAACGTAATCTTAATTCGGTTCGACATTCAGTGTCTTTCGTTCACAATGGCCTTTTCTGATCTGGAAGGATGGCAGACAGAGGTCCCCAAAATGTTTACCCACATTTCATAAAATTTTAAAACTCTCAAACATTTTTTTTCGCATTTTTCACAACTGCCATTCGTTCTAACATGACTATACACCACTCCTTCACCGGAGTGCAAGAGGTTAGATTACACCCTGTGTATATCCTGAGCTACTTCAAAATAACATATCAGAAAAACCGCCGAGTTCTATCAATTGAAATGAACATATTTACACATTGCATTTTTGGCTTAATGCACAATCAACCTAAACAAATATTTAGTATTCTCTCAAAACAACTTACCTTCATAGAATAAGTTTAATGATTTCAGAAAAAACTGTTGAAAAATCACAAAATTCAGCAAAAATTCACAACACCTCCCTGTCTCGACAGGTTTGTAAATAATATGGATGCGCGTGTTGTAGTGGACTTGGCAAAACTTAGTCGACTTATTCGTATGATGAAATATTTCAGTTTCTCGTGAATAAGGTTACTTAGCTGGATTACTAATAGAAAGAGAAAAATAAATCGATATGAAGTTATGAAAACTGTATTTACCTCAAGAATGGACACTTTGGACCAACGATATGTTCTTAGCCAATCAAAAAATGTAATTCTATCGTAATTCAAATACCCCAATGTTTCAACGAATTATAGTTACAAACCTGAGTGTCTGTCAGCGTTAACATTTCCTACTTGGTAGTTCGGCGGAGTTCAAATTTTTTCACATCTCTTTATAGTTAGCTATGATAAGTGGACTTGATGATTATCTTCTTGCCATAGTATGGTGGCGTTATCAGCAAATAATGTGAATGAACCATTTATATCAAGAGAAGCCATATCATTTACATAAAGTAGGAATAATAGAGGTCCAAGGACTGATCCTTGTGGCACTCCGTGTCTTATATGTGCAATCTTTGATATAATACTAGTTTGCCAACTAAATCTTTTGCGAATCACCAGAACTAAACTCTGAATTTCCGCTCGAGCTCTTTTCCGTTACTCAAAATTCAATAATTTAACACTGCCGTACTGCGAATATAATCCTACACTTAACATTTCAAGAAAGGCATATTAATGGCGAGCGCGCAAGGTGCTCGCCGCCAGAGCGGCTTCTAGAGCTAGAAAAATCGAGCCGGCAGCGCCCTAACGAGATAAACGAATTACATCACGTACAAACACAAATCGATTAAAATTATTCAAATCAAATACATCATGGAGCAAAGTTGCGGGGCAGAGCGCTTATCTGAAGCACATCATTCTAGGTTCGCGTTCTGATTCACAGAGCGAAGTGATGGTGAGTGATAAGAAATCGAAAGTTAATTTCAGAATTCTCTATGCCGTAGCGTAGAGGTTGCAAAGACCAGTGCTGATCGACGCCAAAATATGTAAAAGCGGAAAACAAAATTAACACCATGAGACCTACTGGAAGAGGAGCAAAATATTGTTCGAATGACGGGAAAAATAATGGTAAAAATTTGGTTTACTGGAAATCTGTTATGAAAAAAAAATTGAAAGTCGCGATTGTGGGCCCTCGGCCAATTGTAATGGTACCATTAATATTTTGCGGAAATGCCCTGTTACCAAGTTGACCTCTTCGGATTACTGGAAATATGATATGGAAAAAACAGTTGAACGTCTCGATTATAGACCCTCAACCTATTCTAATGGTACTATTTTTGTTTTGCGGAAATGCGCCGTTGCCAAGTTTTGGTCACTTGGGATTACTGGAAATCTGATATGGAAAGAATAATTGAACGTCGCCATTTTGTGCCTTCAGGCGATTCTAATAGTACCATTTTTGTTTGCGGAAATGCTCTGTTGCCAAGTTGGTCACTTCGGATTACTGGAAATCTGATATGGAGATGGGTCGAAGTGGACATTATTCTATTCAATCAGGTGGTTCCTGCTATGCCATTTTGACTTTGTGGAAATGCGCTGTTGCCAAGTTATGGATTCGGAAAATCTTTCAGAGAAGCTTTTTAGAAATGTTCGATGGAGAGTATTAATATAAATCTTCATGCGATTCTAATGGTGCCAGTTTTGTTTTGAGGAAATGCGCTGTTATAAATTACCAGAAAAAGAGACACGCCTTCGGCGTGTCTCTTTCTTCTGACTGCACACGTTTACGGCCATAGACTGAATTTCTAAACTTAAAAAAGGGACACAACCTAACCTAACCGAACTAACCTAGCTATCCAAGTTGCTGGTAATTCGATCTCTGATTAGTATGGAAAGGTGAAATCACAGCAGATGCTCGCTGCGATCGCATTTTATGAACTTCCAGCAGGAAGAGACACACACTGTAACTTTTGTTTCCATGGAAATGAAGTCGATGTCAAACTCCTAACCATTTATAGTCGGTGAGCTGTAAAAGTAGTATGATAATTTGTCACATTGTGACTGAGAATCCAGAACTTTTGAGCATTGCATCGTTGTTTCGCATCATTTAGTTATTTCAAGAATTTCTAAAGTATATCATTTTAACTTAAAGTGAGATAACCTAAATGAAATAAAAATGGATTTTTGGATCATAAAAATTGATAAGGATGAATATTTATAATGTTATTTTTTGAGCAAAATTTCCTTAAATATTTTTTTAATACGCATTTCTGCAAGGTTCAAATTCCATTGCCCAATCATCTAACTTAATAGTATGGTTTCCACTCAGAACTATCCTCATAACAGATTTCCATTTATCCAAAGAGGCCAA
Source organism: Chrysolina oricalcia (assembly GCA_944452925.2). NCBI lineage: Eukaryota > Metazoa > Arthropoda > Insecta > Coleoptera > Chrysomelidae > Chrysolina > Chrysolina oricalcia. The sequence goes on from OX101811.2 coordinate 35,673,574, forward strand.
AACTTGACAACGGCGCATTTCCGCAAAACAGAAATAGTATCATTAGAATAGGTTGAGGGTCCATAATCGAAACATTCAATTGTTTTTACATATTAGATTTCCATTACTCTGAAGTGACCTACTTGGCAACAGGGCATTTCCGCAAAACAAAAATGGCACTATCACAATTGGCTGAGGGCCCACAATCGCTACGTTCAATTGTTTTTTCCATATCAGATTTCCAGTAATCCCAGATGACCAAAACTTGGCAACGGCGCATTTCCGCAAAACGAAAATAGTACCATTAGGATGGGTTGAGGGTCTATAATCGAGACGTTCAACTGTTTTTTTCATATCACATTTCCCGTAATCCGAAGAGGTCAACTTGGCAACAGGACATTTCCGCAAAACAAAAATGGTACCATAACAATTGGTTGAGGGTCCACAATCGCGACATTGAATTGTTTTTTCCATATCAGATTTCTAGTAAACCAAAGTTCAGCCAAAATAATTTGCAGTCGACAAAATGGAGGTGAACTTTTAGGGGTTGAAAGTGGTATTAAACGGTTTTTCGAATTGCAACGAAAGTTGACTTACTATCGAAAAAAGTTGAATGGCAACGTTATTGATAATAAAAAGATCTTCGTCGGGGCGTGGCGCAATGGTTAGGGCGTCCGACTCTGAGTCGAAATGTCCGGAGTTTGTGCCCCAGTTGCGGCTGGGATTTTTTAATTTAATTTGACAGATTAAATTATTAAAATCTCGTGGCTGGACTGGGGTGAGTCCTGCACGATTCACTGTTGCGTTCCAATTAACAGTGCTGCTCCTAAGGTGGCGCATGGAGTTAGTAACAAGGCCTATCCAGAACACGTGGCTAATGACCATAGCAGTCGATGCCAAAACATCAAAGGAAAAAAAGATCTATAACATTTATATTCAACATGTTTCCACATTACCTCAAATTATCCGGGAAAATCGGAATAACCTATTTTTCAGTTTTAATTTTTTTCTCGCACAAAAATTAGTTTTTTTATGAAATTTGGTAGAGATATAACTTATTATGTTTCAAATAAGCTGTGATTTTTTCGTACCGAAATACAGATTTTTCCTTTTTTTTCGACAAATTCCGACAAAACGACCTCATTTTTAACTGAAAAGTTTCACCGGTAAAGATCGTCTTTTCAAGCTCGCCAGCCGCCATTTTTTTCGATGAAGCGTCTACTTTTGGATTATGTAATGAAAGAGTAGCACTACGATGTAAATTTTCACAAGAAAACGCGAAATTATTTAAAAACAGATTTTCAAAATTCATTTATCAAAATTATTGAAATTAACAGTTGAAACCTATCGAGAATATTGATTTTATGTTACCTCAATAGGTACCAAGAATAAACAAGGACACGAATAAGGATTTGATAATGATAGAAGGGCGAAAGGAGGTGAACTTTTGGAGGTAATAGTTATTTATGTATCAAGGGCGTAAAGTAGGCGTTTATGGCCTGCGGCGTGGATGGTGGCCCGATGGCGTTAGCCAAGGGCCATCACACGCCGAAGGACTTAAACGCATTTTACGCACGTGATACATACAAAATTTTATGCACTAGCGGTTTTATAGCGCGAATCACAAATACTGACTTGAATTGCAATGGTCTACACGTTTCATACGTTATGCATACAATAATTAAGGGTAACATAATATGAGGAATGTGAAACTATAGTAGCTGAGTGCTATATTGGAGAATCTATTTGAAATAAATAGAGCACCACCGAAAAAATTGCCAACGATTATGAACAAATGTTAGAAAGAGTATTGCTCTATTGAACTGAAATTATTCTAATTCGTGTTAGGAATTGCATGAAATGATGTGTGAGTATAGACAATCTGAGAATTTTGTCTACTTTACGGCCCGCCGGGCCATAATGCGCACACGGGCGGTAAAGTGCCACTTTACGCCCGGCGAACCGGGCGGTAAAGTGTACTTTACCGCCCGCTAGTGCATGAAAATGATTTCTCATGATTTGCAGCAAAAATTAACCCCTTACAGAAAAAAGTTAAGGAAAAAATTTGTTAGCAATAAAAAGATCTATAACTTTTGTATTCAACATTTTCCCTCATAACCTCAAATTTTCGGGGAAAATCAGAAAAACGTTTTAATTTAGTTTTAATATTTTTCTTGTTAAAATTGTATGTGTGTCGCAAAATTAAGTGGAAATATACCTTTTCATGTTCTAAATTAGACATTTTGTTTGCAGCCAAATATTTACTTTTCTCGCCTCTTTGAAGTACTCGGAGAGGAGGCGGCTCCTAGTAGCTACTTCCCTGAAATAAAATGTTATGAGGTACGTTGGGTTAATGAAAATCAGAGCCGAGAGAGCAGATCTCGGTTGTACCACGTGATCACAGAGCTAATTAAAAAGTAATTAACGAACGATATTTTACCAGATGTATGAAATCTGTCACGTGTCACATCCGATTATCGTTATTGCAGTAGAATGAAAATGCAAAAATTATGTAGCACAATCTCAATAAAGAATTTATTTTACCTAATGTAATTGAAAACCAGAAACTACGTTCTACATTGACTACAATCAAATTTGAGGTTATGTGGAAAAATGTATAATACAAAAGTTTATTTCCAACAACTTTTTTCTCTACCTCTTTTTGTAGGAGGTTAATTTTCGCTGCAAATACTGAAAAACAATTTTTACCCCCCAAAATTCACCTCTTTTCGCCCTTCTATCATAATCAAATCCTCATTCATTTCCTTCTCTATTCTTTGTACCTATTAAGGTATCATGAAATTAATATTCTCGAAAGGTTTCAACCATAAAATTCAATAATTTTAAGTTTTCCGATTTTCCCGAGAAATTTGAGGTTATGTGGAAAAATCGATGATACAAAAGTTGTAGAACTGTTGATTATCAACAACTTTGCCGTTAGACTTTTTTCGATACGAGGTCAACTTTCGTTGCAATTCGCGAAAAACTGTGAAATACAACATTCTACCCTTAAAAGTTCACCCCGTTCCACCCTTCTCCATTTTGTCGACTCCAATTTATTTTTCTCGTCATTCGAACAATATTCTGCTCATCTTCCAGAAGGTCTCATAGTGTTTTTTTTTTATCTCAAAAATGCATCAGCACTGGTCTAGCAATGTTTTGGTTGATAAATCTTTAATTTTTAAAGCACGAAGAACCCTTCTGAAACTCCACCCCGGACACGAACATTTTCAGTTAATTGGTTTTGAATAGATGATTGATTATTTAATGAAATCAATAAAAATAAAAATTGGTTATGGTCTACGGCTGTCAGTGTCGAAGTGATCTTGAATTCTTCTCATGTCACGGATAGTTGTTTATATCTAAGAGCACACTATAGATGTAATTTGTAACCATCAAACACAGAGAAAGAGAGAGTATAATTGAAGTTCTTATGCATAGACAAGATGCTGGCTTCATTAAGTTGGTATTTAAATTTTTCATGATACCTATTTGAAAACACTATATTTACATGCTTATTTAGCATACTGATAAAGGGTTTTGTCCGTGCGCCCGCATGGAAAAAAAAATCCATGAGCTGGTGTCATTATATTTACATGTCAAAATTAAATAATATGATGTTGACAGTTGTCTAGAAATCGCAAATGTTTGAATATTTCCTTACCAACAGGGTAAATAACGATTGTTTTGTGGCAATTTCTGGATATTTTTGTACCATAAATATTTCTATTAATAATGCATATTTTTGTTCCTTCATCACTAAAAATATATGTTTCTTAACAATATGTGGTTTTCAGGTAGATATAATGAAAAATATCGTTTATTACTCGTCCATAAATGCTTTTTCCGTGCTTGCACGACTTCCCGTGTTCGGCTTCGTCTCCCACGGGAACATGTCACGCACGCAAGGAAAAAGCCTCTTTTCTGAACTCGTAATGAATCATACTATTTCGTCATTCCTAATACTTTTCCAAAGCATTTTCATGATTTTTCATATTGCGTCGTAGGACATGTTTTACAACAATTTTTCTTTTTTTATGTATATAGTTGTACCAGATTTATTATTAAAAGACTAAAGTTAAATAGTTAAAATTACTTATTGATTCATAATTTAAATTTTGCATCAATTTATACATTTTTATATTTATTAAATTGATTGATTATTTAATTAACTATTTATTAGTATTCCTACTAAAATACTCCAATTTGAAATTGAGTTTTCTCGCCATTGAATGAGAGATGACTGTTTATGGCCGATTGCCAAATTAGAATAGACCAGAATAATTGAAAAGGAATATGATCAGTAGTCAATAAAGACTGTCTACAGAGACTGGCTTTGAGAATGAGATACTTTATCTGAATTTCTGTCGATGCCGTCCAACTTTAATTTAGTTAATTCATTCTCCCTGCCATAAATTGAATTTCTAGAAATATCTTTGGGTTCATCACCAACAAGGGTCGTGGTACGAACGACCCTTGTCTTCGCAAAAAGAGTTAGCCCTCTGCATACTTCTATAAAGTTTAAAAGAAAAATCCATTAAAAAGGGTTTCAAAATCTTATAGTATAATAATAGTCCGGGAGCCAGTGACAGATTTCCATGACCAAGTTCCTCTCAAGCGAATATTAGTGGAATGCATCAGAGAGTTATATTATAAAGCTTCGTGAACGTCAGCTGCGGTTCCGGGGGGGGGGGGGTGAGCGGTGGTAGCCTCCCACACACAAAGAAAAAGAAATGTATTCAATTTTGTTTTCCTACCTGAAAACATGTTAAATTATTGCTAAAGCAATATCTTGAAGAAAGAAAAAATCGCTGACACAAAAATAAATTGTACCTTCTATGATTTCCTCTCAAATTAAATTTTACCTTATATTCGGATTGCGTCAATTTAACATGTTTCCGGGAAGGAGGACATAATTGAATATATTTTTTTTCTTCGTGCGTATCACACTGAAATAAAAATATGTAGTTACAAAAAACTAAAATTAGGATATAGTCAATCATATACACTGGCTACAAAATAAGACTACTTAACAATAGTCTTCCGAGCTTTCCTCTAACTAAAATGATCGATTACGTGGGAATAGTCAAGAAGAGTCTTGACGTTTAAAAAATATAAAAAACAACTATCATTCTTTTGGCAACGACTGAATTTAAAATTGAATAGTATACTGTTAAGTTCACTTTGAGACAAGATTGGTGGTTTTAAATTTCAGTTCATCATTTTGTAGATCTATCAAAGCCAAAACTGGTGAAAACAGATAACAAATTTGGTCGATGCAAATCTTGCCATGACAAAATCTAAAATAAGAAGGATAAAAGAAAATTTGAATTCGTTTCATGCTTCTAGCTGAAATTGTTTAGCGCCTTTTAATCTGCATTGGGCTTCATTTTGATAACAAACTCTGGTGGAATACCAACTGCGTCGGCAACTACTTTTGCTTCATTCAACTGGTTTTTCATTAATTTCGTAGGATCTCAGTAGGTAAGTCTTTAATTGGTATCGTCTCTAAGTCGAGGAAAATTCCTTTGTTTTGTAAACTGGCGTTTTTGTGATCAGTAGAGGCCAAGATCTTGTGCCAAAATGATGACATCAAGAGGCATTTGAAAGATCTAAAGTACTTCTGATGGGGTAATCCTGTTAAACATGTCTTCTATTTTCTTGCTTACTATTCTTATATTTCAGTACATTCGAATCTTGTTTGTTTTCAGTTAGATTCGACACTTCTTTGGGTCTAATAATTCATCTGATTTAACGTCAAACTTCTCTTATTTTGCACTTATGCATCATACATACGAATGTGTCATTCAAAATTTTGTATAACTACTGTCCAAACTCACAATTCGTTGCCAAAATATGAATTCTTGCATACCACTTGCTAACTGCTTCATTTTCTTTTTGTCTACCTTTGTAAAAATCACTTCATACGGCATCACAGGTCATTGAAGAAAAATGAGTGAGTATTCAGACCTTTCCTTTGGCAGATTGATTGTGCATAAATCTTGTACCTTGTATGTTTCTGCTCTAATTAAACTTAGGAGTGCTAACACTCTGCGATCATTCTTGGGATCTTTTTCATTGAATGAAACGCTATTTACAATGAAAAACTGCTCCAGTGGTTCTTGGTAATATAACCAAATGTCACTTTTCTACGACAATGGAAGGTAGATCAAAAGACAAAATCGTTTTCCGAGAACGTTTTAATGGCTTATTTTGACGACTTAGCCAAAAAATTTAAAAGTTCCACTTTGTGGTCACACTTCTCAATGCTGAGAACGACTCTTAGTATCTATAATGATATAGATATTGCCAAATATTTGAAACTGAAAGCATTCCTCAAGCGGCAGTCTAACGGCTACAAACCCAAAAAGTCAAAGATCTTTACAGCGAATGACATCGATAATTCCATTGAACAGGCTCCAGATGAAATATATTTGGCAACAAAAGTAAGTTTTATATTTCCATTTGATGAAAAATATGTTTAATTAAACTAGTTTACATTGTAGGTTGCATAAGTTATGGGAGTAATGGGTGCATGTAGAAGACATGAATTACATCAAATGAAAATTACTCATTTCAATGATCTTGGTTCAGCTGTTTTAGTGACAATACCAGACAGTAAAACCAAAATAGTACGAAATTTTACTGTAACTGGCAAATTCTACGAAATTTATAAAAAATACGCAAATCTTCGCCCTCAAAATGAATGGTCTATGGTTTTTCATTAATTATCAAAAAGGAAAGTGTACCATTCAGAGAATAGGCCTGAATATGTTTGGAGCTATGGGAAAAGACATTGCCAAGTATTTAAAATTGCCAAATTATATACTGGGCACTGCTTACGCCGATGCTCCGCAACAATTCTTGTTGATGCTGGAGGTGACATAACCTCGTTAAAACGCCTCGGGAAATATTGATGAATCGAAGAAATGTAAGCTTGACATAGCAAATTAAATTGCAAATGCAATACAGAACATACCATCAGGCATACCAACGAATTTAGAAATGGAAAATCGCGAGAAGCCGTCCACCTCAACGTCGACAAATTATTATCAATTTCGAAAAGAATTAAGAAATCAGCAATCAAGTTCTCCAAATATGATATTCAATAATTGCACATTCAACTTCAATTAGATACATACATTTATAGGCTTCTATTTCTGTGTTCCTATTAGAAATTGCAATAAAGAAAATATTTACATATTTCTTCAATTCAATACATCACTCGAATACTCTTCTGAATTGCAGAAAAATCATGCTCATTCGTTACCAAAAAAAAACATATTCTTACAAATTTTCACATACATTAAATCATTTATAAGCGAGAAAAAACTTAAATACTGAAAAACCGGTTTTTTCTATTTTGACGGTTAATTTGAGGTTATGCCGAAAAGTGTGGTACAAAATTTTCGATTTTTTTTATTATCGATCACTTTTCCATCGAACATTTTTCGCCAAGAGGTCACGTTTCGTTACAAATCGCAAGAAACCGTTTCCAACCCCTAAACTGCATCCCCATTTCACCATTTTCAGTGTTATCGTGTTTAAAAATTTTTTTATTCATTAAAGTTGGAACCTCAACAACATTTTCCACCTGTTCTCTGCCTGTTAATTTTTTTCTTTTTCATAAAAATTGGAGGCACCAGTCTATAAGGCCAACACATAATCTCTAATTCCATTAGAAATGTCACGCCAAAATGATGTGCTAGCACCAAATGATTGGATGCATGCAGACATTCTATTGATATGGCATTATTCATTATTATGAGACCTTTAACAAGTGCTTATTGGAAGTAGGAAGGAGACAGACCATTATAAACATCTCGTTTATAGAATGTGGAATAGCCCGTGTATTTCTTCTTGCTGATTTACAAATTAATGAGAAGGAAACGATATAAGCTTTCAGGTATAAAGCCGGAGATTTGCTGTCTATAACAGTGAGTGGAGGTACGTGAAGTTGACTGCTTTATAGACTATATATTTCGAAACGAATAGATAATTTTGGATGCAGGTGAACAGAAATGGTCGAGGCGACATGTTTTTAGAATTAAAACACTATACAGGGTATATCTTGACGAGTTAACGCGATCTATACAGGGGGTCCCTCCAGGAACTGCATCGATCAATTGTATAGAAAACCATAGGTCGAATTTGAAAATTTGGAAGTTCACTATTGTTGATAAGTGCTATCCGGCAAAAATATTTTGAAGATTGTGGCACTTCCGGTTGTACCGGAAGTGGACCCCAACTTCGTTATTTTAAATAGGACACCCTGTGTATTATCAAAGTTTTAGATTTTACGCATGATGTTTCATGTATAATGTCCTATACCCAAGTCTAACTATTTTCAAAATATTTCAAATTTTAAGTTGAAAATTGCGTTTGCATAACGAAATTTTTTTTTTATTTCTGGACATGATCATTTATTTTCGATTGTGTATCGATTTACTCGTAGGAGAGGACCCAGTTCAGTAAAATTTCGATATCAATCCGATTAGAGTTATACAGGGCGTTCACCAGAAAATGATATAGATCCGTTGAAAAAATTATTGTAAGTCCATTTTTTCAAATGGAACCCCCCAATTTTATATTCTCATACGATTCGGCATCGAAAATGAAGCTAACTTTGAATAAGGTTATCTATGCCTACACTCAACAGTTTTCGAAATGTTGGCGAATTAACATGTTTCAGTTCCAGAAAATCTCGTATTCTTGAGTTTACTTATTCTTAGTTGGCCATGGCGCCCGCAGTTGCGTTGGAAACAATCAACTACCACCAATATTTCAAAAACTGTTGAGTGTACGCATAGATAACCTTATTCAAAGTTAGCTTCATTTTCAATGCCGAATCGAATGAGAATATAAAATTGGAGGGTTTCCATTTGAAAAAATGGACTTACAATAATTTTTTCAACGGATCTATATCATTTTCTGGTGAACGCCCTGTATAACTCTAATCGAATTGATATCGAAATTCTACTGAACTGGGTACTCTCCTACGAATAAATCGATACAAAATCGAAAATAAATGATCATGTCCAGAAATAAAAAAATATATTTTTCGGTCTGCACACAGTTTTCAATTTAAAATTTGAAATATTTCAAAAACTGTTAGACTTGGGTATAGGACATTATACATGAAACATGTTCAGAATCATGCGTAAAATCTAAAACCTTGATAATACACAGAGTGTCCCATTTAAAATAACGAAGTTGGGGTCCACTTCCGGTACAACCGGAAGTGCCACAGTCTTCAAAATATTTTAGATGGCACTTATCAACAATAGTGAACTCCAAAATTTTCAAATTCGGCCCACCTATGGTTTTCTATATATTGATCGATGCAGTTCCCGGAGGGACCCCCTGTATATTTCGAGACGAATAGAAAATTTTGGATACAGATGAACAGAAATGGTTGAGGCGACATGTTTTTAAAATAAAAACACTATATAAATATTTCGTACTGCTCTATATACAAGGTGAACTAAGGTCAATTATGGAAAATAAAATGGTGTACCAGTCTTTCATGTGGAAATACACCTGTAAAATTTTAGAGTAATTCATGATGATTTATTAAATTTTTTCACTCGCCAACCTCCGAATATGCGCTACTGAATCAAACACAAATTTTTGACTCTCTGTCTACAATCTCTCGATGTCTGATGTCTAAGATCGATCGTGGCTCCAATCACATTACAACTGTGCATGCGGTCTGTCATTTTTAGTTCATTGTGTAGTTTAATGACATACTATTTCGACGTATTTTCGTTAATCGGTCGTTCAAAAGGCAATACCTATGGCTCAAATGTAATTTGTGCTCAAAACTGTTGAGATAATGTTCCACGTTTCTGTTTCGACACTATTTTCTGGATCCCTATACTTACTAGAAGGGAAGAAAGGCTGAAAAACAAATTTGTTATGTTGTCAAATATATTGTTTTAAAAAAAAGTATTGAATTGTATTTTTATATTCAATAAATAAATAGTTTCTACTAATTATTTTCCACAAAACACATTATTCCAACAGAGCAGTAGTTTGAGTGGAAAATATTATTATAAATACATATTTGTGAATATTTGTGTGGTTGTTCGAGAACTGTTACCACCAAGAGAGAATGGAACAAACTGAATTCGAGTGGTGCTTGAAAGTAGTGGCAATACCTATCCAGCGTGGAAATTTCAATTAATAATTATTCTCAGAACAGCGGGAGTGAATGATTTGGTTGAGAACAATGGAGCCCAGGGAATATCGGAGGCGACTATTCGGAAATACCGAATTGATTTTTCATTCTCTTCAGTAGAGGTTTAATACGTACATCTATGAAAAATTAAGGAGTAACACCTGACATATCTGATTTAGAAGATCAGAGTCATGAATTAAACATCCTCTGGTGATGAAATCAGTGAGAGCATGCTGGCCAACAAAATTCTAATGACCTTACCTGAAGATTTCAAACATTTTCACTCAGACCGAGACAGCTCTCCAGATAATAGTCTCAACACCTTGAATTCGAAACTGATTGGATTAAATATAGAAGAATACGAGGCGAAGGTTTGGTTGAGGCACTCACAGCAAATATATCAAATCGGAAAAACAAATTTCCACAAAGAAGTTATAATTAATTTGGAAAAAGACAGGCAATAAAGAAGAATGTGACATGTTATTGTTGCAATAAGCAAGGCCATTTTGAACGCGATTGTTGGTTTAGGAAAAATAAAACTGAACTTAAACAATCTTCAACTTCAATTCGAATAAGTTACGCACTCATGTAAAATACCGAAACCGAATCTAAATGTAATTGGTACCTGGACAGTGGAGTGAGTCATCATAAGGCATTCAATAGATCATGAAACTATCTCAACCAAAGATTATAATATAATACGAGGATGTATTGATATCTAGTTAGCCTAGACCAGTACCCTGCATAAACAAAATATTGCGTTACCATAGCAACGAACAATAACTTACTAGAAGTGTCAGTGAAAAGTTTGACGTCAAAAAAGTAAACCAGAGTTACGCAATAAATTAAAAGAAAAAATATATCCACTGAAATTGTGAAAATCGAAAAATTGGAGTATCGGGCCATCATCAAGTACCTGTATTTAAAAGGGTTAAGAGGTAAGCAGATTTACGAAGATATGCTTAATACCCATGGTGATCAATGTACTTCGTATGCGACCGTGAAAAATTGGACTGCAAGCTTAAGAGGTAAATTTTCCATTGAAGATGATGACCGATCGAGAAGGCCAGTTTCTGTGTCAGTCCCCGAAAATATCGATGCAGTTCATGACATGATTTCAACAGACCGTCGAATTGGGCTAAAACGGATATCTGAAGCACTGAATATTTCATACGAACGCGTTCATCATACAGTTCACGTCAATTTGGACATGAGAAAAATTGCTGCAAAATGGATGCCCAAATGTTTGAATGTTGACCAAAAGCGTGCAAAGGTAGTAGCATCGCGATCGATCTGTGCTCGATTTGAAAACGATGTAGACTTCCTAAACCGAATTGTTACTATGGATGAGACTTGGGTACATTTCTACTATCCAGAAACAAAGCAACAATCGATGGAATGGCGACACTCCGGTTCTCCAAGACCTAAGAAGTTTCGTGTCCAAAAATCTGCTGGAAAATTTCTTGCTTCAGTTTTTTGGGATTGCCATGGAGTAATGATTGATTTTTTAGATAAGGGTAGAACAATAACTGGAGATTACTATTCGACATTACTGACCACTCTACGGGAAAAAATTAAAGAAAAAAGACGCGGAAAGCTATCCAAAGGTGTTTTGTTTTTGCAGGACAACGCCCCAGCACACAAATCTCATGTTGCCACGCAAAAAATTCGTGATTTGGGGTTTGAATTACTAGAACATCCCCTTATTCACCAGATTTGGCTCCGTTCGACTATCATCTCTTTCCTCAACTGAAAAAAAGTTTAAAAGATCGTAAATTTTCTTCCAACGAGGAGTTGATAGAAGCTGTGGAGGTCTGGTTTGCAGAGCAAGAAGAAATTTTTTTTGAAAGGTCTAGAGACGTTGCAGGTTCGCTGTAATAAATGTATCCAATAAAGAGGAAAACATGTTGAGTAATAAAATATTTTTACATTGAAATTTGGTTTGGTTCTATAGTAGGCTAAGAATTTTTCAATATATCCTCTTATTATTAAATTATTGTCATTAGAGATGGTACGAGATCAGCGGTTGAAGGAAAAAGAAATATTTTGGCAGACGTCCAAGAGACAATGAAGATAGCTTCAGCTGCACCATTGAAAACGTTATTCAATTAATAATAAAAATGAATTAAGCAATCCAGACTTCTGCATTCAACCTATACAATAGGTGTAATCGTCGGCAAGTCTTCAAAAAAAAACAACTACTGCCCCTACGACCATTGAATTATATCTGTTGGATTCTTGGCAAAGTATTCTACAAGAACTACTTTGCAATGTTCTCCCAATCTCAATGCCAAAACATGTCTCAACCCACACAGGGGAACACCTACGGACCGGTTTCATGGTTCCTTGCCAATCATCAGCGCAGGGCAGCTCACCCAACGTAATCGAAAATCATTTTGATCCCAACATTCGAAGAGCACTCCGACTATGGTGCCGACTTCGTCTGAAGCCAAATAAATTCAGAAGAACATATTTGATGACACTACCTGGCAGAAGCCCATTAAATTAATAATAAAAATGGATTAAGCAATCCAGACTTCTGCATTCAACCTATACAATAGGTAAATAGGTATAATCGTCTGGATTGCTTAATCCATTTTTATTATTAATTTAATTGGTTTCTGCCAAGTAGTGTCAGAGAATATTTTCTTCTGAAATCATTTGGCTTCAGACGAAGTCGACACCATAGTCGGAGTGCTCTTCGATTCTTGGGATCACTGATTTCATACCAAAATTTGAAATCAAAATGAGAAAAACAACACTCTGCTCTGATAATGGTTCTGAATTCAAAAATGAAGGTATGGATATGCTGTTCAAAAAATATGGTACCAAGGACCAGTTTACAGTAAGCTAAACACCAGAACAAAATGAAGCGCCATCTGTCGAGTAATTGCAGTGTATCGGTAATACCATTAGAATTATATTTTGTCCCATTTTTCCACATCAAATCGTTCAAATTTATCGAGTTAAGGGTACGTACCAATCAGATTCTCACTTACACTTGATATTTCGTCTGTAATAATTCAGATGGCTGGAAAGAGAATTTCAACGATGTGTCACTTGACCCCCTTGCCATTTGAAATTTTTAAATTGATGTGCCCTCCTGCCCCTTCTATCAAACATCATGTCATCTTTTTTTTTGACAATATGAATAAATTTATTAAATATAAAAATATATGTGTACTTGTGATACCATTAAAAATGGTTTTTGTTCCATGTTTGTACGTCAAACCGTTCAAAAGTTCATAGGGGAGGGAGGCTAAAAATAGCGGCACTGTATATATTTTTTTTATTTTCGTTAATACGTATTTACACTATTTTGATGTCTTTGTTTTTCGAAATTTTCAAGTTGATGTGCTCCCAGCGCCATTCTGTCGATTAATTGCAATGTATCTTCTCTCAAAAAGTAGTATCATAAAACAACATTCAAATTATTTTTGTCCCATTGTTAAACATCAAACAGTTCAAATTTATCGACATAAGGGTACCATTATTCCGATCAGCACTTTATACTTGATATTTCGAGTACCTACATGCGATGAAAAAAATATTAACCAAATCCGAAAAAATTCAGATGGTTGAAAGGATAATTGAATTTTCTTTTCAACGATGAGTCACTTAACCCCTATGCCATTTAAAAATATTGAATGTATGTCCCCCCCTCCCCATTTATTAAGCAATACCTCTATTTCGAAAAGTAGTACCGGTGATACCATTCAAAATGGTTTTTTTTCCATTTTTGTATAACAAACTGTTCAGAATTTAAAACGAGGGGGACTAAAAAAAACCGCACTATATATAGAAATATTATGTTTTCAATATATTTCAATACATAATAATACATAATTTTGGTATCTAAAACATCATATTGATTCCAATCTCAACTAAGCTCTGCAATGAAAAATTATTAGCACTACACAGTTTTAACATAATTATATTACATATTATAGTCTAGGTTTTGACCATGCTAATAATCCTCATAATAATCAGGTACAAGAAGTGAAGCTCAGCCATAACATTAAAAAAATATTCGCATCTCTTCTCGACGAGTTCAACCCGTTTTTACAGAAAAAAGATGGATTTGCTAGAAATAGAAGCATTAAACTCACCTAACCTAGCCTTTTCAAAGTATCCTTGGATTATTTTAGTGTTGAGGTGAATCAAGATAGAAGCAAGAAATGTTCTCATGGAGATGATATATTTGTTGTATTTTATTGAATGTCAAGTTGATTTTCATATGTTGTATATATTTGAATAATAAATTACGTAACTCTTTCGTTCATTCAATTATATTGGTAAAAATTGTTACCAGAATCGAATACTGTACAACGCTCTGTTGAACATTTAGTATTTTACCGCCTCCTATTCTATCAAAGCCGTTTTCCGACAGCACTCTTACTTTCTGATAAAACCCAAAAAACTAATTTTTTAAAAATTTAAATCAATATTTTTTTAGTTGCACCAAATATTTTTTGGTAGGTAAACAATTTTTTTTCACATACACAATGTCAAGAAGACACGTGACGAATTTCATGCTCATCATTAATCCTTCACTTTTGGCTCAAATTTGTCTGTAGTTATTGGATTAAATAAAGTTAGAATGAAAGAAATTATCCTAATTCCGACTGAAATTGAAGAGTGGAAGTAACAAAGGTGCTAAGTGCCAAAAATAAAGTTTCGAGATATTCAAGAAAAATGTAATAAAATGGTCAATTTTTGTTTTTTCAGTTTATTGGTATTTAAAATCGTGTTTTAGGTTAACGGAAAACCAATTCGAACATACACCGATATAAGTTATGGAACACAGCTGAAAATAAAAATAATTTCTCAAAAAAAAATTGAAACGGGGTTAGTGCCACAACGACCATTGCCAATTTTTCTACGTTTATTCTAGTCCAGTTCACTCATATTGTACAACAACTTCCCCAAATTGAGTAATAATACATTTTCACGTTTGGACAGCTACTACGCACAGGCGTAAATAAAAATTCAACAAGAGAGCTGATTCATTCTGGCACGCCCCCTTTGATGAAAAATAACCGTTGTCGCTTACCGGTGGCTCTATCTAATGATTGTTGTAGGAAGCATAATGTTACTAAGAGCCTTTGTCAGGTCAGAAAGCATGTCGTTTAGGGCAATATCTCAATATAGGATATTGTGGCACTTATAGCACCTTTGTTACTTCCACTCTTCAATTGGCGTAGGATAGTTTTGATAGTTTACTAGTTTTTGAATTGTTTTCAGTCATAAGTACACGTAACTGAAATGCCAGCGTATCAGAAATGAAGGTCTCATCTTTAAGGAACTGACTGCTGCTTTCTGATAACTCGAATACAGGGTCCTCAACACTGGCGATCGGTATTTTAATGATAAATTTCAAATGTCCCAACAGAAAAATCCTCTGTTTAAAAACTCTACGTCCTATCACTTACCAAACAAATATCAAATGTCATAAAATAACTGACTCTCCCAAGAAAGAGTCAATTCCAATTTCTCAGATATCGAGGACGAATAAAAAAAAATCTGAAACAGTTAGATGCTGAATATTCCATTCGCAATTTGCAAATTCAACCTTCTGCTGTTGGATGACATTGACTGAATTGTAGGTGTACCAAAACCGGCTTGATTATGCAATCTTCAGTATCAATGCAGATATTGTTCAAACAAAATGAATTAATTCAACTTGATAATCACGCTCCATTGATTTGAGTTTTAAGGTCAAGAATGTCTGTATTATAGAACTCAATCAGAGTAGCGCCATATTCAAAATATGAAAAATGGAATACCCGAAGTGGATTATGTTACTTATACAGGGTCTTTCACGACGAGCGTTCGTTAGGAATATATGAAGAACGATTCAAAATAAAAACTTGCAATTTTGTAGTAGTGGGTTTTGCAAAATGGCCTTCTTAACTAAAATATTTTCAACTTCCGGTCTCTTTCCGTTATACCGGAAGTTGAGGGCAACTTCCTTATTTCAAATGGAACACCCTTTATTTTATTACAATTTTGAATTTCTCAGCACATTTTAGGCCCACTTTGTATAACAATGCCTATACCCAAATTTGTTAGTTTTCGAAATATTGATTTTTTTTCTGAAAAATTTGACAGTTACAGCACCACTCCGAAAAAATCATAACTCATAGACAGTTACAGTTGAAAATGTAAAATTTCACAGAATCACACCTCAAGCATCAAGTCATGAACAGGTCCATCAAATTTTCGAAAATAATTTACAGGCTGGTCGAAATTTCCACCTAAAACATAACATCGAGAAAACTGATGAAACACGATTTTTTCAAATGGAAACCATACACTATTCTATTATTTTTGGATACTACGAAAAAAAAGATATCAAGTTCATGAAGAATGTCCTATACCTAAAATACACTCCTGGCAAAATATATCCGATTTTGGGAAATATTTGAAATGTAAATCATTCGAAGCAATACCAAACCAAGCAAGCTTCGAAAACAAATGAAGTTACAACAAATATGTCAAAATTTGATGCGATATAATTGACGTGTATTTCGTAGTTTTCTATTTGTGTGCAAAATGTCTCGTTTGGGGTATTCTAATGAATATTTCCTGAATTTAATAATCATTTATGGCGAATGCAATAAGATAATGGACAGAACTTGTCGTGTTTTTGCAGAAAGATTTCCAAATCTACACAGACCCAATAAAAATATTCTGAGAAGACTTCTAAGAAACTGCCGTGATTTCGGATCTTTTTTGTCTGCCATCAACAAAAAAAAAACACTCGTAAACAATGAGGACATCGAAATTGTAGTTTTGGCTTACTTCACAGCCTATCCAAAAAATTCGTTGAAAGACGCAGAAAAGTCACTTAGATTTTCATGTTCGTCAATAAACCGGATTTTAATCAAACATAAGTGGTGTCCCTTTAAATATCACCAGGTTCAAAATCTGAAACCTCACGATTTACCTGCACGAGTGGAATTCTGCGAATGGTTTCTCATCAAGATACAGGAGGACCCTGAGTTCATGAAGAACATTATATGGACAGATGAAGCCAAATTTGTCAAGAATGGTATGTACAACCGCCATAATAGTCATTTTTTGGGCAGCAGAAAATCCAAAGCTCGTTCGCCAGCGCAACTTCCATGTCATGGAGTTTTAATGTTTTTTGCGCTATGAAGGAAGACCGAATTTTATTTTTATATCTTTATGATGAGAATTTTAATAGCGACAGATATTCGCATTATGTGGTTGGTGAATCCATAAAGCATGTTTCTGAACAATACCGTTCCAAGTTATGGTATCAGATGGATGGAGCCCCTGCACATAGTACTGCCACCATTGCTGGGTTGTTGTATGGGATGTTCGAAGATCAGTGGCTTTGCTACAATGGGCCATTTAAATTTCCTCCTCGCTCTCCAGACATGACGCCACTGGACTTCTTCATCTGGGGATATATCAAAGAAAATGTTTATGTGGATCCTGTGAATGATAAAGAAAACATGAAACGAAGGGTTCTGAAAGCTTTCAATAATTTGATTCCTGACTCCATACAGAAAGCTACAAATAGTGGTATGCAAAAAAGAATAATTCTTGTTTAGAACAAAACGGCAATGTCTTTGAACATCTGTTGAAATGAACCACAATATTATTTGAATTTAAAGATATTAGGTTAAATTCTAAAAATTAAAGTAAAATCTACCCTTAAAAAATATAAACAATATGAAATTACTATATTCGATATCAATAAACAAAGATATAATTCTCTGATAGTATTTTATTTCAATCCATCCATTTTCATGTTGAGTTACCTTTTACCAACGACAGAGTTCATTTGTTTTCAAAGCTTTCTTCGTTTGGTATTGCTTCGAATGATTTACATTTCAAATATTTCACAAAATCGGATATATCTATCTTGCCAGGGGTGTATTTTAGGTATAGGACATTCTTCATGAATTTGATATATTTTTTTTCGTAGTATCCAAAAATAATAGAATAGTGTACGGTTTCCATTTGAAAAAATCGTATTTCATCAGTTTTCTCGATGTTATGTTTTAGGTGGAAATTTCGACCACCCTGTAAATTATTTTCGAAAATTCGATAGACCTGTTCATGACTTGATGCTTGAAGGTGTGATTCTGTGAAATTTCACATTTTCAACTGTTACTGTCTATGAGTTATGATTTTTTCGGAGTGGTGCTGTAACTGTCAAATTTTTCAGAAAAAAATCAATATCTCGAAAACTACCGAATTTGGGTATACGCATTGTTATACAAAGTGGGCCTAAAAAGGGCCGAGAAATTCAAAATTGTAATAAAATACAGGGTGTTCCATTTGAAATAAGGAAGTTGCTATCAACTTCTGGTATAACGGAAAGAGACCAGAAATTGAAAATATTTTAGTTTAGAAGGCCATTTTGTAAAACCCACTACCACAAAATATCAAGTTTTTATTTTGAGTCGTTCTCCATATATTCCTAACGAACGCTCGTCGTGAAAGACCCTGTATATTAGAAAATATGTGAATTATGTGTAACACAAAGCAGGATTACTTAACCACTATATGGCAACATTTGGTAAAATCAATTTAAACAAAAACATTATTAAATCTACAGTCGATCAAGTAAGCTTGAATCTGTCAATCGTGAAAACCATTAAAAAAGATGTGAAAACTTTGCACCAGTTTTGAATAGTTTCATGTTGCCAACGGCCTTGGAGGCAGTAGTTATTTTCTGTTGGATGCTAGTCGTCAAAAATGCGTATAGTAAAAAAGGTTTATAAGGAAGATTGGTTACTTAATCCATTTTTTATTATTTTTCTTTTTTTTCTTTGGTGTTTTGGCATCGACTGCTATGGTCATTAGCCATGTGTTCTTTATAGGCCTTGTTACTAACTCCATGCGCCACCTTAGGAGCAGCACTGTTAATTGGAACGCAACAGTGAATCGTGCAGGACTCACCCTAGTCTAGCCACGTATTGTGGTTATTAAAATAAAGTCGATATCAACAGAGTCACTTTTTGGTGCAAATTTCAGTTCGTTTTCTATCTCTTTTGGTGGGGAGAGCACACTGTAATTTTCCGTAATTGGTCGTAGTTCACCCTGAAGAGTGCATTCCTATTTGAGAGCAACACCCTCCTATTTTCTCGGAAATGAAACATTTTCGATTTCTTTCCCCAACATACAGCGTAGGTAAGAACTCAAAAATATCTACCTTCAGGTTGATGAAGCAATTCCACTCTTCTATAGAATGCAATCAACATCAAGATATCCATGCTTGAATATTGGAAATATACAGGATGTCATCTGTACCTATCGTGATATTATCATGAACTCATCAAAATCCATCGATCCTTTATGTAGAAAATATACTAAAAGGTAAAAAATTTGTAAAAACAAGTAAGAACATCTTTTATCAGAAAATCTTTACAGATTCTCATTAAGATTCTCATTCTCGCATCATTAAAATACACAGGCTATTATCTTTTATATATCGTTGTTGGCTAAATTCAGGAATCTGAATTGATATCACGAAGTTCAAGAATACAGCGCAGTACGAAAATCTCTAATTACCTTATTTTTATGGTTGACAGTATGATCAATTAAAAACTGAAAATATCGGGAATATATGAAGACTTTTTACCAAAAACTCAAACCAGAGTCTGAGTCCCCTGCTGGTATCATTATTAATTGCCAGTTATCCTTAAGATTCACTCTTTTCATAATTATTAGTAATAAGCAGAAATATTCAGATTCCTATAAAAATACACAAATTTCATCAAATGAAAATAGATCATTTAGTCCAGTAACAATAAACAAATTTTTGCCAGAACTGAAGGATGAGTTGTAGCAATATGAATCAAGGCACGTGACTCTTGACATCATAGAAAAAAAATTGTTTACCAAACAATCTGGGGTGGAACCCAGATTTTTTTTGACATTTTTGTTGGAAAACTTGTTTTGGGTTTTTTCCGGAAAGTATACAGAGTATGGTAAAAAGGCTATGATGGAATAAAAGACAATGGCGGATGTGAATAAATACTTTCTGGAGACAGACTTATTCGTTTAATCCAGAAAAAAAGAGATAAATATATAGTGGGAGCATTTACTAGATTTTATTCACCTAACCCAATAAAATTATCTAATATCCGGCCAAGAGAGACATGTATATGTCTGCTCGGAAAGTCAGGCCGCCATCAGAGCTCTGAATGCAACCAGAACCAGATCAAAACTGGTTCAGGAGTGCAGATATGCCCTGATGAGTCTTGCGACTGAAAAGGAAGTAACGCTGATGTGGGTCCCGGGCCATGCAGGGATTGAAGGCAACGAGCAGGCGGACCAGCTAGCCAAGCAAGGAGCCGGGCAACCCTACTACGGGCCCGAACCCGCACTCGGTATAACAACGGTACTGAATGAGTGGGCCGTTGATACATTAAGAAAAGAGTGGATGGAGAGGGATAGACGGCTGCAGGCAGTCGAAGCAGATGATATCGGAGCCCGACAGGGCAAGGACGGCCAAGATACTGAAGCTAAGCCGCAAAGAACTCCGACTGTTGGTGGGAATTCTAACCGACCACTGCGGCCACAGGAGGCACCTGGCTCTCATCAGAGTTGAGGCAGACCCACTATGCGCGGAATTTGGTGAGGAGGAGGACTCCTTCCACCTCCTGTGCGAATGTGGTATTTATGGCAGGCTCAGACAAAACGTCTTCGGAGCTGCACTATTGAGGAGAAAGAATTGCACTCATTGCAATGGACGGACATTTCGACTTTCATAAGAAGGTCGAAGAGGTTCGAGCAGGTATCCTCCATGGGATGAGTAAAGTTTTGGTTTTCCAGAGGTTAGTTGAGGTTAGGATCAACAGGATGTATGTTGGGATTTGAATTTAATTGACTTCATCCTCAGAGAACAAAAATTAGTTCGTTCATTGGTAACATTTTGAAGTCGCAAAACATAATGAGACATATAACATATTTGTTGGCACATAGCTAATATACTACAGTTTTTTTCGGGGATTTTTTTTTACAAAATAAAAACAAAAAATTAACAAACGAATTTGTTTTGGATTTCACCTCCAGATTTTTGGTAACCAATTTTTTTGGCATAGTTCCAGTTTTGGTGGTGCTACAGTTGCTACAGTCAAAACCTAATTTTTATTACATGAAATTATGACCTTTCGCCAAGTACGCCCAATTCCACATGTTGAAATGTTTATTTACTTCACATGCTGAAATAAATACATGAATCTTTTTCTAATGCAAAATATGATTGATAAGATATCTGAGAATCGAAGGAACGTATCCCTATATGTTAATTTAACACGATACTTGCTATCAACCGTCATCGAAGAAGAAGATTTTCCAACTCCAACTTCAAGTGCTTTTCAATATGTATAGTCCAATCCACGACCTAGGCTTTCCACAAATGCCAAAATTATCTGAGTCATCTACAGGGAACTCTATGGAAATTCTTCGCGAAGTCTACAGACTAATAATATTCGTTTGCATTTTTTATCGATGGCAAGAGTCTAATAATTGTTGTCAAAGATAGCGATCACGTCGTGCTTCCATTTCAAATCTACTCATGAACAACTTGGCAAGGAAGGGAGAAAGAGGGTTGCCCATGGCTGTACCTTCGAGTCGTTCGTAGTAGCAGTTATTGAACTTAAAGCAATTTTGCTTCATGCAAAGTCTGGCAAGTCTCAAGTACTTTCTGACTATTTCGCCACTAAAACCTTTGGTCAGCAGTAACTCCTTCAAATATTCCAAAGTTGTGGGTATCAGGACACTTGGAAACAAAGAACTTACATCAAAAGAGATTAAGATTTCTACTTCTTCCAGTTTCACGTTTCTTATCTGGTCGATAAATTCTAGTGAATTTTTCAAACTAAGGCTTGTGACACTGGAACACTCAAACTCTTTTGTGAGCCATTTCGCTATTTTGTATGTGGGGGACCCTATTGACAAGATGATTGGTCGAACCGACTTTCCAGGTTTGTGAATCTTGGGTAGACAATATATTTTTCTTCACAATAAATTCATAAGTTATTGTTTTTCCAAGAAATTTGTGTCATCAAATCCAAAACAAGTAGGATAGCATTGAGATTAATTTAGTGTAGGTGAATTACTAGAATTAGTGAACAAAAAAAGTAGGCAAATTTGATAATGAGTGCAGTTGGCCCTCAGCTAAGTAGTAGGTAGAGTAGGTAGATTCTAAATGATAGATAATTTGACGTACATTAAGCAATAGTGGTATAAATAGAAGTAAGGTACGATAAGTGGTTCAGTGAGCTTTTAGCTCCTGAAGATGCTAACTTTGTTGGCAAAACGCGCGTCGAGTGTGATTGTGACGTAGTTTTGGTTTTTCTTTTTCATGAATCTCATAAACTTGTAGATTTATAAAATAAGTTCACGTGGATTATTGAAATAAGTAAATGCAGTTTCATCAACTACCACGCTTTCTCGTTTCAGGTTGTCCAGGAAACAGTCTTCTCAGAAAACGACGCTTCAAACGTTAGCAATCACGGCGCTTCCTGTACCATCTCGCATATAAAGCTCTCATGCCGCCGGGTATCGCCGCAGAAACACACCAAGGAAATATGTCTCATAACAAAAAAGCAGGTCCCCTGGCGTCTGAGGTCGTCAACTGCATCGATTAATTAATTGCAGAACACCGGCAACCATGATAGTCCAAGAGCTAGTGACGCACGTTCCATGAAATGATTGATGGATCTTCAAATTTTGTGTGGTAGTATGCTAGTATCTACTGGACATGTATTGGGTTGACCTATCTGGGGACACCAGGTACTGCGCATAGGAGAATGGTGTAAAAAAATTGGCCCAAAAAGTGTTTGATGCAGAGGCCAACAAACACTAATAATTGTAAGTTTAGGTAATTACACAAATAAATAGGACAGACACTTTTGAGGGGGTTAACATTGAACAAAAACACCCCAAAGTTATACAGGGTGTTTCCTAACTACGGTTACTAACTGCAGAGGGTGATTCGTTAGGTCATTCTAAAAAGAAAAGTTCCGGACTTGCTTCGTTTCTGAGATACAGGGTGTTGAAATAAAAAAAAGGTAATTATAAAATATCATGAAAATCCAAGAACCGATTTGGTTGAAATTTGGTACATTTATTTGAACTGATAAGGCGAATATTTAGCCCCAACTAGATTGAAATTATTAGGGCCATTGGCGTCTCAGTGGGCACCACAGCCACCAATTATGTAAAAAACAGTACGCCACTGACTTTTTTTCGTAGATTTTTATTTTTTAGATTGAGCAACTAAAAATAAAACTTTGTGATCTCTTGTATTTTCTCCATGAGTAGCTTCGTTTTCGAGAAAAAAAATTAGAGCATATCGTGAACGTCTGCGTTGGGGACCATCTGAAATTGATAATATGGTTTTTCCGTATGGAAAGTTCTAGAAAAAAACCTCCTATCCCCCTATCACATACAGGCGGGTCCAAGCTCTACTGCCTCGGGATTTTCCACCAAGATTAATGTTTTGCAGGTGGTTGATTACTATGATGGAACACAATAATAATTTTTTACCAAATATTTTATTTACAGACGAGGCAAATTTTTCACGAACTGCTATTATGAACTTTCACAATAAATATTTTTGGGCCGACGAAAATCCCCAGGTTACACAATTGGCCAGAATGTCGTAAAACATTGAAAAATATCCACACTCAACAAATTTATTGAATTTTATCGTGCATTGGACACTAGAATGTATCTATGTGTGTAAGAAGTTACTTATAGATAGATAGATAGATTTTATTTGACAACGTTACATAACATGTATGTTGCAGGTCAGTTAGTGAATAAAGAAAATCAATAAAAAAATAGTATAAATACAAATACAACAGAAATATGTAAAAATAACTTCAACAGGAATATGTAAAATAATGATATAAAATTGTATGAGGACAAAAACAACAAAAATATGTAAAATATGTGACCGAACAGGTAGTCACTAGTTGATATAATCTACGTAAATAAGCATAACTAGTGAATAAAAAAATGTATAACATCAAGAAAAAGTCGAATTCAGATATTCCTTAGTATATATATAGAAACAACTCGCTTGTAATAATGATTTAATTTTCATTTTGAATAAATAGAAGCTGAGCAACTTGTAATTGTCTGGTAAATGATTGTATAAACTGAATTTCAATGAATTTCTCTGAGACTTTGTTAGTCTGTACCTCAAAGGATCCCGCAAAGATAACATGAGAGTGTGGGCCACTGTGGAGTTTAACCAAGATTTAAAAGCTTTACTTACCCCCTAGGGCAAAATTGTAAAACTTATTAATTGTAGATCTTGTATTTGTAGTATAAAAATAGGATGTCAAATATGGAAAAAATATTACCTTAAAAATTGACCTTTCGAATAAAGGAAAAAAATGGTTGAAAAATGTTCAAAGAATAATACATTCAGAGTTGATACCAATAAATGAATAATTATATATTATTAGCATAGGTGGTTGTGACTATACCTGACCGCCAGGTATTTTAACATATGGAAGCACCCAGTTACATATTATAATAATGAGTGTGATTAAAGGATTGAAATACAACTGGTCTGGTAATTATGTTAGTTTATTAATCCTATACTGATAAAGTTAACTTGGTTATCGAAATGCGCATCTAGGAATGAAATCACCTGTGTGGTGAAGAGGAAAATATAATTTTTGTTCTCAATACATATATCTTGAATTGTTCTTTGATTTTGCTGGCAACACTTTTGGCATACCACAGTTAAGAGAGTTTGTTTGATTTTATTTTGTTCCATTCCACCATCAAATAAAGGTTTGATCTGAATCCTGAGGACCCTTCTCTCTAAAAATAAAAAATAAATAAAGTTTCAACCAAAAAGATGAAACACTACACCTTTTTGTTTCATGCAGTTTATACACATTCATCATTTAACACTACTCTGCCAATTTATAGGCACTAAAGTAACGACTGAACAGGAAAAAAAAACTAAAACTACTATAACTGCTTTCAAATAATAACATTTACAAAATATGTTCATGTAATCGCCGATATGCGATATATTGCATCAAATTGTAATAGAGGATTTTAAAATGTTATCGTGTATATCCACTCGGGTGAGCAAAAAATACCTTTCCCACACAGAAAATGTTGCTTTTTCTTCTGGATTGGCAAAATTCGGCAAAAGTTTATTTTTCGATAATGAAGCCTTAGCACTGGTTATTACAACAACATTAACATAACAGTGTAGCTCAATGTAGCTTTGGAGATATCGCTCGTGAAATATCAAAGTGACATTTTAGCTTTTGCTTTTACATGCATTCACTAAAGAATCAACTATTTCAGGAGTCTCTCAAAGAAATCTCCATAATTTATATGGTATGAAATCTAAATCTTAATTGCATCTAGCCCATCCATAGCGTATGTCAAAAAGTTTATCTACCTCGAATTGTTTCGTGTCAAACTTGAACAATTTGTTAGAATAAAATTAACCAGACAATGATTAAAGGACCCCGCACTAATCTTATGGAAAACCGGTTTCGGTGAAAATCGCTGAAATTTCAATATGATGTAGCCCATGCCATCCTGAACAAAAGTTACCATTGCGCCAACTCTCTGAATGCCCGCGTTTGGATTCTACAGGGGGTCAAAGTTCGATATTTTGACGATTTTTCAAAAAATCCGGAATTTCATTTTCATTGTATCGATCTGAATTTTTATAATGAAATAGTCCAGAATATGTGCATCAAAAAGTTCAAATGACAAAAGTTTCTAGAATCAAAACTGGCGGGTATACAGAGGGTTGAACTTTGTTTTTGGTAATTTTTATCGAACTTTTTTTGAGAAAATATTCGTTTTCCTGCAGATCCATGTGCAATTGATGATACTTACAGTACATAAGAGGGCGATCATATTTTGCATTTGAACTAACCATCCAACTTTAAATATTTGAAAGATACGGGGCGATCAAAAATATATTTTCAATTTCGGAAAAATGTATCCCTTTGTATAGTCAGCTTTCACCAATATATTTAGCTGATGTTTTGAAAGTATGTAGCTAACATACATACAAATGTGTCACCGTCTGTGCTCATTAATCTGAATCCAAATAAAGTTGCGGCGATGGTCCAAAAAATATGGAGAAGGGATGTTTCGGAATAATTTTGAAATGATTTCTAAAATCGTCCGTGAATTTTTTTTATTTTCTGATATAATGTAGATGAGTCATTCTTGATCAAAAAGTTCTACAGTGCCTACCACGCGAATGCCACGGTTTGAGTTATACAGGGGTTTGAAGTATAGTATTTCCTTGATTTCTCGAATAATCAATAATTTCTTTGTAACGGAAAATAACATTGTTTCCTAGACAAACTTCGAAACATTTCAATGCCCAAATTATCTGAAATGAGAATTCATGAATATACAAAGGTTGCAAGTCAGTCTCATTATGTAAATATATTTTCGGACATATGCATGAGCATACGAATACGATTCATGTTTCATACGGTGTATGAAAATATAATACAAATTCTATAAGGACCATCATTTTCATTTTATGTTCCAGGAAAATACAGGATGAAAACAATTTTCGGAATGCTTCGAATGTGTCTGCCAGTAAAGTGCCATGCCAAGCATGGCCAAGTTACTGCAGAGTTTTCCAAGTAGAAGGGGCGTACATCTCCCTGCAATCCCAGAACTATTTTATTTTTCAAATGATGTCTTTTGATATACTAGTTTCAAGTTCAGGTTTTATATATTCCCGAATTGTGTACAGTTGCTTTCATAGAAAAGTAGTATACTTAATTTCAGCAGTGTAAACATGACTTGCTTAATAATGAAAAATGGATTATATAATCCAATCTTCCGCATACAACCTATACTATAGGTAATTCGTCGGCAAGTATACAACAGAAAACAACTACTGCTGTACTGTTTTCTGTTGTATACTTGCCGACGAATTACCTATAGTATAGGTTGTATGCGGAAGATTGGATTATATAATCCATTTTTATTATTAATTAATGGTCTTCCGTCAAGTAGTGTTGTTTATTCTTTACGAAATGACTTGCTAAAATTGATAACTGCCATATTTCTTTTGTGCCTCTTTAACGTTTTTAAAAAGCCAAAGACAATTTTAAAAGATCAGATTAACACAATTTACTGTACTAAAATAACAACATTTTCGTTTCCAAGACTTGTACCTACTACTTTTCTGTGCAAGTAACTGTATTATTCCATATCCAAAATAGAGCAGTCCTTGGAATGTCATTCGATTGCTGTCAGAGTTATGGATGTTTTTGATAGCAAACATATTTTGATGTGTTGAACGTAGATGAAATGTTAGTATTTTCTAATAATTAGAGAATCGGTTGATGTTTTGGTCATCAATTACCTGTTTTCTTTTATTTTCTGCTCTTCGAAGTTAAATAAGGTGAGATAATCATTATATTCAATTGTATCTCATATTGGAATATTCCCAGGTCATCATGGCCTATCAAAATCAAGTAAATTGCTTTGTATGCGATACCCGATCAAGACCAGCTCGAATGTCACATCTTCTTCATGAAGAAGAACATTTGGAAAAGTGTCAAATAGCTATTTCTAGGCGGGATGCACGAGGTGGTCCCCCTCTCATCATAGGAGAAGAAACAAGAATATGTTTAAACTGTAATCGATCTATTATGAATGAAATAAGGGACTTGACGATTGATCCAACTTGTATAAGACTTAATGTTTTGACACAAACATCGAGCCATACATGCTTCATCTGCAATGCCGCCGCTGATCAGCAAACTCTATCCAATAAATGCAGGGCCAATGTTTTTGTTCATCGAAATATATTTATCCCGGATAACGTGAAGGCGTGCAGACATCATCTCGATGATAACGGTTTCATTTTGCCATTTCTATTACCAGGAATCCAGTTTGTAAATAGACCTTATGTGATAAAGGGACAGCAACTATCCATTTTCCTTCAAGGGCTTCGTTTTGTGGCTATTGAACACTCCAGCTATGAAGATGAGAACAATTTCAGTGAGGATGAGTTTCAGGCAATATCTCCTATAACCAAAGAACAATTTCGTAGTCTTTTTATGTTCTGTGATATGGTTCCGCAGGAACATGGTTATAGATATATAACGAAAAAAGACCTTATGACATTCCTCTGTAAATTGCGTCAGGGTCTGTCGGATGATTTCTTGAAGGTAATATTCCATTATCCCTCTAGGCAAGCCACCAGCTTAGCAATTTCTAAAGTAAGACAGTCTTTGATGCAAAGATTCGTTCCATCGAATATCGGCTTTGCAGCCATCGATAGGAATGTGTATATTAGAAGGCATGTGAGTGAGTTTTCCAATATTTTATATAACCCGACCCCAGACAACCCGAAGGCCATCGTTTACATCGACGGATCATACGCCGCCATAAATAAAAGTTGTAATTTCAGGATATTGCGCCAATCTTTCTGCCGGTACAAGGGACATCATCTGGTGAAACCAGTTTTGATTGTGGCCCCGGATGGATATATACTGAGTATTCAAGGACCTTATTTCTCAGACGCTCGCAACAATGACGCAAGAATTTTGGAGAATCAGTTTGAAAGAAACTTAGAAGACATGAGGGGATGGTTTAATGAAGGTGACATTTTTGTTGTGGATCGGGGTTATCGAGATGCCATACCCTTACTGAATAATCTTGGCATACAATATGAAATGCCCGCGATTGTTCTACGAGGGCAACAACAGCTTTCCACTGAGGAAGCAAATAAATCTCGATTAGTGACGAAAACTAGATGGATAGTTGAAGCAAGAAATGGACATTTGAAAAGCATGTTTAAGTTTTTTGATAAAACTATCGAAATGCCACACGTACACAATCTTAGCGATCTATATCAAATCGCTGGTGCACTCATCAACAGCTTCCACCCCCCAGTCTCAATGAGAGGTGCCAATGCTCAGCTGGCACAAGAATTGTTACGAAAATCACAGGAGGTAAATGTCGTCCAGGCTCGAGTGGAAGTGGACAATCTTCATCTGAGAAATGGTCAATGGGTCCGTATGAATGGAAACCTTACGATAGAATATCTAAGAGATTTGACCGTAGGTATATACCAAGTTAAACTTTCACCTTCGTATATACAGGATAAATTGCAAAGGGAAGAAAATGAAGAGTTTCAGGTCGATATTTTCGAAGAGGAACCTGGATTCATGAGAGTCAGGGTTTTTTCGAGGTTCAGAAATGCCACAAAATATCAACTGTGGATCAAATATAATGATGGAGAAGAACCTGATGAACCAAACGAGCCCATATTAGGATATTTTTGTACTTGTAAAACCGGCGCCAGAACTTTAGGAACATGTGCGCATGTTGCCAGTGTTCTATGGTATCTTGGTCATGCTCGACATGACCCCAACAGTCGATACCCCTCAAGTTCCCTACTAAACTCAGTAATGGACGCGGCAAATAGACCACAACAAATGGTTCCTGATGGTGCGCTTGAAATAGTTGGGTAGTGAAACGATGACAGTCATGCCGGTGAATAAACTCCTCACAATTTATTTGAATAACACCTCAAAAAACCCAAGACCGGTATGTAGGTGGTCAATTTGGATGCATGACATTTCGTCTGAAGTCTAATTCTTTATTGCGATAGAAATCACTTGCATCCTCATTCTTCATTGCAATTGAATTAACTGCCGATTCAATCATTGTAATGGAAGATTTTTCCAATTATTTAAGAATGTCGCATGCTCTATTCAGTGATATCTATATAAGACCTACCCTACACTGATGAGGGGCAAAACCCCGAAACCGGTATAACTCGTTTCGGAAAACGAAATATGAATCGTCCGAAAGGCTGTCTTCATGAAAAAATGTACTTGCTGAATTGATTCGACTCAGTTCAGTAGCTGTTGTGGTACTATCATCATTTCTGTTTTCTCTGAATCAGCCCATATGCTTGGAATCGTGCTGAATTCATGTTATGTACTTACTTTAATTCATATTTCATATATCTGTCAGTTGCGGTCACAATTTTTTGAAGACAATGGCAGTTGCGAAGACCTGAATATAAACCAAATCATCTCATTTCTCTCTACTTGTTTTTCCGCACACGATCTTTCTCGAGAATATATTGTTTTCATACTGGATTTTCCTAAAACATCGGGTGGAGACAAAGTGGTCCTGGTCCTAATAGAGTTTCTGAATATATAAAAAATATGAATAGTAAACGGATACTTATATATTTGAAAAAAGAATTTTTTTTTGGACCAACCTTTGTATATTCATAAATTCTCATTTCAGATAATTTGGTCATTGAAATGTTTCGAAGTTTGTCTAGGAAACAATGTTATTTTCCGTTACAAAGAAATTATTGATTATTCGAGAACTCAAGGAAATACTATACTTCAAACCCCTGTATAACTCAAACCGTGGCATTCGCGTGGTAGGCACTGTAGAACTTTTTGATCAAGAATGACTCATCTACATTATATCAGAAAATAAAAAAAATTCACGGACGATTTTAGAAATCATTTCAAAATTATTCCGAAACATCCCTTCTCCATATTTTTTGGACCATCGCCGCAACTTTATTTGGATTCAGATTAATGAGCACAGACGGTGACACATTTGTATGTATGTTAGCTACATACTTTCAAAACATCAGCTAAATATATTGGTGAAAGCTGACTATACAAAGGGATACATTTTTCCGAAATTGAAAATATATTTTTGATCGCCCCGTATCTTTCAAATATTTAAAGTTGGATGGTTAGTTCAAATGCAAAATATGATCGCCCTCTTATGTACTGTAAGTATCATCAATTGCACATGGATCTGCAGGAAAACGAATATTTTCTCAAAAAAAGTTCGATAAAAATTACCAAAAACAAAGTTCAACCCTCTGTATACCCGCCAGTTTTGATTCTAGAAACTTTTGTCATTTGAACTTTTTGATGCACATATTGTGGACTATTTCATTATAAAAATTCAGATCGATACAATGAAAATGAAATTCCGGATTTTTTGAAAAATCGTCAAAATATCGAACTTTGACCCCCTGTAGAATCCAAACGCGGGCATTCAGAGAGTTGGCGCAATGGTAACTTTTGTTCAGGATGGCATGGGCTACATCATATTGAAATTTCAGCGATTTTCACCGAAACCGGTTTTCCATAAGATTAGTGCGGGGTCCTTTACCGACATTTGTCAAACCAGTGTATGCCATCATAAAAGCTGTCAGAAATAAATAATTTTATGGTTTTTGTAGGGTTTATGTTTTGTAAGGTTGACCGTTTTCAGCATAAGAAATATTAGTGGACCGTCATTATTGAAAATTGACTTTTTCAATGTTTAGGGGATCACTGGCCCACTGTCAATATTCGCTGAACGTTTGGGTAGGAATTATTGGTGACTACCTACTTGGCTCATTAAAAAAAATGGTTAACAGGTGAATCCTACAAGGACCTTTTGCGAGTTCATTTACTCATTTTGTTAGAAGTACCAATACTTGTAAGAGGCAACATGTGGTTTATGCACGACGGGGCACCAGCTCATTTTAGTGTTCAATTCTTCAGTGAATGAATTAGCCTACGAGGTTATAAGTTGATTGAGTTTATCATTGAGGATTATTCCAAATAATGAAGCTCTGAATACAGAGTGTTAATGAGGAATGGTTTATTTTATATACAGGGAGGCCCATTAGTGTGGGGTAGTACAGTATATCGCCTATCATGAGGAGTATGAAAAAGTGTTTCAGATAAAAATCACTCGGTTTACTTCATTGCTTATTATAAAAACATTTCGAAATAAAAAGATTGTTTCTTTAAAGTGGGGCAACAAAAAGAATCAATTTTTTAAATGGACCACCCTGTAAATTTTCCCACCATTGAACTGAGCAAAACATTTTACCTACTAAGGTATTTCCTCTTTTCGAAAATTTCTTGCTGAAAGTTATTGCTGAAAGAAAGAAAATCTTCGGAAAAACTGACCATCACATCATAAATCCATCATAAATACTTTATTAATAGAATTCAGACAAAAATATTTGTGTCGTGCACAAACTATGGACAACTATAGGGTTTTTATCAAGGGCTAGTTTAATAACTCCGTGCCTATGATTGAATACTCCTTGAATTTAGATGGGTAAACTCAGTTCATTCAGTTCAAATTATAAAGTCGACGGAAATGTACTCAATATCCTCAGAACATGGGATATATTTCTTTGAGTGTCTCTCAAAATATATTCATATTGTATAGCTTGCTAAATCCTAAAACCAATTATTTGACATCCTCTTCCTTGTGTGAAACACTATGTTTTTTCATTTGAATTTTTTTTTGAGAGATCAACGCCCATTCTTATGGATCATCAATAATAATTAACTCAATCAGCTCACAGTCTCGAAGGTGAATTCTTTCACATAAAAATTGATTATATTGGAAACTACCCTGTAGAAAATCTTTTTTTTGTTATATAGATAATTAATTAACGATCTCACTAACGCTCTGTTGAACAACAGTGTACCATCGATTACAAATAATATGTAAATGTTTCTCATTCATCTGATTTCACTCAAAAATAATAAAATTCACCATTTGGAGTAATTACATGTATAATATGGACCCTTTCTTATTCCAAACACTCCTTATCCATAGCTTCATTATATTTTGGTCGATCAACAAACCATTCTGATTATTCTTCACAATGATAAACTCAATAAACTTATAACCTATATTATTTCACTGAAGAATTGAGTAAATTGTTGACAACCCTGTAGAAAATCGGTGGCGATTTTTTATTCTATATTGTGGAAAAATGTTTCTCGAGAATTTTAAAAATGCCCAGTAGCACACAATATAGAATATAAATGAGATATTGATATTTTTTTTAGGTGAATTTCTCCAAAAGTCACAATATTCATCATACGATCGAGTTGGGCCAATGGAGACTTTTACTCAGAACTGCTCCAGCTACAACATATCAAAAATACAGACATTATCACAGAAAGACTTTTTCCCATGAGATGTGTGCGTGGTCCTTTCAACCAAATCTGTTCTAGTATATTCATGATATATAATCACAGTTTTTTTTCAATTTCAACGCCCTGTATCTCAGAAACGAAGCAACTCCGGAAATATGTTCATAGGAACTTTTTTTAAAATGACCTAACGAATCACCCTCTGCAATTAGGAACCGTAGTTAAGAATCACCCTGTATAACTTGGGGGTATTTTTATTCAATGTTAATCCCCTAATTTTTTATTAAATTACCTGATGCATTTTTGAGAAAAAAAAATAATAACAGCATGAGACCTACTGGAAGATGAGCAAAATATTGCTCGAATAACGGGAAAAATAGATTGGAATCGAAAAAATGGAGAAGGGTGGAACGGGTTGAACTTTTAAGGGATGAAAGCGATATTTCACGGTTTTTCGAGAATTGCAACGAAAGTTGACCTCATATGGAAAAAAGTTGAATAGCAAAGTTGTTGGTAATAAAAAGATCTGGAACTTTTGTTACCAAAATTTTTTCACATAACCTCAAATTTCTCGGGAAAATCAGAAAAACCAATTTTTCAGTTGTTAATTTTTTTCTCGCTAAAAATCAACTTTTTCTCACGAAATTTGGTGGAAATATAACTTATCATGTTTCAAGCGAACCATAATTTTTTGTAGCGGAAAACAGAGTTTTCCCTTTTTTTTCGAGAAATTCCGAAAAAACGACCTCATTTTCAACTGAAAATTTTCACCTATAAAGTTCTTCTTTTCAAGCTCGCCCCGCCAATTCTTTCGTTGAAGTGTCTACTTTCAGATTATGTAATAAAATAGTAACACTACTGTGGAAATGTTTTCCAGAAAACGTGAAAAAATTAAAAAACAGATTTTCAAAAAAAAATGTTTCCCTTATTATATTTATTTATTAAAATTATTGGAATTAACAGTTGAAACCTTCCAAGAATATTAATTTCATGTTACCTTAATAGGAACAATAAATAAACAAGGACATAAATAAGGATTTGAATATGATAGAAGGGCGAAAGGAGGTGAACTTTTAAGGGTAAAAATGATGTCTCACGATTTGCAGCAAAAATTAACCTCCTAAACAAAAGAGTTTGAAAAAAGTTGGCAATAAAAAGATCTACAACTTTTGTATTCAAGATTTTTCCACATAACCTCAAATTTTCAAAAATCGGATTTTTGCCATTTTGAGGGTCAAATTTGAGGTTATGCCGAAAAGTATTGCATACAAAAATTATAGGTTTTTTAATTATCCACAACTTTTTCATTGAACATTTTCCGCTAAGAAGTCACGTTTTGCCGCAAATCACAAAAAACCATTTTCAACCCCTAAACTGCATACCAATTTCACCATTTTGAGTGTTTTCGTGTTTAAATATTTTTTTCGTCAAAGTTGGAACCTCTACAACATTTTCCACCTGGTACTTGTCTGTTACTTTATTTCTTATTTTAGGCGTTTAAAATTCGTTTTGCTAACTAGGAGCCCCCTTTCCGAGTACTTCAAAGAGGTTCGAGAAAAATGAATATGTCGCTGCAAAAAAAGGCACATTAATTCAGAACATGAAAAGATATATTTCCACTAGATTTTGCGACATACTATTTTCATTAAAAAAAATTCAAACCAAATTAAAATGGTTTTTCTGATTTTTCCAGAAAATTTGAGGTTATGTGGAAAAATCTTGAATAAAAAAGTTGTCTTGATCTTTCTTTTGCCAACAATTCTTTTATCCATTTTTTTTTGTAGCAAGTTAAATTTCGCTGCAAATCGTGAGAAACCATTTTCCCCCAAAAGTTCACCTCCTTTCGCCCTTCTATCATTATCAAATCCTTATTTATTTTTTGTATCTATTGAGGTAGCATGAAATTAATATTGAAATTTTTATTCGCGAAAGGTTTCAACTATTAATTTCAATAATTTTAGTGAATAAATATGAGTTTAGAACAAAAATTAAAAAAATCGATCTTTGAAAATCTGTTTTATCATTATTTTGCGTTTTCTGGAATTTTTTTTACAGTAGTGCTAATCTTTTATTACATAATCTGAAAACAGATGCTTCAACGAAAAAACTGGTAGCTGGCGAGCTTGAAAAGACGAACTTTATCGGTAAAACTTTTCAGTTGAAAATGACGTCATTTTTTCGGAATTTGTCTAAAAAAAAAGGAAAAATCGGTATTCCGCTACAAAAAAATTACAGCTTACTTGAAACATGTTATTGTTATATTTCCACCAAATTTCGTGAAAAAAATTGATTTTTGTATGAGAAAAAAATTAAAAACTGAAAAATTGGTTTTTCCAATTTTCCCGGAAAATTTGAGGTAATGTGGAAAAATGTTTGATACAAAAGTTGTATACAGAGTGGACACTTTTTAAATGGGATTGTATTGGTAACTTTTAAACCATAAGAGTTAGAAGGTCGGTCAAATGGAGAAAAAGTTGCATTCATAGAAGCATTGTCAAGTGGCTCAAACAAATCGAGATTATCAGGACCGGTTATTGAGATATCATAAGAAAAGTAAATTCTGTCATTTTTCTTTTTCTTTTTTTCCCACTTTATTTCAAATATTATCAAAAAATGATATAGGAATTTTTTATTCGATAGTAAATTATCCTTAATTTGACCTAATCAGATTTCGTATCCAACGTTTCGTACTCTCTGGGCCACCCTCAACCTCATTTTTTTCAATACGGACCTGCATATTTTATGACACATTTCGAAATAACTTTTAACGCTGAATTCAACAATATATCCTACAATGTCATTCAAAGTTGATTTTCAGGTGATTATCCAAATTTCTCTGGGTCGGATCTGTATTGCATTTACCTTTAGTTTAATTAACAACATGCAATACATTTCGATTAAAAAAACAACTCAGTCATCTTAAACTGAATGGAACGTATCAGAATCAAAGCAAGAAACAAGTAATAATTAATTACATATTCCAAGAGAAGAAAAACCTAATGCAGAATAATTAAACGAAACTATCATTTATATGAAAGAAAAATTAAATGATTATTCGAAAATAAATGAAAATTAATGAAGTAAGTGTTCGAAATATTCAACATTTTGTAAAATGCACTTTGCGGTTCTGGAACCCATACTTCTTATACATTTGCTAAATTCGTCTCCTTGAATACCTTCCAATGCATTCTCAATCTTCTCGAGGGGAATCACTATTGTTGGATTTGTCATTTGTTCCGTTGAAACAGATTACAGAATCGAACTTTATTTTTAAGATCATTACGATATAATTCTTGCAAGGCTTGGTATTCAAATTTAAAATCATTGTATTCGCGTCTCTTGACTATTTTATTAACAGCTTTCGATTTTTTTTAGGGATTCAATTGAATTTGGGCAGAATATTTATATCGTTAATAGACTTGTTTTTTCTTACATACACAAAACTCTAGGTTTATTGAATGTAATATTTTCAAGTAGTAGGCCGTGGATAAAAAAGAACAACAAGAAATGTCATATTATTTGTCACTTCGTTCATTATTGTGTCACAAGAACTTGTCATTAAATACTTTTCTGTGTAATTTCAATTTAACTTTATACGGTATGGTAAGATACACAAATGAAGAAAAGAGAGATATGTACGAAGTGTACATAAAACTAGATAGGAATTCGTTCAAAGCACAACAAAGGTATGGTGAATTATATCCTGAAAGAACAACCCCAAATATTAAAATATTTCGACTTTTATCTACAACGTTACTTGAACATAATTCATTCATCAAACCTAGAGGTACTTATGTAAGACGAAACGAGCCTATCAATGACATCAATGTTCTAGCCCAAATTCGAATGAATCCAGGAATAGGATCGAGAACTATGGCCAGTGAATGCAATTTATCAAAAAGTGCTGTTAATAAAATAGTCAAGAGGCACGGATACCTTGACTATAAATACCAAGCAGTGCAAAAACTATATCGTAATGATCCTGAGAGAAGGTTGCAATTCTGCAATTGGTTTCAACGGAATAACAACAATTTTGCGCACAATATTATTTGGGGAGACGAAACGACATTCACAAATTCTGGCATGTTCAATTGAAGGAACAAACATTTTTATGCCACAGAAAATCCTCACTTAATTTATGAAGTTAGACATCAATATCGTTTTTCTTTGAACATATGGTGCGGTTTGTTGAATAATAAATTACTGGGACCCTATTTTATTGATGGCAACCTAACCGGAGAAAAATATGTAGAAATTATAGAAGAAATGTTGGATGATCTTCCTATACGGTATCGGCGTAATAGTCCATGGTTCCAACAAGACGAATGTGGTCCACACAACTCAAGAATAGTCACAGATTATCTAAATCGAACTATTCCCGATTCATGGATTGGAACAAGAGGTCCAGTAGCATGGCCTGCAAGATCTCCGGATTTGAATCCGCTGGATTTTTATTTGTGGGGATATCTCAAAAATAAAATTTATGATACTACGAACCCGACAATAGAGATTCTTCGCGAGAAGATTGAGAATGTTTGGAAGGTATTCAAGGAGACGAAATAAGCAAATGTATAAGAAGTATGGGTTCCATAACCGCAAAGTGCATTTTACAAAATGGTGGACATTTCGAACACTTACTTCATTAATTTTGATTTACTTTCGAATAATCATTTAATTTTTCTTTCATATAAATGATAGTTTCGTTTAATTATTCTGCATTAGGTGTTTCTTAGCTTGAAATATTATGTAAATAAATATTACTTGTTTCTTGCTTTGATTCTGATACGTTCCATTCAATTTGAGATGACTGAGTTGTTTTTCTAATCGAAATGTATTGCATGTTGTTAATTAAACTAAAGGTAAATGCAATACAGATCCGACCCAGAGAAATTTGGATAAGGGTCAAAATCACCTGAAAATCAACTTTGAATGACATTGTATGATATATTGTTGAATTCAGCGTTAAAAGTAATTTCGAAATGTGTCATAAAATATGCAGGTCCGAATTGAAAAAAATGAGGTTGTGGGTGGTCCAGAGAGTACGAAACGTTGGATACGAAATCTGATTAGGTCAAATTAAGGATAATTTACTATTGAATAAAAAATTCCTATATCATTTTTTGATAATATTTGAAATAAAGCGGGGAAAAAGGAAAAATCAAAATGACAGAATTTACTTTTCTTATGATATCTCAATAACCGGTCCTGATAATCTCGATTTGTTTGAACCACTTGACAATGCTTCTATGAATGCAACTTTTTCTCCATTTGACCGACCTAACTCTTATGGTTTAAAAGTTACCAATACAATCCCATTAAAAAAGTGGCTTTCAAGCCCTAAAAGTTCACCCCATTCCAACCTTCTCTATTTTTTTCGACTCCAATTTATTTTTTCCGTCATTCGAACAATTATTTGCTCCTCTTCCAGTAGGTCTCATGCTGTTAATGATTTTGCACACAAAGCTTTAAGGTGTATCAAACACTTTATGAAACGTGTGTCACAGCTCTCCGACTATTATGTGCAGCAAGCAGCGAGGCTGGCTGGCTTACCGTTTGTCAGAGAGCCAGACTGATCGAGAAACGCGAACTCCACGCACCATCCACCTGACTGCCGTGTACCTGCGGCAAGGCGGCAATCTTATCTTCTTTATTTTTCAGTTTCTAGGGAGACCGCGCCTCATTAACTGCGTATAATCAATCATTATTATTGCAATGGCGTCGTTACGCACTATACGTTCTTAGGTTCTACAATTCTAATTAAGTGTAGCAATCAGCAGTCAACTTTATCATTGATATATGCCCCGAAATCATAACATTTCAAATTAGACTGGGAGATGGTGACAGATTTCAGGTGACGATTTTCTCGTTTATGCCTTTCAGACCAATGAAATATATGAAAATGCTGACAATTTAATTAATGCACTAAAAATACTAAGTCGCGGTGTTTTGTCATTATGACAGCGAAAAAAGTTTGACCTAACTTTTCCAGCGACAAAACGGAACCTAACTTTTGAAAGCATGACAACCAGCATTGTAAACAAATTTTTTATGACGTTATGTCAATTTTTCTCACACTAGCCTTGTCAGAAAAGTATCTTATTTGTGGAAATGTCGCCATTTGGACAGTCTTCGAGTGGAGAAATTGAAGATGCCATCAATAATAATGTGCCTCGCATTACTGTGAATTAAACTACGTCAATTTGGCGATAATTTGCGATGTTTTGTTTGGAAAAAAAATTAACTCATTGTAGAAACTTCCACTGAAGAGTTAGCTTCCATTTTATGTGACTGGGCATTCAACATGAAGAAGAACAACGGAGAAGACTATAAAGAGGGTGCAGTCAAAATGATTTGGAACACTTCAGCATAAATGTTACAAGAGAAGTACTTCAAAGAATATAAAAGAATTTTTAATCCGTTCACGGCCATACAGTTTAAGAAAGCCAAGGTGACTAAAATTTAACAAGGATAGTTTAATCCCCATAAGACAATAGGGACACTAGTAGAAAGAGATGAAAAAATATTTGTGACGAAATGTGACGTAGTTGGACGTGTCATGGCCGCCGTTCTCTATAGACAGTGACGGACTAGCTCTTGGTATATGAGAGTTACTGCTGACAGTTTTGCTGCTTGGTTCGAGTTCGACTCTGTACTCATATCCAAGTACGTCACTATGACGCGTTGATGCTACAAGATTCTGATTGGCTAGAGCTTATTAAACCCTTCTTGTTAGTTTAGTCTCTTTGTAAGAAAGCAAGAAATGCACGCGACAGAAAACGCAAAATTTTGCAAGCAATCCCAGAAAAAAGGCTCTCACAAAACAAGAAATTTTTGAAATGGCACTGTTCTGGAGTGAGGAACCTTCAAAGAAAATTTTGTCATATTGCTGCATATGAATTGGCTTGGAGAGGTGAGGAAGCAGCAAATTTTAAGGTATTCTATTTTAAAATCGAGACAGACAACCGTGGAAGAGAGACCGGAAGAGTTGAATATAACCCAGTGTTTTCGAAGACAGCACAAGGTGGAAATCAGAAGTTGGCCGACAGTGAAAGGTTGGTAGCAAACACTGAAGATTGTGTATGTCCAGTAAAATTGTTTAAACAAATTATGGGAAGACGGGGAAACCATATCACATGTGAAATTTTTTTTTTCCAAATCCTTTCTGGCAAAAAACAACTTCGAAAGGATGGTATAAAAATTCTTCTATTGGGAAAAATGAAATATCTAAGTGGACCAAATCCTCGGCGAAAAATATTGGACTTGATGTCAAGCGGGTGAAAATTATGAACCATTCTAATCGAGCTGTCGCCGTAACTAAATTGTCCAGGAGTGGTATAGGTGAACAAAAACTTACGGCACATAGCAACCCATCGTCATTAAAACCGTACATTCAGTTAGATGACGAACATCATAAAAAAATCTTTGGTTCCATTCGTACTACCGTCCAGGAAACCGTCCAGGAAACCACCGCTCAAAATACTAGCATGCAGCAAACTATTAACAAAAGACCAGAAATTTCTGAAAATCAAGCCTTTTTAATTAATTTTATTTTTAACAATTGTACTTTGGTAAAAATTTGGTTTACTGAAAATCTATTATGAAAAAAAAATTCATCGTCGCGATATTGGGCCCTCGGTCAATTGTAATGGTACCATTTTTGTTTTGCGGAATTACCCAGTTGCCAAGTTGACCTCTTCGGATTACTGGAAATCTGATATGGAAAAAACAGTTGAACATAGACCCTCAACCTATTCTAATGTTACTATTTTTGTTTTGCGGAAATGCGCCGTTGCCAAGTTTTGGTTACTTAGGATTACTGGAAATCTGATATGAAAAAAATTGTTGAACGTCGCCATTTTGTGCTATCAGGCGATTCTAATAGTACCATTTTTGTTTTGCGGAAATGCTCTGTTGCCAAGTTGGTCACTTCGGATTACTGAAAATCAGATATAGAGATAGGTCGAAGGGGACATTATTCTATTCATTCAGGTGGCTCCTGCTATGACATTTTGACTTTGTGCGGAAATGCGCTGTTGCCAAGTTATGGATGTGGGAAATCATTCAGAGAAGCTTAATAGAAATTTTCAATGCAGAGTATTAATATAAATTTTCATCCGATTCTAATGGCGCCATTTTTGTTTTGAGGAAATGCACTGTTATAAATTACCAGAAGAAGAAGTGACACGCCTTCGGCTATTCAAGTTGCTGGTAATTCGATCTCTAATTAGGATGGAAAGGTGAACTCACAGCAAATGCTCGCTACGCTCGCATTTTGTAAATTAACAGAAGAAAGAGACACGCCTTCGGCGTGTCTCTGACTGCCCACGTTTTCGGTTATGGACGGAATTTCTAAGCGTAAAAAAAGGGACACAACCTAACCTAACCGAACTAACCTAGCTATCCAAGTTGCTGGTAATTTGATCGCTGATTAGTATGAATAGGTGAAATCACAGCAGATGCTCGCTGCGCTCGCATTCTATAAACTACCAGCAGAAAGAGATACGCTGTAACTTTTGTTTCCATGGAAATGAAGTTGATGTCAAACTCCTGACTATTTATATATATACCGTGTGTCCCAAATTTTATGTGACAGGCAATATCTGGTTTGTTGGAGGAGATATACAAAAATGTTTTTCACAAAAGTTTTATGAGTTCATGAGAGCTATATTTTGATATAATTTTAAAATATACAGGGTGTTTGGTGTAGGGGCTACAGACCGAAATTCCATTTTTTAAAATAGAACGCCCTGTATATCATTACATATTCAGATGCTACGTTAAATTCTGATATCATTTCATGTTTGGTTTTTGAAATTCGGTTACATAGTTGTTGAGTTATTGCACTTTTCCTTAAATATAAGGTTTCAAAAAAACTTATTTACTCCTACACGAATCCAGTTTATATCTTTTAATAAATTGAACTAGTCTACTACTGAATACAAACCATTATTCTCACCTCCACGATACGATATCGATATCAGTTGAATATAATATTGAAATTCTTGAGAATGTGACTAACTTGAGGGTGAATTGCTTTATATTGCACAATTTCATCAAGTAGCTTATGCTTGTTGCTGCCATAGTAACAAATGCTGCAATTGTATCTACTGTCCAGTTCGATTCAGTGATTCTTTGCAAAACAGTAACTGTGTTCTTTGAGCGAAAACTCCAGTATGCCTTTCGCGTTTAGTCCAAGTGATTGCATTGATATGTTATTAATTTTTGGGGAATGTCAGTTAAACTGCCGTCAAGCACAACGTCTATACCAAGAACGTTTTACAGACAGACCCATTCCGTCACGAATGACTTTTTCTAGAGTTCAAGAAAATTTGCGAACTGGGTCATTTCCTTCTACTATAAAGCATCGTCATCATACGAGATCTGTTAGAACTGATGATTTAGAGATCAATGTGTTGGCTTCTATCATTATTCATCCACATGTTTCTATCCGTACTCTTGCAGAAGAAGTCAGTGTGAGTAAATCTAATGTACAGAGAATTCTGAAAGAAAATAAATACCACCCATTCAAAATTCAGTTGGTACAAGGTTTGAAACCCACGGTCTTTGAACGACGACTTGAATTCATTGCTTGTATTCAGCTAATATTACATGAAAATCCTAACATATTTAGTCAAATTTTGTGGAGCGATGAATCGCGATTCCACAATAATGGAGTTGTGAATCGACATAACAGTCACTATTGATCTCAAGAAAATCCCCACTGGGTCCGCGAAAGTAATTTTCAAACTACTTGGGGTATTAATGTATAGTGTGGATTGTTCAATGGCCGCATCATAGGACCTTACTTTTTCAATGAAAATCTCAATGGATTGCGATATTTATATTTTCTAGATAATGATTTTATCCAGTTGATGGAAGACATTCCAATGGCAGAACAACAAGGAATTTGGTGGCAACAAGATGATGCTCCTCCTCACAATTCACAGGTTGTTAGTGAATATCTGGATAGAACGTACCCAAATAGATGGGTTGGTAATTAGGGTCCGACCGACGGCTCGTTCCCCAGATTTATCACCACTTGATTTTTTGCTATGGGGTTATTTAAAAGATAGTTTTCACTACTCCCCCTTTGAATGTGGATGATCTGAAAATGAAAATTCGACTAGCGTGCAGTGATA
Organism: Chrysolina oricalcia; assembly: GCA_944452925.2. Classification (NCBI taxonomy): domain Eukaryota; kingdom Metazoa; phylum Arthropoda; class Insecta; order Coleoptera; family Chrysomelidae; genus Chrysolina; species Chrysolina oricalcia. Next base: position 35,716,836 of record OX101811.2, read on the forward strand.
TTACGCCTAATATTATAAGAGCGACTTGTACGAGAGAAGTGATTCGACGTTTCGAAGCCTGTATAATATCTAATGGGCGTCACTTTGAACAATTTTTATGACTTATATCTAGGTACCTACTATTCTTATGAAATTATTTATCAAGTTATATTATTTACATTGTTATTAACGATTTGTTTTCGAATACACCTCTTTCAATTTCGCAATTGTTTCATATTCAAAATGATTCCTGACTGAATTCCACAACTCAAAATTGAAACCGTTACTTCGAACACCCAAAATTTTGACTAATTTTCATGTGATCTGATGCAGAGAGAATAATTGTATGAGATATTTTTAAAAATAATAGTCGTTCTCAAGACTTTACATTTTAAGCAATAACTCAACAACGCCGTAACCGAATTTCAAAAACTAAACGTGAAATGATATCAGAATACAACGTACAATTTAAATATGTGATAATATACAGGGCGTTCTATTTAAAAAAAATACTATTTTGGTCTGTAGCACCCTGTATATTTAAAAATATCAAAATATAGCTCTCATGAACTCCTAAAACTTTTGTATGAAACATTTTTGTGTATCTCCTTCAACAAACCAGATATTGCCTGTCACATAAAATGTGGGACACCCGGTATAATCGGTGAGCTGTAATGTAAGTAGCATGATAATTTGTGACATTGTGGCTGAGAATCCAGAAATCAAGCATTTCAACGTTGTTTCCCATCATTTAGTTATTTCAAGAATTTCTGAAGTATATCATTTTAATTTAAAGTGTGATAACTTAAATGAAATAAAATGGTTTTTTGGATCATGCGTCATCACATTTCCAGAAGTATTTTAAAAAAATTGATAAGGATGAATATTCATAATGATATTCTTTGAGCAAAATTTCTTTGAATATTTTTTTAATGATTTTCAGCGCCCACGACTTGGCAACATTGGCGCATTTCTGCAAGATTCAAATATCATTGCCCAATCATCTAATTAAATAGTGCAATTTCCACTCAGAACTATCCTCATATAAGATTTCCAGTTTTTCAAAGAGACCAAAACTTGTCAACAGCGCATTTCCTTAAAAAGTAGTATCATTAGAATAGGTTGAGGGTCCATAATCGAGACGTTCAATTGTTTTTTACATATTATATTTCCAGTACTCCGAAGTGACCAACTTGGCAACAGGACATTTCCACAAAACAAAAATTGTACTATTACAATTGGCTGAGGGCCCACAATCGCTACATTCAATTTTTTTTTCCATATCAGATATCCAGTAATCCCCGGTGACCAAAACTTGGCAACTGCACATTTCCGCAAAACAAAATAGTACCATTAGAATAGGTTGAGGGTTGAGACATTCAATTGTTTTTTTCATATCAGATTTCCAGTAATCCGAAGAGGTCAAATCGGCAACAGGGCATTTCCGCAAAACAAAAATGGTACCATAACAATTGGCTGAGGGTCCACAATCACGACGTTGAATTGTTTTTTCCATATCAGATTTCCAGTAAACCAAAGTTCAGCTTGTACTTTTCCGTTAAATTAAATAAAGTAATTTACATAAATCACATATTCATTAAATTGTCTTACCGAATTACACTCTAGCTTTTTTTGTCGAAGTAAACTTGACATTTATAATTCGAATTTTGTTGTCATTAGGCAATTCAACTCAAAAAACTGCCAGAAAAAATTACTCATCCTACGACTCGTAATTTTTTCAAGGGCAGTTTTTTTCGTTAAATTGCCAGGCAACAAAATTCTCATTAATACATTTCAAGTTTACTTCGACAAAAAAAAAGCTCTCGTGTAATAATAAGTGACAAAAATGATGAAAAGTTTGAGCGGTCGCCGCGTGGCTTTCATATAAAAATTCAATACCGGCACTTAACCTCATTTCGACATCCGCAAACCATATGCCACTTTTTTATGGGACATTCATGATGGAAACTTCCAATATTTCAATTGGCAGCAACGAGAGAATCGTCTGAAATTTATTAATTTTTTATGTACCCTTTGGCCACGGGCAGCACTTAGGCCTATCATTTTTTCGCTGCTATTGTCTATCTTAACATGCCGTTGGTGTACATGGCAGCGGCAATGAAACCGTTCCAAAACACATATTTTTTCATGAAAATCGAATTTTTTATGAGAGCCACGCGGCGACCGCTCAAATTTTTCATAATTTTCGTCAGAATTTTCATATCTTTCCCTGGTCTCAGAGGCATAAACGACAAAATCGTCACCTGAAATCTGTCTCCATCTCCCAGTGTATACCGGGTTCCCGTATTTCGAGCACCACCATGAGTATCTCAGTTATTATAAGATATACGAGGTCGGTTAAATTAGGGCAAAGTTGGGCGTTTTCATGCTGAACAATTATATGAAAGAAAATTTGATGTGTCATTTTCAGTTTTAAATTATTGGAAAAAAACGGAAATTTGTAATTTTCCTTTTTATTTTTTCAAGCGAAAACCAAAAGAACTAGACGTTTTTAACTAGAACGTTCTTGAGTCACTTTTTTACAAGGAATTTAAATCTATCGTATTTTCCAAGGCGTTCTTGATGCCAGAGTTACAACAATCAACTTTGGTTTTTCTTATGAGCGCCATATTGGATTTTTGCCTTTTTAAAAAGTATTGTTTTTCTGATTACAACGATGTATCACACAATATGATCGAATCTTACATGCTGATCAAAATTAGGAAAAAATCATTTTTGCGAAGAGTGCTTTGGAAAGAACGCCAACAATTTTCTTTAACAAACTAAATTTTGACAGTTCAGTTGAATATTCGAGCAAGACTTTTGAATTCTTTCAAGTTCTAATGCCATTTTCAAATGGAGAAAAGCGTGATATGCTTCAGATTTATTACGCCTCGCATCGAAATGCGCAAATTACGTCCGAAACGTATCTCCAGATGTATCCAGAGAGAGAGAGCAACCAGCACAGAATTATTTTCTATTGCTCCATAGAAATTTAGCCGATTATGGTTCATTTGTAAAGCCTAGACGAAGGTACAACGATAGAGAGAATATAAATGAGATAGCAGTTTTGCAAGCGGTGAAAAACAAATTACCTAGGATTTGAATCTTTTTCCTTTAGGTTCAAGATAATCGATCCGTTTCCACACGGGAAGTTGCAACAAATCTTGACATATGGCATCAAGTGGTGTGGAGGATACTAAAGAAACACAAATATCGTCCATTCAAAATTCACATCACCCAAGTTCTCCATCCCGCAGATTCTGGTCGACGGGTAGATTTTTGTAGATTCGTAATGAACCAGTAGGAACAAAATCCAAATTTTTTACGTAATGTAATATTCACGGGTGAATGCAAATTCACAAACATGGGCATGTTCAATCGACACAACACATATGGTCCATTGAGAATCCACATGGAAATCAAGAACGGCGGCCGCAAGTACGCTTCGGCGTAAATGTACGGGTCGGTTTATTGGACGACACAATAATTGGCCCATACATTTATGAAGAAAATCTGAATGCCGATCGTTATTTAAATTTTTTGAGGGCCTTCCTTACGGATTACGTTGACAACAACATTCGTATCAACAGGCAGAATACCCTCTGGTTCCATCAAGTTGGCGCACCGCCGCATAACGCTAGAAGAGTTGCTGAGTGTCAGAAATGTTTCCCGGTAAGGTGATTTCGAACAACGGAGACATACGTTGGCCAGCGCGGTCACCTGATGTTTCTCCGCTGGATTATTATTTATGGGGAACTATGAAAGATTTGGTTTTTAAAACCGTACCCATCGATACTGATGAACTGAGAAGAACCATAATCACCACTATTAGGACTAAGATAAGAAGACGGGACATATCGCGAGCTACTCAGAATCTGAGGAAACGAGTAGAATTGTATTTAGCAGTCGAAGGTGGAGTATTCGAGCATCTTTTATAACTTTGCTTTGTTTTGTTTTGCGAAGAATAAACTTCTAACTTATCATGTCGTTCCTAATTCACAATCTTAGTTTTTAAGTAGTTAAGCTTGATGAAAATGTGAACGTTCCAGATCCAAATTCAATTGAATTATCAAGATTTAGTTTGTTAAACAAAATTATTGGAGTTCTATCCAAAGCACTCTTCGCAAAAACGATTTTTTCCTAATTTTGATCAGCATGTAAGATTCGATCATATTGTGTGATACATCGTTGTTCAGAAAAAAAAATACTTTCAAAAAAGGCAAAAATCCATCTAGCATCAAGAACGCCTTGGACAATACGATGATAGATTTAGATTTAAAAACGTCTAGTTCTTTTGGTTTTCGCTTGAAAAATTAAAAACGAAAATTACAAATTTCCGTTTTATCCAATAATTTAAAAACTAAAAATGACACATCAAAGGACCCCGCACGGTTCTTATGGAAAATGGGTCCCAGTCGAATTGGCTAAAAATTTAGTATAATGTAACTCATGATGTCCTGATCAAATGTCTTCATGGGCACAACGAGATCTAATGGACAGTTTTTGAGATACAGGGTGTCAAACATGCAGAGGCAGGGTTGTTACTTACGTTTAGAAAATCAATAATGTGGCGATTATTTTGTTACAAAAAGTTAAGGATAATAATTGCAATCTTAAGATTGTTCACTCGAGTTGTAATGAAAAGTTCTAAGACTAATACAGGGTTATTAATAATTACATAATGATTATGTAATTCTTTGAACAAAATCAGTCAAACGCAAAAGGTCGTAGACTTGAAGAATAAGTAATTATCATTTGATTTTGATATAGTCTGATGTAACTATTATACAGGGTCACTAAACTTTTTTTTCTTTAGTTTTTTTTTTTTTTGTTTTTCATTGAAAATATTTTTTACTATTTCATACCACGTCTGAAGTCAAGACATTGTTATTTCGATTATGTATGGATTCTATTTGTTGATGTCTTACATACGCCAAAAAACATACCACATTAGCGTTATGTGGAAGGTACCGACACTTCCGAGCACCAGATTTACAAGTGGAATGATAACGATCTAGGGCATTTTCTTTCTCATGTATAAACATTCAAATTCATTGTCACTCAAACTACTCTAGTGGTATATTCTCGTCAGATTTTTTGATATGTCATTGTAACAATGACAAGATTTCTCATCTTATGATCGGTTAATGTAACGTAATCCAATAATTACTATACCAAATGAAAAGTTCTGAAATATATCCTTGCCCATATTTGCACATGTTTCAATCCATTCGGAAATATAGCCACATACTCGAAAGATAATGAAAATCTTCATCGCCGATACATACCGTGTGAGTCACGAATTATAAGGCATTTTGGGCATTTGCACCATCTTGTACAGCATTTCAACTTGTACCAATGCTTGTCCCAATTCTGGTATCTCGAAACTTTTAGCTGATTCCACAGCTTCAATCCTATAGCATCTACTATTGTTAATTCTAATTCCAAACTTCAAGAGTTTTAGATAATTGCCGAAATTCCAAATCAGTATAAGTGTACAGGGTGTTGTAGTGTAATAAAAAAATTATATATGTCTTGTAATTGTGAATACTCCTGTGTGTGTAAACTGTATACTTATTTAATTCGAATATTTAAATGAAGTGATTTTAATTTAATATAAGTTTGAAGGTGAATATGTTATAATTATTTGATTAAACTCTTTTTTGATGACGTTTAGGCTGATAATGAAGCCGATCGTTGAATTTAATGAAACACCTTGTATATTATAACGAATCAATGTATCGCCGGTGTCCAGCATTAATCCAATACCCTGTACAAAAATGAAAATATGCAGCGTACGATGTTACAAGGTACGGTGCTACTAGATACGATTAAATCAAAGATACCCTTGGAAATAATTTTTTTGACAATTAATGTTGATTCTGACACTCTCATTTAGTATCTGATAATTACAGCAGACTTATAAACAGACTACCTACTTAAATATAAGTATAATAAGATGGTCCTAACAGATAGAAATCACCTAACTTGTTTTGTTTGTTATGGGCAAGTTCAACCACGTTCAATGACTAGAATAGATGGGGATGAGAATGCTGCGAAATGTGAAAAAGCTTTCCGAAAAAAACAAGAATGTTTTAAACCTCCTTTTGATGTAAATACCAAATAGCCACCAAATGTTGATCTTAATGTATTTAGTTTGTATACATGTTTGTATAAATACAACTAAAAAAGAAAATTTTGAGTGACCCAGTATGATAGTAACCTCAGATCACCATCAAAATCAAATGATATTTACTTATTCTGCAACTCTACATGCTTTTGCGTTCGACTGATTCTGTTCAAAGAATTACATAAACATTATGTAATTATTAATAACAATGTATACGGAGTCTTAGATCATTACAACTCGTGCCGAAAATATTAATATTGCAATTATTATCCCTAACTTTTTATAACAAAATAATCGAGATAATATTGATTTTCTGAAGGTAAGTAACAACCCTGGCTCTGTATGTTTGACACCCTGTATCTCAAAAACTGTCCATCAGATTTCGTTGTGCCCATGGAGACATTTGATCACGACATCATAAACTACATTATATTAAATTTTTAGCCAATTCGACTGGGACCCATTTTCCATAAGAACCGTGCGGGGTCCTTTTCTTTCAGATAATTGTTCAGCATGAAAACACCCAACTTTGCCCTGATTTATCCGACCTCGTATCTCTTATAGTAACTGAGATCCCCATGGTGGAGCTCGAAATACGGGCACCCTATATAGTCTAAGAGCCAGAGAGAGGTCGACCTTCACCAATCTTATAACTGGATTAAACAAAATAAATGTTCTATGAAGTTTCATAAATAGACGAATACGCCTAAAATGGCTTGCCTATCAAAATGTGGTCATGGCTATGTTTAATTAAAATAATAATAATGGTAAAGTGAAGTTTATCGGGTTTTTTCTCGAAACAAAAAGAAAAGTGGTGCTATTTATGTAGTTTTATCTCCTGAACACGAATCCGGAAGAATTTCGTGGTCGTCTCTAATAATTTTCGAGTTATGACCTTTTGAATCTTGAAAACTGACCATTTTCAAACACGATTTTTTCAGTGAAACATCACACATAATGTCTCCTTCTTTTTGTCAAAATTTTTTTCATACCCTAATCAATTCATATTTTTCAAATATAAGTATCAAAATCAAACGTTTTACAAATAATATTAACCTTCTTATATTACTATAATCACTTTTCATAGGCGATCATTCTTGAAGTAATTTTTTTTTATTGGAAACGTTTGCAGGAAAATTATTCAAATATTAGACCAAGCTATTGAAGTTTTTTCCACCACAAAATGAAAGACCTAAATATAAGATTGTTCGTTAATGAGAACCCCATTTTTCGCCTCAGTAAATTCGCTTTGTGGAGCTTTTTGAACAAGCAATAGTGAAAAAAATTACAACATTTTTGGTTTTTTGGAAATATCTCAAAGATTATTTAAGGAATCGTTTTGGAACTTTTGTAGATATTTATAAAACCTACAAAATGGATTGTCATAGATCCGGATCGGTGCATTTTCAACTGAGAAAATCCGGGAAAACCTCGAAAAGGAGACCATTTTTCAAAAATTTACAATTTTTATAAATCTGAACAATTTTGCGGAAACTGTGGAAATATGTGGTTCATCTGTGCGCAAGATGTTTTCTGTCCGATGTGTAGTTTTTGCACAATAGCGTTTTAAACAATCTAAAGGCACATCTTGCAAGATGCGCCGATTTAAGAGTCTTTAGCCTTCTAAATAGGAAACGTATATCGCCAGATGACAGAGCGAGTTCTCCGGATGAAATAAATACAAACTCCGCCCTTCCACAACATACTTGGCGATTATCGTAAAATACAGGTGCTCGTTCTTCCAAATTACAAATCTAGATTAAAACCTGTTTGTTTTCGTGGTAATCTGAAAGTTTGCACAAAAATAAATTTCAAATGATTAAATATAATGGACTCCAGTCTCACAATGTATCAAGAATTGAAAAAATATTTAAGCAAAATCTGTTTGAACTATTTCTACTAAACTTCTACTAAACTAAACTAAATGTTTTGGATGTGAATTTTAAGAAGAAGTATACCGCAAAAAATATACCGACTTCTGGAATATCAAATAAAACATGACTAGCATGCAGCACAAATATACAATGCTGACGAAATCTATCCTACTATAATTTGAAAGGGTTTATTTTATAAAAATGTATTGGACCAAAATAACTTTTATTGGGATACTTGTTTTTTTTACTACACGTTTCATACTAACTCGACCCGTATTGATATATAAGGGGTTGTTTTCGTGACTGTTCACTAATTTGTATTGATATATGTATGTAACGGAATCTTTTTACTAAATTTTCACTTGCAGACGTTCGAATGATTTGATATTTGACAGGTGTTCACAATTCCAGTAGTAGGTAGCTACTCCATTATAAATGTTTTTAATGAAAAAACAAAATAGCGACATTTGTGATTTGGATTCTGATTCGATTCAAAATCGATAAGTAAAGGTTTTTGGGGTCGTAGATTATGAATCTTTCTTCAAAATTGATAATTTCAATATGGCGGACGAGATTTGTGATTATAGTCCGATTCGATCCAAAATTTGTAAGTGGGTTCTTCGATCCCGGATAGTATGAATCTATTGTCAAAATTGATGAATTCAAGATGGCGGCTCCAAGATGGAGGGCGTGTTTTGTGATTATGTCCGATTCGATTCAAAATCGGTTTTTGAGGTAATAGATCGTGATTTCTGTTAAAATTGAAAATGACAGACATTTGTTGTGATTTCTGGGCAAGGTTCTATACAAGATTATAACCCATGTAGTGGTTTTTTGGTGGAGTTTCGTGATTTATGGTCAAATTCTATATAAAAATGGTATTTTGGGGTTGGTGATAATGAATTTTTCATCAAATTTAATAATTCAAAATGGCAAGATGGATTTGGTTTATTATGTGATCGTACTCTTTTCAAAATTGCCATTTAGGTGTAAATTTTCATTAATTTGAAAATATAAACAGGCTGTTCAGAAAATCAGATGTGGAATCCTGAATAAAAAATTGAAAAATCAATGATTACATTTTGACTTTTAAGTTAGAGTTCTTTCAAAATATCAATTTTCCGCATCAAATCAAAATGATGGAAAGATTTCTCAATTTATAGTATCAAAAAAATTCAATTTAGGGCTTTTAGAGGTAAATTATATTTTTACTCAAAATTAATTCATATTGGCAGACATATTTTTAAAATTGAATAAAACACTATTGAAAATAGTGACCAATAAGATCTCATCGCAATTTTCTTCAAAATTGGTTGCTCGATTTGACTGTAATTTTTTTGCAGGAAAGTTTAGGTTTGGGTACATTTGTCTAATTCCATATAAAGGATGGGACAATATTAGACTATATCACCTGTGAAACATTCAATTCAACCGAATTAATGCAACTGTTGAAAATAAATCAAATTTAACAATGTTTTAGCTAGATATTTTAAACTAATTTACCTGAATATTAAAAAAAGTCGCTATTTCTTTCTTTTTTTATATTTCTTTCTCTACCCTCAACAACACTAGAAGCATATATCCCTAATTCTCGTTCCTCTAGGAAGATGCCCGTCCAAAATTTCAGGTAGAATGCAATCTGCATAAAATGCTTCCAGCTTTGGAAGCATCATTGATTCCCAGATACAAACGTCTCTGTGTTTCATTTCTATAATGAAATAATTTCTTGTGTATACAGGGGTTGTATCAAGTATTTGTACAAACTTTACAGGGTGAATCTTCGACCAATTTTAAGATAAAAAGTTCATATGATCGTGTGTACGCAAATGTTTCGTTTCGTAGATACAGGGTGTTGAAGTTGAAATTTCAATTTCAATTATTTTGAATAACTTTTGCAAAAAACAATTTTTTGCACAAAATTTGTTAAAAGATTTTTTTGAGGTGAGATATCAAAATTTGGTATTAATTTGTATGTATTGCTTAGAGGGCGTTGCGTACGCTATCATTATTTTTTCATTTGTCCTAACTGTTTTGACAGTAAACTCTTTGAATTTTTATATTTAAATTTTATTCCTACACCTTTTCTGGACAAAAAAGATATACCTGCTCAACAATGCTAAAGGCAACTGTTTTTTGAGAAATTTACAAAATAATGTATGCATCGATGCAGGTTATGGGGTCATTCAGGCGCCAGATGAAGTTGCTCAGAACTTCACAAAAACTGAGTATGAGACAGATCTCCCTAAATTAAACAACTTTTATTCTAAGAAGATAGGTATATCGAGAAATCATTCATTCTCAAGATACAAAATGTTCATATCTTTTTAAAGTTTCAATACCCTGTATTTTGAGAACGAATCATTGTTTGATGCATTTCGATGGAAAAAAGATTATTTACTTTGGCGAGATCTATCAGATACTCAAGTTTTGTAAAGTTCTGAGCAACTTCATCTGGCGACAAGTGACCGGCCATAACATGCATCGTTGCAGAAATTTGAAAATTTTGTTAGACATTTTTTTTGCAAAAGTTATTCAAAACAATTGAAAATAAAATTTTAACAACACCCTGTATCTCCTAAACACGACATTTGTACAAGTACTTAATAAAATCGCAATATTTTCTTCTGGTTATATTGAGTTGTCCTTGAACTTGATAAAAATAATTTTGATTCTTCTTCAACCTAGACTAACTAATGAAATAATAAAAATGGAGTGAATAAGTTCTAATGATTACGATTCTCGATATAAGTGCCGCCAAATTAACAAACAAAGCCGTCTTCATTGTAAAAGTCAATGTTTCGTTTGTTTACCTTGTCGCCCTGTCCAACTGGAACATTCAAGAAGAGTCCGCTGTAGCTCATTAACTTCAAAGTTGTATTTTGAAATATCAGAAAAATCATGACATCCCAAAAGCTCCTATATACCAATTTTGAATGGAATCGTATCAGAAATCACGAAACTCGTCCAACATTCTGGAGCCGCATCTTGGTTTTTTCCTTATATAAAAATGTTATAGAGTATTTTCCCCAAAGTGATGAACACAGCTAGTATTTGTAAAAGTTATAATATTTCATAGTTTCGTCCCACAGAATGAGTTTTATTTTTTCCTATTCCCGATCCGACCCTGTGCCAGATGTCATATTGGCTATATTATACTCTCTCTTTTCCTCACCAGTCGTGTGGGTGGAGCAACCTGAGGGGCGTGTCATTTAAAAGAAATTCAGTTCCATTTCTTGATCCAGAATTGTAAGTAATAATTAGTTTTCATTAGTCGACGGCTAATCCAAACCTTTATTAGTTGACTTTGATAAAACTGGATATTTCCCAATTCGACTGAAATAAAGCAAGGAAATCTAATTTACGAAAACAACACATTTTTGTAAAATTATTCACAAAAAAAGGAAACATCTAGAAGAAAAATAAGAAAGTCGTTTAACTGCGTAAATATTGAAATGAAACACCAATATATTCTTTAGTTTTGATGGTGGAACTGATCGAAATGCCCAAAAATGGGGTAAAATATCCTTTTCACTCATTTAAAACTCAAAGAATATTATTTTAGTTATTTTTATATTCATACAATCAAACAACCCATCACCACTCAGAAAAAAACCGTTTCGGAACACTTTTTTCAGAGATGAAGACGCTTAAGGGAAATCGTCGTATTCAAATTCTGTAAACGGCATCTGGAAGTAGAGATCAATATCTACAATTTGTAAATTTTGAATTTTCACCTGAGAGATGGGAAATGTGATGAAAATGTAAGGCTTATTGGGAAATGTGATGAAAATGTAAGGCTTATTGGGAAATGTGTTGAAAATGTAAGGCTTATCAAGAAATTCTTCCCTACTGAAAATATAGCCACCTATTTCAGACCATATCAAACTAACACCAAAAATGCATGTAAATGCAAATAGTGATAATGGCAAATAATGACTGATCCTGATTCTGTGTGCTTGTTGGAATAACTTTAAGACGAGGCGGAAACGTTCTGATTCCTATTATCCATCATGGGTAGTATAGTTTGACCTAATATACAAGATAAACCAGTACTAATCACAAATATTTTTGACAAAAAACTACAGACCAAAAATAAAATGTGCCATATTTTTGTCTGCAAGTGTGGTTAGGTAGGTATTCGTTGGTTTTAATTTTTTCATAAAACAAGTAATTCCATGATAATTCTTATAAATAAAAATTTTCTTCTATAAATTGGAAGTGAAAAACTGCTGGAGCTGAAATGAATCTCTGCAGGACACCGAAGTATTTAGGTAGAGTGTGAAATTAAACCTCATCAACCAAAATAAAGAGAAATAAATATGTTTTACTGAAAACTCGAAGCAGATTACACCCTGGACAACTACTTGCATTCTTCCACTTGTATTCTTGCAGTTTTATATGTGTATACAATTATTATAATGATATGTAATTACTACAAATAGATATGACATTATTATGTGAGACATCTTGCAAACAACTGGTATCAATTAGTTGATGGACGTACTTCATGTTGACGATATATATATATTCTGTCAGATACACTGGTTTTTGTTAAAAAATGAAGGTTTGGAAATAAATCATTATCGAAGTGATCTTCGTTCTTCGCTCAATTATACTATCCTATATATTGAAACAAATTGTAAGAACACATTTATCCTATTAAAACAAATAAGTAGTTGAAATTTATTTCGAATGAATATAATTGATTGACCGCTTCCTGCATTAAAACAGATTACGTCTCCACTTTAATTCAATTTAAAATATTTAACTGAGAGAACTGTTCAATTCTTCAAATAGAAGGTAATATTGCTCGGTGCAGGCTACCATCTATTTGTAATGAACAGAATTAGATGCACCAATTGAAACAATTCAGGATGATACGGGTGTCACAAATGGACCAATACAATGTGTCCAATCAGTTTTAATGCAGCCGTGATTTTTTCCTTTTTCAATTAAATATGGAATTTTTCATTTGACGCTTAGAAAAATAAATATTTGTGGAAATTCTCCAACGCTCTAAAACTTTGTTAATCTATTGAAAGCTTTTGGTCTCACCACGACGTTTTCATGAAAATGCCAGTCTTGAATTTTTGCATGGAAACGGGAATATAGCCAAGAACCTTCACATTACTTTGGCCCCATATAGAAGCCCGAGTTTTCATCATATTTTCTGTTGGTTGGTGTTTGGTGATAGCGTTTTCAATTTCTTTCAGTGTTTTTTCTCCCAAAACGATTCATGTTACAACAAAAACCGATAAACATAGTTTAACAAAATGAACAACAAATTTTTGTCACTTATCAAAATCCGCATGTTGACAACAATGCTGCATTTTACACTGAGAGAAAATTCTCAGTTATTATTATAAAATGTTTGTTTTTAATAATTATTAAATAAGATTGCCAATTAATATGGCTCGTTTACTGAAATTATAAGAAATTGATTCTCATGTTCATTATAAACAAAGGAGTACTGCTATATCCAGTTATTTTGAAAAAAATATTTTAATAATTGATATGTATGTTACACAGTTAAATATTATTTGTGTTAAGAAGGATAATCAATAAGTTTTAGTGATTATTAATATCTGAAGAGTTGTCTGTTAATGAACGAATAATTATTGATTGTTTCTGTTTATAGTTTCCTTTTGTTTGATATATTTTAATTGATTTCTGAGGCCAATTAATTGAAGTATTATCCAGCAAATTTTAACAATAAATCACTCGAAAAAATTGAAATTTTAAGTTGAACATGAAAAAAAAAAACTAAAATTTGGCCTTTTGCGTTTTTTGGGACACACATTTATAGGAAAAAAGGTATATTTTGACCACAGAAATGCGCCCTTATATTTGGTTTGAATTTTTATATTTTCTACAGAAAGCAAAATGGTTAATTACTATCAATAAATGAATATTATTATGGAATATTATTATTTGAATGAGTACTCAGTAGTCACGGTGTAAACAAATAATCTGTTGTTTCCTAACAAAATTAATTTTTAATAAGCAATATTTGAATAACGGATTTGATGACAGTTAATCATTCTTACAACATCCGAACATGCTTCAGATCAAGCAATACCATTCGTAACCAACTAACAGAAACGAGACCACCCAACGAGAATGGTGACTCCAAAAACTGCATTTACCTTGTTCCGTGTGAATGTGGGATGGATTATGTTGGAGAAACTAAGAGGCCACTAAATGTAAGAATCGGTGAACACAAGAGAAATACTCAGCGAGGAGAAACAGCGAAGTCGGGAATAGCAGATCATGTATGGACTAATCAACACAACATCGCATGGTCGGAAGCCGAAGTTAACCACAAGGAACAACATTGGTATAAGAGAAAGTTTATAGAGTCGGCTTACATTCAAAATAATGACGTGTTCAGTCAGCCGAGCATAGAGATTCGGAATGTGTGGAAGCCACTCATCACTCAGCTAGATCGATTGAGATTTCAATAAAAACCTCTGTGTCAAGACCTGTCAAGATCGGTCATCAATAATAACACCTACCAAAAAAGGTCGTTGTATCACATTAATTAACATTGATGACCTGAGAGAGACTCCACGAAGATCATAATTACCTTTATAGCAGGTACATTAGTTGCATGCTATATAATAAGTAGCCGAGGTATCTTGTCGCATTCACACACTTGATAACGACAGTAGACGTTAACTGTTGAGACGTCGTGACTCAAACACACCCAAAGAATGTATTACACTTTTTCGTTCTGTGCTCTAAAATAGGGCGAACAAAGAAAAATCCTGTTCGGTTAATTTTTAACCAACCAGTGTGAGTTCTCTGATGAGAATTAAGGATTCAATTCAGCCTGAATGAACTCCCTCAATTTCGGTCGAAGTTAACTGACATTATTTTTTATACAGGGTGGTTCGAAAATAGGGGTACGTCTTTTTCAATCAATACCCTGTATTTTGAAAAGGAATTGGTGGATTTTCATGAATTTTTGATATAATGTACGGTTGGAGGAGTCCGAGATATTGTCATTAATATCATCATAGGTCTCCGGACTCGTTTGTCGGCTATATACTTTTGAATGTACGGATTTTAGTGCAACCCCATCTACTCCATCGGATAGTGAAATTGGCTATTTTTGATCAATTCCTCTTGTTGAAGAATATTCGGAGTAGATGAGTGCGGTACCTATTCCAATCATGCAATACCTTATAAACATGGTTAATGAAATGTATTTCATTTGATACCCATGCTTCCGAAGAAACTACAGAAAATTAAAATGTATCAAAAGCAATAACCCTCTCAAGGTTGGGACTAATTGTCCATTATTTGAAAGCTGATTCAATTTAAATAGAGAAATATTTTATATGATTTCTGTGAAATGTGGGGTTTCTACAAAATAGGGGATATTTTCCAATCAAGCTGACGAAAACCTAGGAATGGGATATTTGGTACAATCAACAAATGAATGTATTATACTTTCCAAAATTCTACAAGATTCTCCGTGAAAGTAAATGTCTACGTTTTGGGGTCATTTCTTCAATGAACTAATTTTGAAATGTATTTGAATAATTTTCATACAAAAAATGAATAAATATAAATAAAGAAACTTTTTAAGACAAGCATTCATTGAATTGCATTGAAAAGGAAAAATTATATTTCTTTAGGGTTGCACGTTATTCTGTGACTGACAGATTCAAAAACTTGAAAAATCCGATACAAGGGGGTGGTTGGTGGAGGTGGTTCAAGGAGGTGGAACTAATGCATCAGAAATTATTGAATATTTTGTTTCAAATAATGGAGAATCAGTCCCAACCTTCAGAGGGTAATTGCTTTCGATACATTTCAATTTTCTCTAGTTTCGTCGGAAACTTATTGCATCATTGGAATAGGTACCATACTCATCTACTCCGAATATTCTGAACTAGGAGAATTGCTCAGAAATAGCCCATTTCGGTCTCCGATGTAGTATATGGGGTATCAATGAAATCCGTACATTTAAAAGTATACCTACAGCCGCCAAACGAGTCCGGAGTCCTATGCTGATATCGATGACAATATCTCGGACTTTTCAAACCGTTATATCAAGAATTTATGAAAATTAACAGATTCATTTTCGAAATACAGGTATTCATTGAAAAAAAAAACAGCATTTTTCTAAAAAGCATGGACCGTTACTCTCAGGTAGCCATCCACCTATAAATACCAAAGTGCAACAAACATCAGATCGTCTTTTGAGATCAAGGAGCAGGCAGATAGAGACCTTGTTACCTCATTAGACCACGACACGAGGAGTAGGCAGATAGAGGCCTCGTAGTCATTCTCTTCAAAATGGCTCCAAAGCAGGAGCCGAAACGTCGAGTTATAAACTCTCGGCACGATTCAACTCAGTAATGTACATATATCTGACCGCGGGAACCTTTCCTAACACTTTTTACTCACCCTGTATACATAAAATAGCTAGGCGACGTTTTCAACATTGGAAAATGTATACAGGGTGTTAAATAATTCAATACAAATATTTTAAGGACATATTTCTGGGGTCAAAATAAGACGTTTTTTCGTATAAATATGTGTTCTAAAATCAACCCCCTCCAAGCTACAGGCATCACAAGATGCGCAAAAAGAATCTTTAAACTGTTTAACAAACGTCAAACTTAAAGTGAATCAAAGTGCTGTTTCACAAATTAATCGTCAAAAGCGTCAATAGGGGAAACAAAGTGAAAAGTGGCCAACTCAACGATGATGTTTGAATTCAAATTTTTTTGAAGGAAATAGAAAATGATTGCCACCAAATCTGTGCAACCCTCATTCACCCCTTTCGATTCGAGTTACCTCACTTTTGAATCAAGAAAAGAATAGATCGTCTAAAAATAAAAGAGCCTGTGAATTTTCAAAATATTTGATGCATAGCCACAATTCAAAATTTAAGATCTTTTTGCGCATCTTGCGATGTCTGTAGCTTGGAGGGGGTGGATTTTAGGACACATGTTTATAGGAAGAAAAAGTCTAATTTTGACCCCAGAAATATGTCATTAAAATATTTGTATTGAATTATGTAACACCCTGTATAAATGACATGCTCTCCCCTATCCAAACTGAAAAAAGAGGGATTGACGTACCTTTATTCAGGCTCTATTCAGGTTCATTCAGGCTGAATTGACTCTTCAATTTTCATCAGGTTTAAAATTAATCGAATAGGATTTTTCTTTGTTCACCCTGTTGTAGACCACATAATGAAAAAGTGTAATGATAACGAGATCTAGGTGACATTGTATCATCATTGAGGCACGGTATTTCCAGAATAAATAGGCGTTTTGTCAGTTCTCGCAATTGTTAAAAATTCTAAGCAGAAAACTTCACTTTTCATCTTTGACACCCTGTATCTCGAAAACTAGTCGGTCGATTTTTTGGTGCCATGGATACTTTTGCCGAGGAAGTAAAAATCTACAACATACCAAATATTTAGGGAATTTAACCGAAAGCTATTTTCCATAAGGATAGCGCAGGGTCCTTTGAGATTATGCTATTGGACGAATTATCAATGAATGAAATAATCACTACAAAATAACAGAGCAATTGAAAACATAACGTACAGAAATTGTTTTCGAAAAATCAGATATTGCTTCCAGAGTTTTTGATATAAAACTCATCACGAAAGTAAATAAATAATACCAATAAAAGCAGAAACTTCTATAAATGCATCGACTAGCAATTGATCGAAGTAAAACTAGAAACAAAGCGATCAAGGGACTGGTTCGTGAAGAAAAAGTCCTTGATAAATGGCCGTTACTTTTATGATAAATCATGGAATAACATACTCGCCTGTCGAATATAATTATAAAACAAATACATTTCACCTACTATTACTGGTTATACAGTACCATTACATACACAGAAGACTACCAGGCTTGAATGTGCGCTATAACATACGGGGAATAGATGGGGCAACTTGTTATTAGAAGCTTTATGGAATGATAAATTATAAGGTGACAAACGACAAACATCTGATCGAGATTTTTTGTTTTTAGACCAGTTAAAAAACTCTTTTATAGATTTATTATCTCAATAAATTGAATTTTTTAATAATTTATGTCACGCACGAGATAAATTCTTCATGTTTTTAAGAAAGGTGTTGTTTGTTTTGCAATATTTAATGGAAGAGCTTGATATCATGATGTACAATCATGAAACCATTTAAGATATTGTTGAGAAAAATGAAAAGGAAAGAGTTTCAATAAAAAAGATACTACTTGGTAGATCATTAAATAGTTACGAAAAATGGAAAAAATTATCCAGAACTCCCCCATAAACCTGTAAAATAAGTATTATTCGATAAGTCTAATGCCTCTATGAATGTTGATTTAAATCTATTAGGTATAATTTTCGTAATCCCATACAGTTATTTTGATTTAACGGTATTCAGATGACAATTGAAAAGTTAATATTAACAGCATCCGTCCGTTAAGATTCTTTACCTACTACCAATATGTAATATCGAACATTACGATACTGACATGAGTTTCGCACTAGTGCGGTAAAGTAAAATTCATTTGTTTCTCTTTTTAAATGTGGTCTTCTATTCAATGGAAAAGGATAACAAGAATTAATTCATTATAAATTTGACGATCTATCCAGGGATTTATCAGTTAATAAGGTCTGAATTTTTTAATTTCCCAGCAAAATAAGCTGATAAAGTTTTCTCCGATATATTACGGACTTTTTTTGAACTGTACCAGTCTTCGAATCGCTTAGTTTCTTTTCCGTATCTATTGCGGGATTTAGCGGGTACTAGGGTTTGTATTGCGTTATTTGCAGCAAGTTCAATATCAGATTCCACACTTTCATAGTCGGAACTCATGTCGATACAATTATTATACCAAACTGAAGTGTACGCGTCAAAATTGACAGTTTGCAAAATAAATCAAGAATGGGCGCAACGCTTACTTGTTAGATGATTCTAATATCATTAATTTCAGAAATATTGAATAATTTTGAGTAAATAATTAACATTATTGGTAGTAGGTAAAATAATGTACTATATTCGTATCGTAAATTCATATTACGATACTCAATGGATTATCAAACTCGGCATAACGGCCTCGTTTGACAAATTTCACATCTCATTTCGTAATATGAATCTTTACGACACTTATATCGTAAATATCTATTAACGGCTGGAGACCGTTAAGACATCACTTGTTCAAATATTTTTTTCCAAAACTTTATTCTGCATACAATACCAATAATTATAATTTATGTCGGGGCGTGGCGAAGTGGTTAGAGCATCCGACTTTGGGTCGAAAGGTCCGTGTTCGAGCCCCAGTTACGACTGGGATTTTTTTATTTAATCTGACCGATTAAATTATTCAAATCTCGTGGCTGGACTGGAGTGAGTCCTACACGATTCACTGTTGCATTCCAATTAACAGTGCTGCTCTTAAAGTGGCGCATGGAGTTAGTAACGAGGCCTATCCAGAACACGTGGCTAATGACCATAGCATTCGATGCCAAGACACCAAAGAAAAAAAAAATACTAACTATTTATAAATTTGAAAAGTAATTTAACAATTGCTATTATTTGAAATTTCTATTCCATCGATAAGAGATTAACCATCTTTAGCACCAGTATCCGAACTTGTTGTCGGTGTGGCCTCATTGCTATGAAACAGTTGTCTCATTATCTTCATTCTCTTTCAAACTGTATTTTCAATATACGACTCCGCCACCGCAGAGGAGTTCCAACCTCCAAGTTCTTTTACCGATAGTAGATCGCCACCATTTTCTACAAGCATAGTAGCCGAGGATCTGCGAAACGAGTGCCCTGTGTAGAGCTGAGGATTTTCCAATTATAAGAATGCTGCAATTTTCTTCAGAACAGCTCCAATAGTATGAATGCCCACAACTTGTTTTACACGTTTACCATTCCTATAACCAATGAAGAATCGCCAATTTTCCAAATTTGAAGGCCGCAAATCTACGTATTTTTGGTATAAACCATAGGCATCAAATGGAAGTACTTCTTTGGGAATGACAAAAAATTCTGTTCTTTTTGTTTTAAATATACCTCAATGTAACACAAGTTCGTCACGTCTACAGGCGCCATTAATACAACCTTTTCAAGCAACCATGTATGATCATCTGCCTCCAACAAAAACTCAAACTTCAAACAAAATTTTTGCTTTCTTTGGTGTTTATTTATAAGACTTTCGTCTCAAGAACAAAAATAATTTTCCATATCTGAAAATACCATTTCTGAAGGTGATACTCTAATATGGTGTACGATTTAAAATAACTAACCATGAAATGTCAATGTTCTTATAAACTTTCAAAGCCAGTTTCAACATTGAAATCTTGGTCCACAGCGAGTTAGGAGAATAAACCTCAGATTTTCCTTTTGTATAGGCTAATAATACATCTCCATTAACGACCTTTACATTCTTGCTTACGCCACCCTTCAAAATTTTCATATTCTTTTTGATATCGCTCTCGAGTTATTTTCGGCAGTGAATCAATACTCGCTGTACATGATTCTCCCAATATTTCTAAAGAAATTTGATTTTGTTCCTCAATCTTCTTTGTCTAGTATGGATCCTTATACTTTTTATTTCATGTATTTTATATAGGCTTATCGTTATTCAGTTTTTCTGGTATCGTATTTTCACTACTAACTTCACAAGTAATATGAAGTAGATGAAGATGGATCCATTTATACGAGATTATGATGTTCATCCAATTCAGTCTAAAATTTTGAAACAAATTTCAGATCTTGAAAAAATAAATGAAAGCGAAACGGCACAGCTAAAAATATTTCATATGAATGTGCGCAGTAACCAAAAACACTATGACGATTTAATTTTACTGCTGAGTCAGACCAACTTTGACTTTGATATCATTGTCTTAACAGAAACCTTCCAGGTACGTGATCTCGATTTGTTCAGTATTGCTGGTTATATCACTTTGTACAACGAGGGTGATTTCAACACCCACGATGGCGTAATAGTATATGTAAAAAATAACTTAGACTATGACTACAGAATAATAAATATAGGTCAATCAAAAGCCATTGAAATTAATATTGTGAATAGCTATGAACCCATCACGATAACGGGAATTTATAGATCTCCGAACAGCTGTCCAAAAATGTTCAATTATGATCTTTTGAATTATTTAACGAATCATAAAGTCAAAAACCATGTTATCACAGGCGACATGAATATCAATTTGATGGCGGATACCGATTACGTGGAAGACTATAAAACAATAATGAACTCATTCAATTTCATATCCCACATAAATCAAATCACTCGAAGAGCTAGCATGACTTGTTTGGATCATTTTTTTGTAAAAATTGAATCAGAAAAAATTGAAGGGATCAACTCATACATTTTTCCACATGACATAACAGATCATGACACAATAATTCTTGCTATGAACTTTAGAACCACAAAAATGAACAACCACATGGATCCCAGCGATAGATATAGGAAATATGTCGATTTTAAAAAATTAAGATATGCTTTGAGTAGAGAATCTTGGAGTACGCTAATTACAACTAATAATATAGATACAATAACAGACTCTTTCATCGACACTTTAAATAATCACATTACAAACTGCACGAATTTTGTGAAAATTTCATCAAAGGAGAGAATAAAAAAACCATGGATCACCAAGGCTTTATTGAAATCGATATCAACTAAAAATAACTTATACTTGAAATCATCTCACAATCCGGATAACATTGCACTGAAACTAGAATATAAAAACTACAAGAAGAAACTAAATTATCTTATACAAAAAAGTAAAAGAACATATGCACAAAAACAAATAGACGACAATAAAAGCTCACCAAACAAATTGTGGACATTTGTCAATGGTATATGTAACAGAAAGAAAACGGAAACAAAAATTTCAAACATAAAATCAGAAAATAATATACTTATTACAGATGAAAAAATGATGGCTGATGAATTTAATAAATTTTTCACTAATTTGGGCAAACACTATGCTAATAAAATTGAAGAACCGGCAGAGTTCCACGACAACACTCCTTTTATAAGCCATACCATGTTTTTATTTCCGCCATCTGAAAAAGAAATAATAAATATAATAAACAGCCTCAAACCTCGAAAATCTCCCGGAATAGATGGGCTTAGAGCCGAAACTATGAAAAAAATATCAGATCTCATTGCCGCTCCTTTGAACTATTTAATTGGAAAATGTTTCGACTTGGCCTATTTCCCCAAGTCACTGAAGAGAGGTCTAATCAAGCCACTATATAAAGGAGGAGATAAATCTAAAATTACAAACTACAGACCGATATCGTTAATCTCAACCCTATCTAAAATAATAGAAAAACTATTGAAAAGTAGGCTAACAAGTTTTCTAAATGTGCATAAGATTATTTCAGATCGTCAGTATGGCTTTAGAGAGAGTAAATCTACGGAGGATGCTATGTACTCTTTGACAAAACGTATATATGAAGCAATAGATAAAAAAACGCCAGCTTTAGCTATTTTCATAGACCTCTCTAAAGCATTTGACACGGTTAGCCACGAGATACTACTCGCAAAACTTTATTCATACGGTATCAGAGGAAAGACACATGATCTTCTGAAGAGCTACTTAACGGATCGGCAGCAACAGGTATACCTGAATGATAACATTAGTGAAACAAGAACTATTACTTTTGGAGTTCCACAGGGAACAGTTTTAGGCCCACTGCTGTTTACCCTATATATTAATAGTTTATTAGATATCACCCAAAGCGGAACAGTTCTCAGTTTCGCTGACGACACTGCCTTATTTTATAAAGCAGAGTCCTGGGAAGACCTAAAATATATGGCAGAGAATGATTTCAAGTTGATTAAAAAATGGTTCCAGGGTAATAAGCTTACTATGAATATAGAAAAAACACATTATTTACCTTTCACCTCATACACCAATAATTTGCCAGAACTGGGAGACTTGATTGTCGATGTAAATACAGAAATACCTGAAGTTGAGTCTTTCAAGTATTTGGGTATTATTATCGATAGACATCTGCGTTGGGACATACACACTGATTTTATTGCAAGAAAGCTTAGAGGTTTAATTGGTAAGTTTAGATATTTATGCCAATTCTTGGACATACATCACCTAAAAGCAGTCTACTTTGCATTAATCCAATCTCAACTGACTTATGGAATTCTTGGATGGGGAGGAGTACTGGAGTGCCACCTAGAAAAAATAAATGTATTACAAAAATGGATACTAAGAATAATTTACAATAAAAACATTACCTTTTCCAGTGAGGATCTCTTTCTTCTGAGCAAAGTATTCGATATTAGACAGTTATATTGCCAAAAAGCTATAGTAAATATACAAACAGGCAAAATTAAGCTAAAACCCATTGAACATAATTATGCCACTCGAAACAAAATCAACACTGCTAAAGTCCCTAAATGTGATAAAAACATTGGACAGCGAAGTTTATTTTACTTAGGTCCAAAATTATATAATCACCTACCTCCTCTATTAAGTCAATAAACAATAACTGTTCTTTCAAATGTCATCTCAAAATTTGGATGCAAAGCACAAGTAGATCATTCTTTAGTGACATAGTGAATAATAAATTGTTTAACTAAGTAGAGTAAACAATAGCTGTACTTCAGTTAATCTTGATTTGTTGAACATTTAACCGATTAAAACAAAAATACCCCGATTGCGTAAAAATATATCGATTGTGACAAAAATAGCTCGATTGTGATATCAATATAATGCCAGAAATGGCTTTGATCCTCAACTTCTATCCAATCTCAGTATTGGCCAACTACAATCAAATAGTTATATACTGTTATTTATAGTTATATTTATATTATCCATTATTATAAGTAGTGTAGTATTTATTATTATCTTATATATATGTGTATGTGTGTATATATGTGTATATGTGTATATGTATATATGTGTATACATGTGTAAACTTCCCCTCACGCACAAGCAATCCCTTGCTTCTGTGAGTATGTATGTTTATTTACAAGTTTTATATTTTTTTCTCTTGTGTCTTGATACTTATGAAATAAACATTATTAT
Source organism: Chrysolina oricalcia (assembly GCA_944452925.2). Taxonomy (NCBI): domain Eukaryota; kingdom Metazoa; phylum Arthropoda; class Insecta; order Coleoptera; family Chrysomelidae; genus Chrysolina; species Chrysolina oricalcia. Next base: position 35,740,875 of record OX101811.2, read on the forward strand.
TATTATTATTATTATTATTATTATTTTTTTTTTTTCTCCTTAGGAGTGTACCAGTCAGGCCCTGTCTCCGGTGCTCCGACCCATCCGGAGGGCGCGCTGGTGTCGTTAACCCCAATAACCACTCCCTACATCCGTAGGGTGAGTGATTATTGGGTCCGAGAATCGTGTGCCCTGAGTAGACGAAGCGAACCAAGTATAACGGCCTTCTGCATTCTTGCTGCTAAGATTTCTGCCATATTACGGCAAGCAGGTATTATTTTCAAATTGGAAAGCAGTGTGTCCATCATTCCACCAAGGACTCCTATGATCAGAACCACCATTTTGACAGAATGGTCCGGATATAACCTGCGGAGTTTAAAGAGAAGATCTCGATATTTAGTCCGTTTTTCCTCCTCTTTTCGAACGATATTAATTTCGCCTGGAGCGGAAAACTTCATGACGAATATCGTTCTACTTTGGTGGTCGAGGAGGACAACATCAGGCTTATTGGCTTGTATTTGCCTGAGGGTGGGGAATGAGTAGTTCCAATAGATTCGGCATCTCTCATTCTCCACCACGGACTCAATATCCCCCGGAGCATAAGGCAACACCGGTGTCTCGTCTATACCGTACGAGTGTCGTAGGTGGTAGTACAACACTCGTAGCGCCGCGTTATGCCTGTGGATATAGGCTGAGACCGCATAAGATGGGCATGCTGATAGCAAATGCATTACGGTCTCAGGTGCCCCACGACATGCCCTGCATCGGGTGTCAGGGACGTCTATACCCATCACGCGACTACGGTAGACAAGGGTGTTGAAGACACCATCCTGGCAGGCCATTATGAATCCCTCGGTCTCCGACTTTAGCTCACTCGACCTGAGGAAGGCAAAGGTCAAGCTTTTGGATAAGCCAAGGTCTTCGATGTTATGAAAGAAGACACCATGCATTGGCTTATCCATATGTAGCTGTAGCAGGACCTCTGTCTCCGCAGCTTTTATCTGAGCTTTTTGCTGAACGGGTCCCAACTCGGTGACAGAGTTTGGGTTAGCCCGTTCAGTGTCGAAAACGAGACCGAGTTCATCGGCCGCACGGGTAGCTGCCTTAAAAAGGAATGCTCCAATCCCTGCTTTCTCATGGTCGCGGACCATGCAGAGAAGGGGATCTGAACTCCTGATGACTTTACAGGCCCCATCCAGAACCATTCTGTTATGCAGACACTCCAAACTCAAAAGTCCACGGCCTCCCCGTTGTCTGGAAAAGTATAACCGTGGAACGGACGATTTAGGATGCAAGCTCCTATTGAGATGCATCATTTTGCGAGTCTTAACGTCAAGTTGTCGCAGCTCTTCCTTAGTCCACTTCATCACTCCGAAAGAGTAAAGAAGGATCGGAACGGCAAGCATATTAGTTGCAGCAACTTTGTTCTTCCCCGACAGTTCTGATGACCAGATCTGTCGGAGTTTATGCTGATACTTGCCGCGGAGAGAGTTTTTAACTGCAAATACCTCTTGGGAGCGGCGTTGTTCCACCCCAAGGTAGGTATAAGTCTCTCCGGCATCCAGATGATGTAGGATGCTTCCGTCTACGAGCTGGACATCCTCTCCGTATTCCTCGCATCGTCCTCTTTTGAGATGAACCGTGGCACATTTGTCGATCCCAAATTCCATACCGATAGCATGCGTATATTCTTCCACCACCCTAAGGGACTGATGTAGGTCCCTTTCTCCAGAGGCATACAATTTGAGGTCATCCATGTAAAATAGATGGGTGACATTATGCCTCCGGTTGCTGGGGGTGCCGCAGTTGTACCCACGGGTATTCCTGAGCGCAACGGACAATGGCAATAGTGAGATGCAGAAGAGAAGAGGGCTAAGGGAGTCTCCCTGAAACACACCTCTTCTAATGATGACCTGCTCTGTTTGGACTATGTCTCTACCAGATCTTATGGTGAAGCGAGTCCTCCAGAGCGGCATCAGTTGTCCAATGCATCCCACTATTTGACCGGGTACCTCAAGGCATCTGAGCAAATGCATGATTAACTCATGTGATGTTGTATCAAATGCCTTGCGGTAATCGATCCAGGCCATCGAAAGGTTACGCTTATACTGCACGGAGTCCTGCGTGATACATCTATCGATGAGCAGGTTCTCCTTGCACCCGGCGACCCCTTTCTTTGACCCTCTTTGCTCATTTATCCGTTCATACACCGGATCAACTGCGGAGAGAATGCGCGTGTATAAGATGCGCGTAAACACCTTATAACACGCATTCAAGCATGTTATCGGCCTGTAATTCTTTGGATCAGACAAATCTCCGTTTTTGGGGATGAGCACGGTTCGCCCCTCGACAAACCACTCCGGAATCTGCTGCTCCCCATCTAGCCATGAGTTGAAAACTCTGGCCAGATGGCGGTGGGTTGTTGGAAACTTTTTCCACCAATAGTTATTCAACCCATCAGGGCCTGGAGCAGCGAAATTCTTAGAGCCTTTTAGGGCCCCTCGTACTTCTTCCGTGGTTATCGGAATGCGCAGATCATTGAGCTCAGGCTGCCGAAGCCTCCTGCAAAATGCTTCGAACTGCGCTAGGGCTGGAGTATCTACATTGAGTGGTTGCGGATACTCATAGATATTCTTCCAGAATGTTTCCACCCGATCTGCAGCCGGCGGGTTATCGACAACACGTGGAGGCTCTTGGAATAAGCGAGAAGGTTTATCGCGGAACTTTATGTTTTCCGCGATACCTCTCGCCCGCCTCACTAGTGACTTCTTTGTAGCCACTAGCATTCGTATCCTATCAAGGCAGTGCTGTTTGATGGTGAACAGCACACCTTGATTTAATGTGTGGTGAGCTCGTCTCAGTTTTGCGGCAATTCGCCGCACTGCGGGCGTGAAAGGCCTATTGGCCGCCACGAAGTCCACCACACACTGGATGCGAGACGCGTGTTGTCTCGCCGACTTGATCTTGGCAAACTCACGAACACTAAAAACTGGCGTTGTTTATAATATTGTGATATTGTTAAGCTGTTCTATGACAACTCGATGTTGGGATTTTTCTGTAGAATTACGAAGTACGTGGTTTGTTCTTTCAACGGAATCAAAATGTAATCTTTCAGCGGTATTACGAAAAGTCTTGAACGACATTCGGCCGATACGCAAATAACGGATTCGGTTGTTATAATCCTTCCCTTACGAACGGTAGCCCTCAAAAGTCGAAACTTGTGCGAGCCAAGGATTAACGAGGTCTTACCTTTTACGTGCGATTCCTAGCACGATCCGAGGAGAATCTCGAAAGGAGGTCCGGTGACCCGGCGCTCTCAGTTCGATCCATCCTCTCGGATGTTCGACATGTCTCCAAAGCTGTGCAGACCGAGATCAGACAGGGATTTGGGACAGAGACAAGACGAATGGCTTTTTTTGACAAAATTAAAAGGATATGTACCTTATAAATCATAATCAGTTGAAATAGAGTTTTTGAGTGTCACTTTTGGAAATGAACCTCACCTGGTTTTCCCATGAAAGTGCAATACCGAACATCGACATGGAGGACTTCATTGCATTATTTCCATAATCAATTAGGGTTAGGTTGAAAACAAAATAGTTCAAGTACTGTCACCGAACTTTGTAAATTCTGATATTGTGAATTGTGCAGTCATGATAAAAAAATAACGCATATGAGTGCATTTAAAGCACTTGCGTCGTACGCTTAAACTCGTCGCGTATGCTTTAAATTCTCACTTCTATACTTGTATCATGATAAATCGAAGGACATTGTTTCATTCATAGACAGAAAATACATAAATTCCATATCAACCGAGTATGAAAGTGATTCTGACTGACTTGGACTCGAGTATAACGAATAATTGTTCATGTGTTTTAACTCTTTATTTTCAAAACGTACCTTTATATCACATAAAATATTGGTCATTGAAAAAGTATTGAAACATCAAATATAAAATCAAATGTGAATCTTCTGTATTTAAGGAAATAATATTTGGTTATCCCTGAAAAAAGTGGTGTAGAGTTGTATGATTTTATAAAGACAAAAATAATTTAAAAAATATTCTTTGAGTTTTAAATGAGTGGAAACGATATTTTCCCCCATTTTTGTGCATTTTCGATCAAAACGAACCAATATTATGGTGTTGTTTCATTTCAGTATTGAAGTATATCATTTAATTACTTTAAATCGACTTTCTCATTTTCTCCTAGATATTTCCTTTTTTTGTGAATAATTTTACAAGATGTGTTGTTTTCGCGAAATGGATTTTCTTGCTTACGAAATGAGAAATATATAGTTTCATCAAAGTCAACTAATAACAACAAATTTCGTCCGCCATACTGAAATTATTAATTTTGACGATAGATTCATAATCAACTACCCGGAAAACCTCCACGTACCGATTTTGAATCGAATCAGAAACCAGATCACAAATCTCGCTTTTTTGTTGTTTTCTCAAAAACATTTATAACGGAGTACCTGCTACTGAAAATATGAACACCTGTCAAATATCAAATCATTTGGACGTGTGCAGGTGAAAATTTAGTACAAAGATTCCGTCACATACATTTTATATCATACAGGTCAGGTAACTATAAGAAAACAAAAGTATCCCAATGAAAGTAATTCTGGTCCAATATAATTTTATGAAATAAACCATTTCACAAACTAATAGGATAGACTGTTTACGTCAGCATTTTAAATTTGTGCTGCATGCATGTCATGTTTTATTTGACATAATCTGATATTCCACGTCGGTCGGTATCTATTTTTTTTTTTGAGGTATACTGAAATTCACATTCAAAATATTTCCGAAATAATTCAAACTATTTTTTCAATTCTTGATAGATTGTGGTATTGGAGTCCATTACATTCATCATTTGAAATTTTCGTGAAAACTTTCAAATTACCACGAAAACAAACAGGTTTGTATCTAGATTTGTAATTTGGAAGAACGAGCACCGAATTATTAAATTCGGACCTGTATTTTACGAGAATTGCCAAGTTATCAGTAGGGCGGAGTTTGTATTTATTCCATCGGGAGAACTCCCACTGCCATCTGGCGATATACGTTTCTCATTTCGAAGGTTGAAGACTCTTAATAGAAGAGAAGTGCGAACGCAGATAGAAATAAATAAAACACGTCTTACTGTTATTTGCGCTTTTGCTTTACCAGATCCTTGGAAAGAGTTAGGGCTACAGTGGATACTCACCTGAAAAAGAGAAAGAAATAATATAATTAGCCAAAGAACATTTTGAAACTTATATCACTAGTAAACATAATCAATATAATTTATATTCAATCATAAATACCAGCGGCACATATGCAAGATACCAGGAGTTTTGTCATACATTATATTTTATATAATATTTTATTCTTGAGGAACTTTTACGAGAGAATAGTAGCCATTATTGAGAGTAGAGTATACTCTAATTTATTTACGACTAATTTATTTATTTTAGATTTTTAGTGAACAACTTTATTTGTCAATAAAGTTCTGATAGGAAAATTCTTCTTCCATATCACTGACAGTTTGCGTCAAACAATTGTCATGGCTGTTTTCATAGACATTTCGATTCAAATACGATTATTCATTCATCCGCGAGGGAAAAATGATTCATTATTTATCACGTCTATAATACGTATATTATATAAAGGGTGTTTCAAATTCGATCCTCACCATTGGGATCTCGGAAACTATGAGATATACGAAGATGGTTAAATTGGGGCAAAGTTGCGCATTTACCTGACTAACAATATGCCGTTGAGGAAGTTCTGAAATTCCGAGTATATCCGGATATATCCGGAAAAACAGAAATTTCGGAAAATGGTTTTTATTTTTTTTTTGGCTTTATTTTTCGAACGATTCGATAATAAATTGCACTTCCACATTGCCACTTTTACACTGCTACATAATGGTGTTTTCAGAGTTGCTATCCGACGTTTCGTCTTCCGGCCACTATCATCAACTTTATTTTTCCTCATGGGCGCTACATTGGATTATTTCTGTTTTGAATAGAACCAGATGATGTATCATGAGTTATCAGTCTTTTCCAAAAAATTGAAGATATTGAAACAAATTTATTCTTATCATTGTAGCATGTAAATTTTCGCTACTTCATTTTGTTAATTTTTTATAAAGCTTTAAAGCAATGTAGACTTCACCCTGTGGTGACCTACTTTCAATGAGCCTTAACAAAACATACGTATATGTTCCTAGTTGGTTGTCTAACGTCATTCATAGAAACCTTATCAACATACCCATGGTAATTTCCATTCAAAACCACATTTAATGATCAATTCACATTTTACAAGTTGTCACTACGAGGAGAATAATTAAGTTCTGGATGCACCATCAGAATAAATCATTACTTTTCGAATTGTTCTCATTGAAACTGCATAGGTTGTGGTCCTATCTAGCTTTCCAAGTAGTGCTTGTATTTCTGCTTATTAGCAGTTTTACGTTTTGCAAGTGTTGATCTAAAAATTATTAAAGGTGAATAAGGAATTTCTTCGAAAGAAAATATATCCTACTCACTTTGACATCCAATGTTGTCTTCGAACTAGTGCTTCGTATGTATGTCTGAGTTCTGGTTATTGAGAAGGTTCATAAGGAGTGTCTTCGAATTATTGTCTTTGTTTTAATCTTTAGGGTTTAAAGTGATTATAAACTAAATGTTTTGATTGTTTTCATGTTTACGTTTATTTTCTATTTGTCAGCTGTCCGATGATATTTCAACTGTCAGCTGTCAACTGTCATGTTAAAATATCAGTGTGGCCAACTTAGCTTTTGGGGTTTCTGATCAGACACAAACAAACACACCATTAATTTTATGCTGGTCAGATTGGTCGGTTAAGCATGGAACATGCAAATATCGAAATATCTGAATGTTCGTAACATAACTTCCTGGATGGAAAAACTCTTCAAGGTGGATATCGTTTCCGACTGAGAGAAGGGTCAGTTAGTAGAATTGGTGGAAGCTACAGGTGTCTAGCCATACAGGGGTTCCTGGTTTTGTTCGGCTGACGAATCCTGAATTTGTTAAGTGATCCTTTGTGGATATTCCATTCTACTCATCTCACTATCAACTCCAAAGACCTGGCTTTTTATAAATGCCTATCTTGGAACAATTTGGCGTTTGAAAACTTTGTACCACGCCGACATTTTTTAGAAGATAAAACCCTTCACGGAAGGTGAGTTTTCCAACTTTTCTTTTCATCGTTTCCATGCTGACGACTGTTTAGAACAGCTATTTACTAAAAAACATTTATAGGGTTGTTGTTGTACCCGGAGGAATTTGACCCAGAGAATTTTCACGTTTCCTTGCCTGGTTGGGTATCTCCCAAGCTTTGGTTGAGCCCCACGTCTTCCTGTTGGATATTAATGGTATTATAGCTCCAGTATAGCTGATTTGCTGAAGAGTATAGAATGCCTGGTATTGCTTGATGAACTGTTGAATTGCTGTCAAATGTGATGAGGCCTTCTTCATTGATAGTCTTCGTAGACTCCCTTCCTTCATCACTCCAGTCCTGGTTGGCCTAGGATCTAGTCCAAAAATCTTCACGTTGGTGTCACCAGAGGAACAGGTTTCACTTTCTAATTTTTTATATTGGATGAAATCCTACAAATTCAATTTTAATTATTTATTATTATTCAATATTGATATTATCTCAGGTTGAAGTTTATATCTTTCAACGACTATCTGTAAACCACCACATAGTACTATGCGCTGGGAAAATTGATTTCCAAGTGGCCGATACTTCCACAGTTTCCTTACAGTACAGAGACCTTAATGATTAAAAAGAAAAGAAAAGAAAATAAAAATCAAAATTTACAATATTACAAGAATGGCAAATTAAAAGGAAAATCTGGTGGATTTTTTCCTCTCGAAACAGTAAGTATATTGTAAACTAGAACTATTAACTTATGTGTATATACGAAAATAATATGTCATATCAGTCATTGTCGAGAGAACAGGAATCGTTTGTACCAACTTTTGAATGCCTCATATGATAAGGAGAATCTTGGAACGTCCAATATATCGCCGAAGAGTGTGATATTATAAGAAAAAGAGCGTTTGAATGATTGTTTCTTATGCTTGGGAATCGTGAGCATATTTCTTCGCCTCAAATTCAGATTATGTACGTCAGTTCTAAATGTAATTCTCCGGTATAAGTAGAGCGGTATTTTATTTTTCAAAATTTTGTAGAAAAAGCATGCCATATGATGTTTACGACGATTGAACATGCTAAGCCAACCAGTGTCCATCAGCTTGTGAGAAATACGCTGTGGTCGTCTAATCCCAAATATCATTCTTAAGCATGAGTTTTGTGTTTTCTGAATTCTTCTAGTGTCAATACTGTCGATACATGGTCCATAGACAACGTCACAATGATTGAAGTGAGAAAGTACTAGACTATCACAGAGTTGAGTTTTCAATTTAGAGTTAAGAAAATATCTTTGCCCATAAATGAGTTTCAAGGAAGTATAAGCATTTTTTAGTTTTTGTGTAATATGATGTTTGAACCGTAGTTTGTTGTCCATATAGAGCCCGAGATTCTTGCAGTTATTTTTAAATTCGATGGTGTCGCTACCAATTTGTATATGCAAGATATTATGCACCTGGTTCCTCTGCTTGTCTGAACCAAATAGAAGAGCGACCGATTTTTTTAAATTGATTTTCAATAGATGCTTGTTGGTTGAATCAAGAAGTTCATTCAAATCTGAATTGATAGAATCGTTAGCTTCAGCTATATCACAGAATTTGAACGAATGGTACAGCTGTGTATCATCCGCATAAAAATGATATTTGCAATGTGTCAAGTTCGGGCAGAAGTTGCTAGTGTAGATGGTATACATCAAAGGGCCAAGTATACTTCCCTGAGGTATTCCTTGTTGCAAATTCAGCGGAGCAGATTTAATGTTGTTCAATTTGACCTGTTGAACTCTATCAGCTAAATAAGATATCATGAAGGAACACGCTGATTCACTGAACCCTATGAAGTGTAGAATGGCGGTCATAATTTCGTGATTTATGGTGTCGAACGCTTTCGAATAGTCAAGTAAAATGAGAACACACATTTCGTTATTGTCAAGTGTTTGAAGTATATCATCTGAGATTGCAGAGAGTGTTGTCGCGCAGCTGAAGCCGGATCTAAATCCAGACTGATGAAGGGGAAGTATATTGTGCATTTCCAGGTGACATCTTATTTGCATATCTAGAATTTTCTCTAAGACTTTTGAAAATGTAGGAAGCGTGCTTATGCTGCGCAAATCGGAGAGTTCTGTTGGATTTTTTATTTTAGGTAGTGGCAATACATAAGCATGCTTCCAAACTCTGGGAAAGTGACTCCTTTTCACACATTCATTCATGACATGTGTAATAAAAACGATTATAAACGGACAACAGAGGAGAATGAGGTTTATATTTAAGTTATCCGAACCAAATGATTTGGATTTTATGTTTTTAATGACAGAGAAGACGATATCATCAGTTACTTGGGAAACAGTGAGGTCACTGGTAACACCCTCTTTCACTCTACTGGAATAATAATCTATCACCTCGGGACTTGGCTGCTGGTCGTTTTTAGAAGCATTCACGAAGTAGCTGTTCAGAATATTAACCTTTTTCAAGTTGACCGGTAGTACATTGTGCTTGCTCTTCAAAATATCTAATTTTCTAAATGTTTGCCACTGCTGTCGACTATTCGAATTTCGTAGTGCGTATTCTAAGTAGGCCTTTTTTTCCCTCTTGATGGACACCGAGGTAAAGTTACGCAGTTGTTTGTAGTATTCGAAATGGGCTGGCAACCTACTTTTCCTAAATCGTCTCAATGATTTATCGCGTATTTTCTGCATGAGCATGATATTGTCAGTGATCCAAGGGGTGTATTTTCGTTTATTATTAGAGTAACGAGATGTTTTTAGTGGAGCATGTCTATTAGCCAGAAAAATTATGTTATTATTCATGAATTCAATTTTATCATCGATTGATTCAATTGTGTAAATATTTTCCCACGGTAATGCCTCTAGGTCTATTTGAAATTGGTTTGTATTAATTCGACTAAGATCCCTGTAATAAAAGGATTTGGTTTCAGTAGAGCAAACGGTCGTAAGAGGAATGGAACAACGGATAAGAAAATGGTCTGCTATATCTGCGTCGTGGACGACAGCCTCTGTGATATTATCAAGATTTGAAAAAAGTAGATCTCTTAGTGTCATGCTGTTTTCAGAAGCGCGAGTAGGGCTTTTTATTTTTTGAGTAAGATTAAAAGACTCTGTAATGGATAAGAGATTACTCGATGATTGTGAATCAATATCTAGTAGATTTATGTTAAAATCACCCATGCATGTTATTTTTTCATACTCTGTAAATATTCTGATTAGGGTATCTTCAAAATTTCCCAGGAAAGTTACATAATCTGAATTTGGTGGTCGATATACTACTCCAAAAGCATATTTGTGATTTTCTAATTTGATTTGTATCCATAATTGTTCCAAGTTATCAGATGAATCATTCAAAATAATGTTTGCATTCAAGTTGTTCCTTACATAAATGCCTATTCCGCCTCCTCTTCTTACCAAACGATCAAACCTTATAAATGTATAGCCCTGTATTGCGATAGCGTTATTAGGTATTCCAGGATGTAGCCATGTCTCGGTGATTCCTATCATATCATATTTCTTATCATCAATGTGCAAGTGTAAATCGTTTAAATGTGGAACTAGAGAGCGAACATTAACATGGGCAAAAGTGAAGTTCATTCTTTACAAAATCATACAAGTGGAGATATATATTGAAGAACAAAAAAAACATGAACAGATGGTAACAGCTAATCAGAGTTTTTTGGTTTTATAGATGAACTATTTTTTCGTGTTCTTCTATCGGTCTGCTCGGGAATTATCTTTTGTTTCAGTTTCTTGATCTGTGGTTTATCAGTAAAATTCGCTGCGCATTCAATTCTGTCTTCAATATCTTCAGTTTCAGAGCAGTCGCTGATTTGAAGAGAGTGTGAAGGGGTGGATGGAGCACTATGTGATTCCTGTTGTCTTTTATTCGAAGCTTGTATATTAACCTGACTCTCACCTCCCTCTTCTAGTTCGTTTGCAGTATAGGCTTGACCATTTATAACAAGTTTATGATTCACGATTTTGGCAACAAGATTTCTCTCTCTAGCCTCTTTCATGTGTTTTACCAAAACTTTGTAGTTCAGGCGATCTTCGTAGCAAAGATCGTGTGAGATGAATACGTCTGTACCTTTCAATTTTGAAATGTTCTGGAATACAGAGTTTTTCTTCAAATATGAGATGAACTCGATTTTCACAGCTGGCTTAGAAGTATTGTGCAGAGGAAAAATATTGTTGAGGTCTGCCTCACCCAGACTAGTCCCCAACAGGGAATTGAGTTTTCCAATAGCTGACCTTGCTCCGTCGACGCTGGAATCGGACTCTAAACCAAATACGACAATATTATTTTTCCTGTATTTCCTATCCAGCATGAGATAATTCTCAGCGAGTTTTTCACACTTCAGCTCTAACTCAGATATCTTGTTATTCTGATCCCTGATAATGTTCAATTTTTTATTCTCAGAGTCTATATGTTTCTTAATCTGAATGTTCGTAACATAACTTCCTGGATGGAAAAACTCTTCAAGGTGGATATCGTTTCCGACTGAGAGAAGGGTCAGATAGTAGAATTGGTGGAAGCTACAGGTGTCTAGCCATACAGGGGTTCCTGGTTTTGTTCGGCTGACGAATCCTGAATTTGTTAAGTGATCCTTTGTGGATATTCCATTCTACTCATCTCACTATCAACTCCAAAGACCTGGCTTTTGATAAATGCCTATCTTGGAACAATTTGGCGTTTGAAAACTTTGTACCACGCCGACATTTTTTAGAAGATAAAACCCTTCACGGAAGGTGAGTTTTCCAACTTTTCTTTTCATCGTTTCCATGCTAATGACTGTTTAGAACAGCTATTTACTATAAAACATTTATAGGGTTGTTGTTGTACCCGGAGGAATTTGACCTAGAGAATTTTCACGTTTCCTTGCCTGGTTGGGTATCTCCCAAGCTTTGGTTGAGCCCCACGTCTTCCTGTTGGATATTTATGGTATTATAGCTCCAGTATAGCTGATTTGCTGAAGAGTATAGAATGCCTGTTATTGCTTGATGAACTGATGAATTGCTGTCAAATGTGATGAGGCCTTCTTCATTGATAGTCTTCGTAGACTCCCTTCCTTCATCACTCCAGTCCTGGTTGGCCTAGGATCTAGTCCAAAAATCTTCAGGATGGTGTCACCAGAGGAACAGGTTTCACTTTCTAATTTTTTATATTGGATGAAATCCTACAAATTCAATTTTAATTATTTATTATTATTCAATATTGATATTATCTCAGGTTGAAGTTTATATCTTTCAACGACTATCTGTAAACCACCACATAGTACTATGCGCTGGGAAAATTGATTTCCTAATTTAATCTTACAATTTTAACCTCAGATTCAATAGATACCATATATTGAATATTATTAGAATCAGTCTTATTTTTGAGAAACTGTTACTCTGACCAGTGAAGATTAATTCATATTAAATGTTTGTGTGTTTATTTATGTTGTATTTATTTATTGATTAACACTTTTCAACTTGACAACATCGTATGGTAAAGTCTCTTATAGTTTTGGGTATAACATCTAATTGTCTTTATTCGGTTGCACAACTTCCCAAGTAAGTAGTACTCTTTGACATAGACATATTAAAAGTTGCTGTGGCGCCCCCTCTTATTTTTGTGACCATTCTGTTACTGTTCAATGATATAATTCTGTTATAAAGTATAAACGAACCCATAGTGCCTACAGACGAAGAGCTGCCGTCTGCATTGCTCCTTTTTATTTAACTTAAATAATAAAAGAAAAGAGGGTTGCATCATAATAGGCTTTGACTTTGATGTTTCTAAATTTGACTTTTAATTTGTTACACTCAATGACATTTTGATATTGTACAAGTCAATGAATTTTTAGCGAAAAATAGCTTTCACGAATGAAGAAAAAAAAAAGATATGATACAAATTTATTACAAATACAATAGAAACAGTCTTAGGACATAGGAAATGTATTTAAACTTGTATCCCGAAAGACGTCAACCACATTGAACTATACGGAGACAGAACCAACAATCAAAATGTGATAAATGAGGTGTGTATGAGGTAAATTAGACATTGTGTCCTTTTCAATGAAAATAGAACATTGAACAAATAACAATAATTAACTAAACTGTAAAGACAAAAGCAAATCACAGCAAATGCTTAAAATGGTGGCCTTGTTCATGATAACACAACTGTGCCCTTCTTTGAATATTATTCACTGCACGATTAATTTCCCTCCTCCTCAATCTTACGAACTCTCTAACAATGCTGTGTTGAAGGTCCTCAATATTTTGATATTCCTTCTGACGATAAGCTCTATTTTTCAGTGTACCCCATAAGAATGTATCCATAACATTTAAGTCTGGAGACCTTGCTGGCCACCTCACCAGCCCATTATTCCCTATTTATTTATTATCAAACCTTTCAGTCAGGTAATTAGATACTCGTCTGGTAGTGTGCGGTGGAGCACCATCATGTTGAAACCAGATGTTATAGTTAGCCAAAGGTAGACTATCCAAATAGTCTTCGAAAATCGACATTAAAAACTGGTGATAGGTTTCCTAAAAATAAGAATAGGTGGCCTTGAAAATTAAGACGTACTCAGGAAATATGGTATCCTAGTGGACTTTTTAAATTTCTACCTAATAACAAAAAAAATATTCATATCGGTTGAAAAATATATGTTTTATAGGGTGCTTCCATTTTGAATTGGTCACACTGTATATTACGATTATCTACAATAAACGTTATACTAAACAGAAATCAGCTTTTTGAATGGTTTCTGGTATGGGGTTGCCATGAATGACAGTTCAAATCTCAGGTTTAAAATATATTTAGATTTAAATCATGCATGAATTTTCTTATTTTTGATCTTTGACCGGGAAAAAATCTCGGAATCCTCTACATAGTGGATTCGATGTTTTCAAAATTAATTTATACACGAAAAACAATTGCACAAAAATTCAAAATTAAACATCAAGAGAATATATAATAGTCCATATTATCAATAGACTATTTGAGGATGAGTTGGCCGTTGAATCTTCTGACCCAGTTCGAATCCGGAGTATGAGGGAATTTTTCTCAAATACATCGGTATCGATAGGCGATCTCATTCCTTGTTGTGAAGCAAGTGCGATGTGAGTTGCCTAGATGCCAATCCCGACGTCTGGTGTTTGCTTGAAGTGTGTAACCGACCACCCGGTGTGGTGCTGTGTGTTTTCTGGGATTTCCCGCAGCTGAAAAATGAATACGCCACCAAAAATCAGTAAGTTGCCCCGGAGCGCCGCGGCAAATAATAATAATAGCCGTCCTCTACCCGCACAGGCTGTGCCTTAGGGTATACTCTTCGGGTATTTATCATTATGTATTCTGTGGGATATTGAAAGAGCCAATACCCTTTTACCTAAAATCGTGAAAGTTTAATTCACTTTTCAACCATCCAAATTTTTTAGAATTTTGTTGATATTTTTTTATAATAATAATTCGAAATGTCATAAGTGCTGATTTGAATGATACCATTACCTCGATAAATTTCGAAATAGTATATTTTGAGTGCGTTTGTTATGAACCTGGTGAACTAAATATTGTATTGTATCATAATAGTATTGCGTTTTGAAAGGCATGACATATTGGAGCCAAATCTCGAGATTAAACCAGAATTAGTGATAAATTACCCTAATTTTCTGTTTTTGTAACTACTTTTGAATCACCCTGTTTCTCCGAAACTAATCATACGATTTGATTATGGTCCATTTAAAGTGTTACTGACAGATTGTGATCTACAACATACCAGAGTTTCATTGAATTCCTTTGTTTCCAAATATTGAAACAAAATAAAATCCGAAATAACTTTTTTCCATTTTTTTTAATAGATTATCGAATGAATTATTGGCACTGAATTTTTTCAAGTTTCTAAATAAGAATGTTCATGAAAATTCTTTTTTAGATAATCATTAGCTTAAATTGATCAAGACTTCTGCGGAGATATATCTGAACATAACATTATATCACATTGGAAGGAAAAAAACTAAAGATATTAGAGGTCCTGCGATGAGTAAAAAACATAATAAATTGAATTTATTTTCGAATCTGTGAAAGTTAGTACTAAGTAAATTAAACAAGCAGCTTTCAGTTTAATATAGTTTGTACGTGATTTTGTTGAATAAATATTTTGTGGTTGATTGTGTATTTTTTCTGGGTATTGTATCTTTTAGATGATTCATTATCTATTTGTGCTCACGAAATTGAATACCTAATGCTTTTATTATGATTACTTTAAAAATTGAATTTCATTTTGTCATCTCCCATCCAACTTGGAATATCAATAAGTCGTATTATGTGACTAAAATTAATTTATGAACAAGAGAAAATTGATATGCCCTGACTGGGAAAATCCGAATAGAATTTGAATCATTCTTCCATGATTTGATATTTGTTGAGTCTGAATTTTAAGTTGCTCAAAATTGGATTGGGCCTGTAGATTAATAATTAAAAACATGCACTAACATATTTTATATTAAATATTACTGACCAAGCCAGTCCTGTTTAGGATATTAATACGCATGCTCACAAGTTTCACAAGGTACACTTTTGAGAAATTGCTTTGGCGTTCCAGTTATCGGTATATTTCAGTTTTGGTCATTTCCTTTTACAGCATTTGGTCGATACCTTTCCACTTTTTGTTTCAATGTTCTCCTCTTTCAACATACCTCATCTCTACTTCCCATTTTTTTCAAATGATTTATGTTCTTTATCACACGGAAAAAAACAAAACAATTTATTTATCAACAATTCCATGACCACATAGATATTTTGTCTGCAAATGTTTTGTTCTTTGCCACAAGGCAAAGACCAAAATATTTTCAGAAAATTAACTCAATTGTTTCTCTAATAATTTTTAGGATAATCAGGAGCAAGAACAGAATTACAAAAATAAGTTGAAAGCCATCTCAATTCATTAATTTCAATGAATTTCCAATACACGCCGTGTAAAGTCTGTCGAATAAAATGCCATATCGACAAGCTGTGAAGCAATCTCGACCGCATCATTCATTTTCATAATTAATGGAATTCCAATTAACATGATTAAAATTAAAGCCCGTTAAAGGAAAAACTAGATTTAAAATACGTTAATAGATGTGAAACACGGACAACAACAAACACAACATCAGCAAAATATTCAAAAACGAAAACGGTTGCGCCATTCAAAGGTTGTCTCATACAATTTAGTTTTAGTTGATGAGCAATTTATTTCGGTACTGTCTGCGAATGCGAAACTGGACACACATGTGACACGGTACAATCTCCTTCAAAAGCACGAAGTCGTTCGGAATTAGTGAAAATCACAGGGATATTCCCAAAGTATCATCACAAATAAGACCCATGTTTCGTATTTTTTAAGGAATGATAATATATACTATCGCATTTGCCTTCACATTGTAATGTTACTTTTTCCACTGTGCATTTATAGGAAGTTCAGTCACATTTTCTGGCATTTTTGTTCACTTTAATTCAAGATTTATCTTTTGTGGTATTATCATCACATCCTTGTATGACGAATTCATGAGAAATTCATTTCCAAATCTTTCAGTAGTACAGGGCGATTTCACTTGATAATAATGTTATTATTCTGTTGTTTTAGAAAGAGAAAATGCGAAAAAAGGTAAAATTATCACATAATATTATAAATTCATTTCATCTATCATCATAGTTGATACAATTTATACAAGGTGATTCACGAATATGGAAAAATAACGAATTTTGGTTTTTGGGACACCTTGGGAAACGCATTGAGAGTCTAGGAATAACATTTTGGTAACAAACATAACAACTCACTCTATTGCGAAGGCCATATTGTTCAGAAAAGTTCAACAAACACTGAAAATCAATAAACTTGAACAGTACAAAAAAACTTCAATCAGTCCAATAATCCAAAAATAATTCTCGAGTTTTATGACAACAAGAAAACGACTATTGACATCAGAATGTTGTTGATTTTACCTCTTTGAATTATTCTCCATGCCTATTACGAGATAACAGGAATATATTAATAAGTGATGGCATTCGAAGATGGTTCAGATAATGTTTCGAATACAAGAACGAGAAACTTTCTTGAAACAAACATAATATAAACGTTTCGAAGATACAAAAACAATTGAAAAATGAAAAGTTATTTGGTATAAAAATTTGCCGAGAATTTGAATTAAAATATACTCTACATATACATACTGTATAATAACCGATAGAAATTCTTACATACAAATTATGATTTTATTCTGATTTATCCTATGTGGTATTTTCCTTGTGTGACAAATTCATGTTCAAATATTTTTGTAATACAGGGCGATGATAATGCTTTTTTGAGACTTTCATAATTTTATATAGAAAGAAAATTTGAAAAAAATAAAGAATTTCTGCGAATGAAACAAGTATAATATGACCTCTGAGACACACTAAGCATAAAAAATAACCTCTCCATTGAATCGCCTACTAGATGATGCTGCAGATAATAATTCGAGTCATGGCTATTTTTCGAGTGATACGGTACGCTATGGTACGGTATTATAACTGATCACTATTTTATTGAAAAATCAAAATCTCGTATAAAAGAGGCCCGATGAGGAAGAACTATAGCAAACTCGCCGAAAACAGGAATGAAAATATAGCAATAGGGAAATGTACAGATCTTAGATTTTTTCACACATTTTGCGTCTTGTATATGAAAAACCCGTCATAGGATTCCGATGAAAATTTTCTACAATATGAATGGAAGTATTTCAAGTTCTCCTATGAAAAAATATCGCTACCTTTTCGGACTCCGTTATGAGCTATAGGGCGATGAAAAAAATCATGGTTTTTATTTATTAAAGTATAACTAATTTTTCAAATTGACATCATTCGACTCTGCATACGATGAAACACATCATTTAACTATTTTATTTATTACTACAAGGTGTCTCAAAAACTAAAACTTCATCATTTTTCCATATTCGTGAATCACCTTGTATAAATTGTATCAACTGTGATCACAGATGAAATGAATTTATAATATTATGTGATAATTCTACCCTTTTTCGCATTTTCTCTTTATAAAACAACAGAATTATGAAAGTCTCAAAATAGCATTATTATCAAGTGAAATCGCCCTGTACTACGAAAAGATTTGGAGATGAATTTCTCATGAATTTGTCATACAAGAATGTGATGATGATACCACAAAAGATAAATTAGAACTAAATCATAACTTGGGAGATACGGAGTGATGAACAGTGAATATTATTCATATTCAACACCCCGTATCTCGAAAACTAGTCGTAGGATCGTGTTGCGCCCATTGAAACATTTTATCAGAATGATCAATTCTACAACATATCAAAAATTCAAGAAATTTGACTGAGAGCCATTTTCCCATAAAAGGTGTGCGGGGTCCTTTACAAGTGGCTCCTGGGGAGAACATATGGAAAATTCGATTTTCCAGAACAGAAATAAAAGGAGTATGTTACCCATATTTTCACGCGAGCCGTGTTCACCTAATCATTAATTAATAGAACATGACTTCGAAATATCAAAGGCTTGGATGTTGCAGGTGGCTAAAGGGTTAAAATGAGGGCGTAATCTTGTAAGGAAAAATCGAAATTTTAACAGATTTTCCCACACAAGCCCATCGAAACTATGAAAACCTACATCGTCACTATACCGAAAAACATAATGGCTTGAGTGAAATTCAATGGAAATTCTTTTTGATTTTTCCATATGTTCTCCCCATTTTACTCAACATCGATGTACTTTTCAACCCTATGATTGTATGCGAAAATGGGGCACCTAAATCTGTCACTATCTGACGGTCTATTATTCTTAGACTTTGTGAGTCTATATCTAGGTACTTTAATTTTATGTGATCCTCTTGTATCATGCTCATGAATATCAGATTGAATAATTAGGTTTGGTAAATTCTTATGGATCTCAAGTAAAGTAGCCAAAGTAAACAAAGAGGGGAGCGTCATAATTTTCAGCGATTTGAACAATGGTCTGCAAGTATCACGATATTTGGCATTTGCCAGGATTCTAATAGCCTTTTTACATTGCATGGATACAGTTCCGAGCAGTTACCCCAGAGTAGTATACCGTAATCAGGATGAGACTGGAATAGAGAGGAGTAAACAGTTCTCAGAGTACTTGTATTAGTAATATGCCTCAACTGGCGAATTCCGAATAGTGAGCTAGATCATTTGTGATTCAAGTTTTTATTATGACTTGACCAGTTGAGTTTGTAATCAATAGTTAGACCTTGCAGTTTTACGTTGAGATTTTCCTGTGTAGATGTATTGGTGGTAAATATCAATTTTCGAGTTTTTTCATTATTTAACTTGAGTTGATTCGCAAAAAACTCAGTTCTCAGTTTTATACTCTGCCTCTGCAGCCAACAAGATTAGGGAATCATAGTCCTCATGAGAATATATGAGGGTGGTGTCGTCAGCGAACAGAACACTATCATGTGGTGTTAAAATTGGAGTCAAGTCATTTATATAGATAAAGAAAGTAGTGGCCCCAAAACAGAACCTTGAGGAACTCCGAACTTTACCTCTCTGAAGGTGGACAAACCACTGTTATAAAACACTGTTTGGAATCGATTTGTTAGGTAGGACTTAATGAGGCTCCCTCTGATTCCATAGAAATTCAGTTTTTTGAGGACGATATTATGAGCAACACATTTAAAAGCTTTGGACTGGTCGAGGGTTATGCCCAGATGGTAGCCCTGTTCAAGTCCCTGGATCAGTCTCTCCACATCGTATGATACTGCACCAATGGTGGAACGATTTGACCTGAAGCCAAATTGTAAATTGCAAAAAAATTGTCTTAAGGATCTTCGAAAAAATTCAGATAATTGACATTTGTCTTAATTTTTCAGTACCTTTTTGAATATGGGAATGATTTTAGAAAATTTAAAACTCTCTGGGAATATTCCTGTCAAGAAGATCAGGTTAATCAGGTCGTTTGAAGGTTCAGTAATATTGTCACTTACTGCTTTTTATATTTTAATATTGCAGTCATAGATATCTGGACAAGAAGAGTTTTTCAGAGAAGCAAATGAGTGCGCGACTTCACTTGGCTCAAAGGGTTTCATGAAAAAAGAAGAAGATGGTACAGGAAAGTATTTGAAGCTCAATGATTGTGAGTTCGTCGCTGATGGTAATGATTTAATGATATTTTCCGCCACATTGCTGAAATATTTTCTCCCGATTGATGAAATTCGATTGCGTTTCCGTTCCAAGGTCGAATGAGTTCTATTGGACACAACATTGGGGTATCATCTGCTTACAAAGTTACAGATATTGTTGTTGTTGATTGATGATATAATATATTAGTCCCAGAACTGACCCTTACGGAACTCCTAAAAAATGTCAGATGTATTATTGTTAATTTCGACGTATTGTTTCCTAGAAACAAATCTATTCCGATATCTAGGCTAGTGGAACACTGGGTATTCCATACCTACAGGGGAAGAAGCTTCCATCGTGTTTCTACATTGTTTGCCCAAATTTCTTCAAGAGATTATAATCACGAAATAAAAGAAGACGAAGATACAGTTCGAAGTCAGAAAAAAAAATTAATTTACAGTGATAGGAACTATTCAAAGTATTTTTCAAAAACAAAATGTTGTGTACAACTTATTTTGATGAATGATCTGCAGTAACCACTCCACCCATTGGCGCGATTCTGAAGTGTTTTTTCATCCGAATTTCTACGCCACTGGCTGAAATTCAGAAATTCAATTATATTTATATCTGTTAGTCAGTGAAAATGCAAAAAAAGTAAAGTGTAATGAATGGTATGGATTGCGTGAGATTTCTGAGGTATAGACGAGGCAAAAGCAAAAAGAAAAATGTGATCGAGAATGATATTTGTAATTTCTCATTTGAATATAATAAATCTGTTATAATGCAATATTCATACCTTCGAAAAACTCTGTTGCTTTTTGGTAAATATAAATCAAAAAAACACGAGTAGCTTATGAGCGAGACTGTACCGGTGTCATGGCGAAGACAATGATGGATGCTATGTTTGAAAAGGACTCACGCCTTGCATCACACCAAAAAAACACCGAAATTCTTGTTAACCAGTTCGGACTGTGATTCCTTATCTTGTACCGCCGAATGGTGCAAAATATATAGCGAAGTTACTTTTTTTAGTGAAAAACTTCTCTCTACTTGGAAACCAGTTATTCGATGTAAATTTGGAGACCCAAAAGAATATGATTATTTATGTTTGGATTCCAGGAAATAATAAATTTTCATTGAGTTCGTTTGCAGTCCAAGGAATGAGAAATATTCGTAAAAATACTATTACGAATTGAGTTTTATGAGAAATGAATTGGCTAGATTACAATAATTATCCAGTAGAATGCAATTGCCTTCATATCTGAAAACTAGCTGACGAATTTCCTGTCCGAATAATTCAATCTCGTATTTAAAAATATACTCATATAGACATTCTATTTGAATGCCAGTGCCGAATCCTTTGAAAATGATAAAAAGTAAAGAAAAATTGAAACAGCATGATACTTAGTGAAAAATTAACAAACTTTTACAAAAATTAAAATAATTTACGGGCGATTGATGTCGGGAGGTGGAAGAGGGTGAGATTTTAGGAGTGGAAAACGATTCATCACGCTTTCCGACAAAACTACGAGTTCTATCGGAAAAAGTTGAATAGCAAAGTTGTAGGTAATGAAAAAATTCACAACTTTTGCATAACCACTTTTTTCACATAACCTCAAAATATATGCGAAAAAACCGACTTTTCAGTTTTATATTTACTTTTTTTACCTCCCACAAAAAAAGTTTCACGAAATTTGGTGAAAAACTATCTTTTTATGACCCAAACACACTGTGATTTTTTGGATGGAAAATATTCACTGTTTCCCCTTACTTTGATTTAACATCGAAAAAGCACCCTAATTCTCAATAAAAAATTCTGGTGACAGCTTTGATGGTCTTTTTGCTGTCTGATAGCCAGTTTCTCGTTCCAGCGGTTTCACCGATGAAGAAATGACTACAGGCCCTTCTAACCTCAAAATCCGGACACCGAAAAGAGATATCCTCGAAAATATACAGCGCCAAATATCGCAAACAATATGAGGAAATCTCTAGATATGAATTTTCTCAAGATCCACCAGAGACGATCAAAGGACCCCGCAAACTCCTCATGGAATTTGGGTCCCAGTGGATTTTTTTGAATTTTTGGTTTGATGTAGTCCATGTAATTCTTAACCAATGTTACCATTGCGCCAACCCAAAAAATTTAACAGTTTTGCTGCTAGGGGGCGTTGAAATCACCCCTTGCGCAGATTAGACTATTTGTTTTTCACTCCGGTAATAATATTTTCACTTATTTCATTGTTGCTAATGTTGAACAATATTGTGCTGTTCAAAAAAATTCTTACCCCCCCTTCTTCCTCCTAACTCCTATTACGAAACAAAAAAAATATTTCTCGAATGCCTTTAAATATATCGTCGAATGATTAAATATGCCTGAATAAGGGAAATTGCAGTTTTTTTATGGTTATCCCCCCTCCCCCCAAATGGCACAAAACGAAAAAATTTCGGTGGATTTTTCTGAATGTTTAATATGATGCAGTTCAAGTTATTTTGAATAGAAATTAATTGGGTGACAAACCCCAATAATGAATAGTTTTTATGCTAGGGGGCGTTGAAATCATACCTTGCTCAGAATAGACTACTCATTATTATGAGCGGAAAAAATTGTCAGATTGACAATACAGCGAGCTGCGGGAGCAATAAGAAGGACATATCCGTTGATAGCCAGGGGTTCCAAGCTATCTATGGAAAACAAGGTGTTAATCTACAAGCAGGTCATCAGGTCAACGATGACATATGCTTGTCCAGTATTCTGCAGCATCGCCAAGACTCACTTGTTGAGATTGCAGAGTATGCAGAATAAGGTACTCCGTATCGTCACGGATAGTGATAGATACATTCGGCTAGACGCATTGAGGGAGCTAGCCGATATTCCACCCATCATAGAATTTATCAAAGAACAATCTGATAAATTCTACAGACACTTTATCCTTGGAAGTATGCTGACTAGAGATATAACAGCAGTCAGAGCCCACCATAACAGGCCAAAAAAGCATGGGGGGCTCATTTACCAGGAATTGGATATTTTCCAGGAAAATCCAGAAGAGGAGTGAACAAACACTCATAATACAATGAAGGCTAAAACCCGTTTTTTTCGTTGTTTTTCCGGGCGTTGATGGAAAACTCAATGATGAAAGTTACTGTCCTGATAGCCTGATGCCTTACATATAAGCACGTAAGAACCCCTACATAACTTGGAGGAGGTAGGGAGAGTCAAACACCCGTAGACTTGAACTTGCAGCATCTAAGGCCTACACAACATCGTAGGGTCCGCTCTAGGGCGGATGTATGCTGGCTTCCCAGAAGGGCAGGACGAAAAACCTATCACCGCATGAAATGCAATATCATTCCCTCCTAACCCCTCTGGGGCTTAGTGATAGATTTATTGTTATTTTATATATTTAGATGTTGTATGTTTCATATTAATTCCCTTATTTAGGCATATTTAAACATTAGACGATACGTTTAAAGGCACTCGAGAAAGTATATTTTGCGTTTCGTAATAGAAGTTGGGGGGAAGAAGGAGGGTGGAATGTTTTTCATAAAACAGCACAATATTGTGCAACATCAGCAACAATGACACTAGTGAAAATATTGTTAGAGGATTCAAAAATAAATAGTCCAATCTGCGCAAGGGGTGATTTCAACGCCCTCTAGCAGCAAAACCGTTCATTTTTTAGGGTTTGCGCAAAGGTAGCATTGGTTGAGAATTACATGGACTACATCAGACCAAGAATTCAAAAAAAACCACTGGGACCCAAATTCCATAAGGAGTTTGCGGGGTCCTTTTATTAGAAATCTTCAACTTGGTTAGCTAGGCCATCACTCATCAAATATCGAACCGGAAAAACCGTCACTCAAAATGATTCAGACGTCAAAGTCAAAAACTATCACTATCAGACAAGGCGCTTCCTTGTTCGTTTGTGGTGTGTAAGATCAGACCAGGAACTACCTCGAGCTACGCGGAGCCACTCCTTGGAACAATTGGACAACGATTCAGGTGAACAGAACACCTAAAGATTCAGTGTTGCCAACTGAACCAAGACGAAAACTCCAGCCTTTCAATCTCAGAACCAAACACACTTTCGAAAGTGAAGTACCTCAATGGCACAAAATAGAGATAGAGTAGGAATGGGTTTTGTGTTCTAAACACAAAACAATAGACTAATCCAAAGTATGTTTAACAAAATAACGCTGTCATACAGCGGAATGTCATTATTTACTTTTAGCTTAAGGCCAGTTCATGTCCGCTCGAACTAGTACGGCAAAGGTAAATACTAAAATACGAAAAGAGCTGTACATGACATCGATCAAGTTATCATTTTGAAACAGTGGCGTACAGAGTGGAAAGTTTATATCAATGACATAGAATTTCTGATGTTACTGTATTGAGACAGAAAGGGTTTTCTAATGCAAAATAAACCCGTCGTAAAATTTTCATGTTTTTTCGGTTTTCCTCCGTTACTAATGATCCGATTGGGATTTTGTTGTATTCAATTACCTACAATTCATTCCATTGGAACAACCAGAATGTTCTATTAGTTTTCATTTTACAAGCAAAATAATAAAAAAAACACGTTTTTTGTTATTTAAATGTTTATAAAAAATTAATGAATGACAGTTGCAAGTCGAAAAGATAACAGAATATAACTACGGACTGTCTTCCACAGTCGGTTTTCTACTAGTATTTTTGTTGGGAAAAAATGCTCTATTGATTGGCCTAATATTTTTTACTGAGGAAATATTTACGATATTTGTAATATTGAGAGATCCTACCAAGTATTTCAGAAAGAATAAAAAGCTTAATAAAGTTGCGACAAGATATTATTTAAAAAGACACCCACTTCAATTGAAGATCTACCCAATTAAAATACAAGAGACACGGATGTACTAATAAAAGTAAAAGATAAGGATCATGTAAAACAAACCCAGTTTAAAAGCTACCTACTGATAATACCAAGATAATTAATAAGGATTTCGGGTTTCCTTTAATTAGATATTTTCAGGTATAATCCTCAATTATATGAACCAGTTTCTTTTGACACCGGTTCGGTTAGAAGCGCAGAGAAATAATGAAGGGGTACCAAAAGGCCCATTATGGTAATGGTATGGCATTTCGGTAAGAATCAACTAATAGTTAAAAAAAGGACGGCTCTCATGTTTTTGAATTTGCTTCGATGTACGTTACAAGCTATACATGCCGCACACATGGTTGAAAAAAATTGCTGGTTTCTCAATATGGAGAAATCTGGCAGTACATAATAGTTTATTGTACAATGAGCATGAAATTACATACATTTCCCACGAGTAGGTACATGAAATTCTCGCAACGCTCGTTCTACAAAATTTCGTATATGGAAATAGGTACAATGAACATAGTCCTAGAAACGAGGAAGCGGCCCAATGTTAAATGCGCAAAACTTAATATCCGAAAAAAAATATGAGCGTATAAGAAATTAAAATTCAGGATGAGTTTCTATTTCATGCGACTCGATCCTGATTACCGAACATAACCTAATAAAGTGGCAAAGTTGCGAAAAGCGGTTTTTTGTTGATAACTGAGAAACTACAACTCCGATCAAAAAAATTAAAATTAGGTAATTGTAGGTATTGAAAAGATCTATCAATTGAATAACTTATAATTTTTCGATATCATTGATACTTTTCGAGTTATATCGGAAAAATCGAGTTTTCTATAACTCGTTTACTGTAAGGTTTTCAAACTTGTTACTTACCGTTATGTGTAGCCTATGACAAGTCAAAAGTATTTTTTTTGAAAAATTGATAAATATTGACTATTTTTTTAAATATATGAAGTTTTCTCAAAAAAGATCACTCAAAATGGCTACTCTTGCTCGGGGAATGATGCTACAGTAACTATTCAGGGCTTATTATTTTCTGTAAGAGTTGTACTTTCATATTATCGAATAAGTATATTGATTTTTTTATTTTAAGTGTCAAAAAATTACACAATTTTTTTACATGTTTTTTCTAAAAGAATTTCTTAATTTTGTTTTTATAGAAATGAATTTTATGAAAATAGTTTGCTAGCAAAATTTTACGCATTAAAAAAAAATTATTCCTACGATCACTAGGAGCCGAAATGATATTTTTATTTTAAAAAAAATCTGGAAGGGGCAATAATCATCGTATAGCACTCATCTTCATGGATATTGAGGTTGAATACCTATATTTCCAATAAAAAAATACTAGGATATGTCTAGTTCAATTGCAGTATTATTAATTGATGAACAAAATGAGGCGTGCAGGCGCGGAGCGATGCAATTCTAGCGGGTGGCGTAGTGGGGATACAAATTCTGTTGGCATTAAAGACACTTTCGTCCTAACAGTGTTATTGAAAGGTCGTTATTGATTCAATTTTAAGTACTAGTGTACATTGCAAACAAAGCGTACGAGAACAACAAGTTACAAGTTTTTTTATTGCCTCTGGTGAGTACTCATTTTATTAAACATAACGGTTTTAAATTAATTAATTATTTATTTTTAGATATTGACATACAATGGCAAAGACTAATGAGGAAGTATGTATTTTATGTGATAAAAAAATGGAGATGTACGTTGTCCAGAAGCCGAGATACTCAATATTTTTCAAGCGCAAGACACTTTAAACGCACGAAATAAGTTTTCAGTGCTATCCCCACTCCGCCACCCCCTACAGCTCTCGCGATCCGCGCCTGCACGCCTCAATTTATTCATCAATTAATAATACTGCAAATGAACTAGACATATCCTAGTACTTTCTATTGAAAATATAGGTATTCAACATTAATATCCATGAAGGTGACTGATGTACGATGATTATTGCGTCTTCCAGATTATTTTGAAATAAAAATATTATCTCGGCTCCTAGTGATCGTAGGAATTAATTTTTTTTTTGAATGCGTGAAATCATACTAGGAATCCATTTTCATAAAAGTCACTTATATAAAAACAAAATCAAGCAATTTATTTAGAAAAAAACATGTAAAAAAATTGTGCAATTTTTTTAAAGTAATTTTTTGACCATTAAAATTTCAAAAATCAATGTACTTATTCGATAATATGAAAGAACAACTCTTACAGAAAAAATGAATAGTTACTGTAGCATCATTCCCCGAGCAAGAGTAGCCATATTGAGACAGCATCTTTTTTGAGAAAACTTCATATATTTCGAAAAATAATCAATATTTATCAATTTTTCATAAAAAGACTTTTTTGGCTTGTCATAGGCTATACATGACGGTAAGTAACAAATTTGAATACCTTGCAGTTAACGAGTTTATAGGAAACCCGATTTTTAACGGTTTTTCCAAAATAACTCGAAAATGATCAATGATATCGTAAAATTATAGGCCATTCAATTGATAGACTTTTTTAATACCTACAATTTCCTAATTTAACTTTTTTCGATCGGAGTTGTAGTTTTTCAGTTATCAACAAAAACCGCTTTTCGCAACTTTGCCAATTTTTTAGGTTATGTTCAGTAATCACGATCGAGTCGCATGAAATAAAAACTCATGCTGAATTTCAATTTCCTATTCGCTCATATATATTTTTTTTCAGATATTGATTTTTGCACGCACTTTTCCCTACTAACATGAAATTACAATTTGTATCATATCATATGATGTCTTTTTTTCATAACGTTCTATCTCTACTCTCATTGATTTTATTGAAAAAAAGGAATGATCAGGATTTGAACTCTCAATCTCCAGCATGACAACGTCCGATCTAGTTAAAACCTTAAATTAACTAGTATAATTAATACCATGTGTTCTCAAATTTTCAATATCACTATTCATTTTGATAATGTCTTGATTATTTTATGTTTTGAAATGAATTTGTTTTGCCCTATGCTCTGGCACCAAATTCGGCAAATCAGTATACAGCTGCAGAAACAAAACTGACAAATAGTACTCAAAATCCGTTCCTACAAAATGCAGGTTCATGAAAAGTCTAGAGATCCAAATTGCAAACGAATCAATGGTAAGTACCGACTTTTCCTAAATATGCTTTTCAATAATAATTTACCTTCAACCTGAATGAATATGTTAACAGGAAACTCTGAAAGAGGCGGTTGAGTTGCGATGTTCTATTTTTGGCCGTTATTTATCGATGGGACTTTGAACAGCTAAATTTATCCTGAGATATTTGAAACAACGATAGAACTACTGTTCACCTAGAAAATTACCGGAATATTAAAACTGATACGGACACTCATCATTTATTCCAAGACCTTTTACCACATACATTTAGTTAGATAGTAGATATAAAGTACCCAAAGGAATAAATTCCTCCAAGTGGCTTGGAGGAATGGCATCCGTGGTAACATAACCTTACCCCTATTAATTTTTTGCTGTGAGGGTCACCTAAAAACTGAGCAAAATGTAATTAACCCTACTTTATTTGGAATGTATAAGCGATAAGTCAGGAATACCCTAGCTTATTAAGGGAAGAAATGGGAAATTTTGCCTTATTATTCTGCATATCTACAGAAGGCCTTTCAAAATAATTCAGAAAAACATTTCTTGAAAGGTTTCCAGGTCCACATATTTGATTAAAATTCATTAAGATATTTTTCGTGTCGAGTATGATAATGTGATTGAATAGCTACGAGGTTGTTTTTTTAAAACGAAAACTGATTTTCAGAGACTGGTAATCAGCTGTGATGTAAAAAATATTCTCTTTGTTTTAGAAGTTTTGTGCCAAAAAATACATAGTAGTTGTACTATGAAGAGTAAATAATATTTACCAAAACGACATGTACAAGAAACGACGTTAATGAAGCTATTAAAAACGTATGTTTTATATAAGCAATATCCATCCTTCCATAAATTATTCGAACATATAGTTGTTGAGAGAATTTGTCTAACGTTACTCGATTCACCTTACAAGAAATAGCAAAAACAAGTAACAAACTATTTAGTACCCAATTTTACAAGTTTATTACTCAATAAATTTGTTACAGTATCTTACACTGGACTTGAAAGCAAGTTTTCTGAGGTGATTTTTCTTCTAACACTACTCTGCGTAGGTGGGACTACACTATCATATGAGTGACGGGGGTGTATATATCCATTCACAATGAAATAATGACACAATATTTATGTTTTCCTGAAAGCAATTTCATATTCAAACTACAGTAGATTGCCTAATAGATTTAATGGATACCTCAAACTATCTATCCGAACTAATTAGATTTTTCCGAACAATTTAAATGTTAATATAAAAAAGCCTGCTGTTAAATTCTGTTCCTTGTAGGCGTCGGATATAATATAATAATTTCGGTGATTTGAATAAACAAGGCTGGAAATCTCGCCGGATTTCTAATGGTTTTTGAATATTCAAATGTTTGTTGGTAATGGATACCATTAGAGATAGATATGCAATTTATGAGTCTGTTTATGAAAATCGAGCTGGGTGATCTGGATCGGGAATTTCAATGATTTGAAAACATGAGATGGGATTCAAACAGATTGATATCGATACCATTTTTCGATGATGAAATAGAGAGTAATTTATTGACAACACTAATTAACGATTTATTTTTAAAACGCAGTCAAATTGAATGAAATTTTAATGTTAACCTATAGACTGGTGCCTATGATTTTTGTGAAAAAGAAAAATGTAACAGTTAAGGACCAGGTGGAACATGTTGTTAAGGTTTTAGCTTCAAGGAAAAAAATATTTAAACACGAAAACACTTAAAATGGTGAAATGGGGATACAGTTTGGGGGTTGAAATCGTTTTTTGCGATTTGCGGAGAAACGTGTTCTCTTAGCGGAAAACTTGCAGATAAAAAATAAAAGAAAAACTTTTGTATTTAACACTTCTCGACATAACCACAAATTAACCGTCAAAATGGCGAACACCCGATTCTTCAGAATTAATTTTTTTTCTCTCGTATAAATGATTTAATTTACATGAAAATTTGCAGACATGGAACATAGAACACTTGAAATATTAAACATTTTGAAGTATGGTCTGTAGCTTGACCTACTTAAGATTGCAACTAAGGTCCTCACAACATGCTTTTAATCTAAAAAAACACTGTGGAATAAAGTGACCAACCCCAGAGACAGATTCCGTACCTAATACAAGAACAATCTCGGTAAACACAGAAAGGTGAAAGTCGCCAAATACGTAAAATGAAACGTTTTGGAAAACGGATGAAGTTTAACTCGTCTATTCATTCTTAAAATTGTCTGATCGAATATCTCTTCAGGATTCAGAATTTTCAAAATACTGTCACATTGCCTGTCAGTCAAACTGTGTTGCTGTACAAGCTCGAGTGTTATTTTTAAGCAACACAGTTTTATTATTATTACTGAAAATCTATGCAGAAAACGCAATTTGGAACAATGGGAACTTGTGGATTTTTAATGTTGATAATCCAAATGATTTATTTCTAATACTTATATTTTTCTGAACTTGGAACCATTCATTAAGGATGAACCTCGACATTTTTTGATGAATCTTCTACAGTATTATTGTGATATTGGAAACAACGCTTCAGGAGAAAAACTAGCAGAAGGAAAGATCAACTACAAATGCATAAAGTTCTATGAGAAAAAGTTCTGTTTTCGTCATTTATTAGTATTTCCTTAGTAACGTCGAATATATAAGACAGAAAGTTCTTAGGGCCAAATTTCCTAGCCCAGTACGTTCTAGGTGTTGCAACCAGTCTATAAATAATGCTAAGCAAACGTTATATAGATTAAAATTCCTATATGGTTTAAAATTGACGGTTGAAGGCAATAATAGGCACAACGAAAGTAAGGAAATAAAGGGGTACTCATCCAAATCCTTGGCTACCCTAACTGCATGCACTGAGGGTGGTCCTCTGGTGCAGAATTCCAGGGTTTTACCCAATAATCGAGAATAAGAGGCCTGATAAATGAAAATGAGAACAATAATTTAAGGGCTCGTTATGAAATAAAGTTGTTGGTGGATGGCCTCAGAGATAGATTTCGGTTTTATATACCTCTAGAGATGAAACAGATACCAAACCAACTTGGTAATCACTTTCAACTAAACACATATATTTAATCCCCTCATACGGGTTGTATTCGATAAAATTAATAAATCGTAATTTTGAATACGAACAAGTAAACACCTCTATGTTCTCGCCTGAAATCTGTTCACACTGAATTCGCTTTTAATTTAAAAAAGTTAAATGACACTCATGATCATGAATATGGAGAGTACTACAAGAGAAGTACACCGATTGGCCATCCTTCTCAATGACATTGAATATTGTTTTTGGCAAAAAACTAACGGTCGGTTTTCACTGCCTCATTCATTTATACGTTTAAACGGGAACTTTTATATTAATATATTGAGCTCGAATAACAGAAAATCTTGATAATTTGCTTGAATATGGACAAGGTTACCCCGTACAAAATTTCTCCTCCAAGATCAATCGATTTCCCAATTAATTTTCTTGATATATCTCTGACATGTTTTAATTAAACGCTATAATATCCAAAAATTATGCGTTTTTTCTGGAAAATCACATAGATTTAAGATATATGTATTTCTACATGGGGCCAGGTAGCCGAGTGGTTAAATCACTTTGGCTGCCACTCAAAGGTTCAAACCCTAGCGACTGCAGACATTTTTCTGATGGCCCGAGAAAGTGCTAGGAATCGCACGTAAAAAGGTAAGACCTCGTTAACCCTTAGCTCGCACAAGTTTCGACTTGAGGGTTGCCGTTCGTAAGGGGACGTCAGTTGGTTAACGGAAAAAACAATTTTAACAAAGCAACAACAATTTTTAACATGAAAATATATTAGAATTCAACAAAATAATACAGTGAATCTATTAAGAGGCCATGAGCGCGATCATATTAGGGACCGTTTTTTTGGTAAAAGAGCCGATAACTCAAAAACGGTTCACCGTATCGATTTCAAACAAAGACAGGCTTCTAGAGGACGTTCGATTCTATGTACCAACGTCTGCGGCAGCACCTCACGATGCTTTTTACAGATTATCGAGGAAGCTGCAATGGTATTTCTCTTCCATTAAAACTTGAAGCCATCTTCATCCAATCGAAACAAATTTGGTATCAGAGGAAAGTTAAAACGTTGATCTATGTACGTGCTGTAATGTTTTTTTGAAATTATTTGTTCATCTACCCAAAAACTTGCTTCAAAGTAACTGCATTTTTGGGACATTTTTGAGATTTTTTTTGTGAAAAAGTGGATTGAAATTTCAATTTCCATTACAGCACGTACCTAGAATTGAATGTCCTCTAGAATCCTGTCCTTGTTGGGAATCGATACGACGAACCGTTTTCGAGTTATCAATTGACTCTTTTACCCTTAAAAGCGCCACAAATATAATTGCGCTCATGGCCTCTTAAAATTATTGTTTAATTGCGAGGGCGTTAATTTTCGAGATCATTAATCGCATTTTAATATAAGAGTTGATTACAATATTTTACCGTCTACCTCACTCTTGTTGTAATAATTTTTTCTGGCAATTAAGTTGAAGATGCTACTGTAGCAGTTTCCGCAACATCAGGCAACAAAAATTTATCGTCAATTTCCATTTTTAGCGTCCATAATATCTGAATTCGTTTGTGTTTGGTTGCATATGCAACAATCGTGCATTCCTAGAGAAACCGACAATTAATGAAAAATCGTTCATTAATAGGAGTCATTAATTGACGATTTCTCGAAATCATGCATTAAAAAAAATCGTTCATTAATGACCCCTATTAATGAACGATTTCTTTTGCATCGAAGAACATTAAACAGACATGTCAATACAAGGTAGGCGAAAAAACTATTTTCATTAAACTTTTCAACCTCGAAACATCGAACAAATTTTTAAGACATTCCAATCTGTACTTCTCGAAAAACACCTCATGTTTCTGATCAGGTTGAGATTTTATCTTCTCCTCCATTTAGGCTGGCGCCAAAACGAATTTCAAAAACTTAAAATAAGAAAAAAAGTAAGAGGTAAGGACCAGGTGGAGAATGTTGTTGAGGTTCCAACTTTAAGAAAAAAAATATTTGAACACGAAAACACTCAAAATGGTGAATGGGGATGCAGTTTAGGGGTTAAAAACAGTTTTTGCGATTTGCGGTTCTAGCGGAACATGTTCAATGGTAAAGTTGTAGATGTAGATAATAAAAAAACAAAAACTTTTGTTCTCAACACTTTTCGACATAACCTAAAATTAACCGTCAAAATGGCAAATAATATGTAGTTTTCGGTGTCGAATGAGCATGATTTTTTCGCAATTCAGATGACGACTAGTTTTCGAGTTATGTACATTTTTTGAAAAAAAATACCCTTACCTTCCACGAACAATTGTCTTGGTGTTTTTTTGTATTTCGTAGGTTTGTAAGTGACTATTTCAATTGTTCAAATGGTCTATGTAACTTGGTGGTTTATTGATCGTTAAACCGCCTAAAATTGAGAAAAAAAGTCTATCTGATTCATGATTTCCTCAATATTATTACTTGACTTTCTTCATTATTTTCATAACAAAAAGTAGTTTATATTAATTATTTATAATAAAATAATTGAATACATAATTACACTACAAAATCAATTTATTAAAATCGCTTTTATTCTTTTTTACAACTATTGAACATCGTTGAAAATAATGAGAAACTTATGATTCAGAGAGACTTGTCGGATTTTTACAATTTTAAGCGGTTTAACGATCAATAAACCACCAAGTTACATAGACCATTTCAAAGTAAACATTTCAACAAAATAATCACTTAAAGACCTTCGAAATACAAAAAAACACAAAGACAATGGACCTTTACACGAAATATAAGAGAACACTGTAATTAGAAAGTGTATACGCTAATATCACTCGGGAATTTTTATTTATTTTTTCTGACCGCTAGTTTCTCTATAATCAGAAGAAAAGTGGTTTCGTGACGTCACGTTCATCAAAACTAGACTTGGCAACGTTGTAAAAGTTGTGCACCGGGGAATCTCAAATTCTCATTTGAATACAATGTGTGTATGACAGTTGTCAGGCTAACCAAGTCGTTATGAAAAATCTGATAGCACCATAATTTTAAGCTCATTTTAGGCTCACGTTTGAACC
The DNA here is from genome assembly GCA_944452925.2 of Chrysolina oricalcia. Taxonomy (NCBI): domain Eukaryota; kingdom Metazoa; phylum Arthropoda; class Insecta; order Coleoptera; family Chrysomelidae; genus Chrysolina; species Chrysolina oricalcia. The sequence goes on from OX101811.2 coordinate 35,775,234, forward strand.
CATCGCCGAATTTTCGGAATGCGTTTTTTTTATTCCTGGGTTCTCGGATTAAAAAAAATGCATTCCAAAAAAAGCGGCGATGGGTTTAAACGTTAGCCTTACATTTTTTTGCGATCTGATTTTTCATAACGATTCGGTGAGCCTTTTGGTACTGCCAGCTAAGTGTTGAGCTAACACAACCTGATTTCTCCTCCAACTGAAGAGCAAAAAAATTTATAATTGGGTAATAAATTAGCTTGAATAGAGCCTAAAATTATTGTCCAACTGGATTTGTTCAGAGATGCTTTTTTATAGTTGGGTTCTGCTAGCTTAACGGTAAAGCTAGCAGAACCCATGATTTAAAAAATCGCATTCCAAAAAAAAGCGCGATGGGTTCAAACGTGAGCCTAAAATGAGCCTAAAATTATGGTGCGATCAGATTTTTCATAATGATTCGGTAAGAAATGGGAAAAAATTATTATCACCATATTATATTACCTATATCTGAAACGGAAATAAATACAGTATTTATTGAATGGAAACGTTGGTTCAAACGTGAGCCTAAAATGAGCTTAAAATCATGGTGCGATCAGATTTTTCAGAACGATTCGGTAAGCCTTTTGGTACTGGTAGCTCAGTGTTGAGCTAACACAACTTATGGTTTCTCCTCCAACTAAAGAGAAAAAAAATAGGTAATAAATTAGCCTGAATAGAGCCTACAATTACTGTCCAACTGGATTTATTCTGAGATATTTTTTAAGGTTCGGTTCTGCTAGCTCAACTGTAAAGCCAGCAAAACCCAGGATTTTATTTAGAAACGCATTCCGAAAAAATGGGTGATGGGTTCAAACATGAGCCTAAAATTATGATGCGATGAGATTCTTCATGACGATTCGGTTAGCCTTTTGGTAATGCCAGCTCAGTGTTGAGCTAACACAACCTATGATTTCTCCTCCAACTAAAGAGCAAAAATTATGTAATTGGGTAATAAATTAGCCTGATAGAGCCTAAAACTGGATTTGCTCTGAGTTGATTTTTTATGATTGGGTTCTGCTAGCTTAACCGTAAAGCTAGCAAAACCAAGGATTTTTTTTTGAAAAAACGCATTCCAAAAAAATCGGCGATGGGTTCAAACGTGAGCCTAAAATTATGGTGTGCTTAGACTTTTCATAATCATTTGTTTGGCGGTTTGGTTCTGCCAGCTTAACGTTAAGCTAGCAGAACCCGCGATATCTCTCACAATTGAAGAGCAAAAAATTTGGGAATAGGGTAATAAATTAGCCTAAAATTTGCCCAAAATTATGGCCCTAAATTTTTTTGAAAAATCCAAACTGTTTCTGCTAGCTTTACGGGGGTTGTGATACCTCAATTATTAAAAAATATGGCTTGACTCATTGTTACATAACACCATCCATTTAATACACAAATACATTCACACCAGATCGTTCATAATAACACCTCGCTACAGTATTAATGAATGTATCAGCACAGATTATTATAGTTCAATATTCTGTGGTATCAGTTAAATGTCGAATGTAAAAAAAACAAACATTAACCTCAAATCTCGAGATCACTTTTGTTTCATGAGAACTGTCATAATGATGGCGGTGTTGTCAATGCTCGTTCTTCATCGAAAGGATGGTCAGTTCAGGAAATTTGAAAGTTACAAATACAATAAAAAGTAGCTAATATGTGAATTTCTTTCTATGAGTTGATCAAGTGATGAAGTTTCAATTATTACTCAATGGCTTATACCAAGCTAGAAACTATATTTTTGAGGAGAACGGTATTGAATGTTTCGGAAAATGGATTATGGTGGGGGTTGTTTCCGATGAACATGACGTCAGCGGCACACTTTCAAATGAAATATTCTTTCAAAATGAAAAAAATTCAGTGGAACTTTTTGTTAAATGGGCGTTTCAGACTAGAATCTATCGATTTAAAAGAGTTTTGCAATTTATTTTTCATAAATGTAAAGGTCTATAGTTCGAGGAAGATAAGAGTTTTATTTTCGAAAAATGTACCTAACTCGAAAACTAGTCGTCTTCTGAATTGCGATTAAATCATGCTCAGTCGACACCTAAAGAGCCATATTTCTATACAGTTTATCTGAATTAGACCATTTTATACGCGGAAATAAAATTAAATACTGAAACATTGGATTTTTGCCATTTTGCATATCTGCAACTTTCCTATCAAACATATTCAATTTTCATTTTCAACCCCTAAACTGCATCCCCATTCCACCATTTTGTTTTCGTGTTTAAACATTTTATTTTCTTTAAAGTTGGAACCTCACCAACATTTTACACCTGGTCCTTGCCTTTTACTTTTTTTCTTCTTCACAAAAATTATAGGCACCAGTCTAATTTAGGAATATTAAAATGAAAAGTTGGTATTTTTCCATTTCATCATATTACACGTTCTCCACGCAAAAACCCACACCACAAACCCAAGTTCGTCTAATCCACCTTCACGATGCCGACTCCCTCGCAAACAAACCGTCCATCTTCATCGGAAGAGAGACCTAGTGCTGGGTGGACGTCTACACCAGATGGTTACGCGTTTCAGGTGGAACCGCGTGGGCCGCATTGGAGCCCACGTCTCCGCGCGCCGTAATGAACACGTGGGCACGCGACGACTCGAACTCTCTCGATTCACCTTTGACCCAAATGTTTTTATTTCTTTTTTTATTTTGACATATTGAAAACCGTTATTATATTGATTATTCTCCGATTGACGGACCGAGAGTTGGAGGAAGAAGTTGTAGGAGGAATCTTAAATTGAAATAGTTTCTCGGTGTCGAAACTGGTGCCCACACACACCCATCATTACTTTGATCTTTAATGAAAATGTACGAGTATACGGTAAGAGAAATAAAATAAATTCTTGCAGGCTGTCGAATATGTTTATAATCAAAATAAATGGAAAACCAAGTGAAATTTGGAAATCTGGATCACTGAAATACGAGGAGGTATTGATATCTAGTTAGCCTAGACTAGTTCCCTGCTTAAACAAAATATTACGTTACCATAGCAACGAACAAAAACTTATTAGAAGTGTCAGTGTAAAGTTTGATGTCAAAAAAGTAAACCAGAGCAGTACCTGTATATAAAAGGGTTAAGAGTTAAGCAGATTTACGAAGATTTGCTTAATACCCTTGGTGATCAATGTCCTTCGTATGCGATCGTGAAAAATTGGACTGCAATTTTCAAAAGAGGTAAATTTTCCATTGAAGATGATGACCGATCGGGAAGGCCAGTTTCTGTGTCAGTCCCCGAAAATATCGATGCAGTTCATGACATGATTTTAACAGACCGTCGAATTGGGCTAAAACGGACATCTGAAGCACTGAATATTTCATACGAACGCGTTCATCATATAGTTCACGTCAATTTGGACTTGGGAAAAATTGCTCCAAAATGAATCCCCAAATGTTTGAACGTTGACCAAAAGCGTACAAGGGTAGTAGCATCGCGTTCGATCTGTGCTCGATTTGAAAACGATGCAGACTTCTTAAACCGAATTGTTACTATGGATGAGACTTGGGTACATTTCTACGATCCAGAAACGAAGCAACAATCGATGGAATGGCGACACTCTGGTTCTCCAAGACCTGAGAAGTTTCGTGTCCAAAAATCTGCTGGAAAAGTTCTTGCTTCAGTTTTTTGGGATTGCCATGGAGTAATCATGATTGATTTTTTGGATAGGGGTAGAACAATAACTGGAGATTACTACACTCTACGCGAAAAAATTAAAGAAAAAAGACGCGGAAAGCTATCCCAAGGTGTTTTGTTTTTGCAGGACAACGCCCCTGCACACAAATCTCATGTTACCATGCAAAAAATTCGTGATTTAGGGTTTGAATTACTAGAACACCCCCCTTATTCACCAGATTTGGCTCCGTCCGACTATCATCTCTTTCCTCAACTGAAAAACAGTTAAATAGGTCGTAAATTTTCTTCCAACGAGGAGGTAATAAAAGCTGTGGAGGTCTGGTTTGCAGAGCGAGAAGAAACATTTTTTTTTAAAGGTCTAGAGACGTTGCAGGTTCGCTGTAATAAATGTATCCAATTAAGAGGAGAATATTTTGAGTAATAAAATATTTTGACATTGAAATTTTGTTTGGTTCTATAGTAGGCTAAGAATTTTTCAATATATCCTCGTATAACCTATAACTGGACGCCAATACAAATATGTGCGCGAAGAATTTTTGTACCCATCATGGGCACTAAACTTTAAACTTATAAGCTGACGCAGTGGACGAAAATCATGTCTTTAATCATTAATTAGATGGTTGAAAAGATAATTTAATTGTCTTTTCAAAGATGTATAACTTGACCCCTCATGCCATTTGAAATTTTTAAATGTGCCCCCTGTGCCCTCTATCAAGCAATTACAATAATGTATTTTATCTCAAAAAGTAGAGTCAGTGATGCCATTTAAAATAGTTTTTGTTTCTTATTTGTGCGTCAAACCGTTAACAAAGAAAATAAACTCCTTGCATGTGTTTTGAGACACGACGTTTCAACAGTTAACTGTCGTTATTAAGTGTGTCAATGCGACAAGATATCTCGGATACTTATTATAATATAGTCTATGCCAATAGCATGCAACTAATGTACCTGCTATAAAGGTAATTATGATCTTCGTTATATAAGGTACCTTTTACATTAGAAGGTACATTAGTTGCATGCTAATGGCTCAGACTATATAATAAGAATCCGAGTTATCTTGTCGCATTCACACACTTGATAACGACAGTAGATGTTAACTGTTGAAACGTCGTGACTCAAAACACATGCAGAGAATTTATTTTCTTTGTTTCTAGACAATGGAAGTCCAGACGAATTCTACCACCTTATATGCTATTTTGCGGAAAAATCAAAAATTATAAAACCTCCTATGTTATGGAATGTCTGCTCAATGTAGAATAATTCTACTAATACTAATACATTGTCAACCACTTTCAAACGAATTCATTTTCGATACGGGAAAGTACTTTTTCTGAAATCGTTCAAGAATGCCCACTTTCTCGGAGCAACTTCAGGCCTCAAAATATGCTAATCTAGTATTTTAGTCCGTTGCTAAGCAACGAACTTTCCCGGACCGTTTTCGGACCTAAACGGTACGGGAAAGTACTTTTCCGTATCGAAAACGATACGGGAATATTTTTGCCGGCTTGTTTACATTTTAGACAGTTATTGAATTCGCGCAAACAATATGTAGAATTCCTTAGTTTTTGATAATGCTGATTGCGATTTCAGAAAAAATAGTATGTGTACCTCGTAGTAAAAGCACATTCCCAGACTTCAATGCTTGTTGGCCTCGGCTTAACGCTTCGGCCAACAATTTACATTGTCGTCCGGGAATGTATTGCTTTTACTACTAGATACACAATATACTATTTTTTTAACGTTTTCATTATTCACAGATTATCAAATGAATTGTTGGCACTGAATGTTTTCAAGTGTCTAGATAAGCATGATCTTGATAATTCTTTTTCAGATAATCATAAGCACAAATTGATTAAGATCTCTGTGGAGATATATCTGAAATAATACTCCAGTCAAGCCACGAGATTTTAATAATTCAATGGGTTAAATTAAATTTAGAAAATTTTGGTTCGGACTGGGGTTTTTTATTCAATTCAATTAAATGTGATTATGATTATGGGCCGTGGTGGTAGAGCGTTCGCCTTTGGAGCGAAGGGTCGAGGGTTCAAAGCCTCGCATGGTCATCGATCTCGTGCATGGCATCACACGTTAAAAGGTAAGGGCTGCGTCTTCTCTAGCTCACACAACTCTCTCGAAGACTTCCGAAGGTTGCGCGTAGGGGTGCAATCAGTTGAAGGAAATAACGATTTTTTTTATTTTATAACAATGATGGATTCTCCTAGAAGAAAAACTTTTCTTGGTTTCATAACAGTCAGTGGAAATTATAAATAATGATAGACATATAAGTCGACTATAAATCGTGAAAACCTGCTATAAACTTATCCTAGAGTAGAAGTTGGATGTTTCAACTAAGCACTATGGTGCTTGTATTGTGTTTTTCACCCCACTTCATAATGGAATAGAAGTTTATTTATGAGAGTTATACATTTTTTGTGTTTTGCTAAATCATATTACGTATATGTTTTGGATAATGTTCTCAAAGGAAATGTAAAGTATTTTTTTTAGTTCATATTATTTCTACAGTGAATGTTTTTATAGAAGTTTTATATATTTCAATTTTAGTGTTTTTTATTTTCTCTAGGTAGAAAGTTAATCAATTTTGAGGCAAAATAAGTGACGAATCTATGTGCGTGTGGGTTTTTCTGAAAAATGGTGGTTTGGTGATTAAGTTTTCAGCCGGTCTGGTTGATTTTCTAATAACGTCTGAGTGGTGAAGTTGCTTATTATTGTATATTTTAAACATCCTTGAAAATAGAGGCTTCTTATATTTAATAGTATGGATTCTTCAACAAGTCTGGTTGTAGAAAATGGTTTTGTTTTATTTACTATTATTTTTATTACAGAATTCTGTAAAATTTGAAGGCAATAAAAGTTTGTGTAGAATACTCCTTCAAATACTACTATACAGTGTCGTAGAATGGATTCTACCAGCGAGTAATAAATCATGAATGAACTTTTTCTTAATAGTATATCTCAGTGTACAAATCTTGTAGGTTAAGTCTCAATTTTTTTATAGATATATGGGCCATCTGTCGCTGAAGATATGATTCGAATAAACAGTTCCTCGTAACTGAAATTGTAAAATTTCAAATGCAGCAGATCATATACTTAGCTCAGTCGGTCATTGCAATGCTGTCGGATATATAAGCACGACCACTTTAAGCATCTAGTCTCCATAAAAATGTAATTCAATATGAATATACACATTTTGTTGTAAATCATTTAATGCAATTCAGAATCCGTCATAATTAAAGAATCTTGTTTAATTTCAGGTTGTCACTCATACTGCGTTATAGTTTGAATAATTATTAAATGTCCTAGAACATGAACACTTGGCAGTACCACGTAAGCAGAAGATATATGAAAAAAGAGTTATGATTTTGTATCACGTCCGCGTACTATAACACACGTACGTACGTACGTACATGCTATTTATAAAATGTTTAAATTTTTAGTCTGAAAGAGCTTGATAATAAGTATTAATTCGTTTTTTCTGCCTCCTGTAAAACCACCTTTTTGTTACATAAGAGGAACTGCGTTTTGGCCATATGCAATGTTCAATCAACCTAAAGTATTGGTCAAAATCATTGACCAATACTTTACTAGTTATTTGATTTTGTTTGTTTTTTGGATTATGGAACTGGAGCATGTTTCATTTAGGAAATAGTTTTTTTGTCCTCAACTTTTTCTTTATGGGTTGTGTCACTACTGTACACCTTATTGCAAAACAAATTGACGATAATTTTTACGAGTTGACTAGAGACGTGCTCGATTGCCAGTGCTTATCAAATGTCTGTGCCTAGGACTATAATGGTTCTCAATTAAGAGTCCATGAGCGCAATTATATTTGTGGCGCTTTTAAGGGTAAAAGAGTCAATTGATAACTCAAAAACGGTTCGTCGTATCGATTCCCAACAAGGACAGGATTCTAGAGGACATTCAATTCTAGGTACGTGCTGTAATGGAAATTGAAATTTCAATCCACTTTTTCACAAAAAAAATCTCAAAAATGTCCCAAAAATGCAGTTACTTTGAAGCAAGTTTTTGGGTAGATGAACAAATAATTTCAAAAATACATTACAGCACGTACATAGATCAACGTTTTAACTTTCCTCTGATACCAAATTTGTTTCGATTGGATGAAGATTGCTTCAAGTTTTAATGGAAGAGAAATACCATTGCAGCTTCCTCGATTATCTGTAAAAAGCATCGTGAGGTGCTGCCGCAGACGTCGGTACATAGAATCGAACGTCCTCTAGAAGCCTGTCTTTGTTTGAAATCGATACGGTGAACCTTTTTTGAGTTATCGGCTCTTTTACCAAAAAAACCGTCCGTAATATGATCGCGCTCATGGCCTCTTAAATCATATGGTGGAAACGGATAATTATTTCTCGGCGGAGCTGGTATCGGTAGTTATGTGTTTCGTCTTCGTATCAATTGTATCACCCGGTAGGTATATGTTCGAAACTTGATGAGTTTTTTATTTATACAAAAAAAGTAATCTCGCGCTCCCCCAATGACATATCTTGGTACTACCGACGACAATATGAGTCGAATTCAAAAGACCGAACGAACCGTTGTCTTTTTTTATTATTATTTTTTTCTCTTTAAATCGGTATCTCCAAGTTACGAGTGCTACCCTTTTCAATGAACTCATGTGTGTTTCGAAGACAGATGAACATAGTAGGAAATTCTGTGAACAGAAGTGAAGATCCCGAAGGTACAAGAGGTTGGTCAATATTTTGTATTTAAGATTTGCCATTGATCGATATTTAAAAAATTCATTTAAACTCAGCAATTATAGTCCGCTAGTCCTTTTCTCACGCCCATTCTGAGTATAACCTTTCTGGTTTATGCTCTCAGGCCTATCTCGTGAGTTCTCCTGATCTTCTGATGAACTCCTGGAGATTCCTCGCGAGTTTTCCCTGTGGGATGATATCTTCTGTGTCCGAATGTAATGCACTTGTACTATACAAAAATAATGTTGGAAATGCATTTCAGATCAGGATAATTTCCCTTATATTTTATTACGTCCAATCAAGTAGATAATGGCCATTTCATATGAAAAAACTGAGAACTTGGTGCTGTTTTACCTTGCAAAACCAACTCTCTAGCACGGCGTGGTTTGACTTTGAAAATTTCGCACGTTTCTTAGGATTATGATGCAGGTATAATAAATTATTAATTTTTCTACGACTATAAAGAAAAATGTACATTTCAGTTATAGACCGGGGTCCCGGGTCTATTTTCAAAGATGATTAATAACAGGCTGAATCTTCCTGAGTAGTTTCATTTTGCCAAGACGCCCAACTTTTTCCTCTACGAAAATTCTCGGTATTGGTAGCTAATAAAATGCGCAAGCGTCAATCATGTCGATTTGGTGAGTGCAAAAATGTCATTAAGAACAGTTAGTTTTTCAGTTGAACCTCGAGATAATTCGATAAAGTACTCGAAAAAACCTTTGTCCTACAAAATGGATGGTAGTACTGAACAGTCCCCCACTCCCAACATGTACCAATGACGTGGTCATAAAAAATTATTAGTAACCTGCGGATTTTTTTACCGTTGCTTGGTTAATATTTGTATAATTGAATGGTCATATTGTCCTACAAATTGAATGGTAGGTGTTCCCAGTCCTACGCTCCGAAATTGTCAATTGTTTTAGGATAATATGAGCATTCAATTATACAAATATTGAGCAAGCAACGGTAAAAAAATACGCTGGTTACTAATGATTTTTATGACCACGTCATTGGTACATGTTGGGAGTGGGGGACTGTTCAGTCCTACCATCCATTTTGTGGGACAAAAGTTTTTTCGAGTACTTTATCAAATTATCTCGAGGTTCAACTGAAAAACTAACTGTTATTAATGACTTTTTTGCACTCACCAAATCGACATGATTGGCGCCTGCGCATTTTATTAGCTACCACTATCGAGAATTTTCGTAGAGGAAAAAGTTGGGCGTCTCGGACCCCTGTTTTTTGCAGTGAGCCTTTTCCGGGAAGATCTACCTACTAACCTTTACAACCATTCTCGGTTTAAAACACATACAAAAGTTACGCATAAGCTCTGCAGAGGCGTGAATTCTGCAAAATATCTGTCCATTCCTTAAGTCATTACGGACCTGCCCACTAAGACCGTGGGGGACGTTTCAAGAGTATCTCGATAGAGGGGCATGGATTCGACTTGGCGTTGAAACCGAGTGTTGGCTGGCGACAGTCATCACCCGGTATACAACTGGCTGAACTTATTCCTTCTCCTTCCGAGACAGAAAAGAGGAATGAGAAAATATTTTAATAATTAGTTAAAAATGGTAAAATCTTTTCAATCATTCAATCAAATTTTTATTTCCATCAAAACAAAAGTGTATGGAAAGTGTGTTCAATTTGAGAATATTATATCTAAATTATCTGCATCATTGATAGGCTTGCTAAAATTCATCAATATTATAGAAAACATGTTGAAGGAGGAGATATTTCAATTTATGCTTGAATATTTTGGTATTTTCCGTGTTTGTGATTGTGGTAGGGAGACATCTGTAGATTTTAGTGCCTGTATAAAAAGTGTTGTTTCTATTTATATTCAATTTGAAGTTTGGTTGAATATATGAATCCTTATTTCGGGTATCGTAGCCGTGAATATCAGAATGAGTTACTAAAATATTTTTGTTTTTAAAGATCATTAAGCTGGCTTTGTATCTATATAAATTGGTAACTGTCATGATTCTCAGGTCATTGAAGTACTGCCTGCATGAGTCGTATTTCCTCAAACTACATAAGGCTCGTATTGATCATTTTTGCAGCATGAATGTGCTCTCAGCAGCAGTAGAATTACCCCATAATTCCAACCCATACTATTTTTGCAGATGGAAACCCGACGTTTCGTCTTCGAGAGTCTTTTATTGAGTTCACTTATATAATGATTCCACATCAAACTGCAGTCAATATATATCCCTAACAATTGGTCTACACTTGTTATCGTATCCTTATCTGTTTCAATGTTGATATCTGTTGACGATTGAGATGGATGGAATAGCATACAGAGTTTTATTCTGATTGAGTAATAACTTATTTTATGATTTTGGATTGTCATGGGAGATTGAGGGTTCACATCCTGAGCATGTTACTTTTTTTACTATTTTTTAAGAAATCGATGAGGGTACTTATTCTTCGTTTTTCATCATATTATTCAATATTTTTATTTTCAATGACTACATGAAAGTTTGAGATACAAAATTACTTGTTTCCCACAAATAGGTACCTATGCTCATTGTACAATATACTATTGCGTCTGTATCCAAAGTAGTAGCAAAGACGATTACGAATCACTCATAGAAAAAAAAATAAAAACAAGTGAAAAAACAAAACCTAACTTTTCAAATGACATTTTCTCGAAAGCGTTGAAAAAGATCATCTTTCAAATGAGGTACCACTTTGCACTTTTGTATTCAAGAGCGCAGCTTCCCCCCTCTAGGATTTTGAAAATTTGAGCAGAGATTCCTCTTTTACAATATTTAAAAAATTATCTCAAAAAAGGGTCAAACATGTATCGTCTTCACTGGCCCACCATGTATGCTTTGAGGTGTACGATTTGTTTATAGTATGAGTTATAATCGAATCATTTCCAACTCAAACAATAATTGGTATGTTTATCATAATTTCTCTTTTCCAAAAGTGTTCAGAAAGTTGTTTTCACTTAACCACTATAATACATTACTGAAACAGAAAACAGTTGAGTACTGATAACTAGGATGCTTGGAATATATCTTGTAAATACATTCACGCATAAGATGTCACAGAAGAGATTTTAAAAGGAATATAACTCCTCAACACCTGAATCTCATAAATATTCCGTTATCAAATCACAAACAATGCATTACATTAATCTTCTTCCTGCGCAAGAGTGGGTGTAAGAGAGTCTTGAAGACACGGTCCGCAGCCTCTGTCCGGTCGTTTTGCATGTGTTCCGATCGTAAAAAAATGATTTATAATACCCATAACTGGGACAACCCGGCTGTTAACACCTACGTTGAAACGATTAGATTCGAATTAATTTTCAATTTGGGTACTCTTATTATTATTGTACTCGAAACTTGTTTTAAGTGTTAAGAATAAAGGTCAAAAAGTCACTCGTGGATCAAGATGATTTTTGTAGATTCTCCTGTGAATCAACATTAGAAATAGTGTATACCGGGTGATTCAGGCAGTTATTCGCTGCCATGTTTTCTAATTTGAACAAAAAAATCTAAAATTAATCATTCAGTTCTTGAATGTTTCATTCAATACAATTGAATGACTGAAACTAGTCAACTACATTCTGTTACCTGTCAACAATTACGTGTCAACAGTTTTTTTAGTTGTTTTTTGTCAGATTTTTGCCTCATATTTTCCACTTTGTGTAAATATTTAAAGAGAAGGTACTTCAACTTTGTCGATTTTATTCTTATTATTCATTTGTAGTCTCCGGCAAAACATTCGAACTTGTTCGAATTTTCGCATTTACTCTTCTTGGAGTCTTTTGCTGTCTCGAGGAGTTATTGATTTTCCTGGCGGGTGGCGCTGCGAATGACTTTAATGTAAGTCGCTGATTCATGACCGTGGGAATTATTATATAAACAATATACTGTGATTCATTTGGCAGGGACAAGACAACTCAAAGTTGTCGGACCTACCCTTGCACTGATGAGAGGCAACAACCTCGAAACATGTCTACAGGTGGTCATCCCCAGCCAAATTAAGGATAATCGTTTGTTTGTTTACAATAAGCACTTGCAATTGAGTCTTCTTGAAAGAACGTTGCACAAATATCTGTCAGATGTAATTCAATATCCATCGTGGCATTACCCAGGGAAGTAGTTGTTTTCTGTCAGATTTTTTACTCATATTTTCCACTTCGTGTAAATATTTGGAGAGAAGATTACTTCGACTTTGTCGATTTTATTCTTACCATTTAAGTTTTTTTTGAGAAGTCAAATTTTTTTTGTGATTGGAGGCTGTTTTTCTGCGTTGAACCATGTTAAACTTTCATACATTTTCATCATAATCAAACTGATTTTTTATGAACCTTCAATAAGCCGTTACTATATTTATTATTAATTTTCAATTTAGGAAGGTACTCTTATTGTTATTGTATTCGAAACTACTTTAAAATGTTAAGGATAAAGTTCAAAAAGTTACTCATGGATCAAGAGGATTGTTGTCTGTGACAATTTAATTCATTCACTAAAAATGCCATATGACGAGGTGTTTTGTCATTTTGAGAGCGAAAAAAGTTTGCCCTAACTTTTCCAGCGACAAAAGCATGACAACCAGCATTGTAAATAAATTTTTGATGACGTTATGTCAATTTTTCTCAAACTTGCGTTGTCAGAAAAGTATTTTATTTGTGGAAATGTCGCGATTTGGTCTTCGAGTGGAGAAATTGTAGAAGCCATCAATAATAATGTGCCTCGCAATACTGTGAATTCAACTACGTCAATTTGGCGACAATTTGCAATGTTTTGTTTAGAAAAAAAATATGAACTCTTTGCAGAAATTTCCACTGCTTCTATTTTATGTGACTGGGCATTCAACATGAAGAAGAACAATGAAGAAGACTATAAAGAGAGTGCAGTCAGGGGCAGTTTTTTTCGTTAAATTGCCAGACAACAAAATTATCATTAATACATGTATTAATACATGTCGGGGCGTGGCGCAGTGGTTAGAGCGTCCGACTCTGAGTCGAAAGGTCCGGAGTTCGAATCCTGGTTGGACTGGGATTTTTTAATTTAATTTAACCGATTAAATTATTAAAATCTCGTGGCTCCACTAGGGTGAGTCCTGCACGATTCACTGTTGCGTTCCAATTGACAGTGCTGCTCCTGAGGTGGCGCATGGAGTTAGTAACAAGGCCTATAAAGAACACATGGCTAATGACCACAGCAGTCGATGCCAAATCACCAAAGAAAAAGAAATACATGAGTTTACTTCGACAAAAAAAAGCTCTCGTGTAATTATTAGTGAATAAACATTAGAAATAGTTGACCGAGTGATTCCGGCAGTTATTCGCTGCCCTGCATGTATCTTTCTTATTTGAAAATAATCTTTACTTGCCTCATTTAGTTTTTGGTTGTTTCATTCAAAGCAATAATTGAATGACTGAAATACTCAATAACATTCACCTGTCAACACTTATGTGTCAACAGTTTTTTTGAGTTGTATTTTTTTTTGTGAATAGAGAAGGCTGTCTTTCCGAGTTCAACCGAGTTCAATCGTATAAAGCTTTATACAAACAAGAAGTAAAAAACAATCTAACATGCAAAAAGGGTATGTAATTATAACCGTATAAAAAAGCAAAAAATCAAAATAAATGCACATCATAAACGAAAATAGAACAAAAATTAAAGATCCAGAAATTTCTCCTAATACCTTCAATAACTACTTCATAAATAATGCAAGATATCTAATTCCAGAAATAAAAAGCTCAAGCTCCTCCGATCAAGTAACACAACCTTGATCGGAGTCAAGCTCAGACCCTTTAGGTAAACTGCACAATGTGAATCTCAAGAATTTTTCTTTAACTAAGTTACTTACAATGAAGTAAGAGAGGTAAAAAATGATCATAGTCGAGATATATAGAGTTAGTCAAATGTATTGACCCGCCCCTTTTTCTCAGTTAATATGAAGGTTATCGAAAAAGAGTTCGGAAAAAAGTTGAAGGGTATTTCATTTTGCACCTTTCTACGAATTCAAAGATTTCTTAGACGTGTCATTGGTGCAGTAGTAACGTCATCGGCATTTTTTTAAATGAAACCATTTGTCATGTTTAGTATCGTTATAAAGTTTGTTTTTTCTCATTTCAGTAGTAATGATATTATTTCAACTCTCTCGATAGGTACAGTGCGTTTCGTATTTTGTGTCCACCTCTGCAATTCACTTACCTATTGCTTAATTTGTACAATTTTTTTTGGGAATAGGGTAATGAATTTTGAAAAAGTGGTTCTGCTAGCTTTACGGGGGTAACACCGATTTGAAAATAGCACGGGCTGGAGACAGTGTTTTCGAAAAGTCCTTTTCTCATTGGCTTGAATTAAAAAAATTATGGAATTTGATTGGTTTATATAATATGAAGGAAATTGTCAGTGAAAGAACTCCCTTTCCCGCTTATGTTACAGTAATTATCCACAAGCGTATGAAATACAGTGTGATGTTATTTGTTGCATGGGGAAGGAAGGTACATCGTTTCCTTTAAATTAATTTAAATTATTATTATTCCAGCCTTCGTAAGTCATAAATCAACTTCTTCAATGTGGCGTGGCATCATGAATTTTCAAATTGACACATAGTTTTAATAGCGATATACATACATTAAAATACATTATTAGTAAAACGTAAAAGTTCGAAATCCAATTGTTCCTTTGACGAGTCAAAACCAACCCACACCTACTCTACTTCATCCTTTATATTCATGAGGCTGTCGCACTATACCATTGGGCCCCTTAAACCGATACACATGCAACGAGTCGGGGTTATCTAAGATCGTCTCATTTATTTCTGTTCGAGTAAGTGAGCAAAGACCTTGTTAGCGATCCACCTACTTACACACCACTTCAGCTCGACACTAAGGTGTCCAGATTTTATTTATTTTTGGCGTATATTGGGGGGAATTAGGCCAGTCAAAACATTCGATAGTTTTGAAATTGCCAAATTGACAACTTTAAAATTTTTCAAGACACATTGCATGTTCATTGTTCAACGTGTTTCTCTAACTGACATTTAATGTGAATTCACTGATATATACAGGGTGAGGCACCGAAAACGAAACAGATCGAATATCTTCAAAACGCATGTGTTTTGAAAAAAAATGCAAAAACACGTCGATTTTTAATCCAAGGGGGACATCTTCCTATCATAACCTCATCTGTCATACCTATTCCCCCACCCCTTGGTCACCATCACCCAAACAATTTGAATAGGGAAAGTAGTAAGTGTGACACTTCATTAAAAAGCTAATTTCATAAGGAATTCAGCAATGTCAATTTTTGCTACCCAACTCCTTATTTTGGCGCCCTCTTGCGGAAAAAAACTATTACGGATTCCAAATTATGAGAGTTCATTTGCAAGCTAATTTGATATAAATTCGGTGACAATGCATTATAGAATTTTTCTAAGGGAAAAAACAAAATGGCAGACAATATTAGCAATTATGGTCCGATTCGATTCAAAATTGATATGTGGTGGTTTCCAGAGTCGGAAATTATGATTTGTTTGTCGATGCAAAAAACAAGATGACGGATGAAATTTGTAATTATGGTCCGATTCGAATCAAAATTAGTATGTGGGGATTTTCAGGGTCAGAAATTAAGATTCTTTTGTTAATGCAAAAAACCAAGATGGAGGACGAAATTTGTAATTATGGTTCGAATCGATTCAAAATTGGCATATGGGGGGTTTCAAAAGTTTCGAGTATGACTAAAATGAATAAATTAATTTAATAAGGAAAAGCTTTTATTCAGATGCGCTAAAAAGGAAATAGTATTTTTGTTAGATGTGTGACGTAGGTTATTCTGTGCATAACAGAATCAGAATTTTCCCTCGCACAAATACCTATTTTGTACTAGCGGCAAGCTTATGAATCTGTTACGCACAGAATAACCTACGTCCCAAATCTAAAAATTTTTTTTTCTTTTCATTGCATTTGTATGAAAGCTTTTTTATTGATTTTACTCAATTATATTTAGTCATGCTGAACATATGGACCTAAAACCACCACAATCCAATTTTGAACGAATCGGGCCATAACTACAAATATCATCTGCCATACTGGAGTTGCGATTTTGTTGTTTTTTTTTTTTCAACAAAAATTCCTTAATACATGTTCATCGCAAATTACGAACACCTACCAAAGTTCAAGTTGATCGGACAACTAGAAGTGGGTCAAA
Organism: Chrysolina oricalcia; assembly: GCA_944452925.2. Classification (NCBI taxonomy): domain Eukaryota; kingdom Metazoa; phylum Arthropoda; class Insecta; order Coleoptera; family Chrysomelidae; genus Chrysolina; species Chrysolina oricalcia. The sequence continues at coordinate 35,791,812 of OX101811.2, forward strand.
ATTCAGCTGCAAGATTTGTCCCACACATACATACATACTTATCAATAGGGCAAGTTGAATAAAAGCTTTTGAAAAAAAAATTGGACATTGAATAAACTTGAAAAATTGGACAACCTTGCATGAATTCAAATCTAATTATTCCAAACTACATTAACTCACAGTAGATGCTCAAAGTTTTTGCTATGAACTGCCATACATGAGTATAAGTTAGTTTCGAAACGCTGTCTGACGTTTTTCGAGCATTTTATGCAAAATTTTACAATTTTTAAGTTCGTACAATGTTAATTTCTTCAATTTTTGTCATGTTTTCGTGAATTGTTCACATTAGCTTTCAAATCAAATTTCATAAGTTGGAATATGAAACAGATGTTTGTCCCGCAATTGGGCGCCAATATGAAAAGTTAGGTACCGAACACTCACATGTCTGAATAATTACTTATGCAATTACCTTCTCAATGCTGTGTCACACTTAATATTATCCCTATTCAAATTGTATGAGTTACCAAGGGGTGGGGAGAGTGGTATGACAGTTGAGGTTATGATACGAAGATGTCCCATTGGATTTGAAATCAACGTGTTTTTGCATTTTTTCCACAACACACGTACTTTGAAGAATTCGTTTTCGGTGCCGGGTCGAATCAAAACATAACTACAAATTTCGCCCGCCATCTTGTTTTTTGCATCGACAAAAAAATCATAATTTCCGAACCTGAAAATCCCCACACACAAATTTTGATTCAAATCGGGCCATAATTACAAATCTCATCCGCCATCTTGGAGCCACCATATTGTTTTTTTGCATCGACAAACAAATCATTATTTTCGACACTGAAAACCACCACATTTCAATTTTGAATCGAATAGGACGATAATTGCAAATCATCTCCTCCATTTTGGAGCCGCCATTTTGTTTTTTCCATTACAAAAATTCTATAATGCATTGTCACCGAATTTATGTCAAAGTAGCTTGCAAATGAAGTATCAAAATTTGGAATACGGAACAGTTGTTTTTCCTGCAAGAGGGCGCCAAAATAAAAAGTAAGGTTGCGAAAATTGACATGGCTGAATTCCATTTTAATGATGTGTCACACTCACTACTTTCCATATTCACATTGTTTGGGTGATATTGATCAAGGGGTGGGGGGAGGAGTATGACAGTTAAGGTTATGGTAGGAAGATGTTCCCCTTGTATTAAAAATCGACGTGTTTTTGCATTTTTTTCACAACACATGTGTTTTGAAGATATTCGATCTGTTTCGTTTTCGGTGCCCCACCCTCTATATGTATATAATGTGTAGACAATCAATTTTTACGACTCCTTATAAAATTATATTTTATTATACCAGCGTCATGATCCTTATCGAATGCACTCAAAAGCATGCGAAATCTTCACGCCCTGCTAGAAAGGTTGTTGCTAGGTAACGACGCCAAGTTCTGTTATGATAAGAAATGTCAAATAAATCTCCTTGACAACAATACGTCACATCAGACATCCATTAGTTACTTGATTAGAAGTGATAATGGACATTATTCTGATATAAAATTCGCGTCGTGCTAGCAAATTTTATTTCCGTCATCAGTAAGAGAATATCCTCTATCGTTAACTTTCTTCCCCTGAGACGAAAATTGGCAACTAATTTTCACCTCCTACTAACTACCTGCTATCGCCGTAGCGCGTCATTTTTTTGGTTCTGTTGGTAGCTTTTCATGATTTCCGATTCAGAAATTGATTTGGATCTTCCCTATACTCCTCTCTAGCTGAGCTATTGCCAGCAATTTCAAAAAAGAGGCAATGAAAATTCGTTGCAAAATTTATGGAATGGAAGGCTAAAGACCCTCGCGAATTTCGCAATTTATCTGCGAATAAAAGGGCTGCCAGTCATGCCGGACCAATCGTCAATGCAGAACCATGTCAGCAGCCATTTTATTTGCAGAAAAATTGTGGAATTCGCGAGGGTATGACAGAGACTTAATCATCTAGTAAATCAGCATTCAGACATTGTGCTGCTTTTATCAATATTTTGTAAAATTATCGGAAATCTTGAAGCTATCGACCTTATGGTCAATACCGGATGTCAACGTATTCTTCAGACAAGCCATGGTTTCCAGAGCTCCAAGGCTGACAGCTAAAGCATAATGATCTCAGGCGCCCCTCACGCGGCTACGGTAGACCAAGGTGTTGAAGACATCATCCTGGCAGGCCATTATGAATCCCTCGTTCGCTGACTTCAACCCATTTGACCTAAGAAAGGCGTAGGTCAAGTTTCAGGATAAGCCGAGGTCTTCGACGTTCCTGAAGGAGACTCCATGTGCAGCTACAGCAGAACTGCATTTTACGTGGCCTTCATATGGGCTTTTTGCCAAACGGGTTCCAACTCGGTGACCGAGTTCGCATCACGCCGTTTGGTGTCGAAAATGAGACCAAGTTCATCAGCCGCACATGCTGTTGCCTTGAAGAGATACGCTCCAATCCCTGCGTTTTCGTGGTCACGGACCATGCAGAGAAGGGGATCCAAACTTCTGATGACTTAACAGGCTCCATCCAATACCATTCTGTTGTCAAGACACTCCGAACTCAAAAGTCTCTTTGTTGTCGAGGGAAATATAACCGAGGAACGGACGATTTTATAGGTGCATCATTAATATTATTATTATTATAGAGCATTGAGCCATGAATCAGAATATGGAGAATAAACTGATTTGAAACGGACCCTTTCAGTTACAAACGTAGCTCAATCCAACAGTTTTTCCCAGTTGGTATCTACAAGTGGAATATCACAATTGGTTTTTAGAGGTATGGATAAATTCGGCAAATGAATTTTGAATCAAGAGATCTACATAGACCGGGATCCCAAAATGGTTTCTTTTGGCGAGATCCATCACATACTCAGATATTGTGAAGTTATGAGCAACTTCATCTGGCGCCTAGGTGACCCTATAACCTGCATCGATGCAGAAATTTGCAAATCTCTCAAAAACGGTTGCCCCTAGCGTTGTTGAACAACTCTCCTTTTTCTGCTGAGAAAAAGTGTGGGATTAAGATTTCGCTTTAAAACGCCCCTAATGTTCACTGTAAGAAAAGTTAGGGAAAATTAAAATAAATAATTAGAGCGTATGCAGCGCCCTCTATGTTCTACATAAAAATTGATAACAAATTTCAATTTCCACCTCAAATAAACCCCGTTCACCAAATTTTATTCAAAAAGTTATTCAAAATAATTGAATTTAACATTTCAACTTCAATACCCTGTATCTCCTAAACGAAATATTTGCGGACACATGTTCATATGAACTTTTCATTCTGTAAATAGTCAAAGATTCACCATTTGAAGTTTATACAAGAACATAATAGAGCACCCTGTATAATACGGCTTTGGCACGTAGGACTGTGAAAACCTACCTAGGACAATGTGACCATTTAATTATACAAACATAAAGCAACGGTAGAAAAATCCACTGGGTTCTGATGATTTCTTATGACCACGTCATTGGTACATGTTGGGAGTGGGGGACTCTTCACTCCTACCATCCATTTTGTAGGACAAAAGTATTTTCGACTACTTTATCGAATCATCTCGAGGTTCAACTGAAAAACTAACTATTAATAATGACACCTGCGCATTTTATTAGCTACCACTATCGAGAATTTTCGTAGAGGAAAAAGTTGGGCGTCTCGGTAAAATGAAGCTTCGGCATGTTATTAATCATTTTTGAAAATAGGCGTGGGATCCCGGTCTAACAACTTTCCCTCACAGAAAATATAATTGGGTTCATCAGAGAAGGTGCATAGTAAAATTGTGTCTATCAATTGACAATAGATATTACTGTTTGCCAGGTGAAAGCAACCGACGGCCCCGTCAGCCTTCAGAAATATAAGCTTCTAATACTATCAAGAATAACATACATAAATCTAAAGTTTCATAAAATACTTTTCAAAAAAAAATCTTTTTTTCAAATCTTCTGCCACCACTTTACAACCGTGGTAGTCGTCTACCATTTTATTTTTAAGTAGCTATAATAGTATATTTTGATATATCAAAACGGCAGCTTTCTTCAAATACTTTTTTAGTTCGTCAAATTATCACACCTGTCACACCTGAGTGACGATGAACCTACCGCGACCGCGCATAGCTAGCCCCCATCTCATGATCAGTAGGTACAACAGACTAAGTAGGGGAATTTAAGGCTTTCATAAATTATGTGTTGCTTGCCGTTCACTGGCTCTTAGTCTATAAGAAGTTAATAAACTTAAAAATACAAACATATTGCTTAACGACCAACTTGATTTTAATAACTCATCCTTGCTGAATTTATTTTCTTGGAAGTAGAAATTATTAAAATGTAGTTTTCAAACTGCTATAAGTGATTTACAATGCTTACTGACATCCTTTGGTTTGAATTTTATTATTCATGAATTCACTAGGATCATAGCGGCGTTTTCGAACCCTGTCTATCTGATCTGATCAATACCTCATTATGAAATCTTTGTCTGAAACGTCTAATCAGAAAGCAGTTTGTCAGGTGATAAACAGGATCGGATTACTGAAACTGAAGCAGGCCTTATCAGGCATAATATCGGATACTTGCGGAAATAACCAAATGTTGATTCCATAGCTTCTATTCTTGTAGATACCTTCCGTAAGTAAAACGTCTCCGATTGAATGGTTTAACGATTCTTTGAAAATAATGAGACAAAATCTTTTAAATTTCAAACTGATGGCAAATATAACCAAAGATCCTGCAGACTTTTCAGCGCAAGATCTCAAGAAATGATTACTGTTTTTAAATTAAAAATGCGAATAAGAGGGCCAACGACAATTTCAGTATTTCTTCTGAAAACAAATCCAAATCATGTTGGAAAATAATAAATTTTGAAAGAAATAAAAACAAAACCAGTACTCATACCAGCGATACATCTCCCTATACTTTCAACGATTTTTTTGTTAAAATTGCTAATGAAATCATAAAATCTCTTCCAACAACATCAAGTCTTGATTTACTCAATTTCAGAAACTTCCCTGTTCCCAGTAGTTCTTTCTTTTTAGCCCCAGTAACTCCAGATGAAGTTCTGGATGTGATAAAGTCACTGAAAAACTCCGAGTGCTTGGACGCAAATGAATTAAATAGTGAAACGATTAAGGAAAATTCCAACATAATTTTACAACCACTAACCGATCTTATCAATATCATATTCGTTTCTGGTATATTTCCTAATGCATTCGAACGGAGAGTTATTCCTCTTTTGAAAAAAGGTGATATTTCACTTGTGGACAATTACCGTCCAATTTCTATAATATCTATATTTGGAAAAATAGTTGAAATTATCCTTACACAACGCCTCACCACATATTTTGAAAAATTCAAGATTTTACACGATTCGCAATTTGGTTTTCGTAAGGACCGCTCTACAATGCAGGCTGTTTTAAAAGTCGTTAGCGATGTAGTCGAGGGCATGGAGCTAGGATAATACACAGCAATTACAGTCTGTGACCAATCCAAGGGCTTCGACTGCGACTCTCACGACATCTTACTGGAGAAATTATTTTACTATTGCATCAGGGTAGTGTCATCAAGCTGTAACTACCAATAGTACTACTTCGAATTTCAAACTTGTTAAGCATGGTGTTCCTCAAGGATCAGTTTTGGGGCCGCTCTTGTTCATCATTTATGTAAATGATATCAGTCGCTTTATGAACCAACATAAATCTGTTCTGTTTGCCGACGATACTACTTTTATTCATTCCGATAAGGACTTATTAGAACTTGCGAGAGTATCTCAAGAAGTATATAGTAAAGCAGAAACTTGTTTTTTTGCAAACAAACTCAAATTGAATTCCGACAAAACTCAACAACTTAATTTTGAAGCAAGAACCCATACGTCAGATGTGAACAGTGTAACATTACTTGGAGTCATTGTGGACAGCAATCTCTCTTGGAATGATCACATCAAACAATTAAACAGTATATTATGTAGCACTCTTTTTCTTTTACGTTAACTGAAGAATATCACCAGCTATGATACAATGAAAACTACATATTTCTCCCTTTTCCACTCTCATATCAGTTATGGGATCATTCTCTGGGGAAATTCCAGTGGAGCAATAAAGATTTTCAAACTTCAGAAAAGAGCTATCAGAATCATTACAAATTCAGGCTATAGAGATCATTGTCAACCTCTTTTTCTGAGACTTCAAATAATGCCACTACCCACCCTATATCTATACAGTGTCCTGTATTCATAAGAAGGTAATATGTTAATCAAACAATCTGACGTTCATGATCACAATACCAGATCTGCAAATAATATTCGAACAAATCGCTACCGCCTGAATAAATTCAAGAGAAATACGTTTGACTTCAATCTTTACAATCATTTGCCAGATGGTTTTAACTGCCTCTCCATGTTTCATTTTAAAAATTCCTTAAGGAGTTATCTCTTGAGATATTGCTTCTACTATGTCAATGAATATGTTAGTCATTTCCAAAATCAAAACAGATAGGTGTGAACATACTCACCAAAAATTTTCACAATTTTTTTTAAGCGTGTTGGTCAGTGAGTTCATTTTAATTGTTCCGTTATAACTAGTAGGACTTTATTTTTAATAATTGGTATTTGCTACCTCTTTATACAATTATTTATATACGTAGTTTACATATTCCTGTTGTAATTGTTTTTTCTATTGTATTTGTTTAAAAACTATTTTTTACTGATTTTGTATCCACTAACTGACCTGCAACAAACATATAATGTAAGGTTGTCAAATAAAAATCTATATATCTTTCTATCTGTAATCGTTGAGGTCATTTTATCAATGCAGATAATAGGGGTTATACTTTCTGTAATTTTGATTAGATTAGATTAGACCAGGAAAAAGTAGTTCTCATTAATGTTTGCCAAGGGGTTTATAAATGATCATTCAGGTTGTGTATTCAGTTGAAGTATCGTTTTCTGTGTATTAGTTTGTAAGAAGTAAGGTAATCATGGATTATTTTAAAAATACTACAGCTATTTGCACCGGTTCAACTTAAGGTTACCTTACGACTTAAGTGGACCTTACATTACTATTTTGGTTTGCACCTCTATTTGAGGACAACATAAGCCTCAGTCAAGATAAGCCTCAGATTCTCCAGGATTAGGTTCCACTTAACTACTTAATCTCACTTGTCCTACACGAAATATTTTCCTATATTCTTGATGTTCAAATTATTTCGAGCACTTTTTCTGGATTTTTGCTGATGTGATATTAGGGTGACCAAACCTACAGCTCTCTACAGTGCGATGCTAAATTATGGAACAAATTCATTATTTCTGAATATAAAGATATATCGGAAAAATCCTCGGACAGATCGATTTTCTTTTCCGATAGGCCAATTTTTGAACCTCACCCAGAATATATAGGGTTATCCGCATTTAAGGAAAAGCAACTTTGGTGATATTTTTAAATGGGACATCCAGTATATTTTTCCATATTTGGTTAGGGATCGTCATTACAAATCCAGTGATACCAAGTTTGATGGGATTATGTCAAACGGCTGCGGAGATATGGCCAAAAAACTTCTCCATATACCCAATTAGTACGACAGAGACTTTTAACCTTCTGAATCGTGTGGAGTCTCGCAGTCATACTCATTAGACATACGAGGAAGTTTTTTGGCCATATCTCCGCAGCCGTTTGACATAATCCCATCAAACTTGGTATCACTGGATTCGTAATGACGATCCCTAACCAAATATGGAAAAATATGCTGGGTGTCCAATTTAAAAATATCACCAAAGTCATTTTTACTCAATAGTGGATAACCCTATATATTTTGTTCAAAAATTGGCCCATCGGAAAAGAAAATCGACCTGTCCGAGGATTTTTCCGAAATATCTTTATATTCAGAAATAATTAATTTGTTCCATAATTTAGCGTCGCACTGTATATACTAAACCTGATTGAGGCTGATATTGAATATTCCTATGATGTGAAAGTAGGAAAATAATTTTCAGATTCAACACTGTACCTACTTCTTGATACAAAATGTCTATTGATATATTGTTAATTTATATTACTTACGAACATAAAAATATTCTGTTGCTTTGTACTGGAGGAATGGAATGGCGAGTTTTTTCAATTTTTCTTATGCATCCAAAATTGTTAACCACATCTTTGTGTCGTAAACATTTTGAATGGATACTTTTCTGTTTACCTAGGGTAAGTCAGGTCAGGTTAGGATGGCTAATAAACTGCATATTTTAACTAATGTGCACGCAGCTCTATTGGCAATATTTTGGCTAGTTATCCCGGTAGAGGCAAATTTTCCAAATTAGATGCCAAGCTCCCGCCAGTCTTTCAAATTAGACAGAACTGATAGCGCAATGTGCACAATGGACCTTTATATTTATGAAAAATAAATTGCAAAACTCTTTTAAATCGATAGATTCTAGTCTGAAAGTCCATTTAACAAAGAGTTCCAATATATTTATTTCATTTTGAAAGAATATCTCATTTCAAAGTGTGCCGCTGACGTCACGTTCATCAGAAACAACCCCCAACACAATCCATGTTCCGAAACATTCAATACTGTTCTCCTCAAAAATATAGATTCTAGCTTGTTATAAGCCATTCAGAAATAATTGAAACTTCGTCACTTGATCAACTCATAGAAAAAAATCCACATAGGTATTAGCTACTTTCTATTGTATTTGTAACTTTCAAATTTCCTGAACGGACCATCCTGTCGATGAAGAACGAACATTCATGAATACTGTAGCGGGGTGTTATTATGACCGATCTGGTGTGAATTTATTTGTGTATTAAAATAAAATATGGAAAGGCTTCGTGAAGGGAAGTTCGAATAATTTACCGAGGGTAGATTATGAGATGATTGACTCTTTCTTTTTAACAAATATGAATTTATTTCTTGCAATGACCAAAATTTAAAATCGTTCCTTGAACGCTGCTTGAATACAGTAATATTCAGTTGGAAATGTTCTTTACAAAAATATAATTATATTTCCGCTTTTTGCACAAGGTTTATTCATTGCTTCGAACCATATTTTACAATGCGCTTCATAGGTATTTAAGAGTATAAAAAAATGTTCAGATAACCAGGTTCGAAGCACCTTTTCGACATGTTCACAGTTATTGCAGGCATACAGATACAGGAATTAGGAAAAAGAATTAGAGCACAAACAACAAAAGAATTCCAAAACTTTGAAAACCGCATTAACCTCAAAAAAGAAATAAAATAGGGCCTGTTCGTTCGCAGCATACATATTTGATGGAACTGCTCTACTTGTATTAAATATTTTTGTAAAATTTTTTGTAAAATTTGTTTTTGTAAAATTTGTTTTTATTAAATATTAAAGTAGGCAAACGAGTTAAACAGAGACAAACGATTGTTATTGATGCTCCGTGAAACAGACGAACGAACTCATCTGGTATCAAATGACAACTGTCATACGACACTTTATATTCAAATGAGAATTTGAGATTCCACGGTGCACAACTTTTACAACGTTGCCAAGACTGGTTTTGATGAACGTGACGTCACGAAACCACTTTTCTTCTGATTATAGAGAAACTCGAGTGATATTAGAAGTATCTAATTACAGTGTCCTCTCATATGTCGTGGAAAGGTCCATTATTTGAAAGTTTTTGATGTTTAACGTCTCGTCGATGGTTACGTGATCATTTCTGCGCTGTTGCCAAACATTTCCAATACTTGGCTAAGGTTCAGGCCAGAAATCAATGGTACAAACTAGGTGCACCTTAAGCTGCTCCTCCACTTAGCTGAGTTTGTTATTGAGGAGAACCGGTGGAAATAGCTGAGTGATTCAAATGGTTTAGATTACCTTCATTATTGAAATTTCTTGAGTTTGTCGCTGCCACGAAAGTATACTCACAAAAACAAAGGTGTCATGCTCGTTTCGTATTTCTGGAAACTTTTATCGAATTTCTTAAAAGTATAAAACCTGCGTCTGCTGAATATGGAACATATTAAATGGAAATCCTTTAGTAACTCCAAAATGGAAAGTGTAGCAGACCGATTATTAGAATTAACAAATTAAGTGAAATTCCTATAGAAATAGCTAAGGTATTTAAATAATCCTAATTTAATAATCTACCGGCTACAGCTTTCGCAGAACTTCCGCTACGATACTAGTGGATACAGAGACGACCTGCTTCAACTTAAACGGCACGGCCGGCTGTTGATAATCTAAAATCTAGTAACGAGGGATATGTTGATGAAACAATGTGCAGTGAAATTCAAATACCTACAAAGGCAAAAATTTTACAATTTTCGACGGAATCCAATTGCGCATTTTCATTTGGATAATTTATAACAGAAACGATTTGGCATAATTTTCATGAGTAGGTACATACAAATTTTGATTTGAACACTCCGCATTGATTAATTGTTCTAATTTAGTAAAATTTGTTTCATGGAACCTCCCAGGTTATCGGATAAAACCACTCAAAAGCAGAGCTTATTCAAAAAAGGGATGGAATTGTTGTAATGTACCAATTAATCAAAATTTGAGACATAAGTAATTTAAATACGGAGTTTTGTAATTCTCAATTTAAAATAGAGTATTTGATTAGATTATTCTTTAAAGTTTCTTTCAATGCCATAGAGGTCGTAGAAAAAGTACAGTGTTTAACTCGTCGAAATAATTTTAGCAAAAGTCGGTTGCCTAGTCTGGTAAAATGTTCTCGGGCTCAAAAAAAATGTCACTCGTTACACGAGATGCTATATCAAGAAACCGATCTCTCGAATTGAATGAAAATAGATTGATAGGTATTTCAATTGAAGCCTATAAATAAGTATCATATGTGTTTCCATTCAAATTGTTGAGAGGTGATATATAACTTCCAAGATACTGTGTATATTTATATACACATCGCCTCTCCAACTCGCTATAAAGCGTTGGATCATTTTGAATACATCGGAGATTAGAAAGGACCTCGCACCATTTCAATGGGAAATTGGCTTTCGGTAAATTTGCTCGACTTTTTTATATATTGTAGAATTTGTGATGCTGATCAAATGTCTCCATTGCGCCAAAGCTCTGAATTCAACGGATTAGATTATACAGGGTGCTGAAGTTGACTTTTCCAAAATTTCAAATGGCCATTGTGAAGACATTTTTATGAATCTATGAACCAAATCAACTATGCATCGATTATTCATACGGCCGAAACAAATCCACTTTAACGTATAATAATTCCTACACAGACCCACGATTTACAGGGTGAGTCAAACGCTAGCAAGTTCATTAGTGATTTCTAAAAAATTTCATTCATTTCCAGATATTCCAGAATCCAATTGATGATGTTAGCATCTCCTGAATCAAACTGACATATTATATGCAAGACGTTCTATTTCTCATGAAGCCGCATCCATCTTGCTTGTTGATTTATCCAAATACATGAATTCCAGATAACTCGGTGATAAACTGGATCATTTATGATGAAAGTTTACTATGCCGTTATACAAAATATACAGATTATATCAAAAATAGTGATACTTGCTGATGATTTCTTTGAAGTAGTTGGGCTTGATTAATTTTATTGAGGCATTTCTATTAACTTATTCTTTCGACACAATTTACTGTGGAATATTTCAAATATGTATAAATCTATATCAACCACAAGTAGTAGAATAACTTGAGTGACGAAGGTATAATATTGAAAAAAATAAACAAAAGAATGGACTATAGTTTATAATAGGTAATAAGATATACTCCTATTTTATTATAACAGATGTTGTAATATACAGAGAGAGACCTATACAGAGCGTATTAACAACAGCCAATTTCATTATTCCTTCAAGAGAATTTTAAATGCTTCATTTTCAAATTCCAGATAAATATATATGGAATTTCAGAATGAACCATAACATCTGAATTTACCTACATAAAAGTTATCCAATAGTTGGATGGACATAGATTATGTAGGAGATATTGGTAGGAACTAAAAAACAGTTCCGCGTATATTATATATACATAATGAAAGGAAAAACAATTTATGACGAGGTAGCAAACAACTCAAACGAATTATGATATGATCAAGATACAGAATATGATGATAGAGTCAGAACATCTGATTAAATTGTCCCTCTCTATGTGCAGCATGCTCTCTATGGGCAGCATCCTCTAGGTTTTTTCATGCAGTGTCTACTTTTCAATATTTTAAATTGTTTTCTTGTTTAGTTGTTGGAATTTTCTTATAGTTTTACAGCAATCGACTTATTATTCAGCAGTACAGATGTGGTTGAATAATTTCAGATAACTTGTAAAATACCCTGTATATGGGACTCATATGGTTCACAGCCGGCTACGAAACATATGTTCCTTTCATATACAGGGAGATTTGACTAAACCGTTGAATTTAAAGCGTATGTGCAATAGTTTGATCAGCATCATAATTTCTACATTAGATATGAAAAAAATTAAAATGAAAATTCACCCATTGAGAGGCGAAGTCAAGTAATGAGTATATTTTGCCAATTAGCATTTCTGCTAGTCATTGCTGGGAAGGTGATAATGGTTCGTTCTGAAATTCCATGTAAATTCGTCCAGAATCTGAAAATGAAGCATCTGAAATACTCTTAAGATTAATTAAATTGGTGGTTGTTACGCCAATATCATACACTCGGTATTCGTATGAATCGTCTATTTTGTAATGAAATATGAGTATATTTCGTTACCGATTATATATTGCAATTTAATGTTTTCATATAATATTTTGCAATATTTCACCTTTCACCTCTCACTCAAGTTATTTTATAACTTGTAGTGAATACAGATTCTTACAAATTTGAAATATTCCACAATGACTTGTTCAAAACACTTCAGAAGATTTGTTTCAATGAAATATGTGTTTATGAAAATGCATCAATAAAATGAATCTCAAGCCTAACTACAATAAATAAATCATCAACAACGGCCACTATTTTTGATATACCCTGTGTAACAACAGAATAAACTTTCTTCATAAACGGTCCAGTTTATTACCGAGTTATCTGGAATTCCATGTATTTGGATATATCAACAAGCAAGGCGGATTCAGCTTCATGAGCAATAGAACGTCTTGTTAATATTTCAGTCTGATTCAGGAAATGCTAACATCATCAATTGGATTCGATATTTGGGTCCTTCGAAATATCTGGAAATGAATGACATAACATAAACTTGCTAGCTTTGGACTCACCCCGTATATCGTGGGTCTGTACAGGAATCATTATACTTTATAGTGGATTTGTTTCAGCCATTTGAAATTTTGGAAAAGTCAACTTCAGCACCCTGTATAATCTAAACCGTTGAATTCAGAGCTTTGGCACAATGGAGACATTTGATCAGCATCACGAGTTCTACAATATATAAAAAATTGGAGCAAATTTACCGAAAGCCAATTTCCCATTGAAATGGTGCGAGGTCCATTTTGTTTGCAACCTGAATTGATTAGTGAATTAATGCAAACGTTTTTTGAGTAGGTCGGTAACGTAGGTAGTAATTTCTTAGAAAGCTTGTGAAGTTTACCACAACCACAGATTTCGGGAAATAAAAAAAAAAACAATTTTCTTTTTTTTATTCTTTTGACAAAGTTCCCAAAATCTGAGTTGGTGGCAAATTTTATGTATTCTGAGAAATTACTCCCTCCGTTCCCGACCAATTAAAAAAACTTTTGCATTATTTCCATAACCAATTCAGGTTGAAAACAAAATGTTGTAGTATAAAATAAACAAACAAAAAATATGCTGTCGTCATTGATGGAGGTGGCAAAGTTGTGGCGAGACTCATGACCTAGAGAGAAACGTTTCTTTGCGATTGCCATTCTTTCATATTTTTTTCGGCCGAGTTATTAATAAAAGTATAAACAATTAATGTATTCACTCTGATGAAAACTTGAAAATCGGGAACGATAAAGTACGATTTTTATTTGATTTCGTCATTTTGCGACTCTTTTGCATTTTTTCTCTACAAAATAATCAGAATTGTTAATAATTTACATTTTTAACAATGTTGCCGACCTTCTACGAGGGGCAAATTTTTACATTTTCATTGCGCACAAATAGAACTTTAGTGAAAGATTGCATTGTTTTGCTAGTTTTTCCCATTTTTTATTTTGAATGCTAAAGGGATTGGCCTATTCGGTCATGAAGAAATATATTCGTTAAAAAATCAATCCAAAGCTATCATCATAGACCTGTAAATTTTTCAACCGTCCTCGCAAGAGAAGGTGTATATCAATTGACAAGTTTACTAATTACATAGGTAGAGCGAATGCAATTTACAAGACTGTTCAAAATTAATTAAAGACATTTTACACGTTTGAATTGGCATGCCTGTCGGGGACCATTAATATGCTAACTATGTATGCTCGCACTGGGTTAAAAACTGCTTTTTGACATATTGGGAAATATATTGAAAATGCAGAGGTTTGAAAGGAGACCGTAATAAATAGTTGTATGGGTTACAATTCTAGGTGACTGTACAATTAAAATACAATTAAATTCAAAATAACTTAAGGTTAGATGTAATAATAGATGATGTATTCACATCTAGATTCCAGAAATGATATTAACATCAATTGAAAATGGAAATATCTACACAAAAGTTTTTTCAAGAATAAATAATTTCGATTGAAAGAAGCTCCATAATATTCTGATTTTGTTATAATCTTTAGAATATTATGGAGCTTCTTTCACTCAAAATTAATCATTTCTCTGGAAACAACTTTTGCGTAGATATTGTTACAATTTTTAGCGAAGTTTTCGTTCCATCTGCACAACTCATTTCAACTGATAATAATAACAATATGAAAAATGTCTTTATTTCCATACTATTCCAGTATTTCGAAAGTAATAATTACATTTTTTCGGAAATCTCAAGGGAGAGTTCACTCTAAACTGCTCTTCCATTCAACCCTTGTTATGGTCATTAAATACATGAATTTTTATTGATTGTAATACTAGCTTAAACTAGTTTATAACAACAATAAAATTATAGTTGAAAAGAGCAATTGAAAAATAGCCCATCAGAAACATTATTGATATTTTAGATATGATGTAGGTAATAGTTAAAGAGCTGTATATATGATTTACTGACAGATAAGGAAACCTGCTGGTCATGACATAGCATTCTTGGTGTTGCCCAAAGTCTCCTGGATGTAGTTTTAGAAAGTCTCCAGGTCAAGGTCAAGGAGGGGGGGGGGTTGTTTCGTTTGAAAACTAGTCAGTTTGTGACAATCTGCTGGTTTCACATTTCAGTAGATATGGTGCTGAACATACCTTCAGCCAAGTTTAACCCGCGTACGAGGTCAAGATCCAGAGTTATGCCGAAAAAACAGTGATTTTTGAAAATCGCGGTATTTTGACATTTTGTACATATTGAAATTGAAACCCTTTCAAAAAACTTCGTTCTATCAGGGGGGGCATGTCAGCATACCCTTAAATCTAATATTGATATTGTGAACCTCATTTCATTTTTTTTTAAGTATGAAGGCTACTTTTTTGTTATTATTTTATGGTATAAACATAGAGATGAAATGTCTCGCCTTGTCTTACTTCATATTCAGCCAACCCAATTCTTTGAGTTTGTGAGTTACCCTGTCCTACTTTCCAATACCAGTAATAAACCTAACACAAGAATTTTGAACTCGGTGGATTCTGTTGACCGTATCCTGGTCCAAATAAGGGCCATAAACAGGCACACAAAAAGATTGTTTGTTGTGAAAGTACTAGGATCCTACACAAACTCTGTCTGTGGGGATATAGTAATCTTAATGCAGCATAAGATCGTTGTACACTGCACGTGATATGTTCTCGAAATCTTAATGATGTACATATTTTCAATCCAAGATTTTTCACACAACCAGAAAATTTCAGAAGTTGTCCATTGACATTGATGTGAGTCGATTGAGTTAGTTCTTCAGATTTTTCCCAAAAAAATAACAATTGATTTATTTGGATTGAGCTTGAGAGAGTGATCGGCTGATACATCCGAAATTTTTTTAAGGTCATTATTAATTTTGAATTCTGCTATTGCATCGTCGCTAGGAATATATTAGTGATATATCTGTGTGTCATTTGCATACATGTGAATATTACAGTAGTGTAAAAATGTTGGTAGTTGGCTAGTATGTATTGTAAACAGTAGAGGGCCAAGGATGGATCCTTGTGGCACACCACTGGTAATCGTACGACAGCTAGAAAACTCATCTTTTATTGTGTCTACTTGCGAAAATCTGGTTAAGTATGATTGAAACAAAATATCGTGGCTAATTGTATCGAAGGCCTCACTAAAGTCTAGGAGCACGAGAACTGTAAAAAAAACCTCATCATTTGCTGGTACAATATCGTCGAATATATTGAGTAATGCAGTTATGCAACTGTGATCAGGGCGAAAACCAGACTAGGTGGAAGGTAAAATATTATTAGAGTTCAAGTATATTCAAAGTTGAGTTTCAATGTTTTATTTTGGGAGTTGATAAAATCAAGGCTTTCTTCCTCTAACAATAACACTCTGGTGGTTATTTTGCAGATCTAAGAGGTATCAAACTGAATATCAATGCATGAGATTTTTAAAACCTCACTCGCAATACATCAAATTTGCTCACGGATCATGAGAAACACATTTATATACTTGGATTAGTGTTCAATATTACTTCTCTTGAAGCTTTTGTTAGGAAAACATTTCTGTAATACAGATCCATACCATTCGGATATCGAAAACGGTGGATATGAGTCAATTGATGTTTCGATCATTAATCGCCACCTTCAATATTTAAAATCAAAATTTTACAAAAAATATTGTTATAGGTGAGCATTTTCTATGAAGCAAATTCTGATGTTTTTGAAATTTTATCTATGACACCTCCGATAGTTCGTTTTTCAGCAATGAGAATTCCTAAAATGACTTTTATATTCATTAGAAAATATTTTATGAAGAAAAGCAGCCTCTTATTTCGTTTGCATGACTATTTATATGTCATTTGCTGCCTGAAGTTCATGATACTTTTGTTAAAATTGGTTTACCAAACGAGCAAAAATCTTGTTTTTTAAAAAAAAAACTTTTATTTTATCAAGCACTTTTTAGCATTAGACTTTGTTCAATTATCTGTCTTAATAGGTGCGCCAGGTGCAAATATGTACCATAATGACATGCGTATGTTTGCTACCACTGCCATCTAACTTCATGGCAAGTACTCACTTCACTGGATGCATACACACATAAAGTTCAACTTTTCATGAGAAGGAAAAGGGTCCGAGGCCCGAGCCCGCCCGAGTAAAAATTACTTCGTAATTTACTACTTCCGGAACCACATGAAATTTTTCGGAATTTCTACACGTTCTTCATCTATAGCCTTCAGATGGGCAGAGGGGTAAAATAATTCGACGGTCCGATGTTTTTTACTATTTTTACATAAATTTTCGATTTTATCCGAGTTTAGTTTGTCGAAAAAATTACCGAATTCCTACGCGTTCAATAACTAGCCTTCAGAAGGGTAGGGCGCTAACATTATTCGAAATTGAATAATTCGTCGGTCCGATGTTTTCAGTATTTTTACGAATTTTTTTCATTTTATTGTCGGGTGTTTTTTCAAGACGCAGGTAGTCCGAGCCACCCTAATGACATTTTATACGTCGTAGTTTTCCACGTCCGGTAATTTTCCGAATTCCTACTCGTTCTCTATCTAGCCTCAGGAGGTTAACATTATTCGAAATTAAATTATTTATTCGATGGTCTGTTGTTTTTCACAATTTTTACGAATCATTTCGATTTAATCTTCGCGAGAAGAAGGTAGGGGTTCGAGCTCAGCCGACCACCATGTTTTTTACGTAATATTCCACGTCTGATATTTGTCAAAATTCCCACGCGTTCTTTGTCTAATCTTAAGAGGGGGCAGATGGTAACCTTCAGGGGTAGGGCAGGGGGTATATATTATTCGTAAATCAATTAATCAACGGCTCGATGTTTTTCAGTATTTAAACGGGTTTTTTCGATTTTATTTTCGCGAATTTTCACAACTTTTTTCGAGAAGTGGAGTCTGAGCCCCCGACTTACATATTTTTTACGTTGTAATTTTTCACGTCAGAAACCGTGTTTTTCACTATTTTAAAGGATGTTTTAGATCTAATTTTTCGAGCTATCGCTCCCGATCGATATAAATCTCTCGTGAAAACGTACAGCAGAAGACAAGATCAACATTAACAGACCGGACATAGGAGCAATGGGACCAAGGGTTAACCACTTATAAGAACGGGGGTGACCTGGCTGTCCAATAAGTCGAGAACAAGTCAACAAAAGGATCAATCTGCCCGCCTGGCTTACCCTAGAAAGAGTATGATTTATAAGCTTGATAAGGTGACTTACGACATTTAACTGGAAACAAATGGAAGGTATGGAGCAGACTTACCAAGCCTGAATTTTTTTATATCGTATCTAGGAAACAGACCATACAAGGTCAGATATCAAGGTCACTGTTCGGGAAAATATCATGCAAACAGGAGTCCAACTTGGGACCACTTTTATTCTTAATTTTGATCAAGGACTTACCGCAGAACCTAAGCTATTCTGAATGTTCAATGCTTGCTGATGACCTTAAATTGTAAATGAAGATGACTGCCACCACCTCCAGATTCAGTATAGACTCAGCGTTCTTATGGTCTGTTGAAAACGACTTGCCATTCAATAAATTGAAATGTGTCGAATTATCGTGTACAAATAATAACGACTCACTAGAATATGATACTCTATTGAAAAGGACACATTGCAGAAAGTAAAAAAGTTAGGGATTAAGGCGTTGAGTATGATGATGCACTTTCATTCGATCACACATTGAGTAAGGTAGCGCACAGGCATTGAAAAGTTTGGAATATGTGCAAAGGAACTCCAGGTATTTCCAAAATTGGGAAACAATTAAATCACTCTATAATTATATGGTTAAACCCAAACTTGAGTAATGTTCTGTAATCTGGCACCCAACAACAATTGTAAATTCTCACATATTCGAAAAAATACAGAATTGTTTATTGAGATTTCTGTGTATAAAAAACACCACATTTACCCAGACTACAGAACAATCAGATCGGCAAGTCTTGGAGATGAACTCGATTTGATGAGCTTGGAAACTAGAAGACAATAATAGCATCAGTTAATATGTGTTATAAATTGCCCAACAAGGCTTACAACTGCCCCAAACTAAGAGCCCTTCTCCAGATAAGAGTCCCCCATCGTGCCACTAGATACAGGCAATTTCTAGAAATTCCACTTACTCCTTCAAGTAATTTCTGTTATCCAGGTACCGCAATCTGGTATCTGAACTTAGTTTTTACATGTGTCCCAGAAAGTTTTTCAATGAATTACATTGTTACTAGTTTTGATCTAGATATTTTAAAACATCTTTTGTTGCTAGTGAATATATTTATACAGTACACTATATTACATCTCTGCCAATTATTAGTTTTAGGTTAATCTAAAAAGTTCTTGTAACTTGTTTGAGAGATAAATAAATGAATAATATAATTATCCGTTTCAATAACTGAGCAGTGTATATTTGAAACTTGATTTAATGTCGGTTCAAATTCAGGTGAGTTTGTAAAACGGAATCCTATTGGAGCTATTCAAAATAGTCATTAGTTCAATCAATGAGAGTGGAATCCAAGAAATATCCATAAAGTATAACCATTTGAAAGATATTAAATTCTTGGATGAGGCAATAATCAACTATATCAATATGAATAACTTTATTTCTATTTTGAAATGCCAGTTCGTTAATTTCAATGAACCACTAACCAGAAATCGTAATTATAAAATATAAATTACTACACAATTTCTATGCCGTAACAAAGATACTTTATCGTGTTGAAGAGCGAATGCATATCATTTTTCTTCTCGTTTCATTTACGATTCTTTGTCGGCAGGAATCTACCATAGAAATATATATACAGTGCGTTCATAAAGTGTGGAAACGCTCTATTATCTTACGAGTTGATTATTTTCGGAGGAAAAGCTCGGACAGGTCAATTTTGTATTTTAGTTTTCCACCTTTTTTAGAAAAAAATAATTTTTTCCCCTACCACCTGTATATTTTTATGTCAAAAATTGAATGGCCATATTTTTTTGAGTTCAACCATACCACATACGTCATATCTTACACTTCGAATAACAGTATTCTGAGTATAAAGGAAACCAGTGTTCATATTTCTCAGCATTCATTTCTTTATTCATTTTGCAACGTAAACCTAAGAACTACTCAGTAGTTAGTACGAGTATATTGCTACACTTGAATAGTAGGCTAAGCAAACATATGAAAGCCCTTAGCAACCAGACAATAAGTTCTTAGTTACCATTGCATATGTCACACTGGTTTTCTTTATACTTAGTATACTGTGATTCGAACTGTAAGATATGACGTATGTGGTATGGTTGAACTCAGAAATATATGGGCATTCAATTTTTGACATAAAAATATACCCTTTCAATTTAAAAAAAATATCGATGACGTCATATCTTGAAAGGTGGTAGGGAAAAAAATATTTTTTTTCTAAAAAAAGGTGGAAAACTAAAATACAAAATCGACCTGTCCGAGCTTTTCCTCCGAAAATAATCAACTCGTAAGATAATAGAGCGTTTCCACACTTTATGAACGCACTGTATATTATATAGTTACTCAAGAATGCTAATCCCACCAAATTTCAAGACGAAAAGCATGCCGCGTATGCGACCCGTTTACGATGTCGTCATCAGTGTAGTTTCGGTAGATCGTTGCCAAGTTTGAAAATAATTTGGTGTTTTTTATTATGAGGCAATGAAACAAATGTCATTTGAAAGAGAGAAATTTGACAGCGTATTTAGGACCTTTTAAAACCGAAAAGAACCATTTAGACATAGATTATTCCAAATTTTAGGCGCGAAAGAAACTTATTTAAAACAATAATGTACCCCATGCTACTGTAATTATAATGACCGAGCAACAGTGCTTTTTCATAAACAGGAAGACTCACTAAGATCTGTCACTCTTGTCAGAGATCAGAGACGGTTTTTAGAATTTTAAATTTTCTCTTGTCGTTTTGTGTGGTGTTTGTTGTCGTTGGTTATTCTTTCATCATTTGTGAATTTGCATTAATCTTGTTCCTTTAAAGACAATTTCTAATAAAGCCGTTTCTTCCTACAAATAAACAACTGTTTAGTGTTGTGTAAAGGAAAAATACCTGAAATAAATCATTTTTGCTAGATAATGAAATTTTTTATGTACCTATATGCTTTGCTCAAAATAGCATAAATATTATTTTAGCTTGACAAAAAAGGCATGACTTTTGGTTATTGTTTTCGAAGAGACCCCAGAACATGTGAGTGAGAAAATTGTAATTTGTGGCAGACATTTTTCTCATGAAGATTCATGTGAAAACGACAATAGAATAATTTGAAACCTAGTGCAGCACCAATACTGTGTCTGCGTAAGCATGCATGGCGAGTGATACAACTTTCTGCCACACCGCTTATATTATGAGTTCTAGATTCCTACAAAAAGTACTTAACATACACAGAATCAGAATCGCATCAGAAAATTATTGTCAATATGCTTTACTTTGAAGGTAAGGAAAATGCTTCTGGCCTCACTTTTTCATGCATCCCCATTGTGGAAATTGCACTAAGGTACAAGCAATAGAGCATAAAATACGTGAGTTTTTAACAAAAATACTAGTAGGAAACCGACTATGCCATCACATGGGGGATAATTCGAAGTTATATTCTGATATGTTTTCGACTCGCAACTGTCATTTATTAATTTGTTATAAACATTTAAATAACAAAAAACGTGTTTTTTAAAATTGTTTTGCTTATAAAATGAAAACTAATAGAGCAATCCGGTTGCTCCAATGAAAAGAATTGTAGATAATTGAAATAGAACCTGGTCGGATCATTAGCAAAGGAGAAAAACTGGAAAAACCGGAAAATTTTGCAATTTTTTGAAAAATTCATAACTCCGCCATTTTTCAAGAAGTAGGATTGGCCTTTCTCCTGAAAGTATTGAATCATGTGTTGTTTATGTGTGCACAAAACAGGCACTGTCGGATCGTTAGTTTTGGTACAATTGCAATTTAAATTTTTTTTGCACTGTATTTCAGCGTGCCTGGATGCTCTAGTGATAGCCCGATTTCAATTTCTCAAACATATTATGAAAGTAGAAGTATACTACTACAATGGTGCGAAATGGGTGAAAAATGCATGCAAACATGACTGAAAATGACCGAGCCCGCGTTAGCCGCCGTTTGGTAGGAGAGAGGGGAAATCTTCTAATGAACGAGTTACGTGATAATACGCTTGCCCTCATCACCCGCTCACTCCTTCCACTCGACCGCTTCTACCAGTTCAGCCGTTTTGAGTCATGTTTGCTAGCATTTTTCACCCATTTCGCAGCATTTAAGCGCGAAATGAGAATATACATTTTGTGGTACTGTTCTTCTACTTTCAAAATCAGTTCTAGGAATTGAAATCGGACTATCACTAGAGCATCCAGGCACGCTGCAAGATAGTGCAAAAAAAAATTCAAATTGCAATTGTGCCAAAACTAATAATCAGTCAGAGCCTGTTTTATGCACACATAAAGTACACATGATTCAGTACTTTCATAAGAAGGGCCAACCCTATTTCTTGAAAAATGGCGGATCAAATCGTCAAATCGGGGTATAAAACATCCCATTTTGTTCGTATTTCAATTATTTACAATTCTTTCCATATTGCTCTATTTTCATGTTATAAGCAAAACAATTTTAATAAACACGTTTTTTGTTTTTTAAATGTTTATAACAAATTAATAAATGACAGTTGCGAGTCGAAAACATAACAGAATATAACAAAGAGATATCTTCCATGTGATGGCACAGTCGGTTTTCTACTAGTATTTTTGTTAGTAAAAAATGCTCTATTGATTGGCCTATAATACAACCAGAAATACTCGTAGAAATAGCATGTTAATATCTTCAAATGATTTAAATTAAATGCAGTTGCATATTCTGACATGAATCGTTCTAGAAAAAAAACTCGAGCTTCCAAGCATCCAATTTTATAAATCCACTTTGATTTGAAATTATTCATGATATAAGCTGAAATAAATTTTCATAGTTTTTTGTACTTTCAATTAATTTTTCAATCCAGTGCTTCCTTGAAATTCGCACCGACGATTTGGGGTGATTCCGTAGGTTTTTGTTGGTTAACTACAGCTGAAAAGTGAATGTGACACCAAAAATCAGTCGCTTCAGAGCGATAAATAATAATAATAACCGTACTCTACTTTCTGATGGCCTTTGCTGAATACTTGGGATCATAAATATGTGAAAATATGTATTCAAATCGGCTAAATACAAATAACAGGTATAAGTACAATGAGGTTTCCAACCTTATTCTCCGAGATTCAGAATTAGCGTTTGTTAATCTCCACAAATACCATATTTTACTAAAACCGGGCCTGTTACAAAAATCCATAATAACGCGCATGCGCATTGCGGACTAGCCTGAACTTTTTACAACACTTTTGACATGGGGATCAGCATTCTAGAGTAAGTATATAATATATATTTCTATGGAATCTACTTCCAATTAGAGCTCTTGGAATAAACTGCATAAATGATTGTTTTTTTAAAGATTTTTGAACAAGGACATTTTCTGCGTTGACAATGTAGTAGTAGACGTGTTTCAATATATTGTCCTCAATGAATGAAAAATTGTCCATCAAATAAACACTATTTAAAAAATAGATCTTTTCACGCACTATATCTTGTAAAAAATAGTTCTCGATTTGGTTATGATATGATGTAGTAGATCTTCTCCATCAAAAGGTATAACTGAGCCTATTCCATGCAATGACTAGCGTTAGAGGACCCAAAGTATCAGCTGCATAAGATTATTTTGATTTTTGTCAACTTTTTGAAAATAAGGCTCAACGCCACCTACACAATGCTTTACTCCAGACACATTTTCTTTAAAGTTTAAAATTAATAAATGTGTGATTTTCTACAAAATCCAAATAGGCTATTAAAACTACATGTGATGCAAACTTATTTATTTTTGACCCTGTATACATAAGGTAACTTCACAAAATTTCTATTTTTGAAGAGGTAGTTTGAGTCTGAAAGTAATACACATTCGATTTTTCAATTCAATTCAATTGTTTATTCAAGTGGCTGATACATATTAACAACCAATGGTTTGTGCATGGAGATAAGGATATTAACTGAAATAATCATAATAAATTGTCGATATCGAATAAATTCAAGAATTGTAGCTTGACCTAAAACCTTATTTAATATAAAAGAAATATTCAATTTTTTCATTGATAGAGACGATAACATTATTTATTTGGAAATTGATCAGTCATAGTGAATTTTAAAATTTTTCTTTTATATTTTTCAGGGCAATTTATATTTTTTTTGCACTTCCGGGAATAAATTGCCAACTTGAGTCCCGTATAACAGAGACTAAAATGTATCTTTCAGTCCCTAGGGATATAAAGTTGCATTTCAAATCCCTAGGGACATAAAGTAAAATTCAAACTTTACCGTTATCATGTCAGCTGCCTTATCTGTATCAAAATTTGAAGATTTATTCATTTCTTTATTCATTTTCTTGATATTCTGTTAGTCAAGTTACGATTCGTTTAAATGTCAACATTAATTGAAATGTCACTGAATTAAAAAAAATTGTTGTCACTGTTGCTATAACGTTACCTACTGAGTAATTCAAGTACCGTGTTTATATAACTCATCAAAATTATTAATTGTATCATTGTTGAAAGTTATAATACTGGGAAGTGCAGAAAATAGCGTATATGCCTCAGGACTATACGAGATAAATAAATAAACATCACGAGCGGGATTAAAAGATTCACTTTAGTCCCTTGTTATATAATATACTATTTATTTCATCTGGTAGATTGTTGTACGCATGTATGACAATGTAAATTGCATATTTTTTTAGAAGTGTTGTTTTGGAATCTTGGAATTTCTCATTGGGTTCCTGCTTGACTTCTATATAGGGCGTCCCTCCGGGAACTGCATCGATCATTATATAGAAAACCATAGGTGGGCCGAATTTGAAAATTTGGGATTTCACTACTGTTGATAAGTGCTATCCGGCTAAAATATTTTGAAGATTGTAGCACTTCCGGTTGTACCGGAAGTGGACCCCAACTTCGTTATTTTAAATAGGACACCCTATATATTATCAAGGTTTTAGATTTCACGCATGATTCTGAACATGTTTCATGTATAATGTCCTATACCCAAGTTTTCGAAATATTTCAAATTTTAAGTTGAAAATTGCGTTTGCAGATTTCTGTACATGATCATTTATTTTCGATTGTGTATCGATTTATTCGTAGGAGAGGACCCAGTTCAGTAGAATTTCACCAGAAAATGATATAGATCCGGTTGAAAACATTATTGTTAGTCTATTTTTTCAACTGGAAACCCCCCAATTTTATATTCTCATTCGATTCGGCATCGAAAATGAAGCTAATTTTGAAAAAGGTTATGTATGCCTACACTCAACAGTTTTCGAAATATTGGCGAATTAAAATGTCTCAGTTCCAGAAAATCTCGTATTCTTGAGTTTACTTATTCTTAGTTGGCCATGGCGCCCGCAGTTGCGTTGGAAACAATCAACTGCCACGAAAATGTCATTGTAACCAATCATGCCGGCTCGTTTGAATTATTCGAATTAAGATTACTTAGTTCTATTTATTATTTATCGCGAATGTAATATGGTTATCTCAAGAACATGTGATATATTTGCTATTCGGTATCCGCAAAAAAATTACAGTAACACACGACTTTTTTGACAAACGACCTTTTGCACTAACAGTAGCGCCATGTCACTATACCATATTCTAAAACTGACTGCACTAGATCATAATAAATAGTAAAAATAGTTCGATGTGATAATATATTCGATAATGTTGAAAAGGGAATTAGTTGTATTCTGTTAGATACTACAAAATAGCTACTTCAATTCGTCGTAGGTTTTCTCCATTCCCAGAGGAGTCATGTTTTGGTTCAATTTTCAATTGAGAATGTTTCACTTTTCAACATGAATCCAAGAGAGGTTATCTTGAAAGATTGAAAATATCGACTAAAGTTTGTCTTTCAGTCGCAGATGATTCCACATCTGACTTTATGAACATCCTGTTCATATTTTTAATAAAATAAATATTCGAAAAGATTTTGAATTTTGATTAGAGTACACCGCCGAAGTAATTTTTTAATATGATCGATATATTTGCTCCATTTCAAAAATAAGTAGATAAATACGCCTATGTATTTGGCCTCGTGTACCTCCTCAATACCATTTTAACAAACATATTTTTGTCATGTATTTTTATTTTATTGATATTGCTGGTGTACTTTCATTCTTTTTGCCTGTAACTTCATTAACAATTTTCCATATTTTCTTTATATCTTTGAAGTTTTCATCAATTTGCGATTTATAAGTTGTTTTATGAGCTTCTAATTAATGTATTTAATGTGTTTCTGTTTCTCTTCAGTATCTCTTTTATTTTTATTATTATTAAAATGGGGCAGGGACTGAGAACAACTTTGCTAGTTGCTAAAGGTCTACTCAAGTCAAAATACTCTGCAAAGAAAGTTAAGTTGAATTTCAGACAAGACCAACAAAAAGCATACTACGACCAAACATCCAAACCTCTAAGGGCCGGTTTATCAAAGCAGGGTTAGGTTAGTTTAACCCTGGGGTAAATGCTAACTCCAGGATAAACTGTTTATCAAGTCGAGGTTAAAAATAACTTCGGGTCAAAGTCAGAGTTAATTTGACTCCAGCTTCAAGGTGGAGGTTTTCTCTTTTATCCCCGACTTAACCTACAAAAGTTTCGCGAAATCTAACGTTTGCGAAGTCGTGTGTCGTGTCGTGTACTAATAACAGTGATAATATAATTATGGAAGCGTTTGATGAGATGAGTGACGATGATGGGGATATTTTGGAAATGATTGAATATGGGAGGCGACCCTACACAATGAGGCAACGGAATAATCCGTTTGAAGAATACGATGATGTCGACTTTTTCACTAGGTTTAGACTACATAAACCTACGGTGTTGTGGATGTTAGCACAAATAGAAGCTGCTATTGAGTCTTCAACTCATAGGTAAAATAAATTTTCCATATCCAGCTGAATGCTCCATAATAAAATGTCTTGAATGTAATTGTAGGAATCATTCTGTGTCTCCTATGAATAAATTGTTGCTCACATTAAGATATTATCCTACTGGTAATTTTTTAATAACAGCTGGAGATTGAACACATCTTAGGGCTGCCAAATACACGAACCTATACCGCTCCTTCACTAGAAGCATTAAATTCCTGGCCCAACTTTCGCCAGACACATTCTTTTTCCCTCCAAGATACTGCATCAGTTTTTTTGAAATTCAATTACGCCCTTATATTTATTGGCGACTTTAATCAACAGCAACCTGTCCGATGGAGAGAAATTTAGACCCCTGGCACTTTTCACTACACTCATGGTTATCTTTGGACCTCAATTTATTCCTTTTGTAGTTTTAAATTTGCTATTTTGATTTTTGATTGTCTATATGACAGTTTGAAGTTGAATATTTGAATCTGTATCCTGGTGGCTGTCAGAATTTTTCTACCAATCCTAATCCACAGGGAGCGGCAACTCTGTCGCAAGTATTACCAACCACACGATATTCAGAGCCGGTTTTTCAATGCAGTGTTAAATATGAGTGTTAACAGACACTGGGGTTAAGCTATCACCAGGTCAAAGTGGGTGTTAGATGCGCATCCGTTTATCAATTACATATTACGGTGAGAGTTACGAAATCCCTAAATATCGTGTGGTTGGAAATACTTGCGACAGAGTTGCCGCTCCCTGTGGATTAGGATTGTTTGAAAAAATTCTGACAGCCACCAGGATACAGATTCAAATATTCAACTTCAAAGTGTCATATAGACGAAAATCAAAATAGCAAATTTAAAACTACAAAAGAAATAAATTAAGGTCCAAAGATAACCATGAGTGTAGTGAAAAGTGCCAGGGTTCCAAATTTCTCTCCATCGGAAAGGTTGCTGTTGATTAAAGTCGCCAATAAATATAAGGGCGTAATTGAATGCAAAAAAAAACTGATGCAGTATCTTGGAGAGAAAAAGAATGTGTCTTGTTCTGTAATATTTTTTTCCACAAAACAGACCTTATCATTTATGTGCGTACCTGGTGACTGAATCTTGATGTGTGTACAATCCAAGGAACCTATAGTTCTTGGCATCCGAGCAATTTCATTAAATTTCATCCGTGTTTCGAGGATCTCTTGATCATCTCTTGGCATTTGAATATGCTGTGGTGCTAGTGATACCAGAGCATTGGTAACTGTTCTTACAACATTACATGCTGTAGATTTGCTTACATTTTTATGCAATCTCCAGCTGTTATTAAAGAATTACCAGTAGCATAATATCTCAATATGAGCAACAATTTAGGAGACAGAATGATTCCTACAATTACATTCAAGACGTTTTATTATGGAGCTTTCAGCTGGATATGAAAAATTTATTTTACCTATCAGTTGAAGACTCAATAGCAGCTTCTATTTGTGCCAACATCCACAACACCGTAGGTTTACGTAGTCTAAACCTAGTGAAAAAGTCGACATCATCGTATTCTTCAAACGGATTATTCCGTTGTCTCATTGTGTAGGGTGGCCTCCTATATTCAATCATTTCCAAAATATCCCCATCATCGTCACTCATCTCATCAAACGCTTCCATAATTATATTATCACTGGTTTTAGTACACGACACGACATACGACTTCGCAAACGTTAGATTTCGAGAAACTTTTGTAGGTTAAGTCGGGGATAAAAGAGAAAACCTCCACCTTGAAGCTAGAGTTAAATTAACTCTGACTTTGACCCGAAGTTATTTTTAACCACGACTTGATAAACAGTTTATCCTGGAGTTATCATTTACCCCAGGGTCAAACTAACCTAACCCTGCATTGAAAAACCGGCCCTTAAGGGTTTCGTAACTCTCACCGTAATATGTAATTGATAAACGGATGCGCATCTAACACCCACTTTGACCTGGGGATAGCTTAACCCCAGTGTCAGTTAACACTCATATTTAACACTGCATTGATAAACCGGCCCTTAGTAAATTATATCATAGACAAAAAGTATTGTTGCAACAAGGAGCAAGATGTTGGAACCTGGAACAGTAGTGAGAGGCAGAACCTATTGAATACCTAGTTGGTATAGATGATGGCGTTTATAGAAGAAATTGCAGGTTTTGAATACCTCTGCAATAAAATTAACCAGAAAAGAAGCAGCACCACCAGATAGGCTGAATTTTTGAAATTATTATTGAACTGATTGTGTTATATGTTTTTGACGAAAGTATAATTCATTTTTGGACTCAAAGAGAGGCGTGTCTTTTGTGACCTCAGCGTTGAATTGTTATTTAAATTGTGTTACTGATCGACAAGCGTAAGGATGCCTCCGAGAATTGGTTGCGCAGTAGACAAAACCCTGGAGTGGGGCAGGAGCTCAATCATTCCGATGATAACCAGTCGTAAACAGTAGTCGATCTTTGTCGCACATCTACTCACGCTTTTTATCGTTTGCGCATCTCAGAGGCATCCATCCTTACGCTTGTCGATCTGTACTTAAATGGTTAGATGCACTGAAAAAAGGATTTTTTGCATCAACGCATATTTGCGTTGATTCAAAGAGATTGTATTCTTGAATAGGTCCAACCAAATATTAGATTTTTTGACGGATTCCTCTTGCAAGGAAAACATTTTGAAAAAAGTGAACACTTGCTTCATAAGTTGGTTGAGGCAAGAATATTTTAGATTCAATAATGGGCACTATTTTGTTGAATCATGGAAGTAGGTTGAGACAAGAATATTGCAATTTCAATAATGAATACTATTTTTCTATCAACTTGGAAGTTGAGTTCCAATCTGCACTTTGCACTCGGTTATAAAATATAGAATAGAAGCCATTTTCATCTTGGCAACATTGAATAGATTAAACAAAGCATAGATTCACAACTACAAACAATTAAGGTATAAATAATGGTTTTATATGAGAATCGTTTTAAGTTTAATAGCTGTTTTCTCAATAAAACCAGTTAGTAGTGAAGCATATTGCAGTTTGATAGAATACATAAACGCCACTCGCTTTTAGACACAAAACTGTAGAAGACCTAAATATATTTCACTCATTTTCACAACTGGCCCATAATGAGCCAAATTCAGTTTCGATATTGCATTTTTACTGTATAGAAACAGTTTCCACTGGGCACAAAACTAACATTCATATAGGTACGCATAGCCTCATAACCTCCAAATCAAATGGTCAAACTGAATGAAATGGTCGAAATGGAAGTCGTACTCACAGGTTGCGGTGCCGCCACCTGCTTTGATTGCTCATTGGTTGAATGTGTCACGTGGCACGGGTAGTGATATCTACCAAGGAATTATATTATTGTTTCAAGAGGATTATGTTTCACAATGAGTTAATGTGAGTGTTTTCTAGGATGAAGAGTAGAAGCAAGCAAATTTCAAGAGAATTTATGGAAAGAAGCAAACATCTCAATCAGTTTGAATTGAGCGTATATTCATCAATTAGAAATAATTATTCTTTTCAGAAAATTATTCTATTCAAGAGTATGTATATTTTTTATTGAAGAAATCTTTTTTATCTGTGTGGGAATTCCTAAATTTGTTTTCATATTTTTTTTCTTAAGAAAGAACATTTGTTATGTATGTGTGTCTAACATGGTTGTCAGATATCTGTCAGAAGTCAGTAGTCAGTGGGCGCGTAGTGAGACAAATAAATGTTATTAATAAATCACACGTCCGCAATTCTCCTAATAAGCCTGAACACTTCTAAACAAACATAGCAATGGCTTCTTTCTGCGGGAGAATACACTGAAAGAAATAATTTGTAAGTGATAACAAAACGACTTGGTTAACAATTTTCTTGTTTGGGTAGCAATAATTTTCAATGAAATATACCAAACTACAGATTGTTGCATTGCTACAGGAATAATATGGAAATTGTTATCGAAATATTGTTAGTGTGACAATACATTTCAGTTGAAAGAACAAAACTTCATTGTTACAAGAACAATATGCAAATTGTTATAGAAATATTGTTATTTTGATAATACAATTCAATTGACTGAACAATGTTATTCAATGGTTTCGACAAAACAAGAATTCAACCGGATACTAAAATTTATTTCAGCAATAATTGACTTGTTATCACTATCCAAAACTGAGAAATTCAGTTATAGATACGATACCTATTATTGTTAGCGAGGATGAAAAATTAATTGAAAAAGTAGAAGACAATCCTCGTTTAGTTATGATGCTAAAACCGCTTGATAAAGCTACAGTGTAGCGAAACATGTCGAGAGTATAATAAATTTCGTTAATATTTAATCGTGTTCTACCTTAGTGTTATATACAATGGATTTCCATCAAGTGAAGACAATGCGAATATTTCATCCACAATAATTATTGTTTTTCCATATTATGATTTACGCGCTCTTATAATTCAATTGTATATATAACACATTTTTACATTACCTTCTACGAAGCCCCCGTGGCCCCATGGTTAGTGTTGTTCGCTACCAAACAATAAATTGAATACATCGACGGTTCAAACCCACAACTCTGAAATCTTTTTTATTTAACGGCGTTAGAATCATCTTTTGTTTCGTTACTTCAACCATATTCACTTAACAATTTTGAGATGGTTAGTGTAATTATATATCTGGTTGTGCCTATACTGACAGAAGTATAAGGTTACCGTAACATTATTTTTTGCTACCCTAACCAAAAATGTTTTTCAGTGTATGGCCGTGTACACACAACTCCACTGGTGTAGTAGCGCATCGATGAAAGTAGTCTTTGAAAAAATTGTTAAAATTTCACATGTGTTTTCGCACATGACAGAGTCGTGCCCCATTTAAGTTTCCGTAATTGGTGGTCCCTGTATGTGTAAAGCAGAAACATAATAATATATGAAAACTCTCGGATCTAACCGGTGATACAGCGTTTTTTCAATGACTTTCCTCATTCTGAGAGGAACTAATGGTACGGTAAGGAAAAATTGAAACGACAAAAAAACTAGCTGACAATTTTGAAAAAACTAACCGTGCTTTCCTTGAAATTAAGATCTGATAAATAGATAGCCAGCTTACCTAAAGGCTATAGCCATGTGAAGTGTTCTAGGAGAACCTACCCTAAACAAACAGTTCAAGTAAACTATTATTCGAATTAAAACGACACGGCCCCAAGAATAGTGTATAGTCTTCCACATTTAATACGATGTCACGACTACTACATAACCAACAAATCACCTCGACTATTCTAATCACGTTCCATTATTATTAATGCCCAGCTACGCCGATTACTGGCCCAATAATATAGCCACAAAACGACAAATTAATTCGAACGCGAGTTCCCTGCTGACAGTTGTAAATGACACTTTACAGCAGACGGTCGTGGCATGATGGGTATACGTAGGTGGATTCTGGTAGAAGATAAAAATTATCATTTTCAAGAATTACGACCGTATATTATTACCTTGTGATGGCTAGCACACGTGTTGTTCGATTGCTGCTATCAGACAAAATTCCTTATTTTTAATAAGTTCTATACGAGGGTAGTTTGAAGACTTGTTCCAAAAACTATGCTACTGAAAATAATACTTCCAGAGACAACAACTTCAAGTTTCATACTTGAGCCTTACCGTGTACATGTTCATCCAATAAAGTGAATCTTTAAAGTTCACCAAAACCAGCTGTTGTAATTTTAAGCACACAAATTAGTTATCAATTTGGAGTGCGGACACCTATATTTTAGGTAGTTCAATCGTTTGATTGTAGGCTCGTTCAAGGGCGTACTCATTTTATATTATACACCAAGTAATAGAGCATAAAATAAGTGAGTGTTTAACAAAAATACTAGTAGGAAACCGACTATGCCATAAAGACAGTCCGTAGTTATATTGTGTCATGTTTTCGACCCGCAACTGTCAACTATTAATTTGTTATAAACATTTGAATAACAAAAAACGTGTTTTTTAAATTGTTTTGCTCA
The DNA here is from genome assembly GCA_944452925.2 of Chrysolina oricalcia. Taxonomy (NCBI): domain Eukaryota; kingdom Metazoa; phylum Arthropoda; class Insecta; order Coleoptera; family Chrysomelidae; genus Chrysolina; species Chrysolina oricalcia. Next base: position 35,824,951 of record OX101811.2, read on the forward strand.
TAAAATAAAAACTGATGGAGCAATCTGGTTGCTCCAATGAGAAGAATTGTAGATAATTGAAATACGATCAAAATGGGATGTTTGTAACGGAGAAAAACTGGAAAACCCGGAAAAAATTGCGATTTTTTAAAAAATTCATAACTCTGACATTTTTTATGGAGTAGGTTTGGCCTTTCTCATGAAAGTATTGAATCATGTGTGCACAATACAGGCACTATCGGATCATTAGTTTTGGCACAATTGCAATTAAAGTTTTTTTTCTTGCAGCGTGCCTGGATGCTCTTGTGTTAGCCCGATTTCAATTTCTCAAACAGATTATGAAAGTAGAAGTATAGTACTACAAAACGTATATTTTCATTTTACGCTACAATGGTGCGAAATGGGTGAAAAATGCATGCAAACATGACTGAAAACAGCCGAGCCCGCGTTAGCTGCCGAGTAGTAGGAGAGTCCGGGAGATGAGGGGTATTCTTCTAATGAACGGGTTACGTGATAATACGCTTCCTCTAAAGTCCCGCTTTCTCCTACCACTTGACCGCTTTCACCAGCTCGACCGTTTTCAGTCATGTTTGCAAGCGTTTTTCACCAATTTCGCAGCATATTAGCGCAAAATGAGAATATACGTTTTGTGGTCCTGGTTCCAAAATCTGTTTTATAAATTGAAATCGGACTATCACTAGAGCATCCAGGCACGCTGCAAGAAAGTGCAAAAAAAATCAAAATGCATTTGTGCCAAAACTAATGACCCGTCATGCAGAGCCTGTTTTGTGCACACACAAAGTACATATGATTCAAAACTTTCATGAGAAAGGCCAACCTATGTCTTGAAAAATAGAGAAGTTATAAATTTTTTAAAAAATCGTAAAATTTTCCGGTTTTCCTACGTTACTATTGATCCGATCGGGTCGTAAAACATTTCATTTTGTTCGTATTTCAATTATCTACAATTCTTTCTTGAAGCTACCAGATTGCTGTATTAGTTTTCATTTTATAAGCAAAGCCATTTAAAAAAACACGTTTTTTGTTATTTTAATGTTTATAACAAATTAATAAAACAGTTGCGAGTCGAAAACATCACAGAATATAACTACAGACTGTCTTCCATCTGATGGTACAGTCGGTTTTTTACAAGTATTTTTGTTAAGAAAAAATTGATTGGTCTATTATTTCTTCTCAATAATTTGTAGATCTAGCTCACTAGAACAATGAACAATGTGAGAATTTTCCCATACGTACGAATGAAGCAAGAAGCTATTATATGGCTGGTCGAAATTGACATTTCAGATATCAAAAGAAATTACTGTTGCTCGTGAAAGTGAGATTCATTTTGAGTTGGAGAGAAGTCCTTTATGTCGTCACTAAGTGCATGTGGCACATTTAAGTAGATTTGAGTGTATATTCCACGTATATTCCACGTATATACCACGTGTAAGTACTTATTCTCCAAGACTCTCAATTTGCAATTAAACGAAACTATTATCAGTTTGTTGAATATAATGGTCACCCTCTCATAAAGAAAATAAAAGCTTGCTCTAGCAATATAGAAACGGCTTCTAAAAACAGGCAACTCATCAACATGATACTCCAACTGACCATCAATTCCTCTCATAACTGGAAACACGACTCGCAAATTCGTTGTTGTTAGTCTTTTCTAACATACTTGGAGATGCAACCGAATTACCTATATTCCTAAACACATTAAACACGCCCTAACTATTATACTACTTATTATTATAACTAAATGAGAAAAAATGTCTCCTTCTTATTTATAATGAAACAATTACTGTTATTTAATATTACTTTCCGAGAACTTTTTTCAAAATTTCTCATATACCTATCAATAGTTCTTGAGTTAACAAAAAACTAAACACCTTTTTTCCATCTTATTTTGTTCATAAAAATCGCAATTGTTTACATGCGGTAAAATCCTTGAAAACCATTTTTCTAGTGGTCATTCCGAAACCACTGAGCTATCGCTCATATTTTTAGGAGCTTCATCTCTATTTTTCACGTTTTTCAACGTGTTGATCAGACCTCAGAGTAATAAAAGACTTAGAGGTGCCATGCACAATGCATGTTTTGGAGACCGGTATCCGACTATCCTTTTCTGTACAAATTATGGTTTAGGGGGGGGGTGACGGGTGGTGAGACGTTATGGAGAGTTTGTTTACATTTGGAGTAAGTAAAAGATATAGAGGTGCCATTTCTATATGCACAACACTCATTTGTTATGAAAGCTGGATAACACTATCCTTCATTACAGATTGTGGGTTAGGGCTGACCTTCGAGTTCGGAGGGGGAGATTTGTTATTGTTATGACATACAGATGTAAGCTCAGAACCAGTGGCGTGCCGATAAATGTTTCTCATGTTATATCTTCAACTAAAAATATGTATAATTAGACACAGTCGTTGCAGAGAAATTTTTTCTCACATGTAGCGGTGGGAAAGTACGTGTGTTTCAAGATGTCAATCCTGACGTGTAATGCTTGGAATGCGCACCAACCACCGGAGGAAGTGCTGTAGGTTTCCCTACAGTTAAAAAGTGAATGTGCTACCAATAATTACTAAGTCGCCCCAGAGCGCCACGGCAAATAATAGCCGCCATGTGCTCTCCCGCACAGGTTATGCCTTTGAAGTAACAATTGTACATAACGTGAGAATTATCAAAACGCTACGTTTACTAACATAGCTTACACTATTTTTTCAACGATCGTTAGAAAATTAGACTTCTATTCATCAATTGTGAATGCAGAAAGGTAAAGATTACTACTGCGTGGTAATAGAAATTAAATTGCTCTAAAGCAATGAACACTTACTTTAATACGAGTTCAATCATTCATTAATTAATTATATTCTTGCTGATTAAGCATAAAATAAGGTCATAAATACTGAAAAAATAAATGAAAGTACTAAAGTAAAAAAGTCAAAATATACAAATCTGATGTTTTTTTTCTGGATTCAGATCATTGATATTCTGAGGCCGATGATTATTTTTTTTTTAGAGTTGTCAAAAAGTAATTTTTTCAACTTGTGTAGAATTAGGCTTAGGAAGCGATCTATATTACAAGTCTGTCTGGTAGGAAAACGAGAATTAGGCACAATATTGTCAATAGAATTGCTCGGAAAACATATCTATGGCTTGCACTTCTCTTTGAGGCTATAATTCCTACAGTAATCTGCAATTTTTTATACAGATAGGAAAACCTATACCTATTTGGAATAACTCAGAAAATGTTATTTTTTATAAAATTTCCTGCATCTCCCAAAACTCGAAATTCACTATATTATAAACTGTGCTTATCTCCATTTCTCTATAATACACAAACAATTATTTGAAGAAGTGATTTATATTTGAGAGAAAGTTTTATATAAAGATGCATGATTCTATGATAAAGTAAGTTACAATTTTGAAGTCTATCACTATGAGACTAGATCGAGAAGTAATTTCCACATTCCACAATTTCTGAAAAAATATACTCAAAACTCAATTTTAATTTAAGGATTAAAGAAATGCAATAAGGTATCTCCCGAAATTAGGAAGGAGTATGGGCTCCCTCGAAAGATTAAAAATAATACTCAAGTCTCAACCCATTGATTAGATTTTAAACTTGTGATGAGATTTACCGTAAAGAAGTTTATGTCCACGTCCGGTTTAACCAGAAGCGAAATCCCACTGACAACACTCCAGATCGATTATTCATATTGATATACGTGATATTATTATTATTATTATTATTATTATTATTATTATTATTATTATTATTATTATTATTATTATTATTATTATTATTATTATTATTATTATTATTATTATTATTATTATTATTATTATTATTATTATTATTATTATTATTATTATTATTATTATTATTATTATTATTATTATTATTATTATTATTATATAGCTAGTGGCTCATGATTTGACTTTGATTATTGAAGAGCTGTGTTTGCCTACTTATACTTACTTACTTTTTAGTGTATACCTACGTAACAAGTTTTCTCATAATTATTGATAGATAATCGTTTTTACAGTCAACTATATAGTAACAAAACTTTTTACAGCTATTTCTACCAATAGTGTATTTTTGTCTCAAAATCGGGATACAAATTAGCAAATTCAATGAGAATCAACTTACTTACTAAGACTAAAAAGGTCGGTAGGGAATATCAATCAAATATGGTTTATGATATGATTACCATTCTGCGACGCCTGTGGTTTGATTTGACAAGACGATAAATAAGTCGTAAACGGACGAAAACAAACATGATCTCCAAGTTAAGAGTGATTATAATACGGAATTCCAACCTTATTGCCGAGTGCAAAAGGATTTATCCGACAATGCCCTTTTTTTAACATGATTCGGGCATGAGTCGGGTATGTTGCTTTCAAGAAACAGACAGAAAAACCCTCTCTATATATTTTATTGCTCGGAGGATCAGGCTACATCTTCGTTTGTTCATCCACAACATTTTCTTACTTTCATTCAAATTATATCTACAGTCAGAATTATTTTTACAGACCAAGTCTGCGACATGCCCAACCATGTTACCGATTAGAGATTGTGTTCATCTCGTGGCACTTCTGATCTATTACGTCTGTTCAGATGATCCGACGTTACGCAATGCCCGTAATTATGCTCTAATCCCAATTCAGTAGCTCCATTATAAGCTCATTGCAACTTATCGGTGACTGTATCTCGAATCTAATCAGCCTCAAACTTGTAACTCCTATGATTGGTGATTATTCTGATACAGGCGGCATTCACAAAGTTATAGAATTATTATGATCATCATATACCATCCTACGCAATGATTAAAAACCTCCGCTGATGGACATTCGGATTCACGAGGTTGTAACAGCTCGACTCCTCCATCTTATTTGAATATTACTTTGAGATGGAAGATACTGCGTTAATTTCAAATTACTTTATTTGGATAGAGCCAGGGGAATTGAATTTTTATCATTGCCGTGTTAAAATGAACGTTGGGAGCGGTTAATTTCAAAGGTACTTTATAATTTTTGGAAGACTTGTTTACAAAATTGAAGTGACCGTTTACAGCCCACGGTGTAACGGTTGTAGGTAGTATCCATCTAGTGGTTGTTCACAGTTTTGTCGCGACTAAAAAATTTGAACAACTCTCCGGTATATTTTGATTTATATCAGTGGTTGGTTGCCTTTGTCGGTATTTGTAAGGCCAATTTTTTTATTCTCTCTTGTCATGGTTCTTCTATGACGGTTTTGTTTAGAAATGATATACCGAGTGACCACGAGGTGAGGTGTAACAATGAGCACCGTTATTTATTTATGGTATACCCTGTATACGACGGTACTTAGGTTAAGAATATCGTATTTTTATTTATTGTTTTATTCAACGGATATTTTGCTTGTTGTACAGACTCATATCATGGAAGTTCATAACTCTCAACTCATTTATACTAAACACCATCAAATATTGATATAGTCTGATCAAAAAGTTGAAAAACGTGAAATATAGAGATGAATCTCCTAAAAATATGAGCTCACGTGAAATATTGCGATATTTGTTTACAAAATAAGATGACAAAAAAGGTATTCAGTTTTTTGTTGATAACTCGAAAACTATTTTTTTAAAAGAAATTTTGAACTCCATCTTCTTTATTAATAATTTTAATTTTACGCTGAAAATAGTGCTCCGCGAGGCCTTTACAGCACCGCTGCAAAAGACAGCACATCACAGAAAATAATTTTTCTATGTATAGCATTAAATGTAAATTTAAAATTTTCAATAAATTATGGTATCATTTGACATTTGAAAAAATGAATTCTCATTGGAAAAAAATGTTAGTCTATTATTCAAAAAGTTAATTAGTTAGTTAGTTAGTAATTAACAATGATATTATTCATGAAGAATATTTTTTGTTTACCTATTCAGAAGTACAAAATATGATTTTTAAGAGGAAATAATTTCTCAACTGAATATTTGAACAATAGAAATATAAAAAAAAAGAATATAAACAATAAAAAAAAAATTAAGATAAATAATGTTCAAATCATTGTTCTTCCAGGACAGCATAATGGAAATAAAAATTTTTCTTGAATATTATATTTGTTCATAACTAATTTACAAACGAATGACGTCATATAATTGTAACCAGCATTAACTATACTGCCTTCGTTAGATGTAATAATGGAAACAGCAAAAATATTCTTCAAAAAAAATGATTTAACAACACTTTTTGTATATTCAATTTTTCTTTAGTTATAAAAAATTATGCTGAACAAAATAATACTTTTATAAACTTTGATCGTGTGAACATATTAAGTAGGTATATCAGAAGGGCTCCAGGAAGCCAACAATTAATAGGTCAATTATTTAAACTTTTATGTCGTTATTATTTATGAAAACGGATACTGCAAAAAACATTTGTTTATTGACAGTAGCATACCTTTTTGAATAATAGACTACACATTTTTTTCCAATGGGGATTTATTCTTTTGAGTGTCCACATAATATCATAATTAATTCAAAATTTTAAATCAACATTTAATGCTTTAGAAAAATTATTTTCTGTGATATACTGTCTGTTGCAGCGGTGTGCACGTGCTGTATCGGCCTTGCGGAGCACTATTTACAGCGTTAAATTAAAATTATAAACAATGGAGATAAAGTTCCAGAAGTCTGGACATATTTATTGGAAATTTCCTCCTCTTTACGGAACTTTTTCAAACATTTCTTGAATGTTAATAGTTTTTGAGTTATTAACAAAAACTAAATACCTTTTTTTTATTTTGATAATAAAAATCATAATTTTCTACGTGCGATCCTAATCAGCGGACGATACATGGGAGTCGTCTGCGACCGTATGCAGGCTGCCTGCAGAATAATTGAGAGATGGTGCGGTGAAGCAGGGCTCTCAGTGAATCGGACAAAAACAGAGATGATCCTGTTCACCAAACGGAGGAAAAAAGATGGATTCAGGCCACCTACCATGTTTGGGCAAGAGCTGGAGTTAGTCCAGCAGGTCAAATACCTGGGGGTGGTCCTGGACTCCAAACTTTCATGGAGGCCGCACGTAGATGGGGTAGCAATCCTATGGCAACTGCGAAGAATAGTAGGAAGCAATCATGCGCTGACTGTATACGGCAGTCGTAAGACCAAAGATCCATTATGGGTCAGCCGTGTGGTGGCCAGGCGCACAGGTGCAGAGGTTGGCCTGTTTGGTAATAACGGGCGCAAGGGCGCAATGAGAACGACTCCAACCGCAGTGTTGGAGGTACTGCTGAGGCTGCCACCGCTCCCAGTCTGGATCAAGAATGAGGCAATGGCAGCCCTTTTGAGGATGCGGGACTCGTGTGTCTGGGTAAACGAAGGAGCGATGCCTTCAGAGTGAAAAGCGCACAAGACAGACTGCGATGGAATAGAGAGTTTACTCTCACTATTCCGAACAGAGAACAATGGGAAGGAAACACGGTGAAGTTTAGCGCAGGAAGCCTAATATATTATACGGACGGTTCGCGCCTGACTGACAAACAGACTTCGGGCGCCGGAATCTACCTGGAGGGAAGAGAAGTACGAGAGAGCTACGCTTCGAGTAGATATACAACAGTTTTTCAAGCTGAAGTGTTCGCCATCCTATCCGTAGCTACGAGGCAAAAGGTGAACGAGAATTTATATCTGTTGGATAGTCAGGCAGCGCTCAGAGCCATCTGCCATCCTAAACCAAGCTCAGCGCTGGTACAGGAATGCGGAGATGCGCTCGAGAAGCTAGCTGAAACGAAGGAAGTTCAGCTGGTATGGGTCACGGGTCACAGAGGGGTGCGCGGAAACCAGGTGGCAGACGGACTTGCCAGATCCGGATCCGCAGCGCCGTTCTGTGGGCCGGAGCCTGTACTAGGCATCGCAAGTAGCCAAACCTCTTCACCCCTAGACTAGTGGGCGAAAGAAGAGATGAATAAACTTTGGAGGGTTATCCGGCTGCAGGCAGTCGAAAGACTTCGTGGCCGGCTCCAGTAAGTCAAGGACGACATGGCTCTTAGGCAGAAACCGCCAAGAACTACGCCTCCTTATAGGAATACAACAAGTTAGGCAGACACCTATCAATTATAGGTATAAAAGACAACCCCACTTGCCGCAAATGCGAAGAAGATGAAGAAACTTCATCCCACTACCTCGGCGAGTGTGAGGCGTACGGGAGGCTAAGATTTGGAACCTTCGGAGTCGAGAAACTCCAACAAGAAGAACTAATCGACTTGGAGTGGTCGGACATACTGACCTTCATTAGGAGGTCACAAAGGTTCGAAAAGGAATACTAAGAGGATGAATGTAGATAATTGGCGAACAGGGAATGACAAAAATGGTCCATGAAGGCCTACTTACCTGGCTGCGGTTACGGCCTCCCCAAAGAACTACTACTACTACTACTACGTGCGGTAAAATCTTCGAAAATCATTTTTCTAGCGATCATTCCGAAGCCAATGAGCTATCGCTCATATTTTTAGAAGATTTATCTTTATTTTTCACGTTTTTCAACTTGTTGATCAGACTATTAATTATTATGCATAGTTTTATTCTTATATGCGGAATAATACAACTTTAAAATTTATCACTATGGCGGTTATCGGCCTCTTAATTGTGTTACAATGATTTACAGGATATGTATTTATATTACTGCGGAAACACGTTGTAGAATGTGCAGTTTTGCTGCAAGAAGTGTGAATAGGTGCGTGCCACTCGGCGCCTTCTACTAATTATTCTCACTTGAGTGTCTTCGGTCAGTGTGCCTACGTATAATTAACTATTAATTTGCTATTTTTTCTAATACCTTTTTATCTGATACTCATCAGTACAACGTTAACTAAATACATTCCGTAATTGGGATGAAGGTACTAATTATCTTTGTCTGATGGCTTTAATAGAATCGTGGATCTACATTGGTAAATAGGCGACAAACCCATAATTATTATTTTTTCAGTTTTCAACCGTCGCTGGCTATTCATTCGCGTTAATGCACGCCTATTCTGACAGTCAATGAGATTCCTCCAATGATTTGTTAACTGAAAACAATATGGAATTCAGTACTATAAATTATAGTAGAAGATCCGGTTTAAGAAATATTATACCCTCATCTGTTATTTAGTGATAAAGAAGGTTTTAAGCTAGATAATATTTGCATTGACATATTGCAAATGGGTTTCCTAGCTGAATTTCGGTCTAATGATGTTTAACAATAAAATTTTTATTCAAATTTTTTTTGATCAACTTCCCTGATCATTTATTTGAAAAAATCGAGCGCAAGCTGAAAGAATATACCCCAATGAAAGGAAAAAATAAAAGTTGCCTACCATCTCCTCGGCCCAACTATGGAGTTGCCTGGTATGGACAGGTAAGAAAGAGTTATTTTTATACCCTCATAAGTTTTTTCATTGAATTATATATCAGATGAAAGCTAATTTCATGCTCAATCAAACTACATTAGGTTGCCTGATCAAAAAGTTGGTTAAATCGATGGTTGCCTTAAATCTATAGATTTAAGTTTGTTAAGATTCGAGCGTTAAGAGTGACAGAGAAGCGTTGCGTGCGCTATTCCATTAGGTAGAACAAAGATGCAACGAGTATCAGCGATAATACATAATTATTAACAATTAATAATAAAATGGATTAAGCAATCCAGACTTCTGCATTCATCCTATATGCCTACACGTTTTTTCATGTAAAATGTACGTTTTTCAAAGGAGAATACTGGTAAGGTCAAATAAAATATCACGTAATCATGTGAACATTTGTTTTTATTGACGAAACATAAAAGAGTAATAAGTAAAAAACTTATTCGGATTCTGACTCGTCAGAAATGCCAATGTCAAAATCAAATTCAAAGTTTTCATCGTTTTTTGTTTCTGTTAGTATGTATGTCGTTGACTCACCACGTAGGCTTCAAATAGCCATTTAAAAATCAGCCACAATCTCCGGGAGTGAATTTAACGCAGCATGCATCGGTTGCATGGAGCTACATTGAATTGATATATTTGTGCGTAAAATTTTCTGTTTTAGTGAGATCCAGCACGGTGGAATCAAATCGGATTGGAGTCGATGCCTTTAATCTTCTTTATAAAATGCTCTTTGTCTTTGTTCGTTGAATATGTTTTTTGGAACAGCTGATATCCAGCTTCATTGATACTGTAATACTGCTTGATCCCATAAAAAAGGGCAGTAAACTCCTGAACACGAAGCATTTTCTCTTCGTGGAGTACATCTCCTGGATCCGTCAAAGATGCGAATGTTTCCTGAAAATTGTTCCGTTTTGAAAATATTATATACAGTGTGTCTCTCTTTTCATGGAAACACCCCCGTAACTTCCGTAATTATCGAGGTAGAATAACGAATCTCTCAGGGCTGAAGGAAATAATGAAAATGCACCTACCGGTTCAATTGTGATGGTCCAAGTTATATACACCACCCGCCAGTCGCGATGGAACAACCCATTTTTACGGTAAATCATATTAGGGGACAAAATTGACTAGAAATTCCTTCAGATTCGTGAACAGGACGGAAAAAAATTCCGTCCTGAAAAATCCGAATTTGTCCAACTTTTCATGGAAGCACCCCCGTAACTTCCGTAATTGTTGACGTGGAATTGTGAAATTCGCAGATATCAAGGTATGTATTGATACTGCCATAGAAACAAATGAGTATTGAAATTAATCAACAATATTGTTGATAGTGCAAATTGAAATTATAATCTAGGCAACCATATATTTAACCAACTTTTTAATAAGGCAACCTAATGTAGTTGGATTGAGCATGAAATTAGCTTACATTTGATATATAATTCAATGAAATAACTTATGAGGGTATACAAATTACAATTTCTTACCTGTTCATACCAGGCAACTCCATATCCATAGTTGGGCAGAGGGGATAGTAGGCAACCTTTATTTTTTCTTTTCATTGGGGTATATTCTTTCAACTGGTAGAAGTTACACGTGCAAGTTTAAATTACTTTCTTTGTTCAGTTTCGGAGATAAGAATTTTTGAAAATCATAAAAATCGCTGTTTTACCAAAACATAGTAAGGTTCACTTATCTAAAACTATTACTTTTTAGATGATTAGTAACAAAATAATATCATTTCTGGTTTGAAGAAAGCCAAATGTCATGTCAGTCAGTCGGCTGTTAAGATAGAAGAACCACCTATTATATAGGGTGGATCAAAAATAGCGACAATTTTGCAAACTTTGTTATCTTTATCATCGGTCCCATTAGTGAAACTGAGCATTTTTCATTAGGAAAATTTCTATTGGGATTCTTTTCTTATGACAATTTTTTTTCTAAGTTTTGACATTTATACAAAGTAGTATTTTTTTTCAAATGTTCATTTTTTATACTACATTTTTTCAATAATAGCCAGACAAAGCAGCCGTTTTGAGTCAATAAATCCGCTTTGGAGCCAAAACTACTTGGGGAAGACTTATAGCAATAGCTTAATATGATTAGCTTCAAAAATTTACTATATCATTTACAAATATTAGTTGAAATCGGTTTTATACGAAGTATATATACAAGGTGGCCCACGAAGTTTAGGACAGGGAATATCCCGGAACTCGAGAGTAGTGGAGAATTGTAATTTTGGGGTTCTGAATAGAAGCAATTGGTGCAGCAGAGATTTTTGTTTTCAGTCACGTTACATCAGATTCAAAATTATTAATGGAACACCCTGTATACTTTGGCATTTTTATGTTCCTCCCGATGAAACAATTTCAACCAACTATCACACTTGTGGTCTAAAACGATCAATTCAAAAAATACAGATACTTCAATATCCTCTGTCCCACGACGCGCGACGTCTGAAACGAGCAATTGCCAAATTATTTAGGTTTAGGGCCACCCTATGTATTTGGGCAGTCCTATATTTTATGTGATGATTAAAACAAGGCAAAATTAAATTAATCATCCATATTTTATTAAAAATCGTCTTAAGACAAAGGATATTGAAGAACCTGTATTTCTCGAATTGATCGTTTTAGACCACAAGTGTGATAGTTCGTTGAAATTGTTTCATCGGGAGGAACATAAAAATGCCAAAAAATACAGGGTGTGTCATTAAAGATTCTGAATCAGATATCACGTGACCGAAAACAAAAGGCTCATTGGGTAACATAGTACCAAAAAAAATCTGCAACAATTGCTTTAATTCAGAACCCCAAAATTACAATTCTCCAATACTTTCAAGTTCCGAGATATTCCCTGTCCAAAACTTCGTGGCACACCCTGTATAATATGTTTGTTAATTATTTTTGAATGGATCTGCCAAAGTAAATTACACTACACTCGGGTAAGATTCAATAATTTTCTATGTCTGGATTTTGAAATATAATTCAAAATTGGTCTGGTAGAAGAATTGCTGCGCAGGTTCCGCTATCAAAAAGAGGAACAATAGTGAACATCCTTTGCAATTGCGAGGGCTTGTCAAAACTGAGATTCCTAACGCTGAGAAGAAATCCAAGAGTTCCCAGATACATGGGAGATTCAAAACCTAGCCTACAGTCTTCTAATCAAGAGAGGGCTCAGATCTGTAAACGTCGCAGTGTGATGGTTTCTGTTTTCAAGCCCCTAATCGTATTTAATATAATATAATGTACCCAAGTTTGCGGATTCGAAAGTTTGGAAGGTGGAGATGTTGCAACTCACCCCGCAACAATTTAATGAGACTATAAGTCACTTACATTACGTGGAATCATCTTGCTTTCGTGACATTTCAACGTTTGATAGAAAGAAGTAGAAAACTTTCTGACCACTACTTAGTGAACCTCCCTGTATAGGAGATACCGTCCAGATGAATTACCATACGTAGGTTCGTTTGGCTAGATATATATTTTGATATTTCGGTTCCATAAATACCTCAACATTAACAAGCACAGAGTTATATCTATTTGCATAGCCTGAAAGTTTCCCATATCACTGAAAGTAAATGAATACACGATGAACTCATGTTTACCCCTGAACCTTCAGCCAATCGTGACCTGTCTTGACAAAACTGTATTTATCCTAAGTTGACTGAATTTCTTGACCAACAGAATCAGAAAAAAAAACAGGAACAAGAAAGAGGGCAAGATAAAACAAGAGGACGAACATAACTGAACAAAAAGGAGGCATCCTGATATTCCAACAAAAACAACCAATTATTGAATTTAACAAAACCTGGCTGAGTGATAATGATTAGGTATAGTATAATTCAGTGAAGCTTTTGTTTCAAACCTGTCGAAGTGTTTCGCATTTTCCACGAGTGCTGCTTGCAATGTCGAAAAGTTGAACTTACCTGCAAAAGAAAAAAAAAATTATTCTCATGTAAGGTTATAATTTATTGGGAAAACGATGAATAATAGGTACACGTACTAAAAAATTGTTAAAATGAACGGAATGTTTAAACTGTTTATACACCGTGGTGGTCGTGATGGTGGAGCACTCGCTTCTCAACCATACGGGAGTGGGATCAATTCCCAGCATGGTCACCGGTCTAGTGCATGGCTTCACACGTTGAAAGGTGAGGGCTACGTCTTTCCTAGCTTGCACAAGTCTCTCGAAGACTTCCTGAGGGTTGTATTATGTGTGCAGCCGATTGACGGAAAGCACATATTTTTGTGTGGGTGTTATCTAACCTCTTGCAGTCCCATTAATGACAATCGTAGAGGCGGTTATACGGACCGCAATCCGGGTCCCACCACGGCCACAGTTCCTGGCTTTCGGCTTATTCACGTGCGGCTGCGGGCGCAGTGGAGATTTGTATTCGCCAAATCAACGTGCTTCGTCCTGTGCAATTCGAAGACGACACAGGTCGAGCTACCATTTGCATATTACCAATTGTGAGGCCGTATGCTGAAGAATACTACTGGCTCTGCAATGTCAGTACCCAAGCAAATTGAGCGTTGCTCACCCGCCGAGGGGGGCAAAGCCTCCCGCCCCAACCCTAAGGGTGAGGACCTCGGCCACCTCTACCGAGGTACGGTATTCTTTTTGTCCAGCGAAACCCCCGCCCCCTAGGTGTTCACTTGGAACAGGATATTGTTCTCATGGCCCGATTCTGGAGTTTTTGTAAACGGCTCAAATAATTTTGTTGTAGCAAATATAGAATGGTAGAGCAGTAGTTGATGTGAGGAAGTACCAGCGTATTGTATATAATAGTTTTTGATCACTTAGAGAGGAAACTGGAACATTTGAATAAATAATTTATTTATATAACTCGCATGATTTTTGAATTTAAATTCTCGATCGATAATGATTCCAAGATATTTGAAAGTATCCACTACTTCAATTGAGTTACCGTTTACTTTCATTTCCCAATCACTTTCTTCAAACCTATCATCATAAATTTAATTTTACTTGTATTTATCTTAAGGTTGTTTGCAAAACACCATTTGTATACATTTTCCAAAGTTTCATTTACATTCTCTACCACTGTCGAGAATTCTAGATTTGAGAAGTGAATCAGAGCGTCATCTGCAAATAAGTGAACCGAGCACCTTCCAACATTTTCCACTAAATCATCAATGTAATTAAGAAATAATAAAGGACCAAGTACACTACCTTGGGGGACTTCCTGTAGGCTTGAGATTTCATCAGATAAAATATTATTTAATCTGAGTTTCTGCTTTCTGTTCTCCAGGTAATCCACTAGCCATGCCAATGCATTACCCATAATACCGATGCTTTCTAATTTCCTTATCACTCTATTTCTATCTACAGTTTCAAAAGCTCTTTGAAGGTCGAGAAAGATTACACCTGTCATAAGATTTCCATCTAAATTTTTTCTTAAATCCTCCAGGACACACTGTATGGCTGTCTCACAACTATGACCACTCCGAAAACCGGACTGAACACTATTTATTACTCTATTCTGGTCTATGAAGTCCACAATTTGCTCATATGAGGCATTTTCTAAGACTTTTTCTATAATGGGTAGGATTTTGATTGGTCTCAGGTCATCAGCTTTGGTAGAGTTTTTTACTTTGGGAATTGACACAATTATTGTGGATACTTCAATATTATTGGGAACTTTACAGGTTTCAAAGGATGAATTGATTAGATTTAACCGAGGCTGGGCAATATTACGAAAACAGTTCTTAAGGAAAAGGTGTCCACATCATCTGGGCTCCCTTTATTTGGCAGAGAGAAAATAGTTTTATCAAGTTTTTGGTAGTCAATTAACTTGAAGCAGTCTAGAACATGTTCATTGTATCTAAGCAGAATTGGAAAATCAGGGCCCGTATTGTCTATTTTATTACTGAATTGCTGTATACTTTCACAAAGCATTAGGCATTTCACATATGTCTTTTATTATTACATCAACACCAACTTCGATTGCTTTTAAGGTATTATCAGTAACTTTCTTGGAAACACACAATTTCAAGATTTTCCACATTTCTACAGGGTTGCCCTTATTTTCTGATATTTTATTTTCAAAATAATTACGCTTTTTCTCTCTCATACTTTTCACCGCTATATTCCTTTTTTGTTTATAAATTTCCCAGTTTTCATGAGTTCTGTGTGCCACAAACTTTTCATAACTATGATCTCTATTTCTTGTACTTTGGATATATCGGAAAAGAAATCTGTAGTTCACAATGAGCTTATGACATGAGGCATAATCTGAATTGATGGTACTTTCCCTATCGCACCCCCAAAGCATATCAACACCCTATATTGTTTTGCATTATCAGATGTTCCATGTTGAACAGATTTCAACAAAGTAGAATACATTATGGTCTGAAGCTCATAGTTTGGAAGATAAAAATTATTCGAGTTGAAAACGAGCCACTCTGAATGAACTTCTGTACAATCTGTTACCTAGGTTTCATAGATGTTTTTTGAAGTATACTTCAAAAAAGTCTTATTTGCCTAGTTAAGTGTGAATTCAATTTTCTCTTCCTTTTGTATTTGTCTCATTCCACAATAACGATTACCTGCCAGGTGAAGTTACAATTGGTGTTTCTGGTTTTGTGAATTCTTGAGAAGCAATGGTTTATAAGCTTCGAGAACGGATTGAAAAAGTGGATGGAAAAATACATTCCAAAATGTAATATACAGGGTGTTTCATAATAAATGCGCAGGACTTCAGGATGTGATAGCTCGTCCAAAAATATGAAAAAAAGTTTCTATTAACTTACCCTCTAAAATGCACCATTTTTGAGATACAGGGTATTGAAATTTTAAAAAAATAATCGTTTTTTGCGAATATCTCTGGAACCGTTTATCGCACAGGAAACAGATTTCGTAGGCATTTTCTACTCGTAATAAGCTATGTTTTGTGCGGATTTTCAATTTTTTTAGTGGTAGTGGGTGTTTTTTTCTCCAACTTCTACGCCACTGGAAAAAGTACAGTTTTGAGCCTCCTATATGAACCGCCATTGTTTTCTACACAAAAAAGGTATTCTTGGTCATAAGCTCTAAAGTTGACCGTTTTCAAGAAAAATCAACTTTCATGTTGTTAAAATAATGTTTTTTCCTCGAAAAATTGCTGCGTGCATTGAAGCTAACAGCGGACATTTCCAACAATTCAACTGAGTATGATTGTTATTGTTTTTTTTTTATTTTGCAATTAAGAAGTCAACGTTTGGTTTTGTTACTTGTTTTAACGTTTAAATACATTTTGTATAATTAGGAAAAAAATTATTTAAAAAAATTTACCATGTTTTTCAACATGAAAGTTGATTTCTCTTGAAAACGGTCAACTTTAGAGCTTATGACCAAGAGAACCTTTTTTGTGTAGAAAACATTGGCGGTTCAAGTAGGTGGCTCAAAATCATACTTTTTCCAGTGGCGTAGAAGTTGGAGAAAAAAACACCCACTACGCCTTAAAAATTTTCACCAATTATGAATTTGAAAAAATAAAAAATCCGCACAAAACATAGCTTATTATGAGTAGAAAATGCCTACGAAATCTGTTTTCTGTGCGATGAACGGTTCCAGAGATATTAGCAAAAAACGATTATTTTTTTTAAATTTCAACACCCTGTATCTCGAAAATGGTGCATTTTAGAGAGTAAGTTAATAGAAACTTTTTTTCATATTTTAATGTAAAATTTGGTAAATGTCCTCCATTTCTCTCGAGTTTTACAGAGAGCATGTAATTCAATGCTTTATTACAGGTAATTTCCGCTGGTTTACATGATGACTGTATATGAATGTAATAATTAGTAAAACGACGTATTGTTACAGCGGAATGACGCCAATTTACAGAATATTCCAGGTAATGTGTGAATTCTCTTTTGTTTAAATGTAATTTTCCGTGTCGCTATCGCCATGCGCACCTACCGGCATTCGGCCCAATCCTCATTCACGATTCATATGTTGGTATAGGATGATCATCGTTGGGCATCTGGCGAAGCTACGTTTTAAAAACAAACAAGCCATATTTTTCATTTGTACATGTGGGTGCCAAATTGTCATCGGATTGTATATCAGGTGAGTAAAAAATATCAAACATTAATTGTTCGTTCCATAATATTATGAATAACACCAATATTTTCATAGGAAATCGAATCGAAACTTCTGTTGTCGCAAAACCAACTGAGTGATGCTTTTGAGTATTTAGTTGATATTCAAATCTCAAGTGGATAGTTATCATCTCAATTCGATTCCAGAATATGATATCGGAGAGTGGGCAATCTCATGAGGTCAGCAGAAACTATTCAGTTAATTTCAAAGATTTGAAGTATAGAGTAAGATATTTTGTTGAATTATTGTTTGTGGTACGATATTTAAACGATTTGAGAGTTTGAGTTATTTTTTTTTAATATATAACAATATGTTATGATGAATAAAGTATTTTTAGATTCGATTTTATGTCTTTTTTACAGATACTCCTCCCCTCTCTGTACTATTATGGAATATTGTAGTATATATCAAACTCTGAAGAAGTGTAACACTTCTCTGTAACCGTTACATTTGAGGCAAAAATAGATCTGAATCTGCTGGCACAATCAAGATCTAATCGAATCTATCAAATATTTCGCTATAACTATAGAAAAGAGAAATGATAGATTGTTTTTCAAGGTACACTATGTTTCAATTCATTCAACGTTAAAAAAATGGATAATTGTCTTACTTTTTTTCTCTATTGAAGTTATTACGACACAAGTTTTCACACAATGTAAAGTTAGTTGACACTACTTGAAAACAATGGACAAAAGACACCTAAACAGACATGTAACTTTCCGTTAAATCTGT
The DNA here is from genome assembly GCA_944452925.2 of Chrysolina oricalcia. Classification (NCBI taxonomy): domain Eukaryota; kingdom Metazoa; phylum Arthropoda; class Insecta; order Coleoptera; family Chrysomelidae; genus Chrysolina; species Chrysolina oricalcia. Next base: position 35,843,153 of record OX101811.2, read on the forward strand.
AGTTAGGGGGAAAATCACATGAAAATACTAGTAATTATTGGGAAAAAAATGAAAAATCACATTTGTGGTATGTAAAAGTGCATGTTATTCCAAGTTTAATTTACAAACAAACATGTATAAATCGCCATTAAATGTGGAAAATGTAGAAAATTACATAAGTATACAAGTGATAATTACATGGAATATATTAGAAATTCACATTTGAAGTCATGTGATGACTTTACATAATATTGCATGAGGTATGTAACTTTACATGTATATGCATGGCAACGCATTACCCATATGAGATGATGTAATCTGATGGAAACAATATTTACAGTGTACGACATAAATACGTTTCGGAATTATTGAACAAATTTATGGAAACTGGATCTGTTAACAATAAGAAGCTTAACCGTTCAGGAGTTGTCAACAATGAAGCTATTTCTATTGCAGTTTTAGGGCACATTGGACCAATGGAAAATACGCATTCTCTTACTGAGTTATTTCGAGAATCAGGAATCAGTCGTACAAATGTTTTCAGGATCCTTCATAAGTACAAATTTCATCCATATAAGATTATAGGCCAAGCTGTAGATTAAAATAAGAGACTCTTTTCACACAAAATAAAAGACGCAAACGGCCAATACTACTTTTTATAAGATAGTTCGTAAATGAAAACCCCGGTTTTCGCCCAAGCAAAATCGCTTTGTGGAATTTTTCAAACAAGAAACAGTGAAAAAAATTACAATTTTTTTGTTTTTTTTTTTAATATCTCAAAGATTATTCAAGGAATCGTTTTACGCTCCTTTCACACAATACGATTTTGGTCGTCCGGTAAAAAGTCGGACGACCGTTTATCGTAACTCACTGGCTTTCACACATAACGACATATTATCGTTAGTAGTTATCGTGATGTCGGGAAGAGCACAGGGCGTCGCATCAAATCTGGCAAAAATTTTGGCATTATGGTTAATGTATCGTCGTAAAAAAAGGCAGAAACGTAATCGACTACATTGGGTGCATCCAATCAATAGACGGAGAGAAGAAGCAGGTTTATTTCGTATACTCTTTGAAGATTTAAGAAATGACCAAACCAAATTTTTTAATTACTTCCGCATGTCAATGAGTTCCTTCGATGAATTACATGACAAACTGAAGACTGTTCTTCAACGGAAAAATACAAAAAAGAGAAATTGTATTCAACCTATAGAAATGTTGGCTGTCACTTTGAGGTAAGTTCTGATACTATTTTACAAACTACGAAATTTGTATTCTATACTCTTAATGATAATCTAAATTTTGGCGTTTTTGGTTTTCATTAAATAAACCCATGTCTTATGTTTATGCAAAAACGAGATGTAGAGCAAGAAACAAACAATTTATAAATATTCTTTAAGTCCTCAAGTGATATAATAAATTTATAAGAAAGAATTTTGTTTAGATCGTTATAATTTCGTATATTTTTTGTTGATATTACTTCAACCGATAGACATAGGCCAGAGTTGGTTAAATATTTCTAGCATATTAAAACCATTATTAAAACAAGTTATTTATTTTTGCTCTATAATAACAAAATAAAGAAAATTCTTGAATTTTACAAAGTTTTACAAATAACGACATTAGAGTGAAGTAAAATCTACACTATCAACTGTGCTGAAGTCCTGAGAGAGCGGAGTGGAACTGTCCCTGGGATCTGTCATTGGAGATGTCATTCCAGATGATGCCCCGCAATCTTGATAATACTGACGTGTTGATTGTATTTGGTAATTATTAGTTGAAGAAGATGGAGTGGGAAAAAGTTGAGTAAATGATGGTGTAGATGATTGGGACTGAATAAGTTGCGAATGTTGAGGAAAAGAAGGAGCAAGCTGGAACGCAATCTGCTGCGAGTGGGAGTGTGTAGGAATAGATTGAGGAAAAGGAGGAGGGACCTGAGGAACCATCTTCTTTTTTTTTATTGATGTTTGCAATCACTTGCAAAACGCCCATTTGGAACTGAAGTAAGTCATTTTCATCAAATCTATCAAGGTGAGGCAGCAGACTCTGGAAGAAAGACATTTTACTATTTTGTTCTTCAGGCTCTAATGCCTTCAAAATTTTTAATTCCACCTCATCAGGTTTGCGATGTTTCCTATTTCTCGTACGTTTATTTATTGTTTCGTCAATCGTGACACTAGCATTTGCCTCAACCTCTATGTGTTCCGAATTGTTTTCAGTTCCGTGCCTGGTTTCATCATTCAAACTATCAACTATCTCTCTAATTTCGTACAGTTTGTTTAAAAATTGAAGCTGATCATTATATACATATTTCTTGGGTTTTTTGCATTTGTTCCACTTCTTTTGCTGTCTTTCAGTTTTCTTTTAGACCTAGCGAACGCATCTCGAAGATTAGTCAACCGTCTTATAACGTCCTTACCTAAAATATAAATGAAATAACAAATACTAATATTTATTTATTCATTTTTAAGAAATATGAAGATACGTGATTCTTTTCAGATATCTGGCAAGTGGCTGCACCTTCACTGAGCTACATTATACTTATCGAATTGGAATTTCTACTGCGAGTAAGATTGTAAAGGAGGTAGCCAAGCTATCTGGATGGTTCTGCGAGTGGAGTGTATACCAACACCTACAAGGGAAATGTGGAAATCTATCGCTTCAGACTTTGAAACCATTGCAAACTTTCCCCATTGTCTAGGCGCAGTAGACGGCAAGCACATACGTCTTACTTGTCCATTTCGCAGTGGGTTAATGTATTTCAACTATAAAGATTATTTTTCTGTAGTTTTAATGGCAGTTGCCGACTGCAGATACAAATTTGTGTTTGTAGACGTTGGCAGTTATGGTAAAAGATTGTGACTCTTCCATATTTAAAAGGTCCAGTTTATGGCAGTCTATAGAATCAAACCACTACCAGAAGAAAAGTGTCTACCGGGAACTGAAAGCCCCAAAGTTCTCCATACTTCTTCGTAGGAGATGAAGCATTTGGATTGCATCGACATTTACTGCGACCTTTTGGGGGAACTCATTTAACTGTTGAAAAAAGGATTTTTAACTATCGCTTGTGTCGAGCTCGACGGTATGTCTAATGTGCTTTTGGCATCCTCAGCAATAAATGGCGAATATTTCATAGACCTCTAAATGTAGAGCCAACGTTTGCTGTGGATATTATTAAAGCTTGCACCGTATTACATAATTTTGTACGTGACAGAGATGGTTTTTTGATAGATGATACTGCTACAATAACAGGTTTGGACGATTTACCATACGAGGAGGTATATCCGCAAATACTATTAGGACGATATTTTGTACATATTTCGCCTCCGATGTTGGAAGCGTGCCTTGGCAAATGTCAAGAATATAAATAATTATATTTCATTTAATAATGATTTGTACAATTATTATTCCTATTTAAAATAAATACATATACTAAGTTGTATTAATAGTCGAATTATATTCTAGTTAAAAATTATTTTTTTCTGGGATGCGGTCAAAGTTTGCCTTTAAATAACAAATTTGCTGGTTACGTTTCGGTTTATTATTTCCTTAAATAATCTTCACATATTTTTCTGACTAAACATAATTATACGATAATAAACAAATTTTCAATTTATAACAATATGAGATTTACCTCAAACATCTTTTTAATTGACTTTACTTGCTGTACGAATTTTAAATTTTTTATGAATGTACATAATTATTTAGAAATATTAGAAAATATGTCTGACGATGGTTTCATGCAATAATAAACCAAATCTTGACAAGTAAATTTGTTATTTTAATGCAAACTTTGGCCGCATCCCAGAAAAAATTATATATTTTTCTATTTAAATAATTATATTCAGGTTTTTAACCCCATTTGAGATCTCTGATCAGAGTGTATAATACTTTAAATGCAAAATAAAGTAAAAATGAAACTTACCAAATGTGTTTTTTTCTTTATCCTCCAGCTCTTCAAAATCTGGTTTTACCTCCAAGAGAATTTCACGCCACGCATTTTTAGTTACATTTCTATCTTTGTAACTTTCGAGGGTTTTATCCCAGAGTACTGGTCTACTTCAACTAGTGCAATTAGAAATTCCACATCGATATTTTCAGCCATTTTACTACGTGCCACTGGATTCAATTGATACGGCAGATATCACACGACTAAAAATCGTATTGTGTACATTTGATGCCGTTTGTCACTGTTCTCAGCGAACGGCACGACCGTCGTCCATTGCAGTGGCAGTGGACGACAGCTGTACGACCACGACACGACAATAAGTCGTTGTCGTCCTGTGTGAAAGATTTCGTATATTTCCGTGGTTAACTAATGGAATGTGGTCGTCCGACTTTTTACCGGACGACCAAAATCGTATTGTGTGAAAGGAGCGTTACAGTCAATGGAACTTTTGTAGCAGTTTATAAATCCTACAAAATGATTTTTTGTATGCCCAGATCGGTACATTTTTCACTGAGAAAATCCGGGAAAACCTCGAAAAAGAGACCATTTTTCAAAAACTCATTATTTTTATAGATCTGAAAATTTACAAACAATATTGTAGAAACTGATAGATAATAACATGTGGTTCAACTGTGCGCAAGATGGTTTCTGTCCGATATGTAGTTTTTGCACAATCGCGTTATAAACAATTTAAGGTCAAATATTTCTAAATGCGCCGATTTAAGGAAAATCATCTTACTCTAATTCTGTAAACGGCATATCGAAGTAGAGGTCAATATCTACAATTTGTATATTTTGGATTTTTACCTAAGAGGTGGGAAATTTGTTGAAGAAAGTTACTCTTATATGCTTCAAAGTGCACCCGAAGTCGCTCGTATTTACTTCAGTTCGACTTCGGGTGACTTCGGATGACTTCGAAGGTCCTACAGAATGGCCACCAAGGTCTCCGGATCTCACTCCTTTAGATTTCTTTCTACGGGGTCATTTGAAGTCTAAAGTGTATGAGATATAATCAACAATATTAGAAGATTTGAGAGAGAATATCATGAGGCAATGCAGAGAAATAACTCCCGAGATTCTCAACCATGTGAGGGCGTCAATGGAAGCTCGTTTGTACCATTGTATGGAAGTTGGTGGAAACCTTTTTGAACATTTACTATAGAAAATTTGTTTCTTATTGTCAAGTCATCAGAAAAATCTCTATTTTTTTATTTATTGCTTCCATTTGTCTCTAGAACGAATATTTCAAAATGTAGCCTCCTGTATAATTGTTGACCAGTTCTTTTATTTTTACTGCAAATCATTGTTTCAAAAGTTATTCAGGGTGTTTCAACTCAAATAATTTGTAGCTCCAGAACCATAGGCTTCAGACCAAATGTTTTATACATTGTTGAAATCTGCTCATCATGGAGCATCTGATAAAAATCTCTGATAAAAAAATTGGTGACATGCTCTTGTTGTGCGATAGTGAAAGTTAGATCAAATGTGAATATGTCAAAATGTGCCCCCCTGTATGCTATTGTTGACGTGTTTTTTATTTTTTCCTGAAAATCATTGTACCAACAGTTATTCAGGGTGGCTCGTTTCAAATGGAATGCACTGTAGTAACTTATATGTGTTCAAGCTTTGTTTGGAGTTGGTTACTGGGCAGAACATACAGTATTTAATTTAACCCAATTTTCAAGAAGCTTCAAGTTGATATGATATAAAAATAACGAAGATTTTGAATTTGTGATGTGTTGTTCTATTTATATTTCTATTTAATACGCACATTTGGAGTTCAAAAGCGGATAATAATCCCAACAATATGCTGAAACAGAAGGATTTGATAATAGAAGAACTTCGCAATAAATTCGTATTATTAAATACCTGAATTGGCCTCCTGAACAAGCTGAATGACAAATATTAATTAACAAGGAGATGAAATGTCTGAAGAGATCCCGTCGATCAGTTCAAAAAATGTTTGGTATAAGAAGTCAGACAAACAAGACCTTCAGCCCGAATCATTTTAGACAGTGAAAACAAACGAAAAACATTTCGAAATAGAATTATTTGATGTAAAGACCAGGATGAAATTTAACGAAATAATCAACTTGGCTAATACTACTGATACTACTCCGGATTCGAAACAGCAAGGTTATGTTAGAGTTACTCAAAATAGCGTCAGTGGTACAAAAAATGAAAATCAATGACATACATTAAAATATTAACAGAAAAATAATTGTTGATGACGATAAAGAGTCAAACATCAAAGGTGTCCCTAAAAATGTTCACCTACATGTATCTAGGGTAGATCAAGGAATATCTTCCGAAGAGATGAAACTTTTATAGACTTTCATGTTTCCGGAAGTGGAAGTTTATTGACTTACTTCTGAATTTTCAGGTATGTATTCATCCTTCAAAGCGACAGTCAACGAAAGACATTTCGAAATGGCCATGAATACACAAATTTGGCCAAATGGAGATAAGCAATTTTTTTTGGAAACGGGTGAATTTAACTCTTACAGTAAATTACCCTTCTCTCCTAAAATACAGTTTTATTAAATCTGCAGAGTTTGAACTTCAATTCTATTAGTCAATTAGAAATTGAAATCAACGGTTCCAATTCTTTATTTTTATGTTTAACTGAAACCCATGCTAGAGACGATTCTATGCAAAGAATGCACATTGATTGATTTGGTTTAAGTAGTTCATATTGTAGGAAGTCTTTACGAACAAGGGGTGTAGCTATATTTTCAAAAGAAGGATTGAAGTGTGAGGGTCTAATGTTAGATAAGTATTAGTGATAACACGGAAGGTAATACTAAAAAGTTTGTTGCTTAGGGGGCATACCGTTTGATAATTTAGAAACCAAATATCTACAATCGCAGTTTATCGGAATGCATCAAATTTTTAGAGAATAACATTTTCTGACAAATGAATAATGAAAATGTTTCCAATATGGCGCAAACTTTTTGACATTAACTGATAAAACAATGTGATTTAATCGAGTAAATTAAAAGTTTTTGGTGAAAATTCCACAATTAAATTCAGGATCTAGTAGATCTAATCAATCCAATAGTAAATTGGCATAACTATTGTAAATTTCATCTTAAAATCTACATACACGGCATCTACATGTTATCAGAAAATTTACACGCTATGTGTTTTTATATCTAATATTAAATTTAGTTTAAAGTTGAATATTAGAATTTAAATTTGAATCAATAGTTGGGTATTATAAGCCCAAATCTTTTTAATTTGTGTTTTGTTGTTGATGATTAACATAATAAATGTTCAACTCGATTTCATTGTTTATTCAATCTTTATCTTTAACGTGTTCATCTGTAGGATTGTGATTTAGGAATTTAGAATTATTAATTTGCAAAATTGAATATTTACATTTACAAGTTTGAATTGTACTAGGTATGGCAACATCACGTTGTGAATACTTGAGTGAAATCTTGTGAATATTCAGTATGTGATTTAACAATTCCAAAAATATATTAAATAATTTTAAAAGGTGAATATGAAAAAACATTCGTATCAATAGAAAAATCAATGGATATTTAGTGTATTTTCACATTGTCAAGTTTATATACATTCACAAAACAAAATTACAACTGTTGCGGTGAGTTACAAACCTCATTGAGATTTTTTCACTTTAGTCCTTGGCAAAAAATACCAATCTTCATGTACTATAATCTTACAACATGTATTTTTTTCATTGCAGGATTTTAAACGAGATCAAGGAGTAGATCACGAATACCAAATAAATCCTATCCTGGTATTCTCTAGGTACATCCTACGGCAAAAATAGTCGTTCCCCGCATGCATAGTGTATCAGAATCATCTCATAATTAAAGATATGCATGAATTCTGCTGTTCTCATAAATTCGTCCAAATGAAGTCACGAATGTAGCTAATCGAATTTCACGACGAGATTTCGAATCGCTTTCGTTCGACAACGGGTTACAAGACACCTACCACCACGTGTGTGCATGTGAGTCTTGGGCGCGATGCTTTTTTCTTCGATTTGCAGGTAGAGAGTTTTTGTCCGACACCTCGGCAAAATAATGGGTTCTCCGAATCGGATGTGCGATTTGCATACTCGCGCCGTGTCTAATTTCTCGATGTAGCCAGCAGACCGCGGTATTGTTTCGTTGTTTTATTTTCGTTCGACTTGGCCCTGCATCGTACGGATCAAAAGATTTTAATGGGAGATCAGACGTGAAAAACACGTGTCTCTGCGGGGTTCTGTTTATCATAAAACACCGATGAATGTGTACAAACATATTAATTATTCACTGGATGGAGACCTCAGACGACGAAAAAACAAATCAGCTCATGAAAAAATATATTGATTGAATTGAAGATCAGCTGAGGTTGATAACTACTGAACTTTTACATCCACGTAGACAAGATAATCATAATTTTCCTAATCCCATACTGTTATTTTGATTTGGGACAGCTCCAATAGTATGAATGCCCACAACTTGTTTTACACATTCACCATTCCTATAACCAATGAAGAATCGCCGCTTTTCCAAATTTGAAGGCCGCAAATCTACGTATTTTTTGTATAAACCATAGTCATCAAAAGGAAGTCCTTCTTTGGGAATGACAATTGCCCTTTTCTTTTTGTTTTCAGTTTACCTCAATTTAACCAAAACTCTGGTACTGGTGCTTTCAAAATCATCCACAGTCAGCTTAACAAGTTCGTCAGGTCTACAGGCGCCAAAAATACCACACATTAATACAACCTTTTCAAACAACCATGTATGATAATCTGCCTCTAACAAAAACTTAGTTATAATAATAATAAATCGACTTTATTCATCATCAGTAATATGAATATAAAATAATACAATACATTATGAAACATGAAAGATATTAAAGAGGTGAAGAGGCAAGTGCAGTTTTTCAACTCAATCATTAACTTAAGACTAACTAATTTAGAGAAGGTGAAAAAAAATAAAAATTTGTTATTTTCAATTATGAATATCATAATTACGTATTTTACATAACTTTAAGAATATTAGTTTTAAAGAAAATAAGAAAAAAGAAAAATGAATAGATCCAGAAAATATTGATTCGTTGTTCCTAAGTGAGAATGATTGTTGACAAAATAGCGATTAATGTCATCTGAAATACGATTTCAACCTTTTTTGAAATTCATGATACTGAAGTAGTAACAAGAAAAACCAGTAACACTGATAAGATAATTCAAAAATAAAACAATTGATCAATGCCTGCATAACTACTTAAGCCTAATCACAGTTTTTATTTTTCAGCTGTCTGCCAATGGTACGTGGGCCAGAATCCGAACTCTTCGTGTTCTTATTCAAGGTTTCACGCTGTGAATCAGCTGATGTGTTAGAAGATTTATTCGTCTCGGGGTGGGCAACAAAGATAAGTGAATTTGTTTTGAAGAAGCTATCGTAGAATTCCTCCGAATTATTTTCAGTTTCTATATTATTAACAGGATGTTTTTTTTTCCATTCACTACTTCACTGGGATTCAATAATTCAAAATTTTCTTCAGTCAGTAACTCTTGACAGCTATAACTGATACTGTCAACAAAGAGTTTGTTGCGGAATATATGGGCTTTCTGATTTTTTTCTCTGGCGATCTTCAGGTGTTTCACCAACTGCTTACGTTCCTGTCTCTCATCTATTGATAGATCTTCAACAATCGAAAAAAAATTCCCTCTCAACTTTTTGCAAGATTTGAGAACTTCGAGTTTAGTGAAAAATCTGACGAACTTGACGAGTATACCTTAACTGTTACCGAGTGAGTATATATTGTTTATATCGGTCTCTGCAATTTGAAGTCCCAAGATCGAGTTGAAGAGACCGAAAACGACGGTTGCCAGGTTCTCTTCTTGATATTTCGAGATGAAAATAATTATATTGTTCTCTCTTACACCTCTCTCCAATTTTTTGTTCTGTTTGGCGAGTTCTTCCACTTTTTTTTTAACTCTTGTACTTTAGTGTTACCTTTGATGACCGCTTGTTTGAGTTCATTTATCTGAGAAGCTAGCGAATCATGTAGTTTTTGATTCTGTACTGTTATAAATGATTTCAAGTATTCCATTTCGAGATGCTCACTGACTAATTGAAAAGTGTTTCGTACTCACTTTGGAAGAATTAAATCAACCATTTAACAAATTTCCATTTCCTATTCTGGGATTTTTCCTTGATAATCGGATTGAATGTCACTTGTCGCATGTAGCGGGTAATTTTCAGAATTAGGATGTTAATTTAACCACAGCGAAGTGGTCGTGGTGTTAGAGTGTTTGGCTTCCACCCAGGCGGTCCGGGTTCGATCCCCGGTCGCATGTTACTGAGCTGAAGTGGTTTGGTTTCCACTTGTATTTAACTGTAGGTCCCGGATATCCCTTGCTCGCACAAGCTCTGTGTTTGAGGGGTTTTCTTTGAAAACCTGGGAGTTTCGTAAAAACAAATTTTACATTTTTTTTTTACTGTTATCGACACTTTATTGGAGAGCAATTTAACTTCGACCGGCTTCGAGAAAACACCAAGAATAACTTGTTACATCTTCTTCAGACAAAAAATTTGCTTTCTTTGGTGTGTATCTGTGTATCCATAAGACTTTCGTCTCAAGAAAATAAATAATTTTCCAAATCTGAAAATACCATTTTTGTAGATAATACAGGCGAATTTATCTGTAACTTTCATCAACTGTCATTAAACTTAAATTTACTTCAAGAATTTTGATTCCTTTATGTACTCGCTCTATTCAATTTATCAGGCTTTTTCTCGAAACGAAAAGAAAAGTAGTGTTACTTACGTAGTTTTATCTCCCGAACACGAATCTGAAAGAATTTTGTGGGGGGCTCTTATACTTTTCGAGTTATGATCTGAATCTTGAAAATCGACCAGTTTCAAAGTTGATTTTCTCGGCGAAAAATCGCACAAAATGCAACCTTCTTTTTGTTGACACTTTCTTGAGACCCTAATCTGGGATTTATCATACAAAAATGTACTGATGCACTAAATCAATTAGCATGCCGTCGTCGTACATATTCATAGTTTTAAATGTCTCAATGTTATTATTTATAGACTTAACAATAAGTACTTTGCGCTTTTTATTTAATTTTGTCAGGTCTTCATAATTCACTTATGTCCTAAGTTATATTTGTATTTTCTTGTAAAGTTAATTTGGATGCATACATTGTTGCATGAAAATACATACAGTTTCAACATCTTAGTGAAGGGGCTTAATGAAAGTAAAGATACAAATAAATTAAAGAAAAAGCGGTGTGCATTAATTCGCCTTAAGGTTTCCCCAAACCAACGCGGGAACGCGGGAGCGGGATGAATGCGAGACTAAATTTGATAGTGGGATATGGAAAAATACACACCGGTGTGAATATTCGTATTCCGGAATGCAGACAAGCAGAGAAATACATATGGTTTGCTACGTTTACTGTTTTTCTAGCGATTAGCACGGTTCCCATTCCGTTCCAGCTCCCGCGTCCCGCTTTGGTTTGACGGAACCTTTATTATGGTGTACGATATAAAATAACTAATCTTGAAATGACAAAGTTGTCAAAAACTTTCAAAGCAAGTTTCAACATTGAAATCTTGGCCCACAGCGAGTTAGGAGAATTAACCTTTGATTTTCCTTTCGTATAGGCTGATAATACATCTTCATTAACCACCTTTACATTCTTGCTTTCACGCCACTCTTCAAAATGTTCATATTGTTTTTGATATCGCTCTTGAGTTATTTTCGGCAGTAAATCAACACTCGCTGCACATGATTCTCCCAATATTTCTAAAGAAATTTGATTTTGTTCCTCAATTTCTTCAATTTCATCCATGGTCGTTGTTTTCTGTAGAATTACGAGGTACGTGGTTTGTTCTTTGGCTTGTCCTCGGAATCAAAATGTAATCTTTCAACGGGATTACAAAAAGTCTTGAACGGCACACGGCCGATGCGCAAATAACGGATTCGGTTGTTATAATCCTCGGCTGCGCCTCGCATTACAATATTCAACCTCATCCGTTATTTGCTACATATCGGCCTTGTAACGTTAATAACTATATTGTCTTCTCACAAATGCTCACAATACTATCGATAGTAATTCTGTCAAGCGTCCGACTCTGACTCGAAAGGTCCGGAGTTCGAACCCTGGTTGGGCTGGGATTTTTTAATTTAATTTAACCGATTAAATTATTAAAATCTCGTGGCTAGACTAGGGTGAGTCCTGCACGATTCGCTGTTGCGTTCCAATTAACAGTGCTGCTCCTAAGGTGGCGTATGGAGTTAGTAACAAGGCCTATAAAGAACACATAACTAATGACCATAGCAGTCGATGCCAAAACACCAAAGAAAAAAAAAGTTATTCTGTCAGAAATCAACGAGATCAAATTGCTTGGCAACACCACGATTCTGCTAGGACAAGACAAGTGGTGTTACCTCAAAGCAATTTCATCGAATTTGGGATTTCTGACAGAATTTTTGATAGGAGAGCACGAGTTGTTTTTTATTAAGATTATTTCCATTTTAAATAAAATTTATCATAAGAGGAATGATATTATCGCAAAATTACAGGGTAATTCTAATTGCGTCTCTAGTCTTTGTAGGTACTATGATATCCCTCAGAATAAAAAAAATTCTTTATTCGTGAAATACTCCAATAAATTACAATCGTGCATAAATATGACCAGATAATTTTAATTCCAAGCGTGTTATAAAAATTACATTCGATTACTTTCTATTTTGTGAAAGAGAGCTCAGCCAGCCCCACTTCCTTGGGACTCGGGTTCCTTCGCCAAAATTTGGAAATGAAGTCGTGCAATTTTTATAACACCGCTTTCTTGCAAAATTATTGGTAATTTTGATGCACTTGTACAATTATAACTATAATTTCAATAGCTATATGAAATTCTGCGATGCAGGGACCAATAAAAACGGTGTCTTGATAGAACCAACGAAGTCGTAAGGAAGCTGTATTGTGGTGAATTCTTTAAAAGTGTCTATTGTTGTTAAGTTTGCGATTGCCACTGACGACGTGGTCTTACCGACTCAAAAGGAAGGAACTGTGTACTATCAAGACACGCCGTTTTACTTGGTCCTTACATCGCAGAGTTTCATACATTGAGTGAAATTATGGGTTAGAATAATTGCACATGTGCATAAAAATTTGCAATAATTTTGCAAGAAAGCGTGTTTTCTAAAAATTACACGAGTTTATTTCCATATTTTGGCGAAAGAGTCCGAGTCCAATATATGAAAATAAACGAGTGCAATTTTTCTAAGATAACAAGCTTGAATGTAAAATTATCTGGTAACTTTTCATACACGAGTGTGATTCAATGGGATATTTCACGAATAAAGAAATATTGAGTTTTTTAAAATAATAATTTCAGTTCTTTGTTGAAGTGTAAACAACATTTTTAAAAATAATTTAATAAACGCACAACCTTGAACTCACAAAACTAATTTAACAATAGAGGAATTTTGGCAAAAAGAAATGGTCTCAAAAATGATAAACAGCTAACAACATCTCGGAAAACGTTAAAAAAAATTCCCGCAATACACAATTTACTGTTGAAACTTTCTAATAAACATTTTTAACAAAATATTATGCTTCTTTATTATTGTGTTGGATATTAGAAGAAAAAATTCTTCAAAAAATTACGGTTCTGTAACACATCTTCCACCAGATTTCTCGTGAGCTGCTGACGAGAAACGACAAGCATGTGGTATTTTTGAAAAGGCAGTTGAACGACCTTTAGAATGAGGTATCACTCAACCCCCCTTTTCATATAAAATTTTAGAGGTTGTGTCAGCCACCGCTAGTGGGTTGATGTAATTTAATTTTGTAGGCAGTTCCACCTTAAAAATAAGTTTACTTGTTTTTGCATGTTTTTATATTTTCTATAGGGGCCGAAATATAAAGTGTGGGACATTTTCAAATTGACACCCTGTATTAATAACATGTTTGGTCCTTGTGATGTTTATTTTTGTAATATTTTATTTATTTTCTCCTTTTTGGCGTTGTCCATGTCCATGCTGATTTATTGACATTAAAGATATTATTATTATGGACTACCGATAATGTTGAATTTCCAGGAAATCGCAAAAATGCCCAGCAGAGCTAACTGAAAGGAATATGGATGAAGATGAGGATGTTGATAATCTACACAGAGAGAAAAGACTGCAGCAGGTTCATGCACAACGTTGTGTAAGACACAGTTGTGTAAATATTTTACACAATTGTCCATTCTTTCATCATACGCGTTTTGTGAAATTCAATAAATATTTGTGCCAGTCAATTTGTATAGTATTCATACCCTTCCACAATGCTTAAAAATACACAAAAATATGAACATCTACCATAACACAACTTATATGGAAAACATCTACAATGCATTGAACTCATCTTACACCCGTTATGCACTTTCTATTTGATATGCACAAATTGTATACCATTTCAACACAATTGTGTAATTTGCCACAACTTGACCAAGGCGTCGTCTCACCATACTAAATACGTATGCGCATCGTGCACGTGCACTTGTCGTATGTTCAATGTCCAAATACTTCAAATGTCCAGTCCATCATTGTTTGATTGTTTTAGGCTGATCGAAGGGCGAAGCTGGCTAAGTGTACTCACCTATTATTTATGATTTGCTCATGTGTATGTGGTTTTGTGTCACATGGAAGTGTTAGAATATTTGCGAACTCATACCAATATTTGAAGGTTAGTTTTGCTATTATTATTTGTTATAACATGAAACCTACAAACTGACTCATTTTCATCATTTGTAACGGTTTATTACTTATTTGTGATGAAATAAACATTATTTGAATGAAATTCAATTTTATTTCAACCTTCAGGAATATGTCCACCGAAATTGTGAAAATCGATGGATGAAACTTGGGTACATTTCTACGATCCAGAAACAAAGCAACAATCGATGGAATGGCGACACTCCGGTTCTCCAAGACCTAAGAAGTTTCGTATCCAAAAATCTACTGGAAAAGTTCTTGCTTCAGTTTTTTGGGATTGCCATGGAGTAATCATGATTGGTTTTTTGGATAAGGGTAGAATAATAACTGGAGATTACTATTCGACATTACTGACCACTCTACGGGAAAAAATTAAAGAGAAAAGACGCGGAAAGCTATCCAAAGGTGTTTTGTTTCTGCAGGACAACGCCTCTGCACAAGAATCTCATGTTGCCATGCAAAAAATTCGTGATTTAGGGTTTGAATTACTAAAACACCCCCCTTATTCACCAGATTTGGCTCCGACCAACTATCATCTCTTTCATCAACTGAAAAAAAGTTTAAAAGGTCGTAAATTTTCTTCCAACGAGGAGGTAATAAAAGCTGTGGAGGTCTGGTTTGCAGAGCAAGAAGAAAATTTTTATTGAAAGGTCTAGAGACGTTGCAGGTTCGCTGTAATAAATGTATCAAATTAAGAGGAGAATATGTTGAGTAATAAAATATTTTGACATTGAAATTTTGTTTGGTACTATAGTAGGCTAAGAATTTTTCAATATATCCTCGTACAACATTAATTCAATAAATAAAATTGGAAAATTGTAAAAATTACTGTGTAAATGTTTTCTCCTGTCAATCTATCATTGGTTATAATAACATTAATATATTCATTTAATAACAGGTAAGTCGTACTTCAATGAAACAAACGCTCGATCTAGTAAAATGAATTAGTGCTGGTACGGTAGCAGAGTCGGCGGCGAGGCTTTTTTGTAAGCACCGTGCGATAATTAACGAAATGATTCATTTGTTTGTTGGCACCTGAAACTGGAATAACCATTAGGTTGTCCTCACAAAGATTCGAAGAACATATAAAACAGCGCAAGACATCCGTAGCCAACCTAATATAGCCATGTTTTACGGGTACCCGATAAATATCACTTTCGAAAGCACGTATTTCCACCCAGACGTGTCCAATCACCTGTTGAAAATTAATAACGCCGCGCCGCTTTTGTTCTCGATTTTTTGTTAGCTACGTGAAATAGTATGCTCGGATGCACGTCTGGAAGAACGCATCAGAGAAAAAATATCAATCCCAGTGCAAGTGTTCGTTACGTGACCGTAAGCGTTCCCATTAAAGTATTATTCGTGTATTATTAAGGTAATCGCTTTCAGTTTCGGTTTCGTTTTTCTCCAACTCGTATTCAGTGGGAAAATAATGCAATACTTATGTGGCATAAGCGTTCATCTTAAAATTTTGTTTGTTACGAGCACCTAAATTCAAAGAACATTGCTGAGTCTTCAACGTTTCTCTTTATTGAATCTGGAATAAAGAAAGAACAATCTCTAAATATCCAAGAAACCTCATTGAATCCTTTGGATGTATTTGATAACCCTTGGTTCTACCAAGCAGAATTGTTCATTATGATGTATCTTTGTTTTATTGACTTCTAAGTATTCTAGAACTTTGAGATTTTTATCAATAGGAGATTTTTTGTGTAATTCGACTAGTTTTTGAATATTTGTTCACTAGCTTCAAAGTTTACAAGCAATTGGGAAAAAAAGCTTGCATCAGGATGGCCCTGCATATAGTAGCCAATGAATTGGGTAAAGTAACAGCTAAAATAGTATACCATGCCCTGATTGGATCGCATATTCGATATAGAATATCTTTCTGGGGATCATGTAACCAAGAAAACTTCCATACAATCTTTGTCTTATAAAAACGTGCCATTCGATATTTATGTGAAGTAGGATCCCAAGTATCATGCAGGTCACTGATCAAAGAGAATCATTTATTAACTGTTCCATCTTTGTTTATCATTGAAACAGTTTGCTTGGTTTTCGAAAATAAATCCTTGTATAAGGTCATAAGGCATAACTCACCAAAAACGTAATTTGTAATTCCCATTCCTGCTCCTAATATGATTAAAAACTCATTGATATACAGGGCTATTCAAATTCGAGTCTGTGCATAGGGATTTCGATAACGGTAAGAGATAGAGAGATGGTTAAATGGGCGCAAAGAAGCGTATTTCAGATGTTAATGATATGGATGAAAAAATCTGACCTAGCTTCTTTAGTTCTGGAGTTATACAGAAAAAATCGAAAATTTCGAAATTCTTCTTTGCCTATATCTTTTTATTTTACGATGATTTTTTTAAATTTCACCACTCTGCCATAGCAACTTTTTGTAGGATATCCAAATACCTGAATAAAAAATTATATACAGGGTACCGTATAAATTTCGTTATTTTCAAATACGGACCTGTATTTTTTATTGCATTTTTTTAATCCCAAGTGTCATGTTTCATATTGACGTAGTATTTTCATCTTAATTTCATTCTGAATTTCATTTGAGTGTTTTGGAAATATTGAACTATTACCAGTACAATTTCAACATTTTTCAATCCCATAACAACTCTAATTGAATAATATCAGAGAATGAGAGGTAAATCAGACAAATTGATTCTTTAAGAATAATCTATTTCAGAATTTTCAGATTATCTAGTCCCACTACTTGTTCGGAATGACAATAAAATAAAATCAACATTTCCAAGAGACATTAGATGAATTTCTATTCGGATTATTAATCAGTTGTATACATTTAAATGTATGTAGGAAGGAGGTATATATTTTGTGAGAAATTGAGGATGAACATTTTCAAGATAAAATAGAATAAAATAGAAATATATAATGTTCAAAGATCAATGAGTCACTGGTTCTACGTTCAAAGTGTTGTTGAGTTGAAATTATAGAAAACATCGGCGACTTTAGTTTGAGGAATTCATTTAATTGTCCTGTCAACTATTTTGATATGGATGAAAGACGGTCGTCTGATATGATGACTGAGCGGCCAAGGTCAGCAAGAACATTTTTCATAGAAATATTTTCATTAACGTCATAGTGTACCGACATTCGAATGTTAGTCAAATACGACATTATTTTGCAAAACATTTCCCAGAAACATTTCGGTAACAAAGCCACTCATTTTTATTGTAAACGCCAGTGGAGAATATAACTATTTTTGGAAGGGATCCAATAATTTTCAGCTAGAAATAAAGTGGGAAAACATGTTATCATGGCATCACACATTAAAAGGTAAGGGCTACGTCTTACCTAGCTCGCACAAGTCTCTCGAAATAACAAAAAATTAAAATTGAACAATTCATTCATTTTTGATTTTAGAGATGCAAAAAACATGGTCGTACTGACAAAGCGAAAGTTTCTGTCACCTGTTTTTCTTTTCAGTTGAAGAAAGAGCATATAGTAATGTGTGGAGACGGATCTGGTGAATATGAGGTCTGTCGTGACATGGAACCCTATGACGAATTGACTTCATTGTAATTTACGATTTGTGTGCAGGAACAATAACCTTCGATACAAGCTGAACAAGTTTCCGCGTTTTTCCATTTTTTTTTCTGTCACTAGTAGGGAAAACGTAATTTTCTGTGCTAGTTTACAGTGCAGTAAAGTAGGTCGTCTGAAAAAGCATTTTTATTCGAGCTTTCGAAACTTTAAAACTTTATCCGTTCGTCATCAGAAATGCTTAGGTGAACAATAAATAATTAAGTTCATATAAAGTCAAATTTTTCGCGTTTCTGAACTGTAAGATGGCACTGACAAGATATGTTTTTCATACCATAGTGACAGCGATCTTTTATAATATTTCCAAATAAATTACAGTTTTCTGGTGGAATATCTACCGAATATCCAACGGTCAACCCAACTGCTCATGCATTGTTGCCAAATCTCAACATCATTCGGAGTACTGCAAAATAGTAACAGGTTTATTAATTATTATCTGGTATTATTTGTGGTAATGTGGTTGAATGCATTATGTAGCTATATTACGGGTAGCCAGATTATTAATAATTATTATTAGTATTATTATTACATTTCTTGTTCGATGTGGAGACGATTTTGTGATTTATTTCTCTTCAATAATGAATTATGTATCTACTGTATTATCTACATTAGATATATAGAATATAATATATATAAGGAGAAGGGTAGTCTTGATTGACTAGTTAAGGAAAAATGAGGATGGATCTTGAGGATGCAGTCAAAATACTGGGCTGTTCAAAAGAATAGTCTTTGTTATTTGGTCGAGCTTTCGGAAATGTTCATTTTCTTTATCAAGACATTAAACATTAGGTTTATAGTAGAGAGTCAATATTGATGAGACACATACAAAGTCATGATTCCTTTTTAAATAATTATTATAATAATTTCGGTTCAAACTTTCCTATTATATTTTTTGAAACATGCACACATAACTCAGTACGGGGTGTTGAGTTCTAACAATAAGGTCTCCATCCAAGACAAATCTGACGGCACGCGCAACATATTTCCTGAAATTTGTTGACAGAACACAGCAAAAGGGACATTGAAACAGAATGATGAGACAATACTGTTCAGAGGCCATTGAATTCGAATAACGAGGTCTCCACCCAACAAAAAACCGGAGACACTACCAATTCAACCAAATTCGTAGACAGAATTCAGCAGAGGCAAATGAACTTGAAAAACGAGGACATCGGAGACTTTATTATCATGTCTGCAAGTATCGGAAAATTTGAGGAGTCTTCAGTTTTGTAATGGGTGTACACCACATTTTGCAGAAACAGTGATGTATTTTTCTTGTCTGCAAATTTCAGTTGATTTGTAGAACATTCAGGCTTACCATGGATAGAGACCTCCTTTTGTTCTATAAGGGGTTATCTTTTCAATCGTTTTTATTGTTTCCAAAGGTGGGGACCATTTTCTCTAAAGCTGGTTCATTCTTTTTCTTAGATTTTGGTTTATTGATGATGCCTGTGCCGTTGGTTTTCCTGGGAATCTTTGGTATTGCCCCTTTTTTCCGGTTAACCTATAAATTATTTTTTTTATTCATTCGTTTGTTTTTCTGATATTCGGGGTTGCAGTGCCCATGGGTTTTTTATAGATATAGTCAGTCCGTCCTTGATCTTGCGTAGAGTAGATTTGCTGTTAGCACAAACAGTATTGTTGGTAAAATTCAAAAAGAGCAGCTAATATAAACAACTCACTATAATTCATTTTTATCAATGTTTTTCAACTTTGTAAGATGAACTCCGCCTATTATGCCGTTATTTTTCATGCATATAATATAATGTTATTTAAAAACAACTGGAATGGACAATAAAGATGCTATTATGATTATTATTTTTCAATTTTGTTTTCCGACCTGTTTTATTTCCAAAACTGATATTTTAAATCGGAAAACATAAAACTCATTACTCACATACTTCTTCAATTGTGTCCAAGGACTCCAAGGCTTTAGGCCGACCAATTCAACTTCCAACTGATGAACTGCCAAACTCCTATCGTCGTAACTTTCATTTTCGAAAAATTAAACAAATTACATCGGTTACCGTTGTCTAGAACTATTGGCAACGCTGTACAGTAAATATGACAGTGACAATAATTCTATGCAATACCTTGAGGACAGTAGCAGAACTATATTTGTCTTTTCGTTCATGTACTAAAGAGGAATCACTTACTGGAGCGATTTACCGTTTTTTGTCCGAGGCTTTGAAAATCATTATTAAAAATATAAATCGTTTGATTTCATGTCTGAAAAATAGTATGAATAGTTCCTCAATGTTCAGTGTTCTGAATTTCATAAAAAAATCACTTGCAAAAGCGATTATTCTCAACAGTCTTTGATTTTATAACAAGATTTTCAGAATTTTTTCAAATTGTGAGGGAACGTTGAAGTTGAAAATTCTCATGATATTTGAAATGGAATCTGATGAAAAAACCTCTAGAAATTAAACTTTTATTTTTTTTTCTCGAAAACAGTTCATCAGATTTTCCTCTACATCTCTCTAATTATTCAATTTGAATACCAAAATGACTCAATTCTTTTTTCAGAATTTTTTACCTTGCCGTTAATTTATTCATGGGTTTATATGAACCTTAACTGATAACAAATTCTAACGGAAAATAGAGTTATAAAGGAACCGGTAACTATTTGCAAGTTTTTATTACAGAAATAATATGATATGATACAGAAGTTATCACAAGATCTTCAGATAGCCATCATTGAATAAAAAAACACAGTCATCATTTGAATTATAAAAAATGTTTGAATACGCAGGTCATGGACATGTGCCATGCCCACCTGCATCTTGAGTATAAAATGAACATTGACAATTGAAAACTAACCATGGCAAACTTCGGTAACTATTGCCAATTAATGCAAAAAAAAAAAAAAATATGCTTAGTAATAATAAAGTCATCTGCATAGAATGAATTACGAGGTATTAAAATGATCGTGAATATTCATTTATCAAAAAAGTTTATACAAAGAAGCATATAAGTTGAGCTAGTCATACATACACTATAAAGTATCAGTGTGTAGATAAAGTAATTAAAATATCTGATAAAATTGTGGAATCAACTCTTCAAGAAATATCTAACGTTTCTGATCAGCAGCCACATGGAACATCTACGGGAATTTATGTTGGAAGTAATTATTCAAATTATACTATCAATTATTATTCAAATAAATGAAATTGTTTTATGATGAACAATCAATTAATAATTGACTGTTGAAAATAAATCCTTCAAAAAGTAATATTTCAAGTTTTTTTGTGAATTATTTTAGCAGTAGAAAAGTCTTTTTTCACGGTGAAAATAGTATTTTAAAGTATAAGTGGATAAAAAGGTATTTCAAACTCGCGCGATTTTTTAAGCACGACGCCAAGGCGTGCTTGAAATAGGTAAAATGGGGCACCAATAAAAAAAAGACTATTTTTCACGGTGAAAAATAGTAAACATTTAGGTACGCATCAATAGAGATGTAGAAATGTCAAGTTTTTTTGACAGTTGTACAAAAATGTATTTATCACAACTCGTTAACATGTTTTGTTATGATCTCATTAATGATAGTACATTAGGATTTTTTGTCTAGCACTATTTCAGAACCAACAAGTTATATTTTGGTTAGACATCATTGTTTCAGTCTGTTGTAAGCGATAAAAACGTGTTTTGTTCATTGATGACTCTCTATGTTTGAAATATGAATTTTTAAAATTTTGGATTATATTCCTGAACTGAAAACAATTGACAGATCCTTTTTGACTTAAAAAAATATTGATTACTATTGTTGATACATAGATAAGGTAACTTTCTGAATAATTTTGTTGTTCAATATCACTAGTCACTTAGATTCAGGGTGGGTTATAATTTTTTTTAGGTCATTTGCAGTTTTTGTTAAATATCTCAAAAACTAGTCCCTTAATTTGGACCTAATTTTACTTACCCTTTTTTGAAAATGTTGACTATTATACACAGTGACCTATATCGTTCGTATTAATTTTTAATGAGGATTTTGATACAAATAGGAATAAACTGAAAAATCCCGAATGACATCGTAAAATTGAAAATGACACTAAACATTTTCAACAACGCAAAATATAATTATAGTTAAATGCGTAGAAAAAGTTGAATAAATAAATGCAGTTTCCTTGATACCACGTGATATTCTCCTGAATAAATGTTGTAGGTACAGTAGAACTGGTACTCCATTTTCTGTGAAACTAGCTGGGATCAAAGGTGCAACTGAGTAGGTGCTCAAGAAATCTGAAGGTTTCCCTCAGGAAAATACTTTAAACCAATACTCTCTTAGGTGTATTAAAAGTATCAGTCAATATGTGAGAATTGAACATAAAGAAGTACAAAAATTCGCTAGAGAGTTAAATAATGAGAAACGAATAAGTTCATCATTTTCTTCAATAGAAAACAACTACTTCTCTGGCTGATACGGCGACGGACACTGAATAAACTAATTTCGGTGCTAGTTATTATTAAAAATATATTTAAATCTGAAATGTTAACTTATAACCCACAATGAGTATACGAGTAATTGATTTTCATTGAATATACCTTTTCGCCCTTGGTGAACTCTGAACTTTTCAGGACATTCCTATGGATCTAAAGAAAAAAAACAAATAAAGTGCATGGAAAATTGAGGAATATGTTTGAATATGTGAACTACTGAATATCAGGATACTCGTCGGTTATTGACGCCACTATGAATGAAGCACTTACGGACAACGAAAAAATTCAAATTCTACAAGATGCTTTTGATCTTTGACTCCTCCCAGACGTATTAACACCTGCATTTTTATGAGTGTCGGCCGTTGCGGATCGCTTGTCAGATCAGTCACGCTGATAAAATATGTATGTGCGGGTTATCTGATTATACATTTTCAGACAATAAAAAGACGGAATTATACAGGCGAACTGAGAATTTATCTATATCTCGATGAGCATTATTCAAATCTGAGCAATTCTTTCTTAGAAAGGCGCGAAAATGAAAGATTTGCCGGCGAGGATTAAACCAGGCATGTGATATTCTTTTTTAAAGTTATCGAGGATAATCACAAAATTTTGATGTATTTGAAATACACGGTGTAACTTAAGTACATTAAAATATTCAAGTGATGTATACATGGGAGAATTTTAAGAAAAAAGTCTATGTAAACTTGTGTCCGGAAATGCTTCGTTTCGGAGATACAGGGTGTTGAAATTGAATTGAAATTGAAGTTAGTTTTTTAAAAATAACAATACCCACACTTTTTCCAAATAAAAAAAGTACTCTTCTCAAAAACGCTGGGGGTGATCGTTTTCGAGGTATTTACAATTTTCTATATCGATGCATGTTACATAGCTCCTAGGGCGCTAAGTGAAGTTGCCGAGAACATTACAAAAACTTAGTATCTGGTAGATCTGGTCAAAATAAACAACTTTTTTCCCATAAAATATTTATCGAAAAATGATTCGTTTTCGAAATACAGATTGTTGAACTTTTACAAAACATGGTTGGTTTTTGTCATAAGTTTTTTGCAATTTTACTTATTTTCGTCAAACTTTATACGCAGTATACCCGGACTGACTTCTTCTAAACTGAGCATAATCAAACTGCTTAGTAAGTATAGCCAAATTTGATTTCAATAATTTTAGTCACTCTCCGCTTGCAAATTAACTTAATTAAATCGAGTAGAGGCTATGAACGTTTGTTTATGAAAATAGAAGATAGCTGTCACATTTTTAATTATTCATTGACAAATAATTCACAGTTCGGAGTTTATGAAGCGATTTTTTGGTACCATGCCCGACTTTACGAATGCTGAAATGGCTGATATGGTTTTTGCATACGGCTTGGCTGACGGAAATTCAACCGAGGCCAGACGCTTCTATCAGGAAAGGTATCCCCAACGCGTGACTCCTTGAGCAGCGACATTTGCGAATCTGGAAGCTTTGAAAGAAATTCTGCAGTAGGACGGCCACGGACTACAAGAACTGTGGAATTGGAGGAGGCGGTTCCCGAAGAAATTAGTCAACATCCAGAGACAAGTGCAAGAAAAATTAGTCAAACTTTAATGTGAGTCACATGACCGTTTACAGAATGTTAAAGGAGTAGCAATTATATCCTTCTCATATTCAGCGTGTCCAGGCACTTGATTTCCAACGTGATTTCCAACCGCGTATCGAATTTGCTCAATGGTTTCAAAGAAAAGTCGAACAACATCCCCAGATTTTTGTCGAAAATCCTCTTCACAGATGAGGCTAAATTTTCAAGAAATTGTATCATGAACTTCCATAACAACCACATCTGGGCGGAAAATAACGCACATGCGATAACGCAAACTCATTTCCGAAACAGATTCTCTTTTAATGTATGGGTAGGCATAATTGGGGATTATTTAATTGGGCCCTATTTCCTTCCCATACGTTTGAATATAGATGCTTACCAATTTTTTTTGGAATATGAGCTTCCCCAGCTTATGGAAGATGTTCCCATTGGTCTCCGAAATCACTCTTGGGTTATCACGATGGCGCCCCTGCTCAGTTTAGTCTGGTAGTAAGAAATGTCTCAGATGTGGCATTTCCCCAACGATGGATCGGCAGAGGAGGCCCTCAGCATTGGCCCCCGAGGTCACTGGACCTCAATCCCGTCGATTTTTTCTTTTGGGGACACCTAAAATCGCTAGTTTATGCTAGCCCAATTGAAAACGAGGAAACGCTTGCTGCGTAACGATAAGAATCACTCTCGGCATATTTCAACGGGTGCGGAATTCTTTGATTAGGAGAGCAGAAGCTTGTATTACTGTTAGGGGTCGTCACTTTGAACAGTTTCTGTAATAGTTGTTTCGTTCAATTTTTATATGTTTAAATGCCTAATAAATAACATAGTACTTCTCGGAATTGTTTTTTTTTACAAACTCCGAAATGTAGCACTTTCTAATTGAATAATTAAACCTGACAAATTTTTGTAATATGGATTGATTAAGCAGTTTGATAATGCTCAGTTCAGAAGAAGTCTGTCCGGGGTTACTGCGTATAAAGTTTGATGAAAATAACTAAAATTGCAAAAAACAAACAACCATGTTTTGAAAATTTTAAACAATCTATATCTCGAAAACGAATCATTTTTCGATAAACATTTTATAGGAAAAAATTGTTAATTTTGACGAGATCTACCACATACTAGGTTTTTGTAATGTTCTTAGCAACTTCACTTAGCGCCCTAGGAGCTTTGTAACATGCATCGATATAGAAAATTGTAGATATCTCGGAAACGATCACCCCCAGCGTTGTTGAGGTGGTGTACCTTTTTTTACTTGGAAAAGGTGGGGGAAATAGGTTTTTTCATGAAAAGTACCAAAAGTTTACTGTAAAAAATGTTAGGGCAATTTGAAATAAATGATAGCGTACGCAGTGCCCTCTAGATGTTCCATGAAAATTAATACGAAATTATGATTTCCCACGTCGAAAAAACTCCGGGTACCAAATTTTGTCAAATAACTTATTTTTTGCAAAAGTTATTTTTAAAAAACTAACAAAAAAATTCAATTTCAACACCCTGTATCTCCGAAACGAAGCATTTCCAGACATAAGTTTATATAGACTTTTTTTCTTAAAATTTTCTCAGAAATACGTCATTAATCAATATTTCAACATACTTAAGTTACACCCTATACAGGGTGTTTCTTAAGTACGTGTAGAAACTTCGAGAGCATGTTGCTGACGTTGAAATAAGAAAAAAAGTTCCCATAAACACATGTCCGCAAGTTATTCGTTTCTAAGATACAGAGTGTCAAAGTTCAATTATTATATTTGTTTTTTTTGTGAATAAATGCCAAAATATTAGTGATATTCGAGTAAAGTCTCTGGGATGATTTTTCAATGACAAATCAAATTTTGTGTCAATTGTGAAAAAACTAATTTCTAATTGAATTTATTTTTAATTAGAAAATCTTGTCATTCAAAATCACTTGCATCGATTATTTCAAATCTCAATAACTCGAAAACAGTTGCTCGCCGTGACTTCTACCAAGAATATATTTCTAACACAAACTAAATAATAAATATTCCTAGATACCAAACTTTACCCAAATATCAAAATTATTTTGAAATTATTCACAAAAAAAAATAGAATTCAACTTTGACACTCTGTATCTCAGAAACGAATAACTTGTGGATAAATTTTTACAGGAACTTTTCTTCTTATTTTGATGTCAGCAATACGCTCCTAAATTTTCTGTACAGGGTGTTTCTTAAGTACGTGTAGAAAATTTAAGAGCATGTTGCTGACGTCAAAATAAGAAGAAATGTTTTTATAAACCTATGTCTGCATGTTATTCGTTTCTAAGATACAGAGTGTCAAAGTTGAATTCTCATTTTTATTTTTTATGAATAATTTCAAAATAAATTTGATATTTGGGGAAAGTTGAAGAGAATGTGACTCTGTATTGAACGCAGCTATTAGTGTAAATAACGGAGTCTATCCGTAATATGTCATTGATTTTAACCCCCCATGCCATTTGAAATTTTTAAATTAATGTGCCCCCCGCCCCCTATATCAAGCAATCTCAATAGCTTTTGAATTCATAAAATAGTATCTGTGATACTATTCAAAATGGTTTTTGTTCCATTTTTGTGCGTCAAATCGTTCAAAAGTTAACAGGGGGTGGTGGCTAAAAAAAGCCGCACTATAATTATGATATAACATATAACTGTGATCTAGCTCAAATGATTGCGCTGATTTTTTCCTGTAAGAGTGTAAGAGTAACATATAGCAGGTACCACCAAACTTTTGAAAATATTGGTATACGAGAAGATAGATAATCATCATATTTATATTTCAGGAAAAACAAAATTGAAATTGAGGACAAAAATTAAAAAACTCCATTTCAGTGTTAGAACGGCAATTCCTGCATCTTATGAACACCACTGGAATCGAAACCCTTTCAATGGAAATATTACAATTATTTACAAGTCTGATTCGAGATCACGCATTGTGCCCACGTTCATCAGGAATTTCGTTCTGCCCACTGGCATTGTTTTCAACGATCCCAGCGGTACTCATTTTGCAAATCATGCATTAGAAATGCATTATTGAATTTATTTTGTTGAATATATTCTGCTGCAAGGAGCTTGGAGCCGCCATACCAGCAAGGTTCGTTAGCCGTTTGATATATTCGTCCGTTTTCTTTTTCAACTTTTGGTACTATAACCGGAGTAGGTTTTTGCTTTTCTAGATATCTCCTTCCATTCCGTTTTTTTCTGTTGAGAAAGTTCATCCTCTAAAGGACCACGCACACAGCTTATGGGAACAAGTCTTTCGGTGAAAATGGCTGGATTTTTTATATGTTGTAGCTGGAGACATTCTGAGTAAAAGTCTCCATTGGCCTAACTCGATCGTAAGACAACATTGAATATAAATGAGTTTTTTATTCAGCTAAATTTCTCCAAAAAACACAAAATTGAGATTTGGCACCCTCTAGCGCCGAATCTGGTCATACACTCAAGTTGGGCCAATGGAGATATTTACTCAGCTACAATATATCAAAAATCCAGCAATTTCTACCGATAGACTTTTTCCCATAAGATGTGAGCGTGGTTCTTTTCAGTTGAAACTTTCAGATTCAATCATTATAATTAATATCCCCTTCTTCTGGAACATAGAGAACATTATTCTCTTAGATACCAGTTCTTCAAAATAGGAATATTTCTCTTTTAAACTAACTAAATATTTTTTTGAAAGCTTGAGGCTTTATTTCAAGAGAAATGACATTTCGCCTCATTCTTTTAAGAAAAAATTTAAAAAAATAATATTTCCTTATTTTTCATTTACTAATTATTATTTTTATCTTTTTAGTTCAATAGATATAAATAAAAGAATTTGTTTAATTATATGCCTAGAGGTTGATACGTTAGTGGCATTCAACAATTGAATTATTCGGTGGTCTAATGTTATTAACTATTTTTACGGATTTTTCCGATTTTATTATTTCACATCCGTTTGAAAGTTTTCCGAATTCCTACGCGTTCCCTATCTAACCTAAAGGGGGTAAAATTATGCGAAATTAAATTATTCAATGGTCCGATGTTATTCACTATTTTTACAGATTTTTTAGATTCAATTTACGCAAGTTTTCACAACTATTTTCGAGAAGGAGGGGAGATCTAGTAAGAGAGCTTTAGAACTGATTAAGGAAGAAATTAATAAATGAAACTGTAATCGACTAAAAGAAAACAATTACCTATAAATAACTACAATAAGCAATGGATGAAAATAATGGAAACATGCTGATTCCACGAAGATAAAAATTTTAGATTTTGATAAATTGATAGGGAAGCACAAAACAAAAATACTGCAACCGTACCGATTACATGAAGATAAAAATTTTTGTTTTAATAAATTGAAATTTATTTTGAGATAACCAGAATAGTACTGTAGTATATTTAAACAAATTCACTCTAAAATAATTTATTTGACGAAATACAATGCTTCAATAATTTCAACACAATACTCTAATTTATATCATAATCACTGGACTATTTATGTTCGACTTCTGCTTCACTGACTAACTAACTCTGCTGCGTGGTTCTTTTTATACACACCGTTCATTTCGCGGAACACTCTTGATATTTCTAGAAAGCCTTAGGAACGTTCTCCAATTCGACCAGATTCTTCTCGAATCAAAGCGCCTCGGAAGTAATTCGCGCTCACGTGCTGTCTACGTGAGCGTTCAGGTCCGGAATCGCCCGCAGCTTCGCCACAGTACATTATACACCAAAGAAGAGAGATGAGTTTTTTCAGTTGAGCTTTATTATTATAGTAAGTTGCGAGGCTGAGAAAATTTTACTCTATCGTGGAATATATAGTCTGTTCACGTTAAGAAGAGACTGACGTCATGTAAATTTGGCAATTTTGTATATCCGACATAACAACGTTAAAATTTCCGATGAAACTAGTGAAAATTCATTTGAAAAAAACTAACTTTCATCTTGTGACGTCATTATCATCTTAACGTAAATAGACTTTATACTATTTTTTCCTCTACTAGAACATTAATCGTTTTCACATTGATCAATTTTGGATTCATTTTGTATTTGAAAGGATTAAATTAAAAGAAGTATACTGAGAAAACGAACGAATGACAATTCAATAAATTAAATTAACATTTCCTTATGTCACTTGCACTGTCGATTTTAAATATGGCAAGTAGCGATGAAGATTTTTTTTAAATTTATGTCACTTGTCAATTGTTTTAAAGTTTTATCTCCTACTGGGTGATAATAAATTAGCTCTTCCTAGGAGATAATAAATTAGCTCTTCCTAGGAGAGAGGACAGCATAAATAATGCTGTTAGGACGCGAGATAGACTTATCAGCAAACTAACACTTTTCTATTCAAACACACTATATTTTCAATTCCGAACTGAACTACACAAAGGTTTTGATACCACTAAACTCATCTTTCCTACTTACGTAATATATGAGTATCCTTATCTGTGAGTAACATTATCTATTAATGATTACATTCAGAAAAAGGGATCGCAACAAGTATTCTATAACAACCATAACCTACGGGGTATATAATAATAATGATAATAATGGCAATGCTCCTCACATATCTTCCAATAATACTAGTAGTGGACAAAATATCAGTTCGGATCACATTATTTTATGCTTTGAGCAGACACTGAAATTAAAAGTTAGTTATTTTACAAAACGTGTTTTTAAAATGTTTCGCATCTCCAAAAGATACAATCTGGAACATCTTCTTGCAAGATTAAGCAATTTTCACAAACGATCACTGGTACCACGGTGTGCGCGTGCGTGGAATGAAATTCATCAAATTAAACCAAAACACAGAAGTGTGCCCAAACCATTCCCAAGGACCTTCTAGAGAAAACGGCCCTCCCGCACTAAAGATCTGATTATAGGTTATATGCCGAGTCATTAAAACGCCCATATAATTCAAGGATCTCTCTTAAGTGTGTGACGAGGCATATTCAAGAGAGAAGATAGGTAGTGTCAATTTCATGAAATGCAATAAGGCCTTTATCCATATGTTGAGGACAAAAGAAAATTTAATAACTAAAACCTTCTACCTAGTGAGTTCAAGTAGGTATATTATTCAATTCATGTGCTTATTATACGGGGGTGTCAAAGGGTATTTGGCCTCCCCTGTAACTTCTACATACTTGGGAGGATTTCTCTGAGAGTTGGGACAGTTCTATAAGCAACCAATTAGAATTTGATCACATTAAAATTTAATATGGAGGACTTCCAGTTTTTATGAAAATGCCACCAACTTTGATTTTTCAAATTTATGTTATTTTTATGTATTCTAGTTATGTGATTTTTTCGAAACAATTGAACTTACATTGTTTTCCCTCGTGGATAAATGCGATTTAGCTAGCCACAATGAGTCGCTCATAACAAAGAAACATATTTTTTTCTGAAAAATGAGTTTTTGTGTGACTTATTGATGCATCAATTCAGTCATATCATATTATGATCAATTTTTTAAAAATAAGTCCCCTATGGGCCAGCTACCAATCTCTCTAGAACAGACTTTCAGGAAACAAATTTCATATTAATTTTAGTATCTTGATACATTAAAAATTGTATACATTAAAAAATCTACAACTAGTTCATGAGTTTCCCTGCAGTTCAATAATTTTTCAATTTAGTAAGCTGTGGAAAACAACATTTCTGAATCTTGTCAACTAATTGTGTTTTGCTGTCATCTTTCAACTCAACTCTCGAAAATTAGTTAACTTCCGAGAATTAATAGAAAATCAAAATTAAAGGTTCACAAGAAGTGAACAGGTTGATATGTTATCAATTTGAGTGAACAAGAACAGACAGTAAGTATTGATGACACAATGAGCCATCCTCAAAAAGTTACCTTTGGCGTCCCACAAGGAACCGTCCTAGGACCAATCCTTTTCATAATTTATTTGAATGAACTCCTCCTGCTTGAGACCAAAGGAAATATTCTGAGTTTTGCGGACGATACCGCCATTCTCTACAGAGACACCAAGTAGACGTGGCCTCAGCAGAAAGCGATTTCACAAAGATTGAGACATGGTTTCGACAAAACAAACTCACTATGAATTTGGAAAAGACCAAATACCTACCCTTCTCATCGTATTCAAACGGACTACCAGATATGGGAATTCTGAATATAGGAAACAATCAGCATATACCAGAAGGCGAATCAATAAAATATTTAGGCATTGTTGTTGATAGGCACTAACGTTGGGAACTACAAATAAAAACTACTGTGAGAAAAATAAGAGGTACTTTGTCTAAATTCTCTGTATTTTGCTTTAGTTCAATCCCAACTCACATATGGAATAGTAGGCTGGGGAGGAGTGAATGACTACTACCTGAAAAATCTACTTGTACAAAAATGGATTTTGAGAATCATTTTGAATAAAGGAAAAACATACTCAAGCGACAGTGTGTATAAAGAAGTATCTGTTTTGGACATAAGACAACTGTTTTGCTTGAGTATATTAAACAACTTAAAAAAAAGGAAATATTCAGCTAGAGCAAGTTACTCACATCCACAACACAAGAAACAAAACAAACCTGCTGAATGCTCCTCGCTGTGCAGCAACTGGACAAAAAATGCATCGTATCTCGGATCGCGACTCTATCAGAAACCAAAATACATTTAAAAATAAAATGAAAAAATGGATTTCGGACACAGGAAGATTGTTTTTTCGGGACTAAGTGTTAGGAGTTTTCTATTGCCGAACGCCAGCCTATGATGATACGTCCAGTATATATTAGTCATGTGTCACGAATCGTCATATGCCGGTTTTTAGGGATCTTCATCTAAAACGTTTGGCTGGCGGGAGGCGAGAAAAATAGCATGGGAATGGGAAGTAAGTTGGTGTTGACTCGAGAGTTGGTATTGAGTTTCTCATCATTGTTCTTGTGGTGATTGTTTAAATATATTCATTTGTGTTGAAGTGATACCTATGGTTGGAATAAAAGGTAGGAGTTATATTTGTTTGAAATTGCTTGGAATTATCTTCGACAAATGGCTATAATACCTGTTTGAGCAAGTAATTGTTGGAGTTTACTTTCAATAAAAGAAAAGCAGGTTGTTATTCAGTATCAGTATGTTTCATTATATTTTTCTTGGATGTACTTTCCATTGCTTGTTGATTATTAAACAAAGAAAATCATGTGACAGTTCCGTTCGTGGCAACATAAACATTTTGAAGAATTTGTGTTTTGCTCTTACGATCAATAGTACGGAGCTTTCCTTCAATACTGAATATTTAATACTTGTTGATATTTGTATTGATGTTTACAAAAGTAGTGTTTTGAAAAGGGGTTTTATTTGGGTGCCTGTGTGTGAAGTTACCTATTATTGGGCTGATTTGAGTGTTTATTGGCATGCAACGTGCCTTTGTGAGAAGTTGCCTGCTTTTGTTGGATTTTCGAAAAACCAAGGACTTGTAACGTGCCTGTGTGTGAAGTTACGTCATTCGGTGATTTGCAACGTTCCTGTGTGAGAAGTTGCATATCACCGTTGTATTCATTTCAGCCTGGTGATTGTAACGTGTCTGTGTGTGAAGTTACCTATTATTAGGCTGATTTGAGTATTTATTGGCTTGCAACGTGGCTTTGTGAGGAGTTGCCTGCTTTTGTTGGATTTTCGAGAAGCGAAGGACTGTAACGTGAGAAGCTACATGTCTGTGAGCTGTATTGGAAATATAATAACTACTAACGAGCCTGTGTGAGAAGTTACGTGTTATTACATGTACAGTACTGAGATGAGGTACATTGACTTGCAACGTGCATGTGTGAGAAGTTGCAAGTCAAAGTGTTGACTCATCAGTTTAGTTTTATGAGTTTATTGAAAATGAGATTTGCTTGATTTGAAAAAAAAGCTCTAGCATTGTTAAAGAGAATCCATTGTGTTTTGGCTCATGATATCAGCCTTTTTGAAGCCTATCCAATAATTCTTTGGATTATTGATATTTGATCATTCCGCTGGAAGAAACCATGTCCTGATTTATGTATATGAGTGTAAATAAATTCGAAGCCACCATTGTTTCAATAAATGAATCCATTTCTCAGAACTAGGTGCATTATCAATATGAAGTTCCTGAACCCCACAAAAAAAAACCTACCATTAGTTGGTCAGAATGTTCTCAACTAATTATTTAGATTTAAATAACAATCAATAATAAAATTTTTCCTGAGAAAATAATATTAATATTTGATTTATTATAAGTGTTTTATCATTGTTTTATTGAGTGTTTTTCATTGTGCCATTCTATATACAGGGTGTAATTTAAATGATGTCATTAATTTCAGGTGGTGATTCCTTGTCACATTTTACGAATAAAAGTTTTCAAGTGACGGAGTGTTAAAGTTTTAATAAAAAAATCGGTTAATTATTAATTACTCAAAAGTCTTTTCGCCGATTTTCATGGAACCTGGTATAAACATGATATTGGCAGTTACAAGGGGCTTATTTTCATGAGGTTAGATCTCAAATTATAAGCAGCGAAGGGTCACCTGATTGATAAATATGGTAAAAATCATTGTACGTCACTGTTTTTCTCTAAGTTTAAATTTTTTACCAAATTAAACATTTAAAAATACAACTCTCTTATAATGCCGTGAATTTGAAATAGCAACACTTTATCAATCGATAGATTTCCTTAGTTAATTTATTTCTACCTGAATTATTTTATTCATTCACAAAACTTTCTGAATTTTGATGGTGCGTAACAACCATTTATACGACAATGACTTTGATTTGGAATTCACAGCATTATAAGGAAGCTGCATTTTAAATTTTTTTTTTGCAAAAAATATGAAACTTAGGGAAAAACAGTGGCGTACAATGATTTTTACTATAAATATTGATCAGGTAACCATCTGCCACTTATAATTTGAAATATTCCATGAAAAGAAACCCCTTGTTACTGCTAATAACCACACAAAGTTTCATCAAAATCGTCAAAAAGACTTTTGAGTAATTGATGAAATGCCGATTTTTAAATGAAACTGAAACCCCGTATCTCGTAAACGTAGCAAGTTAGGACACACGTTAATATGAAATTTTCTTTATAAAATATGACAAGGAATCACCACCTGAAATTAATGACATCATTTAAATTACACCCTGTATATTCACTCATAATCTGCATGCTATTATTAATAGCATCTAGCACATCACTAACAAGCGGTAATCTTCTTACTGCTTCAGTAATTAACCTGCTTATTTGTTTGTCTTGTTTCACAGTTCTGATTTCATGTACAAATTATTCATGGTTTAACAAATAAACATTATTATTATTATTTACGGAGAATGTCTTTGAAACAGTTTCGCCGCTTGTCAGTTATACGCTGAACGATATCCACTTAGAGAAACCCAAAGAACCCACAAGAACCTTTTTAAAAACGGTGGACAGAAGATTCCAAAAAGAATCAAACAATGGAGAAGATGATCGTAATACATTTATCGTAATTGAAGAGACAGAAATGAATGTTTTAGCACATGTTGAATTTGATCCAACCGGGAATTGGAATGTTAATGTGATGTCAGTCGAGAAAGCACTAGAAGAATTAAAAAAAACACACCATTATCGTGCTTACAAGTATAACTTCCATCAACATCTTTACACAGTACTGTTTGTATTGTAATATATTTTCAAAGTCTAATTTATTTTTAATTCATTTAATTCACAAACAACTAAAATATAACAATTATGTACAGTGCGGCTTTTTTTAGTCCCCCCCTGTTAACTTTTGAACGGTTCGACGTACAAACATGAAAAAAAAAACGTGAAGGGTTTCACTACTACTACTTTTTGAAACAAAAAATATGGTGATTGCTCCACAGGGGGCGCGGGGAGACACATCAACTCAAAATTTTTAAATGGCATGGGAGGTCGAGTGTCACATCGTTGATAAGAGAATTCAATTCTCTATACAACCATCTAAATATTTTTGAATTTAGTTGAGAAATTTTTTCCCAATTTCGATTTTTATGCCTATCGAAATTTTCTAGTTGATGTGCCCCAAGCCCCATCTGTACTGTAATTGCAATATTTCTTTTCTCAAAAAGTAGTATCGATAATAACCTTTGCAATGTTTTTGGTTTCATTATTCCACAACAAACCGTTCAAATTTATCAAGGTATGACTAGTTTTCAGATCCGCATTAATACTTGATATTTCGAATTTGAATTGCAAAAAAAATATTAACGAAATTAAAAAAAAAATTAGATGGTTGTAAAGAGAATTGAATTCTCTTTTCAACGATGTGACACTCGACACCACATGCCATTTAAAAATTGGATATTAATTAATCATCGAAACAATAGCGAAATAAATACCACTTTCTTACTGAGCATAAGATGTGATCGTTCAAATAAAAGTGTTCTTCAACCAAATTAAAAAAATGTTATCTGTCTTGAGGCATAAGATGTCCGGAGGACTGATCATTGCTAATATCCTATACAATAGGAAAAGTTGGGTTGAAAATCCATCAGAAAACAACTACTTTCCTGGCTAATGCCACGACGAACATTGAATTACATCTGATGAAATTTCCGTGCACAGTTCCTACAAGGTTATCTCTGCAATTGCTTGTTGCATGGAAATGTTCATCGAAAACATTCGGACCACCTACATATCGATTTCGGGGTGTTGCCCCTCATCAGTATAGGGTAGGTCTAGCAGTCAATAACTAATGCCTGCAACGAATGAATCGATAACCAAATCCATTTCAAGACCGAAACTGAGATCGCGCCCGCACAGTGGATAACTGCAAACTGCGTGAACTACAGTTTTCTTCTCCGTTTTATACGGTCTTGACGATTATGGTTCATACGGGTATTGCTTAGTTGGGTGGCCGGTGCTGGGATGGCGCTCGCAGTTTGGAGTTTCGGTCTTGAAATGGATTTGGTTATCGATTCATTCGTTGCAGGCATTAGTTATTGACTGCTAGACCTACCCTATACTGATTGTTATTGTTGTTGTTAAAATTGTTATTACCGTCAACCCTACGCGCAACCCTCGGAAGGGCAACACCCCGAAATCGATATATAGGTGGTCCGAATGTTTCGATGAACATTTCCATGCAACAAGCAATTGCAGAGATAACCTTGTAGGAACTCTGCACGGAAATTTCATCAGATGTAATTCAATGTTCGTCGTGGTATTGGCCAGGAAAGTAGTTGTTTTCTGATGGATTATGGACCCAACTTTACCTATTGTATAGGATATTAGCAATGAGCAGTCCTCCGGACATCTTATGCCTCAAGTCATAACCTCATTGTTTGTGAACTACAGTTTTCTTCTCCATGTTATCTGTCGTTTCCTTAACGACTGAGTCTTTCTAAAAGAAAGGGGTAGCTTATCCTAGGAGTTTCAGACAAAAATGCAGTTTCAGGAGAAAATATGAACATGTTGAGGTTAAATGTTGTTTTCCACAGCTTACTGTTATTAAGTTATTAAAAGTTATTACAACTGCAAAGAATCTCACGAAATAGCTGTATATTTTTATTATTTATTAAATTGAAAGCTTTTATTTAACTTGCCCTGTGTGTGTTAAATGGGTACAAATCTTGCAAGCTGAATTAGAACCACTTCCTCTTATCCTATGGAATTGAAATTTTCCTTGTTGGTTCAGTCCCGATGAAATTATCCCACCCTGCACCCCGAAAGCTTGATAGAGAACGCATAGTGTTTCGGAAGTTTTCTTGACGGATTTGGACATCAAAATTTGTAGCGAAAAAAAAAAAAGGTGGAGGGAGGCTCGTCACCCCCAAAAAAAATTGAGAACTCGTGAAATTAAAATCGCAAAAATACTGAAAAATATCTGACCGTCGAATATTATGGTTAAAAAAAATTATGATTAAAAAAACACACCCTGTCCCCCCCTCAAAAGCTAGATAAAGAACGCAAAGGAATTCGGAAAATGTTTCAACAGTTTCGGACATGGAAAATAATGATGAAAAATATCGATCGGGGGGCTCGCCCCCCTTTCCTGTCATGAAAAACCTAAGGAAAACTGGCGAAATAGAAATCGAAAATATCCGTAAAAATAGTGAAAATTATCTGACCATTGAATAACACGGTTTCAAAGTGGCTTTAAGTGGGATCAAGTCACTGGAAGTTCTCCTCACTGAAGAACTAGATTGTAGTAAAT
This sequence comes from Chrysolina oricalcia, assembly GCA_944452925.2. Taxonomy (NCBI): domain Eukaryota; kingdom Metazoa; phylum Arthropoda; class Insecta; order Coleoptera; family Chrysomelidae; genus Chrysolina; species Chrysolina oricalcia. The sequence continues at coordinate 35,880,564 of OX101811.2, forward strand.
TAACAGGCAAGCAACCGTGCAACAATGACGCATTAATTGAAATGAACAGACTAAGAAACATATGCAGAGAAAACTAAAAAAGAAATAGATGAATAAACTTAAAAAAACTTTTTAGAAAAATATTTTTATTTAAATGCACTAAACAGAAGAAAATTTATTTTAAAGTGAATTGAACCTATCATTTTGTTACATTATAAAATTTTAAATGATATAGAAGCTTGTCGCGAGAATAAATCTTGAGGTAATTTTAAATTTAATTTACAATAAGAAATATATAGATACTTCTCGCGACAAGCTTTTATATCATTTAAAATTTCATAATGTAAGAAATTGATGGGTTTAATTCACTTTAAAATGTATTTTCTTCTTTTTAGTGCATTTAAATAAAAGCCTTTCTCTAAAAAGTTTTTTTTAGTTTATTTATTCAATGTGTATCTGAACCGAAGTAATAAAATGATTCATTGCTATTTTCTATCCAAAAACGATTATGATAAGTATTCGAAACAAATGTTTCATATAAACAGGTTGCAATGATACAAATGCTGGATTAATTTGGAAAATGTTCTCACCGATATTATTAATTAAGATCGATATATTTTTAATAGGTATGTAGTGGATTCGTGAATTAAATCAATTTAATAACCATTGAAGTAACATAGAAAAATGTAACATGATTCAATGACCAATTCTTGCACTTAGGTAAAAAATAAAATTCTAGGACCAAGATTCATTATGATAAGAAACACGTCATTTAATCCAAAGGGTAAAGCATAGGTAGTAGTAAGGTTTCTATCTTTTTTTAATAGTGTTCTGACTGTATTCCTTTTGCTTACGTTTTTGGATAATTTGATTTATCTAACTTGATAACCGTCCAAGTTATCGTGAATCAAGTTAGACAAGGAAGTCATTCGTATGAAATATAACTGGACGACTGTACTGCATAAAACACACTCGTAACATCCTTACCATACATAAATATAGAGGTAACCAGGACTGGTATTGCTAAAACTAGGTAAACTGCATTTGAAGAAGCACTTCTTTCTCGCTATCGGATGAGGTCATTGGATCAGTACTAAAAGCGTTCGATTGCCCCATTGGTAAAAGCGGTCACCCAGTAATCATTGTGGTCGAGCTGCGTGGGATTCCCTACGCCAGCAAAACAATGGATTTGGGGTTGGTAAGCAGTTAAGTATTCTTCCGTTGTAAATATTTATGAGCCGTTTCTATGACAAGAAAGTCAGTTTCATGTGGATTTCTGGAAAAAATCAATTTTCAAAGGAGGTGTTAGAAAAAATACTTTTGAACGTTTTATTTCAAAAATATTAGTCACTGTTTATGAACCGTTGTGGTCGTGATGGTAGAACATTTGCTTCTCAACCTCAAGGGCCTAAGGGCGAGGTTCATTTATGAATTGTTTTGTTATGTCATAGTCATGTTTTTATGAATATATTGAAATTAATGAAATTGTGCTGAAGTGCTTGCGATCATTGAAATCTTCTGATAATCAATTTGAGTTCAACACAAAGAAGTGTAATAGTTTCGCTGTCAATGAAATAGTTAGTGTAATAAAAAGTTGGTATAATGATCTGAGGGGTGAAACAAAAAATTTGAGCCACACGAATGTGAATGTTGACAAACGATTTGAACCAATTTTATTGATCCATAGCAAACAAATTAGTTCAGAACATTTCTCCGACAGTTGATCCTCTCGATTATCTAGAAAGTATGGCATCTCTGATGCACTCTCTGTTCTTATCCGAGACCGACTTGGCTGAGTTTAAATCAGTAATTAGAGAAATAGAAAACAAACATTCCTCAGGTGAAGACTACCTATCAGCCAAGCTATTGTCAGAATTACCTGACGAACCCCTAAGTGCTTTAGCTGTGGTCATTAACGAGTCTTTTGCCACAGATATTTTTCCATCCAGCCTAAAGACCGCAATAGTTATACCACTGCACAACTTCAGGCCGATCTCACTCTACCATCAACACTGTCCAAAATTATTGAGAAACTAAACGTTGGATAATGAGTTTCTTACAGAGACATAATATATAGGCGGATGAACAGTTCGGTTTCCAAAACAAAAAGAGTACGAATGATACAATCTTTGATTTTCTTGCAAGAGTGTATATGAACCTAAACGAGAAAGAGTCGGCTGCAGCAATATTTCTTGATCTTTCTAAGGCCTTTGACTGTGTAAGTCATGAAGTACTCTTTAAAAAGCTCTTACATCACGGATATCGCGGACATCTCTAAACTGTATCAGATAATACATTACTGATCGAAATCAAGAAGTACTATTGAACAATGTAAGTTCTGACAGGGAAAAAATGTACGTAGAGTTCCCCAGGGTTCAATTTTGGGACCTATTCTATTTCTGCTCTACATCAACGAAATGGCCAACCTAGATATTTCTGGACATCTTACATTATTTGCTGAGAATAGATCATTATGATCTTCTGATCGGGAAATGCTTCCATAATTTAGAGTATCTTGCATATGCATTCTAGTCGTTCTATATTTAATATTCTGAATTTGATATTATATACTGTGAGACTATAATATATTTTATGTCATACTAGTTCATTATTGTGTATTTATTGCTTAGTTACCAACTATCTAATGTCGTACTTTATCGCCCGCGCGGTATAAAGAGAAATAATTTCGTCAGGAATTCCAAAATCTTCGTTCATTTTGACTTCTAACTTTGACACATATAATAATTATTGTGATTTTATGACATTTACGTTTGTCAACATTCACCTAGCAACGATAGTGTCTACTATGATAAAATAGCAATGTTATGAATTCAAACCGGATTATTTAAAATACTGATTTGTATTGAGATTGGATTGCAATAACGAACTAGTATGACATAAAGTTATGTATGTAGCGCGGGCATAAACAGATGTGTATATCCTCGGGCGACTTACAAACCCTCAGGGCATAAACATCTATTTATACCCTTGGTACATAAATAACTATTACATGTTATTTTGTTTATGTGACTTTTGTAATAGAGTTTTAATTAGTTTTATCTTTATAGGAGATTTTCCCCAAAGACTTTTTTATGAATTCTAATATGTAAAGAATTAACAGTGTAATAATTTTGACTTTGTCGACAAATGGTTTCATTTAGACAATAATAGTAACTTTTGTAATAAGCGCGTGAAATGAGTGTTTTTTTAATGGCACATGAGAGTGTTAATTTTTGGCCGATACCGTAAGTCGAGGACAAAAATTCTCTCGAATGTGCCATGAAAACAAGAATTTTACACGAAATACAAACAACATTTTTTGTACAGCTGTAAAACATTGTCTAAAATATATTAAACATAAGTACTTCCAATACATCATGACGTGGTTTTTTGTCCTGATAAGTTATCACTTTTAAACGACTGTTGTCTAGAAAATATTATTAAAATTTTTCAGTAAAATCGCATTCGAAAATTTTTCCTTTATGATAAAATAAGTCCAAAATAACTGAATAATACTTTTCTTTTCCATACATGTTATCTTTAATGTTATCAATACTTCCAATACAATTTCACAGCATCCAGTGGTCTTTCTGTGTCGTTACTATTATGGAGTGTCTACTCAATGTAGAAAAATACATTGAATGTTAAAGAAAATATTGATATAAGGAAGTTTTTGAAATTGGTCCCGCTCATTAAGAACAAACGCGTCGGATACCGAGGAAAGAAATCTAAAGTTTTATCAAGGGATGATATCAATAAATTAATTTATTTTTTATTTTTAGGTTGTCCTAATTTTGGGTATCAGCGGAGCTTGTCACCGTGAAGAATTATTACATATAACTATTGATGCCATTGAAGATGCTGTTTCAAGTTTTAAAGAGAAACATTCTCAATTGAAAATTGAACCAATACATGACTCCTCTGGAAATGGAAAAAACTCTACGATAAAATTGAAGCTACTTTTTTGTAATATTAGATATTAACGGCTACTACTCAAAATACGCAACGTAAATACTACTAGAGGGTCCCAGGGACCCAATAATTAAAAAATTCATGACAATAATGTTTTTTGTCAAAAACTTTATTTCTTACATTTATTTAACCAAGCTATGCTTCTATTATAACGTAATAATAAAAAATAATTATTAAATGCATTTTGGGCACATTGTGGCCGCACATTTCAAACATATGGGAATTTTACACCTAGCGCAGTAATTAGTTGTTTTTCGGTCTTTTCCTGGCAGGCAAACGCGGCATCTGGGTCTTTTCGACCTGCAAGGGTTTTCCGAAGGTACAGGTGGTTCCTCCATGACAATTCCTAGAATATCAGCGGCCATCTAACGAAGTTTGCGAGGTACATGCATGTTGTATATTCTAGCCGTCATGTACGGAGTACACAATTCACGTCCTAACTCTTTGAGGAAATTGTACCTTTTCCTTGTTGGGCGAACTGGTATATGATCCTGCTATTTACTCCAGCAATATTTAGTATGGCGAGGAATAATGACATTGGCCATCTGCGAGTTCTTCTTGACGTCGAATAATTAGCACATTTTTCGTCAAGTGCGTCAACACCTGCTTTAGTGCCATTGTAGTATAAATTTATTTCGGGTTTTGTGCTAACATCATCTACGGAATCATCGTGATGCATACTAGAGACTAGGATAACTGCTTTTCCTCGTTTTGGAACATGAGAAACAATAGTGGTTTGAGCTGAAAACCCAAATAATGAAGATTGTATCTCGGTTTCTATTTGGTTGGAACTCTGGAGGGATCTGTCTCTTATTTTTTCGCATTGTGCCCACATATGTTAGACCACTTTTTTTTAGTTCATCAATTAACTCAATAGAAGAATACCAGTTGTCTCCCGTAATATTACGATTACTATTTGCAACGGGTGCAATCAAACGTAACACTACTTGCGTGGGATGCGACAATTTACTTTGTACACTCGTAGGTTTTGGATCTTTACCAGTATAAACTTCGGCATTTACCATATAGTGGGTTTTACTGTCAGCTTATACTTGCACTTTTATCCCGTATTTAGCGGGTTTGTTGGAGATGTACATGCGAAATGAACATCTCCCTCTAAACGGAACTAGCATCTCGTCTATGGTTAGATTAGATCCCGAAGCATAATTTTCTTTGGAATTGGTTACGAACTGTTCAAATAGATCGGAGATTGCAGCTAACTTGTTGCTTTTTACCCTTTCAGGTCTAGTTGTAGCATCATCAAAACGAAGACAGGCCAAAACGAAGACATGCCAATAAAAATGAAAACCGTACCAATGACATAATGGATCGAAATAGTGGCTTTCCGGTTCCATCAGTAGCCCACATAGATTTCAGATCTTCATGACCTGACTTGAACAGTCCTTGCATGTATAGAAGCCCTATAAAAGCTCTTATTTCCAATTCTGTGTTTTGTACAAACGTAGGCAAAAATGTCTTTCTGCTGTTTCTGCATGTTTTAAATTTACTGTAATGAGCTTTCATTTCGTCGATTTTTAAATTAGTGTTTTCAACAATAATTTCAATCATATTGTCGGTAAAGAGTAACTTCCAAGCTTCCAACGGAGTTGTCAAACGATTTGCACGAGCTGGGCCTTTCAGACCAGGTAACACATTTTTTATAATATTGTGCTGTAAAGTATTTTTACGAGAAGGAGCTTCTCTGGACCATTTAGTTCTATCCTTTCCGTACCACGCTTTTTGAGGTGGTAAAGCGTTTGAAGTCGAAGCGGTGTTACTATCAGTGGAAGAATCTGTTAGATGTTCTTCTTGGTTATCATCTTCACTTGAATCAGCCTCAACTCCGCTTTCTGAATCACGGTCACTAAAAATTTCGTTATCTTCTTCTTCCTTATCACTTTCGTCGCCGCCTCTCAATATTTGACCAAAAGCCCTGCCTTTTTCTTCTTCCGGTATAGGTACGTCTTCAACATTCTGCGCATTGTTATCATTGTCCATATCTGTCAAAAAAGCATCATCGTCTAATAATTCCACCAACTTGCGATCCGAAAGTAGCTCATTGGTTGAGGAATTCATAACTATAAAAATTAGCAAGTATGAGTATCTTACAATATAATATTGCTTCATTATAACCATACTCAAGAAACTAGTTAGCAATATACATAAATTTACATGCTAACACTTATACTACTATAGGGTCCCACGGACCCAAATATCGTATTGCTTTGAAAGTGAACAATATAGACAACCACTCACAACAGCATTCGACAAAGAACTACTTGACTGGAGAATAACTGGAAGCACGATTTCCCCACTCTAATATGTCTGCGCTATTTTCAAGAATTTAGATGTCGCTGGGTCCTTAGGACCCGATAGTAGTAGTTACTAACCAACATGTGGGGATGAATAAAATAGGAGGAATTCCCAGCTTGATTGCAAAATGGCTTGGAAAAGACATGTATAAAAGCTACACAGGTTACTGTTTCAGGAGAAGCTCTGTAACTCTTCTGGCCAATGCAGGGGGCAACATTACATCCATAACAATTCACGGTGGCTGGAAATCTGCCTCCGTAGCAGAAGCATATATATAAGATAGATAGTTTGGATAACAAAATTGAAATTTCTAACAAAATATTGAATTGTCCATCTTCTTTCAAACAAATTTAAATATCTGATAAAATTGTGGAATCAACTCTTCAAGAAATATCCAACGTTTCTGATCAGCAGCAATATACAACATCTTCGGAAATTTATGTTGGAAGTAATTGTTCAAAGGACACTCCTCCATATGGAATTTGGGTTCCGGTCGATTTTTTTTAATTTTTGGTATGATGTAGTCCATGTAATTCTCAACCAATGTTACCACTGCGCCAACCCAAAAAAAAGAACAGTTTTGTTGCTAGGGGGCGTTGAAATCACCCTTTGCGCAGATTAGACTATTTACTTTTGAATCCGGTTACAATATTTTCACCTGTTTCATTGTTGCTGATGTTGCGCAATATTGTGCTGTTTTATAAAAAAAATTCTTACCCCTTCCATCCTTCCCCCTAACTCCTATTACGAAACGCAAAAAAAACTTCTCGAGTGCCTTTAGATGTATCGTCGAATGTTTAAATATGTCTGACTAAGGAAAATAGCAGTTTTTTATAATTACCCCTCTCCCCCCAAAGGGCATAAAACGAAAAAATTTCGGTAGGTTTTTCTGAATTTTTAATACGATGCAGTTCATGTTTTTTTCAATAGAAATTAATTGGGTGACAAACCCAAAAATGAATAGTTTTGATGCTAGGGGGCGTTGAAATAATACCTTGCTCAGAATAGACTATTCATTATTATAGGCGGAAACAATATCTCTGCGTACTTTAGTTTAGAATATGCCGAACAATTGTGTATTTTTAATTGTAAACAAAATATAAAACCTCCCCCTTACCCCCAACTCATATTTTAAAACACGAAAAAAAGTGATTCAGGTACCAACTCAAATTCAAATTGTTTTTTAATTATTTCCGCCCAAGTAATTGATATTCAAATAACATGAACTACGCCCTACTGAGAAGTCAGAGAATCCACCTGTTCTTTCGAAGGGGGGGGGGGGGGGAATGGTGAAATTAAACAACTGTACGATTACCTCAAGTTGAGCTGAATAAAACATTTATTTTGATAAAGCATTCACAAGTAGTAGAGAATTAATTGTTTTCGTGTTTCAAAATAGGGGTTGGGGGTAAGGGGGGTGTTTTATATTTTTTTATAAAAAATTACACAATTGTTCAGCATATTCCAAACTAAAATACGCAGAGATATTGTTTCCGCATATAATAATTAATAGTTTATTCTGAGCAAGGTATGATTCAACGCCCCCTAGCATCAAAACGATTCATTTTTGGGGTTTGTCACCCAATTAATTTGTATTCAAAATAACTTGAACTGCATTATGTTAAAAATTCAGAAAAATCCAACGAAATTTTTTCGTTTTGTGCCCTTTGGGGGAGGGGCATATTTAAACATTGGACAATACATTTAAAGGCACTTATTTTTAATTTTTTTGGATTGGCACAATGGTAACATTGGTTGAGAATCACATGGAATAAATCATACAAAAAATTCAAAAAAATCCATTGGGAACCAAATTCCATAAGGAATTTGCGGGGTTCTTTACTATCAATTATCATTCCACTAAATGAAATTGTTTTATAATGAATAATCAATTAATAATTGACTTTGTTAAAAATAAATCCTTCAAAAAGTAATATTTCTTGTTTATTTTGTGAATTATTTTGGCAGTGAAAAAAAGACTTTATTTTACGGTGAAAAAAGTAATATTTACGCATCAATAGAGTTGTAGAAAAAGTATATTTATCTATATAATGCTGAATTCAAAAAAGCGATTTTATCAGGGAATCAACTGAAGAAAACGTCGCCGCCTTAGTAAAACCGAAATCTCGGAACCCAACCATCTTTCCTCTCCTCCTCTTCCCAACATATTTGATCTCGATCTTCAGGCAATTATAATCCAGAAGATGATTACATAAACGACATTAATCGGTATATGATTACCTGCACGCAGACCCGATTGTGATGGACCTGCACCGATGAAGACCGGTAGCTGCGAGCGGGAGCCGTGTTCTAGATAAGTGTGAGGCTGAGCAGCGGCCGACTGGAAGTTGGCAGAGGAAAAGCCGCTACGATCCGGTGAGGACGACCTTGCCCCGGGGCGTCATAACTTGTTGCTTACCCTCGATACGGACACCCATCATCAAATCGAGTTGCGAGTTGTGACTCCTACGCAAACGTTGAAGGAATAAATGGTGTACATGTTTAGAGGGTGTCTCAGTTTGGGCAGCAACGACCTCATGGTTCGTTGAACATTGAACTAGTAGGCCAAGCTGTAGATAAAAAAAGAGGCTCTTTTCACACGAAATACAAGACGCAAACGGCCTATACTACTTTTTATAAGATAGTTCGTAAATGAAAACTCCGGTTTTTGGCACAGCAAAACCGCTTTGTGGAATTTTTCAAACAAGAAATAGTGAAATAAATTACAATTTTTTGTTTTTTTGCGAATATCTCAAAAAGTATTGGAGGAATCGTTTTACAGTCGATAGGAATTTTGTAGAGAATTGAAAAACCTACAAAATATTTTTTCATACGACCAGATCGGTGCATTTTTCACTGAGAAAATCAGGGAATACCTCGAAAAGGAGACAATTTTTCAAAAATTCATAATTTTTATAAATTTGAAGCTGGACAAACAATATTGCGGAAACTGATAGATTATAACATGTAGTTCAACTGTGCGCAAAATCTTTTCTGTCCGATGTGTAGTTTTTGCACAATCGCGTAATAAACAATTTAAGGGCAAATCTTTCTAAATGCGACGATTTAAGGAAAATCATCTTATTCAAATTCTGTAAACGGTATTTGGAAGTGGAGATCAATACCTACAATTTTTATAATTTGGATTTTTACCTGAGATGTAGGAAATGTGTTGAAAATGTCACTGGAAGTTACTCTACGAAGATGTATTGATATCTAGTTAGCCTAGACCAGTTCCCTGCATAAACAAAATATTGCATTACCATAGCAACGAACAATAACTTATTAGAAGTGTCAGTGTAAAGTTTGACGTCAAAAAAGTAAACCAGAGTTACGCAATAAATTAAAAGAAAAAATAGGTCCACCGAAATTGTGAAAATCGAAAAATAGGAGTATCGAGCCTTCATCAAGTACCTGTATTTAAAAGGGTTAAGAGGTAAGCAGATTCACGAAGATATGCTAAATACCCTTGGTGATCAATGTCCTTCGTATGTGACCGTGAAAAATTGGACTGCAAGCTTCAAAAGAGGTAAATTTTCCATTGAAGATGATGACCGATCGGGAAGGCCAGTTTCTGTGTCAGTCCCCGAAAATATCGATGCAGTTCATGACATGATTTTAACAGACCGTCGAATTGGGCTAAAACGGATATCTGAAGCACTGAATATTTCATACGAACGCGTTCATCATATAGTTCACGTCAATTTAGATATGAGAAAAATTGCTGCAAAATGGACCCCCAAACTATGAAACTATTATATTAAGTCTGAAAGACAAAAAAGCTTGTGGACCCGATCAGATCACAAACGAGATTTTAAAATCAATTGTTTACCATATTTCGAAACCTGTATGCCATATAATAAATCTGATCATAAATAGTGGATTAGTTCCTAACCAATTCAAAATAGCAACCATCAAGTCTCTATTTAAATCTGGAAAAAAAGACTGTTTAGAAAATTACAGACCGATATCCTTAACTTCCGGTTTATCAAAAGTATTTGAGAAAATAATCAAGAATAGACTAACCACATATCTAGAAAAACACAAATTCCTTTCACCCAACCAGTTCGGTTTCCAAAAGAATATTTCCACTCAAGATGCTTTAACATCAAAAATTTACAGTGCAGTTGACAACTCAAAACCATGTCTGGGTGTATTTCTAGAGGGCATGTGCCGCAATGGTAGGGACTTACCCCCTGATTGCGAAGAACTCCGGGTTGGCGATGGAGAATAAAATGCTTATTTACAAACAAATCATCAGGCCAGCGATGACATATGCTTGTCCAGTTTTCTGCAGTCTCCCCAAATACCTTATAGTAAAACTGGAGAGAGTGCAGAATAAAGTGCTCCGTATCGTCACTAACAGTGACAGGTACATTCGGTTAGTATCGCTGCGAGAGCTAGCCGATATTCAATCAATCGAAGAACATATCAAGCAAGTCTCTGATAAGTTCTACCGCTTCTTCATCCTTGGAAGTCCATTGACAAGGGACATAACAGCAGTCCGAGCCCACCATAACAGGCCAAGAAGGCATGGTGGGCCGATCTACAAGGCATTAGATATCTTCCATGAGCGCCCAAAGGGCGAGTGACCACTACCTCCACCATAAATAAAAAGACGAGCCAAGGCTCCTACATGAAGCCAACAATGTTTTAACCCGGTTTTTTCTACTTTTTTCCGGGAAGCCACCCACTGAAAATCCCCCTCGATAATGAAATTCAATAGTCTGATGCTTTACACATAATCAAACAAAACCCCCCGTATAACTTGGAGGAGACGGGGAAGCTCCAACTGACCAACGACTTAACACTTACGGCAGAGGAAAACCTACATAACATCGTAGGCCTGCAACGCAGGAACGAGCACGGTGTCCCCCGCCCGCTGAAGGCCTCAGCAGGGCAGGTAATACCCCACTCCAAAAACCCAGTATTATTCCCTCCTTTCTCCCCTGTGGCAAAGTGATAGTTTTACTGTGTGTTTTTAAACTTTTTATTTATTTCTCTGTTGTAATGTGTTATACACTTTTATTGTAAATTTAATTGAATATACCTCTTTGCCTTTGCCTTTTTATTTCTAGATCTGGCAAAGGCCTTTGATACCATAAACCATGGAATTTTGCTAGATAAATTAGAGAGTATTGGTATCAGAGGAAATGTATTGAAATTGTTCCAAAATTACTTACAAAATCGAAAACAGCAAGTTTTTGTAAATGGAAAGATGAGCGGTGGTAGAACAGTTACTTGTGGTGTACCAAAGGGGACAGTTTTGGGGCCGATACTTTTTATCATATACTTGAACGACTTACAATGAATTCCAAAGGTACCATTATTTCTTTTGTTGATGATACTGTTTTGTTATATGTAGATGACACTTGGAACATGGTAAGAGAAAAATGTTACCAACTGGTTTACCGAAAACCACCTTTCGATTAACCATACAAAAACAAAAATCATCCCGTTCACCTCTTATGAAAACACTTGCCTGAGTACGGAAATATAAAGTTCAATGATCATTCTATACCAGTCACACTCTCAGTTAAATATCTTGGCATAATGGTGGACTCATTCTTGAAGTGGGATGTCCACATTTAAACGGTAGTCAACAAACTGCGTCGACTCGTATTCAAATCCAAACAGATGAAATGCTTCTTCAGGGTGAATCATCTCAAGATAATTTATTATTCCTTGGTAGAGTCTATCATACAATATGGCATAATAGGCTGGAGAGGATTGAGAAAAACCAAACTGAGGCCTCTGGAAATTGTCCAAAAACGGATCTTGAGAATCATATTCGATGAACCCCCTAGATACTCTTCCGATCTCTTGTTCATCGAAATTTAGATAATGGACCCAAGACAGCTCTTTTGTAAATCAATTTTAACATTCACGTACAAAAAAAACTCTCGTCTGTACTTGAACACCCATACCGCACAAGGGGAAAAATTTCAGCAAACGAGTTATTACCCCATGCTCTTAAATCAATAGGCCAACGATCCTTTACTTACAGTGCTCCAAGGTTGAGGAATATGGTACCAGGCCCGATAAAATCAATCAACTCCTTGAGTTTGATCAAAAAGAAAGTGAAGGTTTGGATTTTGTCCATGAATAGGATTATTTTACACAACCTTACTGACTCTTGACAAAAACGATGTTTTACTAACATAGCATGTCCTACACATTTTGATGTTTTTGAACCTGACTTCGTCATAATGTTGGAGTTTCATGTCAGCGTTTCGTATATACTCCATGTTTTTGAATTTTATATTATACTTATGTTCAACCACTGTAATTCAATTTGTTTTAATGCTCAACTGTAATAAATGTCTTGAAAATTTTAATTCGTTGTGTGACATAAAATTATATAATCTATGTATGTATTTAAAAAGATTTTTGAGCCATTTTATTCAGATATAGTTTTTATTCGTATTATTGTTTGTTAAGTCCCATTTTTTAAGATTTATATGAGAGTTTTTCATAATTCTTACCGGCATTTATCCACATGCTCATGTATACGTATTCATTACTTATTGAATACTTAATGTAAATTTCCATATCCATTTATTTCATAAAATATTCACATGATTGATTCAACTCATCTTGTCCATAGCGTAGAAACTGCCCATAGACAAGCTCCTTGAGAGCTTTTTTGGGCCATTCTGCTTATTTACCATATGTCAAAAAATTTTGTACTGTTCAATTCATTTATATTTGTATACTTATGGTAAATAAAATTTATTATTATCATTAATACTATGAGAACCAAAACGATAAAAAGAAAGGTTGATGACAGTACCCAATAAACACAAACACGTATCATATACGTTAAAATGTGGTAGATGACGTTGAGGAAACGTTACTCTTCGCAACGTGACTTTCGTAACCCAAATTCAACCAAACGTTGATTCTACCCATAAAGAACGTATATGATTCAACGCGTAACTCTTGCCACCATTATCAAACATGTCCTTATCGTGCTTTCACAACGTGTATTCAATTAGAACTGAAGACACATTACATAAACGTTGAATATGAAACCTGTATTCTACGTTTCAGTTACTCTTTTTATCTACGTTGATGGAACGTTATGAAATGCGTTGCATGAAGCATTCAATAACAACTTCATCTTTCACGTAACTTCGAGGCAACTATTTTGATTGCTTATTTTCCAACGTTGTTTCAACTGATAGAAAACATCAATCAGATGCTTTGAAAATCAATTGCTTCGTTTACTCTATGTCAACAGAACTAGTCTTCTTTGGACAACTTCAACGTTTATTCAACTAGACATATACATCGTAACAAATACGTCACTGTAGCCACTAATATGAAACTTGTTCTTTTCGTGGTTTCTCAACGTATATTCTACAAAACCGAGAAACGTTTCATACGCGTTGATCATGACATTATTCAACAACCCGAAGCTTTGAGCAACCTATTTGTTACGTTTCAGTAACTCTGTTTTTCTACGTTTATTGAACGTTATTACTTTACGTGTTTGAACAGTTGAAAGGAGTATTTAATAACAACGTAACTTACGTAACTTCGAGACAACCATATAGATTAATTATTTTTCAACGTTGTTTCAACTGATAGAAAACATCCATCAGATACGTTGAAAATAAATTGCTTCGTTTACTTCATTTCTGCAGAATTAGTCTTCTTTGAACAACTTCAATGTTTATTCAACTATACATATACATTGTAACAAATACGTCTCTGTAGCCACCATTATGAAACTTTTTTTTCGAGGTTTTTCAACGTATATTCAACAGAACTAAGAAACATTTCATAAACGATAATCATGACATTATTCAACAACCCGAAACTTAGAGCAGCCTTTTTTTACGTTTCAGTAACTCTGTGTTTTTCTACGTTAATTGAACGTTATGACTTTACGTGTTTGATCTGTTGAAGGAAGTATTTAATAACAACGTAACTTCGAGACAACCATTTTGATTGCTTATTTTTAAACGTTGTTTCAACTTATAGAAGACATCCATAAATTACATTGAAAATCAATTGCTTTGCTCACTTGATTTCTGCAAAAATAGTCTTCTTTGGGGACCACGTCAACGTTTATTCAACTGGATGCACATCGCAACAAATATGGTACTGTAAACTCCATAATGAAATTTGTTCTTATCGTGGTTTTTCAACGTTTATTCAACAGAACTAAGAAACAATTCGTAAACGTTGAATGTGACACTATTCAACAACCCGAAGATTTTAGAAACTTATTTTCTACGTTTCAGTTTCCCTTTTTTTCTACGTTTATTGAACGGTATGGAATTACGTGTTTGATATGTGGAGAGAAGTATGTAATAACAACGTAACTTCGCGTAACATCGAGAAAACCATTTTGATTACCTATTTTTCTAAGTTGTTTCAACTGATAGAATATTATATCCATGAGATACGTTGAAAATCAATAGCTTTGTTTACTTAATTTCCGCAAAACTATGGTCTTCTTTGGACCACTTCAACGTTAATTCAAGTGGATGCATCCATCGTAACAAATAGAACTAAGAAACTTTGCATAAACGTTAAAAATGACACTATTCAAACCGAAGTAACGCATACAATCTACTTTCATCTCCCATTTATTGAATATGTGTCGTTGAAGATTCGAGGCCTATGATATGAACTTTTTTTTTAAAGATATAATATCTTACTCATCAGTCATTGAAAAACTTAATAAGTATTCTTGATTATTTCATAATTAACCACTCATTGGCAACGCTGTACGATGCACCGTCAGATAGCGTGATCACGTTGACGCTGAACGTTGATTGATGAACAGTTAGTTCTACCGCAGCCGCCATCGATAGTGTCCCGGCATTTCTTCTTTCTTAGGGTTATGTGTGCATGTGTCCGATTCAACCAGAGGATAATTTGGTAAGTACCTACCTACCTTGTTGATGAATTGTATATTGCACAAACTTCAAATGTTTCCTTATAATCTGTAATATTATATTTGGCACAGTCGTCAAAGTCTGCATGGTTCTTTACAGCAATTAGTATCAGCGATTTATCTGATACAGTATCAATTCTGATGGTATAGAACTATGGAACCTCCCATACGTTATTCCAATTTGCTCAAATCTATATGTAGTAATTATATTTCAAAGCCGTAATTTGTAGTCGATAAATCTAATTGAGATACGTTGATAAAACGTGTATTAAAGGTAGATAATTAAACACGTTGGAAATAGGTGGATGAATAAACGTTGAGTTCATGAAACGTTGATAAATGGTAGATATCAAACTTGTTGATCATGGACCTGGTGCATTCGAAATTTTTCAATTCTCAAGAATAGATACTAGTTTGGTATGCAGATAAAATGACGTTCATCAGTGTATATATTATTTATATATTTATTATTTGTTAGGTCACAAGATTGAAGTCAATTGGTGGCACTTCTCCTGAAGATCACAGTAGAAGAATTTTAATATTAATTTCAACGAATGAGCTGGCTTGCCTCTACAACTGGAACGACAGATAAGAAGGCTTTCAAGGATATACATGTGATCCAACTCATTTATGGTGAGGTTATCACTCATGTGCCATATTCCATAATAATTATATTGAATGATTTTTGCAGTTGCTGTCAAGAAAGAGTTAGAAGCAGCAGATCACATCCAAATAGCAAATACTACAAAAGACTGGTTATAATTTGCGAAGAAACATATGAATGACGCCATCAACTCTAAACAAAAAAAAGAATATTTTATTTATATTAATATATATTTCCTTTGATACATCCGATAAGCATAGGACATTTTGAATCTCATTATGAAGTGATCTTTGAGTTACCCTCTGTCTGAATTTATACCAAAATAAAATAACAGTTATTACTAAAATGTATGTTTTCAGCATTTCCAGTAAAAAAAAGTTCATACGAAGAAAACCCAATATTTTTTTGGGAACCATGTTTTTTCTCTAATTGATCTAGAAGCAATGGATCACCCTATATAGAGATTGAATACTGGTAATGTTTATTGAACGTACAGTAATTGCATTTTGTAACGTTTGTATAACGTTTCAGGGTGGTGATGACAAAGGTTGATTCATAGTAAAAATACATACGTTGCTTCACCCCAGTTCAATTAACGTTATTGTAACGTTTAAAATTGGTGATAATATCGATTAAAAGATATTAATATTCCTTGTTGATTCAACTAAGAATATCAACGTTACCTAATAACTGGAATTCTACGTTTGATTTTGGTGGAATTATATGATCATCATCAACGTTTATAATTCGTATCTCAGCAACGTGACTTCGAAACGAAGATATATCGTTATGCTGCAGTAGAATATAACTGGATAAAAAACGTTGAAACCCCGTGAAAAGGCATAGTTACGTTGTAACCGAATTATAACGTTATATTTCAGTGGAATTTTCATTACAGTAAGAACGTGTAAATAACCTTGAATCAACGTGAAGAGGTAACGTTACTATAAAACCTGAATGAAACGTATTGCCTAACGACATTTTGCCGTTTTTTCAACGATGAATAATTGTAGCGTTACTTGAAAAATTCAACGTTTTATTCACGTATCTGTGTTTATTGGGTAGTGGGTTCCTTTATGTATTAAAATTACCTCACATCATTGAACCAGGTCTGTTATATACGAAAGCGTAGAAGGGCCACATTATTTCGTCTAATTCCGACTTCGCAACTCAAAATTAGTATAATTCCGACTTCACAACTCGGAATTGCTATAATTCCGACTTCACAACTCAGAATTAGCCTAATTCTGACTTTGCAACTCGGAATTAGTATAATTCTGACTTTACAACTCGGAATTAGTATAATTCTTACTTTACAACTCGGAATTAGCCTAATTCCGACTTCACAACTCAGAATTAGCCTAATTCTGACTTTGCAACTCGGAATTAGTATAATTCTGACTTCGCAACTCGGAATTAGTATAATTCCGACTTCACAACTTGGAATTAGTGTAATCATTACGATTCCACGAGTTGGCTGGAGTTATGTGAAAATGTAAACTTGAACCGTCCAGCGAAAACTTTGAAGATTTAATACAGCTGATGATTGGCCCTAAGATCTATCAAAGAATATAGCAATTTTAGATATGCCATGTGGTTGAATGTTTGGCGGTACCACTAAGAATTTTTTTGTACGATGGAAAATAGCGACTAAATTCCAACTTTCAGTCGTAGATGATTCCACATCAGACTTTATGAACATTCTGTTCATATTTTCAATGAAATCAACATACCATACCCATGACATGTTTTATGTCAGAAAAATATTTTGAAAGTTTCACCGCACAAGAAATAGTCCAAAAATTCCTCATTGAAATTGCTTCTGAAGAGTATGTTTTCCAATTCTTCCGACCTCCCTGATGATCTTAGAATAGTGAAATAGATTTTTTGTATACCAAAATGTATTGGAGGCCTAGCGAAAGAGATGCAATTCACGCATCAATTAAATGAGCGATTTTCTGTCAGTGATACTTCTGAATAACATTCTCTCTTACCTGATTCATAAATAAGTATCTCCAATGGAAACTGGACATTCAATAAATTATCAACTATCTGAATGAAAATGCAAATTTTCACTTTCAGATTATTTCTCTCAAGTTATATAGGGTGTTTCTCAATATCTATCAGATGTAGTTCAATGTCCAGCGTGGCTTTAGCCGGGGAAGTAGTTGTTTTATGTTAGATATTACAAAAAAGTAACTTCAATTTTATCGTAGGGTTTTTCCATTTCCAGAGGAGTCATGTATTGATTCAATTTTCAATCGAGAATGTTTCTCTTTAAAAGTTGAAAACGTGTTTTTGTCCTTTTTTTAATGGAAACGGGAACGCGAAAAGTTTGTTGCATCCAAAAACATAACACGTTTTGTTGATGAAAAGTTTCAGATTTGTTGTTAAATTGTTGAAAAACATTGAGATGATGTTTTGTTTCTGTTATTTTGGTTAGATGTGGATCCAGCATGTTTTTTCTTTTTTTAATGGAAACGCATCAATTTATAAAAGAAAAATCTGTCAGATTAGCAAGATGAAATAATGTAATGATCAATAATAAACGTGTTGCTAAGTAGAAAAGTTGCTAAGCATAAAACTAGTACTTTTCTTACGATTTTCTCTAAATAAAGTATACTCTTTTCCATTAAAAATACTTAACAAGTGCGGAAAGTTATACTTTCCCGCACGCTCCTGCCGAGGTGGCGTGCGGGAAAGATACGTTCTAATAATATTGAGTAATAACTATATACACAAATGCACATGAATTGACGAGTTTGGACATTAGGGATCAATGTTTAAACTTTCACTATAATTTCAATGGAATCGCAATGATTACACTAATTCCGAGTTCTAAAGTCGGAATTATACTAATTTCGAGTTGTGAAGTCAGAATTATACTAATTCCGAGTTGTAAAGTCGGAATTAGTATAATTCCGAGTTGTGAAGTCGGAATTATACTAATACCGAGTTGTGAAGTCAGAATTATACTAATTCCGAGTTGTAAAGTCGGAATTAGTATTATTCCGAGTTGTGAAGTCGGAATTATACTAATTCCGAGTTGTAAAGTCAGAATTATACTAATTCCGAGTTGTAAAGTCGGAATTATACTAATTCCGAGTTGTGAAGTCAGAATTATACTAATTCCGAGTTGTAAAGTCGGAATTAGTATAATTCCGAGTTGCGAAGTCGGAATTATAATTTCTTTATTTTATGTGGACCTTCTACGCTTTCGTAGTTATAATAATAAGGAAATAATAATTATCTTTATAATGTAAAGATACTAATAGAGAATGATTTACTGACATGATGGGCATGAAATATCATTCTTGGTTTTGCCCCAAGTCGCCTGGATGTAGTTTTCGAATTTCGTTTGCTGGTTTTACATTTCGGTAGATATGGTCCTGGACATACCTTCTGCCAAGTTTGACCCACGAACGAGGTCAAGATCCAGAGTGCCGAAAAAACCGCGATTTTCGAGTTGTAACTCGAAATTAACTCTAATTTCTTTCGTATTTTATTAAACATAATTTAAAATTATATTTCATACGTAATAATTTTGTACAAGATTCATATTCATATATAGTACTGTTATATAATATATTGCTCAACAAACTGTGTTTCATTCATTGCATATTTTTAGTAACTGATCTAAGAACATAATGTTGTTATAACAAAATTGAGTTGTTGCTACGTCCCTGCGGGTATTATCAAACCTGTTAGTGTGGAAGACTCTCCGGCTAACTCAACCCCCACGAGGAACGAACATACCTGTATCGAGATATCAGTTCAGTAGACCTTTCTATCTTGTTTTCGATAACTCAGACAAGAATGGAGATGTCAGAGTTCCTTACCTTCACGGTTATGGGCGGCTATATGGGAGAAAGAATGAAATAGTATTCTACGAATCCAAGTTAATAGTGGAATGACCTTCCCAGCTGAAACATAAATATCTACGGCATGTGCAAAAAGGTCAAACAAGAAAAGCAAACGGCTCTGGTGATCAGAAGTTTATTTGCTACCTAGGCCGGAGCTTGGTGGCTTGTTATCATAAAAAAAAAGATTGAACTTCAAATGCTGTACACACAAAAATAACCTCAACAGTTATCTCGTTAAAAAAAATGCTACCAATGACCCTAAAAACATTAACACATCCAAGGTGTCATCTTGAATACTGCCCTATTTGTGTGTATATACATAGGTACATTCAACTTTATTATTTCTTCAATCGTATTATCTAAATCTTCAAATACTTATTCGTTGTTTACGCCAATATTAGACTGAGTAGGGACTTAGAGCAATTGCTGAAAGCGTACAGTTAGTCTTAGAGAAAACTAAGATATTAACACTTCCATAAGTGTATTTGACCAAGGGATATCTTGGTCGGTTTTTTATTTCAACTTCAAAATTACAAGTTTATTGATTCTCTTATTCAATTATTTTTTCTCGTCCCTGGAGACTGTCGCACTGACACTTCACAGGATGATAGTCCAGGATTATGTTAGGCCAGGAGTCGTGTCTTTCTTAACATAGCCCCCATATTGAAGATATCTATCTTTAACATACATGTTGATCTTGAACGTCGCTTGGAGTTGGAAGTGGAAGTGGACACAGTTTATTGAAAGCTCTTTTGACGTTTTCTCCCTTCGTTTTGACGGTTGCAACTCTGCTTATACCATCCTTTCCTGGGTGTAGAGTAATTATGCCACCCAATCGCCATTGAAGGATTGGTAACCTGTCTTCTTTAATGATAACGATATGATCTTCTTTCAGCTGCTCACCAGTAGTTTTCCACTTAATCCTCTCCTGGAGTTGGGATATGTACTTCTTGTTCCAGCGGTTCCAAAAGTGTTTTACTAATTTTTGAATTCGCTCGAATCGTGTGAGCCGATTGTCAGGAACATGTTCGCAACCTGGATCTGGTACAGCCATAAGTGGTTTTCCAATTAAGAAGTGAGCTGGGGTGAGTGGAAGGAGATCACTAGGTTCAGAGGATAAAAGAAAAAGGGGACGGGAATTTACCACTGCCTCTACCTGCGTCAACAAAGTATAAAAGTCCTCAAATGTAAGATGAGCTTCTCCCATGACGCTTGTTAAATGATGTTTAATCGACTTAACCCCGGCTTCCCAAAGGCCTCCAAAATGAGGCGCATTTGGAGGAATAAAATTCCATTTTATGGATTCAGTTGCTAATGATTCAATAATTTCATTTTTATTATTAATCAAAAATTTACCCAGTTCTTTCATTTTTGAACAAGCACCCACAAAAGTTGTGCAATTGTCTGAAAATATTGAAGATGGTGTTCCACGACGTGACACAAATCTTCGAAGGGCTTTCAGAAATGAATCTGTTGTTAGTTCTGATACCAATTCAAGATGAATTGCTTTTGTGGCGAAGCAAACTAATAATGATATCCAGTATTTCGATACTTTACCACCTCGTCCTTTTTTATCTTTAATAAGAAACGGGCCTGCATAGTCAACACCTGTGACTTGAAACACCGATCCCATTATGGGATGTGTTGTTTTAGGATTTCTCCTAAAACATCTTATGCAATGCCGCACAGTTTGCTTGGCCAAATCTCGCCCTCGAATTGGCCAAAATCTTTCTCTTAATGAAGCTAACAATAATTGTGGGCCAGCATGTAATAACCGAATATGTTCAGAAGTAAATATCAACTTAGTTAGATAGTGTGAAGCACATAAAATTATAGGATGTTTTTTATTGAATTTATAAAATGAATTGTCTAAACGACCGCCAACACGCAGTAGACCATTTTCATCTATGAATGGATTCAAATTATAGACATTACTTTTTGAATTGCATTCTTTTCCTTCCTCTAACATCATTATTTCTTTTGGAAAAGATTCCTTTTGAGAAATCTTTAGCAATATTACAAAAGCGTTTTCTATATCTTCCGCTAACACAATATGTTTCCTTTCTAATCGGGAGTGTTTACAATTGAACACAAATCTGAACAATTGTGCAGTTACTCTTTTGAGTCTATTTAAATTTGAAAATTTTGTAAATGGAAATTTTTCCATCCAAGTTGACGGAAATGAAATGATTTCGTTTTTTCTCGTTTCTGGTAGCTCATCTATAATGGATGTGAGTTTGGGCCAACTGGACTCATGTTCTAATAACCAAGAAGGTCCATTCCACCACAAACGTAAATCTTTCAGTTGTGAAGGTGGTACACCTCTCGACAAAAAATCTGCTGGATTACTACTTGTTGGAATATGCCTCCATTCATACGAACCAGTGATGTCTTGTATTTCTGACACACGGTTACTAACAAATGTTTTCAATAGATTTGGAGGCGTTTTAATCCAACCCAATACTATTGTTGAGTCTGTCCAAAAGATGTACCGGTTGAAATTCAGTTTAATGGAATCAATGACTTTATTTGCTAATCTTGATGACAATAAAGCACCACATTCCAAACGTGGAATAGTTACTGTTTTTAATGGGGCGACTTTACTTTTGGCACACACTAGATGAACAAAACTTTCTCCTTCATTATTGTTTTTATATAAACACAACCACCGTAAGCTAGCTGAGAGGAATCCGAGAATGAATGCAATTCCAAACTCGCCACATTATGACACAAGACTTGTCTTGGTACGGATAGTTGGTTGAGAAAATGAAGTTCATTACTGAATTTTGACCAAGTGGTGTGTATGTCTAGTGGAAGTGACTCATCCCAAGAAAGTTTTTGAAGCCATATTTTTTGTAATAAAATTTTAGCTATTATAGTACAGGGAGCAAGAGGACCTAATGGATCAAATATCTGTCCAGTACTAGACAAAATGGATCGTTTTGTTATTCGTTTAGGTACGAGTTCTGATTTTATATTATATCTCAACACATCAGAATTACAAGACCAAATCAAACCGAGTGTTTTCGCACATTCAGTAGGACCAATCTGAATAGTTGTATCGGTGGTCAACGATTCTGCTTTCAAGTGTTTTATGATCTGTGGTTCATTAGAGTACCATTTTCTCAATGGAAATTTTGCACTGTTTAGAATATTTGATACTGTATCACAAATGTAAACAGCTTCTTCCGAAGTATTTGCACCTGTGAGTAAATCATCAACATAAAAGTCGTTTTTGATTATTTCGGATATAATAGGATAATTATTTTCACAATCGATTGCTAATTGAAAAAGACTACGAATAGCCAAAAAAGGGGAAGAAGCCATTCCAAAAGTAACTGTATTTAAATTGAAGATATTTATGGGTTGAGATGACTCCGACCTCCATAAAATCCTTTGAAATCGTCTTTGACTAGGATCAACAGACATCTGTTTGAACATTTTTTCGATATCTGCTGATAAAACAATATCATGTTTTCGAAAACGAATGATAATAGATGTAAGATCATTTTGAATAGTTGGACCTACCATCTGTACACTATTCAATGACAAACCGGAAGTTGTTGGTGCTGATGCATCAAAGACGACCCGTAACTTCGTCGTAAGGCTATCTTCACGAACAACTCCGTGATGAGGTATGAAATAGGCCACTTCATTTTTATCAAAGTCTTCGATCTTTGTCATATGTCCCATGGTTTCATATTCAGACACACAACTGACATACTGTTCTCTCAGTGAAGGATTTCTTTGTAGTTTTTTCTCCAATGAAAGAAACCTTTTCTGAGCCAAATAGAAAGAATCACCTAGTTCGTCAAGTTGTTTTTGAATGGAATTGGAACTTGAAATCTTCCATCAGATAAACGTTTGAAATTTTGGACAAAATGATCTTCACATGTACGTTCTTCAATAGATAGTACCTGGTTAGTGTCTAGACATTCTTCCAATTCCCAAAATTTACTGAGTTGTTGTTGAATGTCCATTGTAGAAATATGACACAAACTCGAAGTGACTTGGGAAATAGGTATAGGACCAGAAACAACCCAGCCAAATTTGTTTTTTTTGTAAAATGGGTTGTACAGGACCTAATTTATATTGACCAACACATAAAAGTGACCAGAACAAATCTGCGCCAAACATTCAGTTTCACACTTGGAACAAACCCGGTAATCTCAGGCAAAACGAAACAATTTATTTTGGTTCGAAAATTTGTGGAATGGGAACCAATTTTTGAAGTGCAACGTTCATTTATTTTTGTCACTATTTGATTCAATCCAGAAACTGAAAAATCGAATTTATGAGTTTTTAAGAAGAGTTTTTGACATATGTCACTGGATATGAAACTACATTGACTTCCACTGTCCAAAAGTGCTCTTATGGTATGGGGAATTTTACGTTCATCAAAAATTTGAATGTATGCAGTAGACAGCAAAATATGTTGATTTGAACTGTATGATAAAGTTATGCTAGCATTTGCACTTTCACTATTTTGATCGATATTGCTTTCTAGGACTGGAGACTCAGTTTTGGTTCGATCAATGTGAAGTAAAGTATTATGTCGATAACGACATATAGTGCAACCTTTCAGTCGACACGTCTTTGTTTGATGGCCAGATTTGAAACAATTGAGACACAGATGTTTCCTTTTGGAATTTTTTCAAATACTGGTAGTTTTAGAAAATCTTCGCAATAATAAATAGCATGGTCTTTTTTTGCAAAATGCGCAAATATTGCTACTAGCTAGAAAATTTTTAGAAAAACCAGATTTTGTTTTATTGGAATTATTTTCACGTGTATAATCTCTATCAACACTAAATCAGCCCTATCTTTAAGAAATGACTTTAGGTTTTTCAAAGTTGGCACTTCATGTTCAGATTTATTTTCTTCCCATTGTCGCAATGTACGCGAATCAAGTTTTTGACACACTAGGTAAATTATAAGAGTGTCCCAATGATCTACTGGCTGTTTCAGCTGTTCCAGAGATCGTAAATGTTTGGATAAACTATCGATAAGCAAACGAATTTTTGAGGAAGATTCTTTGGCAATTGGTTCTAAATTGAACAATTCATGAACGTGTTTATTGATGAGCAACCGTGAATTGTCGTATCTTTCACGAAGAATTGACCATGCAACTGTATAGTTCGATGAAGAAAATTCTAGTGATTTTATGACCTGCGCAGTATGTTAAGAAAGACACGACTCCTGGCCTAACATAATCCTGGACTATCATCCTGTGAAGTGTCAGTGCGACAGTCAGTTTCCAGGGACGAGAAAAAATAATTGAATAAGAGAATCAATAAACTTGTAATTTTGAAGTTGCAATAAAAATTTTTCCTAACGATTTTCTTCAATAGAATCTACAATTTTCAAATAAATAAACCGACCAAGATATCCCTTGGTCACATACATGAAGCGTACAGTTAGTCTTACAGAAAACTAAGATATTAACACTTCCATAAGGTTCAAGAATATACTTATTGTAAATCACTCGTATGATAAATACTTTCAAATAGTCAATTTCAACACTGTAAAGATGTTACCTTGATATAGAATACTTAGTAGCATTCTGATGATACCATGCCATTAGTTCGACTTCAACTTCAGCCTTCTTGTGATTTCTTCTTCAAGGATAAGTGATACAATATATCCTAGACGACTACCAGTACCAGCAAAAGGTGGAGAATATGATTGATGAAACAATCAACCATCTCACGATTGACGAACCTAAAGGAACAGCCCTACTGTCATTCCATGAGTTTTGGAAAAGAAACTTGAAGTATCTTAGGTGAACTTCAAAGTCTTCTGCGTGACTAGAAGTATTATGCAAACTGTATGTTCTGTTATAACCACACAATAAAAAAATCTGTAAAGCAAAAGATAAGTTCTCATGATAGTGAAATTTATAAAACCAAATTAACTTACCTCGACAGAGTCGAGATTTTTTTTGTAAGTGAAAGATGGCCACGTGAACTAATTACCGGTATCAGACATGGAAACCAATTCCTCAGTCCTTTTTTTCCACTGACTGCTTCCAGAGACAATGAATGGATTATTTCCAAGAAGGGCGAAATCCCGCATCTACCAACGGACACTCAAAAGTGATATTACCCCCAAAATGGACTTATTTTTCACCGGAGACCTTTTTTTCACACACGCTTTTCTACTCAAGATCAGAAATCAATAAGTAATCCGGAAATCGGAAAATGAATCGTAACTACCACGACCTTTTTGACATTTATATTTCCGTCAGAGCTTACCAAAACAACAGAAATTAAAATGAATAGGTATATTTACACGTTACAGGAACGTAATCAGCAACAAGTCACACAACCTGTTTTCTAAACAATTCTGAATCATGCAATTTAGTCTATGATTCGATGCCTATGTACAGTATACTAAACAACTATCTTTTACAAACAATTTCCTATCCGGAAATACCTCATTAAAAATCATTTTCATCGCATATGAAATAACAAATCACTCCATAAAGAGTTAGTACGGCCCCTTGTCGGCTCTATTGGACTCGACAATCACCTTCGAGACTACAACAGTCTTGCCAACTGATATTGCAGTTAAGGTACGTTCTACATACAACACCTGTAAGTGGAATCGCTTCGCGATACCGTTCAACCCATGACTTCGCTTGTTTGGTTGAAATAACATATTATGGTACTATATGAAGATAATATGGTGGTTATGGAATAAGGTAAGATTTATTATATTTGTTTCAAGCGAAACATTTACTTCGGAAAAATATACTGGGTGAGTTAGAAATACTCAGTGAGTGAAATACCAACGACGCAAATAAATAATAATAATAATAATAATCACCAACTACGCAAATCAAAAGGATTGGTGTGTCATGTTAGACAAAAGTCATGCTATGTAGGCATAAAGACAATAAATAGTATTTTCGAGAATATACTCAGAAATATATGGAGTTACGAATTTTGTAACCGTAACATTGTTACTTGTCAATTAATTGTCATACTCGTTGAAACCAATTTTATTTTCTATCCTCCAAACAACTAAGTGTAAGTAAGTAAATTTTTATTCAGGCTAAGGTTACAGGTCGTCCTCAGCAATTGAAGAACAATTCAAATATGATTTTGTTGAGTTTAATGAGGTTGTCGCTACCTAAGCAAGCTTGTGTTGTAGCCAACAACCAAACAAACTCAACAAAGCAAATAACATGACTGTAATAATTACACTACTTAGAATTTACATATAATCATTTGAATAGGGAGAAGCGAAACAGGAGACGAAGAGAAAGATAGAGAGAGAGAGAGAGAAATAGAAAGAGAGACAGAAAAAGGAGGTGAAGAATGTATGGAACAGTGATTTAGAGTAATTTCAGGACAATTGGATTATCTATCGATTATCTTCTCAAACATTAGATGGTTACTTTTTATGAATGTTTTCAATTCTCTTTTAAATTTGAATCTACTGTGAATACGTTTCAATTGCGAAGCTAATGCATTGTAAAATTTTGGTCCTGGATTCTGAAAAGTTGCACTTGGTGAGCTAGCAATCCTTGATATAGAGTATTTTGAATTACTTCTAGGTTGTTTAAAGAAGACTTGAATGTTCCTCCCCACACTATGATACAATCAATAACGCATTAAAGTCTCAGCCAAAGTATCATAAAACGCTAGCATCAACCTCCTACTCAATATGTTTCTGAGCTGGTAGAATTTGTAGATTACTTCACGTAATCTGACAACAGTCCAATCAATATAATTGTTCCATCGCAGGCATTGATCCACAATTACAACGAAGTATCTTATTGTTGTTGTTTTATTTATGGAAGAACAGTCACAATGGAGAACATGCTCACAAGATGATGTATGTATTTTCATTATATTTTAATTCGGTTGGTCTCTATTCGCTTGTGAAAATGCTATTTATTTAGTTTTTTCAACGTTGACACTCAGTAAGCAATCGCTTAGCCAGTTGAAAATAATCTTGATACCAGTTTCAGACTGATTTTGTACCTCAACCCACGAGTTTCGAACAGACGTACACCTCTGGTTACTGGTAATGGATTACTAACTGAATTATTTATTTTCACGATTCGCAGTCTATTTTTCAAGTAATCTTCACAAATATTCAAAGCAATGCCTCTTATGCCTATGTCACATAGTGAAGGAGAATGTCATGATCTACCGTATCGAATGCTTTGGCCAAGTCCAAAAATACAGTTATGCATTTTTCTTAGTTTTGGAAACAATGTCAATTTGGTTTATTATCTGATATACTGCTTTTTCTGTTGACCTATTTTCTCTAAAGCCATATTGTGAATCAGAAATAATGTTATTTTCATTGTAGGTATACTACCCTATTTTTAATACACTTTGCAAAGATTTTTGTGAAGTTGTTAATAAGTGTCACATTATTTTCATCGCCCTTTTTGAAAATCGGTATAGTAATAGAGCCCTTGAATGAAGTGGGTATTTTTCCAGAAGAAAATAACAAATGTTTCCTTCTTAAACTCTACGCCACTGTATTGCGTATTTGCACGGAGCAGCTTGTCTGCGATATTTTATCATGGTTTGCGAAGATAGTCACCGACATGCGCATCTTAATATGACATTCTTTTGTTTGTATTGCTAGGAGACCATTATATTATTGATGAAGGCTTTTGTAAAAAACACATTGACAGTAAAAACATTATTTGAAACACTTTCTCTTTGGGTTTAATTTCATTATTTTACAAACAACAGAACAAGTGGGGACGTTCCCCATAACAAATTTAAGATACGACGGAGTGGTTTTACCTCAGATCAATAAGTAAACATAGATCGGCCCGATGCTACGTAAACATCATATTCACTGAACCGAAGACAACTTTGTTTATTTACGTACACCTTTCATCCCTAATGTTTTCAAACATTGACGCCATGTTGTCAAATTGGTAAAAAAATATGATTTTGGTATGAACCTACCAATAAATGCATAATCAATCATATTTTATATTCAGATGTATTATTCTAAAAATTCTAGAGAAATGTTTATGTCCAGAAAGGTGTGAAAAAATTACCAAAAAGGAAGATATATGTCGTTTTGAACTGATGAAATTTTAGGCACTTCGAGCGGTTACTAGAATTATTTTACTCTTGGCAACACCGCTTGTGACACCGGCCGTGGCGGACATTGTACCTTGTCGTTTTGTGTTGATGAAGTGTTGTTAGAAATTTTCCTGTGTTTTCGTGGTTTTTGTCCTGCTTAAACAACTTAAAGTTACATTTGGACTATTTTTCAAAATAGTGCAGTGGTTTATTGAGTCACAATGTCGAAATACTGCTTTGTTTGCAAAACAAATGATAGTAAACAAACATTCCACAGGTGAGGTTCCAGTCGCGTCGAATGCACGATGCAAATCATGCAATCAAACGTATTCGTCAAATATAATATTGGAGGACAAAGAAACTCATTCAAAATTACAGATACGAAAAGCAAAAAAGTGAAAAGCAATGTGGTGAATTCCTCAATGTTTGTTATAAATATCTGTGAGCAGGGGGAAAAACATTGAGGCTTATGAAAGGAAAATTGAATTTATTTTCCAATAATATTGACATTGTTAAAATTCTAACAGTGAGGACAATTAATGATATACCAAAGGAGTTGCTTTAAAGGGCATGACACTGGATACATGTATTTCTGGGGCTCGACAGATTTGTTTTATTTTTGGATATATCATTATAGTGGTCAAAAAAAGCAACTTTCTTCATTAGACTTTTTTTCTGGCCCTACAGGGTGAGCTAAAAAATTGGGTTGAATATCTAATGTCAATTGTGGAAAATACTGTCTGTAAGTTGATTTATCTTGATTTTTGGGTGAAATATGCTGTGAAAAATATTGACTTTGAATGGTGTTCATACATACAGGATGAGGCAGAATACGCGATTTTTCCAAAACCTGTTTATTAACTTCTCGCCCAAGAGTGGATTTTTTATTTAATTTCTCTACGCCAAAAGTTCTCCTGAGGTTGCTCGTGTTAGCATTTTTGTTTTTCACATGTTTGTACCCATATACGGTATGTTTCACTTCTTAAGGAAACATCCTCGTATCTTCCGTAATTTTTGAAGTAGAACCATGAAATTCAGAATCGAAAGATACACTGAAAATGAACTCACTGCAAACAAGGGGTCATTCTATGTGATATATACTGCACGCCATCAGCGATGGAACCACCCATTTTACCGGAAAGTTATATTAGGGGACAAAATTGACCCAAAATTCTTTTGGATTCGTGTTCAGGATCCCCAAATCACTACTATTACACCTATCTACTAAAAAATTTTGAATCTTCAAAAATTCTAATTTGTTTCACTTCTCATGGAAACGCCCCCCTATCTTCCGTAATTTTCGAAGTAGAACCATGAAATTACCGGGATCGATAGGTACACTAGAAATTAACTCACTTCACAAAAGCGGAGATCCTACGTGTTGTACACTGCACGTCAGCAGCGTTGGAACTGCCCATTTTTCCATCGCTGCTGGCGTGCAGTGTATATCATGTTGGATGACCCTTTTTGTGCGGTGAGTTCATTCCTAGTGCATCTATCGATTCTGAAAATTTTATGGTTCTACGTCAAAAATTACGGAAGATACGAAGGTGTTTCCATGACAAGTGAAATACACTGTATATGGGTGTAAACAAGTTAAAAACAAAAATGCTAACACGAGCAACTTTGGGACAATTTTTGGCTTCGAGAAATTCAATGAAAAGTCCACACTAGGACGAGAAGGTAATAAACAGTTTTTAGAAAAATCGCCTATTCTGATGCCTCATCCTGTAAATATTCACATCATTAAAAGTCAATTGATATTTTTCACAGCATTTTATATCCAAAAATGAAGAAAAAACAACTTACAGACAATATTTTCCACAATTTACATTAGACATTCAACCCAATTTTCTGGCTCACCCTGTAGGGCCAGAAAAAAAGTCTAATCAAGAAAGTTGTTTATTTTGACCAAAAATATCCAAAAATAAATAAATCTGTCCAGCCCCAGGAATACATGTAACCAGTGCCATGTCCTTTTTGGAAATCATTTCTTTGAGGAAGAGCCTTTATCAAACCATAGTTTTGCCTTGGTAAAGGTAATAAGTACTTCAAATTTTTTTCAAAATCTGATTATACCTTGAATAAGCGGAACTGACAAAGTAGAAAGGGTCAGGTCTCTTTTGACAAAGACAGTTCTATTTAAAAATCAATAAATACCAAGTGTTGAAATCCTCATGTACTGAGCTTTCTTGAGAATCATTCTTTAACATACACTTTGACACATTATATTTATACATTTGTAATATTGTATGTTAGGCTTAAAATTAAATAAATAATAGTGATATTTGCCAATTTGTTATAATAACGTGTGGTATAAGCATATATTTCATTCAATAAATATTTTATTTCCTGTGTTAATGTTGATGTTAACGAACAGTCGTTACCGACCGATGATAAACCCTTTACTCCCATAAACACCTACTACGTAGGCTTATTATGGCAAGTACCTGTCAGAAAACAACTACTCCCCTGGCTAAGACCACGACGGGTATTGAATTAAACGCACTTGCGTCCTCTGATGCTTTGAGGAACGTTGCACAAGCAGCTGTTAGATTTAATTCAATACCCGTCGTGGTCTTAGCCAGGGGAGTAGTTGTTTTCTGACAGGTACTTGCCATAATAAGCCTACGTAGTAGGTGTTTATGGGAGTAAAGGGTTCATCATCGGTCGGTAACGACTGTTCATTAGAAAACTGTCTTTGTCAAAAGAGACATTACCCTTTCTACTTTGTCAGTTCCGCTTATTGACAATTCATGGTATATTCGGAATTTGAAAAAAAAATGAAGTATTGCCTTTACCAAGGCATAACTATGGTTTGATAAAGGCTCTTCTTCAAAGAAATGATTTCCAAAACTTTTAAGCAAGTCCTTTGGTATATCATTAATTGTCCTTCTGTTAGAATTTTAACATTATCAATATTATTGGAAAATAAATTCAATTTTCCTGTCATAAGCTTCAATGTTTTTTCCCCCTGCTTACAGATATTTATAACAAACATTGAGACATTCACCATTTTGCCATAGGCTTTTCTTATCTGTAATTTTGAATGAGTTTCTTTGTCCTCCAATATTATATTTGACGAATACGTTTGATTGCATGATGTGTATCGTGCATTTGACGCCACTGGAACCTCGCCCGTGGAATGTTTGTTTACTATCATTCGTTTTGAAAACAAAGCAGTATTTCGACATTGTGTCTCACTAAACCACTGTACTATTTTGAAAAATATTCCAAATGTAACTTTAAGTTGTTTAAGCAGGACAAAAACCACAAACACACAGGAATATTTTAACAACACTTCATCAACACAAAACACTTGCACTTGCGTTCTCTGATGCTTTGAGGAACGTTGCACAAGTATCTGTACGATTTAATTCAATCCCCGTCGTGGTCTTAGCCAGGAGAGTAGTTGTTTTCTGACAGGTACTTGCCATATGAATGAACTGGTCCAAAATTTAGGAAGGATAATACTCAACAGAATGAACAATTCATTTATAGATGTTGGAGAAGGTTTCTTAACTCATAGGGCCAGTTGCATAAATAATTTAAGAGACAAATAAATATTTGATTTGATGATTATTATGGCAACGCATGTCTAAGCTCACCAGTTATGTTACCTACGTTAACAGAAGGCTTTATGCAACTGGTCCATATTTATTCAAATATTCGTATTGATTCGTTGAAACTTGATCTACACAACATAAACCCCCAGACACCAAACTTGAAATATAGTCAAGGAACTTGTTAAATCTCTCGAAATAATTACTTTAGACCATAAATAATGCTTTATTTTTGATAGCTGAAAACTCCTAGAATCCAACTAAGGAAAGAATATCACAAAACTAATCCGCTATCTTGAATCCCCAAATTTTGATAAAAAGTTATTTGCTGCCAACCCCCGGCTTTTTATTAAAACCGTGACATAACTTGTTGCAGCTTACAGGTACTGCATTTGCATAAGTAATTTTTACCCCCTTAAAAAAGCACGGCACTGTGCTAGAGGTGTTATGTTTTGGTTCGAATGTCAAAAACCCGAAACAAAACAGTTTCCGCAAGAATTATCTTCGGTTCAGTGAATATGATGTTTACGTAGCATCGGGCCGATCTATGTTTACTTATTGATCTGAGGGTTTTACCAAGAATCAGTGGAACTTTTTTATTGAAAGAACAGAAATCCCATCCGCGCCGGATGGGATCTAATTTATCTGGACACCTCATGTATAATAATTGCTGTTATTCTGTTTGTTAATTCAAAACAATGATTTTGGTAATACCAAATCAATTGCCTTTTTTAAATTACAAGTATTATTACGAGGATGTATTGATATCTAGTTAGCCTAGACCAGTTCCCTGCATAAACAAGATATTGCGTTACCATAGCAACGAACAATAACTTAGAAGTGTCAGTGTAAAGTTTGACGTCACAAAAGTAAACCAGAGTTACGCAATAAATTAAAAGAAAAAATATGTCCACCGAAATTGTGAAAATCGAAAAATTGGAGCATCGAGCCATCATCAAGTACCTGTATTTAAAAGGGTTAAGAGGTAAGTAGATTTACGAAGATATGCTTAATACCCTTGGTAATCAATGTCCTTCGTATGCGACCGTGAAAAATTGGACTGCAAGCTTAAAAGAGGTAAAGGACCCCGCAAACTCCTTATGGAATTTGGGTCCAGGTGGATTTTTTTGAATTTTTGGTTTGATGAAGTCCATGTAATTCTCAACCAATGTTACCATTGCGCCAACCCAAAAAAATGAACAGTTTTGCTGCTAGGGGGCGTTGAAATCACCCCTTGCGCAGACTAGACTATTTATTTTTGAACCCGGTAACAATATTTTCACTTTTTTCGTTATTGCTAATGTTGCACAATATTGTACTGTTTTATAAAAAAATTCTTACCCCCTGCCCTTTTCCCCCCAACTCCTATTACGGAACGCAAAAAAAATATTTCTCGAGTGCCTTCAAATGTATCGTCGAATGTTTAAACAT
Organism: Chrysolina oricalcia; assembly: GCA_944452925.2. Lineage (NCBI taxonomy): Eukaryota > Metazoa > Arthropoda > Insecta > Coleoptera > Chrysomelidae > Chrysolina > Chrysolina oricalcia. The sequence continues at coordinate 35,914,265 of OX101811.2, forward strand.
GCCAAAATAAGGGAAATAGCAGTTTTTTATGATTATCCCCCCACCCCCCAAATGACACAAAACGAAAAAAGTTCGGTGGATTTTTCTGAATTTTTGATATGATGCAGTTCAAGTTATTTTGAATAGAAATAAATTGGGTGACAAACTTCAAAAATGAATAGTTTTGATGCTAGGGGGCGTTGAAATCACACCTTGTTCAGAATGGACTATTCATTATTATAGGCGGAAATAATAGCTCTACGTATTTTAGTTTAGATTATGCTGATCAATTCTGTAATTTTTCATGAAATGAAAATCTAAAACCTCCCCCTACCCTTAATTTAAAACACGAAAAAATGTATTCCCGACTACTTGTAAATGCTTTATCAAAATAAATGTTTTAATCAGCTCAAATTGAGGAAATCGTACAGTTGTTTAATATCACCTTTCCCTCCCTTCAGAAAAATATTGATGGAGTTTGCTGACTTCTTAGTAGGGCGTAGTTCATGATTTTTGAATATCAATCAATTGGGCGAATATCTTGAAAATAAATAAAAATTAGACATCCACAATTTTAATTTGAGGTGGTGCCTGAATTATTTTTTTTCGTGTTTTGAAATAGGGGTTCGGGGTAAGGGGGAGGTTTTAGATTTTCAATTTATGAAAGTTTACACAATTGTTCGGCATAAAATAAAACAAAAATACGTAGAGATATTGTTTCCGCCTATAATAATGAATAGTCTATTCTGAGCAAGGTATGATTTCAACGCCCCGTAGCATCAAAACACCCGATTCATTTCTATTCAAAATAACTTGAACTGCATCATATCAAAAATTCAGAAAAATCCACCGAACTTTTTTCGTTTTGTGTCATTTGGGGGGTGGGGGGATAATCATAAAAAACTGCTATTTTCCTTATTTAGGCATATTTAAACATTCGACGATACATTTGAAGGAACTCGAGAAATATTTTTTTTGCGTTCCGTAATAGGAGTTGGGGGAAAAAGGGGAGGGAGTAAGAATTTTTTTTATAAAACAGCACAATATTGTGCAACATTAGCAATAATGAAACAAGTGAAAATATTGTTACCGGGCTCAAAAATAAATAGTCTAATCTGCGCAAGGGGTGATTTCAACGCCCCCTAGCTGCAAAACTGCTCATTTTTTTGGGTTGGCGCAATGGTAACATTGGTTAAGAATTACATGGACTACATCATACCAAAAATTCAAAAAAATCCACCGGGTCCCAAATTCCATAAGGAGTTTGCGGGGTCCTTTTCCATTGAAGATGATGACCGATCAGGAAGGCCAGTTTCTGTGTCAGTACCCGAAAATATCAGTGCAGTTCATGACATGATTTTAACAGACCGTCGAATTGGGCTAAAACGGATATGTGAAGCACTGAATATTTCATAAGAACGCGTTCATCATATAGTTCACGTCAATTTGGACATGAGAAAAATTGCTGCAAAATGGATCCCCAAATGTTTGAATGTTGACCGAAAGCGTGCAAGGGTAGTAGCATCGCGTTCGATCTGTGCTCGATTTGAAAACGATGTAGACTTCTTAAACCGAATTGTTACTATGGATGAGACTATGGATGGATGATCCAGAAACAAAGCAACAATCGATGGAATGGCGAAACTCCGGTTCTCCAAGGCCTAAGAAGTTTCGTGTCCAAAAATCTGCTGGAAAAGTTCTTGCTTCAGTTTTTTGGGATTGCCATGGAGTTTTCTTGATTGATGTTTTGGATAAGGGTAGAATAATAACTGGAGATTACTATTCGACATTACTGAAGAAAAGTTTAAAAGGTCGTAAATTTTCTTCCAACGAGGAGGTAATAAAAGCTGTGGAGGTCTGGTTTGCAGTGCAAGAAGAAAAATTTTTTTTGAAAGGTCTAGAGACGTTGCAGGTTCGCTGTAATAAATATTCAATTAAGAGGAGAATATGTTGAGTAATAATATATTTTGACATTGAAATTTTGTTTGGTTCTATAGTAGGCTAAGAATTTTTCAATATATCCTCGTATTGCTCTCGACATTTCCACTTTTCTTGATACCACCACTAAAAATACCGTTTCCAATTTTCACTGTTACTGCCAAAACAATAAAGAGGTCGTTTGCTCCCAAAAGGTAAATAATAAAGGGTAGTTTCCTTTTTAAATTAAAAAACAAAGAATCTGAAAAAATCATGTATACATCTCATTTCTGCACTTTTCTAACAAGTTTCATAACTCGCCTATGGCTCGTCATGAAAACTTGGCGTGCAAAAAAGAGTCGCTATTCTTGTTGTATAAATAACTATTTCCTCATAACTTGTTTTACTTAACTGGTTTTATTATACATGTTTTTGGATAAGATATTTTTCGATAACCACGATATCTTCATCATCAGTATAAGACGGATTACTCAGTTATCGAAATGCGCATCTAGAAATATGCATAAAAAAAGCGTGAATGATGAAAGAGAAATATATTGTTATTAGTAGCATAGAAATAACGGTTACTTATTTCTATATTTTATTGACTAATGTATAAACGTATTGATATATTTTTTTTTCATTGGTGTTATGGCATCGACTGCTATGGTCATTAGCCATGTGTTCTTTATAGGCCTTGTTACTAACGCCATACGCCACCTTAGAAGCAGCACTATTAATTGGAACGCAACAGTGAATCGTGCTGGACTCACCCTACTCGAGCCACGAGATTTTAATAATTTAATCGGTTAAATTAAATTAAAAAATCCCAGCCCAACCAGGGTTCGAACTCCGGACCTTTCGACTCAGAGTCGGACGCTCTAACCACTGCGCCACGCCCCGACATATGTATTGTTATTATCACTATTACAAATTTTCGTCTACAAACAACCTCAGTACTATCTGGATATACAACTTCTCCCACAGAACGTGCACTGGTAGCGAAAAATCTCACGGTCATTATTATGAAATTGCAATTATAATTTTTACGATGCAACTAAGAAAGTCTAAAAATAATTTTAATTTGCATTTCAATTCCATTGCAATTACGGGTAACAAAACCCTCTAATAACCGTGAGTTTCCATCAGGTCTGAAATAATCTCATGTTCCACGTAAGATGAAACTCTTCGCCGCATTCAAGGTCATTCTTTCAGTTCAGAATGAGGCAATGAACGTAGGAATCTCAACGAATTCAGACATAACCTAAATTTTACTATTTTAAAGAAACTTTGATGTAGACCAGTGCTGATAGACGACAAAAAATATAAAAGCGGAAAAAATTATTAACAGCATGAGACCTTCTGGAAGAGGAGCAGAATATTGTTCGAATATAGGGAAAAATAAATTGGGTTCGAAAAGATGGAGAAGGGTGGAAGGGGTGAACTTTTAGGGCTTGAAAACGACATTTCACGGTTTTTCTACCATTGCAACGAAAGTTGACCTCCTATCGAAAAAAGATGAATCGCAAAGTTGTTGAAAATAAAAAGATGTACAACTTTCGTATCAAACATTTTTTCACACTACCTCAAATTTTCCGGGAATATCGGAAAAACCAATTTTTCAGTTTTTTATTTTTCTTTTTCGAGCAAAAATTTTTTTTTTTTCAACGAAATCTGGTGGAAATATAACGTAACATGTTTCAAGTAAGCTGTAATTTTTTTGCAGCGATTCCGCAATTCCGAAAAAAATACCTCATTTTGAACTGAAAAGTTCACCGATAAAGTGTCTTTTCAAGCTCGCCAGCCGCAAAAATGAAAAAACAGATTTTCAAAAATAATTTTTTAAATTTTTGTTCTATATTCATATTTATTTATTGAAATTACAAAATTGTAGGTCTTTTATCAACAACTCTGCCATTCATATTTTTTCGATAGGTCAACTTTCGTTGCAATTCTCGAAAAACCTGTTACAGGAATATTTTGCAGTAGAAAACTCTTTCTGTTTTAATACAATAACATCAGAAATTCTTTGTCATTCATATAAACTTTCCACTCGGTACGCCACTGTTTCAAAATGACAACTTGATCGTTGTCATGTACAGCTTTGTCGTACTAGTTTCGAGCCGACATGAACAGGCCTTAAGCTAAAAGTAAATAATGACATCCCGCATTCTGCGGTATGACAGCGTTATTTTGTAAACATGCTTTTGGTTAGTCTATTGTGTTGTGTTTATAACACAAAAACCGTAACGTTCCTACTCCAGCTCTATTTTGTGACATTGAGGTATAGTTTATCCAATCTCAGTTGAATATGACTTCATTCAGCTCAATATTTAGGGTTAGTTCAAAATAAAGTAAAGTAAAATAAAGTAAAGTAATAACGAATGAAGGATGAAAACGGAAAATTAAATAAATATTATTTACTATATTAAGAAAACAGTAGACCAGATTGAGTATATTTTACGTGTAACCGTTCGAAGCGTGGGAAGCAATCAGTAATGCGCTGACCGCCTGTTGCATAAATGACCGTAAATCACGTCTTAATATTTTTATTGCTGTCCTGCAGCCTGGTGATATTTATGAAAAGAAGAACAGTAGCGTACTTAATGAACGATCAAATATAACTCAATATTTTCTCTCTACTTGATTTGTTTTGACGTTAGACTAGGTATAAATGTAATTAATTATTGACGAACACAATTTGTTATCATAGAGTTATCCGAAAACAGGTATAAAACTGTTCCCAAATTGATTAATATTTTGGGAATATAAAAGAAGGAATAATAGTATAACTCAGTATAACTCAGTATACTTCTGCTTGAAGAATCTATTGTATTTGCAAAACATATGTCGCGGTTTTTTTAACTGAAAGTGTGAAAATCAACATTCAAGTTTTAGTATAAACGTTTGTGTATTGAGTGTTGCAACATGGCATTTTGGCGACCATTCGAAGAACGTGAGGAACAAGATTCACAACCTGATGAACAATTTGAAGAACGTGAGGAACAAGACTCACAACCGGATGAACAAAGGGAATTTAAAAACAAAGATCTTCATGTTCTGACCCAAAGACTTGTTCTAAATATATCTCATCTCACCAGTTTGGGGCATTCAACTATTTACAGAGTGGTTAAACAAGAGGATGTTGTAGATCATTATCGTAAAAGAAAACGAGAAGATCAGAAATTGAACAAAGTTGATGAGGCCACAAAAGATTTTCTTCGAAGGAAAGTTTATGATTTCTATAAACGAAACGAAGTACCTACCTTGGAATCAATCAAAAACAAATTATCTGATTACCCTGAGTATACATATAAGTCGCAGGAAACACTACGCCAAACTCTTTTAGAATGTGGTTTCAAACACAAAAAACTAAATCAGCGAATGGCAATAATGGAATCTCCCCGGCTCGTTCTGCAAAGGCAAGATTACTTGCGACAAATAAAAGAACATTGGGAATCGAAGAGACATATAGTATATCTTGACGAGACTTGGTTCGATAGTCATGATGTGATTTGGTATGGATAGGTAGATAACTCCCAAAACTGTTGTTTACAAGCACCATGTTCCAGAGAAAAACGTATAATTATTGTACACGCGGGTAGTGAAGATGGTTTTGTACCGAACGCGTTGCTGTTGTCAGCAAAACAAATAAAACAATTTCAGCAGATTATCATGAGGATATGACTGCAACTTTATTCGAAAAATGGTTCAGTGAACAATTATTACCAAATATACCACCAACTTCTGTTATTGTAGCGGATAATGCGTCATACCACTCTCGTCAAAAGATAAAAATACCGACGAAAGCAACAAAAAAAGGAGACACTTTGGAATTTATGGCCTATAAAAAATTGAATATTCCCCAAAAATTTATTAAAAATGAAAATTTAAAAATATATATATATATATATATATATTATTGATGAACTTTGTAAACATTCTGGTCATACGCTTCTGAGGTTACCTCCGTATTATTGTGTTTTCAATCCCATTAAATTGGTTTGGACATTTATAAAAAACAAATTGAGAAAATCCGATCAATGTCCAAATCTAAGCGGAGAAGTAGTAGAAAATGTTAGGAGAATCTTAGGATAGGAATATAAAGATCTTTGGACAGAATGCATTTTACATGTGATTTCAAAAGAACGTGAATATATCCTTTTGCCATCCATTCAACCAGTAATCATAAACATGGTTGATTCGTCTGATTCGGAGGATTATGATGATTGAGTCATGCCACGACTTTGATGTGTAATTATATACATATATAGAAAGGATAGTCGTTGCTGACTAGTTAAGAATACAACCAGTTAATATTGGGGATTGCAGCAAAGTCAAAAGTGTACTCTTTTATAGAGTTTATTCCAAGCTTTCGTAAATTTTATTTATATCTTCAGGGAACTACAAAGAATTATGTCAATTTTACATTTTGATTATATTACATTTTACTTACAACTATAGTGAGGTTGGTTGACATGTTCTTAATTCTTTGAATAGTGACATTATACTTTAAATTGTAAATAATATATAAAAAAAGACTACGAATATAAATAAACAGAAATTTTTAAAATTTCAGTCGAAAAACAAAAGACTTGTTGATTGTATCTAAGGGATATACATCAGGTGTCAATAGAAAAGAAATCTGTAATTTTCAAGTCAATGTTACCAACTGTACTTTTGTACCAACTGTTGAAAATTTGAATATACGACTGTTGTTTCGTAAGTTAGGAAAAAATTACATTCCCAATTGAGTAGTTATGGACATATTATTGTTCATATGGAGAGTGTGGTCTAACGACAGTAAGAAGGAATAAATCTCACTCAAATGATTTATATCAGTTCTTTTATTCATACATTTTTTATCTTGAGATATGAAGGCCATTTCCAAAAAAGTTCTCTTAGTCATAGTCATATTTGTTGAATTATAATTCATTCGATGGTCAAATTTGTTTACATGATCAGCAAATAAATTATCAATGTTTCCTGATGTTTTCTTATTCTATTTTTTTAAACGACTTTGTTTCGGTGTGTCAGATAACTTGTCAATAAGTAACGAGCAACGTCCCGTACCCATACACGCGCAATCCTTCAATTCTATTCATTATAAGAACAAGACACATTATATTCCCCAATTTCTATACAGCAAGCAATACGCAAAGTTATACCCAATTACGAGAAAATATCACCGCCTATGGTCGGCAAGTACGTTCAAAGAGGCGAAGTCATTGACGTGTCAATCCGGTTTTACAGCTAATTCAACTGAGATTGGATAAACCATACCTACTTAACTTTCGAATACTTGACCTTGTTTGTGTTTGGTTCGTTTAGCTATGGCAACACTGAATCTTTAGGTGTTCTGTTCACCAGAGCCGCTTTCCAATTGTGCCAAGGAGTAGCTCCGAGTAGCTCTCGGTAGTTCTTGGACTGATCTCACCGACCACGAACGAACAAGGAAGCGCCTTGTCTGATAGTGACAGTTTTTGACTTTGACGACTTAGACATTTTCAGTGACGATTTCCGGTTCCAGATTTTGATGAGTGACATGAGTGGCTGACCTATTTGAATTCCCCTGAATCGAAATTAAAGGTGCATTTAGTCAACATCATTTTAAAATTGTGCTTAAATATTTTTTAAAAACGAAAGTTGAATCTGTTAAATCAAATGGCACCATTTATACAACAATATTAGGTTTATGCTAAAAACATGTCACTTTGAAAATCCCAATTTTATAAGAATCTTACTTTTACGATAAAAATATTGTTCTTAATTCACGTGTACCTAAAGTTTCATGTCATAAAATGTACCTATCATTATCAAATGTATGCCTAAATCTAAAACTCGTGTAATATTAGGTCTGATAAAAAATTATTTTCACGGTTATGTTTATGTCAGTGCTTGTGCTAAAGTTACGTTTATGTTGACTAAATGCACCTTAAGTTTTGATCATCGATGATGGATCTTCGGAGGAGCCATGCCTGGAGATTTTCTCATCTTGTATGCGATATTTGACGCTGTATATTTTCGAGAATATTCTGTTTTCGCTTTCATGCGGGTTTTGGGGGAGGAAGTCATTTCGTCATTGGGTACCACCACTGCAACAAGAAACTAGCTATCAGACAGAAAACAGACCATCAAAGCTGTTACCAGAACCCTCCCACTTAATAGAGGTTAGTATTTGCAGTTGGGCTCTACTTATGGCCCCATACAAGTGTATTCAGAAGTCAGACTGGTATTGTTTATTCTAGGGTGTTACTGCTCCGCTACCGTTTATTGGTGTTCCACTACTGTGATTGTACCACTGTTCCGTTGCTACACGGTTGTTTTCCACTGTGGTCTTTCTACTGTACCGCTGGAGCTCCACGGTTCCACTACTGTGATTGTTCCTGCTCAACTGTGGTTTTTCCACTGTTCATCTGTTGTTCAGTATTCCTTTTCTGTTCGTCCCCTATGATTGGTATTCCCCGTTGATGGTATTCGTCCCTGCTGAACATGTACTTCGATTGATTGTGTCGTACCCACTGTGCACACGTACTCACCAAGGCACTGGATTCATAAACTACAACTGGTGAACTGGCCTCACTGAGAAAACCTACTTACGATCAGATAAGTTTAGCTTAAGAGTTTGCCCCTAATGCATTAGTATTCATAATTGTTAGCTATCATCGTGACGTCTCAGGCATAGCCCTCACTGGAGGTTTATTATTGATATATTTAAACGATACACCACCCTGTATCATAGCGTACACTTGAATTAATCTTGGTGGTACCATATTTACATTAATATCATTTCATTTTGTATTGTGTGCTGAATTGTGCCCATACATAACTATTTCTTTTATTCTGGTTCAAGTTATCCAAGCGTAAGAGAAGACAAAACCTCTAAATATTTACATATTATTTTTATACCATTATAGGTATCTATTGTTTAATATTTTAGTAATATTAGTGCAGAGGGTCATCCCATTCCATCAGGGTGGTTTAGGATTTTTCATTGGCGATAAATCCGTGGCGCACCATAAAATTAAACCCCATTTTTCAATCTTATCGAAATCAATTTTTATTGTCGAATCCACGTTCCACTGAGCAACTGGGTCTGTCAGTGGCGTGAAACATCATTGCACATTCACTGCTCTCCTTTCCTAAATTTCACCCCTAACAAACCATGAAATATCGCTTTCAACCCATAAAAGTTCTTTCTCAACGAGTAAATGATTCTAATGCCAGGCGCCAGGTAAGTGAGACTGCCGCATACCCACAAGAAACTAAAACTATACCTCATCTACCAAGGACGTAGTTAGAAATGAAAGTCAACTATTTCTTATGAATTGTGTCACCCAACATATTTAAATTACGTACAGATTATACCACACCAAATGTTGCACATGTATCTGTTGGTAATATCCTAAAATTACCCTCTTAAAGATCATACTGATCAAACAGTACAGTTAATTACATTCCTTTATTCAAAATATGAAAAACACCAGATATCCCAAAAGTCACAACACTAATTAAAGTATAGTTTTTGACACTTAGATCAACTCCATTTAGTCTTAGATCAAAATAAATCTATGGAAAAACTCAGGTTCCAACTAATGCTTGGTTCGCAATAATAAATCCCACATGATACAAAAATTAACACTGCAAATCCCATATATAAAATCATTAATATATTATGAAAATCCGATTATGCATTGTGTGGCTGCGAATATCCACACCCAACCCTTATAATATGGTATAATTATAACCAATGCTCAAATGTATCGAACAATTGGCAATTCTTGTCCACTATTTTCCCCCCTGTATATGTAAAAAGAATTATCATCAGTAAAACTCCAGTAAGTTAGAAAATTCCGCAAAGCGCAAAGTGTACACTGTACCGATTACGTTACAAAAGATATAAATGTAACTCTCAAACTGTTATACTAAATACCCAGAGAATAATAAATTTCGGTTGTTATAAACTTGCGTGTCACTCCATCTGCACTCCAGAGATGATATTGTACCCCTCAGCTTCAGTGATTCAAACGGTATCTTCAAAAGTTATGGACAATGTTAAATTACAGGAGTCTGATGGCAGTGGACAGGCAATGACATGATACTCTTCGTAGTACAGGAAACAGAAAGTCTGGATAGCCAGATACATCTGCATTCTAGGCAATTAGGTTAAACTCCAATATCGGGAGACACAAAATCCTCTTATATTTATAATCCTTAATATAATTAGTATATGGGGTGATCAAGACACCGTCAGAAGCACCCTAAAATAATAAAACCCGTGTCAATCATATATACAACAACCTACATACCTTTTCTAAAGCCGCAGCATCGAAGAAGTGTCGAAAGGGCCATCATACCGTCGTTTGGCATTATTTTCTCCAGCAGCTTCGGCTGATTCAGTCGAACCAACAAGACGACGCCCTGGGGCTTTACGAAAAGGGTTAGGTTAGGTTAGGTAAGGTCAGGACAAAACCTAAATCTTGTAAAATGTCTCTTCCTCCAACCATGAACACTTCAAATTTATAGAAGAAGAAGAAGGTCACACAGAAGGGTCACGTCACCTCTCATTCATGATGAACGACCAGCGCGCCCGTGTTTACCATGTGATCAGACAGTAAGCAATACCCGTACTACAGTCTGACAATTCTGACGAAATACATGGCTCCGTGCTCCCGTGGTCCCGTTCGCTACCGCTCGCTGGTAGACACCACCGTTTCGTAGTTAGTAGTTACTACCCAAAGAGAGTAAACTACCAGTAGGGTTTAATACGCTCTAGCCAATCAGAATCTTGTTGCATCGACGCGTCATAGTGACGTACTTGGACATGAGTCAGAGTCGAACTCGAACCAAGAAACAAAACTGTAACAGGTAACTCTCATATACCAAGAGCTAGCCCGTCACTGTCTATGGAGAATGGCGGCCATGACATGTCCAACTACGTCACATTTCGTCACAAATCTTCTTTCATCTCTTTCTATCAGTGCCCACATTGTCATATGGGGATTAGACTCTCCTAGTCAAATAACGTTTAGTCTCCTTGGTTACTCCCAACGCATCTGTCAAATCCTAACCTAACCAAGAATCAACAAAGTAAAGCTATAAACAATTGCTAGAATGAATATGTCCGATTGAAGACAATGGGTAATGATTGGAAGGACTGATGAGAATTATAGAGGTATGTACTTAGTTCCCTGTTATCACATATAGCATGAGCAACTATCCACTTTTAACTAAGTTTTTCTACGACCATTAAGAAAAATGAACATTTCAATTGTTGTAACACCGATTTTCATTTCCCACGGGCTAGCTGTATCGAAATATTTCATTTCCTACGACTTTCATGAACTACTAGACTGTCATTATAGGTAGGCATTAACGAATTTTATGAACATAAATAATATCGAATCAAGTTTGTTTACGTCTGTCTGATAATTTGACATTTCACAACAGTAGATAATTACAAAATTCGATTGAAAAAATTAAGTTATTAAAAATGATTAGCGATAGTGAGGATGATTTAACAATCAAATTAATAAATTTATATCAGAAGCTCCTGATAATGCCTATCTTTTGACAAAGGTACGATTTTCTTTTCATAAAAGAATAATTTCAATAAAAAGATTGATTACAATCTAATTCTATATTTTTGAATAGTTGACAGATACTTACTATATAGCAGTTAATTTGAACAAATTATTATGTGCTCTAGTAACGACGAGTGTTGATTCATATGACACATGGACTTTGGATGGTGGGAGCGAGGGTTCAAATCCACACAGCCACATTTTTCTTCATTTTATGAAATCGATTATTGTTTGATTTTTTCTGCATAAAAATTTTTATTTCCAATTTGTCAAAATTTGAAAATTTTGAATGTTATTTGTTTCACGACGTAGGTAGGTACGTGTACAAAAAGAAAAAATAGATGTTTCATTCAACGGGTGAAGAAAGAAAAAATTATCTAAACCATGTAAAAATGATGGCAGAAGAGATTATGATAAAAAGGATTATTAAAAATATTACAGATTTGTTAATGATTCAGATGGTCGTAGAAAAAGTATAGTGTACAATGAGCATGAAATGACCCATTTCCCACTCGTAGGTATATGAAATTTTGTAGTACTCGCTACGCTCGTACTATACAATTTCATATACCTACTCGTGGGAAATGTATGTCATTTCATGCTCATTGTACAATATACTATTTCGAACAGCTGATCAATAGGTTAGGGTTCACGACATTCAAAGTAGCTCGACAAATAGACGAAGAAATCAGGAGGTTAGTCTCTTTGACTCAAAATATTATGTTACACTATTTACACATGAAATTACCCTTAGATATCTCAATCTGATTGAATAACCCCAAAGGAAATCCACTAAAACTATTATAGATACATAAAAATAATAAACAGCACTTAATGAACCGTTACAACTCCTATGATCAGAACCACCATTTTAACACAATGGTTTGGGTACTCTCAGACTCACTTACCCTACGGACGTGGGGAGTGGTTATTGGGGTAAACATAAAAACATATGCTTTATTGGAGAAGAGATCCCTTGTTGACAAAGTCAGGGTTTTATATAAAACGTAAGACAAAGTAAAACAGATTAAGGCCATGAATGATTTCAACATCAAAATAATCTACAAATTTACAGAATACACAAAATATAAGACTTATAACATAATGAATGCAATAATTCCTGCAAGGAGTAGTAGGCTCAGAGAGAATATTTTTGACAGTTTTTCTAAATTGATTTTCATTAAAGTTTGCCGATCTAATATCAACTGGTTAGTAACCATACATCTTGTCACCATTATAGAAAATATAGTCTCTAGTAAGTTTTTTAGTAGGTAATGGAAGTGTCAGACTAACTATTATTGCGGGTAACATAATGATTAGTAGTCGATTCAAATTTTGACTTATTTTAACAACATCAACGATTGGGCCTTTCCTGCACGGTCTATCCCAATGACATATTACGGATAGACTCTGTTATTTAAATTTATTTTTCACTTGTCCATTACTGCTTTATAATACCTTGGCAACGGTTGCTATCAACAAACCCACAACGCCCGGGGCGTTATGGAGGGCATTATGAATCATAACGCCCGCTAAATGTTTTTTTCTGCAGTTCAATAAATTAATTACTCAGAAAAGTTTTATTTATAACTGTACATAAAAAAGGAACTAATTATTTTCTCTCAAATATAAATTAAAATTTTCAAATGTTCCTGAAAAATTAGTACCAAGTTTGAAGTTCTGCGAGTTGACCGATGATGAACTCTTCAATGTGCATTCGGTTTCATTCGGAACGTTAACATTTTCTATTTCGGAAACGGAATGGGCTATCATTGTAGCAATTTTGTTCTTCGAGGAGATACTTTCTTCAATATAGCTCTCCGCTACCGTACTACTCTTCCATTTTCCATGTAATTTTAGTGTTTCAAAAGAAGCAACACCTTGAACAAGAAGCGTTGACGACGTTCGGCGTAGACAATGTCCGGTGTAACCTTTCGGGTTTTCCAAGTTAAGGTATTTCGCTATGATAGAAGGAACACTTCCTATAGTATTTTTACCTACAGGTAACTCAATGCATTTATTATTTCTGTGGGTTAAAAAAAAAGTACGTTGTTTACATCCTTTTGGTCGCAGTGCAATGTACTTTTCAACTATTTCGCTTTCTTCAACAATGGTGAAAGTTTTTGAGGTGCAGGTCTTGGTTTCTGGTACCTTGATCAGTAAAACGGCTCCTGTCTTCAATGTCATCAAATGTCATCTTGATCATCTCATCACGTCTTAAGCCTCCAAATACGTCCATTACCAGAATAATTTTATGTAGCAGAAAAGTATCATCTGGGGCTTTTCTTATGAAAAGTAATACTTGTTCACCTTCCAACACCTTTGATTTTTTAGAAATGAATCCTTTTGATTTTAGTTTCAGAAAAGCCATCAGTTGACTGAATGATGATATATTAATGTTTTCTTTTAAAATCAATGTTGATTACAGCTGCGAGTATTTGGTCCATAGACTATTTGCACTATATTTTTCAGACTGAAATAATGTAAAGTAAATAATAGTACATTATATACCGCGGGACTGAAGTAGTACATTTAATCCTGAAGGTAAAGTTTATGGCCCGACCGCAGGGAGGGCCATAATTTACCTGAAGGATTAAATGTACTTCAGTCGCAAGGTATATACGATACTTTTCGTACTTCCGGTATGATTTTATTAATTATTTCAATAATTTCAATCAGTTTTTTCTCTCTTCAACTCATTTAATAAACTGTCTTTAAAATAAGTTACCATAGTAACATTGCGTTGTGACAGTTATAATTTAGAAACATTGTCATTACTAGTGTCATTGTAAAGAAACATTGTTATTGATAATTATTGGTATCATGAGTGAAGAAGGTGTATCTGATATTGATAAAAGAGCAGCCGAAGTAGGTGAAGAATTGTTACCACCGAAATCTAGAAAACTATACGAGCAGCAGTACGATGCTTTTAAAAAGTGGTGCCGCTTAAAAAATGTGAGACAACCTACTGAAAATGCGCTGTTAGTCTACTTCGATGATAAATCAAAAGCGGTTTGTGCCTCAACTCTCTGGGCACATTACTCAATGCTGAAATCGGTTATTAACATTAGAGAAGATATTGATATAAGTAAATTTCCAAAATTATTAGCTTTTTTGAAGAGAAGAAATATCCCTTAAATTCGTTTGTTTGTGATTTAATCGTTCCGGGAGTTTCGTCAATATTTAATCCCGGAGGGATTAAATGTGACACTTTAGTACCTGTCACAAGGGAGTGAAGTTGTCACTTTAGGCCCGGAAGTACGAAAAAAATATTTATTTTTCATAAGATAAACTCACCAGTTCCTGGAAGTATGTCATTAAGACAGTTTCATTTACGGTATTCACTCTGTTTTCATCTTTCCAATTCAAAAAATGGTCATACTCCTTCTCGAATAAGAATTTGGATTTCACAGGCGGTAAACTTCCTAACGCTTTTTCATTCTGTGGGATCTCCATAATTATTTTGAACACAACCGTTTTTAGTTTCCTCCACTAACAAGCTTGTCAATTCTTACAAAAATGCAGAGTCATTTTATTAAATAAACAACCCTTAGTTCTTCAATGTTTCCATGGCAATTGCATAGAAGCTCACTTGTGCTCAGTTGCCGACCAGAACGCAGTAAATACTATGAGAAGAAATTTATGGAGTAAACAAAGTCGTTTAAGATAATTTTTTCGTGAAAAATAAAATCTTGTAAGCACCACGAGCGTTACTAGATCCTTACGCCCATCGGGCAACATTCATCCCTCAGGCCAAAGGCCCTCGAGTAAATGTTACCCTCCAGGCGTTAGGATCTATACGCCTTGGTATATAAATAGCTATAATAGCTGCGGTCAACACAGAGTCACATTCTAAGGACAATTTTTACTGCCGCTTATTTCGCGGCACTTATCTGCTTATATACATTGTAAATAAGCAGATAAAACAGCAGAAACTTAGCATTGCCGAATTTTGGGTTGATTGGCAACTATTTTCGTCGAAAAGAGCTGCAATAAAAATTGTGCTTAGAATGTGACTGCAGCTCGAAATGTAAATAACGAAGTCTATCCTTAATATGTCATTGGTCTACCCACTATCCATGTATGTTATACTGATGATGATTGGTTATCTGCTCTAGTGTCCATCAACAACAAAACTGGCAAAATTTGAGGTAAATTTAAAATTAACCCTATTTTTAGAAAATATTCTGACAGTTTACATATTTATCATGCAGATTATATCCCGGAAGTTCCCTAATGATTTACTAGATGTTTTTGTTTTGAATACAGAATAATTGGCCAATATTTGTTGAGAAACTTTTCATTTAGTAAACACGCGCTTCAACGCAGGTTTCATTGTTTACATATTATATTTCTACAATGCGGTTCTTGCAATATTTACTATATCTCACTATCGAATTTACGAGTTCGACCTACATTAAATAATTCTACCTTGTCATGAGTCAACTCGTGAATAAATTGTTGAAGCCGTTACGAGATAGGATTCGGTTGCAACGAACAGTATGAGTCACTCGATAGAAACTCACACAGCTTGCATATGGTTTTGATGATAAAAAGTAAAGCACATTCAGGTGTTGCAATGACAACTGGGCAATATCTCTAAATTAGGAAGTCTTTTTTTTACATAAGTGGTAAAATGAGTGTTTGTTGCGGAGCAATTTGTCGAGTGACATTGTTAGAAAAATCAAGAGCCGTCAAGGAGCGTGATTTTTAATTATGTCATATGTTAAATTGGAAACAAACTTGGAGAAATCATTTTAAAAAATTTGCCAAACATTTAATATTTGGGAGTACTGTCTTCTGCAATTTATTATGCATTGTTGATTTTCTTCCGTCCAGTACCTTGAATTTTTAGAAATAACTGTTTCATTGGTTGTGAATGTTACCTCGTCACTGAACAAAATTTTTTTCAGAAAATTCCTGTTATTTAGATATTCTCCATGAGCCTATAAACTATACTCCATCCTCTTTTCATTATCGCCTTCTTCTAAGGTGTGAAGAAACTTTGGTTAAAGGGCTTCATATTATTATATTTCCTAAGGTTTCTCCTTATTGTTTCACGCGGTAAGTTAATGTCCAAACTTGCAATTCTCACACTTGTTTTCGGATTATTATTATAATAATTTCGAATTCGTTCAGAATTATTTCGTCTCTATCTTTGTACAGTATCACTATTCTTCAAAATATGTTTACTAACAGCTCCATACTGATTGAAAATTTTGTTTACTCGTCCAACTGTAGCTCTGATAATATTTCTACGCTCCGGATGCATGTTATTGAAAATTATATACATACTTCCCTTTCGGATCTATCCTTGTGAGCACGAAGTTTTACTATTTCAATTTTTTCCTGCAGAGTCAAATTATCTGCCATACTTCATTTTTAGTGTAGGTACTTGAGGAGTTATAAACTTCACTATCAATACTGACAAATTTGTGTCTTTTCGTCTTTTATTCCAATAACTTGTCATCTCTATGGCAAATAAAGATAATATTTTCAAAATGTGGCATCCTAAACATGTATGAATGAAACCAAGATAGATATTTGGAATAACTGTCAACCAGCAAAGAGAAACTGCGTGAAAGAATAAGACAGGCTTGCATAAATGTTACCCTAAACCAATGATCGAATTTTGATCGAATCTTATGATTAGTTAGCATTAGAAATTGGTTGAAAAGTACGAAAATTAATGTGCAGGCACTTTCATCTAAATCCATTCTTTTTTTGCAGTCATTTGTTTTATAAATATTGGTTATTATTGATTATTGAATATTGATTACTATTTGATGTGAAAATACATATTTCATTTCTCTGACAAAAAAATGCAGTCTGATGGACATAACCATCTCTCGTATGTTTGGAAGAAACATAATTTGATACCATTTTGAATAACTGCTATTTACAAACTGCTAACGACCTAAAAGTGCATTTACAATATTTTTGAAAAGATTGTGATTTATATGACGACTATTCGAAATACTTGGATAAAATGACAAGAATATTACTTATGCAACATTTCTGTTAAAAAATATATTTTATCGTGAAATTTTAGTCACAACCTTTTGAAAGCATCTCAAATCCAGTGGGGTCCTCAAATTTTATTTGAAAAAATTGCTAGTATGTTTTCTGGATTATTGACCTTGAAAATTTTATTTCTACCTTGACTTCATTCACAACACCCTAGTAGAACTATTGATGCTCTATCTATTGAAAAAAATAAACTTCTGAATCGGATGATAAATAACAGTTTTAGAGAGGTGGCCCGCTTTCAAATGGGTCACTCTGTATGAGGAGTGGAAATCAAACTATTTGATTACTGAGTAATTGTTTGGGTATTCATATGCACTTTAACACAGATGAATTTTTTTTCAGATGCTACAAAGTCGAGGAAATAGTCATAAAAAGGGCCATAATTGAAAGGGGTGGTAAGGGGAGAAAACTGGATGAAAACTCCTTTTTTGGGGTTTTTCTTGGTCCCTAAAGAAGTGCTACCTATAGTTTCAGAGCTTAATCATCAGTCCATTTTTCTAATTTTTAAACATAGCCGGTCCCGGGAGTTTTTTTTGTGCCCCTTTTTGCCCCCCTCCCTGTGACCCGGCCAAGCTAAAAATTCCTTCCACCTCGGTTTTAGCTATCTAAGGGCCAAAATGAAACTAATGAACTAAAAAGTGAGAATATAGGAAACCGCTAAATTTTGACCTGAGACATTTTCGTGAAAAAAATTTTCAATTTTCTTTTTCCAACCGCGGCCCCAACCAAATTCCCTTCCGCTTTGTCTGATGATAACTGATCACTTTTTGAACAACATATCTCAACGGAAGGAATATAGAAGACGGCTAAAATTTTTCAAAATATTTTCCCTTGTTTCTTGGCTGGGTCCTACCTACTCAAAATCAAAATTATTTTGGTTTTGGTATCTTCGAGGTGAGTACTCCCGTTCCTGATCTCGGAAGGGGTATAGCTGTTCGGCGCATTTTTTCATTGGCGGCTCCCTTACCATTAGAAGGGATGAGTTTATTTCTGAGAAACATTGATCTTGAATTAGAGCACAAAAATTAAAACTATGCATAATTACAATAAACAGTAAAATTTTGACACCCTGTAGCTCGAAAACTGATCATTAGATAGATTTGTAAATGAGACTATATAATAAGCGTGCCTAGATCTACAACCAATCAAAATTTCAGAAAAAAATTGCCGAAAGCCATTTTACACAGAAAAAGTGCGGGGTCCTTTGAATTATGGTAGTGGATTTATCGCCCCTAAGGGAAACACTTTCAATTATTTTCATATTTGGAATGACAAAAAATACCAGCCATAAAGCAGCACTCAGACATCTATCAATTATTGATCAATCCACCGAACAAATGGAAAGAGAAACAAGCAACCTTTCGAAGATGTAATATAAAAATGTTAATTTATCAATCACCATATAATAGCAGTGGTTTCGTTTCGATTCAGTAGTTTATTCTCCGCATAAGGCTAAATTACATAAAGTTATGCCGTTTTTGGACGTGAAAGTTCCTTACATATTATTAAATTCCATTACAAGGCATGTATCGTGTCCAAGATCTACGAGAACAGGGCCGAAATAATACATGTTGTGCGGTTATTCGGTATTGAACAGGACGAATAAATGAATCCACTCAACATCCAGATATTCCAAAGACAATAATAATAGGATGTTGAATCAGTTTCGAAAACTGCACTTAAAAAGTGAAAGAGCTGTTATGCAATCTGGATTTAGTGACGACAGATTTGGGCTAGAGGGATTTACCATCATTTGAGACCGAAAATACATGTAATAATAATAATAATCATGTCGGGGCGTGGCGCAGTGGTTAGAGCGTCCGACTTTGGGTCGAAAGGTCCGGAGTTTGAGCCCCAGTTGCGGCTGGGATTTTTCAATTTAATTTGACCGATTAAATTATTCAAATCTCGTGACTGGACTGGGGTGAGTCCTGCACGATTCACTGTTGCGTTCCAATTAACAGTGCTGCTCCTAAGGTGGCGATGGAGTTAGTAACAAGGCCTATCCAGAACACGTGGCTAATGACCATAGCAGTCGATGCCAAGACACCAATTAAAATATAAATAATGAACATATTAAAACTCAACATGGTAACACATAAAAGTATCCCTATATATCGTATTTAAATATTATACCTAATATTAAAATCGTTTTTCAATAAGTATTCGTTACTTAGCTTTTTGCATTTCGCTTTCGAAATTTCGCTCATTTTTAATGTTTATTATGAAGTTTATTATGAGCCTTGATAGCTATACAAATTGCTGACTATTCAAAGAATGTGGTGCTATGCCAGGGCACACTCAGATCGTATTGTAATATATTTTTAGAGTATAATTTATTTTCAATTCATTTATTTCACAAACAACTATAATATATGACAATTATATCTATTTTATTTGAAACTGAACTGTCTATCACTTCCTAACTGACTACGTCCGCTGTCGTGTGGCTTTTTATATCTCCACCTGATTTCCCGAAGGCTCTGGTTCGTTCTTAGATGCGACGCCGAGATTTCTTTCGAATACTGTCGAACTTCCTAGAACCAACTGTTTTCCGACTTCGGGGGAATTATCGTGACAGTATCTTCCATAGTAACAATTGACATTTTCTCCACTTAAAAGAGGAGGATTGTTAAATAAATGTGGGTACTTTCGCACGAACATCACTGCCAATGTGATAACTAGTACAAGGATGGTGCTGTCAGATATTCCAGTCTGGTAAAAAAATCCTGCATGATGTTCGAGGATGTAGTTTATGTCCTGATGACACGTTTTTGTGCAATAAAAACTGATAAGAAGAAAAATAGTCTACAAAAAAAAAGCTGTATTGAGTTTTGCTACAGCTTATGCAAATATTACTTCTGTAACTGCTTCGAAATGGCTCAAACTTGAAGAAAGATTTTCACTCTATATTTCGTGTTTGATCTATAAGATTAATAAAACACATATATCTTTATATTTGTTTTCTAAGATTATTGAAGGTTCGGACGTACATGTTGTGCTGACGCGCGCCGGTAATGAGTATTCTGTACCCAAACACAGAACCGCAATATTCGAAAAATCTTTCATATATGCTTCTATAAAAACTTACAACGTGTTGTCAGTCGAAGCAGAAAATGCCGATAATATTTTTATTTTCTGAAAACTTTTCAAATCCTACCTACTCTCCCAAAGGAACGCTGTTAACCATTAGGTAAAAGTTTGGGCATCTTATCAGTCACTACTGCTACTTGCTACTTTTGTTATTTACTATATCTTATATTCATTAGGTCACTTTGTTTGGACATTGCTACGGGGTTGTATGGAAGAGCAACCTTTTTGAATACCACCCCCTTGATATAAAATGTATTTTATTGGATTTTCTATGAAAAATAAAGACATACATTATTATTATTATTATTACTATTATTATACGTCACTCTGCGGGGAGCTCCATATAATTTAATTTTATCAAAATTTATCAATTTTGTAAGCTGAACTCCGCCTATGCCGTTATTTTTCATGTATACAGTTTAATGTTGTATAAAAAATTAATCTGCAATGGACAATAAAGACGCTATTATTATTTAACGAAACATCATTGCGAAGACGCCTACTTATGGCAAATGAGCTGTTGAGTTAAAGCAACCGTCTGGCATTTCCAGTTTAGTTAAGAGTGAAACTCTATCACTGTGAAAGGAACCCACATTGCTTTTGGGCGAATGGAGCGGACTAGAACCCGTTTTACCAGCCCGAGACTAGAGTAAACATATATCCAGAGTAGGTGAAAAAACTTACAGTCAGACTCCACCGAAAATTATACCACAACTTATTGTTTCTTTCAAGACACACGCATGGTCTCATAATTTTGTAAATTCAATTCAGTTACGTTGTTTTTGAAGACTAATCATTGTCCCTAACGTTTGAGAACCCCGCACTAGTTGCGGATATAATAATATAATAGTTTAAAATGAAGAAATCCATCAGAAAACGACTACTTTCCGGGCTAATACCACGACAAACGTTGAATTACATACAATGAATTTCCGTGCAGAGTTCTTACAAGGTTATCTCAGCAATTGCTAGTTGCATGGTTCTAGTAATCACGCACCTTTGGGTATTGCTTTGGTTGAGAGGCAGAAATTGAGATGGTGCTCGTGGTTTAGTGAAAGCTACACTTCGAGATCGGCTTAGCTTTTGTCTTGACATGGATTGTTAATTGAGCCATTTGTTGCAGACATTAGTAATTGTCTGCATAGTCCTACCCTATACTGATGAGAGGCAACACCCCGAAATCGATCTATAGGTGGTAAAAATGTTTCAATTAACATTTCCATGCAACTATCAATTGCAGAGATAGCCTTGTAGGAACTCTGCACGGAAATTCATTGGATGTAATTCAACGTTCGTCGTGGTATCAGCCAGGAAAGTAGTTGTTTTCTGATGGATTTTCGACCCAATTATTCCTATTGTATAGGATTATGGCAATGAGCACAGTCCTGGTAAGGCAGGACACCTTGTTTCTTTCTTGACAAGCGCTTATTGTGAACAATGCCATCGGCAAAAATTTTACAATGGATACTCTCTCCAAACCATCTGTATAACTTCATTAGACCTAGTCTGACACTGTTATCCTTGGTGACTTTTTTGTTTCTGCTGCGTTTTTCCTCAAAATTTTCCGAAATGCGTCGTTTTGACGACATATTTATACAAAATTTATAGATACTACAAAATCAACTGTTCATATTGGAAAACCGGAAAGCAATCTGAAAAAAAATGTCTGACAATGAAACACTGCCTTTTACATGAAAACATCAAATGAAAGATATTTTATTTTGTTGTCTAGTTACGTTTAGACCATGCGTTTGTAAGTATTGTAAGGCCATATTTATTAATAACTAGAATTGAATGCATCGTTTTACATAAAAAAAGGAAATAGAGCCTAAAATTTTGAAAGACTATATCCAACCTAGTCAAAATTTCAATGACAATGATGTTATTAGCATCATTGAAGAATTCGTTTGTCCAATAAACTCTTTGCAAAAAAATTACATAAACTTGGGAAGAGTTGAATTGTTTGAAAAAGCATTCAGTCACAAAGAACTATCTGAAAAAGTATTCAAATAGCAGACTTGGTGCTTCAAATATGCCATCTACGAAAGAAGAACTTTTACCTCAGATCAAAATGATGTAAAAGTATATACCTAGTATATGGTGCAACGACCATTTAAGATATCCATCGTTACTGAAACCAGAAGATTGTGGGTGGACATTAATAGCCAATTAGTTCCATTACTATTGGTTCAAATTTCTTCCTTTGAAGATATTGAAGTATATTTAAAAACTATATGGTTTTAAAGCAATTTATTTTCAAACAAAAAGTCTTACTTTACATTTACATTAAGAAGGTACACTATTTATTTCAACTGCTGCGCTCTGTCTCCCACTAAAGGAAAACTGTCTCCAACTCTGTTTCGGTCTGCATACTGGGTGAGTGAAATTCGAGTAGAGGGATCTCGGAAACAGTAAGAGCTACAGAAAGGGCTAAATGGAGGCAAAGTTGCGTATTATGGAGCTCATAACTATGCTGTTGAAAAATCTGAACTAGCCCTCTCACTTTCATAGATATAAAGAAAAAACGAAAAGTTCGGTTTTTGTTTTTCACTTATATCTGCTTTAATACAATAGATTTCCAGAAACTGTTTGCACTTTGTAATTGCAACTTTCAATGGGCTGTAAAGATATGTAAACGAAAGCGTTCTACAGGGTGTCGTTTTCATTGGGCCACTTCTAACTATGAAATTTTAAATACGGACCTGACTTTTTTATCCCTTTATTTTACGCCTCCTTGGTCATATTTTATCATGAATGTGACTACTACTTGAAATTTTCATTCGTTTCGATGGTATCTGGTATTAAAGCAGATATAAGTGAAAAACAAAAATCAAATTTTTTGTTTTTTGCTGTATATCTCTGAAAGTGAGAGGGCTATCTCAGATTTTTCATCATTATAGTAATGAGCTCCATAATAAGCAACTTTACCTCAATTTAACCCTCTCTGTAGCTCTTACCGTTTCCGAGATACCCATTCATCTACTCGAATTTCACTCACCCGGTATATAGTCGAAGGAAATCTAGACGAAAGTTCTCGAGCCACCTCTATTTGCATCTAGATGTCGTACTTTCTGGAGTACAGAAGACGAAGATTCTCGAACATTCGTTCGGATCGCAAGCTTGTTCATGGGTAGAGGCGACAGGTCCGCACTCGCCCGCAGCAACGCCACAATATATCTTCGAATAATACAAGGATGGTGTCATTTTTCAATTTATACGATAACTATTTTTACATTTTTTTCTCGACATTTTTATTCTTTGCAGAAAGATATTGCACACATTCTTGCAAGGATTGACATTTACAAAAAAAAGCCCAATTTGATATTGAAATAGGTGAGGGTGGACCAAAAACTTTTTTTATTGCTAAATTTGTCATCAGAGTAAAAAAATACAAAAAGCTGACAAATTAATTAGGGATGGGCATTTCGAACATGTTTTTCTCGCTAATACCTTCAAGGCATAAATTTTTCAAAAAATGTTCCTTTTGATAGGTTTTCTTCTTGTGAATAGCTGTAAAAAATTATAGTCCCTTTATCACACTGCAAGTAATTCAAATCAATTTTCAGCTCAATCCAAAAAATTAACCATAGAAATATATATTATATACTTACTCTAGAATGCTAATCCCGCCAATTTTCACGGCGAAAAGCATGCCGCGTATGCGACCCGTTTACGATGTGCGCATGCGCGCCATCAGTGTAGTTTGGGTAGATCGTTGCCGAGTTTGAAAATAATTTGGTGTTCCAATTCAGAGTTTTTTGTTATGAGGCAATAAGACACATGTCATTTGAAAGAGAGAAATTTGACAGCGCATTTAGGATTTTTTAAAACCGAAAAGAACCTTTTAGAAATAGATTACTCCGAATTTATTTAAAGCAGTAATGTACCCTATGCTACTGTAATTATAATGACAGTGCCTTTTCATCAACAGGAAGACTTTTCACTAAGATCTGTCACTCTTGTCAGAGACAGAGACGGTTTTTAGAATTTCAGATTTTCTCTTTTGTGTGGTGTTTGTTGTCGTTGGTTATTCTTTCATCTTTCGTGAATTTGCATTAATCTTGTTTCTTTAAAGACAATTTCTAATGAAGCCGTTTTTTTTTCTAAAAATAAACAATGAACTGTTTATTGTTGTGTAAAGGAAAAATACCTGAAATAAATCATTTTTGGTAGATAATGAAATTTTTATGTACCTATAATTATGCTTTGCTCAAAATAGCTTAAATATTATTTTAGCTTGACAAAAAAGGCATGATTTTTGGTTATTGTTGTTAAGAAGAGACCCCAGCAGTACATCTGAGTGAGAAAATTGTAATTTGTGGCAGACATTTTCCTCATGAAGATTCATTTGAAAACGACAATAGAATATTGATTTTATTAAAAATATGAACAGGATGTTTATAAGGTCAGTTGTGGAATCAATCTGCGACTGAAAGTTGGAATTTAGTCGCTATTTTCCATCATACAAGATAACCTCTCTTGGAAGGGATTCATGTTGAAAGAGAAACATTCTCAATTGAAAATTGAACCAATACATGACTCATCTGGAAATGGAAAAAACCTACGATAAAATTTAAGTTACTTTTTCAATTTTATCGCAGGTTTTTTCCATTTCCAGATGAGTCATGTATTGATCAATTTTCAATTGAGAATGTTTCTCTTTACGACAATAGAATAATTTGAAACCTAGTATGGCGAGTGATACAACTTTCTACCACACCGCTTATATTATGAGTTCTAGATTCCTACAAAAAGTACTAAACATACACAGAATCGCCTCAGAAAATTAATGTCAATATGGAAGTGCTTTTCTTCGATTATATCGTAATAAAACTTATTAATGATTATTATAAATTAGGAAATGTATAGTACTGTGATAACTGAAAAATTATATTTTTCCGTCAGACTCTAGTTTCGCCCCAATATACTTATCAGCCCAGCCACTTGTACCACATTTTAAGTATTGCTTTTCTATATTCAACTTTTCCATGTGTGACGTTTATTAATAAATGTTTTGGTGTTTAATCGACCACTTTGACGCGTCAGACTGTAAAATCGGAAAATAATCTTTGTCAGACAATACGAAAAGATGATTTTGTAGGTTTTGATGATGAATCTTGAGAAAATCAGCAGGTTATTAATAAATTTTCCTATTGTCTTTTTTCGAACATGTTCGAGGGGGCGGACACCCCTAAATCACCTTGTTTTTTTATCACAGAATTTAATTTTCGTGTTTGAATTCAACATTTTAATATGATCAATTGGAAAAAAAAACAGTTTCTAGAAATTTTGTATATGTCGCCAAAACGACGTATTTCGGAAAATTTAGAGTGTCCTACAAGAAAGCAATACGTACAATTCGTCGACTGAATATTTTGCAGATTTGTCTCACGAAGCGAAAAAAAAAGTAGATTCGGTCCTGTAAAATCGACATATAACAGATGTTAATATTCGGATTGAAAAAAAAATCAAAACGCCGCTGG
Source organism: Chrysolina oricalcia (assembly GCA_944452925.2). Lineage (NCBI taxonomy): Eukaryota > Metazoa > Arthropoda > Insecta > Coleoptera > Chrysomelidae > Chrysolina > Chrysolina oricalcia. The sequence goes on from OX101811.2 coordinate 35,940,351, forward strand.
CCTATCTCGAAAAGGATTAAACGTTTATTGAAAGCATCAGTAATGTCGAAAGTAATACTGTTTAATTATGAATTCGACTAAATCCGATAATTAGATGCCAAATAAAGAACATAATGAGCCATGAAGGAAAGTGGGTTGGAGGAATGAATTGCACTTTTTTCTCGTAATCGACGTGATTCATTTGGATCAATACCATCAAGTTGAGGCTGATGGTCAACACGAAAGGCGATTTTTTTAAATATACTAGGTGACCTAAAGACGAAATAGTAGTAAGTCGTAAGTCACGACTCAATAAATATTAATACGAGACTAACGGATCTAGGACGGGATGATAAATCTATAGCTTGCAGATGTTTGAGTATGGATGTACGATTTTGGGGCAATGAGATGATCCGTACACCAACAATGCACCTTTCGTATGTCGAAGGCAAACTGATCAAGTTGTAAGATTTTGTTATTTTATTCGTCATAAATACAGATTATTAATCACATTTTGCTCTCGGCTAAGATAGTCTAGTCAAAATGTACCATATTATCTTTTTATTTTTTAGTCACCGGAAGTTATGCGCAAGGTGTCATTCCTCGAAATGTCATGTAGAAAGTTTAAAGAAAGGTTCCAAAAGGGGCACAAAACAATTTGCAAAAGTTATAAAGAATCAATTGAAAAAAATGGGGGACTTTGGTTTTTTTTTGAATATCTCGAAAAATATCAAAGATTTTCGAAATGGTAAAAAAGATATGAAAATACCAGCAGATTTGCTGAAAAAAAGTTCCGACACCCGACACTTTACCTCCAAGATTTATTATTTTTACAGAGCTTTGAAAATACAGCAAAAAACGAGAAGTCTGGCTTCCGCGCATGTTGCGTCACTCTGACACAATAACAAAAAAAAAAAATTTAACATATTAGATATGAATATTCAGGAATAAAAAAATTCATGTCCTATTGGGATACATCAATTAACAATAATCTGAGGTTAAATAATGTTTTTTTTAATTGGTGCCCCATTTTACCTATTTAAAGCACGCCTCAGCGTGTTTAAATCGAACTTTAAAAATCGCGCGTTTTTAAAAGTTACCATGGTAACATCAACAACTCAAGAAATGTGAAGTCTAAATGACATACCTACAACTTTTTGATCATTGATCTGACAGCAGTAACTTGAATCGTCAAATAAACAACTTGTTCATTTATATCTGTTTACCTTTTGCTTTTCCATCCGTTTGTTCTTTTCTTTTTTATGTGCATCATTAGATTTTTGCCATATAAACCGCGATTCTGCTTTACCATTCAAAGAATCGATTTTAGAATTAATTTTTATTCACTACAGTGACAACAATCAATTTTTGATGACAAATTGCAAATTTATTTCTGTTTTTCTCATTTCTATGACAATGAAAGGTATACTGATGTAACATCACGAATTCAACAATTTTTCATTATCAGTACATATTAACATATTTTGTAGTAATAATACCAGTATTTATGATTTCAAAGTGCACCAATTAAAAAAAATAGCGTAAAGTATTCTTGGATAACTGGTCTGGTATATTGATAATTTTTTATACATTCAAACTTTTCTAAAAATCTCAAAATTCATGATGTGTCGCCCTCTAGCGCCGAATCTGGTAATATGATCGAGTAGGGCCAATGGAGACTTCTACTCAGAATAGTTTCAGCTACAACATACCAAATATTCAGCCATTTTCACAGTGACACTTTTTTTTCATTAAATGTGTGCGGGGTCCTTTGATGATAGTTGCATAAATTGTTGATTAAAATTTATTTTTCCGTTAACCAGCTGTCGTTCCCTTACGAACGACAGACCTCAAAAGACGAAACTTGTGAGAGCCAACGAATTCTTACTTTTTACGTGCTATTCCACTTTCTCAGGCTTCAGAGAAATATCTGCAGTCGCTAGGCTTAGAACCCACGAACGGCGACAAGAGTGGATAAAACATCGGTACTTTAACTACTTGGCCACTTGACCCCCGTAAAATATAATATCTTCTTTCGAACTGGACTTTTTGAGGCCTCTGGAGACACCATACATCCTATTTTACCGTAGAACAGATTTTCACAATTCGTCTGACCTCTTTGAAAGTTTTCAATTATAAATTTCAGCTCTTCAGACGACGATGTGGTGTTTCAGATTGTTCCGGGTTTCCCTGCATCTGTGAAAGAGAATGCGCCATCATTTAAGCCCGGAGGGCAGATTGATTATTTCAATGTTTTTACATTGTTATTGTTGCTTTCAATATGTTTATAAAAATGATGAACGCTAAACAAAATTTCCCACTTTTTTCATAAACTTTTCTCGTAAATTATGATATTTTTGAATTGAACGAACAATAATACATTGAAAGTAACATTACTTTACGAATAAAAGTATATTAAATTAATTAAACCACAATTTCAAAATAATTCGTTGTTTTGAATAATTTTTGTAGGACTAGCGATACATACCCGTTTCTTTGTAGGACACTGTATTATTTAGGAGAAGAATACACTAACCTTTCATGTGTTATCATTGTCCTACAGTTACTAATATATTTTTTTTACCATGGAATTGACAATTTCGGAGCGTAGGACTGGGAACACCTACCATTCAATTTGTAGGACAATATGATCATTCAAATAATACAAATATTAACCAAGCAACGGTAAAAAATCTGCTAGTTACTAATGATTTTTTATGACCACGTCATTGGTACATGTTGGGAGTAGGGGACTCATCAGTCCTACTATCCATTTTGTAGGACAACATTTTTTTCGAGTACTTTATCGAATTATCTGGAGGTTCAACTGAAAAACTATTGTTATTAATGACTGTTTCGCACTCACCAAATCGACATGATGGGCGCCTGTGCAGTTTATTATCTACCACTATCGAGAATTTTCGTAGAGGAAAAAGTTGAGCGTCTTGGCAAAATGAAGTTAATCAGGAAGATTCAGCCTATTATTAATCATTTTTGAAAATAGTCGTGGGATCCCGGTCTATAGAAGTCAAACTTGAAAGTTTCTTCTAAATAATATCAACTAATATTACTATACTTACTGAATTTATCCACCAAAAATGTATAGGACGACAATGGGAAAATGAGAATAGGAGTGTACAACTTACCTGAAAAAAAAAGAAAACAGTTCATTTCTGATATTAGACCGTCAGATAGTGACAGATTTAGGTGCCCCATTTTCACATACAAGCCTCGAATAGGGTTGAAAATTAAGTCGATATTGAGTTAAATGAAGGGAAATTTACGAGTGGCTCGTGGGGAAAACATATGGAAAAATCAAAAAGAATTTCCATTAAATTTTCCAACGACAAAATCTACTTTTCCATTCGCGCCACTAAAGCCATTATGTTTTTCGGTCTAGTGACGATGTAGGTTTTCATAGTTTCGATGGGCTTGCGTGGGAAAATCTGTTAAAATCTAGATTTTTCTTTACAAGATTACAGCCTTATTTTAACCCTTTAGCCACCTTCAACACTCAAGCCTTTGATCTTCCGAAGCCAGGTTCTACTAATTAATGATTAGATGAACACGGCTCGCGTTAAAATATGGAAAATCGAATTTTCCATGGAAAATCGAATTTCCCATATGTTTTCCCCAGGAGCCACTCGTAAATTTCCCTCCATTTTACTCAACATCGATGTACTTCTCAATTCTATTCAAGGCTTGTATGTGAAAATGGGGCACCTAAATCTGTCACTATCTGACGGTCTATATGTTTCAAGGTGATATTGATATAGCATATAGATTTGAAATATTGCTACGTCTCTCAGAGATTTTGATTACAAAAATAGTGTATTATGATATAGTGTTTAAGTGGGCCTTCAAAGCAAGCGCATCAACGAGTATAACGTTGCAAGTGCTTTGAAGTTATTTATACATGTGAATCATTTGCCATTTTTATTATACCTGTGTCATGACTTCAAAAGCGATGTTGGAAACAATTTAAAATCATGATAATTTCATTACATCTGATCAAGTATGTAATAGATATCTGATGTCACATATTGTTGATATAGACACTTATTTACCTTGCAAAAATAAAATAGTTATTTATGTATCAAGGGCGTAAAGTAGGCGTTTATGGCCTGCGGAGTGGATAATGGACCGATGGCGTTAGCCGAGGGCCATCACACGCCGAAGGCCTTAAACGCATTTTACGCACGTGATACATACAAAATTTTATGCACTAGCGGTTTTATAGCGCGAATCACAAATACTGACTTGAATTGCAATGGTCTACACGTTTCATACGTTATGCATACAATAATTAAGGGTAACATAATATGAGGAATGTGAAACTATAGTAGCTGAGTGCTATATTAGAGAATCTATTTCAAATAAATATATATATATTCATTTATTTCTATTACCTTTTACTTGACTATTCAAAGAATCGATATTGGAATTCATTTTTAGGCACTACAGTGACAACAATTAATCTTTGATGACAAATTGCAAATTTATTTCTGTTTTTCTCATTTCCATGACAACGAAAGGTATACTGATGTCACATCACGAATTCAACTATTTTACGTTATTAGTTCTCGTTTCCATTTTATTTAATAATAATACCAGTATTAATGATTTCAAAGTGCACCAATAAAAAAATAGCGTAAAGTATTCGTGGATAACTGGTCTTTCAAACACTTGCTCTATTTCGAGCACTCTGGCTGCGTCGTCGTGCTCGAAAAATCGCGCGTGTTTGAAAGAACTTTTTATACACTTATACTTTAATGTACTATTATCTACGAACTAAAATTGAAACAAAATTATATTTTTACGCAGATATCTCTTGTCATCATGATAGCTTCAATTGAAAAATCAACACCGAGCCTGTCAGGAGGGTTTTTACCAACTGAAATCAAACAGTAACCACAGTGACGTATTCAAAGAACGGAGGTGCTTTGGAAATATTTTTAATAATTTAGATTAGTCACAGATTGTGAATCTGTGAATAATCGATCATTTAGCTCGGTTTAGCTCGGTATCCGTATGCTAAATGTCATTTTAATCATTTGAGTAGAACAATTATATTATTTCTGGACATGGTCTTTTAGGTGATTTAACCTTTCACAGTCTGAAGACGAACAAAATGTAATCAATTTCCTTGAATTACATTTTTCATTTTCAGACTGTGGACAGTTAAAAGTCAATCTTCCAATCAATAAGAATATTATTATTATTACAATGACCAATTGCTTGATTTTGAGAAAAAAGCTGCATGAGGATATGGACATCGAATTAACAATTGATGTAGGCTTTTTTCCTCGCTGTTCTATTTTCTTGTAATACACAACAAAAATCATTTGAAAAATCCTACCCAAATCATCTACAAGCGGTAAATCTGAAGCAGCCGAATTGAATGAAAGTGAATAAATAGATTTCTTTCATTTCGAATAGTCTGACCTCGTTATCCATAATATCATCATTATGGCAAGGATAATTACTATATATTCATCTTCATATAATCCTAATTCGTTTCAGTATTCACCAAACTGCGCTATAGTCTATTCCAACAAAACCTGAATGAACTTGTAAGAATAAAATATTCATATTTGAAAAGTACTACTAATAAGCTGTCAAATAAGAATTATGTACTACAATTAAGGATATTTTATAGTAATCAAGCCTTCGGAAGTTATTAATTGATCGAATATTCAACGGTCATAAACCTAATAAAAAAACGGTATATGGTTTTCTGAGTATCGAATATCGATTATTAACGAAGAGATGAGTGAATAGAAAATAATGATCATAACAGTCAGTTAGTTATGTTTGGCACGTAGCAATAATTATTGTGCTATAAGAGCCATGCATATTTTGAATAATTGAATACATTGAATTGGAAAACATTTCATTCTACCTATTAAATTACTTTGTAGCGACATGTGCTGTTTATTTTCTCTATAGAAGCATTTGCTTTGGCTTCATGTCAGATTTCAGTTTTTAGTTTTTGATTGGGTGGTAACAGGGGCGGATCCAGAACGTTGCTAAGGGGCGAAGCAATAAATAAGATAAAGTTGAAGTTTGAGGTGATGACGAAGGACTCATAGGGGGTAGACCAGTCAATGCTTCTCTGAAGGAGGGGGGGATTGCTCCCATTGCTCCCCCTAGAATAAAATAAATTAAGTATTTCAATTTATTTTGCATTATAAAAATATAATTCGAAATGCTCTGTAAAAAATTAAAGGCCAGTTAAATTTTTTGAATGAACATATTTTCACAATGTGTGTTTTCATATGAAGTTACCATGCAGTATACATCTCTTGTGTGAGAAATTGATGGTTGTAGCCGTTACTACGTGATAGGAGATCATCATGAAAAAATGAAAATGTTTTTATACCACTTTATATTTGTAACACTTGCGTTATTGCAGTTTCGTCCTATATGGAGATTATCAAACTACGAGGATGTATTGATATCTAGTTAGCCTAGACCAGTTCCATGCATAAACAAAATATTGCGATACCATAGCAACGAACAATAACTTATTAGAAGTGTCAGTGTAAGTTTGACGTCAAAAAAGTAAACCAGAGTTTCGCAATGAATTAAAAGAAAAAATATGTCCACCGAAATTGTGAAAATCGAAAAATTGGAGTATCGAGTCATCATCAAGTACCTGTATTTGAAAGGGTTAAGAGGTAAGCAGATTTACGAAGATATGCTTAATACTCTTGGTGATCAATGTCCTTCGTATGCGACCGTGAAAAATTGGACTGCAAGCTTCAAAAGGGGTAATAAAGGCTGTGGAGGTCTGGTTTGCGAAGCAAGACATTTTTTTTTTGAAAAATCTAGAGTCGTTGCAGGTTCGCTGTAATAAATGTATCCAATTAAGAGGGGAATATGTTGAGTAATAAAATATTTTGACATTGAAATTTTGTTTGGTTCTATAGTAGGCTAATAATTCTTCAATATATCCTTGTAAATGCTTCAAAGTGCACCCGAAGTCGCCCGAACTCAACTCGAGTTAAATTTAGTGCGACTTCGGGTGACTTCCGACGCACTTTGAATAAATGTATCCAATTAAGGGCCAGTTTTTCAGGTTTCAGTTAAACTCCAGATAACTAACTAATAGTTTAGATGGTGAACGACATTCTTCAAATGACGTTTGAAGGATCACATTCTAAACAATTAGTCAGTTATCTGGAGTTTAACTGGAACATGAAAAACTGGCCCTAAGAGGAGAATATGTTGAGTAATAAAATATTTTGACATTGAAATTTTGTTTGGTTCTATAGTAGGCTAAGAATTTTTCAATATATCCTCGTATATTTCAAACCAACCAGTTTGGTGCTAGTTCCAAGCTTGGAATATACAGGGTGTCCCACGAAGTTTTGGAAAGGGAATATCTCGGAACTCGAAAGTAGTGGAGAATTGTAATTTTGGGGTTCTGAATTATAGCAATTGTTGCAGGATTTTTTGATACTATGTTACCCAATAAGCCTTTTGTTTTCGGTCACGTGCATCTGATTCAAAATCTTTAATGGGACACCCTGTATATTTTGGCATTTTTATGTTCCTCCCGATAAAACAATTTCAACGAACTATCACATTTTTGGTCTAAAACGATTAATTCAAGAAATACAGGTACTTCAATATCCGTTGTCCCACGACGATTTTTAATAAAATATGGATGATTAATTTAATTCTGCCTTGTTTTAATCATTACATAAAATTTAGGACTGCTCAAAATTACAGAGTGACCCTAAACCTAAATAATTTGGCAATAGCTCGTTTCAGACGTCGTGGGACAAAGGATATTGAAATACCTGTATTTTTTGAATTGATCGTTTTAGACCACAAGTGTGATAGTTTGTTGAAATTGTTTCATCGGGAGGAACATAAAAATGCCAAAATTTACAGGGTGTTCCATTAATAATATTGAATCTGACCGAAAACAAAAAGCTCATTGGGTAACATTATATCAAAAGAAGCTGCACCAATTGCTTTTATTCAGAACCCCAAAATTACAATTCTCCACTACTTTCGAGTTCCGAGATATTCCCTGTCCTAAACTTCGTGGGCCACCCTGTATAATAAATAAATAAATAAATTTTTCGATGCACATGTAATTTTACTGGTGTTTTTTTTACTCTCAAGATAGTCATTTATTTATCAATTTACAGTGTGTCCTTGCATCCATGCACGAAAAAGTCTGGATACCTACCTCAGTGTAGAAATTTAATCTTCTGCGCTGCAGACCTATTTGAAAGGAATATTTGATATCAAAATATGGAAGGGTATTGAAAATATTGCAGTTTTACCCAGTTTTCTGCACAACCTCTTTGTAGCTTCTAGACAAAGCATTGATGTGAAAAAACTCACTTTCGATACTGATTGGGGTTTAATGATATTATGTCGAACGGCTGCGGAGATATATGCAAAAAACTTCCACATATCTACACTCCCAGACAAAAATATTGCATGTTTTATTGTCGGTACTTTTTATTGTCCATAATTTTTAAGATTTGTACTGGTATATCTTGTTTACTGGAGTGTTTTAAGTATTTTGGAGTTATTATTAAAAAATGTTTAGATGTTTAGAAAAAAGGAATAAATAAGCATAGTGTGCCTTGATCTTTAAAACAATGACAGATAATTAATTAACTTGACGTTGACACAATAACATTTTCAGTGATTTTTCGCTTGAGTCTGTAGTTCCGATTTCAATTTGAAATTGAAATCGGACTATCACTAGAGCATCCAGGCACGCTGCAAGATAATGCAAAAAAATCAAATTGCAATAGTGCCAAAACCAACGATCGATCAGCGACTATTTTGTGCAGACATAAAGTACACATCAAATATATCAATCAATATTAAACCTCCAATGAGAGCAATGCCTGTGACATCACGATAATAATAATAATAATATGTTTATTCAAAGTAGGTAAGTAACATTTTTAACAATTTCAAGTGAACATTTCGGGAGTGTGACAAGATGGTAAACAATAATTTTGAATAAACAAGAACCTACTAAGGCAGTGCCTGTGCGTTGGCAAGTTACTTATTCTTCTAAGAAAAAGAAAATAATGACAATTATTAGTACAACACACTTTAAAATCGAGTTAAATTGAAATTTTAGTAGTAGTAAATATATATAAATATAGAATTAAGGTGTAAATTTGATTAAAATAATTAAAATATAATAAAATTGAAGTAAATATAGTATAAGAAAACATGATAACGCTCAATATATATTAAACATGAATACATATAATGTAAATCTTGGTAAAACAATTAGAATGAAATAGAATTATCACAAATTTATTTAAAAAAGCTAACTGACACACAAATAGAAATATTGAAACATAAATATTACACTTGGGGAAAATACAGTAACAATAATAATAATTAGGTATAGATAGTATTAAAATATTCTAATATTTAAACAGTGAATAGATAACCATACAATCTAGAGAGAGAAGATAATATTTGGTCCTTTTTTTGAAAGAGTATATGTTTGAAACATTTTTGATTTCAGTCGGGAGAAAATTATAAAATCTATTAGCTAAAAAGGTATGACTTCTCTGCCCTATTCTCGATCTAGATGATACCATTTCAAGAGCGTTATTCGTTTTCAGACGAGTTTGGTAGACATGGCTGATAAGAGGTAGATTAAATATGCGTCTGAATTGTCCTATCACAATTTTATAGAAATAATGCTGCCGTAAATCAAGGACTTCCGTTTCTGTAAATAAGGTCGAATGAGTATCTGATTGGTATGGATGATATAATTTTTAAAAATCTTTTTTGTATAATTTCGAGAATCTGCAGGTGTGCATCTGTTGCTGTCCCCCAAGCCAGAATACCGTAAGTGAGTCTTGTTTCAACCAATGCTTGATAAAGAATTTTGAGATATTTCAAATCTAGTATTTGCTGAAAGTGTTTGAACTTGTAAAGGAGCGAACGAAGAGTTTTGCAGACTTGTACTAAATGTTTATCCCGCCGAAGATGGCAATCAACTATTATGCCCAGATATTTTGCATTATTGGCTCTTTGTATCTTAATTGTTTCATCAGAACGTATATCAATTTGTAAGGTGTCATAGTTAGGGAGACCACTGACGTAACAAGAAAAGGGAACGAAACAGGCTTTTTCATAATTTATCGCAAGTACTTTTTGTCCAAAACATTTAATTAGATCTCCCATATCTTTTTCTGCTTTTTCTTTCAATCCGTCCTAAGTATCACCCTCGTACATAACGATAGTGTCATCGGCGAAACCGGAAACGGTACCGGAGCTATTGAAGGTAAGTATAGAGTTTATATAAATTATAAAAAGTATTGGACCCAGTACGGTTCTTTGCGGTACTCCACATCGTATTTCTAAACGTTTGCTTAGTGTTTCATGAATACATGGTTTTCTATTGAGAAGGAAAGTTTTCAACAATTCGAGAGCAGTTCCTCTAAATCCCAGATCTTGCAATACCTCTAACAACTGTGCATGATTGAGACACTCAGAAAATTTCCTATGTTTTATTAACAGAGGTACTTTTATGAACAGTTTAAAGTATAATATCTATTAACATAACAAAAATAAAATTCACACTATGAAAAATATTGTGCGTACAACAAATCCTTTTTTGTAGTCGTTAAATCTTATATTGTTTTCGAAACCATAAAACCTCTATTGTGAGTATAAGAATATATTATATACATCGCATTTTTTTATTATCCTGACAGTAAATTACAGTCAAACATCAATAATAATTCCATAAATGGAACAAAATAATCACTCTGCATCTAATGGTAACAATTTATATAGACTATACGGTAGCCGGTTGACCCAACAGTATACATTATTATGTATAAAAATATGCCGTCACCAGAACAGTCTTTCATTATTTCAAACAAAAAATCGACATCGACAATTTGAATGTTGCATTGACAAAATTATTCTGTGAATTTTAACCAAGGAATATTAAATTTACAATGTGATTGTCTGCCTTCTAACAAGAGCAATTGAAATGAAATAATAAAAGCGGAAACAACCGAGTTGCACCGATAATAGACCGATTGTAACTTTTGTGGTTCATATAAGTCATTTCACTTTTCAAAGAATTCGTGTCTTCGTAATTCGTGAGTTTAGAATTTGCAGTGTCCTTGTTCACCAAGTTATTATGGTGGTGTTGGGAAGAAATCCATACAATACAAACGAAAAATGGAAATATTGTTCGGGCTCAGTGGAATACGGGAAGTTGATAAAAGTATAGTGCATTGCGTTCGTTTAAAAAGTTTTTTGTTTATAGTTTTATTTATAAAACACCTGTATTATTACGTTATTATTATTATTATTACGTATCAGTACTATGTACTGTGTTTCTTTCAAAAGGCAGAATCGATTATAAGTCAGTCGTCACTTTTTTTAGACGTGGTTGTTTTCTTTCAACAGGTGGGAATTTATGAACACTTTAAAAAAATATATATTTTTCTGTTCATGCAATAAAATATTTGTCAAGAAATAATATCTATCAGTTGTTTATTTGACAGTAACCCTCTGTTATCAATACAACAATTACTTTTTATGAAAAGCACTGATTGTTGATTCAACAGTGTGATGTATATACACGTAACAGTATTTCTTCAATAACCCCATGAAACTTCACAAGCATTTTATTACAATAACAGTTTTTCTGTACTATTTAAAGAAATCGACCGTTTTCATTTGACGGACCCTTCTATTATCACAATAAAAAAGTTATTGTATCTATAGGATATAATATACAAGTGACCAACTAATAGTATAACAACTGTTATATTAACAGAATTTAAGGTCTACCAAATAGAGATCTTACCACTGTTAACTCAACCTACTTTTTTTGTCGGATTTACTAAGAAAATTTTCTGAGTGGAGTGTTGAAGGCTTTCGCAAGATCTAAAAAACACATAAGGATGGCCGGCCTCTGTCCAAATCTTCATAGATTTTTGTTGTAAGTAAATGGATTGCATCTTCTGCAGATTTACCATCCCGAAAACCGAATTGTCTATTTGAAATCAAATTGTATTTTTCTATATATTTTATCATTCTAATTATTACTAATTTTTCAAGAATTTTTGCTAAGTTACTAATTAGAGAAATTGGGCGATAATTACCAGGGTTCTTTTTACAACCTTTTTTGAATAGAGGTTGGACAATACCCTCTTCGAAAATTGATTGAAAATGTCCCTCTATTAGTACTTTGTTTATTAGATGTGTCAGTGGACTTGCAATTTCATTTTTAATCTCTTTCAAAGTTTCTGATTTGATTCCATCAATTCCTGGTGCTTTGTTGGATTCGAGGGAATTGATCAAATTTATAACTTCTCTTTCATCTGTTGGTTGAAAAAATTTACCAATTTCGTTTTCCACTTCTTTTGGTATGATTTTCCGTAATTGTTCGTAGTTCACCCTGTATAAAAAAGAAACAATCTTAAGTTTGAACTTCTTCATGAAAACAAAATAAGTAAAAAAGGAAACATATACAAAAAGCCTTGCGATCAATGTAACTGATAACGACGAATAAAACTACAAAAAAGGTATGGAGGGCTATTAACGTACAATTTACACACCTTCTCAGTCATTTAAAACTTCAAAGAAACGAATTTCGAAAGTTTTTCCTCCAACGTTATTAATAATTACATAATTACCTAGAAGACCTGTGATTTTCCAGTTCGTATTAATATTTTATTACAAAACGCTCCAAGAGTCGAATTTATTAATTATTTATGAATAGAGGTAATAAAACGGAAAAATTTTAATTTATGACTTGGAAGATAATAAAATCCTTGTAATTATCAACTGACTGGGGCTGTCTTTAAAATTCATGTGAGTATCGATTGAAAAACAATTTAGGTATTCAAGATACACCACATAAACTGTTGTATTGATTTTGGCAAATTTGTAGACGATTTACTCATCAAAATTCGCACTCAAGTGGCCACATAATTTGAATGGAATTCCATTGACAAAATTTTCTTTTTTCTCAAATCAGTTTCATTCAATTAGGATAACGCTCATGCACTTTTGACAATCGCTGACTCTCTTTCTTGCTATATATGTGCATTCTAGTTCAGCTCTGGCGATAATTGCCATTTTCATTCACGGTCCTTTCACCATTTTTGAAAAAATTAATTCTGATACTTTCGAAATTGATGATAACACCAATCAATAGAGCATACAAAAATACTAGTAGAAAACCGACTTTGCCATTATATGAAAGACAATCTGTAGTTATATTCTGTTATGTTTTGGACTCGCAACTGACATTTATTAATTTATTATAAACATTTAAATACTAAAACGCTTTTTTTAGCGTTTTGCTTATAAAATGAAAACTAATACAGCAATATGGTTGCTCCAACGAGAAAAATTGTAGAGAATTGGAATGCGAACAAAATGAGATTTTTACGACCCGAAAACCGGAAAATTTTGCGATTTTTGAAAAAATTCGGTCATTTTTCAAGATGTGGGGTTGGCGGCGTTGGCGCTCATGAAAGTATTGAATCATTAAATTTGGGCCAAGAAAATTACCTTGTGTATATGTGTAAGAACCCCTTCCCCCTTGATTAAAACATGTGGACAGCAACCATGAGTGTTCTTCCTCCTTCATCAAACGTGGAACTGAAGCTGGCTGGCGATTTCAAATGAAGTTTCAGCATGACACCCAAAAGGAAATTGCCAAAAAAAATTATTTTTGCAGAGAACATGAAAGTTGAAGTAAATAATATTGCTATCGAATGAGCTTTTCATGTACGCGAACACAATGTTCATTTGGGAAAATTACATTCAAGCCAAACAACAAACTTTTGACGAAAATACGTCGAAATAATGTCTCGGTAACACCGTAGTAACCTAAAAATGGTAGACCGCAAGCACAGTTGTGAGGTGACTATTGTGCCGAAACCAAGAAGTCATAAACATTGAACATCGCCGAGATATCGCAGGGAGAGTCAAAACCTATGTATTTGATTCAGTAGCGCATATTCGAGGGTTGGCGAACAAAAAAATTGGTCATAAATCCCACTGCATATTACACTTTCTGGTGGCCAAAAAAATTAGAGAAAAGTTTTCCTTTTTCAAAAACATTTAGGAACAATTTCATAATGCTTCTAAGAAAAAGAGATTTATTTCTAGATAACTTTCCACGGGGAATATTGATGGATATGGAATGTAAAAAACTTGGGGTTATATTTCGACCAAGATCTTCGATTTTCTAAACGTATAAGTAATTGTTTACAAAAAGGCTACACAGCACTAAAACAATGTAACAAAATAAAGAATTAATCCATAATTCCATAAAAGCTCTTCTCTGTTAAACATTAGTATTATCTCAATTGAATTACTTTGATGTGATCTATAGTCCCTGCCTAAACTTTTTTGACAAAAAAAGAATACAATAACTACAAAAGCTGTTTAAGGCTAATATTTGAAATTAAAAAATATCAATATATCAGTAACAATTGAAGAAAATAAAATGGATGAATATCAATATCATAGGATGTGTTTTTTCAAAAATTTTCTGACGTTCAGGACTCCACCATACTAATATAATACAATCTCATTTCATACTGATATGAGCAATATTAATACTAGACATAAACATACTTTATCTCTACCGAAATACTCTACCCACTACTTCAAACGCTTTCTTACTGGCAATATTACCAAATACCAAATGCATGAACGGCTTGGTTCCAGATATCACAATGAAGAAATCACTGAAAATGATGATCCTAGATGAGAGATGAGCAATACTTAATATTTAATGTTAATATTATTATATCTATGAAACTCTGCGAAACTTTTTTGGGTTAGGTGGAAGAATAGGCAGGTGCGTGATATCATGCTCCTGTGCGGAATCACGAGCTATACATATAATGGTAATACTGTAACATTGCTAATATTTTTTTTTTAATAAAGACCATTATTTTTATCGTCCACATAGTAATCTTTCCAAAAATAATATATTTGGATAAGCTCGGGGAGATTCTTGTTTGCTCTTTGATAGTTTCAAAACTGGAGGAAGTATCCTAAAAATCAGCTGTTCTTCATCCTTAGAGACTGGCGACAATATACCATAGTTTCATGCACACAAAACAATGTACATATGCTGAAGTAATTAGAGCAAGATCCCAGGGCCGTCAGACGTTACTTATTTTTAAACGAACGAAATGTGTACGATTGTGTAGTATTTTTATTATTATTATACTCAAAAATACATACAAAAATCAGCCATAAATTTAAAGTTGAGTAACTCTTATTTTCAGTTAGCTTTCTCACCTGGTACCTGCCCAGGTGTCACAGAGCGAACTCCACAAGCACGCAGGTATTAAAAGTACATGAGACACCACTCAGAACCTAAGTCTTCATCTTTTCAAAAATAAGTTATGTCTGAAGGCCCTGGGATCTTACTTATAAGGAAATCTTAACAAAATCTTTTATTTACAAAAATTCTGTTTTCTTTCAAATTTCTTCTTGAATAAAAATCCTAGAGTCGAAGCCGTTTCCAACCGAGATGGCTGAATCTAGTGTGATGCATCTGCTGGTTAAAAAAAAAAATTGTTGTCGACGAGATTTGAACTCGAAGCTCCGGGGTGGTAGCAAGTGATTATGTCCACTTACCCAACAGGGGTTACAGAAAAATATCTGTAGACTGGCAATTCAACTAAGTGAGTAGTGTTTTTACGAACCCTGATTCCCTAATATCTGAAGAATGGTCATCTGGTCAAGCTAGCAGGTAGGCATGCAAACATAGTACATACTAACACTACTCAATCGTACACATTTCATTCGTTTAAAAATAAGTAACGTCTGACGGCCCTGGGGATTTCGGACTAAATGTATGAAAAAAAAAACAGGCTAGGTAAACAATTGAAATCATATGTGGTATAGCTTATTTATTTATGAAAACATCCATAAACGCGTATGGCATATTGGACAAGAAAATATGCATCATGAAGAACCTGGGGTTAATGGAGGAAATGTAATATTGGGAGTAGGCAACAAGTGGAGGGTCAGAATTGCCCATTCACAATCAACCTTACCTATTCTGACTTAACACGTAAGTAATTTTTTCATCACTCATTTCTATGTTTTCAGTAAATAGGGGAGGAATTGATGTTAATGGTAATTTATTCTTCGAGATGATTAAAAAATTCAAGACAGAATTCAAAAACGAATCTTAAAAAAGATTTTGGGCAGAGTCCCAACATATTTTGCATAATACCTTGCAGGTCGATAGCTTATTTCATTTGGACTTTCCAATTTCAATGGACTACTCCCCTCAGTTGGCATTCACGATGTTATTTCAGGAACATTTAATGGTTTTCATTCGTGAAGCTACGGATTGAAAAAAATTGCTTCAAATTTAATTAGATCTCTATGAAAAAGGCATATTTTCGAAAGCTTCCGTGAAACAAACTACAAGGGATAATGAATGGAACAATTACCGTCTAATTACAAGCTAGTTGAAATGTTGCTGGTTTCTGGCCTGATTGCATATTCAAGAGATAATTAGAACTAGGTCACCAATAACGAAATAATTACTATTTGCGGTTGCACGAGTCATGGATGTGGACACACAACTGAGCGGCTTCACAAATAAAAGTTCGATAAGGCGTGGGCGAGGTCATGAAATCAATCTGTTAAATTTCCAAAATAATAAATGAAAACGAATTATCAGATTGCGATAAAACAGGCTGATTGTCAGAACGAATTGTATCATAATATAGACTATATATCATCCCAACAAATGGGCCTTCCATCAAGGAATTCTAATTACATTTTTCTTCGGTACAACATAAAACCTTACCTTTTGAAAATGTTTTAAAAATCTTCTATCTATAAAATTAGGTACATTTTGATTTGAATGTAATCGATCTGAATTTTTTTCAGGAACTAGTTCGAGACCAGGTGCGGGAGAAAATTTTTTCTCAAATGTTTCGATATCGATAAATGGCCACTTGTTGAAAAGTAAGTGTGATGTGGGTTCCCTAGTTTCAATCGCGATGTCTAAAGCTTGCTTGGAATGCACACCGACCACCCGGGGTAGTGCTGTAGGTTTTCCGGGTTTTCCTAGAGTGAAATATGTGTGTGAATATTGCAGGTACAGTGTATAATTGTGCTCAGTGGGTATTTTGCGAGACTTGATAATAAATAATAGCTAGTCGCTCGGAACTAAAGAATGTAATTAAAATAAAAACACTTTGAATTATGTTCAAATATTTGAGCAGGGCTAGAGGATGAACTGACTGTGGACCAGTGTTCTGAAGGCCTTCATAACACTGTTCTGAAGGCCTTCAGACCACTGGTCTAAACGCAGATATTGCTTTTGACATGCTTGTTTCATATACTATGATTTATATCGAAGGTAACAAGATCACGAAATATTTCAAATTTTGACAATGCACCTGAATGATCTATGTAGAAACTCGATTGTCCTGTGGCAGGCAATATTCCCACATTCGAATCATATAAATGAACCATGTCTTATAAAAAGCCAGAACTTGACAACACCGCAACTGATTTATTTTTTTTTTGCGGAGAAGAAAAGGCGAAAGATGTCGGAATAAATTTCTGTTAAGAAATACAGGGTTTTCCATTTTAAAAATGATAATGAATATAGTCTGAATTTTATAATATTCAAAATGCAAATTGGAGCACCCTGTAATATGTTGCGAGACCATTGGATTGGTGTTCGTGGAACCGTGCTACCACTGTATGCCAAAAATATTATCAAAATTTGAATAAATGAATAAAGTATGCACAAAACAACATGAATCTTCAATAGGTTCTCCAATTATAACTTGGCAACGCCACAACCGATTTTAATTTTTTGCACAGCAATGTAAACGTAAAGGTAAATCTTCGAATTAAAAAAACTTGCCTCTAAGTCGTCCCCTTCTTATAAAACACCCGGTAATGTAGAAAATATTTTTGAAATGGGTAACTTCAGTACCTAGTTGAAAAAGTTTGTTCGTTATAGTTTTTCTCAATTGGTTATGGCTTTAGAAATATCGAAGAATTACGCACTAAATGTACACACTGTATAGCAAACAAGGAGGATTCTTTCAGTAAAATTAACATCGACTTCACTTTGAAATAAGATCCTATTCCACTTTGTATGTGTTCCATTGTCTCTGCTCCCTCCTTCAAATCTTATTCATTTCCTCAACCTAATCAATCACACCCCACATATCGGATTACTTACCCACAAAGCTTCAATTGAATCCGAACGAATGAAAAAAAAAAGAAAAATCAACGTTTCTGGTCATTGTCGATATATCAGATTTCTGGCGAAGACAGCTAATTCCCAGTCAGGTCGTTGGAGAGTGCGTTCGACCATAAAGCATCACCTATCCTTTGTGAGCATCTTCGAAAAAAGCTCGAAAAAAAACGAAAATGAAACGTCTACCACGTTCGTCTCGGCTTCGGTCAAGAGATGAAATCTTCCCTTCGTTATTTTATATTCATTCCTCTCGGACGTTATCTATTCGCCTCGCTGTCATGGAGGTTACGGCATTCCGCAGGGTTGGCTTTCGGGATTTTTCGAAAGGCATCGGTTGAAATCACGGTCACTAAATGGAATATTATCGTCAATTAATGAAATAGTAGTTTTAAGTCTGTAATTAAATTTTGAGTCGAAAAATCATTAGACCCCGGTTTCCAATCCTGGTTGATCAACATACTTGTCGAAATAAACTCTATGTATCTGGGAAGAAGGTTGTTGTAATAACACCATTACCACACAGAATAAAAAATTGCAATAAAGTATACTTACAGATACGTTAACTTTTCCAATCAAAGATTAACTCAAACAAATCCACAGAACAAACATTTTTCTCTAACTTATTTTAGCCCTATATCATTGAAATTAGAAAACACGTTACTTAATAAACTTAACACCAATAGTAATCCTAATATCTCCATTTCTTTCAAAACTTCAAAAGACTTCAAAAGACAAAGTTCCTATGGTGGAAAAGTCGGGTGTTTATAAATTAAATTGCTCTAATCCTGAATGTAATATTGGTCAAACAGGTCGCAAAATCAAAACTCGACTAGCACAACACGTTAGATTAATAGATTCCAATTCTGAAAGAGAAGTGATCAATTCGAATTCAGTATTTTCTAATCATATTATTATTGAAAAACATAATTTTGTTCCCAACTCAGATTTTAAAATTTTTACATGTGTGTGCTCAATCTACTTGAGACCCTCGAAATAAATAAAGCAATTAAAAATTCAGACTTTCAATGTATCGATGAACAAATACATTTTGACAGCTTAAAACTTTTCAACTCCTTACTATTTTGATCGATCCAATTTTGGAATTGATATATTATTTCTCTTACGTTAAACTCGTTCAGCAGTGAAGATTTCACATTACTATTTTTCTAATTTAATATCAAGTTTTCCAATTTTCACCGATAGTTGATGTTTTATGCTCTCTCGCCTTGAGTCGTGACGTCTCACACAACAGATGTCAAACTTCAAACTTCATGTCAAAATTTAAAACGTCTTGTTTTGTTTACTTTCGATAATGTGCATGGTATTTGAACAATTTTAAATATTTAACATGGTAAAATTTTTTACTAGATTAAACCACAATCCCTAACAAAGGCAACCCGCCACTGTTGCGGAAGATGTCAATGACATAAACTTATTTTTTAAAAGATTATTTACAATTTTTGATAAAACATAGATTTTTCCACCACATATTGGTAGGTTTAACATTTATTACTGTTATTCAATGTCACTAATGTAGGATTTCTCTTTTCTGCAGTCTTCAATGTTGTAATCCTAATTTTGCTGATGATGAATGATTCATCCTTCGAAATAAGTCCTCCGACTACATTCTGTAATGTACTGATGTGAGTCCTCCGACTACCCACATTCACAATAAAGATTAAATTTGGAGGAGTTTGACTCCCAGTTTCATCTCACCTCCACTGTAAGTCATGGATCGCCTCCGTTGGATGAAGTATACTTTATTCAAAGTTTCTTGTTATTTAGTAAACTTATTTAACTCTGCAATACCTCTTTAATGTCAAACAAACCCAACTTCCATTTTCTATTTTGAGGTTAATCTTCTTCTTCTTCTTAAACTACAAGGTTAGGATAATAGGAAAAAATCACGTACCGCGAGATGGCGCTGTGAATGACAAAATGTCGGATTTAGGTGTGATCAACAAATATTCTTTTTTTTGTAATTCAGAGTAATCATAAGCTGTAAATCAAATATTTTGATATTATTCGTATATCATTTTTCTCAGAGATACTGTTGATTTTATTTATTGTTACTTATTGCTGGATTTTTGTTATTGTTATTGATAAAAACAAAATGCCTGTGAAAGTCGAGATAACAATTTTGGTTATCACATCATTTTAGGTGGAACTAACGTCTCCAATGGAAAAGTAGGTAATAAAAAGTTTATGCATGAGATCCTCTACAATTTCACAATCCCCACATGAAATTAACATGAAACCTACCTTAAAACTAACTGGAATATATGGAATAATATAGAAAATAATTTTACTTCTCAACAAAAAAAAATCATCCTTCAGAAAGTGCTTGCTGCAAACAAACATATACTTTGAGATAGGTTTCCCTATCTTCAACATTGTCTGCCATTTCTTAACTGTCATTGGATTCGAAGGAAATTTGTGTAAAGAATTATCAGAAATACCGTATGATGAGCATTGAGGAACAGAACACATTTTTCGTGATCTTATCTCCACATTACCTCTTCCAATCTGCTGCATTTCCAGATGGTATATAGTTTATTTAAAACAAGTGCTCATAAAATATCATTCAACTATAACACTTTCAATACATAAATGACCTAAAATCACGTAAAAATATCACATTTCAGCCATATAAACATACACACAGGTTAGTTTGTTGGTAACAGCTCGAGTATTTCAAACAATTAATAGTAGATGTCGCCCACTCCGAGATTCTTCCCTATTCGCGATCACCACGGAGTGGACGACATCTACATTTTGAAATTTGTACGTAAAACTCCGGGAAAACAAACATTCTGCCATAAGATCTAGTGCTAACAAATTGTAGATTATTTCTTTGTTGTTCTATAATATTTGGTTTGATTTTTCTGATTCAATGCAAAAAGCATAGCTTTGATATGACTGGTTAGTCAAAAAAATGTTGTTCAGTGCCGCAGCGCAAGAGTTATTCATCTGCAAATGTGTCCATGCACTTTTTTCTCAGAAATCAGAAATTAGTAAAAACATGAGGAATTAGAATCAAAATCGGGAAGCCAATTGGTAAATGTATGTGAATACTTGGTGGTCGGCTGGTAGTGCGTTCGCCTCGCATGCGTGGGGTCGTGGGGTCGTGGGTTCGATCCACCGATTCACCGGTCTCATGCATGGCATCACACGTTAATAGATAAGAGCTGCGTCTTCCCTAGCTCACACAAGTCTCTCGAAGACTTCTGAGGGTTGCGCGTAGGGGTGCAATCAGTTGACGGAATTAACAATAACTTAATTTTGGAATATTTCACAACTAGTTAGAGAATTTTTGTTTGTAATTGGTGTGTTACTCCACAATAATATTGGAAAAATTACTAATTTATGTTTAACACAACAAACTTTACATTATTTATAATTTTCAATAGTACATTGGTAACAAATAATAAACTGTAAAACTTTCGGTATATTCAAGAGCTCCGCTCTCTTTGCTCGATTCACTAATACTGTCCGGTTCATTCCTTAATCTCCATTGAGTCATCTGGTGTTAGTTGTAAAAGGTCTCCACAATTGGCGTAAATCTAATTATCCTCTATAGGCACAAGAGGCCAAACATAAAAACGATTGATCAAAAGGTGTCATTCCATATCAAAACATTCCAGAAACTAGTTCATCAAGGAAACGAAATAAATTTGGTAGACAAGTCCAAAAACTCGTTGCTCATCAATATTCTCTTCCTCACAAAATAAAACATGATTACTGCCTCTCCTTTGACTACTCTTTCCGCTTGAATACTAAAATATCAACCAAAAACATCTTCACCACAGGCATGTCTAAAGAAGCACTCGAAAGTTGAAAGTTAGAAGTAGAAATTCAATAATTAAATTCACGTCAACAACTTTCAACTCAGATAAATGACGTTTTCTTTGTTTTCCCGGAGTTTTGGTGCGCCACCTGGTGCTAATGGTGATCGCGAATAAGTACAAGTGAAACCAGCACAAGTGTTGCATTTTAGGCCTTTTCTATATTTGGTACAACAGACAATATAGTTCTTTGAAATTTGTTGCCAACTTCATACCGTTGATTACTGCCCTGTGCTCTCACGTCCTTTTGCCAGCTCGGTAATAGTTCCAAATCTATTATTTATTCAACCCATTGCCACTGAGCAAGGGTCTGTTCATCAATCAACAGAGCATAAAATGGGTGATTTTTTTAAACTAGTATGAAACCGACCGTGACATCACATGAATGACAGTCCGTAGTTATATTCTGTTATGTTTTCGACTATTAACTGTCATTTATTAATTTGTTATAAACATTAAAATATAAAAAATGTGTTTTATTTTTGTGTTTTGATTATATTAAAACTAATACAGCAATCTGGTTGCTCCAATGAAATTTTTTTCAGAGAATTGAAATACGAAATAAGATACTTCGGTACGTGAAGCACCCTACGTGTTCTGAAATTCTTCATTGGCGGTGCAATCAAAGCCAAATATTATTATTATTTTTTCCTTAGGAGTGTACCAGTCAGGCCCTGTCTCCGGTGCTCCGACCCATCCGGAGGGCGCGCTGGTGTCGTTTACCCCAATAACCACTCCCTATGTCCGTAGGGTGAGTGACTATTGGGTCCGGGAATCGTGTGCCCTGAGCAGACGTAATGAACCGAGGATGACAGCCTTCTGCATTCTTCCGGCTATAATTTCTGACATCTTCCGACATGCCGGTATGATTTTTAGGTTCGAGAGTAACGAATCCATCACACCGCCAAGGACCCTATTATCAGAAAAAATATTTTAACAGAATGGTCTGGGTAGAGCCTGCGGAGTTCAAAGAGTAAATCTCGATATTTCGTCCGTTTCTCCTCCTCCTTTCGGACGATATTCGTTTCGCCAGGAGCCGAAAACTCAATGACGAAAATCGTCTTACTTCCAAGGTCGAGGAGTACTACATCAGGCTTATTGGCCTGCCTGTATTTGCCTGAGGGTGGGAAATGAGTAGTTCCTGTAGATCCGGCACTTCTCATTCTCCACCATGGACTCAATATCCCTCGGAGCGTAAGGCAACACTGGTGTCTCGTCTATACCGTACGAGTGTCGCAGGTGGTAATATAACACTAGTAGAGCCGCGTTATGTCTGTGGATATAGGCTGAGACCGCATATGCTCGACATGCTGACAGCAAATGCATAATCTTCTCAGGCGCCTCACGGCAGGCCCTGCATCTATTATCAGGGACCTCTATACCCATCACGTGGCTTCGGTAGACCAAGGTGTTGAAGACACCATCTTGGCAGGCCATTATGAATCCCTCGGTCTCCGACTTCAGCCCACTTGACCTAAGGAAGGCGTAGGTCAAGTTCTTGGATAAGCCAAGGTCTTCGACGTTTCTGAAGAAGACCCCATGCAAAGGCTTATCCCTATGCAGCTGCAGCAGAGCTGCATTTTCTGCGGCCTTTACATGGGCTTTTTGCCGAACGGGTGCCAACTCTGTGACAGAGTTCGGATCACGCCGTTTGGTGTCGAAACTGAGACCGAGTTCATCAGCCGCACGGGCTGCTGCCTTAAAGAGGAACGCTCCAATCCATGCGTTTTCATGGTCTCGGACCATGCAGAGAAGGGAATCCAAACTCCTGATTACTTTACATGCTCCATCCAATACCATTCTACTATGAAGGCACTCCAAACTCAAAAGTCCTCGTCCTCCTTGTTGTCGGTGGAGATATAACCGAGAAACGGACGATTTGGGATGCAAACTCCTGTTATTATTATTATTATTATTATTATTATTATGATTAATTTGCTTCCTCAAAACTTCCAGAGGAGGAGAAGATTGTTGATAATCGAAAGTGAAGAATTGACCATAGTGATCCGAAGGACATGGTTCTATACTCTTCTATATACCTACTTCTAATATCATGTATTGCTGGATTCATTACATTATAAAATTTGTTCAAGTATTCATTCAAGTTTTCGTATGTTTTTGAAGATATAACGATTCCAACATTCCTGGGATGAAAAGTGGCCGATCAAACATTCAAATTGAAACTCAACGTGATTCTCAAAATACGGGCCTGCGATCACCACCTTCCGACGTGACAAAAGAACCAGCCGTGAATTCAATTAAATTTAAAATGCGTCAAATCCGAAGCCTGCGTCCGACTAACAAAAAGGCCTTTCTCACCGAAAGCGCCATTATCGTTCAAAAAAATCCAACGACAATAACAAATATTCGCGAAACGATGTCGCGGGCTACTTTTTTTCTCGCTTTTCAAATATTTCATGTTGTTCGACAAGCATTCTTTTTGCTATTTTCGGGAGTCTCGACGAGGAATTTTCGAACGAGTTTTTGCAGATGGTTTAGTTATCTGAGGAGCGGTTGAAGTTGTTCGATGTCTAACAATGTTCTGGCGAGATTGCAATGTGCTCGAAAGATAAATCGTTTACAATGACATGAATCACGTTTTTGAAACCGAACAATGGACTGGTTAAACTCAGCAGTTACAAAACACATAATTACTTGCTAAACTTTCACCCTCTCAGCTGTTATAGCCCTTCACCCCCAAAATCTTCATATAGCACCTAATCTTGCGTGGCACCTGATAAAAACATAGCCATGCGGAATATAATGGTGAAAACCAATTTCAAATATTTTTATTTAGTTCCAAGCTACATGATGAATACAAAATAAATTGTTCCCTAACAATTCCAGAAAATAAGAAGACGAAATAATAATGATTACCTGTTAACTAGTGGGTTTGCGATACAAAATCGAAACATTTTATAAAGAGTGGACGATATAAATAGTATAAGAGCTGCCGCCACTTACTAACAAATGAAATGAAACTTTGTGGGTATACTTAATTGGAAAACAATTAGGTAAGAAAACAACAGTCTGGCAGAATTTGTGTGGGTGCAACATAACCTCAAAATTTTTTGAAAATGTAAAACAATCATAAAAAAAATGTATCTCCACAAAACTGGCATTTGAATATGTTTTAATTTATAAGTTTTTTATGCACAACGAAAAATTGCCAGACACATCGGACGGGTTTAATTCCCTGCCAGACTGGCCTAAAGTTGTTGAAATGGAACTACTTCGTAACATACTTTTACAAGGCTTATATTTTGAGGAAGTATTCTTTAAAAGGCACGTAGAAGATACATTGACAGCCAGACAATTGGATGGTTGTGAACTCGCCCAGATCATAATACAGGTATATTTACAGGTATATTATACAGGTATATTACGAATATTTGTTTCGGCGATGTGTCCGCGCCATTCTCTTCATTCTCAATAATAGTTTTTGGTCTATTTGCCTTTCCATCCCAAGTAGCACACCTATATTGGTAAAATATTGGTACAATATTGTGAACATATTGGCGAAATATTTGAAATGCAATATTGGCGAGAAAAAAAATGTGAACATTCGGCGACATTGGTCCAATATTACCTAAATAATATTGTCGAAATATTCTTGAACTAATATTGGCCTCAAAATGTTCGGCGATATTGGTACAATATCGCTGAGACAATATTCAAAAGTTATATTGTCGAGAAGTAAAATGTGAACATTTTGCGATATTGGTAGAATATTGTTTGAATATTTTGGTGAAATATTCTTGAAGCAATAATGGCCTCAAAATATTTATCGATATTAGTACAATATTTATCAATATTGGTACAATATCATTTGGATATATTGGTGGATGTCAATTTACCTTGGTAAATTATTAAATGTCTTTTAGTTGATGAAGGTGAAACCAGAGTCTGCCTTTTGATCGCCATAACCACTGAGTGAGCTGTCTTGAAAACAAGTTATGGGAAGTATTTAATATACTTCCGTAGGTTTTAGAATACGTTCTATATGTAGAGCCACCTAGCGGATTTTTATCCAGGTTTGATCATGATATAATTTCAATATGTTTCATTGAATATTCGGTCAGTATTCAAATTTCATCTCAATCTAGATGTAAGAAACAATATGAAGACAATATTGTTTTAACGATATCGATAAATATTATTGAACCAATATTGACCCAATATTAATTAATAAGATTTGTTGAATGTTGGCGAAATGATATTCAACCAATGTGTAAGCACACATTAGGGGAATATTGGGATGGCGATATTTATTCTAGAAGTTAAAAACGATGTTAAGACAATATTGTTTTATCGATATTGGTAAATATCATTCAACCATTATTGACTCAATATGAGTTATTACAATTTGTCAAATAAAGTGGAAATGATATTCAACCAATATTCTAACAAACTTGGAAATACAATATAGTTTTTTCCCCTATAATCGATATGGCTGGAATATTTGGAATGCAATATTTACTCTAGATGTGGAAAACAATATATAACCAATATTGTATTATCGATGTTGGTAGAAATTATTCAACCAATATTGACCCAATATTTCGTGTGATAATCTACATTCAAAACTAGTTCAACCAATATTTCACCAATATTATTAATATAATATTGATCTTTGAATATTCACCCATATTGGACCAATATACCGGGTGATTCTCCAAGGTGGCTCACCCCTATAACTTTTTTATTATTGAAGATAGAAAAACGAAATTTGGGGGTTGTGTATTATAGTTCAATTTACATTTTTTGACATATTAACTTGCTTTATCGTACTTCCGGTTCGACCGGAAATGAGCATAACTTTCGATTTTTAAATGGGACATCCTATATATTTTTACTTATTTCGATCGAGAATGACATTCTAAATCCATCAACACCTCACTTGTCAATATTTGACAAATGAAGTAATTTTTATTTCAATTTTCATTTTTTGATCTAGAATGCCATGGATCGTGTAAATCGCTTCATTCTTGATCAAGTAACATGGGAAAAATACGACTTTGAGGCTTTTGACTTCACAGTCGTTGAAAGAATTATTCAAAAGTCTCAAATATGAATTTTTCCAGTTAACGTGAATTTTTCAAATGGAAAGGGGGTGGCTCGTCGGCTTTTTGTGAAAGATCATTTTCTTACGAATAATTTTATACCCCACACTTTCACTTTATTTTCACTAATTCGAGCTGCATCAGATGCATTCTTTTTTGCTTCTCCGTAAATTAGCAACATGTCAATTTTCTCGTTTCTAGTATAATTTTCCATATCAAATTATGAACTATGCAACAAAAGAATTTTTGAAAGTGACAGCATATTCATTGGCCTATTTGTTTAGGTATAGTCCTAGCAACAGCTTCAATTGTTTGTCACGAATAACTAGAATAACAGGACTCAGTGCATACCGAATACGTATTATTTGTAATTGGGTATGGTCGCTTCTTGCAATCGCTCACAGAAATAGTGAAAATAAAGTGAAAGTGTGTGGTATAAAATTATTCGTAAGAAAATGATCTTTCACAAAAAGCCGACGAGCCACCCCCTTTCCATTTGAAAAATTCACGTTAACTGGAAAAATTCATATTTGAGACTTTTGAATAATTCTTTCAACGACTGTGAAGTCAAAAGCCTCAAAGTCGTATTTTTCCCATGTTACTTGATCAAGAATGAAGCGATTTACACGATCCATGGCATTCTAGATCAAAAAATGAAAATTGAAATAAAAATTACTTCATTTGTCAAATATTGACAAGTGAGGTGTTGTTGGATTTAGAATGTCATTCTCGATCGAAATAAGTAAAAATATATAGGATGTCCCATTTAAAAATCGAAAGTTATGCTCATTTCCGGTCGAACCGGAAGTACGATAAAGCAAGTTAATATGTCAAAAAATGTAAATTGAACTATAATACACAACCCCCAAATTTCGTTTTTCTATCTTCAATAATAAAAAAGTTATAGGGGTGAGCCACCTTGGAGAATCACCCGGTAGATTTTTCATTTACAATATATCTATATTGGCCCAATATGGAACCAAGATTCAGCCGATATGATGTGCTACCTGGGATTAGTTACACTTTCAGTGATATGAAACTCACGTAGCAATCCTGTCATTTCAGAAGAAAAATCTGAAAAACTATTATATTATATAGAGAACCCCAATAAAAAAAAATAATGAATTGGGTACATAATACCTCCAATGAAATCATACTATTTTTTGTAACAAAAAACAGGGTTATCCATTAATTTTAAACTTTTTTCCTGTAGCTCTATTCGATTTATATATACAGTGCCCGCCATAGAGTACGTAACAGATAGGAAAAAATGTATCATCAGAGTATTGAAAAAACATTTTTTGGTGATCGATTGAGCATGTCCGACAACCTGAAAATCGGTTTTAACACATGTCACATGACCAGTTGAACGGAGGCAAATTGAAAAAAATACTATAAAGAGGCCACAACTGCGGTAAGATGGCAAGATATCGGAAAAAGCTATTCGAAAAAGTTGCCTAAAATTGAATTTGATATAAAACAATTATGTTGAAAACATACGAGAAAGTATAAACTATAATATCATAGTTTTTTTCTAATTTTTACTAAACTTGAATCACTTTGAAGTGTCTTTATATACACCCACAGAATTACATTCACTAATTATATGTTTGTAGAACTGACCATTTATAACGCTTTGTCAATAAGAATAACTTTCTTTAGGCAATAAAGTATATTTGATTTGATTTGCTTTATACAGTTTCAAGCATTATATCGAGAAATTTGAAAATATCAATTTTTTAGGATATTTCTCGATATCCTTACAAATATCAAAGTTTTTCTTCCGAATATCTTCATTGCAGTGGAACATTTCTATTTCGATGATAATAACAGAACTTTCTCATTTTCGTCACACCATATGGCACTGAAGTGAAAAAACTGGTTTTTGCTAGGACCCATGCTGTTACATAGGTTCGTATGCAACAGTTACATCAGAATTCCATGTCTATTGTGATGAAATGGCAATCTGAGAACATCGTGTTTTTCTTATAATAATCAGGTTTCGATGATAATTATTGTACATGAACTTGAAAATAGTGCATCAAATTGAAGATAAAGTTTTCCAATTTATGTGCGAAGTGAAACGCTCATGCACGATTATCATCGAAACTTGATTACAATCAGGACAACACGATGCTTTTAGATTGCCACATGATCATAATAGTTGTGGTATTCCTATACCAATAACTGTTAGATACGAAACAATGAAACAGCGAGGGTCTTGATAGAAACCAATTTTTTCAATTCAATGCCATCTGTTGTGAAGAAAATGGGAAATTTCCATCAATATCATCAAAATACAAATGTTCCACTACAGTCAAGCTATTCAGAAGAGGAAACTTTGATATAGGTATGTAAAGAGATCAGAGAATATTCCAAAAAAAATTGAAATTTTCAGTTTTCCCGATTTGATGATTGAAACGCTTTATATCTGTATAGGTATATTAAATTCTGAGCAACTTTTTCAAATAACATTTTTCGATATCTTGCCATTTTACCCCACTTTTGACATCGTTATGGAGTTTTTTTTTCAATTTGCCGCCACACTAGTGGTCACGTCAGGTTGTTGGACATGCACAATTTATCACCCAATTTTTTTTCCAATACTGTATATTGATACGGACAGATATCCGAAAAATATTGTCGTTTAGCGTCCAGAGACCGTGTCGTATGAGGGTGCCCAACCCTGTATACTGATCTGGGGAGTATTCGCAACCTTGCAAATCGTCTGGCTGTCAATCTATCTTCTACGTGCATTCAAGAGAATATTTTCTCAAAATTTCAGACTCATAATAGTATATTCTGTAAGGTTAGAATGAAAATTCGATGCGAGTGGAAAGTTCCGAGCGCGAGCCGAAGGCGAGCATGAGGAACCACGAGCATCACGAATTTTCATTCTAACCGAGTAGCAGACTATACTTTCTCCACGATCAAAGATAGGAAACGTGACAGCAATAATTTTGACACTTACTCAAATTTTGCCACTACGATGACAATCAACTGCGTCAAGGCTAATGTTATTATTGCTAACCAGTGTGAGAATATTATTCTATCACAAGAGAGATAATGTAAATACATTTAAATTGCATGGGGGCAGAGGTGTTGCAGAATATTTCTTCAATCTCAAGAGAGAGAATTCCAGCATTCTGTAATCAAATTTGATTTCAGAATTGGCAAATTCTGTGATGATCGTGGAGAAAAGTATGTTAAGATTATGTTTAACAACTTTAGGCCTGACTTGTAGGGACTTATACTTGTCTGAATCGTCTGGCAATTTTTTTATTATGCAAAAAAATGTATAAATTAAAACATATTCAAATGCCAGCGTTGTGCCATAGACATATGATAATATGGACAGGCCGACACGTGACTTTCACACACTGTTCCTTGCGGCCTACATAAGAGTGGGAGTGAAGGATATAACGTGTCAGGGCAAAATAAACAAATTGGGACGGGTGTAGATTTCGGAACGCGAAAAATTGTAAGGCGTTGTATTTTATTGTTTTCATCCAGTCAATCACAGGCTGAAATTATAGGTCAGGATTTCAATTCCGTAAAACAAGTAGTGTTCAGTGATCGAAACTGTAAACATTTCTCTTGAAAATGCCAACCACTCGTGTTGGCGAAACGTCGAGTTTTTCTCTAAATAAACGTCGGCCTAAAAACCCGAAAAACCATCATTCAAAGGTGTATCGGCCCGGACTGCAAGAGTTCTGAACTTGCATTATTTTGATTTAATAAATCAATTGATATATTAAATAATATTCGATACAATCGCGATGTTACGTCCTTTAATTTTGAAACATAAAATCAAAATAGATGTAACTTATCTAGAGTTACATAGGGATTTCAAAAAGGGTGAAATCAGAAGAGGTTACTATTTAAAATTTTAGGGGTAGGTGTCTTGGGGGTGAGGGGGTTGAATGTAATACAACAACAAATACCTCAGAAGGTGCGTATACCTATGTAAATTGACGTATGTAAAGTTCGGTATTGTGCCATTATAGCAGCTTGCAGCTGGTGGTAAGTTTGTTGGAGAAACGCGCAACGATTGATGATGTAGTTTTAGTCTTCAGGTACTTTACTATATTTTTTCGATATACACGTAGGAGTTAACTACTCCCAAAATATCAGGAATTTTTCATAATGTCTAGAGTCAACACCTACTTTCAGAATATGCAAAAAATAGAATGCTGATTCACAACTATTATAGTGTTTAGTGTTGAAGTCTATTTTATATTGTTTCGTCCAGTCCCGCATCTGTGACCACTGTGAAATGAATTCTTTATTTTGATATTGAACTGAAAAACCATTTCAAATATAGAGCAATTTATCAAGAATATAATTATGTTCTTAATTTATGTTTCTTCCAACACTTCCTACACTCGTCCATGCCGATGTTTTAGATGATATTTTAACATTATATACTTCGTCACTAGAAAAAATCACGCAAAATTGTGTGATTACATTAATAATATATTGGTACCGACCAACATGACAATCCAACGCTATGTATGCATAAAAATAACAGATAAATTATGAATTATTAGGAATTTACAGAATGTTGACACTCTTCATGATTTATTTCTGTCGTATATAATCACACGGTGTAGGTAGTAAATAACTTCATGAAAAGAACGCAAAACTCTTCGGTGGTTATCGGGATTTTTAGAAATGATGAAATACTGGAGAAGAGTTTGTCAATACAGCGAAAAAACAGATTATATTCATGATGATAACTTGATTTTTAACTGATATGATGCCAAGTATGTTGGTTTGAAAACGTGCCAAAAAATGGTACAGTATTGTAGTGATCTACAGTAAAATCGTTTTTTTTTGCTATGTATAAGTGTTTTAAAATAAATTTTCTTCGAAACTCTCCAAACACTGCACCGGTATTGATATCTCAGTCCACATTCAATTTGCTTATGATTATAGCAAGAGTTACCCATCAAACTCATGTAGGCCAAGCTGTAGATAAAAATAAGAGGCTCTTTTCACACAAGACGCAAACGGCCTATACTACTTTCGATAAGATAGTTCGTGAATGAAAACCCCGGTTTTTTGTTTTTTTGCGAATATCTCAAAAAGTATTGGAGGAATCGTTTTACAGTCAACAGAACTTTTGTAGAGGATTATAAAACCTACAAAATTGTTTTTATACGACTAGATCGCTGCATTTTTCAACGAGAAATCTCAAGCTGGACAAACAATATTGCGGAAACTGATAGATAATAACATGTGGTTTCTGGTTTCTGTTCGATGTGTAGTTTTTGCACAATTGCGTTATAACAATTTAAGGGCAAATCTTTCTAAATTCGCCGATTTGAGAGAAATCATCTTATTCAAATTCTGTAAATAGCATTCGGAAGTAGAGATCAATATCGTCAATTTGTATATTTTGGATTTTCACCTGAGAAGTGGGAAATGAGTTGAAAATGCAACTGGAAGTTACTCTAAATGCTCCAAGGTGCGCCAAAAGTCGCCCGAACTCAACTCAAGTTAACTTCAGTGCGTCTTCGGGTTACTTCGGACGCACTTTGAAGCGTTTTGATCAACTTTCAGTAACTTTTTCAAGACGTTTTCCACCTCTAAGGTGAAAATCCAAAATAAACAAATTGTGGATATTGATCTCTACTTCCAGATGTAGTTTACAGAATTTGAATGCGACGATTTCCCTTAAATCGGCGCATCTTGCAAGATGTGTCATTAAATTGTTTTTAACGCGATTGTGCAAAAACTAAAAATCGGACAGAAACCATCTTGCGCACAGTTAAACCACATGTCATTATCTGTCAGTTTCCGCAATATTGTTGGTCCAGCTTCAGATTTATAAAAATTATGAATTTTTGAAAAATGGTCTCTTTCTAGAGGTTTTCCCAGATTTTCTCAGTGGAAAATGCACCGATCCGGTCGTATTAAAATCGAGATTGTAGGTTTTATAAATCTCTACAAAAGTGTCATTGACTGTTAAACGATTCTTAGGATAATCTTTGAGATATTTACAAAAAACCAAAAAAGTTTTAATTTTTTTCACTATTGCTTGTTTGAAAAATTCCACAAAGCGATTTTTCTGTGGCGAAAACTGGAGTTTTCATCAACGACCTATCTTATAAAAATTAGTATAGGCCATTTGCATCTTTTATTTTCTGGGAGAAAAACCTCTATGGCTTGGTCTAATAAACGAAATGAGAAATTTTAAATTGGCCCTGGCTTCGAATCAGGGTAAAACCAGATTATGGAGTAGTTCAACTCGTCGCGATACTCGCCAGGAATGTCGTCGGGCACATCGCAGTGAATTCGAACTAGCCGTTGCAAAACATAATGAAGTAATTCATCTAGCTGTTCAGTCTTCAATTTACTTATTTTACCTAATGTCATCATCATATGTGACCTTGAAGTAACCAATCAAGGAGCTACTTTGAGGCAGCGTCCTGCTGCCACTGAAAAAAGTGTTTTGTGAAATCACAGTTAAAATCATGGGTCATTTGTGGCCCTAGATTTTCACTATAATTGATTACCCTTGTAGTTGTAAAATTTTACAAGAAAATGGAAAAATTCACAAGTTCATTGTGAAATTAGAAAGAACGCTTAGGCTTGAGCAGATTCCAGAAAACTTGTGAAATTAATATAATTTGTATTTCTACGTTGTGAAATTACTTGAAACTTGTGAAATGACAATGTAAAAATCACAGTACAACTGAAAGAGTATTGTGATTTCACAAGTAACTTTCACGATACGTTTGTGAATAAACTCACTAATTATACACTCGTATTGTGGAATTAAATTGTGAAAATGGCCCAACTACAAGAGTAATCAATTACAGTGAAAATCTAGGGCCACAAATAACCCATGATTTTAACTGTGATTTCACGAAACACTTTTTTCAGTGTATGAATGCCTTATGATATTTTTACGATCAATATTAGAAAAATATTCTATTAACGATGGGTCACATTTGAATAAAATGAGAATTTTTCTCCATCAGACTATGGTATCTGAAGAAGTGTGACTTATAGCTTTGGTAGCTTTTTGTTTTAAATTGACACTTCTTTCTCAAACATTCAAAAACTGCGGAAAGAGCATTCCTGTGATGATTAGCATGCAGTTCGTATTCTCTAAGCGTCTGCATACGATACTAACAAATAGAACATGTAAACATCGTCAAATGACAGAATTGACACATAATATATGATATGAACTCACCTACTTTTTTACACACTGATCATAATATTCCCTCAAAGTCTCAAACACGTTTTGTCTTGTTTGCAATAGGGGTATAGCAATTGAACTAATAGGCGACGAGACGATTATACCCTGACCCAGTTATACACTGGAAGTGGAGTTTCTCGAGCGTCAGACAATTTCATTGGTCAGAAGATAAATCAATCTTGGAAATTTGCAATGCAACTGTGAAAATTTCACAATATTTCTGTGATTTCCAACGGAAGCATGATTAATTTACATATTAGATAAATTCAGACTCTGAAATGGAAAGAGTTTAAATCGTATTATGATTCTTGGATTAAAGGCTTGATTAAAATAACTGTTTTTCCTGAGAATCGCCAAAGAGAAATTAATACCATAGGCGCCTAATCGAAATTATATTACATTTCAATATTGAAATAAGTTATTGCGAAAGGCACAAGCAAAATCATCTGCGGAAGAGCCGAAAATGTATGGGCATGAAACTATATTGGGTGTCCCAGAAATCGCGCACCTCATTGTAGGGATCGAAAGAGAAAAATCAGAAGCATAGATAATTAATTATTAATTAATGAAAGTGACCAATCAGGAACGCGCGAAAACAAATCGAATCCGCCATCCACGGTTGGTCCGTCCCCACTCTCGGTCTACTGCGTTATAAGCCGGCAGCAGCTCTGGCGTCTCACTCTCGCGTCTCTTACTGATTTTCCACTCACTTTTTATTGATTGGTCACTTTCATTAATTAATAATTATTTATCTATGTATCTGATTGAAAAATTGCTAAGGACTTTTCTTCTCAGAATATTTTTTCTCTTTCGATCCTTACAATGGGGTGCGCGACTTCAAGGACACCCAGTATGTTGAATATTATTTAGGATACATTTCTAACCTATATCAGTAGTTATATTTCCGAATATGAAAGTGTGTCTTTATAGTAAATGGAAAGTTTTCGCCTTATTCATAATTTTTAGCCATATTTTCACAACTAGCTGTGAAAAATAGCCTAAAGATGCAGATAATTATGGAAGAGCAAATATCTTTTGTAATTCCATACGAAAACATGTGAAAATTTCAATACTACTGTAATATTACCATGTGACATTCTTGTCAATGTTATATTACAATGTAATATTCTTATCAGTGTAATATTAAAGTGTGATATTTTGTAATGTATTATTACAAGGTAACAGGTCGTGTAATTTCAGAGGAAAGCGGGTAAATTAGATGTATTTTCAAAATGTGAATTCACAAACTGGCCGGTAAAAACGCAAAATTTGTGAACTTACAATAAGTTTCGAAAAAAAAGTCTGTGATTTTTCATTGTGATTTTACATTTTGTCTAGCAATTTACAAGAAAACATTGTTTTATCACTGACATATATTGTGAATTCTACAGCTTATATGGAATTTCACAAGATTGGCGATTTTTTTCTACAGTTATGGGACTGTAAACTTTCCAGTCAATATTTACGCAAATTCGCCTTGTAATCCAAATATTTTTTTCAGTGATGAGAACAAATTATTTATTTCGTTGTTTGTGCACGGCAAAGTGAACGTCTAGGGTGCGTGGCGAGATGGACAACTAGATTATCTGTTTACACGTATGTATAAATTCAATTGATACCCGATCGACGTATACGGCTACATGCAAGGCGAGCGTCCCGGCGAGTTGAACTTCTCCAATTTTACACTTTAGTGGCATATCTGAGAAAACATTCATTCTCCTCACACGCAAGATTACAAAAAATACTCAATCTAATGTAGGTTGTTCTAAGAAAAACATTAAGATGAAAAAATGTCTGAATAAGTGTAACAAAATATTTCGCACGAAAACAGCTTCAAGAAATTCCTGATGTCTTGTTCAGTTCTGTACAGCCGACTGAACAATGAATTACTGTCACCCAGCATAGCATTGATGAATCGACTATAAGTCATGGCGTGAAATATTAAAGTCTCATTTTAAATAATTATTTTATTGGCAAAAATGCGTCTTAACAGTACAAGAGCAAAAATATAACTAAATTTCTTCCCAGAATGATTTTGTGTCAAAACATAAATAAACACACAAACATTCAATATGAATAAATCTTCACAGGACAGAGTAACAGTTTCTCAAAAATAAGACTGTGATTCTAATAATATTCAATATTCAATATCTGTTGCATATGAGGTTGAATTCAGTACATGTAAGATTTTATTAGGAAATCAATTTTCCCAGCGCAAAGTACTATGTGGTGGTTTACAGATAATCGTTGAAAGATATATACTTCAACTGGAGAATATCAATATTGAATAAGAATTAATAATTAAAATGAAATAGTAGGATTTCATCCGATATAAAAAAAGTAAGTGAAACCTGTTCCTCTGGTACCAACGTGAAGATTTTGGACTAGATCCTAGGCCAACCAGGACTGGAGTGTTGATGGAAGGGAGTCTACAAAGACTATCAATGAAGAAGGCTTCGTCTTATCTGACAGCAATCGGCATTTTTTCAGGCGAAACCAGGCATTCTACACTTCAGAAAATCAACTATATTATAGCCATAATACCATAATTATCCTCAACAGGAAGACGTGGGGCTTAACCAAAGCTTGGGAGATACCCAACCAGGCAAGAAAACGTGACAATGGACCTTTACATTTACGGAAAATAAATTACAAAACTCGTTTAAATCGATAGTTGTTAGCCTGAAAAGTCCATTTAACAAAAAGTTCCATTATTTTTCTTTCATTTTAAAAAAATATCACATTCGAAAGTGTGCCGCTGACGTCACGTTCATCGGAAATATCTCCCACCATAATCCACGTTCCAAAACAGGCAATACCGTTCTCCTTAAAAATATAATAACTTATAGCATGATATAAGCCGTTGAGAAATAATCAATACATTGTGACTTGATCAACTCATAGATGAAAATCCACATATTAGCTATTTTTAATTGTATTTGTAACTTTCAAATTATCTGAACAGACCATCCTTTTGATGAAGAACGAGCATTGACAACACAGCAAATCGTAATGACAGTTCTCAACTGTCAAAAGTTATATGGAGATGTGAGGTTAATGTTTATTTTATTTACATTCAACAATCAACATTCAACTGATAAATTCGATAATAGTGTAGTGAGGTGTTGTCATAAACGATTTGGTGTGAATTTATTTGTGTAATTGTGTATTAAAAATATGGAACAAGGCTTCGTGAAGGGAAGTTCGTATAATTTACCGAGGTACAAAGCACCTTTTCGACATGTTCAGTTATTGCAGGAATACAGGTACTGGAGATACAGGAATTAATAACAAATTTTAGAACACAAACAACAAAAGCTCTCAAAACTTAGAAAGCCGCATTAACCTCAAAAAATAAATCAAGGTAGTGTTCGTTGAAGTTTAGATCTGATGGAACTGCTTCACTTGTATCAGATGGGTAGGCAAATGAGTTAGACAGAGACAAACTATTCTTATTGATCGCACCGTGAAACAGACGAAAGAACCCATCTGGTATCAAATGACAACTGTCATACGACACATTCTATTTGAATAAGAGTTTGGTGCAC
Organism: Chrysolina oricalcia; assembly: GCA_944452925.2. Classification (NCBI taxonomy): domain Eukaryota; kingdom Metazoa; phylum Arthropoda; class Insecta; order Coleoptera; family Chrysomelidae; genus Chrysolina; species Chrysolina oricalcia. Next base: position 35,978,246 of record OX101811.2, read on the forward strand.
AACTTTAACAACGTTGCCAAGTTTAGTTTTGATGAACGTGACGTCACGAAACCACTTTTCTTCTGATTATAGATAAACTAGCGTTCAGAAAAAAAAATAAAAAATCCCAAGTGATATAAGCGTATTTACTTTCTAATTTCAGTGTTACCTTATATCTCTTGGAAAGGTCCATTCCCTGGGTTAAATTCCTCCGGGTACAACAACAACCCTTCTATGAAGGTTTTATCTTGTAGAAAAAAATGTCGGCGTGGTACAAAGTTTTCAAACGCCAAATTGTCCAAGATAGGCATCTATCGAAAGCCAGGACTTTGATGGTGAGTTGATGGTGAGATAAGTAGAATGGAATATCCACAAAGGATCACTTCACAAATTCAGGATTCGTCAGCCGAACAAAAACAAGGAACCCCTGTATGGCTAGACACCTGTAGCTTCTACCAATTCTTCTAACTCTCGTCTCTCAGTCGGAAACGAAATCCACCTTGAAGATTTTTTCCATCCAGGAAGTTATGTTACCAACATTCAGATATTTCGATATTTGCATGTTCCATGCTTAACCGACCAATCTGACCATCATAAAAATAATGATGTGTTTGGTTGTCTCTGATCAGACACCCCAAAAGCTAAGTTGGCTACACTGATATTTTAAACATGTCACAGTTGACAGCTGACAGTTGAAATATCATCGGATAGCTGACAAATAAAAATAAAAGTAAACACGAAAGCAATCCAAACATCTAGTTTATAATCACTTTAAACCCTAAAAATTAAAACAGAGACAATAATCCGAAGACACTCCTTATGAACCTTCTCAATAACCAGAACTCAGACATACATATGAAGCACTAGTTCGAAGACAACATTGGATGTCAAAGTGAGTAGGATATATTTTCTTTTGAAGAAATTTTTATATACCTTCAATCATTTTTAGATCAACGCTTGCAAAGCGTAAAACAGATCACACTTTTCTAGTAAGCAGAAATACAAGCACTACTTGGAAAGTCAGACAGAACCACAACCTATGCAGTTTCAATGAGAACAAATCAAAAAGTAATGATTTATTCTGATGGTGCATCCAGAACATAATTATTCTCCTTGTATTGACAACTTGTAAAATGTGAATTGATCATTAAATGTGGTTTTGAATGGAAATTACCATGGGAATGTTGATAAGGTTTCAATGAATGACGTTAGACAACCACCTAGGAACATATATGTATGTTGTGTTAAGGCTCTTTGAAAGTAGGTCACCACAGGGTGAAGTCTACCTTGCTCTAAAGCTTTCTAAAAATTAACAAAATGAAGTAGCGAAAATTTACATGCTACATGATTATAGAGAGAAAGATAGCCCATATCACACCGAACCCATGTATGAGACTGTTGTCTTAGCATGTCGCAGATGTATTAAATTATTTCAACATGTCAAGCTGGAGGAACACCCCTATCTAGACGACTGTCGTTATGAGCTTTACGCAGTCATCGTCCACTGTGGTTCTGGAGTTGATTCTGGCCACTACTATATCTTGGCCGAGGACAGAACTGACTGGTATAAATTTGATGATAGTTGTGGGAATAAAATGTTTTCTTTCGAATTGAACCTTTTGGACCTCTGGAGACCCCATACATCCTGTTTCACCAGAAGGCAGATTTTCAAAATTCGACAGGCCTCTTTAGGAGTTATCATTTAACCAATTCCATTACAACTCTTCAGATAATGTGGTGTTGCAGGTTGCTCCGAGTTTCCCTGTAGATGTGAAAGCGAATGCGCCACCGAATTAATTCAAGCCGTTCCAGAGCGTCAATTATTTTTTCATCATTTTTTTGTTGTTACTTTGTTATTGTTACTTTACACAGTACCTAATAATTTTTCAGAAAGTGCAGGAGATTGATAAATTGTTGACAAAAATTTAAATACTTTTCAGATGATATAGATACATACAGGGTCCTGCAACTGCGCTCCGGTGGTCCATAGCTTCTAAACGGAGCAATTTAAAAATTTCTTTCGAATGCAAGCATGTTTCCTTCTTGAGAGAGTATCTTTGGAAAATATTCCGAAGTATACAAGGTGATACAGAAAAGTTTAACAAACCAAACTTATGTTTTTTGTAATGGAACACCCTATATTTCATCACATGGTTGAATAGAGATTACTTTGACCATTAAAAAAATATAGGGTCATATATGTTCATCAACGTTATTTCCGGAGATATATCGATATTACTTCAAAAAACATAAGGTATTCAACACTCTGTAACTCCTCGTGGAAAAATAATTCCTAAAACGTATCGGAGGCGAAATGACTCCAATATGGTCTAGTTTCTGTAACATAACACACAGTTGAAATTTCATTACCTTTTGTGTAACGGATAGATCGAAACGCAAATTGAAATATATCTTGTTTTTTTCAGATGGAAACCCATGTATTCAATTTCAGTATTGGAAAGGCCATACAATTTCCTTTCGAATGATATATCACACTTGGTATTTACTTCACCTTGAAAATAACGTAAATTTCCAATTGAAAAAACAAGATATCTTTCAATTTGCGTTTCGATCTATCCGGTACACAAAAAGTAATGAAATTTCAACTGTGTGTCATGTTCCAGAAACTAGACCATATTGGAGTCATTTCGCCTCCCAAAAGTTTTTAGAATTATTTTTCCACGAGGAGTTACATAGTGTTGAATACCTTATGTTTTTTGAAGTAATATCGATATATCTCCAGAAATAACGTTGATGAACATACATGACCCTATATTTTTTGAATGGCCAAAGTAATCTCTATTCAACCATGTGATGAAATATAGGGTGTTCCATTACAAAAAAACATAAGTTTAGTTTGGTGAACTTTTCTGGGTCACCTTGTATCCTTCGAATACAAGAAGGAAACATGCTTGCATTCGAAAGAAATTTTTAAGTTGCGCCGTTTAGAAGCTATGGACCACCGGAGCGCAGTTGCAGGACCCTGTATACTTAGTCCCTTCTTCGATTATAACTCTTAACGTTTTCGAGAGTTTCACGAAGTTTCATAATCACCATTTTGAGAAACACAATATATTATTTCATTTTGACGGTCGAATGAAAGAATTAGCAATCAACCGACGGCGACGTCTTCAGCGGATTCGTTTTCAACAATTAGTAAAATCTTCGAACACCCAGAATAACATCTCGACTGTTATTAGTTTGAATCACTTACAGCATGATTTATTGCATGTTGGATACTTCCCGAGGTCTACGCCTTTGCACGCCATTTCAGTTCGAGTTGTTCATAAATAAGCATCCAGTTTGTCGAAAATGACTGATAGGTCTCGATTTAAATTGCAAAAGTAACGAGTTCGTTCTCAATAATACTTTATTGATGGACGTCCATATTTGTACATAATGAGCACTTTACTCGAGGTGGAGCATCTCAATTAGGTAATTGTTCAACTTTCGATTTTCGTTAATTATTGTGCATTCGCATGTGCACGCTGTACCACAGCTGGTATGATTGATTTGTTATGGAGAACAATTCCTGGTATGGGAAATATTCAATATACGAGAATGACCATACTCGAAAAATATCTGGTTTTCCTAACATAATTTCAGAAGAGAAACTGAAATTAGTTAATTTTTGGGTGGCTTTTAAAAATATTTGCATTTTGTGAAAGCATCAGAAAAAAATCATTCGTTTCATAGAATGGAATACTATAAATTTTTTAAATTATTAACAGTTTAGTTAGTTAATACTGTGGAATTCGGATGGAAATCAGACACAGGCGGAAACTTTGCTCTTTCTTGGTTGTTTCGAATCTCTAAAGATTAGCCATTTCCAATAGTTTCTGAATTAGTTTTGATTGTTTTGTTGTATTGACATTAAGTAAAAATCAAACATCATTGAGTTTTAAACTGGAAGTTAGTAAAAATAGTATATTATGTTACAAGAGCACAAGCGAAGCGAAGTGCTCAAAATAATACATGAATTTCGGTGAAGAGGTTTTTAACAGGGCGATTTTTTGGGACCAGCACATTTTTGTCTCATAAACAAAATATTGACGAAGAGTTATTACCTGAATTTTACTGCTGGTATTTAGATGATGGTTCAATTGCTGGAGATTTCGATACAGTTTTGGATGATATGGGAACGGTTTCCTGTTCTAATTTTTGTTTTGCGAAAATACGCCGTTGCCAAGTTTTGGTCACTTTGGATTACTGGAAATCTGATATGGAAAAAACATTTGATTATGCGGTTATGGACCCTCAGCCAATTGTCATGATATACCATTAGTGTTTTGCGGAAATGCACCGTTGCCAAGATTTGGTCTCTTTGAATCACTGGAAATCTGATTTGGGTATAGTTCGAAGTGGATATCATTCTATTTATTCAATCAGATGAATTGCGCTATGAAATTTGAACCTTGCAGCAATGCGCCAATGTTGCCAAGTTGTGGGAGTGTAACGTTATTTTTTTTATTATCAACTATTCAGGGAATATCGAAATTGTTAATCATATTTTACATGCATTTTACCACTAATTGCCTTCTGCATTTATTTCATAATGTTCAAACACTAACAATACCTATTGCTATCAAAATATTGCTTCTTCGAGAGTGTATTCACTGGTAATCCATCCAACTATTTCTCAATTAAACACGGAAATAGGCGTCCCCATTGCGTTATACTACCAGGTATATCCATTTTACATTTAAGTCAGCATGTTTTGGTAACGTCATATTTCGAGTTATCCCAAGGTTATTAATTGTCATTCGTGAATTAGTTGTTTACTTTTGGAACTCTGTTAACACTGTTCATTCCACGTCTGGGGTGTGCGCACATTTTGACCTAAAGTTTGAGAAGAAGAAGATTAATTAGTTTTGACTGTCGTCTGTCACCAGTGTGCTGGACATTTGACTTTTGACATGATTGGGGATTAAGTTGTAAGAATTTTATTTCTATTTGAATCGTCCGTAAAGGGATTATATCTAGCAACTGCCAAAAGGTTTCAGTTTTCGTTTAGCCGATTAAATTGCTTTGTATGCATATTTCTGAACCTTACCTCTCGGGCGATTATACAGTGCGTTCATAAAGTGTGGAAACGCTCTATTATCTTACGAGTTGATTATTTTCGGAGGAAAAGCTCGGACAGGTCGATTTTGTATTTTAGTTTTTCATCCTTTTTTAGAAAAAAATATTTTTTCCCCTACCACCTTTCAAGACATGACGTCATCGATATTTTTTTTAAATTGAAAGGGTATATTTTTATGTCAAAAATTGAATGCCCATATTTTTCTGAGTTCAACCATACCACATACGTCATATCTTACACTTCGAAGTACAGTATTCTGAGTATAAAGCAAACCAGTGTTCATATTTCTCAACATTCATTTCATTATTCATTTTGCAACGTAAACCTAAGAACTACTCAGTAGTTAGTACGAGTATATTGCTACACTTGAATAGTAGGCTAAGCAAACATATGAAAGCCCTTAGCAACCAGACAATAAGTTCTTAGTTACCATTGCATATGTCACACTGGTTTTCTTTATACTCAGAATACTATAATTCGAAGTGTAAGATATGACGTATGTGGTATGGTTGAACTCAGAAAAATATGGGCATTCAATTTTTGACATAAAAATATACCCTTTCAATTTAAAAAAAAATCGATGACGTCATATCTTGAAAGGTGGTAGGGAAAAAAATAATTTTTTTCTAAAAAAAGGTGGAAAACTAAAATACAAAATCGACCTGTCCGAGCTTTTCCTCCGAAAATAATCAACTCGAAAGATAATAGAGCGTTTCCACACTTTATGAACGCACTGTATAAACCAATTATTTCTGGATCTGATTTGTTAGGCCTTTTGGGTACTTGACCCTATGTGCCGCTGTTAACCCTTTGACCAGGATATTTTCATCTGACATCTGAAAGAGCCTACCGAAAACATCTTTCACTGTGGGAGCACCTAGGCCTGTTCTGGAGAGAGGGTTTATGTATAGGGCACTATAGTTCTGTACCACTATATTTCTTTCCTTTCTGGAGGAAGTTTCATGACTCCGTAGATGTATGGTATGTTTTCCTTGTGACCATCTTCCACCTACTATAGCCATTGAGTAGGGCATTCAGGTACTGGTAGCGTGACTGTCGAAGAAGCAGCATTGCAGTAAAGATCAGCTTGGTGATACCAGTCTAGTTGAACCGACGTTGCACTCTAAGTACCAGATATAGTACTAAGTACCCTACTGATATCCTTTTTTTATAGCAAAGTCTTTAAACCTAATGCTAATGTGTAAACGCTACATGGTAAGGTGCACCATACTATTGCGGAATGTTTCAGACATTTCTTTTCTCCTACCCTACAGCGGTAGATATATTTTGTGTTTAATATTGGATACGTTTAACCTTGTCTACGTAATAGTGTCTGTATAATTTCACCTAAGAGGTTGGTTAATGTTTGGAAACATATTTGGTCATTGAACTGCACCTGTAGACCAATTGTAAGGTCGATAAATATTCAGTTATTTATATACCTATTCAGTTTTGTGTAAGAACGTACCCGTACAGTCATTTCAATATAATTTTGGAGTTGAATAGTTATACTTCTTCAAACAGTAAGCTGTTTATCATTTAGAGTGTGGTAGCTTAAATTTTTAATACTATTCGTGTTATATGTGAATCAGTATAAATAATCTATAGGGTGAGCCTGCATCTTCATATAGCTGGAGCCCACATTCGTATGTCCCATCACAATGTATTTTGTATGACCCACTCCCATCTCCACTTGAGTTAGTCGCGAGCCACCCTGTCACTCTGACAGCTTCGTTGCCATTATAAAAGCCGGAAGCTAAGTTAAACTGAAAATTATTTTAAGAAGATTTTGGTAAATGAATCAATAAAAATATTCATTTAATTAGGTAATTTGTATGGATACTAACTCCAAAAAACATTTTCATTTTATTCCATAATCTCACTTTAACTTCAAACTGTATACGTTAAAAATTATTGAAATAACTAAATAATGCAAAACAGCGTTGAAATGCTCAAGTTCTGGATTTTCAGTCACAAATTATCATACTACATCAACTTCATCTCCATGGAAACAAAAGTTACAGCGTGTCTCTTTCTGCAGCAAGCATTTGCAGTGATTTCATCTTTCCATACTAATTAGTGATCAAATTACCAGCAACTTGAATAACTCGGTTAGTTAGGTTAGGTTCTGAAACGTGGGCAGTCAGAAGAAAGCGATACGCCAAAGGCGTGTCTCTTTTGTCTGGTAATTTATAAAATGCGAGAGCAGCGAGCATCTGCAGTGATTTCACCTTTTCAAACTAATTAATGATCGAATTACCAGCAACTTGGATAGCTAGGTTAGTTAGGTTACGTTGTGTCCAAAATGTCTATGAAACTTCTGTGAATGATTTCCCGTGTCCAAAACTTGGCATCAACGGCTCTCCACAAAGTCAAAATGTCAAATTATTTGACAAAATGACAATGAATGGGATATTGTCCACTTATCCACCATATCAATCCACATTTCTAGGTATCCGGTAAGTAAATACCTCGGCAATAGCGCAGTTCCTCAAAACAAAAATGGCACCATTAAAATCGGCTAAAAATTTATATTAATACTCTCCATTGAAAATTTCTATAAAGCTTTTCTGAATGATTTCTCGCATCCATAACTTGGCCTTGGCGCATTTCCGCAGTCAAAATGTCATAGCAAGAACCATCTGATTGAAAAGAATAATGTCCACTTCGATCCATCTCCATATCAGATTCCCAGTAATCCGAAGTGTTCAACTTGGCAACAACGCATTTCCGCAAAACCATAATGGTACCATTAAAATTGCCTGATGGCACAAAATCGTGATGTTCAATTTTTTTCTTTCATAACAGATTTCCAGTAAACCAAATTTTTACGGTAGTATTACAAATTTTGAATCCAAATTCTAATCATTGGACCCTAGTATTAGGATTCTACAAAAGTCAGAATGCAGTCTTCTTGGTGCGCTCCTTTCAATAAATGCCCTTACTGAACCCCTTAGAAAAAAATATCTCTCCAAATGCTCTCAACTAGTATGAATGAACAACCAACTCATGTCTGCCTTTCTCTTAAAAAATTGCCTCGCTAAACCGAAATTAGTGTACACACTAAGGTATTTTCCATCTTGAAAAAGTCTCAATGAGCTCCAAGATTTTGACAATTGACTATGGAATATATCACTAATAATTATTTTAATGAAGACTCTTGGTTACAGGCAACACACCAGTAAATCTTGGGGTCTTGGGCTCCGTTTTGGCTTCTTACCTAGCATTACCAGCTTTTGTAGCTTCTACGAATAGCGTCTTCTATATTTTCTGGTACTTCTGATAATTTTTATGATGAAGGTGCTTCTGTTTGTCACAAGTGACTCGCAACTAAAATCATTCAGAAATCATGGGACTTTCCACTGTTGAATATTATATCGAATAAATCCAATTCCAAGTCTATGTTTGTTCATTTCTGTCAGTTAAGCTGATCTGAGCAGCTTATTTTCAAAAGAGGAAGACAAAGAATTACGAGTGTCAGAGAGGGAGAGTTGGAATCTTTTGGTTTTCAAGAAACGCTTTATGAAAACGATTGTATAAAAATGTTCAAAAGATTTCTAGAACACCCAGTAATCTCGACAGTTGATGATACTCGTATTCCGTTGCATTAATTGTTATTTTGAAGATCTCGTCAACATCACGACTTTTATTAGTTCATTGTTGAATGAGCACATATTACCATGGATTAGATCATTATAATGATGGAGTTCAACAAATCTGACCTCCTGACCATGGTAATTCCGAACTGAAAAACTTGGAATATAATAACGAGATATCCATTCATCTTCATTAGAGAAATGATTACGAAATATCGTACGGTAATAAGTCTGGCATACGGACAAGGCGTAGGTGGTGAGCTTTCGCCGGTCTTGAGGTAAGAAGGTTGATGAGCACGTTAATGAAAAAAAAGTTTTTTCATATATGCATATATACTCTGATCGTCGTGAAGTTGAAATAATTAATCTACAAAACCGTAGGTAATATTAAACAATAATAGTAACGAATGCGTGCACAATAGGTGAAGTACAATGTTCACGACAAGCGGTAAGTCATTATAATCCAGTCCAATTAGGTTTGCGGGCGAGGATAGGTTGTAGCAGCACCAAATCTGGCATTCTAGTAGTTCGAACCATGACAAACAAGAAACAAAATTCCGCGGGTGGAACACAAAAAAAATTGTTTGCTGCCTTTTCGGAAAGAATAAGGTTTATCAAAAAAGGGTTTCGAAAGGGTGAAATATAATTCAATTCACTACAAGAATGATTCTCAGTAATTCCCTACAAACTACGCCTGTTTTCTCAGAAAGCCTACATCAAATATCATTCAAGTTCCGGTGGGGCCGACCTTTAAATTCGATAAAACTTTGCTTAAATTGATCAGAAAAGCAAAAGTAAAAGTGCATTTCGTTCCTGAAGACTTCTACCTTCTAATGCATATATAATATGTTGGTATTACTACTTTATGTTCCGTTACCTTATGCCGCCTTACGTTTCCATCTTGTACTTATACGATTCATTCCACCGGTTATCGATTTCGTTTCTGCGCATTGGATGGCACCTACTGAGTAACCCTTCTGCGCTATTTATGATATATGTATATTTTAGTTAATATGGACTACACTAGAGCAGGTACCATGTAAGGGGCGAAATTTAGGAAAGGAGAGCATTGGATGTGCAATGATGTTTCACGCCACTACCATGCCCAGTAGCTCAGTAGTTGGCGTAGATTCGGCAATAAAAATTGATTTCGATAAGATTGAAATATGGGGTTAATTTTCGGGAGCGCCACGGATTTATCGCTAGTGAAAAATCCGAAACCAGCCTGATGGAATGGGACAACCCACTGCACTAATATTACTAAAATATTAAACAATAGATACCTATAATAATGGTATAAAAATAATATATGAATAAGTAGAGGTTTTGTCTTCCCTTATGCTTGGATAACTTGGAGAACTTGGACCAGAATTAAAGAAATAAAATATACTGATTGATGTTACACACACTGTAAGTGCACAGTTCGGCACACAATACAAAATGAAATGAAATTAATGTAAATATGGCACTACCAAGATGAATCAAGCTATGATTGACAGTAGTGTATCGTTTTAGTATATCAATATTAAACCACCAGTGAGGGCTATGCCTGTGACGTCACGATTATAGCTAACAATTATTAATATGCCTTAGGGCGGGTTGTACAAAACAAGTTCAATAGCAGTTTAAGTAAACTCGCTCCGGTTGCTAGGGATTAGCCAATCAAATTTCTAGTTCCTTACCAGACTTATCTGATATTAAGTAGATTTTCTCAATAAGGCCAGCTCATCAGTTGTAGTCTATGAATTCAGTGCCTTGGTGAGTACAGGTGTGCACAGTGGGTACGACACAATCAAACGAAGTATACAGCTGAGACAAGTACCATTAACGGGGAATACCAATAATAGGGGACGAACGTCAGGAGCATGCGCAGTTGAAAAAAGGTGCATGAAATTTAAGGTGAAGCGAATATTTCTTATCAACTGCGCATGAAAAACCGATTTATCAAAGTCAATGTCAAGTGACAGCGATTGTGACTCCGAAGAAGAAAATGGTTATTTTTTGAAAAAGTACCCAAGTGACAATCAAAATTTTCGATTGAAACAGTTTCTAATTTCATCTCAAGATGAAAGAGAAACAGGGCCATCCAAACTCAAACTCCAAAATTCAGCTGGCAGACAAGAAAATCAAACTGATGTCGAAAGGACCAGTGAAAGTAGATATTGTTTGAGAAGCCAAACAAGAAATAGTAAAAATTCTGGTGTAGAAATAAGCCTTTCAGGCCCATCCAAAGAAGGCAGTAATATAGTTAGAGATATTTCTACCGACAAAACCGCATCTAAGAAGAACAAATCAAAAAATCTGACCGAATGTAATTTCTGTGGTAAAAAATACAAAAATCTTGCAATTCACATCAGTAAGTCTCATCCATGAAGATCCGAACGTAACATCGCTCCCAAAAGTAGAAAATAAAGAATACGAAGATCTGATAAAAAAATGGGAGAGTGTATTTACTCAGAAACAGGATTTTGATGTATTCCAAGAAGATGTGCGCCAATTTTCAGTATTTCTGGAGAATTCTTTCTTTCTTACCTGGTCCCAAACATCCAGAAAAAAAATTTTATGAAGCTAGGAAAGCTGGAACTCTAGTATCCCAAAACAGAAAATACAAAGACTCTAGTAATCCCGAACGCCATACTAAAAAGGACAGAGAAAAAAGAAGGGAAAAATATCAATATCAGGTCATACAATATGAGTATTACAACAGGAGAAGAAAAGCAGTGAGAAAGTTATTAAATGATAAACAAAAAGGATGCCAAATTGATCTAGAACTTTTATACAAACATTTTTCCGATCGATTTTCTGTTCCAAATATATGTCGAAAAAACATCTACCCAGTTGTACCCATTTCAAACCAGGTTAAATTAGATGTAGAATATGATGCTGAAATTCATATCGAAGAAATAAAGGAAGCCATCAAATCTATAGCAATCGATACAGCACCAGGTCCTGATCGAGTACTAATGCGATCAATTAAACGTGACAAAATTTATCCAATTCTTTCATCGATCTACAACAGAATAATTATCGAACAGAAAATACCTGAATGTCTTTCCGAAGCAAGGACGGTTCTGATCGATAAAGGAGGAGATTTAACAACTACAAGTAACTGGAGACCCATATCAATCACTTCAGTTTTACGTCGTGTGTTGGAGAAGATTTTGGACAAACGTTTTAGGAGTTATACATCTGTAAATTATAACCAACGAGGTTTCGTCCCTGTGCCTGGAACGCATATCAATACAACAATTCTTAATGGTATCCTTCAATCTGCTAGGACAGATAAGAAGTCATGTTGTATATATTTTTTAGATATTGCGAAAGCTTATGATAATGTAAGTTTGGAACATCTCGAACACACTTTGAAATCATTACTCATTCCAACAGCATTGAGGAACGTTCTCATTTCTCTACAGAAAAATAACACCACGCAAATTGAAACAATTAAAGGTAAAACTAAAAAGATTGCTCTTTAACGGGGATGTCTACAAGGTGCCCCACTTTCTCCACACATGTATAATGTTTGCATCAACCATATACTTGAAGAGCTCTCCGACCCTTGTATAATACGTGAATTTGGATACCATTTTGATAAATCTTCCGGGGTCAGTATAATGGGTTTTGCCGATGATACTGTCTTAGTGGGAAAAGACAAATTTTCAGTGGAGGTATTGTTCAGAATGCTTCAGATGTTATTCGAAGAGATTGGATTAACAATAAATTTCCAGAAAACATATATCATAAATATTAAGGAAGGATCACTGGTGGAAGAAAAGTTTCAAATTGGAGGGGAAAATATTAAATCAGTTGGTTATCATGAAAAGATTAAATATCTTGGAGTTAACTTCAATGATAAAATTATAATTGATGAACTGAAGGTCCTGAAAAAATTAGAAAGGAATGTAAATATTTTGACGAACACACCATATCTAAAGGAAGAACAAATAGTAACTGTTCTCAACTCTTGCATCTGGCCTGTATTGATTTACCCTCTCCAAACAACACCTTTGAAAGAAATTTCAAAGACGTTCCTAGGTGATATTGACAAAGTTATTCGGTCCGCAATGAAGGAAGTATTATCACTGCCATCTGATACTCCCAATGGTATGCTCTATTCAGGCAAAAATCAACGTGGGCTAGCCCTTTTTAATGCAAGTTGGGAAACATTTATCAAGCATTTCACAATATGCAAACGACTAGAAGAAGCGGCAGATCCATTGGTAACTTTATGTAGGGATTTGAGAAGAGAAAAAGAGGAGTGCTTAAAAGTACTAAAATTGTACAGTGAAGAGAACATAGGCAAAGGAACAGCAAGGTCTCTCAGACAACAGTTACAACAAAGAGCATTTGATGAGTGGTGTTGTCTGCCAACAAGAGGAGGGGGTGTTTTTTCATTTGATTTCTATAAACCAGCAAGTCACTGGTTTTCTAATAGAGATGGGATAACCTTCACCGAATACCAGGACCTGCTGAAGATGAACGGAGGAGTAACAGCTGTTCTACAACTGAGAGTTATGTCATTGAAACCCTGCCCCACATCCTGGGTGTTTGCCCGTACAGCTCAAACTTGAGAAACAAAAGACATCATACTATACGTTCAGCTTTGGCAGATTCCTTGAGATCTAATGGAATGGAGGTTTATGAAGAAGTTTCTTGTTTGTCTGACGATGGATCCACTAGGAGAGTCGACATTTTTGCATACGATTAAAAAAAAAAAGAATGCACTCATAGTGGATCCAACTATCAGATTTGAAACTGAGGAAAATCAAGATAAACTCGTCGACGAAGAAAAGAGGCTAATTTATGAACCTACCATTCCATATTTTTTGGAAAACTACAATGTGAACAAAATAGAAGTAACTGGATTACTCGTAGGTGCTCGAGGAACATTCCCACCTCTATTCCAAAATTTTTGTAAATTACATAAAATTAAAAAAAAAGTTCTGAAAGATATATGGACAATATGTGTTAAATATTCGGTTATGATTTTTAGAAACCATTTATACGGGATGAATAATATGAAATGTTCCTAGTTTATATTATATTTTATACATTTTTATTCTTTAACATGCCATTTTATATGAGCTTATCTATATTTTTATTATTTATTATCGATTGAATTGGTATTCTTTGTTTTGCAAGCTATTTTGTATAGTAAGATGTTTAATAAATCTATATATATATATATATATATATATATATATATATATATATATGAACCACAGAGGAACAGTAAAACTCCAGCATAGTGGAACAATAAAATAGTAGCGGAACACCCTAGAATAAACAATACCAGTCTGACTTTACACTTTTATAGGGCCATAAGTAGAGCCCAACTGCAAATACTAACCTCTATTAAGTGGAAGGGTTCTGGTAACAGCTCTGATGGTTTATTTGCTGTGTGATAGCTAGTTTCTCGTTCCAGCGGTTTTACCGACGGCGAATAACTACGGGCCCTAAAAATAAATAACGACATAGGCCTTGTTACGGGTTGATTTTGCAACTTATCCCGCAACACTTTAATCATACTCTAAATCACTTGCATTACCTGTAATTAGATCACCTCAATAATACTTCAACGGTTGATAGAGTCAGATAGGAAACTTTATGACTACTATTTAGAGAGCCACCCTGGATAGGATGCCGTCCAAATGAACGTTCATATGTAGGCTAGTCTGTAAATATACATATCGTTTCTACAGGTACCTTTAATGTACCCTATCGATCAAAGCGTTTACGTACATTTGAAAAGCCCAGAGTATTCCCATCAAGTTAGTTGTCTGAAAAGGAATGAACAAACGATAACTTTATGTGTATCTCTGAACATCCAGCCAGTCTAGCTGTTCTGGCACCGAAGGTGTACCCATGTTGAGTAGGAGAAAGAACTCTCAATTTGATAGGGGAAATAATCACCTTATGATGTCGTTGAGAAGTATAGCACCATTTCCACGTACGATCTTATGCGTTGGGGTTATTGTTTAGAATGTCAATCATGCGTTCTTTTAGTGGAGGCAAATGTTCTAACCAGCCTTATTCATTACAGCAGTCTGCCATGGCAAAGAAGGGTACAATGTCACCTTGCAGAGCTGAAAACGAATGACGAATATTGTTCGCTACACCTTCCCCCGACAAGTGGTATAACTTACCTTGAGAGTGCATCGACTGAGTATTGTATTTTCAATTTCAAACCTCAGATTTGATTGTTTACTATATTATTCACAGGTTAAGTCGCTGTCAGGCAGATTGTTCGAGGTCATCTGTCATCTCGCCGAAGTGATATGACAGAACTGAATGGTGTAGTTCTGGAATCGGATCAAGTGTTCGTAATTCATCCCAGGGTATTTATGGTACGTGGCTATGTATCGTTTATTATTGTTGTTGAGTGTATTAATTTTATAAATGTTAGTCTTAGGTAATATATGCGGAGTCGGTGATTATATTAATCATTATATGCGTTGTTGTGAGGTCTAAGGTACCATTGACACGGAACGTTACTCTCTAGTATCCTTTTCCAGTACCATGAGGGTGAGAGGGAAGAATGTGTTGGGTTGCTGTCGTAAGTCGTAGACTACTTTCGAGTATGAAATATCGATTTCGAATCGACTGAGACCTTATGATCGGAGTGATGATCAGGGGAGAGCTGGGTAATAGCGCCGTGAGAAAGCGGTTCCAAGGACCTATTGAGAAAGAGAGAAAGAATCGAACTGAGTCGTGTTCTTGTTATGGGAAAAAAGTCAGTAACACTTCGTTTTTGGAACCTATGGAAAAAAAGAAGAACGACAGGAGAGACAAGATAAGGAGTCGTTGCCCCTGGTTCCGAGGAAGGAAAATGCTTTATTGAATTTTGGGCGGATTATTAAGAAATTCCATTAGCTTCGTTTATTTCTGTTGGAAGATGTATTATCAAGGCTCTACCTCAAGCGTAGGTTTTCGTTATCTGAATTATAATATTTCTATTAGGTGTTCTACTCACTGTCTAGGGACTATCGTGGTGCGGTAAGAATAGAACTGATTGTGGGATCGATGGTATAAATAAGATTGAATGTGGAATTTACGATAGAGAAAGGTCTATAGAAAAGGATCTTGTAAGAATAAACACCCTCGAAAGGAGGTAACGTAAATGTAATGGATGTGATTGGTAAGTCATTTTAATGATTCATAGACATTATAGGTTTCCAGTCTGGGGGCACTACCCCTGCGATGTCTTGTGTCAAGAATACGTAAAAGTCTCTCCGTCTACGATAGTTGCCTATTACGAAATTCATTTCTTTGTTAATCTTACATTTGAGATAGATCCCTCTGGTCACCTGCAGTAGTGAACCCTAAGGTACACTCGGAAAATTATAAAAATAGGCTTATGAATTTTACTGTGTAAGCGGCTCCGTGACGTCACAGCAGCGCATTCCTTTTTTGTATAGTCCTTTGCCTTAAGGAGGAAAGCCTTTGTATTGGTGTTGGTCATATTGTTATATTTGTAGCTAGTGAACTAGTACAGTATTCACGTTACAATGGTGTTTCTTTGTTCTTCCCTCTTGAAATACCCACCCCTTTTAAATATTGTCTGCTCCATCCTGACCATCTTGGCGGTCTACTAGTTAGGGCTGGCTCATTAGAATATAGCTGGTGGCGACCATTTTAACATCTGATAAATAAACAGAAATTTTCGCATACCCAACCCAACCTAACTGAGGTTGGGCATGAGGTTGTGCTTCTAGAGCTGGCGAATAGACAATTATTAGTATCAGGTACCCAATTTTTGAATTGTCGGAATTGATTCTCTAGAGAAACGACGTAATTTTCTGTCAATTTTGAGCAAACGGTCCCTACCTACCTACCAATTGCTCGAAATTAACAAAAAATACGTCATATTTCTCTAGAGAATCAATTCCGACAATTCAAAATTTGGGCCCCAGGAGACAAAGGTCAGTCTGATGTGCTTACCTCATAACCTCAAGAATCCGGATACCAAACAGAGATTTCCTCGAAAATATACAGCGTCAAATATCGCAAACAATATGAGACAATCTCCAGATATGAATTTTCCCAAGATCCACCAGAGATGATCAAAATTTAATTAAATATAGGAAAACTTCAAATAGGTCCAGTCGCCAAGATTTCACTCTCATCAAATATCGAATCGGAAAAACGTCACTCAGATGACTTTGACGTCAAAGTCAAAAACTGTCATCAACAATCCGTCAAAGTCGTCAAGTGACAGATCACCCAGAACCTCAGACTCGATGAGTAAGGTCATGGAATATTAATATCATGCCTCCATGAATGCATGATATTTGTTTGACACATTCGGGAGTTAGTGTTGCCAACTGAACAAAGACGAACCAAACACAAACAGTCAAGTATTCGAAAGTGAAGTACCGCAATGGCACAGAATAGAAGCCGCGTTTCATTGACCACTAGAGTTTACATCTACTGGTAGAAGAAGTAGAGTACCATAAAAACGTAATTCCAGGGTTTCCAATAGAAGTCAGATAATTATAAAATTTCCTAAATCTCTGTAAAAAGTTTGAAGCTTATAGTTTTCATTATTATAAATGATACACTGAGTATGAATAATTTGCTTGCATTAACAACTACCACAGCCCAAATAGACAATGGAAGAAGGCGCGAGCTGTATTATATCTATTCGAAGATTAAATCTAGGCGGGAATGTTTCAAGTGCAATAATAAACTTATCATATATTTGAATTCCTTGAATAATTTTCACTCTGAAAACTTTTTCAGAATGTAAAAATTATTATAAAGAAGTTATTCTTAAACCTTCATACCTTCCACTTTCGAGGCAGCTTTGAGTGAACTAGCAAATAAGCCCGAGTTACCGTTAAAAAATAGAGCATATTTGTAGGTTGGGAACAAAAAGGAACAGAAAAATAGTTTTTTGATATTTATCTGGACAATTTTTCTGATACAATGTTTCTATATCATCCCACTGATGTTTTTGAACTTTCGCAACTCTTGGGGTAATCTTCTTTTTTGGTATCCATTTGTATATATGTTTAAGATATGATTTCAAAATGAAGGTTCAACAGAGGTTTTGAATGAATTGAGAATCAATATGAACCCACCTTCTTTATTTTGTAAATAAAACTAGTTGCACAACCTATACGTATTTAAACATTTTCATCTATAACTTTACTCACGTCCATAACAATCACATTTATTTTAACTAGAGGCTGTTCTTTACCAAAATCGTTTCAATGTGAGTAAATAAAGATTTTTGAGCTCCAAAATACAACCAAACTGAAATTAAGTCCATAGTTTCAAACTACTTTCAATGTCAATAGTGTCAATTTCTGCTACGATTTAGGAATTTTCCTTTTTCAACCAATTATCTACTTTTGCTACCCTCAAATTTGATCGTAGCGAAAGTAGAGAAAGTAGAAATATTTGGTGTAAAAAAACCGGATATGTCAAATTCTACTTCTACGAGTAGTAGAACATTTCTGCCTACAATAAAACGCTCCAAGAGATATAGAAGAAATGTTACGGTTTTCTAACTGCAAAACAATTGACTAACCAAAAGTATGTTTACAAAATAACGCTGCCATACCTCCGAGCAATAAAAGACATATAGATACCATTTTTATAATCACAACACACATTTGTTATGAAAGCTCCATAACACTATCCTTTGTTACAGATTGTGGGTGAGAGGTAAAACTCCGAGTTCGGAGAGGGGGATTTGTTATTGTTATGATATTTGGACGTAAGCGTAGAACCAGTGGCGTGCTAATACATTAAAAATATGTATACGGTCGGTGCAGAGAAATTTGTTCTCACATGTATTGGTATCGATAGGCGACCACATGCCTGGTTAGAAAGCACGTGTGTTGTCAAGATGTCAATCCTGACGTCTAATGCTGGGCGGAGGTGCTGTAGATTTCCCTAAGTTAAAAACTGAATGCGATACCAATAATTTCTAAGTCACCCCGGAGCGCCACGGCAAATAATAGCCGCCATGTACCCTCACATGCTATGCCTTTGAGTATACTCTACGAGTGTTGTCAGTAGAGAGTAACATATTTTATTACGATGAATAGGTACAAAAATAAGTTATAATTGTAAATGACATGAGAATTGTTAAAACGCCACGTGTACTACCATGGCATACACTATTTTTTCTACGATTTTTTAAAAATTGACTTGTATTCATCAATTGTAAATACAGAAAGGTAGTGATTATTGCTGTGTGGCAATAGATGGTTCAATCAATCAAAAATACTATATTATTGCTGATAAAGCATAGAATAAGGTCATACATACTGAAAAATCAAGTGAAAGTGCTGAAGTAAAAAAGTCAACATATTCAAATCTTTGAATCACATTAGTGAACTATACTATACACATCATATACGATATACATGAATTATACACATAAGAATTTACGCATAAACTATAATACACATAAGAGATTACATTCAAATTTATGATGAAAGTGTTTCATTGAAATACGCATCCAAAGTGTAGTAAGCTAGTAGCTCTTTAACTCTTTTTCTGATGTTTTTTTTCTGAATTCAGATTATTGATAGCCTGAGGCAGATGATTGAATTTTTTTTAGAGTTGTCAAAAAGTTATATCTTAACTTGCGTGGAGTTATGCTTAGGGAGCGATCGATATTACAAATCTGTCGGTAGAAAATCGATAATTTCTTATGTAGTTATTATTTAACTTCTTGCTTCTCCCAAAAGCCAAAGGGATTGAAGAAATTCAATAAGGTATCTCCCGAAATTAGGAGGGAGTATGGGCTCCCTCAAGAGATTAAAAATACGACACAACCCATTGATTAGATTTTAAACCTGCGATGATTCACAGTGTTTCATTCACAGTAAAGAAGTTTATGTTCACGTCCGGTTTAACCGGAAGCGATACGTCACTGACAACATTTCAGGTCGATTATTCATTATATATGACATTCAGTGTATATAACATTTTATTCAAATGGGAACATCGACAACTTCTGATGAACGGATTACCTAGGTGACAATCCCTGTATGTCAACAAAACATTCCAATACCCATTACATATAGCTAGTGGTTAATGAAGAGTTGCTGCGACGCCCATGGTTTGACTTGACAAGACAACAAATAAGTCGTAAACGGACGTAAACAAACATGATCGCCAAGTTAAGAGTGAATATAATACGGAATTCCAACCTGATTATCGAGTGCAAACGGATATATCCGACAATGCCCTTTTTTAACATTCGGGCTGAGATGTTTGTAAACAACGTCGGGTATGTTGCTTTCGAAAAAGAGACAGAAAAGCCCTCTCTATATCTTTTATTGCTGGGAGTGTCATGCCGCAAAATAGAACAACTGATAACTGTCATTAGCTTAAGGCCGGTTCATGTCCGCTCGAACTAGTAGGGCAAAGGTAAGTAATAACATTCGAAGAGTGCTGTACATGACAACGATCAAGTTATCATTTTGAAACAGTGGCGTACACAGTGGAAAGTTTATATCAGCAAGAGAGAATTTCTGATGTTATTGTATTAAAACAGAAAGGGTTTTCTAGTGCAAAATAAAATCCTCTTTGGACTATGTGCAATGATTAAGGAGTAGTGAGACAGCTCCTAAATACACATGCCAAAAAAAAACTGTATTTCATTCTTGCCTCATTTTTCAACTCCCTCATAATCCAGCCATTTTTTTTCAGTAAATGTTGGAGATAATCGCTTATCCTCATGTTGCATGAAAAACAAAGTATGCTATTTCAAGCTTGCACTTTACATTTGTGTATATTGTACTTTAGTCGGATCAATACTGGATTACGCATCTTTAGAATGGTCTCCCCATTTACCAAAAAAATTATATTGAAGAGGTTCACAAAAAGTTTTTCCGAATTGCTACCTACAAACTAGGATTGAATCATGGTGAGTAATACTAACAAGGAAGAATAATTTTTAGACATTTCCTCTCTTCATGAAATAATATCAGCTTAAAAGCCTAACACAGAAATTCCGAATCAAATCGGATTGATCAGATGGCAATGGACAAAAGAGTACATAATGGCTGGTAATACAAGGTAACGTCTGATGCCAGGCGATTTCCCAAACTTCTTCGGTACACTGGAAATTTTGTCTGAATCCAAATGATTATTCAATATTTGTTAAAACATTTCTCGTAAAATATTTTGCTTCGCAATGGGGTATATCGCTTTATACAGAGTTAGTCTAATGTATGGAACCGCCCATTTTTCTCAGTTGATAATTTGATATGAGTGTAATCGAAAAAAGATTCGGATAAAAGTTGAAGGGTATTTTACTCTGCACCTTTCTATGAATTCAACTATTTTTTAGATGTGCCGTTTCTTAAACGTCATATTTGGTATTGTTAGAAAGCTTGATTTTTTCTCATTTCAGTAGTACTGATATTATTTCAACTCTCTCGATAGGTACAATGTGTTTCGTATTTTTGTGCCCACCTCTGTAATTCACTTACCTATTGCTTGATTTGTTAAAAATTTTTCTTAATCATGAAATGTAGTCAGGTAGATATTTCGAGCTATAAGGCAATTTGATTCAGACAGTGGCGTATGTAAGTTTTTATAAAAAATATTTTTTATGTGCTACATTGATAGTTGTTTTATTGAAAAATTCCACTTACGATGTTAACAATTAACGCCTCCTAAAATGAGTAATGGTTATAGGATATTTTCAAAATTTACCTCAATGGATCAGCCATTCGAGGCATAAAAAATTTATTTCTAGGACTAATGTAAATGAAATATCCGCTCTACATATGTTGTCCTTCTTTTCATTAAAAAAATTGTAAGATGTGGAACTATTGAAACAAAAATTACTATTTTTATATTTTTCTCTCACCTTCTAGTTTCTATTTAGGAAAAATTCAGGATTAGGGCACTTCAATTATTCTGGAAGATTTTCTATTGACATTTTCCTATAGAAATATAACTAGAAATGTAAGCATATGATAAACTTATACGCCACTGTCTGGATCAAATGTCCATGTCGCTTAGAATATCCAATTGGCTACATTGAGAAAAATTTTGAAGAAATTAAGAAATGGGTACGTGAATTACGGAGGCGGACACAAAAACACAAAACTTACTGTACCTATCAAGAGAATTAGAATAATAATGGTACCACTAAAATGAGAAAAAAACAAGCTATCTGGCGATACCAAACATGACATATGGATGCATTAAAAAAAAATGTCGGTGACGTCACTTCTATCCCAATGGCATATCTAAAAAATATTCGAATTAATGAAAAGGTGCAGAGTAAAATACCCTCCAACTTTTATTCCAACTTTTTTTCGATAACCCTCATATTAACTGAGAAAAATGGGCGGGTCCATACATTTGACTAACTCTGTATAAGTTAGCTTTGCTATTGCAAGATGATATGAGAGAAAATGATTCAATTTTTTCTGTGAGGCACATTGAAAGGACTTCATCAGAAAGAGCAGCTCCAAGGATCAGCCAGTTTGGTTTGTCAAGAATTTTTATACCTGGCGCAATGAAACTGCATTTTGCAATAAGACCTTGATCTACGTTTTTCAAATGGAACAGTTTTAATTTCTGAAAATTCTAATCTAAATTTACTTCCTTTAATCTGCTGAAAATCTCGCGGAGATGATTCAACATATCCTCCACTGGATCCATCGTTTCTGTGAGGCACTTTGGAAGGACTTCATCAGAAAGAGGAGCTCCAAGGAGCAGCCAGTTTGGTTTGTCAAGAATTTTAATACCTGGCGCAATGAGATTGCATTTCGCAATTACATCTGGATCTACCATTTTAAAATGGAACAGTTCTAATTTTTGAAAATTCTAATCTAAATCTACTTCCTTCAATTTGCTGAAAATCGCGCAGAAATGATTCAACATATCCTCCACTGGATCCATTGTCCAAACACCAACAATTAAAATTTGTGTCAATAGATTTCGCTAGGTAGGATAGAGCAGGACCTATAGGATCTATAGGACCTATAGGATCTATAGGATCACATTGCTATATTATTACGTTTTTACTAGAATTCAAAAACTACTAATTTCATATCATTGATAGAAAAATGGATAAATGTATCAACCAAATTAATGTGTTTTTTGAATAAAATTTTAGAAAAATCTTTGAAATAGGATCCTGATTATCTCCCACATTTGAGCAAGATATTTCTTACTTTATATCTTTCTTTTTCAGTGATAGAAATGATGCTCCATAAATGATTGGACCATTGTGTTCCTCAAGATTTCCTGACAACATTAAAGTACACAAATCCTTTAGGGATAAAAAAACCTTTTCTCCTGAAAATCTAGAGCTGTGAGTGAGCAAATCCTAAAGATGGGAAGGCCTGAGGGAGTCCTAACCACCAGCAGAACCCAAAAACGAAATGCTCTGACTGCTTCGATGACTTCTTTATTCGAAATTTGAAGAAGTCATAGCTATAAAATGAGAACTTAAAATAATTGATTCATTCATTTTTCAGATGGCCCAAGAAAGTGCTAGGAATGGCACGTAAAAAGGTAAGACCTCGTTAATCCTTGGCTCGCACAAATTTCGACTTCTGAGGGCTGTCGTTCGTAGGGGGGCGACAGCTGGTTAACAGAAATAACAATTTTAACAATTCCGAAATTTCAATCAGAATATTTGACTGCACTATAACTCCAACGTCCAATATATATTAAAACTATGTCTCCAACACCCACAAGCCAGCTGACCCACATTCCTCTCGTTCAGAGAACGAATGTGCCAATCGGCTTTGCATGTTTGCAATTCGAGATGCAGCTGCATTTCTAATTGATTCCGCCTCGAATTTATTTTATTGTACGAGTATCTTATGCAAATCGATGATCAAAAATAACGTTATCCTCTGACTGATTTTTATACCGGGTGGCTCGGAAAATATGACTTCCTGAATGGTTCAATGGCACTGCAATTTTGATCAGTTGTGATAAAATTCCTGTAGATGGTAGATGTTCGACTCAAAAGTCTGAGAATTGTAAGCTATCCACATCATTTCAGTGTTCTACTCAAAAGTCCGAGAATTGTGAGCTATTCACACTAGGGAGAACTTAATTAATGACGCAATCTATGCTGACTTTAATAGTGTTACACTCCTAGTTGGAAAGGGGGCGTATTTGGTCTACTCAGCCTGATAAACCGTCAGATAGTGACAGATTTAGGTGCCCCATTTTCACATACAAGCCTCGAATAGGGTTGAAAAGTACATCGATGTTGAGTAAAATGGAGGAAAATTTATGAGTGGCTTCTGGGGAGAACATATGGAAAATTCGATTTTCCATGGAAAATTCGATTTTCCATATTTTCACCTAATCATTAATTAATATAACCTGGCTTCGGAATACCAAAGCCTTGAGTGTTGCAGGTGGCTAAAAGGTTAAAATGAGGGCGTAATCTTGTGAGGAAAAATCGAGATTTTAACAGAATTTCCCACACAAGCCCATCGAAACTACGAAAACCGACATCGTCACTAGACCGAAAAACATAATGGCTTGGATGGCGCGAATGGATAAGAAGATATTGTCGACGGAAAATTTAATGGAAATTCTTTTTGATTTTTCCATGTGATCTCCCCAGGAGCCACTCGTAAATTTCCATCCATTTTACTCGACATCGATGTACTTTTCAACCCTATTCGAGGCTTGTGCGAAAATGGGGCACCTAAATCTGTCACTATCTGACGGTCTATGAACAGACCCTTGCTCAGTGGAGATGGGGGTGGGTAAATACAAAATGAAACCAAGTATAGAGCGTAATCGAGGTGTATTTATTCGAAGTGGTAGTAACTGGGCCTTTTGGAACTAATACCGAGCTGGCAAAATGTCGTGAGAGCACAGGCTAATCACTAACGATATGAAGTTGGCAACAAGTGTCAATACTGTCATTGACTGTACTGCCAAACTCAAACGAGGCCAAATGCAACACTGGAGATGTGCAAAGAGACTAAACTAACAGGGGGGTTTAATAAGCTCTAGCCAATCAGAATCTTGTAGCATCAACGCTTCATAGTGACATACTTGGACATGTGTATAAAGTCGAACTCGAACCAAAAAACAAAACTGTCATCAGTAAGACTCATATACAAAGAGTGCGGAGTGCGCTAGTGCGTCACTGTTTATAGAGAATCGCGACCATGACATGTCCAACTACGTCACATTTCGTCACATTTCGTCACAAATGTTCTGTCTATAAGTGTCCCCATTATCTTTTGGGGATTAGACTCTCCTAGTCAATAACGTTTAATCTCTTTGGGAGCTGTGCTCTTGTAATAGTTATCTTGACATTAAATTAAACCATGACACTTATTTTATTGAAAAAGGCGATTATTTTTAACGCAAGGAATACTATCAGTCTATCAGTGACAATTTATCCGAAAGTTTACAGTGCGTAATCACATAAATATGCGTGAGCCTCTTTTTAATTTAAACACCGGTCGCAATAAAGCACCGAATCATGCAGAGTCCATACTTATACGCGGATGCAAAACTAGAATTTGAGTAAGCACCAGGCATACATAAATAGTAGTTATCCACAACCAAAAGCACAAGCTAATTAGTAAGAAAGCATAAAATTAATATTGCAAAAAACTAAAGGCATATCTGTGTGTCTCAAAAGTCTTCTTATGCCAGTCCCTTGGATATGTGTCAACTGAATATGTTTCCCCGATGATCCAGCCAACAGGAACTAGAGAAGAAACTCATGCCCATCAGAGCGCTTAAATGTTCAGCTCCAAAATAGCAAGCGAATAAGTGTGGCAAGTGTCTTCGATAGGGGTAACAGGGTGTCTTGAATATCAAAATAGAAAAGGCCTAGAATATATCAGTAGGTTTACATGTGACATTTAAAGGAGTAGAAGAGAAACGTACCTTGGATGGAAGGAGGCCTGAAGATTATAAAATCGCAGATAATGAGATTTTGCGTAATTTGGAAAGAAACTAGTAAATTTATTAACTTAATATGGAGCAGATGTGTTGAGGTAGTAAGAAACTGATGACTCTTTTGAAGTGGGTTGACATCTCATATCCTATACACTTGATCGGTCAATGTAGTATATATGGGTCCAGAATTTATTTGGTAGGAGCTTTCCAAGTACTTTCTTCCAAGTACTTTCTTCCAATTGAAGAACTCTTGTTCCATAATGACTTTTACAGTGTTCTTATTGACTTCAATTTGTCTCCTAGTTGAAACAACATAATTCGAACTAATTCAATAATTTGCCCCATTTCGATTATGTGCTTCGAGTTGCATTGCGAAATACTGCGAATCCGACAGAAAACGAATCTGATTGCGAACTAAGTTTCCGTGCGGATAAGTACGCAAATAAATCGTAGTCAAAACGAAGAAAACCGCGCTAGTTTGAACTTGTCTATTTACTGCAGTGAAAATAATAAGCTGCGAATCGTATGCGGTGCGATTATTCGTGGGTGTTGCGAATTTTCCGCGTTGGTTTGGGGGAGCCTTTATACAGCAATTTGTGAATACCAAAATGACACAATAACAGTTTTAGGTTTTGAGATTTTGTAAAGACAGACTTCAAAACCCCTTGTAAATTCATTTCCGTTCGTTACGTGCTGGAATCCTTGCTGACATGTATTTGTTATTAATAGCCGTATCTTGTTGCCACTTCAGTCGGGATCAATCAAACCACAAAAATGCAATATTACAAACGTGCATTAGATGCATAAACATGCGTTATTGTTGTTGTTATTTCCGTCTACTATAGTACATTTCAACAAAGAGCCCCACCTACGAGTGTTGGCTGGGTAAAAATAGATCAGTAAAATGTTAATACTCTAAGGGCCGGTTTCATTGATAAGGAAAAATTATTATAATGATTAGCTAACGTCAAGTTAAATTTGAAGTTACGTTAAATATCAAATTCGTTGCATGAAACATGCTCCAAGTTATTAACAATCTCATTTACTAATGTCGGAAAAGATCTGGCAGCAACGCTCGATTCTTGCCTTGTTTATGGTAATTTTTTCTTTTATAGGTTAGGATGACTCGTATTTTCATTCAAAAGATTCAAAAGCTGTGGTTTTGTTTTATTCAATTATATTATTCTTCTGCGATAAATAACAGTGACTAAAAACTATACTATTATTGAATATTTTGGAATCGTGAGTAGGTAAAGATTTCAGTGAAATTATTTTGATATGGGAACCGATTATTCTTTTAATTTTTTTTCAGAAACGCAGATATTGGTGAAATGCAAAAGATCGGACGACACATTCATTAAAAAAAAAATAAGAAATATAGATAAGAATACAAAATGACTTAATAGCTCCTCAAGCGGATCAGCAGAGTGGAAGCAATTACAATTTTTTTGGGATAATTTGCAGATGAAAATGTGAGTAATAACTCATGAGATTGAGACTAAAATCAACTGGTTGACTACCACGTGTTTCCTTGAGGATACACAAGGCGTTGCCATGTAAGGCCATGGGTATAACTGAGGTGTAACATTTGTTTTCATTTTTATTTGAAAATGTAATAAAGCTCAGTTATGCTTGGAAACATGTTTTTTCCTAAATTTTTTTGTTGCATTTCTGCATTCATTTGGGCATTAAATTAGCGTAGTGGGAGCCACGTGTGTCCTCAAGGATACCTACACGTCTTATATTACATGTGGATTTCTGTAACCCTAAAGGTATTAGCACATAGATGGCGAATGTTAGCACGGCTGATTTAGTCTAGTTCTGAAATGTGTCTTAGTTGTTAAGTTCTCAACTGTGAACGGGTACAAAATCCTTATTTATGTGTTTGAATCCATTCAATAACTGAATATTTTTGATAGTAATATATAATATAAAGACAGATGAAGTGTATGTCTGTAGTATTTTTTGGAAACGCAGTAAACGTTAGTTTCACTTAAAATTGGATGTTCACTAAATACATTCATAACATAGTAGGAATGAATCAATTATGTTTTTTGTTTTTATTTCCAATTTTTTGAGATTCTCTGGGGGTACAATCGTGGCAAATGCGCACTTACTTTATAATATAACAACAAGAAACGAAGAGATAAAATCACAGAATTCAGAATAAAAATATTACGTGAAATCATTAAAAAATATCCTCGACAATTAAAGTAACCAAGTTTCGCAACCAATCACAGCTACGAATGTTTCAAAATCGGCAATCGACCAGTAGGTTCTCAAAATGATAGGAAACTTTCCTAAAACAACAAAAAGTCGTTGTACAGAATCTTATAAGGTCTATGATCGGAAAGGTACTATTGTGGATGGAAAACTCAAGTTTGCCACGCAGACTCGAAGAATATGTTCCGTGTGTACTGATATGTTGTCGGAGGCCATCAGTATTCGACTACCATTTGAAACGGAAGAAAAAGCGCATCTTGTAGGTTACACAGGCCTTCGACTAAACTATGAACGTGTACCTTGAGGATACACATGGCCTCACATGGCAACACCCTGTGTATTCTCAAGTAAGCACGTGGCGCCCAAATGTAACACCTCAAATTTACTCGTGGCGGTCAACGTGATGAAGTATCGGTTCCCTGCAGTTATTTGTGATTCGGTTCTTATTCTCAAAACTTGAAATAACACGAAAAATCGAAAAAACTGTAATATTCCTACATGGGTATCAAACATATTGGTAATATACACATATGTTTTCAGAAATCAAAAAAGATGAAATTTCCAATGCTGGCTTCTTAGAAGAGAGTCTAGAGGATGCCAAAAGAAAGGCGGAAATTGATGAAGTAAGTATAATTTCAGATTATGTTTGTGTAGTGAATACCTACAGTTTGTGGACTCTTTTCATTATTTGTTTTCATGACAAATCTAACGTTTTCACAAAGTTTCATCAACGGACCAATTTTTAATTCTTTTTGTTATAGGTAGTACTTCTCTACCTGAGGAAACTGTGAGATCATCTTCAAGTCCACATTCAAATCGTTCACGTTCCTTTCCCGATTTTTTTGCTTATTGGAGCTTTGGAAAAGAAAGCGGTATAAAGAGTACTATTATCCGAAAGGCTGCTCCGAGGAGGTAACAACTTCTTTCAGTAGGTGTACATCTCAGAATTTTCAGTATATCAGTACACCCATTATCAATACAAGTATCTCTTCAGTACTTGATTCAGTACCTCAGTCTTACGAAAATATTTTCGGTCCAAATATCAGTACTTCAATCTACATTACATATTTTCAGTACCCCTTTAAGTATCCAATTAACTTTTTTCAGTACATTCAGTACCCCATCCATTACTTCAGTGTTTGATTCAGTACTTCTCAGTACCTTATCCAGTCATTTCAGTATTAGCCGTGAATTGTTGCCGCTTTAAATTCGGTTACGTTCGAGGTTACACTCGATAAAATTCGTTTTTAGTCTTTCGACCCTACCAAAGGAAAAAAAATTGAAATAAAAAAAGTACATTGTGTTGGATGTTGGATAACAAAAACTCCAGGCTTACTAAGGATCGATTGGTTCTGGTGCGAGGTAAAAAAATCAAAGAAACGGAAGTTCCTGATACACCCGAGACTACAACTGACAAGAAACGTCGGAAAAAACGACTCCAAAATTCTTCCGAATTACTTTCACCTCCTGTTCCAATTCTGGGTGAGAACTGTAATATCGAGCATGTGAAAATTACTACGCTGTTGCATACAACGAAGGATGGTATATCGGAAGAATTTTGAATGTCGAGGAGAAAGGTACAGAAATTAAATTTCTCAAATTAGATTTAAATAGATATGTCTGGCCATCTAAACTAGATATTGAATTTGTAGAAAAAATGTTCATTTTTGAGGGATATTGGTCCCTCAAAAATGAACATTCTGCAAGATTCGCACCCATTTAATATTACAAAGGCAGTCGCCAATAATATATATAAATAAGAAATATAAAATTTGGAAAAAATCCTTATTTTTATCGACAATTTAGTTAATTATTATTATTATATAAAAGTCCGTCGCCCCCCGTAACTTCTTCATTTTCCATATTACATATTGTTGGGTTTCATTCGATCTCTTTAATGGTTTGAGTTTCATTCATACAGAGTGTCTCAAAAAAGCACAGCGACTTAGAAGTTCCTTTTTTTAAATGGGACAACCTGTATTTCATTGCATTATTAGATTCTACGTTGAATTCTGTTTGATTAATGGTTTTATATCAAAGAAGTTGATAGTTTTGGAATTATGAAGAATTGTAAATTATTATTTCGACTACTTTTGCTCCAGTTCAGTGAGAAAATCGTAACAAATGGATCACAATGTATTCCACTTTCCTATTCTAACTTTTTGAAAGCTATCCAATGTTGCAAACTGCTGATGTGCACCATGTGTAACTTACCTCGTCGTACCATTTACAATTCTTACAGCCGTATGCATAGTCAATTTCAGCGACTCGCCAGAGTTTCGCCGCTCGCTACACAAGAACTATAATACACAGTCGAGCTCCAAAAAAGTGGTACATCGCCAGCGTTTCGCCAAAATGTGACTTATCGCATAGTTGACACTTTTTTGGAGCTCGACTGTGCATTATAATCCTTGTGTAGCGAACGGCGAAACTCTGGCGAGTCGCTGGCGATTGACTATGCATACGGCTGTTAGAGTTGTTGAATCTCACGGAAAACTAGTACAAATGAAGTTGAAACATTTTATTAATAAATAAGGTAGTCCATGAATACAGATCAAGAATCATTAAAAACTGAAGAGATATTTTAATTTATAACTAAATTTATAATTAAAAGATGTTCAACATGTCCACCCTGCATTTCTTGGCACATAAATAGTCGGGTTGTAAACTCTTCCCTAACATTAAACAAGGTTTGAGGTGTAAAATTCATGTGAGTTTTGCATAACAATCTCATCGATACTGGGACTTATTGTGTCTTGCAGCATTTAGTGGTATCTGAGACCATTTAAATTTTCTTCCAAGAATATGGGACGTACAATGTGGTCACCTAAAATACCAGCCCAAACATTGATTTTCTGGGGAAAATTGAGTATGCCACTCGCGGAATTCATGGGGATACTCATCACTCCAATATCTACAATTCTGGGTATTCACATTTCCGTATAGGTAAAAAGTGCTTTCATCACTACAGCAGATGTGTTGCAAATAAAGTTGATTGGCAACAATTCTTTCTGCCATGGTCTCGCAAAATTCAAGTCGCCGATCCGGATCATCTTCAACCAATTGGTGCAAAATTTTTATTTCATAATGGTGGATTTTTTTTTAACCCTCTTGACTGATGTTTTAGAAACATCACATGTCTCAGCTACTTGCTTAGTTGATTGTTGCGGGTTATTTACCATTTCGGCTAGTAATTATTTTCGGCCTACCAGATCTCGGAGCATCTTTCACGGTGCCAGTTTGGTTAAATTTTGCCACTAATTTCTGCAGATATTTACGACACATCGGACGTACGTACCGGAAACCGTTCATTGAAAATGAACTGCTACAACTTTGCCTGCTACTGAACGAGCCATATTAATCAACAAGAGAAATTTTAAAAAAATTTAAAACCCTACCAAATATCAATGACATTTGGCAAAAACAGATAAGAGTTTTTTTACGTTGTCATGAATAAAATAAACGCGCCTAGCGTACATAGCCTACCTCATTAATTTATTCGTGAACTGGTGCAAAAGTAATCGAAATAATTATTTACAGGTGTTCATAATTCCAAAACTATTAACTTTTTTGATAGAAAACCACTCATCAAACTTGTTCAAAATTTAACGTAGAATCTAATAATGAGATGAAATACGGGGTGTTCCATTTAAAAAAATAAACTTCTAAGTCGCTGGGCTTTTTTGAGACACTCTGTATGGATGAAACTTAAACCATTAAAGGGATCGAATAAAACCCTACAACTTATGTTTTTAACATTTTTTTGTAATAAGTAGAATGAAGAAGTTACAGGGGGGGCGCTACGGACTTTTGGTCCTCACTGTATATTTTTATTTCATTTGATGTATAATTGATGATCTCTATAGTCTCATTTGTTTTTGTTACATCAGAAATATGTATATCCAATAAATAGATATTGTTTTTCAAAGTTTATCTTTTTTATCCTTCCACTAACCAATTTCACCATTTTTTCGTAGTTATACAGTGGGTAATGATATTTTCGAAAACCCAGTAAATGTTTTGATATTAAAAAGTATTCAGATTATATACGATTCCAGTACTGCAGAACCAATTTCAGTCTTTCAGTATTCACTTTAAGTCTTTCAGTACTCATTTCAGTATTTCTGTATACGTTTCAGCTTATCATTACCTCATTCAGTCTTTCAGTACTTTATCAGTACCCCATTCAGTCTTTCAGTACTTTATAAGTACCTCACTCAGTCTTTCAATCCTTTTCAGTACCTCATTCAGTCTTTCAGTATTTTATCAGTACATGATATTTAATTATGGTGTACAAAATTCTGCCTAGTTGTTACCCCATCGGGCTGCTCACTAGGCCTAAGGTAGCTCCTAACAAATCATTCATGTAAAGAAGAAACAGTGTTCGTACTAGAACGGATCACTGCGGAACACCAGCATTTATATTTGTATCGGATGAAACTCCATCAACCACCACGTGGTAATGTCTGTCTCAGAGAAAGCTAGGAACAACACTGCAGGGGGAGGGGGTAAACCATAATATGGAAGAGTCCTTGGTGCAAAACGGCCAGGGTTTCACTATTTTTCAATATATAGCTGCCGTGACATGAGTTGCAGGCCACTAGGCCTGTTGAGAGCGGAGGTCAGCCGGGGTGGCAACCCCGGGTGAGACAAGGGGGCCCGACGAAGCCGGAACCAAGTTTAATTTTAATGACAGCTCACAATACTTAAAAATGTAGTATGACCAAGAATAAACATATGTAAATCTATACCAAAAGAATACATATCTATACCTATTTGTAGAAATAACGAGAACCCCCTCCTTACATTTCATTTGATTGTACTAAAAGAAACGAATTAGGTAGCACGGTATACTTGAGTAAAAACATAAGGCAATGAGTGCATGATTCATTCATGAATGTTCGTTCCTCTTTATTGGTAGATCATTGCATAGCATGTCGCAGACTCGTTGGTCAGTCAGTTTAGATGCTGTTAAGCCTTTTGCTGGACATATACCATTAGCGATTTGAAAACATTGAATCTTTTGGCAGAGATACAATCTGACTCAAAAGGTATTCAAAAATATATCAATTCTTTTGAATGCATCATTGTGGCATCTATTTGGCTTAAGGCTTTAACAAGTTTCAATTACCGTAACACCATTATACAAGCCAGAGAGTCAACGGTGGATGTTGAAGTAGAAAATGTAAAAAGTTAAATTCTCGACTTACTGAACTTACGTGACAGCTGGAACGGTATTTTAGAAGGATGCAAAGTAGTTGCCAGAAATCTTAATATACCAGAAACTTTTCCTGATAAGAGAAGACAAGCGGTTTTTCGATGAGTCTCGAGATGAAATAGCTGAAACACAATTTGAGCAAACTGTTTTTTGCGTCCTTCTTGTCAGCTTGATTGAAAACATGACCACACGTTTTGCTGCATTGGAAAAAATAGAAGAAAGATTTAGCTTTCTTTGGAAATACCTCACCCTTAATGAAGAAGAAATTGGCCTAAAAACAAGTTTTTGCAATTACTACAACGCGGATGTGTCTCAAGACTCAGTGGAAGAAATTGTCCACCTAAAAGCAATTCATAATGTGAACCTGGGTCAATATTATCTGCCACCACTAAAGTTATTAAATAAGCTTGTACAACTTAAAATTGAAGTGTTATTTCCGAATATTGTCATAGCTCTAAGAATTTACTGTACCATTCCAGTTAGTATGGCCGAAGGTGAACGATCATTTAGTGTCCTTGCGCGCATAAAAATGTACTACAATCTACAATGTGTCAGGATTGCGGTCCCGGGGCCCGTCTCAGCATTCGAAGGCCCTGCAGGCCACCATCAGTTGATCTCTAATAGCGGAAACCATATTGTCGACCATTCACAATTCCTGGGCGTTCTAGATATTCCATGATGTCCAGTTGATTACTTTTTCAAAATGATAGGTCTGTAGCTGCTACATAGAATCTTTTCCCATGTTCTGTGTACTCTTGGAATTTTCGAGCTGAACGGAAATATCCACAATCATAAGAGAGGTTGAATAATTTGCAAAGAACTAGTGTTATTTCGGGTACAAAAATTTTTGCTTTTTCCTGTGCGTTCGTCGCTAGAATTCCATCTTCCATGGTTAGGGGAGGAAATCAGCTGGTGGAAGTGAAATTTCTTCCCACAGCTTTGGTAAAAGACCAAAACGAACTGGACCCGGTAGGACACTCGAAGAAAAATAAATTTGACAAAAAATCGATCTAAATCGAAATAAGAATATACAAAAGAGTTTCAAAACCGAATTATTGAAAAATGCTGTTTTTTTAATTCATTCAATGCTTTTTGAGTAGGTATTTTCCGACCAAAACTTTCAGTATCGCAAAAACGACTTCACCTTTTCCAGTTGTATTTCAGAAAGGGTCAAGTTTATTTCAGAAAGCCTCAATTGAATTTCAGAATAGGTACTTATATTTCGAAAAATATCAATTTTAGAATAGTGAGTTGATTTTCAGAAAGCGACAATTGATTTTCAGAATGGTGAGTTGAGTTTCAGAAAGTTTAAGGTGAATTTCAGAAAATTTAATTTGATTTCAGAATAGTGACTTGAATTTCAGAAAGTTTAAGATGAATATCAGAAAAGTCAATTCGATGTCAGAAGTATCAATTGTATTTCAGAGTAATCAACTTGATTTCAGAAACCATCACTTGAATATCAGAATAGTCAACTATATTTCAGAAAATGTCATATGTATTTCAGAAAGAGTCATTTGTATTGCGGAATTCATCAATATCAATCACTCTATAAGGAATTCAAATGATTTTTTCTGAAATTTTTCTTACTTTTTCTAAAATTGAAAATCTATATAGGTAGATACATTCATCAACTGACGTTTTATTAGTTATAACACAGACAACAACAAAATACTACATTAATTATAAATACATCGAATATCATCCGCTCATATGTTTTTTCTGTAACGATGATTCTGTGTCCTAACGATTTGTGACACATCAAGCGAATTTAACGCCCAACATGCATATATGGTATAGTTGAATGTTGTGCTGCGCGTGCACAATCTCCTCCTGCGATAGAGTTCCTTGCATCATCAATAACTTGTTCGAGATAAGTTATAGAACAGAAATCTCTGTTTTATAACTCCAGGTCCTGCTACCGGCGGAATCCCAAGATGATTTTTCACATATAAATAAAGAAATCTGCATTGTTCACAATAATAGGCCAATCAACAGGGCTATCAACCTCAACTTAAATTGCTCATCCGATAATTTTTTTTTAAATTGTAGAATTACATACTTCTGAGAAAAATTATCACCTCCAGGGGGAGTGGAACCCCCCCAAAAAACGCGTTGAAATTAATGTTTGAGATAATTTCGAAATATCTCAAAAAATTTACTTTAAATCAAAAAAATTATTTGATATTCAGAAAGAGCACAAATTTTTACAAAAAAACTATCCTTACCAAAATTTTGAGAATTCGCACGGTATTCTTGAAAAAAATTGTTGAAGTTATATGCTTTCGCAATGGGGCAGGTGTTGCGCCGGCTCCCGCCAACGTGCATTTTTTCAACCAGCGCGTGAAGTAAAGTTCTATAACTCCTCACATAAATGTTCAATTCGGATAATTCTTACGTCATTTTGAACATAAAGATCGCAGCTTTGTATTCTGATATTATTTATATTTATACGCTCAGTTGCCAGCTGCAAAATTGCAATTGAAAATCTTATAATATTAAAGTTCCTGACTTCGTGAAATAATGCTTGTGAGTACTGAAATAAAGTAATAATAAAAAAAAATAAAGCAAGTAAAGTGAACAGTTGAGGAATAATTCATTGTCTAATTGCATAACGTTTAACCGGTCCAAATAATGTTGTTTTTAAATACGAGTGTTTTCAATTCTTCGCATATTTTAGGTTACAAAATCTTGAGGGAGTTTATAAATTCAAATGCTAATAACTCGGAGATAAAAGCACGTATCAACATGAATGAAAAGCCAGTTTGCAGAAAAAACCCTGCTCTTATTGAAAATATTCATTCAAATTTGGTTACTTGTACAAATTTTAAATGCAATCCTGTCAATCTCTTAAGTAGTTAAAATAGAGGTTACTCGGCATTTGATCGCATTATTGTTTTATGGAAAGAAAAATAAAATCAGTCCATGATAGAATATGGGGATTCGAGACCGAGAAAGACAGTGCACCAAAGGAAACTGTCCCGAAGTGTACCTGCTTTAAACTCATTGAGATTCCAAAACCTGAAAAATATCGGCTTGGGACCTTGTCAATGCGGCAGCTAGCGCGCTGCTGTATACTATACAGTGAGCAGCAGTCAACGTTGCTCTATGTAAACGTCAGATAATATAAAAGTTCCTGTGCAGAAAACACTGGATACTGGGATAACATCGATAGTCGGAGACGAGGAAACATCTCTTAGTGCTTCGTCACTGTTATTAATTGAAAATGGTGAGTTTATTTTTGAAATATTTGACTCAGCTCTGTTTCAAAATATCCGGATTGTGAAGATGAAGACGAGTAGGCTGAAGATGCAGTAAATGATGAGTTGTATGAGTGAATAAATATATTTTCCTATACATTTCTTGATGGTGATTACTTGTGGATTCATTTCTCCATATCGTTTCTCGATATCATTGAAAAACACTCTCATATTTCGTTACCTCCGGTCCGCGTTTGATTTATACAATAAGTTGACATCTCTCGAATTTGCGAATAATTTTCATAACAATACTTCTAAATCTCAATAACGGCAGTTCTCAACGATTATTTACCCACATTTATATCTAAGAGTAGTAGTTTGAGAGTTTTTTCTCCCCCTTCCCTCTTACTCCACTGTCTCCGCGATGCGGGGGATATGCCCCGAATGCGGAGGCGGAAAAATCGTTTGTAATAATTTATACATATTATTTTTACAAATTTTGGCTCAGTTTCATTACTCAGGACTGACAATTTTACATATTCATAGAAAATACCCCAAAAAGACACGATTTCGGGAAGGGGTTGATGCCCCGGAAGGGGGTTTAATTGTTGAAAATAATTCGCCCCCAGAGCTGAAATGTCAAGAAAATACCTTCCAGAAAAAAGTTTTTATGATTTTGGGGGGGTTGCAACCCCCCCCCCCAGGGGGTGATATCTTTATTGCTAATTATTCAACCCTCCGTGACGACCGAATTGCAAAAAAGAAATCCGGCGGAGCAATTTAGGTTGAACTTTTATGAGAAAAATTGCTCTGTTTATTGGCCTATAAGCTCTTGTCAACAAAGAAACAATGTGTCCTGCCATACCAGGACGGTGCTCATTGCCATAATCCTATACAATAAGAATAATTGGGTTGAAAATCCATCAGAAAACTTTCCTGGCTAATACCACGACGAACGTTGAATTACATCCAATGAATTTCCGTGCAGAGTTCCTACAAGGCTATCTCTGCAATTGCTAGTTGCATGGAAATGTTATTGGAAACATTTGGACCACCTATAGATCGATTTCGGGGTGTTGCCCCTCATCTGCGGAGATAGCTCAAACGGAGAGCGCCGGTCACCGATACCTGGAGCCAAGCAACGCTAGGCGAGGTCGGGGTTTGGATGGGTGACCGACACGGACCTCCTTTCGAAATTCTCATCGGATCGTGCTAGGAATCGCACGTAAAAAGGTAAGACCTCGTTAATCCTTGGCTCGCACAAGTTTCGACTTTTGAGGGCTGCCGTTCGTAAGGGTACGACAGCTGGTTAACGGAAAAAACAATTTTAAACAACAATTTTGAAAACAATCAGTATAGGGTAGGTCTCTGCAGACAATAACTAATGTCTGCAACAAATGGTTCAATTAACAATTCATGTCAAGACAAGAGCTAAGACTGAGCTGGTAGTAGCTTTCACTAAACCACGAGCGCCATCTCTGCAGAGATCTAAACTACACCCCGAAATCGATCTATATCGGTGGTCCAACTGTTTCAATTAACATTTCCATGCAACTAGCAATTGCAGAGATAGCCTTGTAGGAACTCTGCACGGAAATTCATTGGATGTAATTCAACGTTCGTCGTGGTATTAGCCAGGAAAGTAGTTGTTTTCTGATGGATTTTCGACCCAATTATTCCTATTGTATAGGATTATGGCAATGACCACCGTCCTGGTATGGCACAACACCTTATTTCTTTGTTGACAAGTGCTTATTGTGAACAATGCAGATATCTTTATTTGTATTGGTGTTTCTAGTAATCACGCACCTTTGGGTATTGCTTTGGTTGAGAGGCAGAAGTTGAGATGGCGCTCGTGGTTTGGTGAAAGCTACACTACCAGCTCAGTCTTAGCTTTCGTCTTGACATGATTTGTTAACTGAACCATTTGTTGCAGACATTAGTTATTATCTGCAGAGACCTACCCCATACTGATGAGGAGCAACACAATTATTCCTATTGTATAGGATTATGGCAATGAGCACCGTCCTGTTATTGCAAGACACCTTGTTTCTGTTTTTCACATATATTTTAATTTTGGACCAAATCGTCTCTACTGGAGCAACGGCAAATACGGTGCTAGTCTCAATAGAGTTGCCGCCGTTGTTCTATTCATTCATTCATGCATGGAGCATTGTAACAGACTAAAACGAGATCAGCGAGTTGGTTACCTCCATTCTGTTATTGTATCATCAGCCAATCATATGCCAAATCTGCGGTGAAAGAACCCCTACGGCGATCCATTGCGACAATACCTGCAGCAGAAATTCCTAGGATTACATGTAAATTTGGATAGCTCAACACCAGCACGAGAACGTCCTCTTGTTCGCCGACAAAATAAATTGAAATTAGTTTGGTCAATCCAAACTATTTGTTTGTCTTGTTGAATATACGGATTCAATTGTCTCGCATATTGAGCCTTTCCGAAATATAGTTGACTATTCTGAAATTCAAATGACGCTTTCTGAAATACTACTGAAAAAGGTGTAGAACGAAATAAGATATTTTTCTAGCTTTGTATTTAGAAAAAATGCCCTACCCCAGGAAACCAATCAATCTCAGGAATTCTGGTAACAGCTCAAAAGAATTAAAAGCTTTGTATATAGATGAACTATATTGTGTTGAGTTGACTCGAGCCTTTTCAAAGGGCCACTCCGTATCGAAGTTACATCAGTTTTACATTAGCATTTCTTTCATTTCTAAAGCGCAACAAGAAATTGAAACCGAAAAGTTATCTCGATGAAACACATTATAGATGCAGCAATCAGAGCGTAAATCTGAAACAAGTAATCAATCCATCACTTTAACGGTAGACCAAAATGGGAGCCGACAGTCAGTACACCTATGAATACATTAACTTTGTACGTCGAGAAGTTTGGCAATAGTTTGGGCAATAGTTCATGACCCGAAACGAGTTTTTCATTTAATAGAGCTCGAGTTTCATAGTTGACGCATGACAAGCGCACGATCATGATGGATTGCCTTTTGTGTCTCCTTTTCCATTCAACTCATATTGGGTGTTACCGAACCATGATAGTTTCTAAGGTTAGACAGTTCGTTAACTACTGTGACCTTTCCGAATATAGAGGACAATCACAAGAATACCATACGATTCTGTTGACTCATTCGTCTCTGTATTTCTTCTTCTCTCTGTTCTTCTACTCAATTATAAAATAGAAAGTTTATTTCGATCGAATTGATGTAGAAAAAAATAATTTTATTGGTAAGCATTATTATTTAATAGCATCAGAAAAATGAAGGTCTGGACTGTTTCTACTAAATTATTACGAAATATTAAGAAATTTTAATATACTCTTTGAGTGTATCCCCTCCACTTTTCTGATCCACACGCCGCCTCTGAACATGAGATTACCTCTATTGTATTTCGAATGGACTTGGATTTGAAAAGTAATGTGTTGTCAAAAATGAGTAAGCGAGTTCAGCCACATATTGTCAACCTTGTAAATGGTCAAAAATACTCCACCACTGAAAACGCATTTTATTTATGCCTTTCGGTTTCCTAAATCATTTTACAATCCTAGAAATGTCCCCAGTTTGAAATTCCAAGTCATTTGGTAGAAAATTGATTAAAAGTGATTTTGAGATTAGTTCTGATAAAATATTGGCCGCCTGAAACATTTGCTGTTTTGCGACTGCAAAGTTTTAACAAATGTTATAATTAAATGAACGAAGCTTTATCGACTTTATCTATAAGTTATTATAACTTTGACAATATAATATATTTTCACTTTGAACAGATAAATCTGGCATCGGATTAGTTTGTGCTTGTTATTTTACCAAATTTGTATTCCCTACCTACATTATGAAAATTATTGAAAAAGTACCCAGTTTTTCTAAAAAAAAGTTTTGGTATTTCAATAAAAAACAAGCCGATTTTATTTAAATTTTTCAATATAAATCATGTTTCTCAGATGGTGTTATTTTAAAATTTTCAGACAATTTTTTTATTTCTTCTTTTTTTGACAAATAAAATAACAGCTAACATGGAACACGCTGGATAATATTGGGACTAACAGCATTGGGTATCTTTTTGATAAAATTTTATTTGATTTGATTTTGAGAATTAATCTTCCAGCGTTTACTCGTGACTTTGCAATTCTTTTCATTAGAAGGGGTGGTGTATAAAATTTCACATTAATTTCATCCAATAAATCTCTAATAGTGAATCCACGATCATCCATTTCCTGCAAGAGGTTCCTCAAATTGCATTGTTCTAACAGTTCTCTGTCAGAAACTGCTCCTTCTTACCCATTACTGTAATATATGATGGCACCACTTGGGCTAATTCCAACTAAAAACTTGGCAGTGTTGGAATGTTTATTACTGAAAAATGTGATTTCCTAAATTTAAGGTATTTTAAAAGATATAGTCCTGTCGAAAACAAAATGGTACTATTTTTAAACTTGTGCTGTCACAAAACATGTCTCTTCTTATACCAATCGTCTGGTGATATATGAACTGAAACAGATATCAGAGTTTTTTGATTTTACAAGAAATGAGAGAGTTCGTCAATGGTAAAACCACGCCTCCACCTAACTAGTGTCAAGCATAACTTATCTCGGTTCCATATATTTTTATGTTTGATCAATGGCTTCTTTTCTTTGACAGTTTCACTCCTGTAAAAAATTTGAAATATTATTCTTCTTTTAATAAATTTTCAAAACAAGATTTGCTTTGTAAAGTTGACGTAAAAGTAAAGTTGAATAAAAATGTATACACGACAACCCTGATTAATAGCAATCATAGGGCATATTTTTTATTCACCGGAGGATCTACCAATCCACTAACTTCGCCCTGATATTATGAGAATATAAGGACGAAGATGGTGGAACCATCGGTGAATATGAAACATGCCCATATACCGGGTGACACAGCAGACATGTAGCAGCCTGTAGTTTTTTTATTTGAAGAGATGAAGATTGGAAATTTGCAGAAGTTACGTAATCAATAATAGCGCTTCATTTGACTCTAACGTCAACTCTTTTCAACAACTTGTTTGATCGGCAGTAAGTTCAACTTCTTTTTTTAGAATGACACCCTGTATATTTATCCAGCCTATCTTATTTGTCTTGAAATTCTCTATTCAACCGTGTATCACAAAGTGGCATTCGTTTCTCGATTCGCAGATGAATTGCATTTCATTGAAAAACATCAAGTTGGCTGTTACCCGAATTCGATAATCTTTCTATGCTTGGTAGGCTTGGAAATCCAAAGAGTATTAGTTAAACGATATAATTTCAGTTTTTTCTATACCTGATCACTTCCTACAGATTGTCAATAATTTCTTCAATAAAAAGAAAAAACATCTGAAAATAACTCACGATATTGCGAAAATTGAGATAGGAACATGTATTTTTCAATTTGGATACTTGTGAAGGAACTATCTGTCTTTCTCTTTGGCTATTTAGCCACATCATGATCTTTCCATTTTGAAACATATAATTAAAATTGTTCCCCTGATCCACCAATTCACAAGTCTATTAGTCTAGATATTTGCAATAATATTTTGCCTAGTAGGCGGTGTGTACACAGAATGTTTTGTGTTTGACAGGTAAACATCATTTGATTGAACTGATTATCTCCGTCAGTTTTATGCTGATTAAAATTGCATCGTTTAATTAGATACTAAATATGTATTCAAAGAATAAAAAGGCTGATATGTTGTTGATATTCGGAGAGTGCAAGAGAAATTGTAGACAGGCTAAACAATTTTAAGTCGAAAGATTTCCGGAAAGACGCCATCCGCCTAATAATTATTTCGCTAGAGTAGAAGAGCACTTCAGAAGAGAACCGGAAAATCAAAACAATCTCCAATACATTGTCGACGAGGAAATGGAAGTAAACGTTTTGGCCATAGTACATGTAGATCCGACGATATCACTGAGACAAATTTTGAACGAAATCGGCGTGAATCGAGAGACCGCTAGAAGAGTATTGAAAAGAACTGTTCTTCTACTCTAGCGAAATAATTATCAGGTGGATGGCGTCTTTCCGGAAATCTTTCGACAAACAATTATTCAGCCTGTCTACAATTTCTCTTGCACTCTCCGAATATCAACAACATATCAACCTTTTCGTTCTTTTAATACATATTTAGTATCTAATTAAACGATGCAATTTCAATCAGCATAAAACTGACGGAGATAATCATTGCAATCAAATGATGTTTACCTGTCAAACACAAAACATTTTGTGTACACCGCCTACTAGGAGATTGTATTATTTCAAATATCTAGACTAATAGACTTGTGAATTGGTGGATAAGGGGAACAATTTTAATTTTATGTTTCCAAATGGAAAGATCATGATATGGCTACATGGCCAAAGAGAAAGGCAGATAGTTTATTCACAAGTAGCCAAATTGAAAAAAATATGTTCTTATCTCAGTTTTCGAAATATCGTGAGTTATTTTCAGATGTTTTTTCTTTTTATTAAAGAAATTATTGACAATCTGTAGGAAGTGATCAGATGGAAAAACTGAAATTATATCGTTTAACTAATACTCTTTGGATTTCCAAGCCTACCAAGCATCGAAAGATTATCGAATGCGGGTAACAGCCAAGTTGATGTTTTTCAATAAAATGCAAGTCATCTGCGAATTGAGAAACGAATGCCACTTTGTGATACACGGTTGAATTTCAAGACAAATAAGATAGGCTAGATAAATATACAGGGTGTCATTCAAAAAAAAGAAGTTGGAGTTTCTGCCGATCAAACAGGTAGTTGAAAAAAGTTGTCGTTAGATTCAAATGAAGCGCTATCATTGATTACGTAACTTCTGCAAATTTCAAATTTTTATCTCTTCAAATAAAAAAACTACAGGCTGCTACATGTCTGCTGTGTCACCCGTTAATATGATGTCAGCTAATCATTGAATCAAATTATCAACTTATATGAAAGATGAAAATTTGCAAACACCAAAATCGTTCGAGTCAGGTACAGAATCAGTCCCAAACTGGTCTAAACGGAAGCAGAAAAGAGAATTGTTTTGGATTGCTACAGACCTGGAAAAACAACCTGTTGCAGTACAAAAGGTTTGTTTATTCAGTTGTATCAGTTGAAAAGTGAAATATCATCAAGGATTTTTGGAGCATCAATCCAGCAAATAAAGCTCAAAAAATGGCAAAATCCCGCAATTTTTTCGTCCTGCATCAATTTGCATAAAAATTTGGAATTAGCCTCATCTTACCCTCTACTTCAAATTCTATACTATGCCTATGGGCGCTGTTTATTTCTTAGGGGTTAAAACTACCCCTAATTGTCAAAACTTATAAAATAATATTTTTAAGCTAAAGATGGGTGAAATTTAGTTTGGAATAGTTGAATAATGAATGTTTTATGCTTTGAAACACAATTTCAAAATATTTCAACCATTAAAAATCAACCATTGTTAGAGATTAATGTAAAAAAATAGTAACCCTAAAATGAGTAATTAAATAAGCTACAATTCTATGCTCCAGCATTGTTTGCGTATCTCCAGTATTTTTGAAGTTATTTTGAAGAAAAGGGCATTTTTTACGAAATTGCAGAAAATCGTTTTTCATTTTAAGTTCGAATTTTTCAAAAATGGGGCAATTCAAATTGGTCACTCCTAGGATCTATGATTATTAATACATAAATAAAGAGAATCGCAGAAGGTCGACGATCAATCTTAAGTAGGGTGGTGATTAGGGGGTTGTTTTCAATGATTTGTTTGTAGAAAAATGTAGGGACCGACCTTATTTTCATCGTAACTCGCTTAATTTTGATGCTACCGACTTCTGTTTTTTTTTAAAGGAAGCTCTTTTTCTGTAAGTACTTGGAAGACACTTCCACAAGTCTTCCTCGTAAAATTCACAGTTTTATCGCTATTTGACTCTAAATCTCTCAAATTTTGCATTTAACGAACAAAAGCTAACCATTAACAAG
Organism: Chrysolina oricalcia; assembly: GCA_944452925.2. Lineage (NCBI taxonomy): Eukaryota > Metazoa > Arthropoda > Insecta > Coleoptera > Chrysomelidae > Chrysolina > Chrysolina oricalcia. The sequence continues at coordinate 36,022,391 of OX101811.2, forward strand.
CCGTAGCTTGGTCCGTATTTATCGTACAGGAATTTGTTTGTTTTTTATAGACTACAATTTTGCTACCCACAGCTTTTTTGATTAAATAAATGTTTTTCGAGTTATTCGCGAAAAAACGATTAAAAACGTTGAATTTTTCGTCGAAAAACTGTTACTTTCAATTGCGAATGACTTGAAATACATAGTTTTCAAAAAAATCGATTCCTGTGGTTCAAATGTAATAAAAAAATTCACCCACGAGATGGGGTGGCCATCACCCACAGGATGAAAGCGCCCCTCAGCATGATATAGATTTTGATCCTTGGGCTATGCCCTACCTACCATCAACATTTCAAGTAAATGGATGTGGGACGAAAAATATATGAGCCAAAGTGCTTCATTTCCTGAACTACAAAGTAACCGCTGATTTCGGTCCAGAACACCCTAAAATCGCCAGTTCTTAAACCTTGAATCATAAAAATATTCAGGTTGCCATCTGTATGGCTGGCAAAATTATTAAATTTCATTCATACGTAGTGTTTAGATGATTTAAAAAAATTCTTCTGTAGTACCAAAAAATGTTACAATCAATGCTGTAGAAAATAAAGAAATGACCACTTACATAATTCGGGTAAACCTATTAGGGATTTTTTTATCACCGAGCCAACACCAGAACCTGGTTCAAAACACCGTAAAGCTCCCAGATTTCATTGTCCGAATCGTGAAATTATATACGATGTCATCCGCAAGTGTCGTTTAATTCCTATAATATTTTATTGTAGATTTAATTAATATAGCCTTTCTGCTTTTGCTTTGTTTTTTTGGTTCTTACAAAGTTCTGATTATCACACGATTTTTCCTTCCGAATATCTAATTTTACCAAGGATCGTTTTTTCACCGAACTGTAAAGCTTCGGAACTCTTTGACTAGAGAAATTTAATAGAGTATAAATAATATATTCCGATGAAATGGTAAAAATAAAATAAAATTTCTCCACTTCTTTCATTTCCAACCATTATTCAACACCCGCATATTTTCTCTGAAAGGAAGGCTGTGAAAAGTGCAGCCGATGCTGGCATCGATCATATTCCTCCTCGAATATCTTTCAAACATCGTTTTAGAAGCAACATGTTAAAGCCATGTCAGAAACGTCACTATCATCACGATATCGAGTATTACGATCGCTGGTGTCAAGAATTTGATACGACATTAGTGTGAACGCTTTGTACATACATATACACATGTTTCTTAGATCGTCTATCGGATACAGCAGTCACCCAAGACAAGATTAGCGTTTCTGTCTTCAGTGTCGAAGGATAGTTTTTCTATACTAGTTATCATCATCGACGATGATGATTGGCAATAATTAATTGAGTTACAGGGAGCTAATCTATCGATGCATTTCAAGCAAATAGAAGTTTAAGAACTACTCACTAGTATCCACCCCAAATATCTTAGTGAGGGAGAAAAATGAGAGAAAATCGCTAAGTGACATGCAGAAATAACTGTACTAACGAAAGTAGTCTTTAATCCCTATCGAATGAATAGAGGAAAATCTACATATGCATTAAGTACTAAGTGAACAAATTAAAAAGACCAAAAACATATATTTCCGCCTACCTCTATCCAAGGTATACATTTCCTGGCCTCATTGTAGGGAACAAAGTCGTACTTTTTCTCCCTAGAGAGGAAAAGTACTTTTCTTCCCTAGGGAGGAAAAGTAAAAGTGACGTCATGGTACGTCATCAATGAAATAACTTACACGGCATTGACGATCTAAACTATATTCTATTATATTATAAGTATAAATTTTACCGTTTATTCACCCTTTATTTTGCAAAATGATAGAAATCAGTAAATTGTTTTTTTTTTATTTAACGATTTTTATAATAAAAATTTAATTTCAATTCATAGATTCATCCGGTTTTCGAATTTAGGACTGAAATATTATAGCATGACAGATTAACAGTTTCAAAGTGTGTTACGCTATAATATATCTACAAAATATAAAATAATATTTAAAAAATGAGCGATTCAAGCGAATTTAAAGGTATAAATAATACACCACCGGATATTTTGGAACAAGTTAATGCAACAGTACAATCTCTAATACCCCAAAAATCTAAAGAAAAATACGAAAAACAGTATTTACATTTCAAGCAATGGGCCGAAGGACAGCATATTCGTACTTACTCAGAAAATGTTATTTTAGGGTATTTTTCGCTATTAGCAAATACATTGAAAGTCTCTACATTGTGGTCCAAGTCTTCGGTGCTACGTACCGAAATAAAAGAAAATGTGGATATCAACTACCCAAAATTACTTGCTTTCTTGAAAAGACAAAACCAGGGATATAAACCTAATAAGGCAAAAATCTTCTCATATATGTTTACTAGAAACCCTTGATGTTAATTATTTATTAATGAAGGTAATATATTTTCAAGAAATAAATATATTAAGAAATTAAAAGTGAAACGTTATAATAAAGCTACAACAATACGCTATGTTCATGATTTCGCAGAAAATGTCTGTGAGGTCCCGGTAGCGCAACGAGTTAGTGCACCGCTCAATGTGCGAAACACATGAAGTAAGTGACCAACTTTCAATATCTTTGTGCAATGATTTTGGGAAATGAGTACCAAATCCAAATCCAAAAAAATTTATTAATTAAATTTACAATATAAAAAGTGCACATATGAGGATATATTGAAAATTTCTTAGCCTGCTATAGGACCAAAAAAATTTCAATGTCAAAATATTTTATTACTCAACATATTCTCCTCTTAATTGGATACATTTATTACAGCGAACCTGCAACGTCTCTAGACCTTTCAAAAAAAAAAAATTTCTTCTTGCTCTGCAAACCAGACCTCCGCAGCTTTTATTTCCTCCTCGTTGGAAGGAAATTTACGACCTTTTAAACTTTTTTTCAGTTGAGGAAAGACATGATAGTCGGACGGAGCCAAATCTGGTGAATAAGGGGGGTGTTCTAGTAATTTAAACCCTAAATCACGAATTTTTTGCATGGCAACATGAGATTTGTGTGCAGGGGCGTTGTCCTGCAAGAACAAAACACATTTGGATAGCTTTCCGCGACATTTCTCTTTAATTTTTTCCCGTAGAGTAGTCAGTAATGTCGAATAGTAATCTCCAGTTATTGTTCTACCCTCATCCAAAAAATCAATCATGATTACTCCATGGCAATCCCAAAAAACTGAAGCAAGAACTTTTCCAGCAGATTTTTGGACACGAAACTTCTTAGGTCTTGGAGAACCGGAGTGTCGCTATTCCTTCGATTGTTGCTTTGTTTCTGGATCGTAGAAATGTACCCAAGTCTCATCCATAGTAACAATTCGGTTTAAGAAGTCTACATCGTTTTCAAATCGAGCACAGATCGAACGCGATGCTACTACCCTTGCACGCTTTTGGTCAACATTCAAACATTTGGGGATCCATTTTGCAGCAATTTTACTCATGTCCAAATTGACGTGAAATATATGATGAACGCGTTCGTATGAAATATTCAGTGCTTCACATATCCGTTTTAGCCCAATTCGACGGTCTGTTAAAATCATGTCATGAACTGCATCGATATTTTCGGGGACTGACACAGAAACTGGCCTTCCCGATCTGTCATCATCTTCAATGGAAAATTTACCTCTTTTGAAGCTTGCAGTCCAATTTTTCACGGTCGCATACGAAGGACATTGATCACCAAGGGTATTAAGCATATCTTCGTAAATCTGCTTACCTCTTAACCTTTTAAATTCCAATTTTTCGATTTTCACAATTTCGGTGGACATATTTTTCTTTTAATTTATTGCGTAACTCTGGTTTACTTTTTTGACATCAAACTTTACACTGACACTTCTAATAAGTTATTGTTCGTTGCTATGGTAACGCAATATTTTGTATATGCAGGGAACTGGTCTAGGCTAACTAAATATTAATACATCCTCGTATACAACAAATTATAAATACGATACAGTTAAAACTATCTGATATCGCCACAGGGTAGAGGTAAAGGAGGGAATTTCGACTGCTCCGGAGTTGGGGTTTTATTCTGCCCTTCTGGGGCTTCCAGCGGGCGGGCAAACCTATCCTCGCCTGTCCTGGGACAGGCCCCACGGTGTTGTGTGGACGGGATTCGTAGTATGTGGTTAGTCTCTGCTTAGATGGTTCCTGCCTCCTCCAAGTTATGCAGGTGAATTTATATGTTATTTTTAAGACATTAGGCAATCAGAGTTTCCTTCGTGGGCTTTCGAGGGGTTCCTGGTTAAAAATAGCGAAAAAACCGGGTTGCGTTCATCGTGTCTGGTTTCATCTTCTGGGTTTTCCTGAAAAATATCCAGTGCTTGGTATAGGAAGCCATCATGCTTCCACCTCACATTGTGGTGGGCTCTCACCGCTGTTATGTTCCTAGTCAGAGGGCTCTCCAGGATGAAATACCTGTAGAATTTTTCCGACAGAGATTTAATGCGATCTTCCAGGGTCGAGATGTTGGCCAGCTCTCGCATATCCACCAGCCGAATATACCTGTCACTGTTTGTGACGATTCGGAGTACTTTGCTTTGCATCCTCTCCAGTCTCCTCAACATTTGAGTCTTGAAGAGGCTGCAGAACACTGGACAGGCGTAGGTCATTGCTGGCCTGATATAACCTGTTTATAAATTAAGGCCTTATTGTCTTGACTCAACTTGGCCGTTCTGGCGATGAGCAGATAGGTCCTTCTGACCGCTGGTGCTCCTCGATGAATTGCCAACTTGAGGTGATTATTCAATGTTAGACGCCTGTTCAGTTGCACTCCAAGGTACAGTTGCGGCCAATAAAAAATGGGATAACTCTTATAGCAGATTTTTGTTTATTTCTAGCTACTTGAATTTGTGTTATGAATATGTCACATGGCAACATTGAATATTTGACATCTATCAAACAATTCCAAATTAGGAAGTAATCATGCCGCATATACATGCAGTGACGAAAGGTGGAATAATCGCAAAAATAGACAACTGTCCTTTTTTTTTGGCCGCAACCGTACCTCACTGAGTCCGACTCGTCATTCCGTTTGTCCAGAATCATGATCCCCCCCCCCACGGATCTCCAGGTTGTTGTATCTCCGTGAGAAGTACACTAGTTCTGTCTCATCCGGATTCAGCACTATCTTGTTGCTCGCCACGGTATGACTAATTCCTCTAAGTGCGTTCACACACACTGCGTGGCTGCTTCGCTACTCAGCGCTTGTGCATGTATTGCAGTGTCGTCTGCATAGACAGCCGTGCTAGTTTGATTGGACATAGGAAAGTCATACGTATGTAGCGAGTACAAGAGTGGGGACACGACCGAACCCTGTGGCAAACCTGCGTTGACTGGTCTCAATGCGGAACTGACGTCGTTGACTCTCACCCTGAAGGACCTTCCGACTAGGTACGATTCGAGCAGTTTTACCATGTGGGCTGGTATGCCTGCTCGCAACATCTTTATCATAAACCCCTCTGTCCAGACGGTGTCGAACGCTTTCTTGATCTCCAACAGGATCATAACAGTGTTGAGGCCTTGCTGGAAGCCCCCTCACCTTGTGGACAATCCGGGCCACCTGGGAAGTCGTCGAATGACCTCTTCGGAACCCGAACTGCTCCGCCGGGATGAGGTTGAGGCTCCCCTCAAAGTCAACTGCTGAAAGCCCCCCTCACCTCGCGGACAATTCGGGCCACCTGAGAGGTCGTGGAATGACCTCTTCGGAAGCCGAACTGCTCCGCCGGGATGAGGTTGAGGCTCCCCTCAAGGTCAACAAATCTTTTCAGCAATGAGATTGGGCGGTAGCTCTCGACTCTTGCTTAGGACTTTCCCGGTTTTAGGATGGGGATAACCTCCGCTTGCTTCAGGCAGAGCGGGTAGTGCTGCCATTTGATTATATGGTTTATTATATAAATCAGTTTCCCAATACCATCTATGCTAGGTGCCTTGTTTCTAGGGAGCCTTTTAATCGCTTGCTGAACCTCCTCGTAGTTGGTTATCAACTTCGAGAAGGCTCTTCTGTCGATGTTGACCTTCGGTCGACTACTGAATTCTCTAGCTTCCCTAGAAACTGACTCGTGTTCCAGTGTGGAGTCGGCACCTGCCTGGAAGGCACTCTGGAAGTATTGTACGAACAGATCTGCTTTCCCCCTTTCGGTCCATCCATGTATCCGACCGTCCCCCACGACAGGTATGTCCTTGAACCTCTACTGGAGACGCTTGGACATACGCCATAGGGAGCCGTCGCCAACATTTAGGCTTTCGAGTTTCCTCTTCCAGGGCGCATTCTTGTGCTCTTATATTAGGGTATTGATTTCCCCACCGAGAGAGAGCATATTTTCTTTATCCACTGGGTTTCTGGTGTTTTGCCACTTTTTTCTCTCTCGGTTGTTAATCCGTATGAGCTGAAGAATACGGTCTGGGAGAAGATCTCTATCTTCCCTTACAACTTTCTTCCTGGTAGTGACATTTCGAGCTTTCACGATGTTGTCGATCAGCTTCTGAGTCTCCTCGTCTAACCTATCCTGAGGGATGTTAGGAGTGATTGTGGTGTTTTCACTCATCAGTCTCCTGTATTCTTTCCAGTTGGTGGTGCCATAATCATACAGGATTTTCTCCTTCCTGATTTTCTGGCCGTCACTAAGTGAGAAAAACACAGGGTCATGATCCGATATGTACTCAGGAGCTGATCGGAGGAAACTGAGTACCGAAATCCTGGGCAAAAGTTTTGAAAGCGTCCAGTCCACCGTCCTGAATTGACGTCAGAAAATCGATACACTCAAACTGAGTTTTCGCGAGAAACCATACAGGTCAAACGAGGCAACGCCCCCACGTGAATATGGAACAACAGAAAAGCCCAATAATCAGCAAGCAGGACGACCTCCAAAAGGAAGAGATACTAAAGGTTCTTCTTGAGATGGCTAAACTGCAAATGATTCAGAAAGCAGAAATGAATCGCAAGAAATAAATACGATTTGCAGGGAATAGGAGAAGAGAAGAACAAAGACAAATAATGCAAAAGATGCAAACTGAAATTGAAAACAACAGGATACCAACACCACAATGTCAAGAAGACCAAGACCTCCAATATATACTCGATGAAAAAGAACGTATGCCAGGAATAACATATGCCCAATGGTCAACGTTAGCATGGGAATCACCGGAAAAAACACCGTCACCACAAACTGCAATATCCACGCACAACACGACACCCGTAGACGAAAAGAATTAAGAAGATGTATACTTCGACAGGCACTACAACGCACAGGAATGGGATAACTCTTCGGAAGAAGAAACAAACCTCCTGCCGTTCCAGGAACATGCCTCGAAAGAGAGAGAGAAACTGAAAGTAGACGAAGCAGAAAGACTAAGAAAATTCATAGAAGAAACAGCCAAAGAAGAAGCCAGGAAGGTAGAGCTACAACAACAGCAAATACGCAAAGAACAATAAAAGGCGAAGGAACTCGAGGAAAGAAGGGAAAACGAAAAGAAAGGGAAAGAAAATGAGGCCAAAGAACAACTAAGAATAATAGAAACACAACAAAGACAACTCGATACTCTGACAAAGTGGAACATGCTGAACAAGCAAAACCTCATGGATCCTGAACAGGCACACACCCCTATGGGCCTAGAGTATATTTAGGTTCTGCAAGGCAATGATTCACTTTGGCAGAGATACCTGAGACTAGCAGCCAAACACCAAACAGATTATGAAATGAGAGACGAGAAACTCAACGCACACGAAATGAGTGAAGAGACAGAAGGAAACCAAACCCAAGAGGTGGTAACACCTTATAATTCGGCAGAAGAAACCGAAGCAGAAGAAGATGGAAAGACCCACACGAATCAAACACCTCAGCGCAGAAACAGAAAGACCCCCCAGAAAAACAGAAGAAATGCGCCCCCACCAATAACTATCGAAAGAAGAGCGCAGGAAGGCCATCAACTGATGGAAACGCTCAAACAAGCTCAAATAAGGTTTGAAGTGAAATTCACACAACACACGACATTTCACTTCAAAACCACAGAAAATCGAGAAAAAGCAATGAACATACTGCAAGAAAGAGGAGTAGAATTCTATACTTACGCTCCACACAACGAGAAGAAACACCTCTTCGTTATAAAGGAGCTGGATCAGTCCCCAAGTAACGAGGAAATCAGAGCAGCCATGAAAAATGAACACTATATAGAGGTAGATAAGATCTTCAAAATGATCAAAACCATGAGACCCATGTACATGATCACCACGCCAGCCAATATAACTCTGAAATACCTGAGGAGCCAAATAAAAACCATAATGAACACCAGAGTAGCATGGGACTACAGGAATAACGGGGCAGAAATTACCCAAAGCAGGAACTGTCAACGATGGGGACATGCAGCAGGTAACTGTTACAGAGCCCCAACATGCTTGAAATGTGGGCAGGGGCACCACACTTCAACATGCACAAAGCCATACGAGATACCTGTGAGATAACTTTGCGAACTGCGGACTGGGGCATCCAGCAAACTTTCATGGATGCACAGCTTACCAGTTCAAACAGAAGGAGCTGAACGAAACAATGGCAACAAAAGGATCCACTTTCCATACAGGAGGGATGGAGAGGAGTACTTGGACAAAACACCCTGCAAAAAGCACCAGAAACGACGCCACAGAATACCATCCCCCCATGAGAGGCCAGGGGGCAGAAGTAAGAAACTACAACATGAGCCATAGCCACAGCAGTGGAAGATGGCACTCCAGACACAGAAGGGAAGAGGAAGCAGTTGGAAACAACGAAACTCCTTTCCCAGAGGGACGACAACCACAAACTAACCACTCCCTCTGCTGCTGTAGGGTGGAAAACTTCCAAATTCTCCTTGCCACAGCTCTGAGGCAGATACAAGGTCAACTCACGGAGCTCCACATCCTAATCATGGGGATGGGAGGTTCTTCGGGAATATGGCCCTTAATGGGGTGGGCGGGCGGGGCATGGGGGGCAACATCGGTGCCCCCCATGCCTCCGCTCTTCATTCCCGCTAGGGGCAGCCGTCGAAGAGAACAGTGAGCTAACCACCACACAACATGATACACAACACAGAACACATATAACAAAAAACACATACACATAAAAAAGATAACACATGCAGGGTGAAATCACACGCTTGGACGCATAGCGACCCAGACCGTGAGGATATCCTGCAGGTGGTGCAGAGGGCAAATCGTATTCCGCAGAGCTATCAACGCCCTGTGGGATGGGAGGAGTCCTCTGCAGACAAAGCCAAGCATAAAGCAAGTTTTTCCACTTATTTCTCTTGCAAAGAACCATAAAAGTCACTACAACAATCACAACTCCAACACTACATGGGACTTCGGTCATTTCACATCAAATGCCAATATAAGCTGAGCAGGAGATTGGAAAAACGAAACGCTGCAACACAGTTAAGAGTGGAATCTGAGTTAACAGCCAGACCATCGGTTGGAGTGTGGAAAGCCTCCCTCTGAGAAGGGAGAAAACCTCATTCCGTCTCTCGGTGACCAGAAAAGAGATGCCGATTTTTGATTACGTTTTGAAACTGTAACTTTAACTGACCACTTGTACAATAAAAATTTTTGATTTTTTTTTTGCTCAATGTTCATGAAAGGCTTGTAGGTGTTGGTTCGAATTCCGGCGGCGACAGCTTTTTTTCTCTTTTTTTTAAATTCAGTTTTCTTTGTTTTGTAGGTTCTCCTCATTTTTGAAAATTCGGGAGCATGCAGGTGTGACGAGCTCCTTAAAATGGCCACTACAGATATTCAAGATAAAGGTTCGATTTTAATAGTAAATATATCAGATTCTGAAACAAATATGCAGAGAACGTTAATAATTAATGCTTCACCGGTTAATGGCCCTATTTATATTAACATTTATACAGGCTGATTCACGGTGGATGGCACATTAGACGTTTCTGGTGAACCAGACAACGGATCACTTTGAAAATTTAATGGGCATATTCGGACATTCTCTAGCCAACTAAAATATTTTCGACAATGCGGTGTTGCCGCTTCTATTAGAAAGCAGTAGCAACTTTGATTTTTCAAATCGAACACTCTGTATATAATATTATTTTTGGAATCTCCAACAATTGCCCGACAACTTTTCTTGATATTTCCCTATACCTATCTGTTACCGTTTTCGAAATAAAAATTAATTTCAATTTTTTTCTTCGAAAATCATGACTTCTAAAAATGCCGATATCTTTTAGTTAAGAAGTACTATGATATCGAAATTTGGTTTGGAGTTAGGTGATACTTGGACACTTCCCACACGTCAGCCTAATCTCCGTTACTTCAATACAGGGTGGTAAAAAAATACAGTTTTTTCGTTTGCTTGAAAAAGTTGCTGAAATTTGATTATTTTAAATGGAACACCCTGTATATTATTGAAAATTCGGAAAGCTGCTGAAATTTGCTTTCTTTCTATGTATATCATACGTATACCTAACTAGTCAAGTTTCGGACTTATGAGCATTTATTTGTGAAAATGTCCCTTCAGAATGGTATTTCCATTCGGTATTTGGTAAGCAGGCCATGATTACTATTTGACAGTAGCGTTGTGACATTCTCCTAATAATATCGATATTTTCGTCACTTCAGAAGTTGCAAATACCTTCAAAACGATGGAACAAAACTATTCAAACGAAGTTCTTATGAATTTGTTTATTATTTTTGGACAGTGTGACAAAATTATCAGCAGAACATGTAGAAAGTTCAATGAAATGTATCCGAATCTACCGCCAATGAACCTCAAGAAATTTATACGAATTCAGAACAATTTCAATATGTTTGGATAAACTTTAAAAAAGCACCAAGAAACTTGAAATTGGAAATATTGATATGAATAATTATAAAAAAGTAAAACAATCATGTGGAATATCTCAAAATATGTTCGAATCGCTGGCCGTTCACTTCCAAGCACTTTAAAATGCGGGTGTTGACTGCTTTCGTGGTGGCAGATCTGATTTCATTGGGATCCAAATCTTCAAATGTTTGGGCAATCCTTTCTAACAATTCATCTCTCGAACGCACGGGTATTTTGTAAACTTTTCCTTTAAACATTCCCCACAAATAAAAATCTAATGGATTAAGATCGGGTGATCTCGCTGGCCAATTCCATGGTCCCAAGCGCCTTATCCACCGATCGTCAAAAAGTCTTTCTAGTTCTGCGCTCACTTCTCTTGTGCAATGTGCAGGAGCTCCGTCTAGTTGGTACCAACAGTTTCGATATTCTTCGAGTGGCAGATTATCCACGAAACTCTCTACAGTATTCTCCAAAATAGCTTCTGGATGTTAATGACTCCTCGTATATCACGTACCTCAATTTGTTGTCCATCAACATGCAGAAGACATTAAAACTAAATTTTTCTTGAAATCCGGCTTCTTTTGTGACGTGAGGATTTTCACTGGAGCAATAATGACGATTTTTTCTATTGAAAATCCATTCTCTCGAAAATTTCGATTATTCATCAGTCCAAATAATTTTATTTAAAAAAAGTGGATCTTCTTGAATGCGTGTCAACAACATTTCACAAAATTCTACTCTCTGTTGAGGGTCTTGAGGCTTCATTGCTTGAATTTTGGTGAATTTATAATCATGCATTTTATGTCTTCGCAAGATTCTTTGAACCGATGAATATTTTATACCCAAATCTTCTTCAGCACTTCTTATCGATGACTCGGGAAATGCGTGAAAATATGCTAAGACATTAATCTGGTTGTCTTCAGAAGTTACGGGTCGAGGCAAGTTTCTTGGTGCTTTTAAAGTTGATCCAAATGCATTGAAATTGTTCTGAATTCGTATAAATTTCTTGAGGTTCATTGGCGGTAGATTCGGATACATTTCATTGAACTTTCTACATGTTCTGCTGATAATTTTATCACACTGTCCAAAAATAATAAACAAATTCATAAGAACTTCGTTTGAATAGTTTTGTTCCATCGTTTTGAAGGTATTTGCAACTTCTGAAGTGACGAAAATGTCGATATTATTAGGAGAATGTCACAACGCTACTGTCAAATAGTAATCATGGCCTGCTTACCAAATACCGAATGGAAATACCATTCTGAAGGGACATTTTCACAAATAAATGCGGCAACACCGCATTGTCGAAAATATTTTAGTTGGCTAGAGAATGTCCGAATATGCCCTCCATTAAATTTTCAAAGTGATCCGTTGTCTGGTTCACCAGAAACGTCTAATGTGCCATCCACCGTGAATCAGCCTGTAGAATAGTATATTAACGTAAAGTGGATAAAAAGGTATTTCAAACAAGCGCGATTTTTCGAGCACGACGACGCAGCCGGAGTGCTTGAAATAAAGGAAGTAAGTGTTTGAAAGACCAGTTATCCACGAATCCTTTACGCAATTTTTTTTATTGGTACACTTTGAAATCCTAAATACTCTCAAAAATTTAATGATGCGTATAAAAAAGAATATGACAAGTTCATCAAATGGATGGAAGTTAATCAGATATAAATGAATGTCTTGTATTTGTTAGTGATATTTTATTTGACGTTACAAGGTACTCCTGTCACATCAATAATCAAAGAATTGTCATTTAGACGTCTTCGCGTTTCTCGAGTTGTTGATGTTGCCATGGTAACTTTAAAAAACGCGCGTTTTTGAAAGCTCGATTTAAACACGCTGAGGCGTGCTTGAAATAGGTAAAATGTGGCAATAATAAAAAATATATATATCGCTACGCCCTAAAACAGATCAGACACGTTTATTTGTCTGCTATAGACCAGGAAAATGTATCAACCAAATGGTTGGAAAAATCAGAATTTTCAAAACTGTCTAATGCCATAAATTATACCGGGCTTAGTTTCAGAAGAACCTCGGCAAGTTCACTTCCAAATTCTGGAAGAGACATTTTTTGCTTTAAAGCAACACGGAGGTTGGAAGTCTACGAATATCGCTGAAGGGTATGTGCAGCAATCTCTGGCAAAAAAGCGAAAAATTTCGAACCAAATGATGGGAGTCATTGAAGCTAATGAAATCGATAGTAATCAGCCAAGTACGGGGGATACCAGCTGTATGATAATGTTGTTAATAAAAATATCACGAAAACTGCGTTAGCTCCAACTCTCACTTCTAGTGGTATTCAAATAACCACTGCTCAAAAGAGCACGTTTAATATTAGTATAAATAATTACTCTAGCACAAATTAAAAATATGTAATATTTGCAAGAATAGATGCAAGAATGAAAATATAACGTGCCTATAAGTTATACTGTACCTACTTCTTAGTTTTAGTTCTTTGATAAATTTTGTTTGTTAGTTTCATAAATAAATTATTTATAAATGACTTGTTATTTGAGAGAGGCGGAAAAATCATATGTATAATATGGGAGTAAACTTCATCCTCAGGAAGAAAAGTAACACTATCCTCCCTTGTTATACAAATAGCTATTTCTACGACAGTGCTTCGCCTCATTCAACAAACTTCACGTTCATACAAAAAAGTCCTACTTCAAATAACTATTTTTTGCACTTCCGGGACTGAAGTGCCAACTTTAGTACCGTATAACAGAGACTAAAATGTATCTTTCAGTCCCTAGGGAGATATAGTTGCAGCTACACTATTAATAACTAGGACAAAAATTAGGAAATATTCCATTATAAATCTTTATTGATTGAATTAACATTGTGAGTGATACTAACATTATTACAATTGATGAAACTAAATGGACGATTATTTGTCAACATTAATTGAAATGTCAGTGAATTGAAAAATTTTGTTGACACTGTTGCTATAACGTTACCTACTGAGTAATCCAAGTACCGTGTTAATATAACTCATCAAAATTATTAATTGTATCAATGTTGAAAGTTATAATACTGGAAAGTTAAAAAAATAGCGTATATGCCTCAGGACTAAAGAGATATTGTATCCCTTACGTGATTATTGGCCCTCGGGCTCTACGAGCCCTCAGGCAATACTATTCCATTACCTTACTAAAAAACTTCATTTTTAACTACTGAGCAAGGGAAGAACAATGTTTTTTTTCCTCTCGGGAAGGAAATAATTTTTTGTAAACAAAAATGTTTCTCCTTCAATGTTTCTTAATACTTTTACATGCGCAAGAGTTATTTTTATGTCGTCTGTTTGATTTTGTGAGAAGATTTATGGAAATCTTTACAAACAGTGACTCAGTGTCTCATGGAAACAACCCCGTAACTTTCGACTTTCGATTTTACTTCTGATGTACAAGATATTCGTTCCAGACGCTTTTCAAATGGACGAATGATTTCTTATATTTTCAACAGATTTCAAGCAAACTGAACTACAAAGTATCAGATATTTCACTTACAAAAAACGAAAAAATGTAATCCTTCTTGAACCTATTGCACGTTAAAGGGTAGGCGTAGCTACGCAATTTTTTTCGAATACTTCTGAGATTGCTCGTTAGGGTGCAGCTGGTTGATGTAAAGAAACAGTTTTTGAAAAATTACTCACAAAACTTGCAGCATGAAAATTGTTGAATGAAGTTAAAATATTAGTAGAAAACCTCAAGGATCTTTCCGAGACCGCATACATCTTATAGTTGATCTTTCGGTTTTCAACTGAATAAATTAACGTTCTCTGATGTCAAGAATTAGCAACAATTAGACTTCACTTTCATCAGATTGAAGAATCGAGCAAATTCAACATTAGTTACCAGAATTCCAAATGATAGAAATGTTGATCCAGGATTAGGAAAATTTCCTGTAACTGATCACTCCTTGTGCGATTGACCATGCCACCAAAGATAGAAAACTTACTCAAATCATATCACGAAGTGGATAACTTACCTGAAACAAAATTTCAATATCAGTTTAACCCTTTTCAATATTTGAAAGAAATACATGGTTCGAATAATTCTCAAGAGAGACTGGCTGGATTAATGAAAAAGTGAAAACCAAAAAAGTCAATGAAATAATTATTCTATTTAAAAAAAATCACACAGAACTCATCGGAGAATATACTAAATTGTGCAGGGTTAGTCTAATATCCACAACGAAAGTAAATATGATTTCGCCTTTCTTCTTTATACAAATTCTTGAATTCGAATTTCATACCTAATCTTTCGTATTGCCTAATGATACGTGTGTGTATCTTGGTTTTACTGCTATGTACAAACTGGCAATTAATATCTCAGAAAAATAGAATTGTGCCGTGAATCGTGTGGAATTTTACCCCAAAGACATTTTGTACATATTTTTCTATATTTATTATCGGGGAGGAGGGGGGGGGGGGAGAGATACGAATAGATTCAGACCACCACCAACCAGCATGACAATAGCCGTTTTAAAGATTTGAGAAAACATGCCAATGATTTAATACGGCTGGATTACTGTGACACAGATTTGACTGAATCGCAAATATCAAATAATAACAAAAATTTTGGAAGTTTTTATCAAACAAAAAATCAATTGTATGCAAAAGTAACCCAAAACTAAGTACTTGATTTAATCAACACACTGGATATCAATAAATGCCCAGGACCGGATAATATCCCACCGTGATTCTTAAAAAAATGCGCATTGCACCTGAGCAAACTCCTTACAATTATCTACAACTTATCATTCGCATCTACCTCCCCTAAATTGGGGAAAATAGCTCACGTCGCGCCCATATTTATAAATCAGGTGACAAATCCAATGTTAAAAACGATAGGCCCATCATCGAGCTATCTATGTTCGGGAAACACCTTGAAAAAATAATTTATGGTCTGTTATTACCTGAAGTTAAAAATGTTATTATTGAACAACGACATCCATCCATTTATGATAAATACATAAGAGAGAATGTTGACAGTTGTACACAGATTGATGTAATACACACTGACTTTTCTGAGAGTGCCCCGGCAAAGGTGGTAAAAGCAGCCTAGCCTCTATTAGAAATATGCTCTCCCAGTATTAATAGTCTTTATTCCCTCTTGTACTCCTATCACAAATGTATATATTTAATCTGATCTGAATATAAGTTTTTGTTCTATAATTTGGAACCCATTATATGCCATACTTATCAACAGACTTGAAAAAATCCAGAACAAATATTTAAGATTCTTAGGATATAAAACTGATTCCCCTGTACAAGATAGCAACTACGACGTCATCAGAAAAAAAATCAATATTCTCCGACTGGCTGATAGAAGATCTCTCAGTGACTTATTATTTTTAAGCAAAATCATTGAAAAGCAAATTGGCACACAAGAATTACTATTCACAATTACAATTCGATGTTCCACCAAGAAGCCTTCGGAAAAGAATTTTCCAATTTTCCAAAGAAAAGGAGAAATATTGGTGGGAATTCTCCTCTCTCGCAAAAAGAATGCAAAAAATAGACATATACAATAGACAATAAATTATAAAATCTTCATATTTTTTTAACATTGTTACACAATGATTATAATTGGGTGAACCCCGTTAGATTCACTAGAATTTTGGAAAACGATCAAAGATTTGAGGAGGAAGTGGGGGAGGGGGTTTTCATAACTTTCTACCATAAATTAATAATTTTATCAGGGTTAGCGACTGGTACTTCATTTATTACTGAAGTAATGGAGAATCTTCATTTGAACTTTTTGTAGACCTGTTGAATGACTATAAAACTTAGTCTATAACATTTTTTGGTATCTGGTTTCGTTTTCGAGTTTTTGGTGATTTCAGAGAAAGTACAAATTTTATACTTTTTTTTGAATTTTTCAACATTTTCCACTTCTTAATCGAGTTGGGAAAAAACAGTTTGAAAATATCGATGTGGTTTGTAGAAACGTATACGAAGAAATTTTGAGATTTTCATTTATTGCATTAGTACGGTCAATATCTCAATTTTCCATACTTTTTTTTTAATATTGGCTTTACGGGAAAAATTAGTAGACATTTTTTGTAGATTTTCTAAATACCGTCAAAAAGATGTCTTGGTGTATTGTAAAAATATAAACCGTTTCCAAGATATTTCCTATTTTCCAAAATACAAATTTAGATTTTCAGATTTTAAATGTTTTCCCGATTTTCCGATAATTTTCGTGAAAAATAGTTGTTCCCGTATAAATTCAATTTAAATGAACGGGTCGGCGTATTTTTTTTTTTTCATAAGACATTTTTCGAAAACTCGCCGTAAAAGAAACACACCGTAAAATTCTTCCAGATTTTTTTATCGCAAAACAATTCAAACTGACAAATACTGTCCTCGGGTTATTGAAATGATTCAATTCAAAGCGATATCTCCAATGGTTTGGGATATACAGACTGTAATCTAACCTCTTCCACTCCAGTGAAGGAGGGGTGTATAAAGTCATGTTAGAAAATGTGTGAAAATGCGAAAAAAAATTTTTGAAAATTTTTAAATTTTATGAAATGTGGGTCTCTCTCTAGACATCTGTAAACGTAATTCTAATTCGGTTCGACATTTAGTGTCTTTCCTTCCTGCCTTTTCTGGTCTGGAAGAAGGATGGCGGACATTTCACAAAATTTTAAAACTGTCAAAGAATTTTTTATCTCCTTCACGGGAGTGCAAGAGGTTAGATTACAGCCTGTATAACGGTTTGAGTGGGCAACAGACATGGGTCCCCTCTGATATCAATAGCAAATACTCCTTATAGTCAGATAGCCGCGGGTTCTGAGACCCGATGACCCACATACGTCTTCCGTTTGGTGAGGCGAATGTCCATTCCTCGAAAACCCCAAATGGCAAAGATTTTTTAAATCGGGCAGGGTCGACTTCAGAACGAAGGAAAAATATCTATCGATTTTTAATGTTTTCCGTTATAATGATTTTGTTTAGAAAGTGAGTAGTAATCATCTGACAAAGCGGAAGACGATTTGGTTGAGGCGCACAATTTCGGGACCCAAAATCGTAAAAATTCGACGTCTCGTATATGCTTAATTTTGTGTTCCTTCACTTTGTTATGGTTTTTACTTCGGGAAAATCGGAATGGAAGACTTTTTCAGCAGGGCCCGGCATCAGGGTTGACCAAATAAATAAATTAAAAAACTAGCAGGTAAATTGAAAAATCGAAAACTGCACTGAGGTTCTATCTTACACAGAGAGAAAAGACTGCAGCAAGTTCATACACAACGTTGTGTAAGACACAGTTGTGTAGATATTTTACACAATTGTCCATTCTTTCATCATACGCGTTTTGTGAAATTCAATAAATATTTGTGCAAGTCAATTTGTATAGTATTCATGCACTTTCACATTGCCTAAAAATACATAAAAATATGCACATCTACCATAACACAATTTATATGGAAAACATCTACAACGCATGGAAGTCATCTTACACCCGTTGTGCTCTTTCTATTTGATAATCACAAATTGTATACTATTTCAACACAATTGTGTAATTTGCCACAACTTGACTAATGCGTCGTCTCACCCAACTAAATACGCATGCGCGGCACTCCAAATGTCCAGTCCATCATTGTTTGATTGTTTTATGCTGATCGAAGGGTGAAGCTGGTTAAGTGTACTTACCTATTATTTATTATTTGCTCATGTGTATGTGGTTTTGTGTCAAATGGAAGTGTTAGAATACTTGCAAACTGATACCAATATTTGAAGGTTGGTATTGCTATTATTTTTTGTTATTACATGAAACCTACAAACTGACTCATTTTCATCATTTTTAACGGTTTGGCACGAAGATTACTTTAAACTTTATTATTATTCAACGTTTTCCAAAATGTATGGTTCAGTTATGTTCTGTTTGGTATTTTGTGTTTCTGTTATTTTATTTGTAATTAGAGTTTATAGTTCAGTTATTTTTGTTATTAGTTCTTTGTGACGAAATAAACATTATTTGAATGACATTTAATTTTATTTCAACCTTCTGAAAAATGAAGCTTATAATTTCTGAACAGAATGAAATATGAAGAAGCGAGCAGGTTGAAAGTGATGCTTATTCTTATCCTAATCCGTTTGGATTTTATGTGCCTTAAGTGTATCCTTTCTAAAAATTATAAATGGTACATATAAAAATTGGCCTTGCTTTGTACACAAATATGTACAATATACCTACACAATTCATGTATGCGGATTACACAAATTTGTGACATTGTTGTTATTCGTCGTACAACATACCGATTAATTTTGTATATTTTGTGTATAAAATTAAAACAAAACCAATCAGAATAATACAACACTGAAGTGTATCGTTTATACACAACATTTCTAATACAATATTATAAAAGAAAAATGAACAAATTGGTGCTGTCTTTTTAGAAACAAATTGTGCTGAAATTATTCACAATTGTGTAGAAAACATACATTTATTTCTCTCTGTGTAGGCATCCGAATTTAGCAAGGAGCTTCCTCAAGGGCCAGAAAACCTGTTTTCCAAAGGGAAGATTTTTTTACCAACATATCACCCTTTCCCAACCACGAAAAAAATTACCAGGAATAAACAGAACAAATAGAGGGAATTCTAAGGGGTGAAAAGTTGGCCAAATGGTCTTCCCTTTTACAAGCATAAAATGAGTGAGTTTTTAACAAAAATACTAGTAGGAAGCCAACTATGCCATCACATGGAAGACATTCTGTAGTTATGTTCTGTTATGTTTTCGACTCGAAACTATCATTTATTAATTTGTTATAAACATTTAAATAACAAAAAACGTGTTTTTTTATTGTTTTGCGTATAAAATGAAAACTAATGAAGCAATCTGGTAGCTCCTATGGAAAGAATTGTAGATAATTGAAATACGAATGAAGTGGAATATTTTACGACCCGGACGGATCATTAGCAACGGAGAAATACTAGAAAAACCGGACAATTTTTTGAAAAATTCCTAACCCCGCCATTTTCCAAGAAGTAGAATTGGCCTTTCTCATGAACACTACTTGTCAGTGATCGAAGCTGTAAACATTTCTCTTGAAAATGCCAACCACTCGTGTTGGCGAAACGTCGAGATTTTCTCTAAATAAATGTCGGCCTAAAAACCCGAAAAACCATTATTCATTTAACGATGACCGCGAAAGCCTTTCACAACCTGTACTATAGTTCATTTACGCACAACTTGTGAGGTCACAAGTTGCCCTTCATAAAAATTCATATTTTTTTTGCGGGAAATTAACGTTGTCCTAGTCCAAAACTTCATAGTCACATCACACAAGCTCCTCCCCCCGGCCAGTTCAAATACAAAATGGTTGATTGTTGATGTCGAGCAGAGGACGTTCTCGTAAAGGAATTTACTAATTACATTCAAATTGTTCTGGTGTTTGATATTGTGATATCAGTTTGGCTTTCCTAGATTATGATGATGGCAGAGTCCATATTAAGGAAGTTGAAGAATATTGCTGGAGTGAAACAGGCCCTGGACGCCTGGAAAAGTCATTTCGACAATGTTGTTTTTCCGCACTCTATTCTGAAAACTTTCCTAGATTATGATGATGGCAGAGTCCATAATAAGGAAGTTGAGAATTATTGCTGGAGTGAAACCGGCCCTGGACGCCCGGAAAAATCATTTCGACCATGTGGTTTTTTTCCACGCGCTATCTCGAAAACTTTCCTAGATTATGATGATGGCAGAGTCCATAATAAGGAAGTTGAGGAATATTGCTAGAGTGAAACCATCCCTGGACGCCCGGAAAAGTTATTTTGAATATGTGGTTTTTTTCCGTACCCTATCCTGAAAACTTTCCTAGAATATGATGATGGCAGAGTGCATAATAAGGAAGTTGAGGAATATTGCTGGAGTGAAACCGGCCCTGGACTCCTGGAAAAATTATTTCGAACATGTGATTTTTTTCCACGCCCGATGTCGAAAACTTTCCTAGATTATGATGATGGCAGAGTCTATAATAAGGAAGTTGAGGAATATTGCTGGAGTGAAACCGTACCTGGACGCCCGGAAAAATTATTTTGAATAAGTGGTTTTTTTCCGCACCCTATCTTGAAAACTTTCCTATATTATGATGATGGCAGAGTCCATAATAGAGAAGTTGAAGAATATTGCTGGAGTGAAACTGGCCCTGGACGCCCGGAAAAATCATTTCGAACATGTTGTTTTTTCCACGCCCTATCTTGAAAACTTTCCTAGATTATGATGATGGCAGAGTCCATAATAAGGAAGTTGAGGAATATTGCTGGAGTGAAACCGGCCCTGGACGCCCGGAGAGATTATTTTGAATATGTGGTTTTTTTCCGCACCCTATCCTGAAAACTTTCCTAGCTTATGATGATGGCAGAGTCCATAATAGAGGAGTTGAGGAATATTGCTGGAGTGAAACCGGCCCTGGACGCCCAAACAATTATTTTGGACATGTGATTCTTCTTTCGCACTCTATCCTGAAAACTTTCCTAGAATATGATGATGGCAGAGATAAGGAAGTTGAGGAATATTGCTAGAGTGAAACCGGCCCTGGACGCCCGGAAAAATTATTTTGAACATGTGGTTTTTTTCCGCACCCTCTCCTGAAAACTTCCCTAGAATATGATGATGGTAGAGTCCTTATTAAGGAAGTTGAGGAATATTGCTGGAGTGAAACCGGCCCTGGACGCCTGGAAAAATTATTTCGAACATGTGGTTTTTTTCCACGCCCTATCTCGAAAACTTTCCTAGATTATGATGATGGCAGAGTCCATAATAAGGAAGTTGAGGAATATTGCTGGAGTGAAACCGGCCCTGGACGCCCGGAAAAATTATTTTGAACATGTGGTTTTTTCCGCACCCTATCCTGAAAACTCTCCTAGAATATGAAGATGGCAGAGTCCATAATAAGGAAGTTGAGGAATATTGCTGGAGTGAAACCGGCCCTGGACACCCGGAAAAATTATTTTGAATATGTGGTTTTTTCCGCACCCTATCCTGAAAACTTTCCTAGAATATGATGATGGCAGAGTCCATAATAAGGAAGTTGAGGAATATTGCTGGTGTGAAACCGGCTCTGGACACCCGGAAAAATTATTTTGAATATGTGGTTTTTTCCCGCACCCTTTCCTGAAAACTTCCCTAGAATATGATGATGGCAGAGTCCATAATAACATTGTTTATATAGAAGATAGTTAGTCAACCTTATGGGATTATAATTGGATCAAAATGGATGCGACATGTAGATGGCGATAGTGAGCTCGCATCCAAGTCATGTCGTAACTTCAGTGATCTGGCGTCCAAGTAATGTCGTAACTTGAATAAAACAATGGAAAAGCATTAAAATCAGTGTTTTTTGAAGAAACCTGCATTAAAATGACGTCAAATAGTCATGTTTGTAACTAATCACGCTAGATGACACTCGCGTTTGTGTCCAATACCTTTTCCACAGGCATTGACTAACTATGTTCTATTTAAACAATGATAATAAGGAAGTTGAGGAATATTGCTGGATTGAAACTGGCCCTGGATGCCCGGAAAAATTATTTTGAACATGTGGTTTTTTCCGCAACCTATCCTGAAAACTTTCATAGATTATGATGATGGCAGAGTCCATAAAAGGGAAGTTGGGGAATATTGCTGGAGTGAAACCGGCCCTGGACACCCGGTAAAATTATTTTGAACATGTGGTTTTTTTCCGCACACTATCCTGAAAACTCTTCTAGATTATGATGATGGCGGAGCCCATAATAGGGAAGTTGAGTTCGTTACCTGCCATACGATTCAGTAAAAGGCCGCTGACAGTAATTCCCAAAAGGGAAGACTGGGAGCGGATCGGGCACCGCCTGCTTCCCACCAAGGGGATCATTTGGTACACAGATGGCTCCAGAATGGGTAAGTCAGCCGGCGCCGGGGTATACGGGCAGTCTCCGAAAGCGGAACTTTGTAACGCTCTAGGAACTTTTCCTACTGTATTTCAGGCAGAAATGTTTGCCATACTCGCCTGTGTAAGAGAAAATCTCAACAGAGGCTACCGCGGCCAGCAAATCACGATATGCACCGACAGCCAAGCGGCGGTCAAGGCTCTCACATCATATAGAGTCACTTCGTTGCTGGTGTCTGAATGCATCGATGATCTGCAAAAGCTATCTTCCGCCAATAAAGTAAAGCTACTTTGGGTCCCTGGTCATACCGGAGTACCTGGAAACGAACGGGCTGATTATTTGACCAGACAAGGTGCGAAAAGCCCAGCGATGGGACCAGAACCTATCATAGGAGTTTCAAGATCATGGTGCGTCTCAACCATGAAGGAAATTCTGGAAGTAAAATTCCAGGATACATGGAAAGATACACCAGGCATGAGGCAATCGAAACTCCACATCAGAGGCCCTTCTATCAGGAGGACCAAGACTCTGCTCACACTGAGCAGAAAGGAAATCAGATTAGTAACAGGGCTCCTGACGGGACACTGCCACCTCAACAGGCACCTCAACATTTTAGGTTTCACGGATGATACCGAATGCAGGTGGTGCTTGGAGGATGAGGCAGCAATACGGGAAGCACACCTCGGGAGCATCGTACTGAACCCGGAGAGTGTGATGGTGGTATCGGTCAGAAGGCTGGCCTCTTTCGCTCGCGAGATAGGCTACCTTCAAAACTGAACCATCTCCCAGCAGTAGTGGGTGCATAACGGGCCCGATTGAGAGGCCTACATGCTTATGGCTTCGTCCGCCCACATACCTTGTTCTATCTATCTATCTAGGGAAGTTGAGGAATATTGCTGGAGTGAAACCGGCTCTGGACGCCCGGAAAAATTATTTTGGACATGTGATCTTTTTCCGCACCCTATCCTGAAAACTTTCCCAGAAGATGATGATGGCAGAGTCCATAATAAGGAAGTTGAGGAATATTGCTGGAGTGAAATCGGCCCTGGACGCCCGGAAAAATTATTTTGAATATGTTGTTTTTTTCCGCACCCTATCCTGAAAACTTTCCCAGAAAATGATGATGGCAGAGTCCATAATGAGGAAGTTGAGGAATATTGCTGGAGTGAAACCAGCTCTGGACGCCCGGAAAAATTATTTTGAATATGTGGTTTTTTTCCGCAACATATCCTGAAAACTTTCCTAGAATATGATGATGGCAGAGTCCATATTATGGAAGTTGACGAAAATTGCTGGAGTGAAACCGGCCACGGACACCCGGAAAAATTATTTTGAACTTGCGGTTTATTTCCTCAATCCGTTCTGATTGACACACTGAAATATAAAACTTTCTACTATTTGAATGAAGAAAAAAAAGAAATACTTTATTGCTAAAGTAACTAGGCTAAAAATCAGAACTTCAAAAAAGCATACATAAATAAAAATTTGTCATGCCGATCGGACTATTGATGAGACGTAAATATAGCACCAGAGATTACAGAAACAAAGCTTGGATATGAAAGCTCGGCCTTTCCGCGGTTTTCTACTTGAGCTTCGGAATACACCCACTTTCAGCGCTGGGAGCATGAATAGTTAGATGGCGCTATGATATTGTTGTTTATTGTTTATGATCACAAAATGGGGCAATTTGTGTTTTTGTTCATTTTGAATTAAGAGTATTTTGAATAGTGCAATATCATGGAAGATTATGCGTTCACATGAAAAATTGTTAGAAGTGTTGAGTTAGTGGATATGTAAGATAAGATAAGTAAAAAACATCGTTTTTCCATCAAGGAACTAGAAGTTTATCAAGCCTGGACAGAGAGTATACAGTGCGGCCTTTTTTATTATTATTATTTTAGTACCCCTCCCTGTTAACTTTTGAATGGTTCGACGTACAAACATGAAAAAAAAAAACGTTCTGAGGGTTTAACCGATACTACTTTCTGAAATAAAAAATTTGGTGATTGCTCGACAGTGGGCGCGTCATCAACTCAAATTTTTTAAATGGCATGGGGGGTCAAGTGTCACATTGTAGAAAAGATGATTCAATTCTCTTAACAACCATCTGAATATTCTTGAATTCTGTCAAGGAATTTTTTTCCAATCTTGATTTATATGCCTTTCAAATTTTCAAGTTGATGTGTCCCCAGCGCCATCTGACGAGTAATTGCAATGATTCTTCTCTCAAAAAGTTCTATCGGTAATAGGGAATATGCACAATTTTTTTTTATTTGTTTAATCAATTTTTTACTTCGTTACAACATAGTAAAAAATATAAATACAGTTGAAAGTCTTGGAATTAATTTTTAAAATAATATATAATGTACTGATTGATTTTGACCTATTTGAACGCCTCCATTTTCGCGCGCTGTGGATGACGTCACATGGCGCTATCAGTGTTCGTACTCGTACTCTGATTGCTCTACTTGCTTGAAGTTGATATTTTATAAAAGAGTAAGACAAATGCAGCACAAGTGTTAGAGAGAGATGAACATATGTGAAAGTGATCTCGATCGACCAGAGCAGTCCTCAATGAACAAGCCTTTCTATAGTTATGACCATTGACACTATTGACAGTTATAAATTAGGTTAGGGATTTGCAGTTTTAATCGCTATTACGATAAAGGAAAATGCTAAAAACCATTTTATAGGTATTGTCTAGTACCGGAATGCCAAAACACAATTATAAGTACACCAAGTAATGTATTTTTTTCTGTTCCAATAGATGCGAAAATACGTAAACAATGGTGTAAGGTTATGAGAAGAGGCGAAGTATCTCCAATATCACATTTACATTGTTGTGAAGATCATTTCAATGTGAGTACATTGTATTTCGATAGTGAATTGATCAGAAGTAAGTTTTGTATGTTTAAATGTTTTGTAGATACCTGCCTCACCTAAATTACAAAAGGAACACTATCATTTGATAAACTATTACTACTTATCTGTTCAGGTATTGTCGGATTGTGCTCTGACAAAACCGCTTTCAGTCATTGCTCTAGGTAATTTACAATTGTCACTAGACCAAAATCGCAAAATCGCAATGTAATGGAAAACACTACAAATATATAAATAAAAACAAATTTTCTATGAAAGACGACTAGCACAGTATGAATATCAACACAGATAAATTTCATAACGTGCCATGTGACGTCATTCTTCGTTTCGACCAATGGTGATGCGTTTCGCAAATTTGAATTCCGCGCGCTTATTATGCACTTTTTTATTAAAATTTTATGGAGTTAAATACAAACTAAATGATAAACTAATGGTTTAGATGTAATTTCAAGACAATAAAGAATATGAGGTAAAAAAATCAGGTAAATTTAAATCTCTTCCCTATTCCCTTCAAAATATTTTTGGTTTCATTATTCCACATCAAACGGTTTAAATTTATGGAGGTGTGAGTAGTATTCAGATCCGCATTTATATATTTGATATTTCGAATTTTAATTGCAGAAGAAATATTAACGAAACTCAAAAAAATTGGATGTTTTCAACGATGTGACACTTTACCACCCATGCCATTTAAAATTTTTTAGTTGATGTGCCCCCCGCGCCCCTTCTCATGCAATCACCAAATTTTTCATTTAAAAAAGTAGTATCGGTGAAACCCTCCAAATAGTTTTTTGATCATGTTTTTACGTCGAACCGTTCAAAAGTTAACAGGGGGGGGGGGGCTAAAAAAAGCTGTACTGTATATTAAACCACCGCGTTATGATGATCTTTCAGCGAAAGTAATACATTATAAAAATGTTGTCTGTGAGCAAAGTTTCTCACAAGAAAGTCTAGTGATACATTTTCAAAGAAACTCAATGGGAAAATTCATTTGATGAACTTTATTGGGTAACGCCAGTGAAATTCGAGCTGAAAATCTTTCTCCAAAAGCAAGGGTATTCTACCATAAAGTGAAGAGATGAGGAGCCCAATTGTCAAGAATGCAGAAACAGTTACACCAAATTTCCAGTTATTCGCCAAACATGTTAATCTACCGTCATTTAACTTCATAATGTGCTCCGCAACCAACATCTGAAGTCAAAAGCTCGAAGATATACCGTTAGAGGAGAACATTTTGGCATTGTCTTCATTCAAGAGTAGTGGAAAGGGAAGGGAGTGGAAAAAAATTTTGCTTCACCTTCTTAAACGTACCTTCACAATTTATTGAGAAACGTTGCATTTCGTCCAGTTATAAACAAACACATCATTTTGTTGATTTTATTGAAAATATGAACAGGATATTCATAAAGTCAGTTGTGGGATCATTTGCGACTGAAAGACAAACTTTAGTCGCTATTTTCCATCGTTCAAGATAACCCCTTTTGGAAGGGATTCAATGAGGAATCGTAAAAAAAAAGTATCTTCAAAATCTGTTAATTTGTACTTTGTGACACGCTGTATCATCCTGTAGAAGCGTTTTTTCGAAAAACGATGTTTTCTTGGAGAAAACCTGTACTATAGTTCGTTTACGCACAACTTGTGACGTCACAAGTTGCCATTCATAAAAATTCATATTTTTTGTCGCGGGAAATTCACGTTGGTAGCACTGGTCCAGAACTTCATAGTCATATCCAACAAGCTCCTCCCCCCGGCTAGTTCAAATACAAAATGGTTGATTGTTGATGTTGAGCAGAGGACGTTCTCGTAAAGGAATTTACTAATTACATTCAAATTGTATGATATTTGTCTTGTTCTGGTATTTGATATTGTGCTATCAGTTTGGCAGTGTCTAGTGAATAACAGCTAGTGTTCATGGATGACGGATTTGTACAAAGACAATCCGATAATTTATCAAAAATAGACTCCTCAACCATGTTTTCATATCTTTCCAAAAATCCGGATTTGTTTGGTGCAGAAATCAAAGGCCACAAACAACACTTTTTCATCGTACTTATTTATGATTGTCAGTAAAATGCTCAAAAATATCGAACCCCAGTTAAATTTATGAAGTCATTTAAGGGTGGATTTAGTCATCTTAGCACAAGCATCATCATAAATAATATAACTGTAACATCAAAGGTTTTTAGCTTAAACTTAGCATTGTATAAATGGCGCCATTTGATATAACAGATTCAACTTTCGCTTTTAACATATATTTGAACACAATTTTAAAATGATGTTGACTAAATGCACCTTTATTTCCACATTCAGCTTATAGTTTCCTATTCTAACGTTAAGAAAATAAACCTTTACAAACTATATGACCTCCATACATTCAACAAGGTTCTTAGAGCCGGTTGAATACGTTCAGTTCAAACTCTGAATCTACCTCGGGCCCCTTGAAATTGCTGAAAAACTTTATTGAATGAATCTTGGCCAAACAACATTTTTCAATCAGCTACTTAGGGGCAACTTTTTAAATTCATCAATGGATTCATCGATGAGCATTGTATTCTTCTTCAACTAATGGACAATGACAGCACGAATGCACATTATCCATCGATGAATTCAAAAACTCCAAATCAATTTTGACAAGTCGATAAGACAGACATTCAAAGAAAATTTATAAATAAATACTTTGTGATAGCTTTGTCGCTCTAGAGCAAAAATATTGAATAAACTTTTGTTGAAAACGAACTCATTCTTGCATGATGGAAACTGTAGAAAATAAACTCAATGCACTTAAGGTGGCGATAAGGTTAGGGAAGCTTCCTAGTAAACCGAAGGTCATGGGTTCGATCTCGGAGTTCGGAATTTTTTTTATGCAAGTCCCATTCTTTCATTTTGTTAGAGATGAAAATTATTCGATATTTGAATAGCTTATACATTTTGAATTACTAATAAGTTCAATTCAATTTTCTCATAGGTAATATTATGTGCCTATGTTGAATGAGGTATCGATCGTTTTTATGTCTAAGAGCTGCATTTGTAGACAAATTTCGAACATAAAGTGTCATTGCCGATCTGCAATGATTACTGCGCTCTCTTTGTCGAGCGGCAATCAATCACTTTACGCTCTTAATACACAAGTTGCTATTGTAACATCAGTTACCTATTCATCTCATTTTTTAGGTCAGGTAGAGAAAAAACTATGGAGACAAATGCTGTATTTCTGGAATTCAATGAAAGATAGGAGGGAATTAATTATGTTAGGTGTCAAGCTTGTGAGGCACATTTAGGTGAGTCTGATATGCATGTTTAATGTTTTTAGAAAAAATACCTAATTAACTTGATGAGTTCAATAACCTTGCTCGCACAAGTTTTGCTATTAAGGGGTTTACTCTGAAATTCATATGAGATCTTGTGCAAACGAGAAACATTCCGAACCTACAATTTTTGTGAGAGTGGATTCCGAACCACTCTTAGCTGGGTGACAGATGCTGAATTTGAAAGACGGGGGCCTGTTTTTCAACTTGTGATCTCAGGCAAAGTTGAGAACCAATTGAATTTTTTTAGATGTACATTAGTCACACATCTAAGAGGGTCAGCTTTGCTCGACTTCAGCTATCTACACTACGTCTGGACAGTAGTATACATATAACTATTCAGGTGACATCATAGTTATCTAGCGACTTTCATCAAAATAATATTGATATTCAAATTAATCCAAGCACAATAAGAATCCATATTTTTCATTGTGACAATATTTTCGAAAAGCAAAGATATTGAAATTGTGAAAATACATATTAACCCAAAAAAAATGTATGGTTGAAAAGATAATTGATTTATCTATTCAAAGATATGTAATTTGACCCTGCCATGCCATTTGAAATTTTTAAATTGATGAGCCCCACACCCCTTCATCGTCAACCACAATGTCTTTTATTTCAAAAAGTATTTTCAAAATGGTTTTAGTTTCTTGTATGAACGTCAAACCGTTCAAAAGTTAATATGAGGGGGGAAGGGGGGCTAAAAAAGCCGCACCATTCAATAATGTAGTTCATTTATGATTTTCAATTACAGAGGGGTGCAAAGTTTCAATGATGAGAGGCCTGGATTTTTTGCTGCAGGGATCTACTGTTAACTTCAAGAAGAAACACTGGAAGAAATTGGACTATCTTACAGCAGGTTCATTCTTGGAATTTGTACAGGCTAAGCATATAAGAAGTTCAGGCTAAGCAGATTTGATGCTTGTCCTTGAAATCATAACAAATTCTCTGCTCAATAAGGCAAAGACAATTGTTCGATAGAAGAGTTGAAAGATTTTTGTCAATTTTGTCAAAAGAAAATGAAAGATGTGATCATATTCTGAAAAATTATCATATCTAAATTTTTTTCTTTTTTCATTTTTGTTTAATTCTGGTTCGTCCTCTAAAACATCAAATGCAACCAAAGAAATTTGACAGTATTTTATGTGTACGAGGGAGATGAGTAAGTGTATCCAGAGTAAAGTGGGAGCATTAGTTTTCATTAAGAAAAAAATTTATTTCAAGAAGTTATTCTCAATCAGAACTCATTTAAAGTAAGTAAATAAAAAGACTTAAGGTTCTTTAGTCAAAAGAAAAGTGGTGGATCAAGAAATGCAAATGCAAATGATTACCAATCTATTAAGCTGTATTAGTTTTAATAGAAAAAGTTTCAAAATTGAACTGACAAACTGAGCCCTCTTTGGGTCTTCATTTGATAAATTCTTTAAAAATTTAATTTGCAGCAAAAAAGTTGTAAAATTTTTGCAAATTTTGATTTTATCTAGATCAGTTCAGCAACATTTGTTTGTCATAAATAAGAGCTTAAATAATTGAAAAAGTACTTCTGACTTTTTGTCTCTAAGCACAATAATATTCGACATTATCATGTAGAACAAGAATCATTAATTCTAGATGTTTTCTTGGAATTCTTCCAAACTTTTATAAAAGTTCTACGCGGTTTCTAGAATAACTCACAATGCTTCCATTGAATATAAGGTTCATACAATCAGAAAATATGATCTTGACTTTGTATGCTTGAAACAATGTGTTTGCTGCACAAATGTAGAGAAAAGTTCACACAATTCAACAGGGAAAGATACTCGTAACAAACGAAAAAACATTAAGTATTCTTCCAATACTCAATATATCCCTTGTGAGACAATCTCTTATTTATAGAGATAAACAAATCCACAATCACTTGCCCAATCAGATGAGATCTATACATCATTTAAAGCAGTTCAGAAAATATTCTCCTGAAGGACACATGTTTTTACAGTGTAGATGAATATATTGCTGATAAATTCTGATCATCCATGTCATAATAATTTAAGTATTTTACACTGTGTTTGTATGTTTGATTTAGTTGCATATACAAGTGTTGTTCTCAGAAACAATGTCTTCTTTATACTATATGTATATATAATTACTTACTTTTTCATTGTATGTGTAGGGTTTGACTTTGTCAACAAAGTTTTTATTTTAGTTCATTTGTTATAATATTCTCTCGAAAGATTGTTTTCCACTTTAGTAGAATTTTATGATTTTTAGATTTTTGTATTGAATATTATGTGTATATTGTATTTTGTACATCAAGCTTATTGAAACATTTGATTTTTGTATGTATATAATGTGTTTAATATTTGTACCTCAAAACAATGCTTTATCAACAAGAGTTATTTTCAAAGACCTTTATTAATTACCTTTACCTTTATCAAAGTACCTTTTGAATTGATTAATTGTTATAAAAAACTGCAACCAACGGTAACCACAAATTTGATCTTATGTAAATTATGATTTTAATTTGTACTGTAAATGTAGCCTGCGGCCTAGTGCCCTTCTGTAGAATTAATTTTGTAATAATAGATAAGTATATAATACGTAGACCACATAGGTGCGCTCTTCGAACTAGTTGATCGGTTTTTATTTTTTCTTGTCTCCTGCATTTCAAGGTAGGAGTGTAGAAGTTAATTTATATCAACTCTCTTTCCATTCATAAAACAGGGTTTTAATGGAAATACTTGAAAGTTATTCATTGATCTTGCTACATTGTGTATAATGAAATTTGTAATCTCTGTAATGTTGAAACACTAGACAAGCTCAAAATAAAAGCTAACATTTTATAAAAAATCTAAATGCATGGATCATCCTATTGAAACTTTCAAGAGGTTGGTTATGGATCTTGATAGTTATGTTTATATGTTGAATAATATTCACTCAGACATTTGACTTGTACTTTATGAAAAATATACCCTAGTGTTTGAATGACTACATTTTATTTATTGTGTAAGATGATTTCCATTTGTAAACCATTGTTACTAGATAAATTAGATTCGTTTGTGTTGAAGTTTTCATTTGAAGTGATTGAATGAAGGTATTCGTTGTTCTCGACAAGTACTAATATTTACTTGAGAGTTGAGATTAACACTGCAAAATGCAAAGTGTCTTTGAATTATCAAGACTTGCTGTTGATACTAATGTTAATACATATTTAACGAAGCTCAGATTGGTAATGATACTGCGAAAGTTCCAATAGTAAGATTCATTTCAGATATTTATTTCCATTTATTCCATTATTCCAGTGAAAGTGGCATTTTGACAATTTTCTAAAAACATGCTAAGTTTTTTTTGTGATAACAAATTCAAAATTGTCATGCTATCTTCTTTGATTGATGAGAATTTTAGAACTTGCAAATTTTTTTTTTTGATTTTGTGTGGGATATTCGTTTCTTAATCAGTTTTTTGGAATTTTAACCTTCCACAGTTTGAAAGTGAAGAAATGTAAAATTAAAGAAATCTAGGCAACTGTAAGTAGGGGAGGCTGTTTACCCCAAGTTAATGCGTTTAAAGGACTTATTTTGAAAAAATTATTTGGTTTTGTCAGTAACTTATATTCAGAGTTTGCCGGATTCATTTGCCCTGCTATAGTTGCATATATTTCTTTAAAATTTCCATTTTTTTATTTCAAGACGAAGGTTTAAATCTGGAAAAAAGTATGTAAAATTGTCTTCTCAAGTGATCGAACACATGATGTTCATTCAAGCTTCTCACAATTTGGAATATCCCCCATAAATGGAATTATAGATATTTTGTAAAAAGTTTTGATTATTGAATAATTTTTCTCAAATTGACATTCTTTTGGGAAAATTATTATTTAATTCTAGTGTAAAATAATAAATTGTGATTCCAAATGCTCAATCCAAACAACGGTGGTCAGTTAAAAATGCCTCCAAAAACTTAACCTCTATCTCTTGAAACTACAAACCTTTCAGAAATCTGCTTGCCTTGTTTGATATTATTTTGAATAAGTAAAATGTACACAACAAACTAAGAAATTTCCTCTACTATTTGATTTGTTTGTCACAGTAGAATTTAAAGAAAACTGAGCCCTTTTGTGAAGTAGTAATACTTTTTCATGTATTGATAATTTGCCAATCCGTGGAAATTCTCTTTCACCTGAAAAAGAACTTCTATTTTTATTTATTCATTTTGGTAATAAACAAAACTTGAAAAGTATACAAAACGCTTTGGGAGCTAGATACAATTTTTGAAGAATCTCGACGAGTATTTCTTGGTAAATTTAATATATAACATAAAAAGAATGTTAACAATTTTAATGAGTAAAATATTTATTTGAAATTGAATATTCCATGACATTATTTTAATTATATCACTGCTCAAACATTGAAGGGAAATCTGTTACATTTACCTAACCAATTGCTATTTATCTAATTGATGAAACGTTAGGAAGAAATTCGAACAAACGAAGTCTCAAAACCTGACAAAAGATCATATATTAAAATGAATGACAAATTAGAGATAAAATACAAATAGCCTTGCTTTCCTGTTCTCAGTAATTTTTCTATATTTGTTAGTGTTAATTTTGAATGCAACTTACATCAGCAACAGGTTCTCACTATTCCAGTTTCCTATCCTGATCAGATCTGCACAAATATTCATCAACTCGACTTCCAAAGATTTTACCCATCTTTTGACTGAAATGAAAAATCATTTTATTGAAATGGAAGGTCCAGTAACATCCATGAATAAATGAACAATAAAATTTACCGATATTGGTTGTATTTAAACATGGTAATTCATTTGCCAAACAAAGCTGGTGTTACTTTTGTAAGAAATGAACAAGCACATAATGATTTGAAATGACCAGAACTTCACTATATCTTATCAAATCAAATACTATGATACATTCTGAAATATCGTTTAAAATGGGCCTAGCATGGTCACGTTTAAAGGTAAGTGCTACGTTTTCTCTAGCTCAAGACTTTCGAAGACTTCTGAGGGTTGCACATGTGTGCAACAGGTGAAAGGAAATAACAATTTTAACAACAACAATGGTTCTGGATCTTCATGAACTAATGACAAGCTTCCTTTATTGTGAATCTAGCGTCTATCCACCAACTCCAACATTTTGTTCACTTGAGTTTTGCAATGCACATTAATGTGCATAATTATTGTATAAATTATTGGCTTTTCTTCGTAAAATCGGTATACGATAACCTCAAAAATCTAAATTTATGTTTTGAATTGAATTATACAATGAATATAGGTTTCATATCAGGCCAAAATTTGCTGAAAACCGTGTGAATTCGAACTAAAACAAGAGGTAATTTATGTCAACAACAAGTAAAAAGCAATAATAGGCTTGAACAATCTTACAACTTCTATATGGTTTTACTTTCCATTTCTCATTGTAACAAGAAACTGCTAAAATATGCGAAGCGTTCTAAAATATTCTTTTCATACTGTTTCTTCCTCATAAATTTTAATGTAATTGCTTTAAAAAAGTTTTACCTCTATACTATCTAATAATTGTGTGATGAAAAGCATGTCATTTATGAATCAATTAGCAAAATGATCTGTGTGGAAAACTCCGACGACGTTAAGTTTAACCTTGCTTTTTTAACCTACTTCAAATCATCAGGGATGACAGAAATGTGAAAATCAGCTTCACCTACAACCTACAGAAAGTGATAATATTGTCAATTCAATTGATATACTTACATGAAATGATCACTGCATATAAATCATGAAATTTTATTTGAAATGCACTTGCACATATTAATTATACACACACAAACTTCTGAATACTCCATAATTTCACTGGAAATAATCGAAAAAATATTCATCTCAACATTCAACATAGTTTTCATTGTCAAATTCCAGGAAATACACATTATTTTCAAGGAATTATCAAAACAAACCATTTGAAACTGTCAAAAATTGAAAAACATTCTGTATATGTCAATAGTGCATTTATTCAAGGAATTTTGTTGACAACCTTGTAAAAATTACGTTCGCGTAGCTACGTTCACTTTGCCATTTTTTATGAATGAACTGCGTTTCCCGCGCAAAATCAGATTTTTTTTTACGGCTGTTTCGAAAAGATATGTGTTATACATATTCGGAATCAGCGCGTTGAGCTCTATCAACTGTAAAATTATGAATTTTTTTTTTGGATTCCGATTCCTCATTGCAAAAAAAACTGCCAGTATTAACTTTCTCACAAACTCCAGCAATAAATCAGTGGAGGATAGTAAATTATGAAAGGAACAAAAACAAAGCACCCGAAAAGTACCATGATTCAATATCTCCTGAAGAATTCAATGATTTCTTTTGTAACATTGCAGTTAATATTTGAAACTCTTTACTAGCGGTAGATAAAAACACCACAAACTTTTTGAAAAATCTTCCGAAACCCAAGGAATCTTTCTTTTTTATGCCTGTGACAGAAATGGAGGTTTCAGATGCCATACAAAACCTCAAAAATACAAAGTGCTGTGATGTAATCAGTGTGAAAGCAGCCACGAGTTCTAGCCACGAATTTCTCGCGGTGATACGGCGCGTACTCGACCGCCAGTGGTCCCGAAATTACGTTATAATTTCGTGGCTAGCCATGAATTTACTACACTATATAGTGGATCGCACAAATGAGCTTGATTTGATAATGGAATAAGACTTTTGATTATTAGTCATGTTTTGAGATATCTGAACATGTACTTATAAATATTACTTTAACTAGAATTTTCAAAATTCTTTGAAAGGGGTTTAATTCATAAATCCGCCTTAGTTTTCGTGGATGGGGGTATTTTTGCATAAATATGAGGATTTTTTGCATAGATCCATACTATAGAAGGTGCTCTAGAAGACCCATGAGTCAAAATATTTTGTTGGGCATGATTTTACCCCCACTACCAATAATATTAAATTTCAAAAAAGTTCATAAGTCCACTAAAGTTTTCGTGGATGGGGGTATTTTTGCATAGATATGGGGATTTTTTTGTATAGATATATACTATAGAAGGTGCTCTAGAAGATCTATGTGTCAAAATATTTTGTCGGGCAGGATGTTACCCCCACCATCAATAATGATAATTTTTAAAATAAATTTAAAAGTTCGTAAAACTTTTCGTAAGTGGAAATTTTTTTGCATAAATGTATACTACCAAATGTGCTCCATTAGACATACTTGTCAAAATAATTTTTCGGGCAGGATTTTAGCCCCCACCACCATAACTTTCCTCTCCAGTAGAATATAATAAGTATTTATTCTTCAACTTTTGGCGGGGAATTATTTCCAGGCCTGTTATTATGGTTTCAACTTTGAAGTGAAATAAGATATTTGGCTGTCCTGGAATTTTGATCGTTGTGGAAACAAAGCATAGATGCCCATAGTAAATTTCGTTACAAAGTTATATCGTAAATAAAATACACAGGTAGATAAACCTACGTATACGTCGTAACTTGATTCACATATAATGTTCACGAAAACGGTTGGCGAACTGTATAAATTAGATGGCATTAACGCTATCTCTTCCTGTCGTTAGATGGCACTACAATATAAATCATGTTTATGAAAAGGACCGGTAGTACCTATATTTGGAGCCTAGTTATTAATAGATAGACACATAAGAATTTCTATATGCAACTATATGACTATGAATTCCTAATATTCACTGATAATGATGTGACAGGAATCAATGATGAAAACAAAATTCGTCTGCGGGCCCTACACGCACCCATTAGTTTGGTCACAATCAAAACAATGAATTAAGAGAATATAAAATTATAGCAGTAATAGCTATTATTTCATAACCAAGGGGGGTGCCAAGGGGGTTGCTTTGTCTCTGGCGGATATAGCTTCGCGTCGGGTCTTGATATCCGCAGTAGGAAAAATATTTTCGTTTGGCGTTGTTTACAAATTTTTTTCTACGGCCTCTGTAATAATTTTTTATAATTATGTCCTAAAATTTGTAATGCATGAATGGAATTATATGCGGCGGTATGACAAAGTATCAAGTGGGCGTTGCGTCGTCACTACCTTGTTGACAACGATTTGTTTGTTGGTGATGTTATTTCTTCTATTATATTGTATAAAGAAATGGAAAAAGACTATCATATGTGAATATTTCCAAAAACTGCCTTGTTAAAAAATCAAACTGATGAAATAAAGTGTAGAAGTATTAAGAAACGAAGAAGATTATTTTTGTTCTCAGAACCGGGAGGAAAACAATCATTTTCCTGCATTGTTTAGGGGTCGAATATGAAGATTTGCAGCAAGGTAGTAGAAACAATATGTAACATTAAGAGTGTGAAAAATCACTTTCACACAAAAAATGTACACTATTATTGCTACGACAAAGCTTTAATGATGATATTGACACGAGAGCAGGAAAATTGAAAACACGGCTGATTGAAAACCATTTCAGCTAACAATCCTGCCAGAAAATAATGACATGTGGGTATTGACAAGCACCTCCAGTAGCATGGAATTTCGAAAAAATAACCGTATACGAGGCATTGAGGAACTACATTT
The DNA here is from genome assembly GCA_944452925.2 of Chrysolina oricalcia. Classification (NCBI taxonomy): domain Eukaryota; kingdom Metazoa; phylum Arthropoda; class Insecta; order Coleoptera; family Chrysomelidae; genus Chrysolina; species Chrysolina oricalcia. The sequence goes on from OX101811.2 coordinate 36,059,808, forward strand.
TGTAGTATAAACTTATGCAGGAAAATCACCATATTCATGCAAAAAAACCCCATCCACGTAAAGTTTTTCGGATTTATGAACTCTGTGAAAATCTTCCCCGATATAATTTTTTGAAATATAGGTTATCGCTTTCTGCGAAAAAATCCTCATCAACGAAAACTGTGACGAAGTTATACAGTTTTTTTTTTTAATTAATATTAATGGTGGTGGGGGATAAAATACTGCCCGACAAAATATTCTGAGGAAAAGGCCTAGTGAAGCACCTTTGGTGGTATACATTTATGCATAAAACTCCCCACCAATGAAAACTTTGACGAACTTATAAATCTATTTTGAAAATTATCATTATTGACAAATAGATCTTCTAGAGCACCTTCTGTAGTATAGACTTATGCAAAAAAATCAGCATATTTATGCAAAAATTCCCCCATCTATGAAAACTTTGGCGGACTTGTGAACTTTTTGAAAATTATTATTATTGCTGGTGGGGGTAAAAATCCTGCCCGACAAAATATTTTGACGAATAGATATTATAGATCACCTTCTGTTTCATCGATTTCTGAAAAAAAATCCCCACCTACGTGAACTTTGACGAACTTATTAATTTATTTTGAAAATTATTATTATTGATGGTGGGGGTAAAATCCTGCCCGACAAAATATTTTGACACGTGGGTCTTCTAGAGCACCTTCTATAGTATAGATCTATGCAAAAAAATCCTCATATTTATGCAAAAATACCCCCATCCACGAAAACTTTGGCGGATTTATGAACTTTTTTGAAAATTATTATTAATGCTGGTGGGGGTAAAAATCCTGCCCGACAAAATATTTTGACACTTGGGTCTTCTAGAGCACCTTCTATAGTATAGATCTATGCAAAAAAATCCTCATATTTATTCAAAAATACCCCCATCCACGAAAACTTTGACTTATTTATGAACTTTTTTGGAAATTATTATTATTGCTGGTGGGGGTGAAAATCCTGCCCGACAAAATATTTTGACACGTAGGTCTTTTAGAGCACCTGCTATAGTTTAGATCTATGCAAAAAAAATCCTCATATTTATGCAAAAATACCCCCATCCACGAAAACTTTGGCGGATTTATGAACTTTTTTGAAAATTATTATTGCTGGTGGGGGTAAAAATCCTGCCCGACAAAATATTTTGACGTATAGGTATTTTAGATCACCTTCTGTTTCATCGATTTCTGAAAAAAAATCCCCACCTACGTGAACTTTGACGAACTTATTAATTTATTTTGAAAATTATTATTATTGATGGTGGGGGTAAAATCCTGCCCGACAAAATATTTTGATACGTGGGTCTTCTAGAGCACCTTCTATAGTATAGATCTATGCAAAAAAATCCTCATATTTATTCAAAAATACCCACATCCACGAAAACTTTGACGTATTTATGAACTTTTTTGGAAATTATTATTATTGCTGGTGGGGGTGAAAATCCTGCCCGACAAAATATTTTGACACGTAGGTCTTTTAGAGCACCTGCTATAGTTTAGATCTATGCAAAAAAATCCTCATATTTATGCAAAAATACCCCCATCCACGAAAACTTTGGCGGATTTATGAACTTTTTTGAAAATTATTATTATTGCTGGTGGGGGTAAAAATCCTGCCCGACAAAATATTTTGACACGTGGGTCTTCTAGAGCACCTTCTATAGTATAGATCTATGCAAAAAAATCCTCATATTTATGCAAAAATACCCCCATCCACGAAAACTTTGGCGGATTTATGAACTTTTTTGAAAATTATTATTACTGCTGGCGAGGGTGAAAATCCTGCCCGACAAAATATTTTGACGAATAGGTATTATAGATCACCTTCTGTTTCATCGATTTCTGCAAAAAAATTCCCACCTACGTAAACTTTGACGAACTTATTAATTTATTTTGAAAATTATTATTATTGCTGGTGGGGGTAAAAATCCTGCCCGACAAAATATTTTGACACGTGGGTCTTCTAGAGCACCTTCTATAGTATAGATCTATGCAAAAAACTCCTCATATTTATGCAAAAATACCCCCATCCACGAAAACTTTGGCGGATTTATGAACTTTTTTGAAAATTATTATTATTGCTGGTGGGGGTAAAAATCCTGCCCGACAAAATATTTTGACACGTGGGTCTTCTAGAGCACCTTCTATAGTATAGATCTATGCAAAAAAATACTCATATTTATGCAAAAATACCCCCATCCACGAAAACTTTGGCGGATTTATGAACTTTTTTGAAAATTATTATTATTGCTGGTGGGGGTAAAAATCCTGCCCGACAAAATATTTTGACGTATAGGTATTTTAGATCACCTTCTGTTTCATCGATTTCTGAAAAAAAATCCCCACCTACGTGAACTTTGACGAACTTATTCATTTATTTTGAAATTTATTATTATTGATGGTGGGGGTAAAATCCTGCCCGACAAAATATTTTGACTCATGGGTCTTCTAGAGCACCTTCTGTAGTATAGATCTATGCAAAAAAATCCTCATATTTATGCAAAAATACTCCCATCCACGAAAACTTTGGCGGATTTATGAACTTTTTTGAAAATTATTATTATTGCTGGTGGGGGCAAAAATCCTGCCCTACAAAATATTTTGACGTATAGGTATAACCTTCTGTTTCATCGATTTCTGAAAAAAAATCCCCACATACGTGAACCTTGACGAACTTATTCATTTATTTTGAAAATTATTATTATTGATGGTGGGGGTAAAATCCTGCCCGACAAAATATTTTGACTCATGGGTCTTCTAGAGCACCTTCTATAGTATAGATCTATGTGAAAAAATCCTTATATTTATGCAAAAATATCCCCATCCACGAAAACTTTGGCGGATTTATGAACTTTTTTGAAAATTATTATTATTGTTGGTGGGGGTAAAAATCCTGCCCGACAAAATATTTTGACACGTGGGTCTTCTAGAGCACCTTCTATAGTATAGATCTATGCAAAAAAATCCCCATATTTATGCAAAAATACCCCGATCCACGAAAACTTTGGCGGACTTATGAATTAAACCCCTTTCAAAGAATTTTGAAAATTCTAGTTAAAGTAATATTTTTCTATACATAAGTAAATGTTCAGATATCTCAAAACATGTCTAATAATCGAAAGTGTTATTCCATTATCAAATCAAGCTCATTTGTGCGATACTCTATATAGTGTAGTAAATTCATGGCTAGCCACGAAATTATAACGTAATTTCGGGACCACTGGCGGTCGAGTACGCGCCGTATCACCGCGAGAAATTCGTGGCTAGAACTCGTGGCTGCTTTCACACTGATTGTGATGTATATGATCTGAACAGCGAAATTATTGAAGAAACAAGTGAGATAATTGTTGGACCTCTCACTGCATTGATCAATCTATGTCTTTCTGAAGGCATATTTCCAGATGTCTTCAAATTCACTCAAATTATTCCTATTTTCAAAAATAAAGGCGACAAGGACGATGTAGACAACTACCGACCAATATCTATAATTCCTATATTTGTGAAAATATTTGAAATCATAGTGAAGCAAAGGCTAATGAGCTTCTTTGAAATACATAATTTTGTCAATAAAAACCAATTTGCATTCAGAAGCAATTGCTCCACTGTAAAAGCAATCTCTAAACTTGTGCAAGGCATTGTCGAGGGTTTTGAAAGGGGTGAACATACCTCAATAACAATGTGTGACTTGAGGAAGGCCTTCGACTGTGTCTCGCATGAATTTCTCTTAAGGCGAGTTGAACAAGACCAGTTCAACAACGGTTCAAGTGAACCAAGTTTAGTAGCTAGGGATTGGCCAATAAAAATTCTAGTTCCTTTGTAACTGAGTTCGGTTCACTTGAACTGTTGTTGAACTTGTCTTGTACAACTCGCCCTTTGAGAAAATTAGCTTTTATGGAATAAGGGGTGTGGCACTTGACTTATTTATCTCTCACCTTAAAAATAGAATGCAGCCAGTGCACATCAATGATATCTCTTCGAAGTATCAACACATAAACCATGGTGTACCACAGGGCTCCGTGTTGGGTCCGCTCCTTTTTATTATTATTATAGTATCTCACGAATAATAATGTTTATTCTCCGACTGAGTTTAGCGTTCGATATTTTTAAAAGTTATCTTCATGCAGTTTTTATTAGACATTTTATTCATTATATTGTTTCCGTCCACTCATGAATGTAGACGTCCTACCTATGTTTTTATGTTTGTCTATCAACTCATGAATGTAAATGTCTCACTTTCATATGTATATAGATACATTTTTACGTCTATGTCTTTTATGTGAAGGATGTATTTTCCTTATTTTCGAATCCACCTGACCTGCTACAAATGTGTGTATATTCATAACGTAGTCATATAAACAATCTAATCCAAAAAAAAATAACTGATAAAACTTCATTGATGGAAGTATCTACCAGAACAAATTTTCAATTTTAGAAAAAGTAAGAAAAATTTCAGAAAAAATAATTTGAATTGATTGATATTGATGAAATCCGAAATACAAATGACTTTTTTCGAAATACATATGACATTTCCTGAAATACTGTTGACAATTCTGAAATTCAAATGATAATTTTTGAAACCAAGTTGATTATTCTGAAATACAATTGATACTTTCTGAAATCGAATTGACTTTTCTCAAATTCAGGTAGCCGAGTGGTTAAAGCGTCATGTTTCAATCACTTTGGCAGCCAGTCGGCGGTGGTTCAAACCATGGCGACTGCAGAAGTTTTTCTGATGGCCCGAGAAAGTGCTAGGAATCGCACATAAAAAGGAAAGACCTCGTTAATCCTTGGCTCGCACAAGTTTCGACTTCTGAGGGCTGCCGTTCGTAAGGGGACGACAGCTGGTTAACGGAAAAAACAACAACAATCTCAAACTTTCTGAAATTCAACTCACTATTCTGAAAATCAATTGACGCTTTCTGAAAATCAACTTATTATTCCGAAATACAATTGATACTTTCTGAAATCAAATTGAATTTTCTGAAATTCATCTCAAGCTTTCCGAAATTCAACTCACCATTCAGAAAATCAATTGGCGCTTTCTGAAAATCAACTCACTATTCTGAAATACAATTGATACTTTCCGAAATATAAGTATCTATTCTGAAATTCAATTGACGCTTTCTGAAATGAACTTGACGCTTTCTGAAATACAACTGGAAAAGGTGTAGTCACTTCCTAAACAAAATGACATAAATATAACTCGTCGAAAAAATCGATAGACATTTTTCCTTCTTACTGGAGTCGGCCTTGCCCGATTTAAAAAATATTTGGAATTTGGGATTTTCGAGGGATGAAGTTTCATCTCCCTAAGCGGAAGATAATTTTCTCATCGCGGTTTTAGACCCGCGGCTCTCTAACTATTATAAAGTCGTGTATAATAAATACCTTTTTTCTACAAACGTCAAAAAATGACAAGGTTCGCGCATTGACAACAGTATGCGAAGTGGCACTTTTTTTCATTTTCATTCGTTACCATGACACCGTGCGCGAAGTAATGTGCGAAATATATTTCGCACACTGCATGTAAACTATATGGGATTTTCATATTCTAACCTTTATGGTCCTCAACTCCTCCATCAAGCAAAAAACAATAAATCGTTTATTTATTAATGTAGAACAATAATTAAGGCTTTCAAATTGTGAGAGATATTTTTCTGGCTTTATTTGCTTCACACCACTCTTTAAATTGCTGATATGCATTTTCATACTGCCGCCTCGATTTCTCCGGTAAAAGGTTGGAAATTACGGAATTGGCCGCATCTATCAAGTTAGGTGGGGTACCGCTTAGTTCATCGTCGCTCGAAATTTCCATTCTTTTACAATAATAAATATCACGCACGAAATTGACGCGAATAAAAAGTCACTCCAAAATAATTATCAAGAACTGTCACTTTGAAATAATTGTCAACAAATGCCATTTTATTTCCATAGTTACAGTAATTACTTGATTTGGAAAAATTATTTAAGCCAGTTCAATACTATTTTTCATAGTTATTACTTATTTTAGAACAATATTTTTGACGTTTGTAGAAAAAATTTTGTTTGCATCTCATGCGCGAATACTTTGGTAATCTCGACTATTTTTTTTAACTCGGCTGCGCCTCGTTAAAAAAAATCAGTTCACGATCACCAAAGTAGCATTTCACACACTAGATACAAAAATAACTATTGAGGTTGAATTCTACAACAGTACAACTAACTGTACGGGTCAGTAACAGTTTTCGAATCGATTAGTTTCCAAAGGATAGGTCGTTATACATTCCACTAAACGAATTTGTCAAAAGTCGATTACATTATGGATCGTGATGCTGGTCCGGTATGTTGGCTCCATTAGGAGCCGCCCCATAGCGAAGGGCAGGTAAGCGCCACGTCGAGGTGTTACATTAATTATAAAAATTTGACGGGTTATGGCTCCAGACGAGATTTGGTGGAGGATTTTTTTTTATTATAACCACTCGCGGCACGATGACGATGAACCATAGCCGTTTCTAAAGGGGTAACTTGCCATGCAAGTTTTCCATAACGGTTATAACACGAAAATATTCACATAGTTTGTGAATATGTTGAAAATCAACTGATGGAATTGAGTTGCAATTTCATTAGTGCATGTTAAAATAAAGTGAGGTACAATTTAAGTTCCTAATTAATCAAACAATTTTTTTTTAATTCTGAAAATTTTGCTAAATAATATTTTTTATTAAATATGTAATCACATTTTTTAATTTTAAGTTACGATGTCATCGAAAGTTATTTTAGTGGACCTACTAATTTTTTTCATCTAAATATTTGTAATTCGATTTCAAACATATCATATGCGATGAATGTACCTCATTCAAACAAATGAAATCAATATTCAAGCTTCAACAACGAAGTAAAACGTTGAATTGTATAGACAAGAGACGATTTGACCTTCAAACTTTTATTTAAACACGACATGTTATTATGACGAGTGATTATCACTTGAGGAAGCTACTGTGATAGCGAAACATATCGTGGCTAAATAAAAGTTTGTGAAGATAAAATCGTCTCTTGTCTGTACAATTACTATGTATCTTCATCAAGTAACGGCCGAATCAATCAGAAAAAAATATTCAAAAATCATTTCAATAAAATAATTTCTCCTAGCCGTATCCAGATTTGTGACCCCTTACAGATTCCTCACTCCACACAGATTCCTAACCTCATACAAATTGTCTTGAAAATTTGTGAGAGAGATTTTCTTTAATAGCCATGGAAATACTTGTACTTAACATTAAAAACAGATAAATAATTGATTCATGAATAGTTCACCTGTCACTATCAAATATATATACTGCAAATGATATGAACTGTTTTCACAACGACAGCTACTCCCTAAACTCATCTAAGATTTGAAAAACATATTATCAAACTAATTCAACGTGCATATGGCTCACTAAAATTGATTTAAGGGAAACCGGCAGTTTTTCCTAAAAGTGTTAAAATAACATTTTATGAAACATTAGTTTTGTCAAATTTTAATTTTGCTGAGTCGTTATACGGCCCAGAATTCCTGCAGAAGATTGATATATGGCATCAAAAAATTCCAAAGAATATCACACAAATTGGCTAAAACCAGATGGTTAAATATGGAACATAAAAGAGTTCATCATGCAAATTCATTACATCACAAAATTATCCACAAAATTCCTATATGTATACCACAATAGAAAAATTACTTTCAGAACGGATATAAACAACTTGAACTTGAGATTCAAAGGTTCTTTGTCCCCACCAGTATTTAAAACTGAAATGTACATATGTTCTTTCGCTTACCAATTTCGTATGCATAACACCGTTCCTGTGACTTAGCAAAATATCAGTAGGTATTGCTAGCTTTAAGCCAGAGTATAAAAATATCTTACAAAACGAATGTCAATTCTACGTTAACATGCTATCCTCTATTCTCTTGAAACTTAGTATAATCATATTTGTTAATATTTCAATTATCAATTGATTATAAGTATGAATGTATTTCACATAAATTATATAATATTTATGAACAAACTGATGTAAGACACACGTTCTAGGGTTAAATGGCAGAACATTTTCCTGATGAAGTAAGTGGTTGCTTCATTAGAGAAAATGAATTTCGCCCTTCATTTTCCAATTCCTTTAAAATGTCGTTTATTTATTAATTTATATGTATTATATGTGAAAAAAATTAAAGACCTATTATTATTATCATAATTTAATTATCAACTGCATGCGATCCAGGTTTGTAGTTTTAAATCTTTTAATAATTTTCATGGCTATTAAAAATTCACAATCACAAATTTCCAAGACAATCTGTTAGGAATGAATCTTTATGGGGTTATAAATATGTATGGGGCTGGGGGAAATTCTCTTTAGTCTATTGTAAAAACGTGGTAATATTTTTTTATTTAAAAAAATTATTTTGTGATTTTCGGTCTATAGTGTAGGTAATTTTTAAATCTATTTTAAACATATTGATTAGATCATGAGATATGTGACAAGTTTCAGGTTTACTTAAGTTTATTTTCTCTTCACCTGATCATACCTGAAATAGAAAATTGATCAATCTGTTTAATTTCAATTTTTCTGAAAAACAAAATAGATAGAATAATATAGCAATGCCATTCTGAGAAATAATTGAAGTTTCAATTCTCTCTGGAAGTTGGTTTAGAATCGATTACATAATTATTATTAAATAACTATCATTATGACATTTTTTTGATAAATAGTTATTGTAGAACATTTTGATATCTGAATATCATTACTTTTTCATTATTTACTATATGAATTAAGGAAGAAATAACTGACAATGAAGATTTTTTGGAAATGACCGATATTATTGCCGCAAGTATAAAGAGACTACATTCAGACTACGGCGAAACCATTTGAAACAATAGACAGAAACAGAGTTTTCAAATAGATTTTGGTTGCTGCTTTGAAACCAAAAGATAGTATTCTATACACATTACTTATGATCTCCTATGTCTTAAATTATCTTGCATTGGTAACTGCATCAGTTTTTATATATTATGTCTTGGTATTTTTTAAACAATTGAATAAAGATTCATTCTTCACCGTCATTGAAATTAACAGTTCTTTTTTTCTTTAGAGAGGGGCCCATTTTATGAAAAATATCATCATTCAATATTATTTATTGCAACAATTGAATTGAAAAGTTAATGTCATGTTTCAGCCATATATCTATCAACTACGAATATTGATAACACGCCATAAGATGCAATGTAATCAAATTGAAGCCAAAAATATCTATCTTACCTTTTCTCAAACTGGCGCTGGGTAACTATTGCGCATGCCGAATTCTGAATCACGAGAAATGTCATAAATTTTTAAGGTTATGCTTCTTTTGACATTTTCAAACGTCCCATATTGAAAATGGGAACATTTTTCCATAATGTGGACGACAAATGAAGAATGAGTATGTGACGGATGTTTGAAAAGGTAAATATCGTTCCACATGGACCTCATAACCGCCGAGAAAAATAGTTTGCTGGTAGTGATGTATTTTTGCCTCCTCGACACGAACTCGAAGTAAAACGCGGTGATTTTCAGGCATGAATCTAGGAATTTATAAAATGTGTAATATTCTCAAGAATAAAACCCATATAGTGCCGCCCTCTTATAATTAGCACAATCCACACTTGCTCTCTGTAACCTCATCCAGATTATGAGGTTATGTAGGAATTTGTCGAATTAGCACCCCATAAGATATGCTTCTCATATCTTCGATAATTGTTGCTGCCGAACCGTGCACACTAGAAAAAGATGAAAAAACAAAATCATGTCTTTGAATAGGAGTCTCTGGCGCAAGCGCATTAATTCAGCAGCGTCCAATTCGAAGTCGATGCTCATTTTTTTTTTTTGGCATCACATAGGCTGTCCTTATTATCCATATTCGTAGTTGATAGATACATGGTTTCAGCCCTCCGCGCGGAACAGCACGAATGAGTCCGAATATAATCCTAATGCTGGTGAATGTGTTGCCAACATAAGAAAACAATGAATTAAGTAATCCATGACTAGGTTCCATTTGAAAAATGCGTGATGATCTAATCCATAGTTAAATATTTAACTCGGCCATTGTTTAAATAGAAGTAATAATATAGTCAATGCCTGTGGAATCGGCATTGGACCCAAACGCGAGTGTCATCTAGCGTTATTAGTTACAAACATGAATATCTGACGTCATTTTAATGCAGGGTTCTTCAAAAATCCCTGATTATATTGCTGTCCCATTGTTTCAATCAAGTTACGACATGACTAGGAGGCCAGATACCTGAATTTACGACATTACTTGGATGCGAGATCACTGTCGCCATCTACATGACGCATCCATTTGAATCCAACATCAATCTCATATGGTTGACTAACTATCTTACTTCTCAGTTCACGTAATCAGCAAATTAAACTTCAATTGAACAATCTGCCATTAGTGTGCGGCAACTTGAGATGTTCTGTTACCAGGGTATCCTCATACAGCTTGACAAATCTAGCTCTGAATGTGAAATCGACACGCCTATCGATGCGCGGTAGCAGAAGAGCTCAGTACAGTCCGAAAGAAGTATGAGTTACGATACTATTCTTCTAATGTATCTGTCGCATCGCGAAGTGAACTGAGAAGTTTTATTACTGAATGTATAATTATACTACCCTCTTTTTCGTCCGAATATTTTCTCATTCTAAATTCGCACATCTCATACGTATCTCGATATTCATAGCTTGGCAAATGCACGTCCTAATCAGTGTTGCCACCAGCTGATGAAGAAATTATCGTGCAGCGCTGCCAAAATTATCGATTTTTCTTGAAAATTATGTTACAATTTTCTTTATTTTGTTGTTTTGTAAAAAAACCGTCATACTCATTTTAATTTATATATTATGTTAGACTGAGCCACTCTCTAGCCGGAATGAATGACTCTTCATGTTCGTGAGAAGATAAACAAATGCGATCATCACTGACCGAGGCGATATGGAACGTGCCGATAGCGAGATTGACGAAGAGATTCACCTAGAGGCCCTTGAGCATCACGCACTTATTCGTAGGCGTTGGTCGTCTGAATATTTGGTTATACATATCTATTGATAATTAAAGTATTATTATTTGGATATCAATATACAAGTTGTGAATGAGTGTTAGTGTTTGTCTTACAAGTCAGAAGTGGGATTACCCAGGTGATTGCCCAGATGAATTATACAGTGTGAAAACGAAAAACAATCTCGCCATGCCGAAGCAAAAATCAGAAAGCCAGCCAGCCAGAAAGAGTGTGTCTCAGCTCATCATTTAGCAGTACGTCATCATCATCGGAGTAGTCGCCCTCCTTTCAAGTAAGACGGTTAAAAAAAGTTAAGAGCAAATGAGAAAAAAGAAAGTTTGCTGACAAAAACATTTCAGTGCCATACAATTTGGTGACCTGAGTCATTCTGAAAAGTTGCTCTGTTTGGAACTGTTGAACAGTTGAGCAGATAGAAAGCATTTACCTTTAAAAATCTTGGTAAATCTAACATGGTTGAAATGTTGAAAGTGTTGGAAAGTGTTGGAAGAAACATAAATTCTTGGTGCTATAGTACAAGGCTGGACAGGATTATGAGGGAGTCTAGCTCCAAAGAGATTAAACGTTATCTAACTAGGAGAGTCTAATCCCCATAAGACAATGGTGACACTAATAGAAAGAGATGAAATAACTTTTGTGACGAAATGTGACGTAGTTGAACATGTCATGGTCGCCGTTCTCTATAGACAGTGACAGACTAGCGCACTCCGCACTCTTTGCATATGAAAGTTACAGGTGACGATTTTGTTACTTGGTTCGAGTTCGACTCTGTACTCATGTCCAAGTACGTCACAATGACGCCTTGACGCTACAAGATTTCGACTGGATAGAGCTTATTAAACCTTTCTGTCAGTTCACTCTCTTTGACCTAGCTCGGCTTATGCTAGTCCAGTTCTGCTGGTGAAGAAAAAGACGGTCGACTTCAGACTTTGTGTGGATTATATGAGTCTGAACTTGATCACTCTGATAGATCACCAGGTCGGCTTTTTGAGCAGAAGTCAATATTTTGTCGCCCTGGATGTGGCCTCTGGTTTTTATCACATACTTATGGCGGAGGATTAGAGTGACAAAACTGTCTTTTTGGTGCACTTCTCGAATAATGAGTTTTTGAGAATGGCATTTGACCTTGCCAACACTCCAGCAGGTTATAAAAACTTGTAAATACCATATTGAAACTCAATAAATCAGAATGAGCTATAAAGATGTCCTGAAAATATCATCGTTTAGCATAAAAAAGGGTTGAGAAAGGTTGAAGAAGTTATAACATGCCTCACCAGCAGGCAACATTACCCTGAAGTTGAGTAAGTACAGTGTCTTCCAGACCAATAAATCCGTTTAGGTCAGAAAATCAGCTTCGACGGAGTAAAATCATGAAGTGCCGCAGTGCTAGATTTGTTTAATCATATTATTGTGAAGAATTTTTGACAGATTTTGGGGCTCTCTGAATACTTCAGGAAGTCTATAAAATCGGCCTGACAACTAGGTCAGTTTCATAAATATATAACCCTGTTCTACACAGATGCAAGTTGTCTGGAATTTTAAGCCATGCTGATGCAAGTGGTAGATGGTGATTGCAAAGTAGTTGCCTACTGTAACAGGCAAGTCAGGGACAAAATTCACATCACTTCTACGAGTTAGAAACGTAACCTGTTTTTTGAGCATTACAGAAGTTCAGGGCCTACGTGCAAAGCTATCTCGTTGAAAATATTCACTGACTGTAGTGCAATAGGAACAATACTCCAGTGAGATGAAAGTGGTTACAGGAATAAGAGTGCGATTCCGAAGTTGTCTATAGACTAGGTTCTAAATAGGAGCAAGTTGATGATCTCAGTCGAGCTCTCGTTGAGAGATACGTTGATATCACAAGTGTTGATATTACTGAAGATGATTGGGTGCTAGCCGCTCAGCTTTAAGACGAACAAATGAGAATTATTTGAAATTTTCGTCAAGAAGAAACTGTTAATAGAGACACTATACAATGTTTTGACAAGTTTGAGATGAATTATGATATTTACAGATAGTTCAAAGATTGAAAATGTTTGTTGGTAGTTCCTAAACATGCACGTTGGCAAATCTGATAATGGTAGACATTTTGGTTTCTGAAAGAATTTGAATACTACTCAAAACTACTATGCTCCAAACTATGCAGTAGTGTGTAGATGCTTGTTTGAACTGTTACAAACAGAAGAGTGTTAAGAAGGAAGTTACGTTACTCATAGAGTATGATTTTGAGGATGACTCCGAGTAGAGATTTTGATGAATACTCAATACTATTGGTTTACTAGTATGTGTCAAATTATGAACAAGTGTGTTGAAGCTTGATTGAACTGTTGAAATTACAAGCAGGCGATTGGTAAGAAGGAAGTTACGTTACATAGAGTATGACTTTGAGTCTGACTAGAGTAGAGAATTTGATGACTACTCAAAACTATTGGCTTAATAGTATGTGTCAAATTATGAAGAAGTGTGTTGAAGCTCGATTGAACTGTTGAAATTACAAGCAGGCGATTGGTAAGAAGGAAGTAACGTTACACAGAGTATGACTTTGAGTATGACTTAGAGTAGAGACTTTGATGACTACTCAAAACTATTGGTTTACTAGTATGTGCCAGATTATGAAGAAGTGAGTAGAAGCTTGTTTGAACCGTTTATATTACGAACAGGCGAGTGTAAAGGAGTAAGGTACGTTACATAGAGTATTTGATCGTGGATCAGCCTTCAACGTACTACTGCTGCTGGAACCGAAAAAAAAAGTAAATGGAACAAAAAGTGTTCCGAGTTCAATCTCTAACAAGGTTATTGGTGTGTTGCCACTGTAGGTTTTAAATGGATGTGGAAGTGAAAAGTATCGCTGAAGGAAAGAAATTTAGTAAGACCTAGAAGTTGATTTATAAGAATTGAAAGGGAAGATTCTAGAAAAGTTAACAAGAAATCAGAAAGAGAGGTTTTATCGCAATGAAGCTGAAGATAAGGCTAAAGCTAAAGTTAAGGCTAAAGTGAAAGCTGAAGTTAAAGCTAAAGCTGAAGTTGAATATAGAGCTAAAGCAAAAGATATTTTCTGATGGAGACGTATTGTCGGTACAAGTAACAGATGTACCTAACACAGGCAAGAGTAGTAAGTTTTTGAGGTTTAAAGAGCTATTGATAGTGAGCAATGGCCGACAAGAAGGTGAAGAAAGACCTGAAGGAGGATTATAGGAGCAACAAAACAGTGGTTGTTGTTGATAAGATGAAATTATGGATTGTTTTGAGTAATGAGATATTTGAAAGTTCAAAGGGCTTTTGAAAGTTAGCAAGTATTATTCAATGTTCGATAAGAAGTTCAGGACCCGAATGAGTAATATGGGAGTAACGAAACAGTTTTTGCTGTTGATGAAATGAAAGTGAGATATTTCCCCAATGGTAACTGACTAGAGTAGCTCTCGATGTCAGACTTGTTGAGATTTTGTGACTGTTGAGGTGGGTACCTACATTGTAGTTGTATCAGGCTCAATCACAAAAAAATTGTGACTGTTGAGATAGGTACCTAGTTGATATCAGACTCAATCACAAAGATGTTGTGACTGTTGGGAGGGGTACCTACTTCGTAGTTGTATCAGGCTCAATCACAGATAAAATGTGACTGTTGAGATAGGTACTTACTTAGTAGTTGGTATCAGGCTCAATCACAAAAATGTTTTGACTGTTGGGATGGGTACCTACTTCGTAGTTGTATCAGGCTCAATCACATAGAAAATGTGACTGTTGAGATAGATACTTACTTAGTAGTTGGTATCAGGCTCAATCATAGATACGTTGTGACTGTTGGGATGGGTACCTACTTCGTAGATGTATCAGGCTCAATCACATAGAAAATGTGACTGTTGAGATAGGTACTTGCTTAGTAGTTGGTATCAGGCTCAATTACAGCGATGACTGCGATGTTGTGACTGTTGAGATGGGTGCCTACTTTGGAGATGGTATCAGGCTCAATCACAGCGATGTTGTGACTGTTGGGATGGGTACCTACTTCGTAGTTGTATCAGGCTCAATCACAGATAAAATGTGACTGTTGAGATAGGTACTTACTTAGTAGTTGGTATCAGGCTCAATCACAGCAAGAGGGTAACTGTTAAAACAAAGTACTGATGTGCGTTCTTTTTTCAGATAAGGCAGTTCTTAGCCGCCTGAGGTCAGGCGTTGTAGCAGGATGGCCGAATGTTAGACTGAGCCACTCTCTAGCCGGAATGAATGACTCTTCATGTTCGTGAGAAGATAAACAAATGCGATCATCACTGACCGAGGCGATATGGAACGTGCCGATAGCGAGATTGACGAAGAGATTCACCTAGAGGCCCTTGAGCATCACGCACTTATTCGTAGGCGTTGGTCGTCTGAATATTTGGTTATACATATCTATTGATAATTAAAGTATTATTATTTGGATATCAATATACAAGTTGTGAATGAGTGTTAGTGTTTGTCTTACAATTATCACTTTAAAAAAACAGACAACAAAATAATAACACAAAAACTTAAATCTTGTCCAAAATTATTTGGTATCAAAATGAATATCAACATCAACATTTCCATCTTTATTGTGTTTACACACAAGGTTATTGAACTTATTATCATGTCCTCTGTAACATTAAAATTGTAGCATTCGCCGTTTACGATTTGAGAGTCTAATACTAGGGAATTTACAGTATCATACTGTACATTTGATTTCTCACGTTTGTTTTTATTAAATTCACCTTTGAAAATATCCTCTCACAGGCGGCAGAATGGTAAATTACTTGTAAATCCATTACAAAATTTCCCAATTCCTAGACTACAAAATTATGTTACAATTATCGATTATGTTACACATTATCGTTTGACTCAATTTTGAGGAGAAATTATGTTACAATTCGATAATTATGTTACAAGTGGCAACACTGGTCCTAATCCACTGGCAGAATATCTTGTGATTTCCCTCTTTTCAACTACCAATAAGAGGCAAATTCAAGGTAAATGTAAAGTAACCTCGATTTATACTAAGTATTTTGAACGCCGTAGAAACGTTAAGAACGATACTTTCGTACACCACTGGAAAGTAGCGTACACTATTCAAAAGCACGTCGAAAAAAATGTATAATCGGTCGGCCATAAACCGTTCTCTTTCAATGGGCAATGGAAACTTTTATTCCAAAACAGAATTGAGTCTTTTGTGGTTTCAGATGACTGAAGACTTATTGTTGAAAAAGGCAATATAATATATTCTTTTCATCCGCGTTCGGAGAAGACACATCAACAACAATTCGAAGAAAAGCCGGTATTAATGATTCAAAATTCTAAACATTTGAACGCAGCATATTGAGAAGTTGATACACGATGTGTGCTGGAATCATCGTCACAAATATCCATCATTCGACTGTGATTTTACAAGTAACTTACATTATACTCCCATTTGTGATAATTTTGGAACTAAAAAGAGAACTGCAGATGATTGACTGAAGAGTTACTACGTATAATAAATAATTTTAA
Organism: Chrysolina oricalcia; assembly: GCA_944452925.2. Lineage (NCBI taxonomy): Eukaryota > Metazoa > Arthropoda > Insecta > Coleoptera > Chrysomelidae > Chrysolina > Chrysolina oricalcia. The sequence goes on from OX101811.2 coordinate 36,076,402, forward strand.
TATTTTTGCAGAGGTCACTCAAGGTCGCAAACTGGAGTATCAAATAGGATACCGAACTGTACAAATCTATCAAATTAGAACTCTCCTTGACCTCTTACAAGTCAGAAAATATCCATTGCCTGACCTGTTGCTGTTTTGCTTGACATATTCAAACCCCATAACATTTCCACAAACTTTGCAACTGCAATTTTTTGTAACTTTCGTTGATGAAATATCACGCTTTCAATTCCTTCAGAAGTGATTGATTCAAAATAACCTCTATTCTGGATCCTGACGCTTATTCTGTAGTAGTAGTAGTTTTTGGGCAGGCAAGTAGGCCCTCATAAACCCTTTTTGCCATCCCCTGCTTTCCACATAATTATCTACATTCCTCCTCCTAATCTCTCTTTTCGAACCTTCGTGACCTCCTAATGAAGGCCATTACGTCCGTCCACTCCAAGTCGGTTACTTCTTCTTGTTGGAAGGTTTTTAACTCCAAAGATTTAAAGTCTTAGCCTGCCATACGCCTCACACTCGCCGAGGAAGTGAGATTACCTATTATGGATTGGTGTCTTCCTAACTTGTTATGCCCTGTTAGCATTCCTATAAGGAGCCGTAGTACTAGGCAGTTTCTGCCAAATAACCATGCCGTCCTTGACTTACTGAAAACGGCCATGAAATCTTTCGACTGCCTGCAGCCGGTATTGTCCCTTCAAAGTTAATTCAGCTCTTCTTCCGCCCAATTGTCAACGGTTGAAGAGGTTCGGCTTCTTGCGATGCCTAGTACAGGCTTCGCGGCCCACAGAATGGTGTTACGGCACCGGTTCTGGCAAGTCCGTCTGCCACCTCGTTTCCGTGCACCCCTATGTGACCTTGGACCGATACCAGCTGAACTTCCTCCGTTTTAGCTAGTTTCTCGAGAGCATTTCCGTATTCATGTACAAGTGTTGAGCTTGGTTCAGGATGGCAGATGGCTCTGAGCGCTGTATGACTATCCGAACACATAAATTCTGTTCTTTTACCTTTTGCCTCATGGCTACGGTTAGAATGGGGAAAGCGTAGCTTTCTCGTACATCTCTTTCTTCCAGGTAGATGCCTGCACCCGAAGCCAGTTTGTCAGTCAAACGCGAACCGTCTGTATATCATATTAGACTTCCCGTGCAAAACTCCATCGTATTTTCGTCCCATTGTTCTTCGCTCAGAATAGTGAGGGCAAACTCTCTATTCCATCGCAGTTTATCTTGTGCGCTTTTCGCTCTTTCGTTTACCGAGGCTACCGAGACCCGCATCCTCAATTGGGCGGCCACTGCCTCCTTCATGTTCCAGAATGGAAGCGGTGGCAGCCTCAGCAGTACCTCCAAAACTGCGGTTGAAGTCGTTCTCATTGCATAAGTTATTACCAAACAGGCCAACCTCTGGACCTTGCTAAGCCTTCGGTCTATTGTGCTGCTCTGTGCGCCTCGCCACCATATAACTGACCCATAATGGATCTTTCGTCGTGTACAGCCAGCACATGATGTCTGGGTTGGTACTCCATTTGCTCCACACAATTCTCTTCAGTAGCAATAGGATTGCTACCGACTTTGGAATAATCTCCCTTGCTCGCACAAGCTCTGCTTTTGAGGGGTTTTCTCCGATAACCTGGGATGCGGCATTCATGAGAGTTTGAGTCCAGGACCACCCTCGGGTATTTGACCTGCTGTACAAGCTCCAGCTGTTGACGCTCATTCTGTAAATGAAATCAATACCATATACATCAGACCTAGCGTCAGATCTGGTAGTTCTGATTTTTTACTGACATTTCCAAAAAAAATAGGCCTGCTGGGTCGAAATTTCCAAAGAGAAACAGTTCTAGAGTAGCAAATTTAGTCCACTTCGAAAACGTGTGGCATATTTATAATCATAAACGACAACAAACAAATCTAAAGCTAGTTGGCAGGTTCTGAATTTCGAGAGAAACAAAACCAAATCATCTCCACAAACGAAGCAAAACTTTACTTCAAATAATTTAAATGGCCATTTTGTAGGAGTGGCAGAATCTTTTATCAAATATCTACCTGATATCCCCAAAAATCATATTTTAAATTTTTCAAAAACACTTCCTGCGCCATTTTCTTTATTTTTATATCCGGTAAGTTCATGTGAAGTTAAGCATACTATAAACTCTTTAAAAAATGTATCATGTGTTGATGTGTATGACTTAAATAGTAGGATTATAAAAGAAACAGCTATCGAACCATTAACAGAATTGATAATTCTCATTTTTAATAGTAGACAATTTCCTGGTATTTTCAAATATTCAAAGGTTATTCCTGTATACAAAAAAGGAGACACATCACTTATCGAAACTATCATCCTATTTCAAACACATGTATTTTCTCAAAGATAGTGGAAAAAATCATAAGAAATAGATTTTTTTTTGTTTTTTTTTTGTTATTTCCGTCAACCGATTGCACCCCTACGCGCAACCCTCAGAAGTCTTCGAGAGACTTGTGTGAGCTAGGGAAGACGCAGCCCTTACCTTTTAACGTGTGATGCCATGCACGAGACCGGTGAATCGGTGAATCGAACCCACGACCCCACGCATGCGAGGCGAACGCACTACCAGCCGACCACCACGGACAATTAACAACAACATATTTTGAAAACAAAAAATACTTTAATGACACTCAGTTTGGCTTTCGTTCTGGGTTTTCCACGGCGGTGGGGGATGAGGTGAGCGGGATAGTTGAGGGTCTTGAACAGGGTAATCATACAGCTATTACGCTGTGCGACCTGTCTAAGGGTTTTGACTGCGTTGATCATCACATTCTGTTACAAAAGCTGCATTTCTATGGTGCGAGAGGTCCATGTCCTTTCTCTACTGGAGACATGCCTAACAGATCGTTTTCAGACTGTATGTTACAAAAATGAGATATCTGACTTCAAAGGAATAAACCACGTAGTGCCTCAGGGCTCTGTATTGGGACCGCTTTTATTCATCATTTATATAAACGACCTTGCCAATTTTATGTCACCGTACAAATATGTTCTTTTTGCTGACACGTCATTCATCTTTTCAATTATAGATTACGAATTACTGTCACACAATGGAAAAATGGTTTACATCATCTCAAACTGAATAACGAAAAATCTCAAAGACTAAAAATTACTACACTTCAAAGCAGACAACATGAAGGAAGTGTCAAGCTACTGGTTATCACCTTAGATCACAGGATAAACTGGAATGCTCATACGGAGCAACTAAAGCACAAGCTATGCAGTGTACTGTTTCTTTTACGACAGTTAAAGCACATTTCAAATAGTGATGCTCTAAGAACTAACAGCATATTGTTCACTCTTCCATTCCAACATGAGTTACGCCATTTCTCTCTGGGGCAACTAACTCATCAGCAGCAAGTCCAATTTTTACTAAGCAAAACAAAACTATTAGAATTTCGGGAAATGTTGGCTCAAGAGAAACTTGCCGACCATTATTCTAGAGATCTAAAATTATGACCTACCGTTATATCAATATAACGTACTTCATAAGAGAGCAACTAACCTCATAGTACAGTGATATTAACAATTATAACACTAGAAATGCTGATAATATCAGAATCTCTCGACACAGGCTTTCGATATCTCAGAAAAATTCTATGGATTATAAATTATACAACGTGCTTCCTCATCATCTTAAAATATTAAATTTGAAAATATTCCAAAAAGCTATGAAAACTTATTTCACTAATAACTGTTTCTATTCTGTCAGTGAATGCTCTGAAGACATTTCTTAAATTTCTTTTAATTATTTTGTTGGTAGGAACGTACTCACTGAATTTTAAATTGTAAGTTTTTGTTTTTAAATTTTATATTTTTAAATATTTGAAATGTTTACATGTTCTGCGTTGTCGTATTTGTTATCACTCATGTGTTAACCATAATCTAGATCATTGACCTGCTATAAATATACATCTGTATGTAAAGTATTCTATTCTTTTCTAAAGAAGGTCTTTCATGGTTCAAACCGTCAAAAACTAAGGGAAGGTAGAAAATTTCGAGTTTTTTAGTATTTTTGACAATGTTGCGTTCGGAACTCGAGGTCGAAAACTTAATAATTCGGACAACAATAGAAATAACTCAGAACTACTGGATTTGACGTAAGCCCCCACTCTAACCCTTTCAGGTGACAATGTTACAATCATTTCTAATTGTATTTTTCACACATCAATTCAATCAGAAAACCATCCTACTTTACCGAATAAATCTGAGATTTCCATAAATTAATGAAAAAAGATGAAAATTCAACACTACACAAACTCACGAGCAAATTCACGTTGTTAATATCTCGTCTCATCGGTATACAAAGGTGTTGAGCTCGACAAATATTTTTCAACGAAAAACATCAAATTGTGAGCGTTTACTAATTTTGAGGATTATTAACGATGCGGTGTTGACGCCAACTCCACAGAACAGCATAAAAATATAACTTTACGATGGCTCTCAGTAAAAAACAAGATAAAGAAGGTACAAGGTGATCCGTTCAAAGTATGCACATTCGCATGTTTTATCAGTTGTTGGGAAGATGAATTCGTAAAGAACAGCACACACTGCTTATGGGAACTATCTTTCAGTGGAAATTGGTTAATTATTAATAGAATAGATACTTTTCGGTGATTTTCACTTCCCGATCAAAAGTATTCCTGGATATAAAAACATTCAGACTTTCTGAAATGAATGACTTCCTCTACTATGACTGGAAAATGGCTTTCTAATATGACGACAAATGAACTGAAAGAAACTGTTGCAAAGGACCAGGCAGCCGCCTTAGGGAGAAATGGTCTTCTGTGAAATTTCATGAATTGTTAGTATATTGTAGTTGACGACACTCTCAACAATAGTGCCCATGGGCCCAACTTAATCCTATGACTAGTTTCAGAGATACGGGGTGTTGAAGTTGGAAAATAGCCATTTTTTAAAAGCATGTATTTCTAACTTTCAGGAATTTCAATATCTGGCTGGATTTACTTCTGGTTGGATTATAATAATAAGATATCGACACATTTTTTACAGGGCGAGTCAGAAAGTTGATCGCCCCTGTATCCTATATTTAATAAAATTTAATATACTTCGTACTGCATGTTAGGTGATATTAACTCATTTCGAAATATATATAATTCATAAATATATATATAGAATAGGTCAATCCCGGCTCACCCATGGTTACCTGATGTCTTCACAGAATCCCCCTACCTGTGAATTCTGTGACAGTGTAAGACTCACAATTGAGCACATACTTTTAGAGCATGCACTACAGCCAGACTCGCCGCAAACATAATCTCAGTGGAACTCTCATAAACCAAAAACATTCTTGGTTCACCAAACCAGTTTAAGGCTGTAATACAGTTCCTCAAAGACTGTCAACTATTTAATTCAATTTGATTTTTATTATGTAATCAAATGTATCACAGATCCCGTGTCAGTGGCCATTAGATGCCTAGACACGTTAATTGTAATTTAAAAAAATCATATATGATATACAAGGCTATTCAAAAGATATGTATAGAAGAAAATCCGAGAATCGATTTTTTTTAGAATTCTCCCTGTAATTAGATATTTTCTTTATTTCCTTGGTGAATTTCTGTGATACTTTCATATTACCTTCACTTTGAGTATGTTGGTCGGATGTAGAAGTTTTGTCAACTTGCTATGATCAGTTTTTTAATCCCGACAATATGATGACAAGCCTATCATTACTTTCTTCATATACGGGTGTCCCGTAAAGACCACGTCAAACTGAAGGAGAGTGTATATTAAAGGGTGCTTTACCTGCTATGAACAAATCCCCCATATAAAAGTCTTTCGAGACATTTAATTTTTATAAAAATTATGAATTTTTGCCCCTCTCAGTAGTATTTTTGTGCTGTTGGTACAATTTTACACCTTTGATAATCGGTTTTACCTGTTGATGACGTTACTTTTATTCGGTATAATATAACGAAAAACGTCAAGTTCAGATGACAAATAAAATCGTGGAAAAAGATTGAGAGCAGTGAAAAGGTGTTTTCTCAGTCGATGTAGGGCCTGCATACGCAAAGGAGTTCATCATGTTGAACATGTACTATAATGATTAAAGGTCATCAAGCAAGTGCACATTCGAATTAAACTTGTCCCCATCACAAATTGAGGTGATATTTTGTGGCCCCCTCGTTCAGCAGACCTAAATCATCTCGATTTTGATTATTGGGATTATGAAGGACAGAGTTTATGTAAAACTCATAAGCAATAAAGCCGACTTGGGGGAACTCATCCGAGTTGATGCAGCGGAAATATGAGAGAAGTTTAGAGGTAGCGAAATGTTTTTTTTTTCAGTCGATGCAGGGCCAGTATGGAGGTCACCGTTTCGACCGTGTACTATAATGATTATAATGTCATTGAAAATATTAGTAACCTACAATAAGTAATTAAATAAAAACCGTCAATTGATACTTTGTCAGAAACGTCCCCTTTTGGAGATAAATGGCAATATCTTTTTTTTTACTGCTACAAAATCTCTTGTGTCATACCATTTCGAAATCACCATAAAATAGGCAATTTATTGATGTAGTGTGCAGCAGTAGCCCAGTACATTTTGTTCTCACTACGATGGCGATGGGCTAAACTTTACCAATTAAATGAATAAGAAAAATGTAAAATTGTACCATCAGCACAAAAAACTACTGAGAGGAGCAAAATTTCATAATTTTAATAAAAATTTAATGTCTCGAACACGGTGAGACTTTTTAACGGGGGATTTTTTTGTAGCAAGTAGGGCACCCTTTGATCTACATTCTTCTCTAGTTTGACGTGCTCTTTACGGGACACCCGAATATGAAGAAAATAATGATCATATTGTCGGAATAAAAAAAATATCATAGCAAGTTGAAAAAACTTCTACACCCGACCAACAAACCCAAAGTGGAGGTAATTTAAAAGTATCGCAGAAATTCACAAAGGAAATATTTAATTACAAGGGAGATTTACAAAATCGATTCTCAGATTTTCTTCCACACATATATTTTGGATAGCTCTGTATATCATATATGAATCATAAATATTTCAAAATACCTTATTGTCACCTACTAACATGCAGTACAGAGGATTTAAAATTTTATTAAATATAGGATGCAGGGGCAAACAGCTTTCTGGCTCGCTCTGTAAATTTTTTTTGCATATCTTATTATCATAAACCAACCAGAAGCAAATCCAGACAGATATTTAAATTCCTGAAATTTGAATTATATTTCAAGTCAACGTTCCGTTTTTTAAATTTTTGAGTATCCCTGTAGCGAATGAAATTTTCTCTCATGAGGGACTGATATTTAGTGTCATTAGAACATTATCACATAAAAAAATTCTTGATACATTGAAGAAAATAAGACATACATGATTTTTAAAATTGTCTATTTTCCAACTTCAACATCCTGTATCTCTGAAACATAGGATTGAGTTGGGCACTATTGTTCAGAAAGTCGTCAACTACAATATACTAACAATTCATGAAATTTCACCGAAGCCCATTTCTCCATTAGCCGGCTACCTGGTACTTTTCCTAGGTACTTTGAAATAATAACTCGACAAATACTTGACAAGTTTTATAACCCCAAATCGACTAATTCAAATATTTTTCACCTCAGCCTACTCGATTTCAAAATTATAGACGTATCCGTGATCAATTGATGTCTTTCGGAAAAGACTTTGTTCATCAACCATTAGAGAAAAATCCATAAGCGGCACGTAATTAGCGGCACGTAATCAGGCTCCGTAACACTAGTTTTTGTGATCATTTCTATTTCTTGTGTTCCTTTGACGCTGTTCCGTTGGCAGCTAAGTCTTCAAGTATTGTACGAAATTATTCTTATTAATATTAATACAGTCACATCAAATCAAATTTAATGCAGACTCTTACAATACAGTATGTACCATGAGTCAATAGCAATACGATATTAAAGGAATTATGATCCATGATCATGTATGTGAAATTGACCTTGACATGTAGATGCCTGTTCTGTGACTTCTTTTGCCCACGTCAATGGATTATAGACCAAGTTATATCGGTTTTTTCCCTCACAAAATAAAAGACGCAAATGGCCTATACTAATTTTTATATTCAGGGTGGAGCACCAAAAACGAAATAGATCGAATATCTTCAAGATGCATGTGTTGTGAGAAAAATGCAAAAACACGTCGATTTTTAATCCAAGGGGGACATCTTCCTATCATAACCTCAACTGCCATACCTCTTCCCCCACCCCTTGGACACTTTCATCCAAACAATTTGAATAGGGAAAGTAGTAAGTGTGACCCACCATTAAAAAGGTAATTTCATAAGGAATTCAGCCATATCAATTTTCGCTACCTAACTTTTTATTTTGGCGCCCTCTTGCGAGAAAAACAACTGTTCCGTATTCCATAAACTGGGGTTTTCATTAAGGAACTAATATACAGGGTGGTGCACTGAAAACGAAACAGATCGAATATTTTCAAAACGCATGTGTTATGAAAAAAATGCAAAAACACGTATAGTTTTAATCCAAGGGGAACATCTTTCTGTTATTACCCCAACTGAAATACCTCCCCCCCACCCCTTGAGCACAATCACCTAAAGAATTTGAATAGGGAAAGTAGTAAGTGTGACACATCATTGAAAAGGTAATTTCATAAGGAATTCAGCCATGTCAATTTTGGCCACCTAACTTTATAGTTCTTGCGGGAAAAACAACTGTTCCGTATTCTAAATTATGATACTTCATTTGCAAGCTAATTTGACATGAATTTGGTGATAATGCATTATGGAATTTTTCTAAGGAAAAAAACAAAATGGCGACTCAAAAATGGCGGATATGATTTGCAATTATGGTCCGATTCGATTCAAAATTGATATGTGGTGGTTTTCAGTGTCGGAAATTATGAATTGTTTGCCAATACAAATAAACAAGATGGCGGACAAAATTTGTAATTATGGTTCGATTAGAATCAAAATCTTTATGTGGGGAAGGTTGGAAATAATGATTCTTTTGTCGATGTAAATAACAAGATGGCTGGAAAAATTTGTAATTATGGAACTATTCAACCCAACACCGAAAACGAGTTCTTCAAAACACATTTGAAAAACGTCAGACAGCGTTTCGGGACTAACTTATACTCGTGTATGGCAGTTCATGGCGAACACTTTGAGCATCTACTTTGAATTAATGTAGTTTGCAATGATTGGATTTGAATTAATGAAAGGTTTTACAATTATTAAGTTTATGCAATGTCCAATTTTTTTTATTTTTCAAAGCTTTTATTCAACTTGCCCTGTTAGTTTGTATGTATGTGTGGGACAAATCTTGCAGCTGACTTTTGACCCACTTCTAGTTGTTCGATCAACTTGAACTTTGGTTGGTGTTCTCAATTGCGACGTCAATGCATTATGGAATTTTTGTTAAAAAAAAAAAACAATAAAATGGCAGCTCCAGGATGACGGATGAGATTTTCAATTATGGTCCGATTTGGATTGTGAGGGTTTTAGGTACAGATTTTCAGCATGACTGAAAAAAATTGATAAAAAAGCTTTCATATAAATGCAATGAAGAGAAAAAAAAATTTTTTTAGATGTACAAAAAAGGAATTTTTGCGAGATAAAATTTTGATTATGTTACGCACAGAATAGACTACGTCACACGTCTTAAAAAACATATCATTTCCTTTTCAGCCCATTTGTATAAAAGCTTTTCTTTATCAATTCAATTGATTCATTTCAATTGATACTAATTTTGATTCGAATCGGACCATAATTAAAAATTTCGTCCGCCATCCGCTTTTTGCGTTGACAAACAAATCATGATTTTCGAGCATGAAAACCACCACATATCAATTTTGAATCGAATCGGACCAAATTGCAAATCATGTCCGCCATTTTGGAGCCGCCATTTTGTATTTTCCATTAGAAAAATTTCATGATGCATTGTCACCGAATTTATGTCAAAATAGCTTGCAAATGAAGTATCATAATTTAGAATACGGAACAGTTGTTTTTCCCGCAAGAGGGCGCCAAAATATAAAGTTAGGTGGCGAAAATTGACATGGCTGAATTCCTTATGAAATTACCTTTTCATTGATGTGTCTCACTAACTACTTTCCCTATTCAAATTGTTTTGGTGATAGTGCTAAAGGGGTGGGGGGGGAGGTATTTCAGTTGGGGTTATGATAGAAAGATGTCCCCCTTGGATTAAAAATCTACGTATTTTTGCATTTTTTTCATAACACATGCGTTTTGAAAATATTCGATCTGTTTCGTTTTCGGTGCACCACCCTGTATATTAGTTCCTTAATGAAAACCCCAGTTTTTGCCTCAGCAAAATCGCTTTGTGGAATTTTTCAAACAAGAAAAAGTGAAAAAAATTACAACTTTTTTGTTCTTTTTTTGGGAATATCTCAAATATTATTCAAAGAATCGTTTTACAGTAGACGGAACTGTTGTAGAAATTTATAAAACCTACAAAATGGATTTTTATACGACCGGATTTTTAAAAAAAATTTAATTTTTTTTAAATCTTTTTATGAGGCGATTGTGCAAAAACTACACTTCGAACAGAAACCATCTTGCACAAAGTTGAACCATATGTTATTATCTATCAGTTTCCGCAATATTGTTTGTCCAGCTTCAGATTTATAAAAATTAAGAATTTTTGAAAAATGGTCTCTTTTTCGAGGTTTTCCCGGATTATTTCAGTGAAAAATGCACCGATCTGGTCGTATAAAGAGCCATTTTGTAGGTTTTATAATTCTTTTCAAAAGTTCGATTGACTGTAAAACAATTCCTCCAATACTTTATGAGATATTCGCAAAAAAACAAAAAAGGTGTTATTTTTTTTCACTATTTCAAAATTCCACAAAGTGATTCTGTTTGGTGAAAACCGAGTTTTTTATCAACGAACTATCTTATAAAAAGTAGTATAGGCCGTTTGCGTCTTTTATTTTGTGTGAAATTAGACTCTTATTTTCTTCTACAGCTTGACCTAGAAGGCCGTTATCCTGGGTTCACTCCGTCTGATCCCTCAGAAGAAGAGCAGACTGCAGTTAGGCTCCCCACGTTGTAGATCTGAATTTGTAGCCAACTCAAAGCCAATAATTTCTTGGAAATCAGAGTCGTCTGTCCTTTCGTGTACCTACATTGCTAGTTCGACAAAAATTGAAAACTACATAAAAAGTATCAATTGAAATATTTGCAATTTCTTGGTCCTTGCACCAGCTTTTTGAGCTTTCTGACCAAAAATATCAATATTCATTTCGAATTCTACATTTGAAAACAATAGATCGAATGTTCTTTTGTATGGCGATGAATTGTTGGTTACTATTACATAACTACTTTTTTCTGACTTAATAATAATAATAATAATAATAATAATAATAATAATAATAATAATAATAATAATAATAATAATAATAATAATAATAATAATAATAATAATAATAATAATAATAATAATAATAATAATAATAATGGTTCTGGATGGGGCCTGTAAAGTCATCAGGAGTTCAGATCCCCTTCTCTGCATGGTCCGCGACCATGAAAAAGCAGGGATTGGAGCATTTCTTTTTAAGGCAGCAACCCGTGCGGCCGATGAACTCGGTCTCGTATTCGACACTGAACGGGCTAACCCAAACTCTGTCACCGAGTTGGGACCCGTTCAGCAAAAAGCTCACATCAAAGCTGCGGAGACAGAGGTCCTGCTACAGCTACATATGGATAAGCCAATGCATGGCGTCTTCTTTCACAACATCGAAGACCTTGGCTTATCCAAAAGCTTGACCTTTGCCTTCCTCAGGTCGAGTGAGCTAAAGTCGGAGACCGAGGGATTCATAATGGCCTGCCAGGATGGTGTCTTCAACACCCTCGTCTACCGTAGTCGCGTGATGGGTATAGACGTCCCTGACACCCGATGCAGGGCATGTCGTGGGGCACCTGAGACCGTAATGCATTTGCTATCAGCATGCCCATCTTATGCGGTCTCAGCCTATATCCACAGGCATAACGCGGCGCTACGAGTGTTATACTACCATCTACGACACTCGTACGGTATAGACGAGACACCGGTGTTGCCTTATGTTCCGGGGGATATTGAGTCCGTGGTGGAGAATGAGAGGTGCCGGATCTATTGGAACTACTCATTCCCCACCCTCAGGCAAATACAAGCCAATAAGCCTGATGTTGTCCTCCTCGACCACCAAAGTAGAACGATATTCGTCATGGAGTTTTCCGCTCCAGGCGAAATGAATATCGTTCGAAAAGAGGAGGAAAAACGGACTAAATATCGAGATCTTCTCTTTGAACTCCGCAGGTTATATCCGGACCATTCTGTCAAAATGGTGGTTCTGATCATAGGAGTCCTTGGTGGAATGATGGACACACTGCTCTCCAACTTGAGGATAATACCTGCTTGCCGTAATATGGCAGAAATCTTAGCAGCGCGAATGCAGAAGGCCGTTATCCTTGGTTCGCTCCGTCTACTCAGGGCACATGATTCTCGGACCCAATAGTCACTCACCCTACGGACGTAGGGAGTGGTTATTGGGGTTAACGACACCAGCGCGCCCTCCGGATGTATCGGAGCACCGGAGACAGGGCCTGACTGGTACATTCCTAACGGAAAAAAAAAAAAAAAAAAAATAATAATAATAATAATAATAATAATAATAATAATAATAATAATAATAATAATAATAATAATAATAATAATAATAATAATAATAATAATAATAATAATAATAATAATAATAATAATAATAATAATAATAATAATAATAATAATAATAATAATAATAATAATAATAATAATAATAATAATAATAATAATAAATGAATATCGTTCGAAAAGAGGAGGAAAAACGGACTAAATATCGAGATCTTCTCTTTGAACTCCGCAGGTTATATCCGGACCATTCTGTCAAAATGGTGGTTCTGATCATAGGAGTCCTTGGTGGAATGATGGACACACTGCTCTCCAACTTGAAGATAATACCTGCTTGCCGTAATATGGCAGAAATCTTAGCAGCGCGAATGCAGAAGGCCGTCATCCTTGGTTCGCTCCGTCTACTCAGGGCACATGATTCTCGGATCCAATAGTCACTCACCCTACGGACGTAGGGAGTGGTTATTGGGGTTAACGATACCAGCGCGCCCTCCGGATGTATCGGAGCACCGGAGACAGGGCCTGACTGGTACATTTCCAACGGGAAAAAAAAAATAATAATAATAATAATTGGGACCCGTTCAGCAAAAAGCTCACATCAAAGCTGCGGAGAGAGAGGTCCTGCTACAGCTACATATGGATAAGCCAATGCATAGTGTCTTCTTTCACAACATCGAAGACCTTGGCTTATCCAAAAGCTTGACCTTTGCCTTCCTCAGGTCGAGTGAGCTAAAGTCGGAGACCGAGGGATTCATAATGGCCTGCCAGGATGGTGTCTTCAACACCCTCGTCTACCGTAGTCGCGTGATGGGTATAGACGTCCCTGACACCCGATGCAGGGCATGTCGTGGGGCACCTGAGACCGTAATGCATTTGCTATCAGCATGCCCATCTTATGCGGTCTCAGCCTATATCCACAGGCATAACGCGGCTCTACGAGTGTTATACTACCATCTACGACACTCGTACGGTATAGACGAGACACCGGTGTTGCCTTATGTTCCGGGGGATATTGAGTCCGTGGTGGAGAATGAGAGGTGCCGGATCTATTGGAACTACTCATTCCCCACCCTCAGGCAAATACAAGCCAATAAGCCTGATGTTGTCCTCCTCGACCACCAAAGTAGAACGATATTCGTCATGGAGTTTTACGCTCCAGGCGAATTGAATATCGTTCGAAAAGAGGAGGAAAAACGGACTAAATATCGAGATCTTCTCTTTGAACTCCGCAGGTTATATCCGGACCATTCTGTCAAAATGGTGGTTCTGATCATAGGAGTCCTTGGTGGAATGATGGACACACTGCTCTCCAACTTGAAGATAATACCGTAATACCGTAATATGGCAGAAATCTTAGCAGCGCGAATGCAGAAGGCCGTCATCCTTGGTTCGCTCCGTCTACTCAGGGCACATGATTCTCGGACCCAATAGTCACTCACCCTACGGACGTAGGGAGTGGTTATTGGGGTTAACGACACCAGCGCGCCCTCCGGATGTATCGGAGCACCGGAGAAAGGGCCTGACTGGTACATTCCCAACGGAAAAAAAATATAATGTCTTTTATTTGCAGCTAATTATCAGTTACATTCATATTTCATCATTTCATTTTCAACATACAGGGTGTTTCAAATTCGATCCTCACCATTGGGATCTCGGAAACTATGAGAGATACGAAGATAGTTAAATTGGGGCAAAGTTGCGCATTTACCTGACTAACAATATGCCTTTGAGAAAGTTCTGAAATTCCGAGTATATCCGGAGATATCCGGAAAGAACAGAAATTTCGGAAAATGGTTTTTATTCTTTCCTTGCTTTATTTTTCGAAGGATTCGAAAATAAATTGCACTTCCACATTGCCACTTTTTCCCTGCTGCATAATGGTCCTGCGGTGTTTTCTCGAAGCAATTCAGTTTCGTTCAGAAATGAATCGACAGACTTATCGTGAAAATTCAATCACTTGAGGTACTACTACTGAAAAGCCAATGAAAAAATACGGAGACAGAATTAGCAATCGAAATTTGATAAATGAGGTGTGTATGAGGTAAATTAGACATTGTGTCCTTTTCAATGAAATGTAAAGACAAAAGTAGATCACAGCAAATGCTCAAAATACTGGCCTTGTTCGAATATTATTCACTGCACGATTAATTTCCCTCCTCCTCAATCTTCTGAACTCTCTAACTATGCTGTTTTGAAGGTCCTCAATATTTTGATATTCCCTCTGACTATAAACTCTATTTTTCAGTGTACCCCATAAGAATGTATCCATAACATGTAAGTCTGGAGACCTTGCTGGCCACCTCACCGGCCTATTATTCCCTATCCATTTATCACCAGTGTACGGTGGAGCACCATCACGTTGAAACCAGATGTTGTTATAGTTAGCCAAAGGTAGATCATCCAAATAGTCTTCGAAAATCGACTTTAAGAATTGGTGATAGGTTTCTCCATTCAGAGTTCCGTCAAATAAATGAGAACCCAAAATTGTATCTTTGTAAATTCCTGCCCACACGTTAATACTAAATCGCACTTGAAGTCGAATTTCAGGTCGAAAATCAGGTCTTTTTATTAGCCAATTACAAAATTCTAATCGCCTCTCGGGATCACCTGGATGCAATCTTTGAGATATGTGTATTTTGTAACATTTTAAACCGCTTTTTTTGAGATGTCTCCAAGCACTTGTATGACAAATATTCATATGGGAGGAAATTCGACGTGTAGATTTCCCCGGGTTCATGGTTATCTGCAAATTATTAATTTTTATTGAAAAGGACATAATGTCTAATTTACCTCATACATACCTCATTTATCAAATTTTCTTTAGTTTCCTGGTCCATTCTGTCTCCGTATTTTTTCCTCGGCTTTTCAAATGAACCAACTCGGTGAGATTTTGATCCAATAACTTGATCATGGTTCGATGTGGTTGTCGTCTTTCGGGATACAACTTTAAATACATTTCCGATGTTCTAACACTGTTTCTATCGTATTTGTAATAAATTTGTATCATATCTCTTTTTACTTCATTCGTGAAAGCCATTTTTCGCCAAAAATTCAATGACTTGTACAATAACAAAATGTCATTGAGTGTAACAAATTGAAAGTCAAATTTTTTCAATATCTCATATTTTCCGAAAAAGAATGATAACTTATGATACATCATTGAAAAGGTAAAATCTAGTTCTATTCAAAACAGAAAGAATCCAATATAGCGCCCTTAAGAAAAAATTAAGTTGATGAAGGTGACCGGAAGACGAAACGTCGGATAACAAATCTGAAAACACCATTATGTAGCAGGTAAAAAGTGGCAATGTGGAAGTGCAATTTATTTTCAAATCCTTAGAAAATTGAAGCCAGAAAAAAAGAAAAACTATTTTCCAAAATTTCTGTTTTTTCCAAATATCTCCGGATATACTCAGAATTTCAGAACTTTCTCAGCGGCATATTGTTTCAGGTAAATGCGCAACTTTGCACCAATTTAACTATCTTCGTATACATACCTAGCTTATGAAAACGATCAAAACACCAATTAATTCAATGAATTATTGAAACAACATTTTGTTATTTTCAATACTGATTTTAATGAAGTTTTCCAAAAAAGATGAAAGAAATGGCAGTCTCCGGAATTATCATCTTTCCGCAGCGATTGTTAAGAGGAAACAAACTTTTACTGATATCCATCCCGTACATATTTTGAAACACCTACATATGCATACAGAATTTTATGGTTGCAGAACGTTCCTAATTATCATTAATAAATCCCAACATCTGAGGTGAATAATACGTATACAAACAGAATGAGGAAGTCTAAAAATATTTTTCGAGAATTACTGGAACCATTATTGTTTGCTGAACTGAATAATTCTATTTGAGTTAACAACCGTACAAACAAGTTCGCCCAGTTCAAATACGAAACATTCAGAATTTCGTTATCTTGGAAGGAGTGACAGATTAGTTCAGATTGGGAAACATTTGAGAAAAAAGATAATTATCTTTACCGCAAAATTAAGGTAACTCAGAACCAACCAACAAAATGAGGTTTCCAATTTCCATTAATAGTATATTATGGTGGTAAGTGAGCCTTCACGTAGACCAATCGCAACGAGTTTACGGACACGACGCGAAGCCAGATGGTACAGTACAGAAGTGTTCTATTTTTATAATATTATATAGTGCAGTTTGGCAAACATAGCTGAGATTGTGAAATTCCTACTTCTTGCGCGAACATTCACGTTTGCCAAGCTGTATGTATGTCAATGCAATATGTTTTTGACTTTGATAAATTCAATAACTGTACAGTTTTTTGGAAATTTGGTCACTCTATGCCACTTTAATGAAATTGGTCGAAGTTTCGACTTTATATTCTGCCATCTTCAGGACTCTGTCGATACAAAATAGGTTATAAATAAAAGATTGTACATAGTTATACAACATTTACTTTATATCGAGTCCTGAAGATGGCTGAATATACAGTCGAAAAGTCGACCAATTAAAATAAAGTGGATTTCTCAAAGTGAACTAATTCCCAATAAACCGTAATGATTACTATTTATATTATTATCTCTTAGTTTATGGTAGAAACTGTTATATGATAGGGTTCAAATGGTCACAGAAGGACTATAGTTTACAATTAGCATGAAATGAACAATTTTCTAGGAGTAGGAATATAAAATTCTGTAGTAAGAGCGTAGGATATGAAAGTCGTATTCATGCTCATTGTACAACTTTACTATTTACATACAATTCAGGTAATGCCTCGCATTGTAAAGGTGTGTTAGGGGCGAAATTTAGGAAAGGAGAGCAGTGAATGTGCAATGATGTTTCACGCCACTAACATACCCAGTTGCTCAGTGGAACGTGGATTCGACCATAAAAATTGATTTCGATAAGATTGAAATATGGGGTTTAATTTTCCGGAGCGCCACGGAATTATCGCCAGTGAAAAATCCGAAACCACCCTGATGGAATGGGACAACCCACTGTACTAATATTACTAAAATATTAAACAACAGATACCTGTTATAAAAATAATATATAAATATGTAGAGGTTTTGTCTTCCCTTACGCTTGGATAACTTGGACCAGAATAAAAGAAATGGTCATGTCCCTTACTAATAAAATATATTGATTTATGTTACACACACTGTATGTGCACAGTGTGGCACACAATACAAAAGGAAATGAAATTAATGTAAATATGGTACCGCCAAGATGAATTCAAGTGAATGCTATGATTGAGAGTGGTGTACGTTTGCATATATCAATATTGAACCTCCAGTGAGGGCTATGCCTGAGACATCACGATGATAGCTAACAATTATGGGCCTTAGGGGCAGTCTTAATCTAAACTTATCTGATACGATGTAGATTTTTTCAATCATGCCAGTTTACCAATTGTAGTTGTAATTCATCAGTGCCTTGGTGTATACAGTTGCACAGTGGGTACGACACAATCAATCGAAGTACGTGTACAGCTGGGACGAATACAACAACGAAGAATGCCAATAATAGGGGACGAACAGAGAAGGAATACTGAACAACAGATATACAGTGGAACAACTACAGTTGAGCAGGAACAATCACAGTAGTGGAACAGTGGAAAGACAACAGTGGAGAAACGAAACAGTAGAAAAGCGGAGCAGTAGCAGAGTAGTAGCAATGAAGCCGTAGTGGAGCAGTATCACCCTAGAATAAACAATACCAGTCTGTCTTCTGATTACACTTTTATAGGGCCATAAGTAGAGCCCAAATGCAAATACTAATCTCTATTAAGTGGGAGGGTTCTGATAACAGCTTTGATGGTCTGTTTGCTGTCTGATAGCTAGTTTCTTGTTCCAGTGGTTTTACTGTTGAAAAAATGACATAACCTCAAAAATCCGCAAAGCGAACGGAGATTTCTCGGAAGTCAAAAATCGCAAACAATATGAGAAACTCTCCAGATATGAATTTTTCCAAGATCCATCAACGATGATCAAACTTTAATTGGAAATCTTCAAAATAGGTCAGTCACTCATCAAGATCAAATATCCAACCGGAAAAACTCCAAATATAAATCAGACGTCAAAGTCAAAAACTGGCACTATCACTATCAGACAAGGCGCTTCCTTGTTCGTTCGTGTTCTGTGAGATCAGTCCAGGAAATACCTCGAGCAACTCGGAGCTACTCTTTGGAACAATTGGTCAACGACTCAGATGAAAAGTACACCAAAAGACTCAGTGTTGCCAACTGAACCAAGACGAAAATGCCAGCCTCTCAATCTCCGAACGAAACACAAACAAGGTCAAGTATTCGAAAGTGGAGTAGGATCTCAATGACACAAGATAGTGATAGAGTAGGAATAGGTTTTGTGTTCTAAACACAAAACAATAAACTAACCAAAAGTATGTTTACAAAATAACGCTGTCATACCGCAAAATAAAACAACTGATAACTGTCATTAGCTTAAGGCCGGTTCATGTCCACTCGAACTATTACGGCAAAGGTAAGTACTAACATTTGGATCAAGCTGTACATAACAACGATCAATGTCATTTTGAAACAGTGGCGTACAGAGTGGAAAGCTTATATAGTAGTTGTAGTAGTAGTTCTTTGGGGAGGCCGCTACCGCAGCCAGGCAAGTAGGCCCTCATGGACGTTCATCCTCCTAATTTTCCTTTTCGAACCTTTGTGACCTCCTAATGAAGGTCAGTATGTCCGACCATTCCAAATTGATTAGTTCCTCTTGTTGGAGTTTGTCAACTCCGAAGGTTCCAAATCTTAGCCTCCCGTATGCCTCACACTCGCCGAGGAAGTGAGATGAAGTTTCTTCATCTTCTTCGCATTTTTGGCAAGTGGGACTGTCTTCTATGCCTATGAGTGATAGGTGTCTGCCTAACTTGTTGTGTACTGTTAGTATTCCTATAAGGAGGCGTAGCGCTTGGCGATTTCTGCCTAACAGCCATGTCGTCCTTGACTTATTGGAGCCGGCCACGAAGTCTTTTGACTGCCTGCAGCCGGTGTTATCCATCCAAAGTTTATTCAGCTCTTCTTCTGCCCACTCGGCGAGGGCTGAAGAAGTTTGGCTTCTTGCGATGCCTAGTACAGGCTCCGGTCCACAGAACGGCGTTGCGGATCCGAATCTGGCAAGTCCGTCTGCCACCTCGTTTCCGCGCACCCCTCTGTGACCCGGGACCCATAACAGCTGAACTTCCTTCGTTTCAGCTAGCTTTTCGAGCGCATCACCGCATTCCTGCACAAGTGCTGAGCTTGGTTTAGGATGGCAGACGGCTCTGAGCGCTGCCTGACTATCCGAACAGATATAAATTCTCTGTTCGGATCCATCTTTCACCTCTTCTCTCATAGCTACGGATAGGATGGCGAACACTTCAGCTTGAAAAACTGTTGTATATTGTAAAGATACTCTGAATACTTTTGTAGATATTGAAATATATCGAAATAACTTTAATGCTCTTTATTTATTATTTTTTTACAACTTCCACTGTCTTTATATCCATGACAATTCATAGCAAACTATCCAGTACAATATCTAATACAGTATGAACTATCATTACACTCCCCTTTCTAAGCTTCATAGGAAAGACGTCTTACTGGTTTCACCAAACGGCCACTCCTTGTTCTATAACTATCGCATTCAAGTTGGGATTCAGAAGTAGACGAAATAGATGGCTGAATGTTCTGACAGGAAGTTTCCATCAACGGATTTTTGATTCTTGTCTGAGATGGTGGTACCACAGCAGGAATCAAATTCCTTCGGTTTCTTCTTAGTTCTGTTCCCTCAGAAAGAACCATGTAAGATCTTGGCTCATCAGATTTTCTATTCACCACTCCATACCTCTGCATATCAGTTATCCAAACTCGTTGACCTGGATTCAAAGGGGAAAGATCTCGTACCCTATGACGATCAATGAAATATTTTCGTTGTCTTTCTCTCTGGATCTTGAATTTGTTCATGATTTTGCTAACACCAGTCCAATGAGGTTTCAGAGAATTTTCAGGCTGAGGTAGAGTGTTCCTTAATTTTCTTCCGAATAAAAGTTCGGCAGGGGACAAACCACACTCTAATGGAGTACTGCGATAAATGAGCAATGCTAAATTGATGTCTTTATTTTTTGAAACAATATTCTTAGCAATAGCTACTCCACGTTCAATTTGACCGTTGGATTGGGGATACTTTGGACTTGAGGTAATCACTCTGAAGCCATACTCCTTTCCAAAATTCTTAAATTCTTCTCGAAACTGAGGACCATTGTCGGTTCTGACGATTTCAGGAATGCCATGTCTGGCAAATATATTTTTCAGTTTGCCAATAACATAGACTGAAGTAGTTTGTGGTAGAGAAATTACTTCTAAATATTTGGAATAATAGTCCATTATACAAAGAAACTTTTTCTGTTTAACGTCAAACAAATCAATTCCAATTTGTGCCCATGGTCTATCTGGATAGGAAGTCGAAATCATAGATTCCACTGGATTACTTCGATGTTCAACACATACATTACCATTTTCAACCAGGGATTTTATTTGTGATGAAATACCTGGCCACCAAACTGACTGTTTTGCTCTCGCTCTACATTTGGTAACTCCAAAATGTCCTTCGTGGATTTTCTTGAGGATATCTAACTGCATAATCTTCGGAATGAAAATCCTGTTTTCTTTCATCGAAAGATCCTTGTGTATTGCTAATTCACCACGAACTTTGAAGAATTCCTTGAGTTGTTTTGATTTCGGCCAGCCGTCTGTGATAAACGATTTGACTTTTCTGCATATAATATCTTCATTCTGTGCACGTCTAATTTCTTCTAACTTTTCATCGGAAAAAGGAAGTTCTGCTAATACTAGGTTGATAAAACTATCATCGTTGAGAATATCCTCCCCTTCATTATCATTTTTCTCAACAGGAGATCTTGATAAAGTATCTGGGATATGAAATTCTTTCCCAGAAACACATTCAATTTCGTAATTGAATCTCATTAGTCTCATTCTAAAACGCTGTAATCTTGGAGAAAGTTCTGCTATTGGTTTGGTTGTCAAAAGTGACAGTAGTGGTTTACAGTCTGTACGAATAAGGAAACGATTGCCGATCAGGAAATTTTGAAATTTTTCGCAAGCATACAAAATACCCAGGCTTTCCTTTTCTATCTGAGCGTATCTTTGCTCGGTCTCGCTCAAAGTTCTTGAAGCATACATAACTGGATTCCACGTCTCTCCATGTAGTTGTTCCATCACTGCCCCAATTCCAAAATGAGAAGCATCCGCCGATACTCTAGTTTTCTTTTTCGCATCAAAAAGGACTAAATGTGCTGCTTTTACTATTTCTTCTTTGATTTCCTTCAGGGTTTTATCGTGATGAGGAGACCAGTACCAAGAATGTTCTTTTCTCAATAAATCTTGAATCGGTTTCATTTTCTCAGAAAGCTTCGGTGTGAATTTCCTCATATAATTAACCATACCTAGCAATCTTCTTACTTCTGAAATGTTTTGAGGAGGTTTCATTTCAGAAATAACAGAAGTTTTCTTTGGATCTGGCTGAACTCCATTCTCATCAATGAGATGACCTAGGAATTCGATTTTATTGGTAGAAAAAATACATACACTGAATTTCTGATGTTATTGTATTGAAACAGAAAGGAGTTTCTAGTGCAAAATAAACCCGTAACAAACCAAGTTTAAATAATAATAATAATAGTAATAATAATGGGTCTTTATTTCTCATATAAGTACAGGTACAAGATCACATTACAATATATTTTATAATTGAAGACAAAAAAACAGAATCAAAATCATAAATGGATTATAAGCATCTTGACATGGTCTTTTTGGTGTTTTAACCTTCCACAAACTGAAAATGAAAAAAATGTGAATTCAAGGAAAACTGTACAAGTGTAGAAGGGCAAATTAATCAATTTGCTCAGATAAATTACTGCGTTAACAAAACTGATATCTTGAATTAAATTATTAAATTAGGTCAGTAAAGTATCATTTACTGATGAATTTGTCTATCTGAAATTTTTTTTTCAAACTATCCAAATAAAATAAACTACAAATGTTTTTAAAAACAAGCTATTACTGAACTACAAAGTAAAATGGTTATTTTTGTATTAAGTGTGTAAAATGAGTGTTTTTTTAATAGCATATAAGAGTGTTAATGTTTCTCGAAAGTGCCATGAAAACACGAATTTTATACACGAAATACAAACAGAATTTTCTGTACAACTGTGAATGTGAATTTACATCGTCTGAAATATATTAAACATAAATACTTCCAATGCATCTTGACGTGGTTTTTTGTCCCGATAAGTTATCGCTTTTAAACGACTGGTGTCTTGAAAATGTTATCCAATGTTTTCAGTAAAATCGTATTCAAAAATTTTTCTGAAAAATATAGATCAAAATAACTAAATAATACTTCTCTTTTCCATTCATTTATCTTCAATGTTATCAACATTTCCAATACAATTTCACAGCATCCAATAGTCTTTCTGTGTCGTTACTATAGAAACGGTTTGTTGAACGCCGCGTGTTTGACTGTTTGACTGTGTTTGCTCGTAGTTGCTTCAATTTCAAGTTATTTTCAAGAGGATGGATATTGATTATGATAGTGGTAGTGATACCCCATCAGGTATATCTTAGAAAGCAAATGCAATGGTATCTAATATGTTACCGGTCAAATCCAAGTTAATATATGAGAAAACATAATATGACCAATTTGGTGAATGATGCGACAAGAAACATGTAAGAAAGGTTTCTGAAAATGTGCTTATATGCTATTTTGAGGAAAAATCAAAAATTATATAACCTCCTACGTTACGGAGTGTCTACACAATGTTGAAAAGTACATTGAATGTTGAGAAAAATATTGATATAAGGAAGTTTTCAAAATTGGTCCCGCTGATTAAGAACAAAAGCGTCGGATACCGAGGAAAGAAATCTAAAGTTTTATCAAGGGATGATATCAATAAATTTATTCAAGGTGCTGATAACGAAACAAATTTACTTTTTAAGGTACAGATATAATGATAATTTTGTAAGATTAGTAATTTCAATAATTTTTATTTGTAGGTTGTCCTAATTTTGGGTATCAGCGGTGCTTGTCGCCGTGAAGAATTATTACATATAACTATTGATGCCATTGAAGATGTTGGATCTATATTGATTGTTATTGTTTTTATTGTTGTTATTTCCGTCAACCGATTGCACCCCTACGCGCAAGCCTCGGAAGTCTTCGAGAGACTTGTGTGAGCTAGGGAAGACGCAGCCCTTACCTATTAACGTGTGATGCCATGCACGAGACCGGTGAATCGGTGGATCGAACCCACGACCCCACGCATGCGAGGCGAACGCACTACCAGCCGACCACCACGGCCCATTGTTAAAATACCTGATACGAAGACCTATTGCGCAAGAACGTTTACTGTTTAAAATTCTGATTATTTTGTGATATACTGAAAGGATAGAGCACTAGCCGCCTCATACAAAAGTGAGGAAAATGTATTAACCAACATGTGGTGATAAATAAAATAGGAGAAATTTCCAGCTTGGAAAAGACATTTATACGAGATACACAGGTCCCTGTTTCAGAAGAAGCTGGTAACTCTTCTGGCCAATGCAGGGGGCAACATTACATCCATAAAACGTAACGGTGCGGCTGGAAATCTGCCTCTGTAGCAGAAGCATAATATAGAAGTTAGTTTGAATAACAAAATTGATTTTTCTAACAAAATATTGAATTGTCCATCTTCTTCCAAACAAATAAATATATCTAATAAAATTGTGGAATCAACTCTTCAAGAAATATCTAACGTTTCTGATCAGCACCAAAATGGAACATCTTCGGAAATTTATGTTGGAAGTAATTGTTCAAACTTTACTATTAATTATTATTCCCATAAATTAAATTGTTTCATGATGTATAATCAATTAATGATTGACTCTGTTAAAAACAAATCCTTCAAAAAGTAATATTTCATAATAATTTGGTGAATTATTATGGCAGTGAAAAAGTATTTTTTTCACGGTAAAAAAAAAGACTTTTTTTAAAAAAGACTTTTTTCACGGTGAAAAAAAAGTAAACATTTACGCATCAATAGAGATGCAGAAAAGTTTTTTTTACAGATGTACCTACAAAAAATTATATTTAGTGTATGAAAAAGAAAGGAAAATTAAATATTAAATATTAATTATATTTAAATATTTCCTTGATACTTTATTTCAAGTATAATTATGTTTATTGTTTTTCTTACACTAAATACTATTTTTGCTTTTCAGTTTTTATTTTATTTTGAACATTATAGCATTAGAATTTGTTTAATTATCTGTCTTAATATATGTGCGACAGGTGCCCAGACGTTGTAGGGGGTTGCGGGGTAGTATCATGCGTTTGTTTGCTACCCCTTGCCATCCAGATTCCTCGCACGTACCATACCTTACTGGAACATATACAGATATTTCGGAAAAATCCTCGGACAGGTCGATTTTCTTTTCTGATTGGCCAATTTTTGAACCCCACCCAAAATATATAGGGTTATCCGCAATTGAGTAAAAATGACTTTGGTGATATTTTTAAATTGGACACCCAGTATATTTTTCCATATTTGGTTAGGGATTGTCATTACGAATCCAGTGATACCAAGTTTGATGGGATTATGTCAAACGGCTGCGGAGATATGGCCAAAAAACTTCATCGTATGTCTAATGAGTTAAAAGGTTAAAAGTCTCTGTCGCACTCATTGGGTATATGGAGAAGTTTTTTGGCCATATCTCCGCAGCCGTTTGAAATAATCCCATCAAACTTGGTATCACTGGATTTGTGATGACGATCCCTAACCAAATATGCACGAATATACTGGGTGTCCCATTTGAAAATATCACCAAAGTCGCTGTTCCTCAAATGCGGATAACCCTATATATTTTGTGTGAGGTTCAAAAATTGGCCCATCGGAAAAGAAAATCGACCCGTCCGAGGATTTTTCCGAAATATCTTTATTTTCAGAAATAATAAATTTGTTCCATAATTTTGACGCGTACTATATAGATACATTCATACAGGTCAAGCTAACTCGACGTCCTGATATTTTTCATGTTTTCAAATTGAATTATTTTGCAGTCCGATGTTTTTCACTATATTTTTGCGGATTTTTCAGATTTTACACTACAGATTTCACAAGAGTTTTTGAAATTTTTCCGAGAAAAAAAGGGATCCGAGCCCCCTTCTGACATTTTTGTTCGCCAGAATTTCTCTATTTCGAATTTGTAATTCATTCAGTTCTTCTAAGAAGCGGGAGGTGATTTCTATAAATGTATATCCATTTCCAGATATTGGTCTCCATATAATATTAAGGAGATATCTGGCAAGCTCAAGGGATGTGTTGGTTTGTGAATTTTTGGTAGTCCGTAGAAATGTAGGCGTTTACTTTGGTGGACGATGGGTGCAACGACACCCCTGAAGAAGTAAGACGGAAGCGAAACCTTCGGCGACGCCAACGTCTACTTCAACAGGCTTAAATTTCGATAATCATGCTCTTATGTTTCAGGCCCTCAGGCCTTCCGCCAGTTTCAAAGGGACACCATTCACATTAAGTTAAGGTGGACGATGGTTCGAATCGTGCATAGACGAAAGTGATTTTTACAACTTGTTTCATGATTTCTCATGTCAAACTCGTATGAATAGGGCCGCAAGATAAAATCTTAGTGGTAGCGTCATTTAAGATGATAAAGTGGGGGTGGGGGTGGTAATAAAAACGAAGTAACTGATAATTTTTTACTTTCTTCCTGTTTCCGAAAGAGTACTGTAATTATTTAAAGTTAGCACGATAAAACGTTACGGTCACAGAACATTATATGAATTTACTAAGTTCACAATTGTGAACTTTCAACTATACAACGACTTTCGCAATAAACAAAAAATAATTGCCAGTCCACAATACCATTAAATTGGAAATATAATCGAGAAATAAAACCCATGTTAACACATTCGCTATCTCCGTTATAAGCAATAAAGTCTAATGATTACAATGACTAGAGTAATTTTTTATTACGATTTTATTATAATGGACACACCGATGATAATGTGTGGTCTCCGTGGTCTGAGAAAGTTGTTTAGTATATTATGCCAATAAATATATATTTTATTTTCTTGTACCAATACGACACAAACTTAGTTTACGTATAGGCGTGTTCATGAGACTAATCGTTAGCCATTAAGGAATGAGAGGACATTGTAAGGAATATATTGGAAGATATACCTACTAACTATTATAACTGAAATATGAAAATAGAACAATCCTAAGGAAAACAAAATGAACGAATTCCTTATTATGAAATGTCATATGAAGTATAGTATAAGTAAATATCATCAAATCGTCTACATGGTAGTGCAAAATAGAGAATGATTAGGGCACCGATAATAATGCTGGTTTCTTGTGAACAGGCAAAACCATGAAACCGGTCCGTAGGTGTTCCCCCATGTGGGTTGAGACATGTTTTGGAGTTGAATATTTTCTTCTGAAATTATTTGGCATCGAACGAAGTCGACACCATAGTTGGAGTGATCTTTGAATCTTGGGGTCAAGATGTTTTTCGATCGCGTTGGGTGAGCTGCCCTGAGCATATGATTGGCAAAACCATAAAACCCGTCCGTAGGTGTTTCCCCATGTGGGTTGAGACATGTTTTGGCGTTAAGATTGGGAGAACATTGCAAAGTAGTTCTTGTAGAATACTTTGCCAACAATCTAACTCAATTCAATTCAATGGTCGTTGGGGGCAGTAGTTGTTTTCTGTTGGAGACTTGCCGACAATTATACCTATTGTATAGGTAGGTTAAATGCAGAAGTCTGGATTGCTTAATCTATTTTTATTATTAGGTCACCGATAGTTGTTACCCTGGGAAAGTTCATCTCTCGATTTATTAGTATCATTTCCGGGGTTTCCCAGGATTTCTATCTGGGGCATCTTCTTTTCAATATTGTCAACGATATATCTAGTTGATTCTTCTTTTGCGACTTTTTGACGACTTGTAAATATTTCACGCCGTGACGTTGCAGTTTGCAAGAAACCAATTTTTTTTCGTCTTTTTAATGGAAAATAGCAGTTAATTGAGGAAAATCGTAAAAAATTTACTCATTATATGATCACCAACACTTTTCTACATAGCAACACTTTTATTTTAGATCATCAAAATGCACTTCCTTGTTGATTTAACTGTTTTATTCATTTATTGATCTGACAGATAAGTTTGAGAGTATATTGAATGATAGTATAAAATCGACAATGTCCCAGTACTGTTTTCTCCAAATATTTACACCAAGTGGAAAATATGAGGCAAACACCTAACAGAAACCAAGCACTTCCCTGACTAATACCACGACGAACCTTTAACAACATCTGGCAGATTTGTGTGCAACGTTCCTCCAACAGTACCCAATTGCAAGTGCTTATTGTAATTAAACAGTAGATTATCCTTCATTTGGCTGGGGATGACCACCTGCAGACATGTTTCGAGGTACTTGCCTCTCGTAAGAGCTAGGGTAGATCGAACAACATAAAGTCGTTCTGTATGACAGACGTATATCCGACGGATGTTGTTTATTAATCAATGCTTTTCCGTTCAACAAATGAAATAAACAGCTTTAGAAAAGTGAGTTTTCTATGGCATGGAAATTTCCACAGAATAAAAATCTTTCACTTTTCTTTGCTTGTAGAACAATCTACTATTACTATTATCAGTAATGGGATTAGCGCAGTGGTTAAGCGCTCGCCTGGTAACCGAGAGGTTGCAGGTTCGATTCCCAGACGGTGCGATCATATTTCATTTTCTGAATGATTGAGGCTCGTGTCGGCTGGGAATAATCCTCCACGATTCACTGTTGCGTTAAAAATTAACAGTGCTGCTCTTAAAGTGGAGTATGGAGTTAGTAACAAGACCGATCCAGAACACATGGCTAATGACCATAGCAGTCGATGCCAAAACACCAAAGAAAAAAAAACACAGGCAACATTTACAAAAAACGTCAGAAGTCAAGAACTTCCATAGTCTTTTATGACTCTACTATCCGATTTGACTCGCATATTAATTATATTGCAAAAAAAAACACAAATAAAACACAATGAAGCACAAATAGTCGGTCACCTCAGCTTTGCTTCTGTAATACAGAACCCCCAATATATTATCTTCGTGGTCGCAAAAAAACTTTTTCAAATTGACGTTGCACACTCCAAATATATGGAATTGAAATGTGTCCCTCAAGGCTCTATTCTAGGGCCTCCGTTATTCGCAATATATACTTCCAACCTTGTCAAAAGTTTACAATTTTGTAATGTATATTTGTATGCGGATGACTCTCCACTTTACTATAGTTTTCATCCAGATACATTATTAGAATCTGGTCATTACGTAAATGAAGCTCTGGAGATTTTTATCAAGGCTGCGAAAGATCATTGCCTCAATATTAATTGTAGCAAGGCTAATGTTGTACTTTTTGGTAATAAGAGTAAGCGAGACCTTCGTGATGATGTGAAAATTACAATAAAAAATGAACGTCATGAAAATGTAAATAGAGCTAAGTTTGAGTGTATTATTAGATCCTGATTTGGATTTGAACATTACATAAATCAGCTTGTAAAACGTGCTATGCTACATTGAAGAGTGCCGGTTTTTTAGTGCTCCCCTCCCCTCCAACTTTTGAACGGTTTGACGTACAAACATGGAAGAAAAACCATTTTGATGGTATCACCGATACTACTTTCTTACAGCCTGTTCCAAGAAACGTCATATCTTTTGATTGGTACTAGTAAAAGTATTGCAGTTTGTTTTTGTAGGTAATTTCACATTAAACTTTGTGAATACACTTTGGTAACCGACAGCCCACAATTATGGGTTTCATTCTGAATACAAAATAAAAATGTTATACACATCAGGCCATAAAATCGAGGCTCCATCTACTCATCACGTAGGTAGGATTCGACGCATCATATAAATATTGTTACTATGTCAGTTATGCCTCGTAGAAGATTATAGAGATTTAATATTTAGCGTCAGAAAAGCTATTAAATTAACTCTGCGTATGATTTATGGCCAGCGCCTACGTATGTATGTAGGCCAGAACTCAAAACCTAATGAACAACAGAAATCTAATTCCAGCCCGACCCGTTGGTTCAAGTCGAACAATAAAATCAACCGAGAATAGTACTAGTAATTAAATTAATTTTTTTGCACGTGGGAAAATATTTCAGTACGAAACACAAAGCGAGGGTTATACATACCACGAGCATAGCCTACTTTCGAGTGAATTGTTTATACCCTGAATATTTTTGGTCTAATCACATTTTCCGGTAGTTCATGAAAAACTATTCAGCGGAAGCAAAATGCCATACTCTCGTGCGATGCCGCTTAACTACCGGAAAATGCGAGTTTTTTTGTGTAGGAAATCGTTCAAAACCCGTAATTTACACGACAAGATCACTTGATCCCGCGATAACTCGTCCACTACCAGCCACAACCATGGGCCGTGGTGGCCGTTCTGGTAGAGCGTTAGCTTTTGGAGCCTTTTGGAACGTTCTCGAAACTGATGACCAGCTTTGAGGAGGTTCAGGAAGTTATAAAAAGGCTCCCTAGAAATAGGGCTCCAGGTATGGACTAAATTGAAGCAATTCTGTTGAGGAATCTTCCGAGGAAGTCTCTCGTACAGTTTATTTACATCATAAACGGTATTATAAAATGGCAGCACTACCCTCAGTGCCTAAAGCAAGCTGAGATCATCCCGATCCTAAAACAGGGCAAACCTAACTGGAGGGTCGGAAGCTACCGTCCCATTTCGCTGCTTAGTGCTATCGCCAAGGTGGTGGACAGAATTATTCTCAATAGATTTGTTGACCTCGAGGAAAGACTTAACCTCATCCCGGATGAGCAGTTCGGGTTCCGGAGAGGACATTCCACGTCGTCTCAGGTTGCCCGGATAGTTCACGAGGTGAGGGGGGGCTTTCAGCGTGGCCTCAACACAGTTATGGTCCTGCTGGATATCCAAAAAGCAGGAGTGCCGCAGGGGTCGAGCTGGTCTCCACTCTTGTATTCGTTATTTACGTACGACTTCCCAATGTTTGCTAATATGAACACGGCGATCTACGCGGACGACACGGCGATTTACGCCCATTCGGCTTGGAGTAGTACCGCCACAGACCGCGTTAGAACTCATTTAAATTGGCTGGTCGTACCGTATCCAGCAAAAAACAAGATAGTGCTGCATCCAGATAAGACAGAGCTGATAAATTCCACAAAGAAACGCACTGATGAGAAGATCTTTGGAGGACTTAGGGTTCTGCATAATCGGATTGATGAGTCCGCCTCCGTGAGGTACCTGGGAGTAAAGCCAGACAGGCGGCTTACTCTCCATTAACATGTCAGCTTGGCTATTCAGCGAGCTGTAGCGTAAAGCGTACCTATCCGCTGATAGCAAGGTTGGCAATGGAGAGTAAGCTCCTACTGTACAAACAGGTCATCAGACCAGCGATTGTCTATGCCTGTCCTGTGTTTTGAAGTTTCCCCAAAACTCAAATGTTGAGACTGGAGAGGATGCAAAACAGAATACTCTGTATCGTCACCAACAGTGACAGGTACATTCGGCTAGACGCACTACGTGATCTAGCCAACATCACAACTTTCGAAGAATACGTGAAATACCTGTCAGAAAAGTTCTACAGGTACTTCATACTTGGAAGTCCTTTGACCAGAAGCATGACAGCAATCAGAGCCCACTACAACATCCGTAGGAAACACGGCATTGGATCTTTTCCAAGATAGACCAGAGGATCAGTAAGTATCCATGATACAAGGTAATGTACTAAACCCGGATTTTTCGTTTTTTTTGACATAAAACCTGTCATGGGTATGGCATGTTGATTTTATTTACCAGAAAAATATTTTCAAAGTTTCACCGCACAAGAAATAGTCCAACAATTCCTCATTACAGTGTGAAATTGCATCTAAAGAGTATGTTTTCCAATTCTTCCGACCTCCCTGATGATCTTAGAAGAGTGAAATAGATTTTTGTCGACCAAAATGTATTGGAGTCCTAGCGAAAGAGATGCAATTCAATGAAATTAGCGATTTTCTGTGAGTGATACTTCTGAATAACTTTCTCTCTTATCTCATTTATAGATAAGAATCTCCAATGGAAACTGGACATTTTATAAATAATCAGCTATCTGAATGAAAATGCAAATTTTCACTTTCAGATTTTTTCTCTCAAGTTATATATGGTCTTTCTCAATATCTATCAGATGTAGTTCAATGTCCAGCGTGGCTTTATCCGGGGAAGTAGTAGTTTTCTGTTAGATATTACAAAAAGTAACTTCAATTTTATCGTTGGTTTTTTCCATTTTCAGAGGAGTCATGTATTGATTCAATTTTCAATTTAGGATGTTTCTCTTCAAAACATGAATCCTTTCCAAGAGAGGTTATCTTGTACGATGGAAAATAGCGACTAAATTCCAACTTTCAGTCGCAGATGATTCCACAACTGACTTTATGAACATCCTGTTCATAATTTCAATAAAATCACTATGTTGGTATTTTCCATCAATGGTGTCTTATCTATTTGGAATAAAATATGACATAAAACCAACTTTAGAGGAACCAAATCCGGCCTTATCATGCGAAAAAGAAAAATAGGAAAATACTTCATATCCACATGGTATTCAATAACGTAAAAGTGAAAAACAACACTTGGATTCATTCTAGATAAACCAGTCGTTTGAGTATGATCTCGAACAAATATTCTGTTGTGTATTGTTCCAATTTTATCACTGTACAAGTATACTCTTTTGACATGTATGATTTCCTATCAAAAATCATATGTTTTTAACCATACTTCTCATAATTTATACTTGAGGTTAGAAAAAGAACTGTCAAATTTGAGATTGTTCTCTGACATGTTTTGGGTTCTTTAGTATGTCACTTTTATTTTAGCATTTACAATATTTTATTCATACAATGTTATTCATAAATTTTTTCAACAATTCAATTATGTATATGTTTTATGTCTATAATTTGTTGTTTGTTGTTTTGTCCACTGGCTCATGATCACTAAACAACAATTACTCTTTGGACGTGAAAATAATATATTATTATATGAATATATAATTAAGTATATATTTTATTATTATTTGGGTCATGTTTAAAAAAAATCATGTTTAAAAAAAATAATACACATGGTGTTCTTTTCAAAATATCGAAGTTGCTACAACAGCAACGGCACATTAAAATTTTTTATTGATTTTTTTGTTGGTTGAGCATATTCACTTATACATACCACTAAACATTCACACCGTCTCTGTATTGTCAATGTACAAAGTGAACAAAAAATACAGTCATTACTTTTTTTCGCATCATTGTCTATACCAGAATACCAAATCTCTCATGAATAACAAAATCGAAATAAATCGTGGGCGGACAGAGCATTTAGCTAGAATTTCCGAAGCGTGCACTGGCAACGATAATTCCGATTCCACATACACCCATTAACATGATAGTCGCAATTAATTTCATTGTATTAGTCGTGTCTTCCCATAAATAATATCGCGTTTCAACAACAATAACTAAGTCGGACGGACCATTAACGCTAGGCGAAAAGATATTTGTTTCGTTTCGATGGAAAACAAAAATTGTGTTCTTGCACCTACTCATCACGGAAGATTGATAGAGTCGGTAGGTAGGTAATGGTTTGACGATGGTCTGCTGTCAACTTGCTTTCCTTTTCCTATAAAATACTCTCAGTTACATTGGTGGTATACTTCAAGGTTTTGATAAACATACTACATTATCAGCGGGACTGGTTTTGGTTATGAAATCAGTAACGGCTTGGAAATTTGTTGGCACCATACCTCCGACACGATTATTTGAGAACAATATCATCTTGAACACGAAATGATTGTCAGAGTAAAAATAAATAAAATTGTGAAAAATGTTGTATAGGACGAACAAAACGTTACATAACAAACCAGAATGGAGATACATGAACGGGATCTAAAAAAAAAAGAGTCTAAAATTCCACAACCCTTGTAGTAGTTAGAGGACGCGATGAGTCTATCCCTCGAACACTCCAAATTCCAAATATTTTTTAAATCGGATAGGGCCCACTCAAGTACAAAGGGAAAATGTCTATCGATTTTTTCGACGATTTATATACTTCGGTCCCACGCCAAAACCGCGAATGTGCAAATTTCAGGGTTCTGACTTCAATATGCAAAATACTAATTTTCTAGCAAAACTTTCAATGCCAAACTCACGAAAGGGCTATTAGGATGTCTACTGTGAACGAGACTGGATTCGCGAATGTGAAAACTTACCTAGGATTTCAATGAAAGCAGCAGTAATAAATATTCTTAAAACTCTTCTTATTCAAAATGACAAATTTCACATTCGTAGTTTTGGCATGGGACCGACGAATGTAATCCGTTATGAAAATTTCGTTTAGGAAGTGGCTGGTAATCATCTGACAAAGCGGAAAACGATTAGGTTGAGGTGCACTGCTAGAAACCTATTTTTGAAAATCTTGGTCCCCAAAATCAATAATCGCAAAAATTCGATGTCTTATATATGCTTCATTTTGTTTTCCTTTACTTTGTTATGGTTCTAATATATAGAAAATCCCAGTAGATGACTTTTTTAGTAGGGCCTGGTCTCAGGGTTGACCAAATAAACAAATTGAAAAACCCGCGGGCGCGACTAAGTTGAAATATCGAAAACTGCACTGGGGTTCAATCTTAAGCTTCCAAATTTTGCATGAAGCTTCTTTAGGGTCAAAAAACCTAACTTTTTGGCCAACTTTTCACCCATTTCCAACCCTTTGAATTTCCTCTATTTTCTGTGTTCATTCCTGGTGAAAACTGGAAGTGGAAATGGAAGTGGTGAAAAGTTGACCAAAGCGTCTTCCCTTTGAATGTTAGGTTTTCAGGCCCCTAAAGAAGCTTCATGCAAAATTTGGAAGCTTAAGATTGTATACAAGTGCAGATCTCGATTTTTTAACTTAGCCGTTCCCGCGAGTTTTTCAATTTGTTTATTTGGTCAACCCTGAGGGTGAGCCCTAATAAAAAAGTCTTCCACTAGGATTTTCCCGATGTTGAGACCATAACAAAGTGAAAGAACACAAAATTAAGCATATATGAGACGCGTTGAATTTCTACAATGATCGATTTTGGGGACCAGTGCGCCCCAGCCAAATTGTCATATGCTTTGTCAGATGATTACTAGTCACATTCTAAACAACGGAAGACAAAAAAATCGTCAAAAAATTCGATAGACATTTTCTCTTCACTGGAAGGGCCCTCCGAGGGATGGACTTTTATTTCATCAAACGGGAGACGTATCTTCTCATAGCGGTTTTAGACCCACGGCTCTCTAACTATAGAACATGACCAGAAAAATAATCATAATTTCCATTTTGAAAACACAAAAGTTGTGGGCAATCAAAACTATCTTTTCAAACGTACCTTTCAAGAGATGATTAGTTTCAAGAAATATGATTCTGTCAATTGTAGGAAAGATCCTGAAAATCTGAACAGCGTCTATTTAATTTTAATCTACCGTGTATAAGAAATGAAACGTACCATTTAGATTTTTATGTTCATAAAACAATACAC
The DNA here is from genome assembly GCA_944452925.2 of Chrysolina oricalcia. Taxonomy (NCBI): domain Eukaryota; kingdom Metazoa; phylum Arthropoda; class Insecta; order Coleoptera; family Chrysomelidae; genus Chrysolina; species Chrysolina oricalcia. The sequence goes on from OX101811.2 coordinate 36,111,703, forward strand.
CCGATCCGTGTTCACTTCCGTAGTCATTCGACTTTGGAATGCTCGATGACAGTTTTCAGTTTCAAGAGGAAACTACAGTCCAATTTTAAGTCGCTGCATCTAGTTTCTAATTTTATTTTTATGTTGTTTGTTATACTTTCTGACCAAGAAAAACCAAAACCCCTCCACGTAAAAGTACTTCATAAAAAAAATATTTTTCTCTACAGTGGCGGCCTATTCTCGAATGTCGAGTGAGATTTATCGCATTCGACAGAAATTGTCGCACAACATTGGCATGTGGTATTCTCAAATGTGTTCGACATCTATGTCGCATGAGATAAATTTTGTCGAATAACATGAGCTGGCAACACCGAATTTTTGGTGTTAGATCGTGTTCTATGCCCCTTCACAAATGACATTTGGTTTTGGTTTTGGAACTTGGAAGTGAAGATTACATCAGAATAAAGTAGAAACATGGAAAATGAAGCAAAAAAAAATATTGCACCCAAAATCAAAAGCAAACTTTAAAAAATTTAATGCAGAAAATGAGCCTCTTTTATCGGGGAATTATTTAGTTAATCTGAACGTTTTAATACATTTTTTCTCAGATGAAAATATAAAAGTACTCTAAATTTTCTATAGCTATTCCGAAAGATATGCCATTCTCTCACTATAAAAATTTCTGAAAAAGTATCAAAGAATGTTTTGACATTTACTAAACTATTGGACCCATCCTATAAATTTCGCATCCCATGAAATTCTCGCATTCGACATAAATTGTCGACTGCCTCTGACCATTCTACAATTTGTCTATCAAAAATTTGTTACTATACCGAGTGTCAACATATTCTTTAGGCAAGCCATGGTTGCCAGAGTTCCAAGGGTACGAGATTCAAACTTGGCGTAATGGATTCAAGAATTGGTCAATTTCACAATTTTTCATACTCCACCATTGCTTCCGGTTTCACTGGAAACGACTACAACTTGAGAATTCCAAATGAAACACCCTGTATATTTTTACTTCTTTGGACTCTAGGGACGATTCTGAATATACTATCACGATCATGCTTATCTTAGATTCTAATCTTCACGACGAATCCATAGATCGTTTCGAATAGAAAATCAGATAGGTAGCAATCCTAATACATTAATTTGTTGAAAAATGGGGTAATTCACTTTTCAACTATGCTGTGGATACAAAATTGGACGTTGCCGGATTCAGAACTTTAATTCTACGATAAAACGAAAAGTTTTGCGCCCGACTCTGAGTCGAAAGGTCCGGAGTTCGAGCCCAAGTTGCGGCTTGGCTTTTTTTAATTTAATTTGACCTATTAAATTATTAAAATCTCTTGGTTCGACTGGGGTGAGTCCTGCACGATTCACTGTTGCGTTCCAATTAACAGTGCTGCTCCCTAAGGTGGCGTATGGAGTGAGTAACAAGGCCTATCCAGAACACACGGCTAATGACCATAGCAGTCGATGCCAAAACACCAAAGAAAAAAAAAGTTTACATTACTGTGTAAATTAATCAATTATTAAATTAGTCAAACATTTCCAAGGAACGTTATTCGTTCGTAACTAAACCAAACTTTGAAATTCTTGATGAAACACTCATTGTAACTTTTTAATTCCGCAAAGAAATCCATGTAGGTCTACTCAGTATAGGAAACGAGTTGTGCTCACTCAATTTTTCATATTTATTCCCATTCTGATCACATAAATTTTCACTGTTTGGTAAATGAAAAGTGTGTTATGGAAACAAAAATAACTTTGACAAGTAAGAAATTAGTGTACATCAATCAATAACTCAATGAATTCGTATACCTTGTGTGCTTTAGGTCAATACATTTTTCAAGAAACAAGAGTTGAAAAAGTTGACATGCTATTAATGCAAAAAAAATTCGAGGAACGCAGCAATTTTGTATGCTGAAAGGTATCCCAGCTGACATCATCATGTAACCTACTTAATGATCAACTGGATTTGGTCTATTTACCGGTTTTAAACGCAGCTTATACACATTGTCATACTTAAACAGGGTTCAGGTAAAACTCATTAAAGGCCTTAAGTCATTAATGAAAGGCTTCGGATAGATTTAAGGGTATTTGTAACCTGTATGTAACGATAAGTAGTTTCTTGACCAAATGTGCATCCCATGTTAGATGAGAGTCAGGGTGTTCCAAATTAAGTCGGCACCATTGCCAACTCCGTTATTATTGATGCTACGAATTTGGTTAAATGGGCAAACTAGTAGCATTTTAATGGCCTTCTCGATGCCGAAAACAAAAAAAAAATTCAATGGAACACTCTATATTTTTTCATACATTTCGATTCGTAATAACATTCTCAACAACAAATCTCATTTTACTTTTTTTCGTAAAGGTGAAAATAAGACAGTTTTATTAATAGGAAACATTTATAACAAACGGATTTGATAAAGCGCTATAAAATATCGAGTAAATGTTCAAAAACACCGCCTTCTTGTTGAACACATATTTGGGCCTTCTATTGATACTACGTGTGGCATTCAACACAGTTCGGCCATCAATTCTATTAATTATAGTTTCAATATAATTTTTCAGTTCATCTACATTATTATGTTTTATTTTATACACCTCATTTTTCAGAAATCCACAAAAATGAAAATGTAGAGGTATCATGTCTGGTGAACTTAACAGGACCATTTGTAGCATCCAAGACAGCCTCGCAGCATTCTTTTTACGCCACTGACATTATGTGCTGGTGCTCCATCCTGCTGAAAATAGATCATCTGACGAGTCTCCAGATCAAGATCATCGAAAAACTGTTCCAACACTCTTGTTAATAAATTAATGTAACGGGGTCCGTTCAAAGAACCATGGAAGAAAAATGGACCTCTAAATAAACCACACCAAACATTAATACTAAATCGTCTTTGCGGATTGTGGGGATTGAGTACAAATGGATTATTATGCCTACTCAAATAATGAAAATTATTTCTATTATACATCCCACGATTTAAAAAATTAGCCTCATCGCTCCATATATTTGTATGGAAGTTTGGATCTTGTCTGCATTTATTCATAAACCACCGACAAAACCCCAATCGTATCTCAGGATCACCAGGTTCTAGTGTATGCACTGGTCTTAACTTATCAGTGTGAAAGCAGCCACGAGTTCTAGCCACGAATTTCTCGCGGTGATACGGCGCGTACTCGACCGCCAGTGGTCCCGAAATTACGTTATAATTTCGTGGCTAGCCATGAATTTACTACACTATATAGAGGATCGAACAAATGAGCTTTATTTGATACTGGAATAAGACTTTTGATTATTACACATGTTTTGAGATATCTGAACATGTACTTATGTATAGAAAAATATTACTTTAACTAGAATTTTCAAAATTCTTTGAAAGGGGTTTAATTCATAAGTCCGCCAAAGTTTGCGTGGATGGGGGTATTTTTGCATAAATATGAGGATTTTTTTGCATAGATCTATTCTATAGAAGGTGCTCTAGAAGACCCATGAGTCAAAATATTTTGTCGGGCAGGATTTTACCCCCACCATCAATAATAATAATTTTCAAAATAAATTCATAAGTTCGTCAAAGTTCACGTAGGTGGGGATTTTTTTTGCAGAAATCGATGAAACATAAGGTGATCTAAAATACTTATACGTCAAAATATTTTGTCGGGCAGGATTTTTACCCCTACCAGCAATAATAATAATTTTCAAAAAAGTTCATAAGTCCGCCAAAGTTTTCGTGGATGGGGGTATTTTTGCATAAATATGAGGATTTTTTTGCATAGATCTATACTATAGAAGGTGCTCTAGAAGACCCATGAGTCAAAATATTTTGTCGGGCAGGATTTTACCCCCACCATCAATAATAATAATTTTCAAAATAAATTCATAAGTTCGTCAAAGTTCACGTAGGTGGGGATTTTTTTTGCAGAAATCGATGAAACATAAGGTGATCTAAAATACCTATACGTCAAAATATTTTGTCGGGCAGGATTTTTACCCCTACCAGCAATAATAATAATTTTCAAAAAAGTTCATAAGTCCGCCAAAGTTTTCGTGGATGGGGGTATTTTTGCATAAATATGAGGATTTTTTTGCATAGATCTATACTATAGAAGGTGCTCTAGAAGACCCATGAGTCAAAATATTTTGTCGGGCAGGATTTTACCCCCACCATCAATAATAATAATTTTCAAAATAAATTCATAAGTTCGTCAAAGTTCACGTAGGTGGGGATTTTTTTTGCAGAAATCGATGAAACATAAGGTGATCTAAAATACCTATACGTCAAAATATTTTGTCGGGCAGGATTTTTACCCCCACCAGCAATAATAATAATTTTCAAAAAAGTTCATAAGTCCGCCAAAGTTTTCGTGGATGGGGGTATTTTTGCATAAATATGGGGATATTTTTGCATAGATCTATACTATAGAAGGTGCTCTAGAAGACCCACGTGTCAAAATATTTTGTCGGGCAGGATTTTTACCTCCACCAGCAATAATAATAATTTTCAAAAAAGTTCATAAATCCGCCAAAGTTTTCGTGGATGGGGGTGTTTTTGCATAAATATGAGGATTTTTTTGCATAGATCTATACTATAGAAGGTGCTCTAGAAGACCCATGAGTCAAAATATTTTGTCGGGCAGGATTTTACCCCCACCATCAATAATAATAATTTTCAAAATAAATTCATAAGTTCGTCAAAGTTCACGTAGGTGGGGATTTTTTTTGCAGAAATCGATGAAACATAAGGTGATCTAAAATACCTATACGTCAAAATATTTTGTCGGGCAGGATTTTTACCTCCACCAGCAATAATAATAATTTTCAAAAAAGTTCATAAATCCGCCAAAGTTTTCGTGGATGGGGGTGTTTTTGCATAAATATGAGGATTTTTTTGCATAGATCTATACTATAGAAGGTGCTCTAGAAGACCCACGTGTCAAAATATTTTGTCGGGCAGGATTTTTACCCCCACCATCAATAATAATAATTTTCAAAATAAATTCATAAGTTCGTCAAAGTTCACGTAGGTGGGGATTTTTTTTGCAGAAATCGATGAAACATAAGGTGATCTAAAATACCTATACGTCAAAATATTTTGTCGGGCAGGATTTTTACCCCTACCAGCAATAATAATAATTTTCAAAAAAGTTCATAAGTCCGCCAAAGTTTTCGTGGATGGGGGTATTTTTGCATAAATATGGGGATATTTTTGCATAGATCTATACTATAGAAGGTGCTCTAGAAGACCCACGTGTCAAAATATTTTGTCGGGCAGGATTTTTACCCCCACCAGCAATAATAATAATTTTCAAAAAAGTTCATAAGTCCGCCAAAGTTTTCGTGGATGGGGGTATTTTTGCATAAATATGAGGATTTTTTTGCATAGATATATACTATAGAAGGTGCTCTAGAAGACCCATGAGTCAAAATATTTTGTCGGGCAGGATTTTACCCCCACCATCAATAATAATAATTTTCAAAATAAATTCATAAGTTCGTCAAAGTTCACGTAGGTGGGGATTTTTTTTGCAGAAATCGATGAAACATAAGGTGATCTAAAATACCTATACGTCAAAATATTTTGTCGGGCAGGATTTTTACCCCCACCAGCAATAATAATAATTTTCAAAAAAGTTCATAAGTCCGCCAAAGTTTTCGTGGATGGGGGTATTTTTGCATAAATATGAGGATTTTTTTGCATGGATATATACTATAGAAGGTGCTCTAGAAGACCCATGAGTCAAAATATTTTGTCGGGCAGGATTTTTACCTCCACCAGCAATAATAATAATTTTCAAAAAAGTTCATAAATCCGCCAAAGTTTTCGTGGATGGGGGTGTTTTTGCATAAATATGAGGATTTTTTTGCATAGATCTATACTATAGAAGGTGCTCTAGAAGACCCATGAGTCAAAATATTTTGTCGGGCAGGATTTTACCCCCACCATCAATAATAATAATTTTCAAAATAAATTCATAAGTTCGTCAAAGTTCACGTAGGTGGGGATTTTTTTTTGCAGAAATCGATGAAACATAAGGTGATCTAAAATACCTATACGTCAAAATATTTTGTCGGGCAGGATTTTTACCCCTACCAGCAATAATAATAATTTTCAAAAAAGTTCATAAGTCCGCCAAAGTTTTCGTGGATGGGGGTATTTTTGCATAAATATGGGGATATTTTTGCATAGATCTATACTATAGAAGGTGCTCTAGAAGACCCACGTGTCAAAATATTTTGTCGGGCAGGATTTTTACCTCCACCAGCAATAATAATAATTTTCAAAAAAGTTCATAAATCCGCCAAAGTTTTCGTGGATGGGGGTGTTTTTGCATAAATATGAGGATTTTTTTGCATAGATCTATACTATAGAAGGTGCTCTAGAAGACCCACGTGTCAAAATATTTTGTCGGGCAGGATTTTTACCCCCACCATCAATAATAATAATTTTCAAAATAAATTCATAAGTTCGTCAAAGTTCACGTAGGTGGGGATTTTTTTTGCAGAAATCGATGAAACATAAGGTGATCTAAAATACCTATACGTCAAAATATTTTGTCGGGCAGGATTTTTACCCCTACCAGCAATAATAATAATTTTCAAAAAAGTTCATAAGTCCGCCAAAGTTTTCGTGGATGGGGGTATTTTTGCATAAATATGGGGATATTTTTGCATAGATCTATACTATAGAAGGTGCTCTAGAAGACCCACGTGTCAAAATATTTTGTCGGGCAGGATTTTTACCCCCACCAGCAATAATAATAATTTTCAAAAAGTTCATAAGTCCGCCAAAGTTTTCGTGGATGGGGGTGTTTTTGCATAAATATGAGGATTTTTTTGCATAGATCTATACTATAGAAGGTGCTCTAGAAGACCCACGTGTCAAAATATTTTGTCGGGCAGAATATTTTATAAGTTCGTAAAACTTTTCGTAAGTGGAATTTTTTTTGCATAAATGTATACTACCAAAGGTGCTCCATTAGGCATACTTGTTAAAAATTTTTTCGGGCAGGATATTAGCCCTCACGACCATTAATACAAATTTTCAAGAAAACTGTACAACTTAAGTTTTCGTGGATGGAGATATTTTTGCATGATCTTGTGCTACTCGAGGTGCCCTACAAGACCTAGATGACAAATGATTTCTTCTGGTAGGATTTGCGCCTGTTTCACTCTTTTCCTCACCACCTTGCGGTAGAGTGACAGGCGCGTTTTTTTTCATGTGGTTTCCCCAGTAGGCATATTCCACCTAGTCAATACATAACGAATAACATAAATAAAAATTCTGAATAAAGTAAAAAAATAAATAACTCTAGGTCAGGTACTGAATATAACGGCGGAAATATAGTGCCAAATGAAATAAATATGTTCCTGTTAAATAACATAAAAAACTTAAAAAAGAAGATATAAATATTTATATAACAAAAACAATAAGTTATATTCTTGGAAAATAATGGAACTGAATAATTATTTTATAAAAACTCAATAATCCGTTTCTGCAAAATTTAAAAATAAAGAAAATGTACTTTCAAAATATTATTGAAATGAAAAAGATAGCGACTCACCCCAGATACATTTATTTGTATTTCCACTATATCCACGGAATGAAAAATATAATTTCTATATATTTAGTTCTCTAAAATCTCTATTCCACCGTATTTAAAAAGTTACTGCACAGCAAGCATCCACCATTCCTCAAATTGCAACACGTATTATGAAATGTTCTTTTACATATCTTGCAGCTAGAGTTTAAAGTTCCTCTGATGGAAAATCCGCAAACTATACAAAAATCAAATTGATCACGATTCGAATTTTCTAAAACTTTTGTCATCAATTCGTTTCTGAACTCATCCATATTACAGGGTTCCAATAATGAATCGTTTCTCAAATATTGCATGAAAAAATATATAACATAAACTCCGCAATTATACCCGTCTCTTTGTCTAATATGAGCGATGCACTCAGTTTTAAAATGACAATTGTTTCCTCTCAAACAATTTTTAATCTTATTATATTTTACTATAAATATCTGAAATTTTTCCTTATAATCTTCTGCATCTTTCGAAATATTGTTAAATCGTGGATCGATATAAGTAAATTGATTAATTTCCAAGTCGGCTACAGCTAAAACCCAATGATCGCGATTCAAAACAGTACCAATTAATATAGGAAAAAAAATTTTTGAATTGAAATTTATTTCAGGCAGATCTGAAAAAAAATTCTCCTCCAGTTCATTGCCGCAATGCATTATCGCATATGTTTGATTTGTGGTGAGTAGTATATGTGATTCATTGGGGTATAATTTCGAATATGTCGATAAACAATAGTTCATTGCAAAATCTGTGAGCCACTGCCTTCCATATAATGTTTTAAAATCGTCAAAACGCAATTCTTCAGAAAAACTCTCTTGGTACTTAGCCACAACATAATTTCCATATGAGCTACAACTACTATAATATTTATAGTTTCGGATAAGACCGTTTTCAAAAAATTCTAAAGATATTACATTTGATTGCTTAGTATTAACATCATGGTTTTCATCTATGGAAAAATATATACATTGTCTATTTCTTATATTATCTGGCTGAGGATCAACTAATTCTGGCAGAATAAAAGATAAATAGAAATCGCACAAAGGTTTCAGCATTTGCTCTTCCCAGAATTTATAATCGCGTTCAATTCTAATCAAAAAACTGCCCGACCAAGTCCAAATGAATAAATCACACCACTTTCTCTCTGTTATGTTCAAAAGCCCTTGAATTTGGTAAAAATAATTATGATTCCTCTTCAATTTATGGTTTTTATCGAAATATTTCAACTTATTCTTTGCGACTGATATTTCAGGATTTTCAAATTTAATACTAAATGGACATTTGACCTCGATGATACCATCAGTTCCTACCAAACCATCTGGTGAACATGCTAAATATGGAATTTTCTTGTGAACTATGAGACCTACACATGTAACCCTTAAATTGGTTTTTATTTCGTAATCTGTAATAGCTTCCCGTTCGTATTTAGTTCCATGCAGTATGGCTTCTGTTCGTGGAGTTTCATTATACAAAAGAGTCTTAACTATAGACACCCTGGTCTTGTCTGAGGTAGATTTAATAATTGATCCAAAATTAGATGATGTAAGTCGACGTTTTCTTTGGTGAAGCCACGATTTTGATTTTTGATCCAAATTTTCGAATTCATTACTATCATGTTTGCTAAGCGTATTCAAAAATTCTTGGCATTTTTCCGCAGTTGTACTAAATCTCGGTTTTTTTGAAATAAATGATTGAAAATCACCGTCATCTGTTAACTCGTCATCAATTTCTCTTAACTGCATATTCCTAATATCATTTCTCTCAATTTCTTTCCGTTTCATGTCATTTAAAGTTTTTTTTAAATTTGAACCTAAAAAATTTCTGTCCTTTTGGACATTCTTTTTTTGCCACGTCTCGGTCTGGGAATATTCATCCTCGAATCGTTCTGGAACCTGCGGATTGCTTGAGCTTTTCTTTACTTTACTTCTAGAGGTACAAGCTTGTCTCGGGATATCTAGCATAATCTCTTTGTGAATGGAAATAATTTTCTTGCGCAAAACTCTGATAACTCTAGAGCATTTCTGGTTATAACAATTGCCGTTAAATAATTGATTTTTAACTTGGGAAAACCAATTTTCCACATTTGCATTGCTAAATCTACCCGGGTTCTTATTTTTATATAAAACTCCAGACCACAACGGAAGAAAAGGTAAATATTTTTTTAAAACGAGATTTAAAAATTCAATGTTATAATAGCTGTTCTCTTCGCCGGTTCCGCAATCAATTTGGGGGATAGCTATCTCATATATTTTCAAAAAAATTTTATAAAACGGACTACTTGAATATAAAATATCACAATGATCAGAACTGTCTAAGTCGGTGGAAACTGATTCCATTTTTGAAGTTTCTGTATCTGAGGAGTTTTGATTTGAACATAATTGTAATAAGTTCACAAGTGCAATTTCCATTAAACCATTTCGATTTTTCGAACCAAGGATTTTAACTAAATTGTCGAACCAAACTACTACTTGTTCTAAATGACTGAAGTTAATACAGGCTGCCATGATTTCTTTCAAATTTTGATGTATATTTACATTGGTCCCAGTTTTCTTTAAATCATTACATATAATTTTGAAAAAATGTGCACAACAAATGTGTATCGGTGTAATATCACTTCCTTCTATTTGTTTTCCATCACAAATAGAAAACGCCCAAGTTAAGTACATTTTCATATCTATTTTATTAAAAAAGTGAAGAGTTGCATTCATCAAAGGAAAACTAAAATCAGTAACAACTCCTGAAAATATAGGCCACTTTTTAGAATATTGCAAGGAAAACGATTTGAATTTTGCCAAAAAGACACCGATGGACACCATATCGTGATTACAATTGATCATTTCTAGAACTGGTACTATACGATTTCGTATGTTAATGACACCAGCATAATAAAAAACACGTTTGTCAGTAGACGGAGCCTTCCTAATAATACTACCAGTTGCATCCAAATGGAGAATCGGTTTCAAACTACATTTTTCTATGATTTGCAATTGCTTTGTGCTAAATAAATAAACATGAAGGGGCTGGCCTACAATTTCAACATATGCGGGGTTATTTCTCTGCATTAAAACTAGATCTATCAGATCATCTTTATGACGATCGTTCCTACCAAGTTTTTCAGATCTTACTTTTCTAAATACTGCCTCTGATTTGATTTTCTGAAGATTACCACTTTCAGTTATCGATGGAATAGAGTCACGAACTGTTCGGTCACGAAACAAAGATGGTTTTATATTTTTAAGTTTTTGCATGAATATTTTTCTTTCTATACCTTTCGCATATCTAGTGAAACGATTTAAATGATTATAATTTCTGTTAGAACTCAAAACTTGAACTTTATGATCTTTATTACGACTTATGTGATGGATAAGAAACTGAAACTTTTTGCAGTTGTGGGCACAGTAAGCATAAACTGTGAAATAATCATTTTTGATATTATATCGATTTCCTTTAAAATTTATAACGCAAACATTATTTACGTACTTTGCTAATTTCTGTTCTAATAAATAAGTGTATCCAGTTGTTAAACTATTTTCTTGTGAAATTGATAAAAGTTCTTGGTGACTGATGTTGAAGATACCTTCTGAAAATGTACAGATGGTTTGATCCAATCATTACATTTCAAATTAATTGAATTGATAGGAAGTAACGTGTTTTCTACTTTTGCATCGTGAAGTTCTAAAAAAGTTTGTGGTATCTGCTCATTACTTGTCGAAATGTCTGAAGACTTGTTTCGGGCGGTGGATTTTTTGCAAGTGAAAGTTTGATCACAGTAAAGATCTGAAGATATATTTTTAGTTGGAGAGACGACTTTGGTGCCTTGTTCATTCGTCAAATGTGGTGTGGATGTTATAACATTGTTATCAAAGTTAGGAGAAGAGCATATACTTGAAAAATCCTCTTCATTATTTGTGACCTCAAAAGTTGTAAGACTATTTTCGATTACATCAAGATTTTTATTGAGGTTTTTTTCATTTTCGATTACCACTGAGGTTCTAATCGGTGCAGGAGGAATTTGTATTTGTGAAGAATCATTTAATTGCGGCGTGAATGTTAATTTATTTTCAAAATGTGTTAAGGCGGGTGTATCATCAAAAAATACTTTTCTCTCATAATCTATCCGATTTTGTTGTACAACTGTGCAACTGTTCTGAATGATTATATTCTGAATTATATTAATTTTTGGTTTGAGATAATTTATGAAACCACCGGAGTTTCTTCTGATAGTTTGCACAATTTTATAGCAAGTATTTTCATCGTTTTTGTTGAAGAGATATAAAGCAGCCATTTTTATTTCATCCGATCCCGCACTAAGATTTTTAATTTGATCATATGTATTCCGTGAATAAACGTTTCTGAAATATTTGGCCAACTGTTTCACATCAATTTGTGAAGGTCTTCCGCGTCGTTTCATATTGATTTCTTTTTGTAAATTTCCAAAAAAACTTTACGATATTAATTCAAATTCATCCACAACACCTACTGATTTTACAATTTCGTATATCAACTTTGAAATTACTTACAGTTGAACTGACTTACCATAACCTATATTTCAGTTCAAAATACTGAAGTCAACTTAATACTTAGCCATACATCCATACAAAAAGAACAAAGAAATTAGGTGTTATTGTACAGTGATTCAGTGGTTTATTTTATTTATGAAAATTGCAATTTCAACTTTTTTTTCGGAATTTGAGAAATTTTAATTGATAAAAAACGTATGTTGAGTTGCCTCATTTTCAAAGCACAAACTGTTCATAAACTCTAAATTTGCAAATCAATTAGGTAAGTAAAAAAATATAATTTTTCAAGAAGTAGAGTTGGTCCTTCTCATGCAATTATTGAATCATCTGTACTTTATATATGCATAAAACAGGTGCTGTCGGATCATTGGTTTTGGCACAATTCCAATGCGATTTTTTTTGCGTGTCTGTAGTGATAGTCCAGTTTCAATTTCTCAAACAAGCTTTGAAAGTAGAACTATATTTTGCGCTACAATGCTGCGAAATGGGTGAAAAATGCTTGCAAACATGAGTGAAAACGGCCGAGCCCGCGTAAGCGGTCGAGTAGGAGGAGAGACTGGGAGATGGGGTGAAGCGTATTATCACGGGACCCGTTCAGCAGAAGAATTCCCTCCCGGTCTCTCCTACCACTCGACCGCTTAAGCGGCCTCGGCCGTTTTCACGCATGTTTGTAAGCATTTTACACCAATTTCGCAGCATTGTAGCGCAAAATGTAAATATACATTTTGTGGTACTATACTTCTACTAGAGCATCCACACACGCCGCAAGATTGTGCAAAGAAAAATTCAAATTGCAATTGTTCCAAAACTAATAATCCTACATCGCCAGTTTTATGCACATATAAAATACACATGATTCAATACTTGTATGAGAAGGGTCAATCCTACTTCTTGAAAAATGGCGGAGTTATTTATTTAAAAAAAAATCGCAAAATTTTCCGGATTTCCAGTTTTTCTCCGTTACTAATGATCCGATCCGGTTGTAAAATATCCCATTTTGTTCGTATTTTAATTTTCTACAATGTTTTCCATTGGAGCAACCAGATTATTGCTCTATTGGTTTTAATTTTATAAGCATAACAATAAAAAACACGTTTTTTGTCATTTATATGCTTATAACAAAACAGAATATAACTACGGACCGTCTTTCATGTGATGGCACAGGTTTCCTACTAGAATTTTTATTACGAAAGAATCCCCTAGTGATTGGCCTCTACTCTTAACCTCATTCGCCCCCACCTAGATTTAATTATATTCGCTACCTACTCAATAACTTTCCTCTCCAGTAGAATATAATTAGTATTTATTCTTCAACATTTGAAAACATACTAATTCCGGCGAAGATGAAAGGACAGACAGGCCTAATATTTTCTTTAATCGCAGCACATGGCAAATGAACAGAAGTATTCGGTCATTTAGCATTCAATATTCAACATTCGGTTCCAGAAGGATTTGCAATATTTCAAATAGCTTGTACTACTTAGTGATAAATGTACTTACCCTAACAAAGAAGTACCTATCCAATTATTCGCACAAATACTGTACAACACATGCCGGTGTTGTTTTGGAGAACACGAGTCAACAAAAGTACTTGCAATGTAATATTGGCGGGGAATTATTTCCATGACTGTTATTGTTTCAACTTTGAAGTAAAATAAGATAGTTGCCTGTCCTGGAATTTTGATCGTTGTGGAAACAAAGCATAGATGGCCATAGTAAATTTCGTGACAAAGTTGTATCGTAGATAAAATACACAGGGAGAGAAACCTACGATTCACATATAATGTTCACGAAAACGGTTGGCGAACTATATAAATCAGATGACATTAACGCTATATCTTCCTGTCGGCAGATGGCACTACAATATAAATCATGTTTATGTAATGGACCGGCAGTACCTATATTTGGAGCCTAGTTATTAATAGATAGACACGTAGGAGTTCTCATATGCAACTATATAACTAGGAATTCCTAATATTCACTGATAATGATGTGACAGGAATCAATGATGAAAACAAAATTCATTTGCGGGCCCTACTCGCACCCATTAGTTTGGTCACAATCGAAACAATGAATCAAGAGAATATAAAATTATAGCAGTAATAGCTATTATTTATTAACTTAGGTGCCAAGGGGGGTGCTTTATCTCTGGCTGATATAGCTTCGCGTCGGGCCTTGATATCCGCAGTAGGAAAAACATTTTCGTTTGGCGGAGTGTATATAATTTTTTCTACGGCCTCTGTAGTAATTTTTTATAATTTTCTCCTAAAATTTGTAATGCATGAATGGAATTATATGCGGCGGTATGACAAAATATCAGGTGGGCGTTGCGTCGTCACCACCTTGTTGACAACGATTTGTTTGTTGGTGAAGTTATTTCTTCTATTATATTGTATAGAGAGATGGAAATAGACTATCATATATCAATATTTCCAGAAACTGCCTTGTTAAAAAATCAAACTGATGAAATAAAGTGTAGAAGTATTATGAAACTAAGAAGAACATGTTTGTTCTCAGAAACGGGAGGGAAACAATCATTTTCCTGCACTGTTTAGGGGTCGAATATGAAGATTTGTAGCAAGGTAGTAGAAACAATATGTAACATTAAGAGTGTGAAAAATCACTTTCACACAAATAATGTACACTATTATTGCTACGACAAAGCAATAATGATGATATTGACACGAGAGCAAGAAAATTGAAAACACGGCTGAGTAGAACCATTTCAGCTATCAATCCTGCCTGAAAATAATGACATGTGGTTATTGACAAGCACCTCCAGTAGCATGGAATTTTGAAAAAAATAAGCATATACGAGGCATTGAGGAACTACATTTTGTAGTATAAACTTATGCAGAAAAACCACCATATTCATGCAAAAACACCCCCATCCACGAAAACTTTGGCGGACTTATGAACTTTTTTGAAAATTATTATTATTGCTGGTAAGGGTAAAAATCCTGCCCGACAAAATATTTTGACGTATAGGTATTTTAGATCACCTTATGTTTCATCGATTTCTGCAAAAAAAATCCCCACCTACGTGAACTTTGACGAACTTATGAATTTATTTTGAAAATTATTATTATTGATGGTGGGGGTAAAATCCTGCCCGACAAAATATTTTGACTCATGGGTCTTCTAGAGCACCTTCTATAGTATAGATCTATGCAAAAAAATCCTCATATTTATGCAAAAATACCCCCATCCACGAAAACTTTGGCGGACTTATGAACTTTTTTGAAAATTATTATTATTGCTGGTAGGGGTAAAAATCCTGCCCGACAAAATATTTTGACGTATAGGTATTTTAGATCACCTTATGTTTCATCGATTTCTGCAAAAAAAATCCCCACCTACGTGAACTTTGACGAACTTATGAATTTATTTTGAAAATTATTATTATTGATGGTGGGGGTAAAATCCTGCCCGACAAAATATTTTGACTCATGGGTCTTCTAGAGCACCTTCTATAGTATAGATCTATGCAAAAAAATCCTCATATTTATGCAAAAATACCCCCATCCACGAAAACTTTGGCGGATTTATGAACTTTTTTGAAAATTATTATTATTGCTGGTGGAGGTAAAAATCCTGCCCGACAAAATATTTTGACTCATGGGTCTTCTAGAGCACCTTCTATAGTATATATCTATGCAAAAAAATCCTCATATTTATGCAAAAATACCCCCATCCACGAAAACTTTGGCGGACTTATGAACTTTTTTGAAAATTATTATTATTGCTGGTGGGGGTAAAAATCCTGCCCGACAAAATATTTTGACGTATAGGTATTTTAGATCACCTTATGTTTCATCGATTTCTGCAAAAAAAATCCCCACCTACGTGAACTTTGACGAACTTATGAATTTATTTTGAAAATTATTATTATTGATGGTGGGGGTAAAAATCCTGCCCGACAAAATATTTTGACACGTGGGTCTTCTAGAGCACCTTCTATAGTATAGATCTATGCAAAAAAATCCTCATATTTATGCAAAAACACCCCCATCCACGAAAACTTTGGCGGATTTATGAACTTTTTTGAAAATTATTATTATTGCTGGTGGAGGTAAAAATCCTGCCCGACAAAATATTTTGACACGTGGGTCTTCTAGAGCACCTTCTATAGTATAGATCTATGCAAAAAAATCCTCATATTTATGCAAAAACACCCCCATCCACGAAAACTTTGGCGGATTTATGAACTTTTTTGAAAATTATTATTATTGCTGGTGGAGGTAAAAATCCTGCCCGACAAAATATTTTGACGTATAGGTATTTTAGATCACCTTATGTTTCATCGATTTCTGCAAAAAAAATCCCCACCTACGTGAACTTTGACGAACTTATGAATTTATTTTGAAAATTATTATTATTGATGGTGGGGGTAAAATCCTGCCCGACAAAATATTTTGACTCATGGGTCTTCTAGAGCACCTTCTATAGTATATATCTATGCAAAAAAATCCTCATATTTATGCAAAAATACCCCCATCCACGAAAACTTTGGCGGACTTATGAACTTTTTTGAAAATTATTATTATTGCTGGTGGGGGTAAAAATCCTGCCCGACAAAATATTTTGACACGTGGGTCTTCTAGAGCACCTTCTATAGTATAGATCTATGCAAAAATATCCCCATATTTATGCAAAAATACCCCCATCCACGAAAACTTTGGCGGACTTATGAACTTTTTTGAAAATTATTATTATTGCTGGTAGGGGTAAAAATCCTGCCCGACAAAATATTTTGACGTATAGGTATTTTAGATCACCTTATGTTTCATCGATTTCTGCAAAAAAAATCCCCACCTACGTGAACTTTGACGAACTTATGAATTTATTTTGAAAATTATTATTATTGATGGTGGGGGTAAAATCCTGCCCGACAAAATATTTTGACTCATGGGTCTTCTAGAGCACCTTCTATAGTATAGATCTATGCAAAAAAATCCTCATATTTATGCAAAAATACCCCCATCCACGAAAACTTTGGCGGACTTATGAACTTTTTTGAAAATTATTATTATTGCTGGTAGGGGTAAAAATCCTGCCCGACAAAATATTTTGACGTATAGGTATTTTAGATCACCTTATGTTTCATCGATTTCTGCAAAAAAAATCCCCACCTACGTGAACTTTGACGAACTTATGAATTTATTTTGAAAATTATTATTATTGATGGTGGGGGTAAAATCCTGCCCGACAAAATATTTTGACTCATGGGTCTTCTAGAGCACCTTCTATAGTATAGATCTATGCAAAAAAATCCTCATATTTATGCAAAAATACCCCCATCCACGAAAACTTTGGCGGACTTATGAACTTTTTTGAAAATTATTATTATTGCTGGTAGGGGTAAAAATCCTGCCCGACAAAATATTTTGACGTATAAGTATTTTAGATCACCTTATGTTTCATCGATTTCTGCAAAAAAAATCCCCACCTACGTGAACTTTGACGAACTTATGAATTTATTTTGAAAATTATTATTATTGATGGTGGGGGTAAAATCCTGCCCGACAAAATATTTTGACTCATGGGTCTTCTAGAGCACCTTCTATAGAATAGATCTATGCAAAAAATCCTCATATTTATGCAAAAATACCCCCATCCACGCAAACTTTGGCGGACTTATGAATTAAACCCCTTTCAAAGAATTTTGAAAATTCTAGTTAAAGTAATATTTTTCTATACATAAGTACATGTTCAGATATCTCAAAACATGTGTAATAATCAAAAGTCTTATTCCAGTATCAAATCAAGCTCATTTGTTCGATCCTCTATATAGTGTAGTAAATTCATGGCTAGCCACGAAATTATAACGTAATTTCGGGACCACTGGCGGTCGAGTACGCGCCGTATCACCGCGAGAAATTCGTGGCTAGAACTCGTGGCTGCTTTCACACTGATTCTTAACTTATAAGGAGAAATCTTATGTTTCTTCAGAATTCGTTGAATACCAGACAGTGTAACAGCTATTTCTCTAGATAAATATCTGATGGAATTATTGGGATATACCTCAAAGTAGGATAAAACGTCAATTTCTGTATCTTCAGATATTACAAAACGTTTTTTAGTTCTCTTCTCAAAAACTTTTTCATTGTTCCTGAACCGACGATGAAGCACAGCAAAAAAACGCCGATTAGGTAATTTACGATCGGGGAAAGAATTGCTGTAGTGTTGGAGTGCTCTTACACTATTTTTCTGGCAAACCAAGTAGGATTCTCATCACATTTTTCTTGATGGGAAAACGGCATTTCGAAAAATATTCAAACAGTAGTTGACAGTTACAATAATGTATGACATTGTCATGATATACTTGACAAATAGTATTTCAACAAAGTTTCAAGGCAACTTGATTGCTCATAATAATTGTTTTATGTCGGAGCGTGGCGCAGTGATTAGAGCGTCCGACTTTGGTTCGAAAGGTCCGGAGTTCGAGCCCCAGTTGCGGCTGGGATTTTTTAATTTAATTTGACCGATTAAATTATTCAAATCGCGCGGATGAACTGGGGTGAGTCCTGCACGATTCACTGTTGCGTTCCAATTAACAGTGCTCCTCCTGAGGTGGCGCATGGAGTTAAAAACAAGGCCTATCCAGAACACGTGGCTAATGACCATAGCAGTCGATGCCAAAACACCAAAGAAAAAAAAATATGTTTTATCGAATCAAACACATTTTTTCCAACCACATTCATATGACCCTCCAGTATTTTCAAATTTATCATTACAGCAGACATATTTTGATTCACAAAATGAATGCGGCTAGCGGAATGGCTTTAAGATAGAAATTATCGTTTTGTACATTAATACCAAACAGCTCAGTGGTGTCAATTGAGTGGTGCGACATGATGATCACGGGTTTCACGAGTTCACACCCCAGCGCAATGTTTTCTTTCTACTGTCTTATTTTGCTATTAGTAACAAAATATTGTCATTCGTATATAAGTACAAAAATTGGGTGTTTGGACAATCATGAGGTTTTATTCGCCAAACAAAGAAAAATTTTGTACTGGTGAAAGAAATAAATATTTCCACATAAGTCGCTCATTTTCCACTTTACGAAAAAAGTCAAATGAGCTTTGTTGTAGAGAATGTTATTACGAATCGAAATGCATGAAAAAATATAGGGTGTTCCATCGAAAAAAATATCATTTTATGAAATATTCTGAAAACGCGACACTCAACTTTTTTTGTTTTCGGCATCGAGAAGGCCTTTAAAAATGCTACTAGTTTGCCCCTTTAACCGAATTCCTAGCATCAATAATAACGGAGTTGGCAATGGTGCCGACTTAATTTGGAACACCCTGTATATACTGTTACTATATTTAGATGAGGAAAAAATTTGATTACTCGTTATGGTGGAATTGTTAAAATATTTTTGATGTAAGAAAACGAAAGCTATCCTTTTTTATTATTTAGAGTTGAAAGAAAGACTCCAATATCATTCCAGTGTTGTCAATTGTAATATAATACTTTGAAAAAGAAAAGAAGAATAATGTCTCGTTTTTACTGTTTACTGTTTATTTTGTTTTGAAAATTGATATTTTGCCCAGACTCGATACTTACTCCTGTTTTATAACCTCTTACCCTTTTTGTTGTAGTACCTCAGCTCAAACTCAGTCGGTGCGCCTATAGAACATGAGAAAACTCCCTCTCTCAGTTGAGTTCAAATGGAAGGTTTCTCTTGATGTCAAATTTATCAAAATTATTTGTGAAAATAAATAAATGATGTTCAAAAGTCAAATATGGTTTTATTTAAAGGTTGAAATGTGATATTGTAGAAAAGTTGAAAAGAATGAAATTAATTTGAACGATGTAACCATATTCTAGCCTCTCCGACAAACTTAATTATGTTATCTAGTACAATTGCTGGTTCTTTGTAGTACAATTTTGACAGTCCGATATGTTGGTGATATGATGCTACCTTCTTCGGTGGATAATTTAGAATTTGTTGTTTCCTGGTAAGTAATTTTATGATGCAAGTGGTCTTTTAGTGTTTGTCTTCCCTTTTATGTGATGTGGGTTTCAATTAATGTTTAATTTTCTCTTATCTGTTGAAAAATCTCTTCCCCTTTCTAAATTTCAAAATCTCCTTAATGGCTTCCGGAAAAACTGCCTCTCAGTCCTATTCAATAACTTCTATCTCCATGGCAATCGTTTTCCTGGTTAGTTTCAGTGCACTCAGTAGATTTGAAATTGTTCACTATCACTTGGCTTTAAAATTATTTTTGTTACTTATTCTACATATTTAAACTGCATCACCACATTATAGTTTGTTTCAAATCAACCTACAGAGTGTTTTTCTATAATCAGTAAATTTTATAATATTGAGGATTTATTAATGTTAATTTTGGAAATTTTCAACTGAAGTTCGTTTGACTCAATGTTCTAATAGACTGAATGTTAATAATTTATTTAATTTCAGCACACAGTAGCTGGTATCTGTTAATTTCTGGTAGTGCGAAAGGTGTTGTCGTAGTACTGCTAACATTGTTCGGAAAACTGAATAATTAGAATTCTGATGGTTTTTGAAGAAATATGTTGCTGTGGGCTGTAGGTAAGGTATCCAGATATTTCTAGAATTTCTAGGAGCAATAATGAAATAATGATATGCTAATTTACTTGAAATCCTTGTTTTTATAACAATACCAAGGTATTTTATGTTATTCACTGATGAAATTGAGAATTTGGCGTCATCGCATTGTATGGAAAGAGATTTGAAGTCTGGTAGGTTGTTGGCATACGAAGTGAAGGTTATATAGAATGTTTTGGATATATTGATACTCAGTAATTTGCTTTCGAACCATTAAAGTATCGTTCTGAAATTTCCTTCTACTTTTTCTTTCAGAGAATTCCATGATTCCGAGTGATAAATAACTGCTGTGTCGTCAGCAAAGCTAATGATATCACTTTCCACATTTAGTGAGAATAGATCATTCAAATATGTGTTAAAAGAAGTGGACCCAAAACAGTTCCTTGAGGTACTCCGTATTCAACAGTGTGTAGATCGCTCATGATGTCTTTGATTTTCAAACATTGTTTTCTTTCGTTCAGATAGATGACTATTAGCTGGTAGGGCACACCTCTGAAACCAATGCTCTCCATCCAACTACTTTTCGCACACTGCACATCAAGATTTGATGATGTCTACACAAAAATAATGAATTCGGTATTCGATAATTTTATAAGATATAAAGTTGTTTTCAACTTTATGAGGAACCGTGTTTTTCTACGATTCTTTAATTAAATGCGATTACATTTAATTGCAATCATATCATTAAAAATACATTGTCACTAATGACCAGTGTATAGCGAAGTTGAAATATATCAATTTGCACACATCATGCTATGGTATATAATTATAAAATCAAGAACTATTATACAGAAAACGTGATTGGTCCTCTCGACAAGAAAAATCTATAGTCAAAATCATTTCTTGAACTCTCGTACCAAATCAAAAGTATTTCTGCCCTCGTATTACATTTAATCCAGTAATCTTGTCATGAAAAGGTATAAGTCAAGGAGACTAAACATTTAAAGTCAAGGAGACTAAACATTTAACAAGGAGAGTTTAATCCCCATAAGACAATGGGGACACTAATAGAAAGAGATGAAAGAACATTTGTGACGAAATGTGACGTAGTTGGACGTGTCATGGCCTCCGTTCTCTATAGACAGTGACGGACTAGCTCTTGGTATATGAGAGTTCGACTCTGTACTCATATCCAAGTACGACATTATGACGCGTAGATGCGTAGATTCTGATTGGCTAGACTTATTAAACCCTCCTTGTTAGTTTAGTCTCTTTGGGTATAAGTTACATCAAATGGTGGTAGTAGGTTTCGTTTTTTTTTATTCTGATATGGTATGTGACTGACATGCAAAATCCAAGTTTTCTACCTCGGCAGCCCCCCGGATCACTTTCGAATATTTCAAAAACTGCTCAATTTTAGCAACTTTTTTGTTTATTTTCCAATTTTACCATGAACCAGCATATTTTCGACGAAGACCTTTCTAAACATTATTTAATGAGATTGAATTCGCTGTAATGAGAATGGGCTTGGTAACGCTAATGGTTGCCAAGATACAGCTTTTCACAATTTAGCGAGTTTTTTAAATTCGAAAGTATTAAGCTAATTTTCATGTTTATATTTGCAATAACCTTTCCTATATAGACCGGGATCCCACGCCTATTTTCAAAATTGATTAATAACAGGCTGAATCTTCCTGAGAAGCTTCATTTTGCCCAGACGCCCAAATTTTTCCTCTACGAAAATTCTCAATAGTGGTAGCTAATGAAATGCGCAGGCGTCAATCATGTCGATTTGGTGAGTGAAAAAAATTCATTAATAACAGTTAGTTTTTCAGTTGAACATCAAGATAATTCGATAAAGTACTCGAAAAAACTTTTGTCCTACAAAATGGATGGTAGGACTGAAGAGTCCCCCACTCCCAACATGTACCAATGACGTGATCATAAAAATTCATTAATAACAAGCGGATTTTTTTACCGTTGCTTGGTTAATATTTGTATAATTGAATGGTCATATTGTCCTACAAATTGAATGGTAGGGGTTCCCAGTCCTACGCTCCGAACATGTCAATTCCATGGTAAAAAAATTTTATTAATAACTGTAGGACAATGATAACACATGAAAGGTAAGTGTATCCTTCACCTGAATAATACAGTGTCCTACATAAAAACAGGTATGTATCGCTAGTCCTACAAAAATTATTCAAAATAACGAATTATTTTGAAATTGTGGTTTAGCTCATTTAATGTACTTTTATTCGTGAAGTAATGTTACTTTCAATGTATAATTGTTTGTTCAATTCAAAAATATCATAATTTACGTGAAAAGTTTATGAAATAAGTGGGAAATTTTGTTTAGCTTTCATAATTTTTATAAACATATGGAAAACAACAATAACAAAGTAAAAACGTTGAAATAATCAATCTGCCCTCCGGGGCGGCTTAAATGAAGTCGCATGCGCTTCAACAGATGCAGGGTAACCCGGAAAAACCTGCAACACCACATCGTCGTATGAAGAGCAGAAATTTATAATTGAAAACTTTCAAAGAGGTCAGACGAATTGTGAAATTCTGCTCTACGGTAAAATAGGATCTATGGTATATCCAGAGGCCTCAAAAAGTCCAGTTCGAAAGAGATATTATATTTTACGGGGGTCAAGTGGCCAACCAAGTAGTTAAAATACCGATCTTTTATCCACTCTGGTAGTCGGTCGTGGGTTCGAAGCCTAGCGACTGCTTATATTTCTCTGATGGCCCGAGAAAGTGGAAAAGCACGTAAAAAGTGAGAATTCGTTAATCCTTGCCTCTCACAAGTTTCGGCTTTTGAGGGCTGTCCTTCGTAAGGGAACGACATCTGGTTAACGGAAAAATTAATTTTAAACAACAATGTATGCAACTATCATCAAAGTAATCCGCACACTTTTAATGAAAAAAAGTCTTACTGTGAAAATGGCTGAATTTTTGGTATGTTGTAGCTGAAGCTATTCTGAGTAAAATTCTCCATTGGCCCTACTCGATCGTATTACCAGATTCAGCGCTAGAGGGCGACACATCATCAATTTTGAGATTTTTGGAAGAATTTGAATGTATAAAAAAATATCAATATACCATTCATATCCAATATTGAACTAGTGAGCGACTGGTCATTACTGACATTCATGAGAAATATGTTTCATAATACAGAAAAAACCAAACTGTTTTTCTACAAGGTAGTCAATAATATAATCAATTCTCCTGTGTATGAATAGAATTTGTAAAATAAAAATGATAATGTTTTTGATATTCATCTATTTCTTTGAACAGTGTCTTGTCATGCTATGAAATGCAACACCCTTTGTGAAATATAATTTCTCATTCGAATGGAGGGACTACAAATTAGATTTAATGTGTTTATTTCTAAAAAAAATCGATTTCGAATTAAAGCAAAAAAATCAAATCGATTCATAATATCATATCAAAAGTGAGGGAAAGTGTGCCTAATTACAAAATATTTAGATTTTTTATTTCAGAAGGTATGATCGAAATATCTGTAGGTTTGTCAAGCACGTGGCTTACGGTCAAATAGATTGATTTTACTGCCTTGAAATGAAGTTAATTCAATTGGTTTGTTTCACCATGAGCCATGAGCTTCAGATTTGGGTAAAACTAATGGTTAACCATACAATTTTTGCGCTCACCAAATCACATGACTTTCGCCTACGCAGTTCATTAGCTACTGCTATCAAGAATTTTCGTGGAATTGACAATTTCGGAGCGTAGAACTGAGAACACCTACCATTCAATTTGTAGGATAATATGACCATTCAATTATACAAATATTAACCAAACAATGGTAAAAAAATCCGCTTGTTATTAATGAATTTTTATGACCACGTCATTGGTACATGTTGGGAGTGGGGGACTCTTCAAAAGTAAAAGTATTTTCGGGTACTTTATCGAATTATCTTGAGGTTCAACTGAAAAACTAACTGTTATTAATGAATTTTTTTCACTCGCCAAATCGACATGATTGACGCCTGCGCATTTCATTAGCTACCACTATTGAGAATTTTCGTAGAGGAAAAATTTGGGCATCTCGGCAAAATGAAGCTACTCAGGAAGTTTCAGCCTGTTATTAATAAATTTTTTTTCACCATGGAATTGACATGTTCGGAGCGTAGGACTGGGAACTCCTACCATTCAATTTGTAGGACAATATGGCCATTCAATTATACAAATATTAACCAAGCAACGGTAAAAAAATCCGCTGGTTATTAATGAATTTTTATGACCACGTCATTGGTACATGTTGGGAGTGGGGGACTCTTCAGTCCTACCATCCATTTTGTAGGACAAAAGTTTTCTCGAGTACTTCATCGAGTTATCTCGAGGTTCAACTGAAAAACTAACTGTTATTAATGAATTTTTTGCACTCACCAAATCGACATGATTGACGCCTGCGCATTCCATTAGCTACCACTATCGAGAGTTTTCGTAGAGGAAAAAGTTGGGCGTCTCGGCAAAATGAAGCTACTCAGGAAGATTCAGCCTGTTATTAATCAATTTTGAAAATAGGCGTGGGATCCCGGTCTAATATGCGTAAGTGAAGGAAATTATTATTCGATTTATGAGGATTTTTGTGAACCTAATTTTATAAATGAGTTGATAAAATAAGTGAGCAAGGATGACCTTGAGCTATGTTCCTCGTTATCTCAGGGTTTTTTTCGGGTTGCAGGAGCAAATAAGACAGACCTGGCCAATTTATTGAGTGATCAAGAGAATATCAGATGCGACACCAATAAGAGTCTCAGATTTTGTACACAACTAAAACTATATGAATTGTATGATTTAATATTTGAAAAGTATTTTGGGAAACATAATTATACCCTCCTGTAACAACAAATTCAGACCTACCTATATAAATGCAGATGCACCATGAGAAATATGAGATAAACTTATATTCTGGATTAACCAAAAACACAGCCGTATACATAGTCAATCGCCAGTGAAAGAGTTTCGCCGTTCGCTACACAAGGATTATAATGCACAATCGAGCTCCAAAAGAGTGACAACTAAGCGATAAGTCACATTTTGGCGAAACGCTGGCGATGTACCACTTTTTTGGAGCTCGACTGTGCATTATAGTTCTTGTGTAGCGAGCGGTGAAACTCCGGCGAGTCGCTGGAATTGACTATGCATACGGCTGTTAGAATAATTTGAGCTGTATTGAATCATAATGGAAATGTTTCGATGGCAATAGCTCGTTTCTCACTCTGAATCCCCGATTTTTACCTCGCAAAAACTTACAGAAATTACAGAAAATTACGGAATCTAGTAGAAAGCATTTTTTTGTAATCGTTCCCAACGAAATGCGTTCGATTTACGACAACGAAGTCTATTTGCGAATTATGACCCTTAGGGTATGCAACCACCAATACCGCTCGAACGGCATGAATATTGCATAGCTCTTATTAGCGATAGAAAGTGACAACGTGCATTGTACGCTTGACGTTTAACCACAAAAAAGATTATTTGATCAAGCAACCGACAAAATGAACGAAATAATACAAGAATAAATAATTACTGTAAATAACAAACGATAACAGAAAAGGAAGAATGGTTTCGTTACAAGCGTTCTCTCTTCCCCCTAGTTAACCAGCGTACAGACAGATGATATTTTGAAATTCATCTAAAAGTATACAGAAGTAAGTGTTAAAAATCACCTTCTCACCGGTCTCAAATGTCTTCTATTGAACCACCTCAACACCCAACTCATCACTTTCACTCACGCCTCTAGTGGCTTTGATTCCACCTCGTGCTTCACCGGCCAGGAGAAACCCAAATTGCTTCAAATACTACAGAAACATGTAGAC
The DNA here is from genome assembly GCA_944452925.2 of Chrysolina oricalcia. Classification (NCBI taxonomy): domain Eukaryota; kingdom Metazoa; phylum Arthropoda; class Insecta; order Coleoptera; family Chrysomelidae; genus Chrysolina; species Chrysolina oricalcia. The sequence goes on from OX101811.2 coordinate 36,138,198, forward strand.
CTTGAAAATAAGCTGCAGATTTTTCTTATCCAGCTGGGACACCTGACCAAGTAGCTGAAGCCGGGCAGAAAATCATCATTGAGCTGTACGGCGGGGAAAGGTCCAGTCAAACCCTCAACGACCTGCGCTACCAGCTCTTCACAAAGACTGCAGCCAAGACCAGTTTTAACCTGGCCAGACTTCCTCCCACGCAAGATGCTGCGAAGCTACATTCATTCCGCACATACCACCAGATCCAACAGTGGCTGGGTTTTAAACAAAATCCGTTCGAATAGGGATCGGTTGCTACAGCCCGAGGCCTTTCCCCAAAGATGATATCAAGGGAAGTAGCCCCATCAAACCTGCTGAACATGATTTTCTGCAGTTGCAAGATTAGAAGGGTTGCAGAAATGCTTGCAGCTGCAGGAAAGCAGGTTTGAGGTGTTCACTTGACTGTGGAACCTGTAACGGCCAGACCTGCGAAAATCTGCCCGAAATTACGATAGACGTCGATGGTAATATCCACAATTTGGACGAACTCGACGACAACGACGAGATGGATAGGCTACTCGACTATTCAGTCAGCCAAGTCGCTGGACATATTATTGTCTAGGAACAATATCAGGTATACTCACGCTCGTATTGTTGTTTGAAGTTACCATTATTTCTATTTATTGATATCTGCCCAAATCTTCTAGAACCTTTATTTATATCAATAAATACTTCCATGTGTATTACCTTTATATTAGAACTTCTTGACAATGTTTCACCTTGAGATATTTAACAAATTAATGTTTTCTTTCCATTTCAGGAGATCCAGGTCGATGGATATGGCACTGAAGAAGGCATATTCGTAGACCTTCAATTAATTAATTTTTTGTATACACTTGATGTAAATGGTTGTTGCATAAATTTTGTACTTCAATTTCAGTCGTCCGTTTGTGAACAGTGGCCTCTCCCCCCAAACCTTACCCCTACTCCCATACTCCCCACACTCATTTCAGACAGGTTATTGAAGATATGAAGACAATTGCATATGATGAAATATGAAAATTATCTTAAAATTTTCACGTTTGGAAAATGACCCCGCACTTTTTATAGGTAAAATGGATCTCTGTGAAATTGTCTGAATTTTTAGTAGTGTTCGATGTACTGATTGAACGTGCAGAATCGCAAAGTTTGTTGATGGGTAGATTTTGAAATCCAGGGCGTTCAAATTAAAATTCAGTAATTTTTATTTATTTATTTTCTCGGGATTTAAAAGTACTATATGCATTTTTTTTCGCTCTTATCATCAACGTACCTTCATATTACTAAATATCATTCAGATGGTTCAGATTATATCATTACGTACAGAGTGAAAAATTAAAACATTTTAGTAATGTCTGAAAATTCGATGTAATAATGAAATATTGATAAAATATTTTGGAATGCAATATACTATTCTTATTTCATAATTAATCACAATTCATACATTTCGTACAGGGTGATTTGAAAAATTGGTGAAATATATGGCCGGTTCTTTCGTACATATCCTTTATATTCAAGTAAATTATCATCCTCCGAAGAGAACTGATACCGAATAAACATGATTTCGTTGAGATATATAGGGTGATCATGAAAGTTTTCGATGATAAAAATGACAAAATATCAACGTTTCAGAAATCACCCTGTAATTCTCGATTTACTCGGTGAAATTCCTTTATTATTATTTGATATATTCATCATTCTCTCCTCAACACTGTCCCAAAAATTCAGTTTCCTACCATGACTAGTTTCATAGTTATCAATTGAGAAACTTATTACCATTTGCATGACGAGTTGAAGGAACTTGTTCACGCGTACATTCTACTACTGCCCAAGATTTTTCACAAATAGTGAAACGTGAGAATGTGGAGATCAAAATAAATGTAACATTATATGCAGGGTGATGACCAATGACGGTTCATCCAATTCCACCTACCATTTAGGAACTGACTATACGACACATCAGTTACAAGTGTTACAACTTACAACTCCGGTATGAGCCAGATAAAATTCCTAATGCTTGGATAGTTTGACTAGCCCAATCGTGTATGAGGCCCCGGTACGGGACATCACTAATCACTGAACCGAATCCACCTGCCCCGTAGCAGCGCTACGGTCCTCATAAACAAGAAAACACTATCGGCTATCGGGTACACTTTGATTCTGTCGTTGACAGAAAATGAATAAAAAAGAAAAGTCAATTAGTTCCATCAGTGATAATTATTATTACCTTTATACGTATTGAATTACCTATATTGATGAAATATAATAGAGGTCTGTATGTTTCTATTGATAGCCAGCAAATATAAAAATCATGGAAACCTCTATCCGAGTGGAACACGAATTGGAAAAAAACCGTCGCTGCCCAGATTCAAATTCTCCTATCAGAAATAAAAGCGTTCTATCAATCATTTTCAATTTTCCCAGATAGTTCGTTTTCTAAATTCGAACAAAGCTTAACCCAACAAAATTCATTTAACTATCTGTACCTTACATTATTAAATTCATATATCTGATGTAATCGTTATCTCTAATCTTCACCCTCTTTTACATTTATTTTGATCTCCACATTCTCACGTTTCACTATTTGTGAAAAATCTTGGCCACTAGTAGAATGTACGCGTGAATAAGTTCCTTCAACTCGTCATGCAAATGGTAATAAATTTCTCAATTAATAACTATAAAACTAGTCATTGTAGGAAACTAAATTTTTGGGACAGTGTTGAGGAGAGAATGATGAATATATTAAATAGTGACAAAGGAATTTCATCGAGTTAATCGTGAATTACAGGGTGATTTCTGAAACGTTGATATTTTGATATTTTTTCATCGAAAATTTTCATGATCACCCTATATATCCTAACGAAATCATGTTTATACGGTATCAGCTATCTTCGGAGGATGACAATTCACTTGAATATACAGGATATGTACGAAAGAACCGGCCATATATTTCACCAATTTTTCAAATCACCCTGTACGAAATGTATGAATTATTGTGATTAATGATGGAATACATGCCAAAATAATTTTATTAATATTTCATTATTACATCGAATTTTCAGACATTACTAAAATGTTTTTATTTTTCACTCTGTACATAATGATATAATCTGCACCATCTGAATGATATTTAGTAATATAAAGGTACGTTGATGATAAGAGCGAAAAAAAAAGCAGTTGGCAATTTCAAATTCCGAGAAAATAATTGAATATAAATTACAGATTTTTAACTTGAATGCTCTGTATTTCAAAATCTATCCATCAACGAGCTTTGCGATTCAGCACGTTCAATCAGTAAATCGAATACTACAATATACTAAAAATTCAGACAATTTCACCGAGAACCATTTTACCTATAAAAAGGGCGGGGTCCTTTGCCAAAGAGAATTGAATTCTCTTTTCAACGATGTGACACTCGACCCCCCATGCCATTTAAAAATTTTGAATTGATGTGCGCCCCCGCGCCCCCTATCGAGCAATCACCATATTTTTCGTTTCAAAAAGTAGTATCGGTGAAACCCTCCAAACGGTTTTTTATTCATGTTTGTACGTCGAACCGTTCAAAAGTTAACAGGGGGGTGGGGGCAAAAAAAGCCGCACTGTATACTTTTGATCTTATTCATACCCGGTCTTGTACCCGGTATACTCCATTGGAGACCAAAATGGGCTATTTTCCAACAATTCTTGTTGAAAAATATTCGGGCTAGATTACTGCGGCAACCAAAAATGCAATAACTTATATCCGTGGTGAATGAAATGTTTTTTCATTTGAATACCCTGTTCCCGGAGAAACTAGAGAAAATTGAAATGTACCAGAAGCAATAACCCTCTCGAGGTTGGGACTAATTCTACAGTATTTGAAAGCTATTTCAATTCAGATGGAGAAATATTTTATGATTTCTGTGAAATGTGCGGTTTCTCCAAAATTGGGATATTTGGTTCACAATGAACAAATTATCCAAGTTCGCGAAAAGAAATATGTACTTTTTGTGGTCATTTCTTCTTTGAACCAATTTTGAAATGTATTTGAATAATTTTTCACACAAAAAAAGATGAATAAATATAAATGAAGAAACTTTTTAAAGATAAGCTTTTATTGAATTGCACTGAAAAGGAAAAATAATTTCTTTAGGGGTGTCAACTTATTCTATAACAGATTCAAAGACTTGAAAACCGCGATATAAGAGGGTGGTTGGAACTAAGGCAACATAAATTAATTCTAAGGTATAATACTTTCACCATTCATTTGTTCATTGTGTACCAATTATCCCAATATTGTAGAAACCGCACATTTCACAGAAATCATAAAATATTTCTGCATCTGAATTGAAATAGCTTTCAAATACTGTAAAATTAGTCCCAACCTTGAGAGGGGTATTGCTTCTGGTACATTTCAATTTTCTCTAGTTTCTTCGGAAACAGGGCTTTCAAATGAAAAACATTTCATTCACCATGTATATTTATTTATTTATTTATTTGAAAATTGTTAAGAGTTGAAGATATAATCTTATAAAATCTTTTTTACAAGTACATTTGTATCAGTGATGGCTATAAGTGAATTCAGTAAATTATGTATATTAAGTAAGCTAATTAAATTCAGTATGTCAGTTTTCTAGATTTGCGAAATATGTATAGAAATATTATTAAAACACAAGATTTATGACTAATGATCCTATATAAGGTATTGCATTTTTCGAATAGGTACCGCACTAATCTAGCCCGAATATTTTTCAACAAGAATTGTTGGAAAATAGCAAATTTCGGTCTCCAATGGAGTATATCGGGTATCAATAAAATCCGTACATTCAAAAGTATATAGCTGACAAACGAGTCGGGAGACCTATGCTGAGATTGAAGACAATATCTAGGACTCCTCAAATCAAACATAATATCAAAAATTCAAGAAAATTAACCGATTCTTTTTTCTTTTTCGAAATATAGGGTATTCATGAAAAAAAACCGCATTTTTGCAAGAAACTTGGACTGTATCTTTTTACTCACCCTATATATATATATATATATATATATATATATATATATATATATATATATATATATATATAGAGGTGAAAATTCGTGACTGGCTGTATATTAGTTTGTAGTATTTGTGGGGTTGCAGTCAGGGTTGCGGGCTATTTCAAAAAAAACTCTTTGATACTGTCAAGCTTTCGGTATAATTCGATACCTTCCTCAGGACAACTGAAAATACGCATTGTACAAGAAATGTAGGAAATAATAAATGGAGTACTTACTAACGTGAGAATGAATAATGAAATTGGCAAAAAACGAAAATAAAATATACATGAAGTGAAATGAAATGACTGATGTAAGAATGACAGTGACTTAATTTATTTCAGTAATCAAGTTGGAAGATTCTGATTAGAGGGTGATTTTATCCTATGTTTCTCAAAATTAAGTAGATACGTATACATTTTGCTGAGATTACTCAGGTCAGTTCTTTTGTTCATCGACTGTTCTTCATTATTGATTTGAACCATTTCCATGAAAATTCTTTTAGACTGATTAGTTTCACTATTCAAAATTTCGTTATTATTATAATCCATCCTGTGGTCTCTAGAGATAACATGTCCTGCCAAAGCACATGAATCAACATTTCGTCTACAGTCGCTTTTATGTGAAATAATGCGACCATTCAGTGTTCTAGACGTCTGACCAATATATGACTTAGGACAGTCCATGCAAGGAATTTTATAAATAACATTTGATTTTTGTAATTTTGAAATGGGTGTTTTCACTTTACTATGTAATTTTGATATTGTAGTAATATTTTTCTTGGAGATTTTAATATTGTCAACTTTAAAAACGTTTATCAATTTTGGTGTCAATTCTTGTATATATGGCAGAGATCTGTAGATTGGTAGAGTAAAATTCAGACCAACAAGAAAATACTCTACCAATCTAAAGATCTCTGCCATATATACAAGAATTGACACCAAAATTGATAAACGTTTTTAAAGTTGAAAATATTAAAATCTCCAAGAAAAATATCACTACAATATCAAAATTACATAGTAAAGTGAAAACACCCATTTCAAAATTACAAAAATCAAATGTTATTTATAAAATTCCTTGCATGGACTGTCCTAAGTCATATATTGGTCAGACGTCTAGAACACTGAATGGTCGCATTATTTCACATAAAAGCGACTGTAGACAAAATGTTGATTCATGTGCTTTGGCAGGACATGTTATCTCTAGAGACCACAGGATGGATTATAATAATACCGAAATTTTGAATAGTGAAACTAATCTGTCTAAAAGAATTTTCATGGAAATGGTTCAAATCAATAATGAAGAACAGTCGATGAACAAAAGAACTGACCTGAGTAATCTCAGCAAAATTTATACGTATCTACTTAATTTTGAGAAACATAGGATAAAATCACCCTCTAATCAGAATCTTCCAACTTGATTACTGAAATAAATTAAGTCACTGTCATTCTTACATCAGTCATTTCATTTCACTTCATGTATATTTTATTTTCGTTTTTTGCCAATTTCATTATTCATTCTCACGTTAGTAAGTACTCCATTTATTATTTCCTACATTTATTGTACAATGCGTATTTTCAGTTGTCCTGAGGAAGGTATCGAATTATACCGAAAGCTTGACAGTATCAAAGAGTTTTCTTTGAAATAGCCCGCAACCCTGACTGCAACCCCACAAATACTACAAACTATATATATATATATATATATATATATATATATATATATATATGTATATATATATATATATATATATATATATATATATATATATATATATGAAATGACTATGCGACGTTCTTAACATCAAAAAATGTTTGATATATAAATATGACATGCTCTTCCCTATCCGATTAAAAAAAACTAGGGGTTGACGCACCCCTATTTTCGAACCACCCTGTGTATAAAAAAAATGTCAGTAAACTTCGATCGAGATTAAGGAAGTGCATCCAGGCTCAATTGGATCTTTAATTCTCATGAACGAACTTACACTGGTTGTTTTAAAATTAATCGAATTGGATTTTTCTTTGTTCACCCTGTTGTAGAGCACGAAACGTAAAAAATGGATACGAGATCCAGATGATATTGTACGATCGTTCAGGCATGTTATTCCATGAATAAATGGGCGTTTCGTCAATTCTCGGAGTTGTTAAAAATTCTGAGCAGAAAGTTTCACTTCTCATTTTTGACACCCTGTATCTCGAAAACTAGTCGGCCAATTTTTTTGTGCCTGTGGACACTTTTGCCGAGAAAGTCGAAATCTACAACATACCAAAAATTCAGTGAATTTAACCGAAAGTAATTTTTCATAAGGAAAGTGCGGGGTCCTTTCGAAAAGCTGTAAGTATCTCAGAAACTATTAGGTCTACCAAGCCCATTTTGTTATCATATCGCAGCAAATTTTATCTTGTTGGAAAATGTATTGAATGGTCTTTGTCGAAAACGTGCTCCTTCAAGGTCAGAATGGGGAAAATCCGGAAAAAGTATGAAAATTTAACAGTTTTGATAGTCAACAGTGATCCGGGGGGCTGCCGAGGTCGAGCACTTGAATTTTGCATGTCAGTCACATCCCATGCAAGAAAAAAAAATGAAACCCACTGCCACCATTTAATGCAACTTAAGATGTACTAGGTTACTGGACTAGTTGACCTCAACGACGGAATAATAAAAACATGACATTGAATAAATCTGAATACTGAAAATTTCATCTATTGCAAAAGCCTTTCTTCGTCCATCTATCTACAAGATATATCCCACGCGCTCTCTCGTCAAAAGCAAACTCACACCCTCAGCAGGAAATGGCTTTTTGTACCGGACGTGTTATTTATATCAAATCAGCAAAGAAATGGCGTTTCAGCTTAGAGGCGGGAATCACAGATGTTGAACTATCGCTAAATTCAATGCCAGCATGTGCGCAACAATTTTGTTAATGAACGTTCTACAATAATAACTATATGAGATGTTTATGTTATTGCAATTATAAAGAAATTAATTGGAAATTGTTACATTGCTAGTTGTTAGCTGTGCAATTTGTATATGAATGGATATTCTCCAAAGTTGTATTTTATTTTAAAAATTCTTTAAAGAGAGTATAAAAAAAATCCACCTATATCCTTCATTTTGTTGAGTTAAAGGACCCCGCACTATCCTTATGGAAACTGGCTTTCGGTTAAATTCTCTGAATTTTTGGTATGTTCTAGATTTTGAGGAATTCCTCGGCAAAAGTGTCCATGGGCACAAAAAAAATCGGCAAACTAGTTTCCAAGATACAGGGTGTCAAAGATGAAAAGTGAAGCTTTCTGCTCAGAATTTTTAACAATTCCGAGAATTGACAAAATGCCTATTTATTCTGGTAATCTCATGTCTCAATGAAGGTACAATGTCATTTTGTTCTCGTTTTCATTACACTTTTTCGTTCTGTGCTCTACAACAGGGTGAACAACGAAAAATCCAATTCTATTAATTTTAAACCAACCAATATGAGTTATCTGATGAAAATTAAAGATTCAATTTACCCTGAATGAACTCCTTCAATCTCGGCTGATATTATCTTTTGTATACAGGGTGGTTCGAAAATAGGGTTACGTCAACCCCTCGTTTCGTTCGGATAGGAGAGAGAGCATGTCACATATATTATATACCAAACATTCTTCAATGTTGAGATCGACGCATAGTTATTTCATATATACAGGTTGAGTAAAAAGAAACAGTGCAAGTTTCTTAGACAAATTATATTTTTTCAATGAATACCCTGTATTTCGAAACAGAATCGGTTAATTTTCATGAATTTTTGATAGAATGTACAGCTGCGTGCATAAAAAAGTCGTACAAGAACGCATTTTTCTTGTATGGATGTCATATTTTTTCTTATGTTAGATAACTGTATATTCGAGAAATATAAAAGAAATTTCATTCATAATAATGTAATATTAAGTCTGTTAACGTAAACTTTTGACTTAAGGTATCTCCACAAAATAAAATCTAGTAGGGTTAGATCAGGAGATCTAGCTGGCCACTCTAAAAATCCTCGTCTGTGGGTAGAGGATGGCTATTTTATCATTTGCCGTGGCGCTCCGGGGCGACTTTCTGATTTTGGTGGTGTGTTCACTTTTCAGCAGCAGGAAAACCTGGAAAAACCTACAGCCCCACCCGGGTGGTCGATTGCACACTTCGAGCAAACACCAGACGTCGAGATGGGCATCTAGGCAACTCACATCTCACTTGCTTCACAATAAGGTATGAGGTCGCCTATCGATACTTAAGAAAAATTCCCTCATACTCCGGATTTCGATCGCAGAAGAGGATTTTTATAGTGGCCAGCTAGATCTCCTGATCTACCCACTACATTTTTTTGTGGGGATACTTCAAGTCAAAAGTTTACGTTTTCAGACCTAATTATGAATGACATATCTTTTATTTCTCGAAAATACGGTTATGTAACATAAGAAAAAATGTGACATCCATACACAGAAAAATGCGTTATTTTTGAAGGTATCATCAAAATAGGGTAATGCCATTAAAAAAATTATATTGACGTCATAACTCGAACAGCGATGGCGTCATCAAAAATCTAAGTAGGCCGAAAAATGCGCAACCGAAAAAGAAAATCGACGTGCCTGAGCTTTTTTCCCCTAATGTCCATGTCAAGCTTTTAACGAATATGTTCCAACCTTTACGTGCTCACTGTATACATGGTGAATGAAATGATTATCATTGGAAAGCCATATTTCCTATGGAATTGAAATTTTACATGTTGGTTCAGTTCCTCCGATGACAATACATTAATGACGAAGAAATTGTTCCCCCTGTCCCCCGAAAGGTAGATAGAGAACGCGTAGGGTTTCGAAAGTTTTCTTGGCGGATTTGGACGTCAAAAATTACAGCGAAAAAACTTGGAAAACTCGCGAAATTTAAATCGAAAAAATCCGTATAAATAGTGAAAAATATCTGATCATCGAATATTATGGTCCCCCCCTGTCCAACCTCAAAAGCTAGATAGAGAACGCAAAGAAAACTAAAATACAGATAAATAAATAATAAACTTAAAAAAACTGTTTAGTGAAAAGCTTTTATTTAAATGCACTAAAAAGAAGAAAATAAATTTTAAAGTGAATTGAACACATCATTATACTTCGACTGGTCATATCTATCCCGCTCGCTTCTCGAATATGCTTCAATATACTTCTTGCGCTGAACGTGCGAGGTTGTCAGGCGACACGTGCGTGAACTAATTAAATCTACACATTACCTACGGATTGTACGAAATGGGAAGAACATCTAGGAACAGCAATTACCGAAGCCAGATAAATATGGTTTTAGATGAAAATTAATGAATTTAAAGAAAAAACAGCAATCGTATCAGTCAAGTGAGTAAAAGTCACTCTAATGTTTTGTTGTGTTTTAGACTACCTGGAAGATGTGCTGCAAAGAGCAATGAAAATGAGACACAACAATAAATTCTGATTACTGTTTATCGACAGGGGTGATCTACTATGTAGATACGAATAGGACGGCATACATTCCAACATTTATGGCATTATAATTTCGTACGCTGACTGCCGTCAACACCCTGCACAGTCCTTAGCTTGTGCCAGTGGATAGTCTCGTCTACAAAAACAACAGGTTACCCCTTTTTACACGACATTTAATTTTTTTTGGATCGCTGGAATTTATATGATCTAATTCATGACTCATATGCAAAGAGAAATTAAAAAGGAAACCCAACAGTAATTTCTGATTATTGTTTTTTCGACAGTGGTGATCTACTATGTAGATACGAATAGGACGGCATACATTCATCCAATTACTGCAGTATGACTGCCGTCGGAACCATGCACAGTCCTTGACTTGTGCCAGTCGAAATCTCGAGAACAAAAACAGTAAGTTACTCTTCTTACGTGACATTTCAATGTTGTATCAAAAGAAATTGAAATATCCCAATGAGTGGTTTGACAAAGTTGATTTTATTTAAGTAAGTTTTGAGTCTGACTCGACATCAAATACAAGGAGAATATAGAAGTGATAATTCTGTAGACCCATGTTTCTAAAAAGTATCCCACTGCGGAGAAATATATGGACAGTACCAATCTAACCCTTGGTTAGAAAATATACGAAATCAACTGTCTGATAAGAGGCTTTGCCAAACAATTTCCGGAATTTAGCGGAAAATAAAGTTAAGATCAATTTGTATCCGAGTCATTTATTGAGACAAAAACCACATGGCATTTTGAACCTCAGACATAAATTTACTACTGCCCCTCATACGACAGTAAGGCAAGAAAACCTGGTAAGTTGTTCTCCCAATACATTCCTCAATTTCGTCAATAGATTGAATATACTGGGAGAAATATAACCAGTGACTTGAAGCTACACCAGCCAAATCACCCTGCCAAATCTGGAAGTATGTGAAAATTTATTACATTTTTATTACAATTTATTACACCAGGTCCGAATTTTATTACACTTGCCGTTTTTGAGATATGCGTGGGTGGTGTGGGTTCTATCTAAAGATAGACCACCAACTTCTAACTTTTTAACCAATTGTGATAGCGGAATGGGATTTGGACTAGAATTTATTACAAATAAATTACAATTGACTGGTTGACATCGAACCCCAATTTTAACCCTCCCAAGGGTGAAAAACACCCCGAAATCAAATATTCCGTCATGATATTGTGAATTACTCATTGAGATATCCAGTTTTCCTGCAGAACCAGATTGTATCAACGCAAAAACCACATTATACAGAGTATTTCATCCCTGTAACATTAGGCGGTCTAGTGTAATAAAATATTGAACGACAATAGTATATTGAATAGTATATTGAATATACGAAACGAATCATAATCCAGTCGCTATTTCACGTTTTTCTCCAACCGATTAGTTTGTTTTTTCGAAAAACACCTTTAACAGGTTTTTTTAACCCTGTAACATCAGGCGGTCTGATGTAATGAAATATTGAAAGATAATAATATAGTAGATTTTCGAATAAACGAAACGAATAACGAATAATTTTCCTGTGAAATTGCGACTTGATTATGATTCGTTTCGAATATTCAATAAAACTACACTGAAACAAATAATGCTGATACAACGTGAAAATAACAGCCAAAAGTTGTAGATCTTACCGCATAGACGCTGTAAAAATATTTTACCATCGGTTTGAATGCAAAGTTACAATGCACCATTTGATAATACAAAATATATATGGTTTTCCCAAAAGATCACTGTGAATTAACATTTTTTTTGTGATTGCCAAGAGTTTCATCGAATATACCAAGTGATATCCATTTTCGCTTGTATGAATACAATAATGATGATGAATTCCAGTGATAATTTTAATTTCACTTCAACAGCGAGGAATATCTCAGGATAAATTGTGATTCGAGTACAGTGTTTTCATTGTATTTTTAGTTTGTTTTCTCAAAAACACAGTCTGACAGGAATCATTCTCGTATTTCTGAATTATCACAATGACCTTGGGATATCACATGAAATTATTATTAGTACATCGTGAAAGTAATATAGAACTTGTTGATTCACAAATCATATTTGTTTTCACACTGAGATTTCACAGGGTTACTGTAATTGTAGCGGTAATTTCACAAGTAACTTGTAGAAAATAATGGTATTCACTACTCGTCTTGTGATTTCACCGCCGTAAAGAATTTCAGCCCATGACTCTTCGGCTGCTTATCACGTGGATGGTGAACGTGTACGAATTTCGATCAGTTCTCCACCTACGTTTGTCGGCCGATACAAATTAGAGCTAGTTTATGCCATTCGTTTTATTACTTCAGTTCATTTGCAGTTTGTGTGTTTTTAGTGAAGTTGATTTTTAGGTAAGTACAATGTTTCGTTGTGGAATTTGCGGTGTACTACTGAAATCATTGAGAAAATGTGAACTCCATCATAATTATCATGGAAATGTCACCTCAGTGAATTTCAAATGTGTCCGGAACACACGCAATTTGTTCTGAATAGCTACGTTAAATATAAATTTCACCTAATTCGTCATCATTCGAAAAAACGTTTTACTTCGGAGATGACAGGAAATGTTAATAATTCAAATGCTTGGTTGAAAATTGCTTAGCGCAAGAAAATTATAAATAAATGTTTTCCAAGCACTTGTACGATCATATTAAAACTGGTACTCAAATTAAATACCCCTTCAATAATTGTACTTCAAAAGTCATTTTCAATAAGGTTGCCAACCTCAGCAATCATATCTTCAGGTCTCACTCGCAGAGTCAGCCCAGTAATGTTCAACATATAGAAGAAAGTATAGAATCTGAGGAACAAAATTATGATGATCTTGAATTTTCACACGGAAATATTAAAAATTTTGAAGAAAAAAGTTTAAAATTATTGAGCTCGCTATAACTCAGTTTGAAAGCCCAGTTCTTCGTAACAAACAGGGTGTTGCAATATTTCATTGATGGCTTCTTGGATGTGAATGTTCTCAACAAAACTTATTTTTATAAGGAATTGACCGATAAAAATATAAATTTTCATAAAGAAATATTTGATAATGACTATTAGCCAGAGCACATAATTCTAAAATGGGACCTTTAAGATCAAAACATTTACGCCACCAATACTATAAAAATAATTTTAGTCATGTCAGTCCAGTTAAAATTTCATTGGGTGGCGATTGTGATACACTGATTTCACTATTTAAAAATGAACAGTTTTCGAAACAATACTTACAAATTTCTCATAGAGGGCACTTGCAATTGCGTCATCTGATGTTTTGAGGAACGTTGCACAAGTAGCTGTTAGATTTAATTCAATACCCGTCGTGGTCTTAGCCAGAGGAGTAGTTGTTTTCTGACAGGTTCTTGCCATAATAAGCCTACGTAGTTAGGTGTTTATGGGAGTAAATGGTTCATCATCGGTCGGTAACGACTGTTCGTTAGCAAACGATCACCCAAAGATTTCTGTCTTCTTACAAATTTCTGTTGTATTTGATGCAAAGTTGATGTATCGTTTGTATCTCAATTTATGCCAAACTTATTAATACAAAAATGTAAATAATGCAACAGCGCAGATGTGTAAAATTGAAATAGAAACAACTTTTCTTTCTACAAATTTTTGAAACTCGAAGAAATTAGCCTATTTGAAGCGAGTATATTTTGAAAAATTTACTTTTAACAGATAGTGACGTCAAGTGGTCCTAGTAGGCCATTTTTCACATTTTCTGAAGCACGACTTGACGCCCAAGTCGAGTTTTTAGATAATTTATTATCGAAAGTTTTTCCAATTTGATGCCAACTCTTTGAAGGACTCCTTTTATACAGAGTGACCCACTTAAGACCGGAGCACCCTTATAAAATCTACATTTTCCATCCGATTGGAATGTTTTTTTTTTTCATTAGGTAGACATTCAAAAAGTCTACTGTCATAGTAGACCAAATTCCATGAATAAATCTCCATTTCCAGGGTCAACCAATCTGATTTTTCAAGGACGAAAATCTAACTACACCACTGGATTCGCGACATTTTCAAATGGTTCATATGGGAATTACGATGAAATGCGTCAATCAATAAAAAAGTTATAAGGGAATGAAATTTTAAAAAAATGCTGTTTAATCAACCTACCAATTCAATTTCAAAACTTTGATCAGAATTTTAGGTAAACCACCGGATTCAGGTTGTCTCGAAATATCTACTGTAATTTAATCGAAATCTGTTAAATAAAAAAATAAAATAAAAATATGAAATAAAATGACATTTTCCTGAAATTCCATTAATATATTTTTCAAATTTTGTTATCTTATGAGTTTCTTATTTATGAACAGATTTCGATGAACTTTTGGCCAGTGATATATCGAGACCTGCTGAATACGGTGAGGTTTCCGAATTTTGATTCAGAAATTGAATTGTTCAGTTGAATAGACGCATATTTTTCAAATTTCATTCCCTTCTAACTTTTTTATTGATTGATACATGTCAACGTAATTTACATATGAACCATTTGAAAATGTCGCGAATCTAGCGGTGTAGTTAGAATTCTTCTAAGAAAATCGCTAGTATTTTTTTTAGGTTTTTGACCTTGAAAAATCAAATTAGTTGGTCCTGGAAATGGAGATTTATTCACGAAATTTGGTATCCTAGAAGACTTTTTGAATGTCTATCTAATGAAAAAAAAATCATATCAATCGGTTGGAAAATGTAGATAAGGGTGCTCCGGTTTTAAGTGGGTCACACTGTATAACTTTGTTTGAAAATTAAATTTATTAGGGTGCGTATTTTCTATTTTTAATGTGAAAATGATCACATTCTCTTACAGCCGTATGCATAGTCAATTTCAGCGACTCGCCAGAGTTTCGCCGCTCGCTACAGAAGAACTGTAATGCACAGTCGAGCTCCAAAAAAGTGGTACATTGCCAGCGTTTCGCAAAAATGTGACTTATCGCGTAGTTGTCACTTTTTTGGAGCTCGACTGTGCATTATAATCCTTGTGTGGCGAGCGGCGAAACTCTCGCGAGTCGCTGGCGATTGACTATGCATACGGCTGTACGTGTTTTGAACTTTCCTAGATTCTTTCTCATTTTTCTTCACAGATTCCGGCGACAGATGGGATGTGATAATTGAAACAGAGATCATCACATCATCCGCTTCATTTGCAGAGGCGATGAAATACACCTTCGCATTATATTTCAATTTGAATTTGGAATATCCGAGACAAGTTGAGATGATTCGAAGATTCCACCTGAAAATGCATCCAGCCACTGGAAGCAAATCGTCAAGTACGAAGAAAAAAGTATTAAACCTAATCAATAGACTCAAAAATATATAATGTAATATGTTTCGATTCGTTCAATGTGCTCTTATTTGTTCAAAGAGATGTTTTCATTTCGTTATTTTCATCAAAATTTATGTAAAAGCGTAATTTTTTTTGGTACCATTTACTGTGCATTATATTTCATAACGAAACCTGAAAATTTCATTTCACTTTCTCTATTTTTATCATAATAACCAGTCCGGATAGTTTTTGATAAGATTTCATATATCATTCATACATCAGAATAGATTTTTTGCACTTCGGGGCCTAAAGTGCCGACTTTAGTCCCGTATAATGGGGACTAAAATATACCTTTCAGTCCCTAGGGAGATAAAGTTGCATTTCAAATCCCTAGAGACATAAAGTAAAAAATTGATATTCGGGCTCTACGAGCCCTCAGGTAATAAACATCACGTGATTTCGGGTACGATCCATATTTTACCCACCCTACTTGTATTATAATTATTATTATAACTTGTACATAATATTCGAACTTAGTAAGGGGACAATAAAAAATAGCTTTAAGCAAAAACATTTGTTTTAAGATTAGGTAATATATATATTATATATATAATATAAATTCCAAATGACATAGAAAATTGATAATTTGAGATATAACGACATTGTGTCTTCACAGTTAAATAATACAAGATTGGTGGAGTAAATATACTGAAATCATCCCTACAATCACATGATGAAATGCCAATTTGGCTTTAAAAATACGTAGTAAATGTACTAAAGTATTTTGAAAATATTGGGTGAATTCACAATGATGTTTGTAAAAATCAATATATGTATTGTGCATTGACATTTAGTTTTCACAATAATACATTTTTTCAATATTGGTGAAATTACAATGGAATTGTAGAAAATATTGGTGAAATAACAATGTTGTATGTAATAATAATTTTTAATAATAATTTATTGCAAAAAATACACATATAAACAATGTTACATTGAGTTTAGTTTTCAAAATTTCATTAAAAGGTATACCTATAATGTTCCTTTGCAACAAGCGAAAACCCAAAGAAACCATAGACGGTTGTATATGGGTATTAAAATATTACAATATAATAGATTGTTAGTGTTTGATGGAACAGCACCTAAACATGTAATTATTGTTAACATAAACATCAGTAGTTTCTGCACAAGTAGAGAATCACGAAAGCATATAGCATAAAAGTTTAGAAATTGCGGTAGATGTGAAACTATACAGATATATACATATATATACACACACACAATATATATACACATACATACACACATACATATAGCAAAAAAGTTTTAAAATTGCGGTAAATATGAAACTATACAGATATAAAAGTATAAAAATATAAAGATACAGAATGTATAAATGGTAAAATGTAAAAAAGGTATAAATGAGGGAAACTTCAACCGAGGGGAACAGGTTCAATCATTTTGTGTATTTCTTTACGGTCAGATTGCAGTATGTACGATTTGAAATATTTTTTAAACATTTCCAAGCTATTTATTTTCAGAAGATAATTTTTATAAGTTTCGTGGAGTTTGTTGAAGATTACCGACGAAAGGTATGTATAACATTTTTTTGCAATTGTTTTGTTAATAGTTCTAACGGTAGCATAACTACCTACATTTTGTCTTGTGTTATAACAGTGTTCTGGATTTTTCAGTAAGTGCCTGTTTTTGTAAGTATATATTAATGTGTTATAATAGTATAGTTGTCTAAGATCTAGTACATGGCTTTCAAAAAAAACTGTATCAGATGGATATAATAGAGGCTTTTTATAAATTATTTTCAGGATTCTTTTCGGAAGGACATCTAGCTTCCGCAAGTATGTGTATGAACATGCACCCCAGCTAAGTATACAATATTGCAGGCGTGATTCGACTAGAGCATGATATAGAATTTTTAATTGCTTGAGAGTTAGTATCTTGACTAAACACTTAAATTTATACAAGACAATTCCGAGTGTTTTGCTTACCTGCTCAGTGTGATAATTCCACCTCAGATGGGAATCAATAGTTATTCCAAGGTATTTTATTCTATTAGTTGCATTTATTTTGACATTAATTTTATTTATTTTCAGCTCAAGAGTTTTAAAATCTGGCAATTGATTTTCATAGCTAGCAAAAGGGACAAAGTAAGTTTTCTCGAAATTGACTGTTAATAGTTTGTGGCTAAACCAGTTGAAGATGTTTTCCAAATCTTGTTCAATTTCTCTTTTCAGGTTCTTCCAAGAATCAGAAGAGTAGAGAATGGCTGAGTCGTCGGCGAAGCTGTAAATTTTTCCAGACGATTTCTGGGTAAGTAAGTTATTGATATAAATTGAGAACAGTATTGGCCCAAGAACAGTTCCTTGTGGCACTCCATATGATACTTTATTTTCATGACTTATAGTTTCCCTTATTTTCACCGATTGTTTACGATCTTTGAGGTAACGTTTGAAGAGTTCAAGTGCTACTCCTCTTATACCGGATCCCTCCAGAGCCTCGAATAACTGAGGGTAATCCACAGTATCGAAGGCCTTGGCGAGATCTAGAAAGACACAAATTGTTGGCTTTCTAGAATCAATGCAGTGATTTATTTCTCCACTTAACTTAGATGTGATATCGTTCGTTGACATTCCTGTACGAAAACCAAATTGTTGGTTAGATATAATGTGGTTTTTTTCGAAGAAATCATTTATTCTGCTTTTCAGTGATTTTTCGAATATTTTTGCAAATATGTTGATAAGAGAAATGGGTCTATAGTTGACCACATCTTTCCTATCACCTTTTTTGTATATTGGAATCACTATTGCTTTTTTAAAATTAGAAGGACAAATTCCTGTTTTAAATATAACGTTAATTAAATGTTCGAGTAGGGGTGCTATTTCGTTTGCAATCATTTTTATCGTTTCCGTTTTAATTGTGTCTTCTCCAGGGGACTTACCCGTTTTTAAATCCTTAATAATTGACTCAATTTCTTTACTTTCAACAGGAAATAAGTAGAATGATTTCTGAATCGACTGAAGTTCGGGCTTAGGTGATGAGGGTTTTTTTATCTTCTTTGCATGATTTTCGCCCACAGACGAATAGTGCTCATTGAAATAGTTGGCTGTCGTTAGTGGTTCAGTTATGATTTCACCAGCCTTAGTTTTTATTTCTTTGATTGTGTATTCATTGTTTTGTCCGCTTACTTGTTTTACTATGTTCCAGAGACTTTTTGTATTTTTCGAATTTTTTTCTATTTCATTTTGGAAATATTTAGATTTTGCATCTTGTATTATCTTATTTAACTTATTTCTATATTTGGTATATTCTTGTTTTTTATGGGGTTGTTTGGGTCTAGTTTATACCGCGTATGTAATTCCTGTTTTGTTTTTGTTGAGTTCATGACAGCTTCTGTGATCCAGTCATTACGTGGGTGTTGATGTTTTTTTATTTTTACTTTACTTTTATTTTGTCGAATAAAACGCTGTATATTGCTTGTTAGGTGATTAGATAGGAATTCAGAGTCTGTCGAAGAGTAGAAAGGGTGCCAGTTGTTGGATTTCAGGTCCTTTTTTAGGTTATTATAATTAATGAAATATTTGTATTTTTTGTTTAATGTAGGATTGTTTTCATAATCTATTTTGGTACCTCCAAGTATGGTTTTGTGGTTATTGATACCGGTGCTATAGGTTAAAGATATGCAGTTATTTTGTATATCGTGGTTTGACTTCAAAAATATGTGATCAATGCAGCTAGTCGACTCACCCTGGAAATTTGTTACTGCATTTATAATAGACACAAAATTAAACTCACCCATTATATCTAAATAGTTACTGACATTCTCATTATTTTCTTCTTTTAAAATATTCAAATTCACATCCCCAACTAAGTAGTGATAGTCAACTGATACAGTTTTTGTTTGTTCCAGATATGACCGTAAAGCAGTCAAAAATTCTGTTTTATCTCCAGCCGGAGATCTATAAATGGCAGTGACTAGGACATGTTTATTTTTGGATATTTTTGTATTAATTTCTATAACTTTACATGGCCCTATATTCACAATTCTTGATGTAGATTCCAGGTCCCTTTTGATAAATACAACAACTCCATCATTTTTATTGAAGTTTCCCTCATTGTATAATATGTTATAATTTTCCAGCTTGTGACAATCTAAATATTGTACTTGATTTCTTTTAAATGCACTTTGTATTCATCAAGATTTTTATTTATACTTTGGATATTTTGATGTAATATTCTGAAACAATTTATTGGGCTATATTGGCCTAAATAGTTATTTACCTCAGATATATCAGTGCACTCTTTTGTGTTAATGGGATCATAATTAAAATCTCTAATAAGCTGGTCCATTGTGTTATACTGTAGGAGATGTATGAAGCTAAGCTAAGACAATAACCAATAAAGAAGTTCGATTACAAAAAGGAAAAAGAAAAGAAACAATTTATTTTTTATTTTTATCCAGGGATGATGATCCGGATCTGGTTCTGATAGTACTATTCACGTTAACTGTTGGTGGTAAATGTTTTTTGTTATCAGAGGCAATATTAGTTTTGGAATAGTCCGGTAAATCTTCGGTTTCTTCCCTATTAAGAAGGTCCTGTACTGTAAACGTTGCTGCTTCAGTGACCAGTTTGTTCCCTTTTATAAAAGATTTTTTGTTTATATTTATTTTCCTCTCCTTTTCTAGATGACGTTTCAGTACTTTCAGTTCTGCTTGTTGGATAGCCGTTAAATCATGCACAATGGATATACCAGTATTTTTCAGTTTTCTAGTGTTGTGTAGAATCTCTTTTTTTTCAGTTTTGTGACAAATTCCACTTTTATTGGACAATTTTTATTCTTTCCCATGCAGTAAATATTGTTGATATCTCGGATGTCGATGTCAACTTCTAGTAATTTGTTCAGTTCGTTAATCACTGTTTGAGGGGAAATTTCAGCTGGATCTTTTTCAAAACCGAAAACAACTAGATTATTCGATTTATTATTCCTTTCTACCACTTCTAGTTTGTTTTTCAGGGTTAGATTTTCTTCTTCTAGGTCCTTTATTTTGAATTTTAAGTCTTCAATAGAAAGGCTCAATCTATCTTCACTGGCTTTTATTGCGTTCTTCAGTTCTTCCTTGTTTTTATTTAATTCTGCAATGATTTTACTCACAGCCGACTCATTCAGTGACATATTAAATTTTTAGTGTATGGTCTCCTTTAGTTTGACTATGCCTAGAGATTGGGCTTATTTCTCTCCGTTTTTTATTTTATTGGAGTAGGTAAAAAATGATTGTTTTCGTTTGGCGCTGATATTTCTACTGCATTTATATTGGTTAGGTTATATCGATAATCAACATGTGGTCATGGAAAACGATTAAGTAACTAGCTGTATGATCAGAGTTGCAGACAACTTACGTATTGTACACTTGTCCGAAATTTATGTCCATTTATATCAAGAGATTTCAAGTTAATATCACAGGAGAACCCACAATAACGTGTATACCCTAAAGCGAACCACACACATATGTGAAATCCATTACGTCTTGAACAATCACATTTGATATTCACAGTAATTATATTTCAGTAGGTTTGTGAATTCACAAATCAACGTTAAATGTTCACTGTAAAATAACGTAATAAACTGTGATGTTACAGCAAGCATAGAAAATATACAAGTACCAATGGTGAAACTGATTTACAATACTAGCTGTGTTTATACCGCTCAAGCAGTGATTTAACAATTATGATGGTGATAATTCAGTCAATATCGTTGGCTACATATAACCAACGATTTTGATTGTAAATTCACTATTTTAGGTTTTCAGTGTACTATTATTATAGTTTAATATTTCATTACACTAGACCGCCTGATGTTACAGGGTTGAAAACCCCTGTTTAGGGTGTTTTTCGAGAAAACAATCTATTTGGTTGGAGAAAAACGTGAAATTGCAACTTGATTGTGATTCGTTTCGAATATTCGAAAAACTACTAGGTATTATTACAGTTCAATATTTTATTACAGCAGACCGCCTGACATTACAGGATTGAAAAACCATGTTTAAGGTGTTTTTCGAGAACATAAACTATTCGGTTGGAGAAAAACGTAAAATTGCGTCTTGTTTATGATTCGTTTCGAATATTCGAAAAACTACTATTATTATCGTTCAATATTTTATCACACCAATCCGCCTGATGTAACAGGGTCGAAAAACAATCCATTCGGTTGGAGACAAACGTGAAATTGCGACTTGATTATGATTCGTTTCGAATATTCGAAAAACTACTATTATTATCGTTCAATATTTTATTACACCAGACCGCCTGATGTTGCAGGGTTGAAAATCCCTGTTCAAGGTGTTTTTAGAGAAAACAATCCATTCGGTTGGAGAAAAACGTGAAATTGCGACTCGATCATGATTTGTTTCAAATATTCGAAAAACAACTATTATTATCGTTCAATATTTTATTACACCAGACCGCCTGATGTTGCAGGGTTGAAAAACCCTGTTTAAGGTGTTTTTAGAGAAAACAATCCATTCGGTTGGAGAAAAACGTGAAATAGCGACTTGATTGTGATTCGTTTCGAATATTCGAAATACTACTATTATTATAGTTCAATATTTTATTACACCAGACCGACTGATCTTGCAGGGTTGAAAATCCCAGTTTTAGGTGTTTTTTGAGACATCAATACATTCGGTTGGAGAGAAACGAGAAATTGCGACTTGATCATGATTCGTTTCGAATATTCGAAAAACTACTATTATTATCGTTCAATATTTTATTACACCAGACCACCTGATGTCGCAGGGTTGAAAAACCCTGTCAAGGTGATTTTATAGAAAACAATCCATTCGGTTGGAGAAAAACGTGTAATTGCGACTTGATTATGATTCGTTTCGAATATTCGAAAAATACTATTATTATCGTTCAATATTTTATTACACCAGACCGCCTGATGTTACAGAGTTGAAAACCCCTGTTTAAGGTGTTTTTCGAGGTAACAAGCTATTCGGTTGGAGAAAAACGTGAAATTGCGACTTGATTATGATTCTTATCGAGTATTCGAAAAACTACTATTATTATTGTTCAATATTTTATCACACCAGATCGCTTGATATAACAGGGTTGAAATACCCCGTTCAAGGTGTTTTTAGAGAGAAAAATCAATTCGGTTGGAGAAAAACGTGAAATTGCGACTTGATCATGATTCGTTTCGAATACTCGAAAAAATACTATTATTATAGTTCAATATTCTATTACACCAGACCGCCTTATGTAAAAAGTATGGAACACTGTATAATGTGGTTTTTGCGATGACAATACATTCATCGGTGATACAATCGGATTCTGCAGAAAAACTGGATATCTCAATGAGTAATTCACAACATCACGACGGAGTATTTGATTCTGGGGTGTTTTTCGCCCTTGGAAGGGTTAAAATTGGGGTTTGATGTCAACCAGTCAGTTGTAATTTATTTGTAATGAATTCTGGTCCAAATCCCATTCCACTATCACAATTGGTTAAAAAGTTAGAGTTGGTGGTCTAGCTTTAGATAGAACCCACACCACCCACGCATATCTCAAAAACGGCAAGTGTAATAAAATTCGGACCTGATGTAATAAATTGTAATAAAAATGAAACATACCACATACTTCCGGATTTGGCAGGGTGATTTGGCTGGTGTAGCTTCAAGTCACTAATATAACCATAGGGTGAGCCACAATTTCACTGATAGCAAATTAGTATTTTTAACTTTAGAATTCAATTTCAAATTGTGTACCGAACTTTTATTAAAAACAGTGTTAAGATCACGATTGAGACAAATTTGGGCTTGTTGAAAATTATCCAAGGGAAATTTGATGACAATCTGAGTATAATAATACCCTACTAGTATCTATTGATTTTAGTATATCTGCACTATAAATAATAAACAATAAAGGACCGAGGATGCTGCCCTGTGGTAACTCTGTGGTTATATTCACATAACCCGACTGTTTCCCATTCGATAAAATTTTCTGTTTTCGATTACTGAAATATGATTGGATTAATAGTAATGAATCACTGGAGAAACCATAGGACTTCAATTTAGCAAAGAGTAAATTGTGATTAATGGTATCAAAAGCTTTCGAGAAATCAAGTAGAGCAAGTACGGAACAATCTTTTTTGTCCAATCCTAACACAATATCGTCCACTACTTTAACAAGTGAATCAGCAGTACTTCGATTCTTTTGAAAGCCTGTTTGACATTAGGGAATAAGATATTTCTCTGGCAGTGGCAGTGGAGGGCCTGATACGGGCCCACTCACGTTCAAACCTAACCTAGGTTTAGGTTTAGGTTTTGAACGTGAGCCCCCCCTTTTGCTAGGGCGTCCGCTATTTCGTTTCCTTCTAGGCCTGTGTGACCTGGTATCCAGACTAGAGTAACGTTGTTGCGTTGCGCCAGTCGGTTTAAGGTGTCTCTGCAGTTCCATACTGCCCTAGATTTAAAGCAGTTGGATTCAAGCGCTTTAAGTGCTGCTTGACTATCTGAAAATATTTTTATTGTTTTTCGTGTGTGGAGCCGATTTTCCAGCTCCCTGGCACACATTTCAATGGCATATACCTCTGCCTGAAATATCGTAGCTAGTTTGCCCATACTGAACGAGCGTTTCACTACTGGGTTCATCCCATATATTCCGGCTCCGACGCCTTCCTGAGTTTTGGAACAATCGGTGAACCAACGTTCATTTGCCCTACATAGGTTGGTTTCATTCCGGACCCAGTCTTCTCTTTCAGGAAAGACCACAGTGTAGGACGTGTGAAGGTTGATGGTTTTAGGCATGATGTCTGAGGGCATTCCTAGAATGTTGTGAGCTATTATGCCCTCCAGCATTCCGCTGCCTCTCATGACACATGCCTGCGGTAGACTAATGGCCGCTTGATAAAGTCTGTATGTTGCCCATCTTGCCTCTCTCTCCAGAACTATGTGGAGAGGAAGTAATCCAAGGAGGACTCCCATTGCTGCCGTTGGCGTGGAGCGAATGCTTCCAGTAATCGCCAGGCACGCTTGTCTCTGTAGTCCGTTAAGTTTAGCAATGGCCATTTTTTTATGTCCCTTGCTCCACCAGACTATAGAGCCATACGTTATCATTGGACGTATGACGGTCACGTACAACCAGTATACGTGTTTTGGTGACATGCCCCATGTTTTGCCACATATTCTGCGGCATGTCCATAATGAAAGGCTAGCCTTCCGGATAGTCTTTTCCAGGTGCGAGTTCCAATTAAGTTTTTTATCCAGGGTTATTCCTAGATATTTTGCTTCACTCGCAAAAGGAATTGTTACACCATTGATGGAAGGAGGTATTAAATGTTCCAGCTTCCTTTTCCTGGTGAATGGTACTATGACCATTTTGTGGGGGTTAATGGACATTTCCTCCCTCTCACACCATTTATATATGGTATCCAATATATCCTGAAGGACGTAGGAGATCGTCTCTTCGGATTTATCGTTTATTACTAGGACCAGATCGTCAGCATATGCTTGCAGATCAACCTCCCACAGCGAGAGAATGGCCAGCAGATCATCCACCAGCAGTGACCATAACAGTGGGGAGAGGACCCCCCCCCCCCCTGGGGCAGCCCCTGGCTGGCTTGAACCTAACCTAACTGCTCCACATTTTAAACGTGAGAACACAAGAGCAGTAAAAAACATTACCAACCCTGCAAAAATTTTTGCAACCCACCATGTTTGCAAAAACCAATGCATGTTTCCAGTTCTGAGGAATATCAAGGGGACATAAGTATGGACACATTAGGAACAATTACAGGTTGGCCTGAAAAATTATTTTGTAAATTCTATAATAAAACTCAAAAAAAAAATGCATTACAAGGGAATAATTACTATATTTATATGAATACACTGACTGTGTATACCTTACACACATACGAGAACAAGACACAGGTGGGACAAGATTTGAATGAACTTCTTTGTTGATTTTTCAGATCGCCTTTTTTTAGATTCTTTAAACATCTACAATGTGATCTATTCGGATGCGACCAGTCGAAGTATAATTAAGGATTAAACGACTTACCTTATTAAGGAAGTTCAATCCAAATTATACGACACTGGTCACATCCGAATAGAGAAACACCCTCCCAAGGATACACTTATTTATGTGTGTAAATGCATATAAGAGTAAATAGTTTTGTATACGTAGACAAGTATCCATTTTTGTTAACTCTACCCCAAAGGCGATCAAGTAACCATCATCGCAAAGTGTATTGAAGCATATTCCAGCAAAGAGCGGGATGAATGTGGGGAGACCAGGGTGATTCATTCTTTCAACATGCGCATAGTCAGTAAAAGATACTACAATGTGATCTATTCGGATGTGACCAGTCTCGTATAATTTGGATTGAACTTCCTTAAGGTAAGTCGTTTAATCCCTAATTTACATTATAAAATTTTGAATGATATAAAAGCTTGTCGCGAGAGTAAATCTTGAGGCAAGTAATTTTAAATTTAATACACAATACGAAATACGTAGATACTTCTCGCGACAAGCTTTTATATCATCTAATAATTAAGTAATTTTAAATTTAATACACAATATGAAATACGTAGATACTTCCAGCGACAAGCTTTTATATCATCTAAAATTTTATAATGTGAAAAAATTATGGATTTAACTTCTTTTTAGTGCATGTAAATGAAAGCTTTTCTCAAATTTTTTTTAAGTTTATTTATTATAATTTCAAATTGCCTAAAATACCTTCACCAAATTCGTCACCTTCCGACTATTCCGACAATAACAACAATATGCATTTTGAAGGCTTCTTGACATCTTCTTGATGTGTTGAAATTCGCTCTCCACGCATTTAATTTTTTTTACAGTCGGAAACGAAATGCAATTGTTTGGTGATAAATCAAGAGAATGCGAACAATAAGACATTAATTCGATTTTCAATTGTCGATTGTTTGAGTGGCTGAGTGAGAGCTGGCATTGTCATTATGCAGGATGACGCAACTATTTCAATTGTTTTTCCTTATTTCGGCAATGCTTTCTGGAAAACAAATTGTACTGTACCAATCAACGTTAAAGTTAAAGTTTTTCTATTCTATGGCCAAATTATTTTTTTACATCTGTACGACTCTCTACGACAAAACGATTTCACTTTTTTTAACAAAACACTACTTAATATCTAATATACCGGGTGTCCTAGAAATGTGGCTCGCCCCTATAACTTTTTTGTTTTCGAAGATAATGGAATGAAATTTGGAGGATCGGGTTAATGCATAAAACTGCATTTTTTGACATTTAAATCAACTTCACGCAAATTCCGGATTCACCGGAAGTGACATAAACTTTCGATTTTTAAATGGGACACCTGGTATATTTTCCGTTTTTTTTTGACATGTATCATTTGTTACTTTTTGTAACCATTTGTGATTTTTTATTTCAATTTATTTTTTATTCAAGTGGGCTATTGATACGTTCAAATAACTTGTTTCGGTCCTAAAATGTTTGGAAAAACATAACTTTACTGTTTTCGGTCAAAATGATTCAGCTATGTGAATTTGAACTTTGAAATTTTTTTTTTTTCAAATGGCAACATGGTGGCTACTCGGGTTAGAAAAAAAAGAGCATTTCAATACGATGAATTTCATGCCGCACACCATCATTTTGAACCTTTGGAAAAATTACGTTATAACTTTTCGAAAATGAAGCACCTGTTGAAAATGAAATAATTATATTGAAACTACCTATTTACATATCTCTAGGGTTCCAGATGTTCAAAGTGACCTCCGTCTTGTTGCTGACAAAGGCGAACTTTTCTTATTGTTGCTCCTACAACGTTTCTCAACTGTCTTGGTGTAATTCTATGAATAGCTGCCCTTCCTTTGTCCTCTAATTCATGTCGTGTGGCTGAAGGAACATCATAAAACCTCGTTTTTAATTGATCCCCATAAAAAAAATCTAGAGGCGTAAGGTCGGGTGACCTGAAACGTTTTTTAGAAAGAAATGAATTAAGTGAAAACAACCCTATATTACCTCGCCGGCCACTTAACTGGACCCATATTTCCAATCTAATTTCCGTTGTATGTTTCATGAAGATCATGAAGATCTTGTTGATAAAATAATCCAACTCGATTTATTAATGGAACTTCGTCCAAGAAATGTTCAATTTCCTGCGTGAGGAACCTTAGATATCTAGCCCCTGTCAGGGAACCGTCAAACATTATAGGGCCCAAAATTCTGTCCCCTAAAATCCCAACCCAACAATTGAAACCGAACCGATCTTAGAAATTTCCTTCCTCCATCATGTGTAAATTTGCATAGGACCAATATCGCTTATTATTTCTGTTAAAATGTCCCCAATTCGTGAAACGGCTTTCGGGCTTTCGGGCTTTCGGGCTTTCGGGCTTTCGGGCTTTCGGGCTTTCGGGCGTTCGGCTTTCGGCTTACAGAATTTTGTACGGAAATCCTCCAAATATTTTCCAATGAACCAATTGCAATACTCAAGTCTCCTTGCATTATCGTTTTGGTACAGGTGCTGGTGTAGTTGATATTTAAATGAATGATATTTATGTTTCTTCATAATGTTAGCTGCAGAAGACTTCGAAATGTCACATTCTCTTGCGATCTCCCTGAGTGACGTATTAATATTTCCTTGAACGTATGCCAGAACATCTATTTCTTTTTCTCTAACAACCTAACAGAGTGCGGTATCAAATTAATAGTATTGAAATGCTCTTTTTTTGTAACCCGACGAGCCACCATGTTGCCATTTGAAAAAAAATAGTAATGAACATTTCAACATTCAACTTTACATAGCTGAACCAATTTAACCGAAAACAATAAAGTTATGTATTTTCAAACATTTTATTTAGGACTGAAACTAATTATTTGAACGTATCCATAGCCCTCTTGAATAAAAAATAAATTAAAATAAAAAAATTAAAAATGGTTACAAAAAGTAACAAATGATACATGGTTGTAATCTTAATGTTATATGGAGACAAAAAAACTGAAAATATACCAGGGTCCTATTTAAAAATCGAAAGTTGATGCCACTTCCGGTGAATCCGGAATTTGCATGAAGTTGATTTAGATGTAAAAAAATGCAGTTTTATGCCTTAACCCGATTCTCCCAATTTCATTCCATTATCTTCGAAAACAAAAAAGTTATAGGGGCGAGCCACATTCCGTGGACATAGATAATAGATCATTCAACTCAAACTGAAATACGCGTTTTATGGATCTTGAAAATTGTGTGTTGATAAATCGAAAACATCATGAAATCCTCCCCATTTCTTTGAAAAGTGAGCTATTCCAAGAATATGTATTCTGAGTAGCCGAGCGATTTTATGGTTCATAGTTGTATCGAGAAGGTCAAGTTACTATCCGTTGTGGTCATAAAAATTATTGCAGACTTTGATGAAGATACGATTTTCACAGTATTCTGATATTATTGAAGAACATTTGCTGATAATAATAATTCCTAGGCTGTTATTTGTTTCCCAAATCACTGTATTGAAAAATAGTATTCATTCAGAAATGATAGAAGGTGAGGCAGACGACTCAACAAAAATTGTTCCCATGTATGTGTTTGTAAGCCTTGGTATATTAATGTATTCGATTTACTTCATTCGATTATTTCAAAACTGTCGGAAATGATTTATACTATTTATACATACTTAGTCTGATCAACATGTTGAAAAACGTGAAAAATAGATATAAAGCTCCTAAAGGATTTTGCCGCACGTAAAAAATTGCGATTGTTATTAACAAAATAAGACGAAAAAAACGGTTCTTAGTTTTTCGTTAATAAATCAAAAACTATTAATATTTGAAAAATTTTTAAAAGAGTTCCGTGATGAGGAGGAAATTTACAAGAAAAATGTCTGGGCTCCCAGGACTCTATCTTCAATATTTATAATTTTAATTTTATGCTGAAGATAGTACTTGCACGGGCGCACCGCTGCAAAATACAGCATATAACAGAAAATGATTTTATATAGCATTAAATGTTAATTTAAAATTTTGAATAAATTGGAATCATGTGGACACTTGAAAGAGTAAATCCCGATTGGAAAAAAAATGTGTGAGTCTATTATTCAAAAAGTTATACTATTGTAAATTAACAAATTTTTTTCTAGTCTCCGTTTTCATAAACAAGGAAGGAAAAGTTTAAATAATGGATCTATGAATCGTTGGCTTCCTGGAGCCCTTCTAAATATACCTACTTAACAAAATCACGCGATAAAAGTTTATAAAAGTTCATTATTTTGTTTATTATAATTTTTTATAACTAAGGAAAAATTTAATATCCAAATGTTAAATAATTTTTTTACGAACTTTTTATTAGTGCTGTTTTTACATCTAACAATGGCAATTGATACTGGTTACAATTTTTTGCCTTCATTTGTTAATAAATTAGTTATGTGATGGAACAAATAAGGAAAAATACAGGAGGCGACGATGCAAAGAAATAAAGTAAATAGGTTCTAGAAGTAAAATTTTGGTGGAACTATTCTTAGTATGGTGTCAAGAGACAACATAATGAGTACCTTACAGTAAACAAATACCTTTCAATTTCAAGAGATAAGAACCGTTCAGAGATTTACACGTTCGCTTTTGAAAAATACAATTTTTCACAAACCGAATGACAGTGCGGGGTGGCCAGATATTTTAGCGACACAGTATGCACAACATACATTTTTATATAATTTCCGAGGGGGAAACATCTCGCTAAAATGTGTACGAGATTTAAAATATTGAAAAGACTAAAAGGCTCAAACCGATGACTGAAAGACTCAAGCCGATGACTGAAAGACTCAAACCGATGACTGAAGCGTAGATTTAATGACTGAAAATTGACTCAAATGACTCAAAATTTCTAGTTGTACGAGATTTAAAGGAGATGTTTCCCCCTCGATAATTTCATATCGATTCAATGTTTCATTTGAAAATTGATAAAATTATGTACTGTGTAAGTAATGTATAATAAATGGACCGACTAGTAACACATTACAAGAAAGAATAGGTTAATCAGATGGATTGCTATTGTAATATATTCTTTATATGGACTCGAAAATTGATGATTTCCCCTTTTGGGTTGGTCAGAACAACGAATTGTTGGCTGCCTGTCAATGAGTAGATAAACATCTAACTTTGGATTCCTTGGTTCGTGTCAAATTAAGTTTCAACTAATGACTGTAGATGTCATAAGTAACTTTCTGTAATATTATGTCTTGCCTTCACGGTAATAACTTTGAGTGGATTCGTTTTGATTTTGAGAGATTCATAAATCCTTTCTGATGAGTGGTTGACCACGAAACAGCTGTTAAAGGTTGGAACTCTCGGAATCAAATCGAAAAATACTCTATTTTCACTTAGATTCTGCTTGTGTTCCTCATAACGTACTAGAAACTTGATTGAACCTTGGATTGGTTAGAACAACGAATTGTTGGCTGCCTGTCAATGAGTAGATAAACATCTTAACTTAGGATTTCTTGGTTCGTGTCAAATTAAGTTTCAACTAATGAATGTAGATGCCATAAGTAACTTTCTGTAATATTATATGTCTACTCTTTGACACAACTTTTAATGAAGTTTTTCAGAAAAACATCACCACCAAACAGACCTCGAAACAGACTTGTTTGTTTACAACGAGTCATGCGGAGCAAACGCCATCTGATTGAGTCGACCGTGGCGCCCCGCCGACTCGGTTCCCGAGGTGGGAAATTTCCGCTTGGAATTTCAAAATAAAACTGGCCTGAGATTTCCAACAAAAAATAAAGACACCAGGAGAAAGACCAGATTCTCAACAACAGATTTTCACATTTCATATAGCTATAGTCGATAAGATAAACTCGCGAGACTTACCAGAAGAATTTTGATGCGTTTTGGGAAACATCCAGGAAATATAGAAAATGATGAATGAAAACTTTGTCATCAGAGGATTTTAGATAGGTACATATTATGAAAGTAGAGAGTATTGGCAATAAAATCACAAGTAAGCGTTTTCTAAAACAATCACTTTGATGTAGTTACGTCGATTGTAAAGACATCAGACATGAAAAATTAGCAAACTTAAAAACAAAGGGTACAGAAAAACTTGATTTAGTTAGGCCCTAGATAAATTGGGAATGAATGTTATATCTGATTTGTTCAAATTGGACCTACTGAATCTTTGACTCAGACTGTCGAGCTAATTCGATAGGAAAACGTAAAAAAATTGTTAAATTACAATGTTTATTTATCAAAGATCATTATTTCACCTTCGAATATCAAATATAAACACTTCTGCCGACACCTGCCAGCTATATAATATGACAATTGTTGAAGGATTTCCCTTCAACGTACCGTTTAGTTTATGAATTTTTGACCAATAACAAGGAATATACAGAGATTTTAGTAGAGCGTCGGGGTAAATCTTATGAAATCCCTAGTTGTTCGCGTGGAAATCTGAAAATATCAAATATCTCTCATAGGAAGCAATTTTTGAAAAAAATGTGTAGATACCTTTTTTGTAGATATTTTTACGCTCTACAAGCTTGTTTTCATACATTAAATCTAAATTTTCAAGCTATTCCAAGTTATTGATGGAATACCGAATTTCCGAGTTTTCCCGGGAGTTTTCCCAACTTTCCATAGGTGCTCGCGTGCGGAACAATTTATTTCCCAAAGTACTCCTCAAAAACTGCTTGTGTGACAAAAATCATTTCTACTAGATTTGGTGTCAGGTTAAAACCCCTGGATATTGGACTATTAACTCAAAGTATGCGCTCTGATGTGACATGCCGTCATTCTGTATTGTTTATACCACATTATATTACTCGTTACAAAGAAATTAAATGAAAAGGACACTGCAGTACTGCAGGTATAAATTGTAAGATAGGTTTAGTATGTTTAAGTTGTGAAATAAGATCAGACAATTCGAAGAACTAAATTTTTCAATTATTTCAGAAACAAGAATCTTTCATTATTAATGACTGTTGATCATGACACAATCAAGATTGTATCAAGGCACTGAAAACTCATTGTCGATTTTCTTTTCTTTTTTTTTTGTTCTATTCCTTCGAATAATAATCGGACGATGACATTATTTTTCTGCATTACTGAAAATATTGCAATTGGAATTGGTCAATTTTTTAAAATATGGTCATGAACATGAAACTCAATATTTAAACTGACATCTGATGATCCATAATTTAATAGTCTTCTGAACTTAATAATTAATGTGATACGAATTACGGCTACCGGAAGATTAGACACAACGATACAATCATTCATAAAACTTGTGGGTGGAAAAACCAGATTTTGCTTCTGACCCACATTTATTGACAATCAGGTTGTAATGGAAAGAAGGATACTTCTGAGAGGCATGAAAGTTGCTGTCCAGAACAAACATAAAAATTTAAAAAAAAATAATTGAAATTCTGTCAAAATCTGTAAATATGACTGACGCATATGATAACATTACCCACTGTTATTTACACAAAATCTACTTACATGGTTGAACGATGCTCGAAGCCGATGCATAATGTATGAAAGAGACACTTTTCACTCCCGATTCCCGTGAACCAACCATTTTTTTAATAGCTTTTTAACCACTTTTCATCGAAATTTATAAACACATCATTCGATCACCGTCAAATATCCAGGATGTCAATGAAAAAACTGGAATTTGGCGCCATCTAGTGTAAAGTAGTTATACTAGTAGTGGCAGTTACATTACGGCACCCACCATAAACATTGTTGAAGGTCCCTTCAATAGCAAAGACAATTTTTTACAGCTCACGTATTATGCCAGTGGATGGCGTTTCGTGAACATTTATTTTTTGAGAGGCATAATAATCGTGTATAATCACAAAATTTGCCTTGTCCTTTCTATTAGATTCTCAATAAATGAATAAAAACCATCGACAGCAGATAATTCAATGTTTATTGAGGGCTTTTTCTATTTGATGGGGTCTCTATACATAAATGAAATCCCTTGTACAGTTTTTACCAAATGAAACACGTTTCTGCAACATTTTCAATATTGTTTGATGTGGACGCCATTTTTTCATATACAGGGTTCCAATTTGAAAACTTCCCACCCTTAATATCTTTCTTCCCCTAAATAGGTAAAATGAGAAATCGAAAAAACAGGTAATTTTATTTTCAAGGGGGACACTTTCAATGAATATTTTTAATTAGTCCTCGTGGTTCAACCCTCCCCCCCCCCATAGGTGCTACCCTTAGAATCCTAAATGGGAAGGGGGTCAAGTAGCACATTATTTTCATGACGTTTAATTCCCTTTTCAATGGTACCTACCTACTATGACTTTTTATTTTGATAAGCAGTTTTCGAAAAATAACGTTCTAAACTTATAGAAGTAATTAGAACTTGCTTGCCTGCACTGAGATGCATTGTTTTCAGTTTATTATTTAAACAATAGTCTTTGAATTAACTAGTGTATTAATGAAGGCGGTTGATGATCCAGATATTTTAACGCGTGAATGAAGCGAGAGCGCGTTAATTGTCGAGATCATTAATCGCATATTTTAATATAAGAGTTGATTACAATATATTCTCCGTCTACCTTACTCTTTTTAAAATAAAGGAATTCTAATTTTTTCTGGTAATAAAGTTAAAGATGCTATTAGCAGTTTCCGCAACATCTGGCAACATAAAAAGGACCCCGCACGGTTCTTATGGAAAATGGGTCCCAGTCGAATTGGCTCAAAATTTAGTATAATGTAGTTTATGATGTCCTGATCAAATGTCTCCATGGGCACAACGAGATCTAATGAACAGTTTTTGAGATACAGGGTGTCAAATATGAAGAGGCAGCGTTGTTACTTGTCTTTAGAAAATCAATAATGTGGCGATTATTTTGTTACAAACAGTTAAGGATAATGACTGCATTCTTAATATTGTCGACACGAGTTATAATGAAAGGTTCTAAGACTCCGTATACAGGGTTATTACTAATTACATAATTTTTATGTAATTCTTTGAACAAAATCAGTCAAACGCAAAAGCTCGTATACTTGGAGAATATGTATTTATCATTTGATTTTGATATTGGGTGATCTGAGGTTATTTTATTATTGATTTAATCGAATAGGCCTTTTCATTTAGATGATTTTATAAGGAGCATGCGTTCGTTTTGAGACCCAAAGTCTGATTGGATATTGGGAAAGTGAATGGCCATTGGTTAGTTTTGAAATAACAATTTGGGATTGGCTCAGTTCAAAATTAGCGGTATTTTCACATTCTGTCAACCGTCAACGTCATGACAACAGACAAATGCAACCATTGGCGTTCGTACTTCGAAAGTGAATAATAATTACTAGTGAATAAAATACCTATTCCCCGTGGTTTACTTTTATTTTTGTGTGTTATATACCATTTCTTGTGGTAATTATAGTGTAATTGATTTATTAGCTCGACATTACTGTGTGACAGCTACAATGGTATCGGAATGTTGTGTTGGTGCAGAAGAAATCGGAAAAACCATACTCGAACCTTTCACAGGTAAGTTTTAGTTTACTTTTAAAATGATTTTAGAAGTCAAATGGAATGGGTTCACTGTGTTTACATTTCAGTTATTATAATTTTTTAAAGTTTTTCAATTCTATAAACTTCCACAACCTGAAAAGTCGATAGAATTAATCAAGAAAGTTTATGCAGGTGTGGAAGGCGAATTATTAGTCAACGGTTTTCCCTAAAGCTCTGCTTCTGAGGGGTTTTCTTCGAAAACCTGAAAGTTTCGTAAAAACAAATTTAAAATTTAATTGATGAAGTGTTCCATCCGCCAAATTATAATCCCTTCACAAAGAAAATATTTCAATTTATTTTGATTTTTTGGTAGGCTGATTCAGAATGCCACAAGTCCTTGACAAATTGAAAATATTTGTTTAAGATGATAGAATTTGATGAAGAAAAATTGTTTATAAATCCTTCTACACTCGTATTGATTTTCTATATTATTTCTCACTTTTTTTTATTTTGTGGAAATGTAAAACTCTGGAAAAACTCAATGTTTCATTAGGGTTTGTTGCAGGCTTGTAAAAAAATGGGCTAATGCCATGATCCTCTATCGATCTACAAATTGAAAATATGGCAAATGTAATACTAATGAAAATTCCATGTTGCGGAAGAGGATTGAAGAACTGGAAAGGAATGAAGCTGGAGAAGACATGAATAACTTTGTGGAAAGTCTAAAGCAGAGTGATAAAAAGTGTAAGTTTTATACATCTCAAACTTTTACCAGCGTTTTCACATAAATTTTCATATTTGCAACACATAGAGCCTTTACAGTATTGGGGATGTAAAAATTTGAAGGTTAATCGACCTTTGGAGAAAAAAATCCTTTCAAAGAACTCGTTATAGTTTTGATCAGATTGAGCACTGGTTCATTAATTGAAGATATACTTACATTATAGATTCAATGTTTCAACCGGTTTACCAGCTCGAGAAAACATATATATTTAATATACCTACTTCAGCCTATGATGTTCCCATCTAGAGATTTGATAAAGCAACATTTGCCAATATATTAATTCAAAAGATCAAAGAATATTAGAGTAATTAATGATTGCACTGAATTTTTTTGTCAAGTGCCAAGCAATTTTGAGCACCAAAGCAATCTGTATTCCTCTTACAAAGCTCATACTACATTTAAATTATTAAAAGGTTGTACTCCAAATGGTGGTATCTTTTGTTATCGAATTGTTCAAAGGTTCCATATCGGATAAAGAATAGGTAAAGAAGTCCAATTTAATGGATTTACTAGATGAAGGTGACTTAGTTTTAGCTGACAGAGGTTTTCACATAAAGTACCTACTTGACAATTAGAAAAAAATAGCATTAAATATTCCACCATTTTTGAAAGGCTGTGATAAATTAACACCTGAGGACAAAATTGAGACAAAAATAATTGCAAAAAAAGAATGTAATATGGAGAACATGTTGTGGGTAGAATAAAATCTTTCAGATTGTTGAAAAAAAATTTGCCAGTTAGTGTGAGAGGAATATTATCCCAAGTTGTATTTGTTACTGCTTGGTTGGTTAATTTTCAAGTACCTAATGTGAAAGAAGAAAATACCTTTTGAAAATATTGTCGAATTACTTCCATTTTTTCCAATGACTGACAGTTTGCTTGTCTTCTGAAAACAACATTTATTTCTCATGACTGTATAATAAATTTTTGAATGAGTTCTTTTCCTGCATCAATTTTAGTGTGAAAAATATTATTCTTCTCTAAAGTCATCATTGTATTTGCATTCTGTTGAAAAAGAAATCAATTTCATTCATGGCAGTTTTTTTTTAATTTCAAAGAAATTTCAATTCTCACATTGAATAGTTATGCAGTTTTGATAAAAAGCAATAAAATAATTTAATCATACTCCAACCAAACTCACATTTCAAGTCTTGTATTTTTTGTCATGCTTATCCATATATATCATATTCATTTATGTCGGAGAATTAGCTGTATTGAAACATTGTTAATGTACCTAACTGTTTTCTTTTTTTTTCATGAAACGAGATCTGCAAATGCGACCAGGAAGAAACTGCTGGAATTTCTTCTACGGAAAACATTGGCTCATCAAAAATCAACCACACTAATGGCTAGTTTGGTATATACGAATATTGCTAAGCAAATAATATTGTATCTTACAAGAGTATTTTTTGACATAACTAATGCAGTCTTTTATAGCTATTTACATTCTACAATTTTCGATGGTAACATATTTATTTAATGGAAGAAGTAAGACTATGGACTGTTTATATTCAAAAGTTGCATTAAAAATGAATAACTGAATTGTTAATGAAAGATAGTTATGTATGAGAAATGAACAGTAATGCATTAATATTTCTGGAGAGCTGTCATACATATCACTTTGCCGAAAAGCACCCAGAAGCAACAATATCATTTTCTGCTTGTAATTATTCTTTTCCAATGTCTTATTCGAAATAGTTCAGTCGTGTTGTAACTCAACAAATTATTATTTTGAAATGATAATTATTTACTGGTTGCTAAGTTTACGATTTTTTTTTGTCATCGGGGAAAAAATTAAAATTGATTTAATTCTCAGAAATCATATATCATTTTCTAGAAGCAAAGTGTCATAACAATTACCTTTTTCATAAAACCTTTATATATTGAGCATCATTTAATAAAACCATTTTTTAAAAAATTTGTTTGCTTGAAAATATATTTTCTATAAATATATAAACTATATTTGTTTTTTTACAATTTTTCATTATTTGTTTTTGATTAGTAACCTAGAAAATTAAGTTATATCAACCACTTGCTCATGAAAATAATTTCTTGGTATTAAAATAATAGTGCTAGTAGTGGAAAAACGTTTATTATTACTATTATCATAGTTTTAACTGACTAACTCAATTTTTGTTTCAAATATGTACTTTTCAAAATGATTTATCTATATATTGGTAACAGTATGCAATTAAATGACAAATTGTGTGCGAAGCACCAGTTTCAGTTGAACAAATGTTTGCAGTTTGTCAAAGTTAAATGAAATGTACCTAGAAAATGCCAT
Source organism: Chrysolina oricalcia (assembly GCA_944452925.2). NCBI lineage: Eukaryota > Metazoa > Arthropoda > Insecta > Coleoptera > Chrysomelidae > Chrysolina > Chrysolina oricalcia. The sequence continues at coordinate 36,176,514 of OX101811.2, forward strand.
CAAAATTATATATTATGTTAAAAAGTATTTAATGTTAGTTTCCTGTCTATTTTTCTAATATGTTTATTTAATGCAGTTATTTTTCAAATAAAATAAGCATCACTCGTTTATTTTTATGCCATTACATTAGATAATCATATTTGATGAGTCTATCTTTCCACAACAATATTTATTTTTTGAGGTGATAACGTGATTTGTGAATGTCTGAAAATGATGAAAATGTACTCTTGATAACAAATGTATCACCAGTAATTTTAACAATAAGCATTCTTTGGTTATCTGCGATCATAATTTTTATTCATAATCATTTGGATGTTGATTTGTTCTCTTCACAAATGATCTGGGGTAGTCCAATTTTTATATTTTGTTATTGATAGCTAGTGGACCAGAAAAGCAGTAGTGTAAGAACACAATTTTCTTGGTTGAAGAATCTCACAATTTTCAATATTATGTTGAGCTGTTAAGGCTGCCAGATCCACCTAGCTTTTTGGCATTTGCCATGCACGAGACCGGAGACCAAGCTGGGAATCGAACCCACGACCCTACGCTTGAGAGACAAATGCTCTACCAGCCGACTACCAGGGCCCATGATTATGATTACAAAATTTACCTATTTCTTACATTAATATTTGTGTTGTAATCAAAATTGGTAACACAAGGCTTGTATCAAATATAGTAGATATAAATTATGTCGCATTGCTATAAAGAATCGTTATTTTGAATGAATTTGTACAAACTCACGATTGAGCCTTGTGGTGCTGTAGGTTTTACAGTTTTCTTACAGTTGAAAAGCAAATGCGCCACACAATTATCAATCAAGACATTCAAGACATATCATACAATATTTTTACAATATATTTTTAACAATATCAGATTTGTTTTTTCGAATAAACTTTAAGCAACAACTTTGTTTCTTTCCTATTCCCTGATACAATTTTTCAATGCAGCAATATTTCATCAGACCTTCCTTCCTATTCAACTTCTTTAAAGTTTCTTGACAGATTTTATGAGTTTTCAATCCACCATCTGAAAACTAAATAATAATGAAGAAAATCTATACAAGTTTTTTCACATTCAATCAATACTTGAGATACCTAACTGTTTTATTTCCAAACCTCTGACTTGTGTAATAGACAATTCTACCTTATGGATTATGATTGCAATCCTAAAATGGAATTTGGGTGCTTTTTGATAAAGTGTATTCGTATTATAGGTAATCTATAATTAAAACATTGCACTTATGCTTGCCTCAGAAACTGACTGTTTACTCTGTACAATTTACCATTTTCATGAGAATAAGAAAAAGTGCAATTTTTTTCATATTGAACTATACAATCTGGGAAACGCTTTCGATTAACTTTGTGGTACTGTTTAGTTCCTTTGTGTATTATTGGAGGATGAATAATTTGGGTGCCATACATAAAAATATAATTATATTTCTGTGGTCCCATACCTCTTTTGCTTGACATCCAAACCTAATGAGAGTTATAGAACGGAAAGTAGCATTGACCTTCCAACACTCAATTTTCGTTATTTCTATCCATAGGTTCCACATTGATGGAATTACTACCCATGAAATGAAAAAATGCCATAACAGAAGAGAATTTACAAATATATATAATATACCTATAATAATCTGTGTTGTGAGAAACTTTCAATACCCAGAATACAGTAAAAATTATAGACATGATCTCACAATAATTTGAAACTGAATATTCACTGATTTTTTGCGTATTTCCCTTAAAAATTACCACATTTTTCAGAGCGTGTAATCTACCTGATAAATGATACCCTGAACAGAGACCTACTGGATATTTTCAAACATTTATTGGTCATTGCCATGCAAGGTATTACTTAAAAGTAGAATCTAGTCTCTTTCAAACACGATACTGGGTACCACCTATTCACTTATCTGCGGGAAACTCTGAGGAACGAAAAAAACAAATTTTAGATTTTTTGCAGATACGGGCTTATAATTGAGCAATAGAACAAGAACCATTGCTTCGTAGATTAATTTCAATGATCATTTGAGGTTAGATATACATAAGTTTGAATAGAGATCATTCTTATTTTTCAAATCGGCATTTCTCAAAAACAATATACCTATACTTACATCAAATGAAAAAGCATTGGAACGAAAAAAAATGCTTTAAGTATATGTTAATTACATATAACCTACTTTATACCACCAAGAACCTTTCATTCTTATATAAAACAGTATACACGAATATTTTCAAATAGTGAGTTTTTTTCTCCATGTAAATTCAAGTCAACTATCCATGAGAAAAAAGATTATTTTATTTCCTTTAAAAAGAAAAAATATTCGACGGCACTGCCGTTGGGTCTGACAGGTAAACAAAGTTAGTCATTTGTCATCTAAATGAAAAGGCCTATGTAGTAACACCGCACCTAGTAACACCGTGCGCTTTATATTTTCATTGTTTGTAAAGGGTATTGAATTATGGCTGGACATCGGTAATACATTGATTCGTTGTAATATACAGGGTAATTCATTAAATGTGACGACCTGCCTTATTATCAGATATAGTAAAAGTTATCAAAAAATAGTTAAATCAAATAATTATAACATATTCACCTTCAAACTCAATATATTCAATTTAAATATGTATTCAGATTACACATACAGGCAATTACAAGACAAATATAATTTATTTATTATAATAAAACTCCCTGTACATTTATGCTGATTTGGAATTTTGGCAATTATCTAAAACAAACCCTTGAAGTTTAAAATAATAATATTGAAACTGTTACATCAGCTAAAAGGCTCGGGATAACAGAATTGGGACGAGTATTGCTACAAAAGTAAAGGCTGTACAAGATGGAACAAATGTCCAAAATGACTAATAATTAGTGACTCTCACGTCTCTCACGGTATGTACCGGCGACGAAGATCTTGATTATACGTCGAATATGGGGCAATATTTCCGAAAGGATTAAATCATGTGCACATCATTTAGATAGGCAATGATATATTTTAGAACCGTCCATTAGGTAGTAATTATTGGATAACATAACATTAACCGATCACAAGATGAGAAATCTTGTCATTCTTACAAAGATATAGCAATAAATCTGACGAGAATATACCACGACAGTAGTTTGAGTGACAATGAATTTGAATGTTTATACACATATTATAAATGCTTAATGTATAATAAAATGCCCTAGTTCGATATTACCCCACTTGTAAATCTGGTGCTCGGAAGTGTCGACACCTTCCACATAACGATAATTTTGTATGCATCAACATTTTTAATGCAGTAGTCTAACATGTGAAAGCGAAAGCTGCATCATCATGCCGTTAAGCAGGATCCGTATAAGATGCAAGAAATAGACATAAATATTGACCATTTTTATTTAATTTTCAACTTTATGATTAATTTGTATACACATGTTCCTAAAAAAATTTTAAAAAATAAATCTAAAAATTAAAATTTTGGGTGACCCTTTATAATAGTAATCTCAGATTACCCAATGTCAAAATCAAATGGTATTTACCTATTTTGCAGGTCTACGAGCTTTTGCGTTTGACTGATTTTGTTTGTAACTGTTAATAACCCTGTATACGGAATCTCAGAACTTTTGATCATAACTCGTGTCGACAATTTTAAGATTGCAATCATTATCCTTAACTGTTTGTAACAAAATAATTGCCACATTATTGATTTTCTAAAGGCAAGTAACAACGCTGCCTCTTCATGTTTGACACCCTGTATCTCAAAAACTGTCCATTAGATCTCATTGTGCCCATAGAGACATTTGATCAGGACATCATAAACTACATTATACTAAATTTTCAGCCAATTCGACTGGGACCCATTTTCCATAAGAACCGTGCGGGGTCCTTTATCGTCAAAATCCATTTTAGCCTCCATCCATCTGCATTCGTTTATGTTTGGTTGCCTATGCAACAATCATGCATTCATAGAGAAATCTACTATTAATGACAAATCGGCCTTTAATAGGGGGTCATTAATGGACGATTTCTCAAAATCGTTTATTAATAGGGGTCATTAATGGTCGATTTCATTTGCATTGGAGAACATTAAACAGAAATGTTAATGTAATTTTTTCGCCTACCTCGTTTTAACATTTCTGTTTAATGTTCTTCAATGCAAATGAAATCGTTCATTAATAGGGGTCATTTACCCTTGGCGGTCGAATTATATTTTCATAGCTTGTATTCCTGTCGGGGCTGCCGCGACAAAGGACCCCAAACAAGAGTGAGGTAGACGGGAAAACATTTTGTAATCAACTCTTACATTAAAATGCGATTAATGATCTCGAATATTAAGACACTCGCTTCGCTCAAACGTTAAAATATCTCGATCATTAATCGCCTTCATTAATACACTAGTTGATTAAATAACTATCTATTTACTTGTGCAATTATAACCGATAATCAAGATACACCAGCGAGAAAATTTGATAAAATTTAAAGATATTAGGTTAGGTTTGTCTACTAATTTTTAATTATAATGCATTTCGACAGTTATTTCTGTCTAAAAACACATTACCAGCCCAAAAAGTCTCAAAAGTGAAAATGTGATTAAATAAACGCAATACAAAAAGTTTGAAATCAGCAAGGCTAGAAAACGTACCCTACACGAGGCTAGCAACCATATCTTTGATATTGTGAGCGGAGTGCATTATAATGCCGCGCGCTTTTATGTGTTGATCAGCAGTGGGTTTCGCTGGATTTCGTCTGTATTAATGTTTCAAAACTAGTGCTAATAAGTGGTGTTTTGTTCCTGGATGTGTATACACATCCAAAAATAATATGGAGAAAATATTCATAACAGTTCCACGATATCTTTCGAAAAAAAATAAATGGTTTACTGCTGTAAGAAGGAAGATAAAATATGTGTCCGTAAAAACAGTATTTTTTCGTTGTGAAGATCATTTCAACGTGAGTTAGGGTCTTTGTAACTATTACTAACGAAATATTAAACAATTTAATATTTACAGCTTGCAGAAGATATGGAAAACTATTATAAATATAAGTTTAGTAAAGTTAAAGCTCGAATGAAGCCGGGAGTAGTACCGCATATTTTCAGTTGGCAGGCGGATAAAAAAACAACCACTCACCGTTTGAGTAGCGAAATAAGATCAAGAAAAAGGAAAATTTCTGAAATTTTGAATGAATCTGAATTGAATATACGCAAGAGCTCAATTGATAATGATGATTCAACAGTGCTAATACTATACCGAGTACATCAAATTTACCCGAAGTCACCGATAACTCAATGTTTAAAATGGATTTTTCTTGCCAGGCTCACGTAATTCACTATCGTAGCAAAGCCATCCAGGTAACATTGCCAAAAGCTGTAAAAAATGTTGGAACATCGCCCATTACATTAGCGATTCCCGTCGTTCCGAGCAGCGACAACAATAGTATATTGTGGATCTAGTAGTAAAAGCAATACATTCCCGGACGACAATGTAAATTGTTGGCCGAGGTGATAAGCCGAGGCCAACAAGCATTGAAGTCTGGGAATGTGCTTTTACTACGAGGTACACATACTATTTTTTCTGAAATCGCAATCAGCATTATCATAAATTGAGGATTCGAAATTACGTGCTTTCCTGAAACGTCAAAGTGACAACTATAAACCAAAGACCGATTTTGACGGCCTAGGCCGGCAAAGTACTTTCCCGTATCGTTCATAAACAAAAAGAAAAGTTTCTAGAGCTTTTGGAAACCTGAAGTTCGTTGAAACCAATGTATATATATATATATATATATATATATATATATATATATATATATATATTTAACATTATATAAAATTAAAACGAACGATTCATTTGCGGAAATTGGTGACTTATTTGGAATATCAAAGGCATATGCAAGTAAAATATTTCAACGGACCACCATTTGAAGATTAATTTGAGCCAAATATTTCTTAGGTATTTAATTGTTTTCATTAATGTAACGTTTGAAACTTTTCCCTGACATGAGGCATTTTACTTCTAAGACAGCATATTTTGTTACACCGTCCCCTGAAGCCCCAATAACTCCGTAGTGCTTTAAAATTATAAAGCCATTCTCGTTAATGTCTGTGTTTGTATGTTTCTTCACTTGCTGTAATACTGATTTTTCCAAACTTCTGCCTCTGTTCATTGCAATGCTGTCGAATTTTTTTGCTACCCCAATAATTTGGTTGACCAAAGAACCGTTGACTGTTTTACAAACAGACATTTCGTATACTTCGAAGCAGTTATACGACCATATCTACCACTGAGGGTCTTCACTTTGTGCATAAGTAAGTTCTTGACCCTTATTTGTCTTCGGTAGTTATAGTCTTGTTAGAAAAACTTATGAAACTATCAGCAGTTTGTTCCGAATCGGTTTTTGTAAACTCCATCATCATTTGATGCAATGTTAATTTTTTTACCCGATGTTCTATATCACTATTGTGTGAGTCAAAAGGGTAGATATAATTTTTTTCTACTACCTCACTAGAAAACTTTTTCGACCCCTAAAGAAGGGAGGAAAATAGTACTTTTCCTATCGATTTATCAGGAAGAAGATGCATTTAAATCAATTTTGCCTCTTCAGCGAGATCTTTTGGCAGGTCGTCTTCGCTAGAACTCATTTTCAAAACATAGAAGCAACTTAGAAGGCAAACAACGTGACAGCTTATGACAACTGTTATGTTTGTATTACTTACCAAACAACGCCATAGCAACAAATCGTTGTCAACACGATGACGACGACGCAACGCTTACTTAATATTTTGTCATATAGCCGCATTATATAGTTCCACAACTTTCTGCAGTTGTTCTTATAAGTATGCACGCATTATAATTTTCAGGACGTTATAAAAATGACGACCTTAAAGGTAGTAGAAAAAACTATATACATACCTCAGGAGGGAAATGCTTTTCCTCCCGCGGATATTAATGCCCTCCGCTTCGCGTCGGGCATCAAACTATCCGCGGGAGGAAAAGCATGATTTTCCTCCCTTGGTATGTAAAGTATGTAAATAGATATTTGTTTTGCTTATTAGGCCAACTACTTCTTCAAAAAACCCGTCGGTATTTGGGAGAGTTATAGAAGTTTGCTTTAATTTCTTTCCAATATTTTCAGCTCTTATGAATTTTTCCGTAGACCCTCCATAAGACAATGCTGGTTATTTCCAGTAGCAGACTACTTCCGTTGGGGAAGGTTCTTCGGATCGACGATGCAACCACATCAAAAATGCTATCGTATGTTTTTACATCCCCCGAGAGCTGCAACGCAACTGAGACATGAGACATCTGTTATGATTTCAGCTTCCTCGTAATGTTAGCCGTAACGGGTCTAGGACATTTGGGCGCGGCCAATTGTGTGGAGTAAACTGGGCGCGGCCAACTGGGCGCAGGGACAACTGGGCGCATGGACAACTGGGCGCAAGGACTACCGGGCGCAGGGACGACTGGGCGCCAAAAAGATTGAACACAAAATTAATAATAATTCTTTTATTACTCTCATCTACTAATCATAGGATAGGATGACTCGACCAAAGTACCCCTGCGGAGATCATAAAGGTCGAGTATTCCTATAAGACACAGTCAGAAGAACAACAATAAGGAATTATACCTGTTCCTAATTCTTAATTTCATGACCTCATCATTAAGGGTCGAGTATTCCTATAAATAAAACACAGTCAGAAGAACAACAATAAGGAATCATACCTGTTCCTAATTCTTAATTTCAGGACCTCATTATTAAGGGAAGGAAATTAAGGAAAATTTGCAAATAATTTACTTTAATTTAATAAAATATCTACTAATTATGATTATTATCATAAATTCATTTTGAGTGTAGTATTTTATTAGTCTGATCTAACCTGACCGAACTAACCTAGCTCGCAAGTTGGGAGCTTGGAAGTTGAATAAAAATTCCTATCCTATGATTAGTAGATGAGAGCAATAAAATAATTGTTATTAATTTTGTGTTTTTGGCGCCCAGTCGTCCCTGCGACCGGTAGTCCTTGCGCCCAGTTGTCCCTGCGCCCAGTTGTCCCTGCGCCCAGTTATCCTTGCGCCCAGTTGTACCTGCGCCCAGTTGGCCGCGCCCAGTTGACTCGCGCCCAGTTGGCCGCGCCAAAATGTCCTAATACCAGCCGTAACAGAATATGGTTTATCTCTGACTTTGTGTTCTGGACAAATTCTGGTCCATACTATTCAGTTTTTCCCTATTCGTTTGACTTGGAGTAACCAATAGCAGAATCACCGTAGCTTTGCCGGGCGGAACTGAAATATTTTTAAATTATTATAATTATTATTGAATATACTGAGTTTCATCCCAACACCAAACTATTATTTTTAGCACCTCGACACTTGTTTCAATCACCAAGTGATCATCCTCAAGAGTTTAATCTCAGATTAACCTCAGTTTAGTCTTATTATCGAGGTGTCATTACTATACCAAAGGTTCCAAACAGTGTTTTACAATTATTATCAGCAAAAATCATGAACTGCGTGAATTATACAAACACTTATTATTATTTACCACTTTTTTTAAATTTCAGCCAATATCATCACGAAATCCATGCAAACTAAAATCGAAGTACACCAAACATTGTCATTAGCTACTGATTTTGAAAATTATGTTATTTTAATAATAGTCCAAGATCACAGAGCCACCAGACGTCACTTATTTTCTGACGGACAAAATGTGTACGATTGAGTAGTCTAAGTATGTACTATGATCGCATGTCTACCCGTTAGCTTGGCCAGACGGCCATTTTCCAGGTATCAGGTGATCAAGGTACGTAAAAACATTACCAACATCACTTAAATTCTCCCGGCTGATTTTCATGTATGTGTTAGACCATATCGTTAAAAATAAGTCTTGAATACTCCCAGACACTTTCCGTCGGCGGTATTGCTTTGAAGACGCTTTGAAGCCCTCAAAATAATTATTCAATCTCACGTAAATTCTGAAGATCTATATATATGTTAGCCAGACAACTATTTTAAAACGTTTTATAAGAAGGCAGACCGATCCAAGGGGCCAATCATCCCCCAAACCCAATTTCAATGCCCCTGTAGGTAGGAGCACAAGGGCATTATCCACGCGCATGAGAGTGAGTGAGACGTGTATTAGTATTATACAGGCTGATTCACGGTGGATGGCACATTAGACGTTTCTGGTGAACCAGACAACGGATCACTTTGAAAATTTAATGGAGGGCATATTCGGACATTCTCTAGCCAACTAAACTATTTTCGACAATGCGGTGTTGCCGCTTCTATTAGAAAGCAGTAGCAACTTTGATTTTTCAAATAGAACACTCTGTATATAATATTATTTTTGGAATCTCCAACAATTGCCCGACAACTTTTCTTGATATTTCTCTATACCTATCTGTTACCGTTTTCGAAATAAAAATTAATTTCAATTTTTTTCTTCGAAAATCATGACTTATAAAAATGCCGATATCTTTTAGTTAAGAAGTACTATGATATCGAAATTTGGTTTGGTGTTAGGTGATACTTGGACACCACACGTCAGCCTAATCTCCGTTTCTTCAATACAGGGTGGTAAAAAAATACAGTTTTTTCGTTTGCTTGAAAAAGTTGCTGAAATTTGATTATTTTAAATGGAACAACCTGTATATTATTGAAAATTCGGAAAGCTGCTGAAATTTGCTTTCTTTCTATGTATATCATACCTATACCTAACTAGTCAAGTTTCGAACTTATGAGCATTTATTTGTGAAAATGTCCCTTCAGAATGGTATTTCCATTCGGTATTTGGTAAGCAGGCCATGATTACTATTTGACAGTAGCGTTGTGACATTCTCCTAATAATATCGACATTTTCGTCACTTCAGAAGTTGCAAATACCTTCATAACGATGGAACAAAACTATTCAAACGAAGTTCTTATGAATTTGTTTATTATTTTTGGACAGTGTGATAAAATTATCAGCAGAACATGTAGAAAGTTCAATGAAATGTATCCGAATCTACCGCCAATGAACCTCAAGAAATTTATACGAATTCAGAACAATTTTTTTTGGCTAGAGAATGTCCGAATATGCCCTCCATTAAATTTTCAAAGTGATCCGTTGTCTGGTTCACCAGAAACGTCTAATGTGCCATCCACCGTGAATCAGCCTGTATTGACCTCTATTTCTCTCACAGTTCACTCATATCAATTAATTATTAATAGTTAAAGACAAAAATCAGCTGGAAATTAAAAAAAAAACAGGAAATTATTTACAGATCATCTTTAAAAAACAAGATTTTTTAATGAACTCGAGTAAACTTCAATTTTCATTAATGAAAGGTCAAAGCTCGACAAAGCATAAACAAATTAATTAAATAACAGCAATTTTTTCTATTAATTATTTCTTGAGAATCAATCTTATAAAAAAAAAAAGAAAAATTTGGATTTCTCAATAATTTCTGAGTATTTTGGCGTCTAATCTTCATTGTCATCGTCGTTTGAATTAGACAATTCATCATCGAGCTAATCTTGGTATTGAATATCTAAATCGTCATCCTGATCATCAGCATTATATGTATGTTCTTCCATTCAATGGCAACAATCGAGCTTTTATTAATTTTCGGCAATGCCACTCTTTCACCGTGATTAACAATAAAGTTGTCTGAAATCCATGAATATTTATCGTGTCCAAGCATGAGGAAGCTGATACAAAAATTGTTTACCATGTTTGCAACATCGATGCCCAGACTAATTTTGTGATACGATGTTCAGATACTGATATTGCAGCGATAATGCTGGGTAATATGCACCATTTGAAAAATGAAGATTCCTACGTTTGGATATTGACCGGCAATGGCAACAAGCAGAGATATGTTGACTTCTTCGAACAATTAGGACCGTCGTTGTGTCGAAGCCTACCAGGGTTTCATGTTATTACTGGATGCGATTATAATCCAGCATTTTTCAGAAAGGGCAAACAAAGGCCGTTTAATATCTTAAAGAAAAATGAAGAGAACCAAAAAGCATTTCACAGTTTTGGCACGTTGAATGTTGTTGTTGATCTAGACGAAGAAAAACGTGTATTCAACAAAATTAAAAAATGTAATCAGTTCCTGGACTAATTGATATAGATGCTGCCAGACTCCAACTGTTCATTAATACATATATGGGATCTGATGTTAATGAAGAAGTCAATCGGAAAAATGTGAAAAACTTCGATGCTACCAATTTAGTGTTAGAAAATGTAATCCATGAATTTATTTCTATTATTCTATTATACTGTTCTATGTTCTTAGGTTCATGTCAATGTATTGTATGTCAGATGTCATATGTCGTAGTACAAGTAGTTAAAATATGTCAATGGTTGAAAAATGTTGTAACAATTTAGTTTTCCAGTTGTAAAGTAAATCTTGGTAAATCACAAATAAAAAGGCTTCAACCAGAACTTGCAAGTTTATTTTCATCATATAAACAATAGGTTATGGGCCCAGAACCCAGGATATAAAATAAACAGTAAAGCAAGGCTAGGTCAAGAATTATTGAAAGCGTGTTTGGATGCACGTGGAAAAAATAAAAATCATTGATTCTGAAGGAGTTAAATTTACCTTTGCGAGGTTAAACAACGTTAACTACCAGAACTGGAAGTTCAGAGTAAGAATGATTTTGATAAAGGAAGATAACTGGTCAGTAATAGAAGATCCAGCCCCTGATCCACTCACGGATGAATGGAAGCGTAAAGACGCAAAAGCACAAGCCACCATCTCATTGGACATTGAAGACAATCAAATAGTTCATATTTGTAAATGTGAATCTGCAGTGGAGATGTAGAATGAACTACAAAAAGTTCATGAAAGAAGCAACTTGAACAATAAATTATACCTGTTGAGGAAGTTATATCAATCAAAGCTTGAGGGAAAGTCCATGTCTGAATATTTAAAGGATGTTTTGGAGTTGGTGGAAAAATTGAGAGGTGTTGGTGAGACCATCAAAGATTTTCATGTTGCCGCACTGTTGCTGGGAGGCTTGCCAGATAGTTATTCGACTCTGGTGACAGCATTGGATGCCCGACCTGACGATGAGCTAACCTTGGAGTATGTCAAAGGAAAATTGTTAGACGAGGCAATAAGAAAAGAGGAAAATGTAAGTGGTGAAGTTGCAATGAATACGAAAGGATCTACATCGAAATGGAATCAAGGATCAAGGTTCAAAAAGGAAACAAGGGAATGTAACTATTGTCACCGTAAAGGGCATTTAAAAAGGGACTGTTATTTCCACAAGAAGGACCTAAAGAACAGGGATCAGGCAAAAACAGCTGTTGAAAAAGGTGAGTCCGATTCTGAATTCTGTTTCAATTTGACTGAAGATCAAGAATCTTCCAAAAATGAATGGTATATTGATTCAGGGGCGACAAGCTGTTTTGTTAATTTTGAAAATGTAAAATCAGACAAAATAACAGTAGCAAATGGACAGCAAATAAAAGGAAAAGGCGACATAACTATAAAGTCTGAAATTGATAGAGGTGTTAGAACCTTAAAATTCAAAGAAGTACTGTATGTTCCTGAGTTGGAGAATAATTTATTATCGGTACCAAAGATAGCACAAGCTGGGTACAAGACAGCCTTTGATGAAAAACAATGTTATATTAAGAACGATAATGTTTTGGCAATGACTGCTAAGTGTGAAGGTGGTTTATACAAAGTTAAAACATTTGTAGAGAAAGTAAACCAAATAAAGAATTCATGTGAAAAAATTGAGAGCTGCATACATATTTGGCATAGAAGGCTAGGTCATAGAAACCCTGAAACGATAATGTACTTGGTCGATAAAAAATTGGCCACTGGAATAAATATTAGAAAATGTGATAATATAAAGCAATGCATTTCTTGCATAGAAGGAAAACTTACGAAAAAAACCTTATCCCCGGTCAGCAAATTCACAAACTAAAGAGGTTCTTGACTTAGTCCATAGTGATGTATGTGGACCTATGAAAACACCTACAGTGGGAGGTAAAAAATATTTTGTTACGTTTACTGACGACTATTCAAGATATACGACAATATATTTAATGCATTCAAAAGATGAGGTCATAGATAAACTGAAATTTTTTTTATCCGAAGTGAAAAATATGTTTAGAAAGAACCCTAAAATGTTGAGATCTGATAATGGCGGAGAATACGTAGGCAACTGTGTAAAAAACTTATTAAGAGACAATGGTATAAAATTTCAATATACAGTACCATATTGCCCGGAACAGAACGGTGTTTCTGAACGAAAAAACCTTACCTTGGTAGAGACAGCTAGGTGTATGCTTTCAGATGCTAAACTGTCATATAAGTATTGGGGAGAAGCAGTGACAACATCAAACTACATTCCAAACAGATTGCCTACTAAACCAAGAGACAAAACCCCTTATGAGCTCTGGACCGGACAAAAACCTGATTTAGCACATTTAATAGCTTTTGGAAGTCAAGCTTTCATGTACATACCAAAAGAAAAAAGGTCAAAATTGGAAGCAAAAGCTAAAGAGGGACTAATGATAGGATATAGTGAAACCAGTAAGGGTTACAGGATTTTAGATCCAAAAACAGATAAAGTAAGTCGTACAGTTAAATTTAATGAATGTGTTAATCAACCATTTCGAGAAATAAATAAATGTCAAACTGAAGCAGAACTTACTGTTACATTAGGATCAGAAACTAGAGAAATAACAGAGTCCTCAGCAGAAACTACACAAAAAACTGATCCTCAACACGAGAAGAGAGAAGAAATAATAGAATAATATTCAGATGAAAATGAACGTGAAGCGGAGATAGTTACAAGATCTGGAAGAATATCAAGAAAGAAAATATTTGAAAACTATGTTACATATACTTAATGTTTTCAGTGAAAATCGAAATCAGAAACTTGAGATTGAAATAGGGGATCCAAAGACTGTAAGTAAGGCTTTAGCAAGAGAAGACGGTAAGCAGTGGATGGAAGCCATGAGGAAAGAATATCAGTCGCTAATGGAAAACAACTCATGGGTCTTAGTTGACCGACAGGCTGAACAGAAGATAGTGCCAAATAAATGGGTGTTTTGTGTAAAAAAGGCCTCTAATAGTGAAGTGAAATACAAAGCTCGTTTAGTTGCAAAGGGTTTCAACCAGCGATATGGTATTGATTATTATGAAACTTTTTCCCCAGTAGTGAGGAACTCCTCAATAAGATTGTTGTTTGCTTTAAGTGTTGAATTGAATTTGTCTGTTGACCACTTAGATATTGAAACAGCATTTCTAAATGGAGAAATTGATCAGGATATTTATATGAGTCAACCAGAGGGTTTTATAATTCAAAATGAAGAAAACAAAGTATGTTTATTAAAAAAGGCAATATATGGCTTAAAACAATCTTCAAGAATTTGGAACAATAAAGTAAAAGATATAATGATGAAAATGAATTTCAAACAGTCTTGCCATGAGCCATGTATTTTCTTTAAAAATCTAAAATGCTCAATAATAATTGTAGCTATTTATGTGGATGATTTTTTGGTTTGTTCAAACTCTGTCTCAATGAAGACAAACGTTAAAGATGAATTGTCAAAACATTTTAAGCTGAAGGATTTGGGTCCTGTAAAATATTTTTTGGGCTTGAATATTGAATATGATGAAGAAAAACACATTTTGAAAATGCATCAGAAAGATTATATGTTAGAACTTTTAGAAAAATTCAGGTTACAAGAGGCAAAAACTGTTTTGACTCCCATCGAACCAGGTTTAAAATTGAAACCAAATAGTGATGAATTACCAAACTTACCATATCAAAATTTGATTGGTTCATTGATGTACGTAGTAGTTCATACAAGGCCAGACATTTCATATTCTGTAAGCAATTTGAGCCAATTTAATACTTGTTTCATCTATGAACATTGGAAACATGTAAAAAGAATTTTGAGATACTTGAAAAGCACTATTGATAAAAAACTGACATTTACTAAATCTGATAAAAGTCTTATCGGTTATGTAGATGCTGATTTTTCAAACGATGTGATATAATGATGAAAATGAATTTCAAACAGTCTTACCATGAGCCATGTATTTTCTTTAAAAATCTAAAATGCTCAATAATAATTGTAGCTATTTATGTGGATGATTTTTTGGTTTGTTCAAACTCTGTCTCAATGAAGACAAACGTTAAAGATGAAAGTCATATTCAGGGTATGTTTTCAAAATGAGTAATGCAGCAATTTCCTGGGAGGCTAAAAAACAGTCTTGTGTAGCATTATCAAGCACAGAGGCTGAGTATATCGCCATCACTGATGCTAGCAAAGAAGCAGTTTTTATTACAGGCCTTCTTATGGAACTTGTTGAATTTAATGAACCATTAATGCTCTTTAACGATAGCCAAAGTGCTCAAAAACTTATAAAAAATCCAGTTTACCATAGTAGAACCAAACACATAGATACTAAGTACCATTACATAAGAGAAATTGTTGATAAAGGTATAATTGTTCTGAATTATGTACCTACTGAACTGATGATAGCTGATATTTTTACAAAAGGACTGCATGGTCCTAAACATAAATTTTGTTTTGAAAATTTAGGAATTATTTAAATTAATGGATTAATGGGTAGTGTTAGAAAATGTAATCCATGAATTTATTTCTATTATACTGTTCTATGTTCTTAGGTTCATGTCAATGTATTGTATGTCAGATGTCATATGTCGTAGTACAAGTAGTTAAAATATGTCAATGGTTGAAAAATGTTGTAACAAGTTAGTTTTCCAGTTGTAAAGTAAATCTTGGTAAATCACAAATAAAAAGGCTTCAACCAGAACTTGCAAGTTTATTTTCATCATATAAACAATATTTAGCACCTTGTAAGAGTGAGCTTTGTCAACAAATCCGACGGGCTAACTATATCGCTAGTCATTGGGACAACGCAAGTACGAAGATGATAAATATGTTCAGTCCCAAAAACAATGGCTGGACATTGGAAGATGGTAAATTTGATTTTCATTCGTTCGTTGGAGATCAATTACCGGATTTTGTCAGTCAGTCAATGGAGGAACAATCAGGTGATTTATTTTAGTTTCTTAAAATTTTCATGTCTCTTTAGTTTTTCAGATCTTAATTGTTTGACTTGTTTATTACAGTGGAAGAACATACACATAATGCTGATGATCAGGACGACGATTTAGATATTCAATATCAAGATTGGCTCGATGGTGAATTGTCTAATTCAAACGACGATGACAATGAAGATTAGAAGCCAAAATACTCAGAAATTATTGAGAAATCCATATTTTTCTTTTTTTATAAGATTGATTCTTAAGAAATAATTAATAGAAAAAATTGCTGTTATTTAATTAATTTGATGATGCTTTGTCGAGCTTTTGACCTTTTATTAATGAAAATTGAAGTTTACTCGAGTTTATTAATACAGCTTGTTTTTTTTTAAGTTGATCTGTAACTATTTTCCTGATTTTTTTTTTAAATTTTCATCTGAGTTTTGTCTTTAACTATTAATAATTAATTGATATGAGTGAACTGTGAGATAAATATACGTCAATATAATACTAATACACGTCTCTCACTCTCATGCGCGTGGATAATGTCCTTGTGCTCTCAAACACAGGGGCATTGAAATTGGGTTTAGGGGATGATTGGCCCCTTAGATCGGTCAGCCTTCTTATAAAACGTTTTAAAATAGTTGTCTGACTAACATATATAAAAATAGATCTTCAGAATTTACGTGAGATTGAATAATTATTTTGAGGGCTTCAAAGCGTCTTCAAAGCAATACCGCCGACGGAAAGTGTCTGGGAGTATTCAAGACTTATTTTTAACGATATGGTCTAACACATACGTGAAAATCAGCCGGGATAATTTAATTGAGGTTAGTAATGTTTTTACGTACCTTGATCACCTGATACCTGGAAAATGGCCGTCTGGCCAAGCTAGCAGGTAGACATGCGATCATAGTACATACTAAGACTACTCAATCGTACACATTTTGTCTATCAGACAATAAGTGACGTCTGGTGTTCCTGGGATCTTGCTCTATAAACACGACAGTGCCATCCCTGCCAAAAATGTCTCATAAAGACTGATAAAAAAATATTCAAGAGAATATATAAGATCCGAGTTGGATAGTGAAACCGCAAATCCGTATAGAGCCATATTCGATATTCATCAGTATTTAAAAGACATTACAGATACATATTCCTTCAATTTCTAATGTGTTCTTATACATAACTGTTATCCGTTTCTATCAGCGATTATTAGGATGGATGCTACATGTTTCTAAGAGGTCCTGCAGTTTGAAAATGAATTAGAACGTATGAGATTTCATCGCAGTAACTTGATTATTTAAAAAAAATCATTGATATTCTGCGAGGTCTGCCAGATTGTTCCTGGCACGTTCCACGAATAAATAATCCAATCCCAATGGATTTAATAATTTAATATGCACTTGTGCACATAAAGAACAAACTATGAAGTCATTTTCAAATCAGAAAAAATATGTAACGTACAAATTAATTTCCAACAGAAACGAAACGGGGTAGTTGCAGCCAGTTTTAACACCATATGTTCTTCGTCTTTATTATCACAATCTTTGGCCAGAAATACTATAAAATGAAGTTTAAAAAAATACTCAGTGGAGTATATCTGGAGGCGAGAGCTCTAATAGGCTCCGCCTACCAGTGTTTTTGCAATACCATTGGCCGACTTAAATGTTCGGCAATGGTATAAATTAAGGCTTATTTGGCTGTTTTAGGCAGTCATCCAGGAGCCGCCCGAGGGCTCGGACAATTCCCAGGAGAGAAACCCTCACTTCTGGATGGCTCAGTAGTGTTAAAGAGTAGTGTAAATAGTATTTCTGGTATCTTCGGGCTGGCACGCGAATTAATGGAACCTCGTTGGTTGGCAACACCAACAAATCCAGAAATAATTCGTATGTCAGACACGTTCCTGCTGGTTATTCCAAATAGATGAAGAGCTCCGGAGTTGCTGAGATTTTGCGACGATGCTGTACTTCGGATAGGTGGTCTGAGCTAGCCGGAGGAAGTGAAACATCCTGTTTCCTACTATCCGAGTGCACGCATTTGTTAACAGTGGTTGGTATTTACTTACTCTGATCCCGCTCTATGAAACGTGGTCTAGGCCGCACCATCTTCCGAGTAGAGGAAGAAGCTCTCCGAGTAGCCGGTTAGAGATTCATTCATTTCATACATTCAGACGTTGTATGAGGATTACCCCTCATACAACGATTCAGACATTCACAGCTCACGACTTGCGAAAGAACCATGCATTTGAAAAGAAACGAAAACTGATTTTCAGCGAATACATTTGACATACGAGGGAAATAATTATTGAATAAATTCATTCCCGATTATCCGATTATGATAAAAAAATTGATCATTTGCAATTGAAGTCATTTCGAAATATATATCATTATTTGTAGGCGTAGATAAAATAACCTAGGGTACATTATGATATGTTTTTGATATGTTTTGAAAATCTGCAGTAATGTGATAATAATAATCTATTCGAATATTTCAGCAATATTCTAGAAAGATTTTCCTGGAATGCTGCATTACGTTGATCTTTCTGAAATATTTTTAAATATTCTGGCATGATATAATAATAATAATCTATTCGAATATTCTTAAGAAAATTTTGTTTAGAATATTCCATTTGGTTTCGTAATGTTCCTACTGTTGGATCTCATAAAATCTCATAGGATTCGCATAAAATTGGATACGGAATTCCAAATACAGACTGGACCATCAAGTCCTGAAAACACTTTTTCATACGATACCGAATGAGATTATAAAATGAGTATTTCCACACATAGGTTCTCAAGAATTTGAATGAGGATAAAACATTATTTTGTTTGAAATTGGAATACCTCATCGAATCGTGTATATAGGTAGTCTCTCTGCATCACTATTGCCTAAAACAAACTCTTATACTCTGTATCCTTGTTTTCTCATCGACACTTGTGAATTCTCAGTGATTTTGAATTGTATGAAAACTTATAGGAATCGCATAAATTTAGATAAGGAATTCCTGATCCAAACCATCACATCGTGATCCCACTTTTTCCACAAGATACCCAATAAAATTGGATACGGAATTTCTGATACAGATCATCGAATCCTGAATCCAATTTCTTCATACTAGCAAATAAGCAAATAAGATTAGTAATTGTGAATTTCCACACATTTCTCATACGTTAACAAGCTTGTGAATGAGCATATAATATCGTTGTGATTGAAAGTGGAATACCTCATTGAATCTCATATCCCCTCAAACAACCAGTGCCTGATACAAACTCGTATGACATGTATGCGGGTATGCTTATAAATTACACCTACTTATAAATCCTCATACTTCCAAAAAGTGTATGTGCCAGGGATTGCGTACGTGTAGGTTACAGACTTACCACGTAGATCCTTATAACTTCTCATAATTCGTCTAAATTTTTTTATGGGATTATATGTGACATTTTTGGCAGGGATATAGGTATTTTTATTCAGATATTGCGATACTTTACCTAACTTATTTTATTGCCGCTATATTCACCTGGCAAATCTTATATAAAAGTTGAACATGATTTTGAACAAATGTGCATATTACCGTCACTATTATTGGTAGCAGGATCACTATATAACCTCTGCCATACAATGAATTATCGAAATATGCACGTATACACCACAGAACTCATACTTATATCTTATGAGATATGGTATACACTTACTGTTTATCCTTTACTCCACTTGTTTGCGGTTGATTCAGGTTTTTTGCACTGTGTTAAAAAGTCAGACACCATAACAACATCTACTGTTGGCAAATTATGGGAATAAGCCTTCTGAAAACCCTCTTCCATTATGCAGTGTCCAGTAGAACAATTAACACAGGAAACACAAGGTTAGGGCTTTACTTCGACAGAAATGCCAGCGTTCAATGTGAAGCGAATGCACCTGTTTTCGTCTTCGCGCGAGACTCGACCGATTCGCTGACGTCAGGCCAATCGGAGAGCGTTTCGTGCATTCAAACGAATGCGGCCATTTCAAATAAAGATTTTGGGCTAACGCCTTTCTGGAATTTCATTAAACTTCACAGATCTAATTATTAGGTCATAATGGATGGTTTTATTGCATTTATGCGCAATTTTATATTTTTGTGAACATCCCTAATGAAGACTTTCACGGCCGGAAGTATAATCAAGAATTATGGTTTCCGGGCTTTGGAGCCTTGGTCGGTTCACTTCCGTGGAGGCGGTTCCTTTGGACGTTTCGCTTACAACTGCTGTGAGCATCTTCAGCTTGGATGATGTCTTCCGAAGAGCGACGTGAAACTGATACTGCAGTTGAAAGGTTTTCGCAATTAATAGTCACAGCTTGACTGGGTGGGATGTTGCCATTGTCTACTTGTCTAATTAATGAGTCCTGAATGCCCCGTCCTACCTGCTCGATTGTGTTACCGTATACCGTGCTCATGTGGGAACCACCTTCCGCAGCGATAAAACCAGGCTCTCTGAACATCACAGACAATGTAGGCTAGCTAGAATACTGAAGTCACTACCATACCCTCCTCAATAGAGAAGCCATATATAGAAATACACAAACATAAAAATAATTTCAATAGAAAAGAGGAGTCCCTAAAGCTTAACAAAACCTGGTACCCAGCCCTGAAAAACACGAAAATAATGCCACCAAACAACACAATCGACCAGGTAGGGGCGGAGGTGAACTTCTCACCAACCGCTCGGGTCAGATAATCCTATAGGTATTCTCCTCACCAAAACTAAGGGTCGTCGTTAATCCCGTAGGTATTCTCCTCCCCAATTTATATGTTGACTTGTAGATATTTGAATGCGTGGAAATTGAATATGCACATTTTGTGAGGAGAATTATTTAGTATAATCGAAACAGAACGAACTAACTTACGTAGATATTGAATACACACATTTTGTGAGAAGACATTATTCAGTATAATCGAACCAGAAAAATTATTGAATTAGCACTAGCAAAACTGGGCAGTAACTTCGAAGTAAAATTGCCCAGACAGAGGAAACCTCGTATCGCCATTCTAGGAATTCAAAGAAATTTCTCCAATAATGAAGAATTGATGTCAGAATTGAGAGATTTGAATCAATGCGTTGATGAAGATGATAAGATTGATATAAAATTTTCAATACAATCGAAATATTCGACGAAATGGATTCTATATGGAGAAACAAGTGGGAATACTTTCAAGAAATTGGTAAATAGAAAAATCAATATTGGTTGGGGACAATGTAAAATTGTAGAGGACTTCAATGTTCTCAAATGTTACTGTTGTTGTTCCTTCGGACACAAACAAAACTTCCTCTTGCCGAAATCCCAAAGAAATTTGTAGTTTCTGTGCAGTGAATCACAATTTCAGCAAATGTATGAAAAATAGTTCTCCCAAATGCATCAATTGTTTCTTTTCAAATGAAAAATATGGTAATCAAAAAAACATAAATCATGCTAGTGATGATCTTTCATGCCCCATCTATTCCAAAAGAATTGAAATTGCGAGAGAGAATACTGACTATTCTATATAATGGATTCTAGTACCAATCAATATTTTCATAGTCAAAATTCTCAACACTTTGACGAACTTACTGGGTTGAACGTTTCACAAATGAATATTCACAGTATCAGTAAACAATTTGATCAGTTTTTGGTGTTTTTGAAATCACAACAAATGAACAATTTCAATTACGATATAATCGTTCTATCCGAAACTTGGAAAATTCACGATATCAACTACTAAACTTAACATACAAAATTATACAAATTTTCATAATTCCTCAAATCTTTGTCAAAATGATGGTTGTATCATATACGTTAAAAATGATTTTTTTTATAAGAGCTATTGGTAGTATGGGAAATGTAAATTTTGGAATAACATCAATTTATAGACCCCCTTCAACTGATTTAAATACATTTTTGAATAGTTTAGAATATATAATAAGTTTGAACAGAAAAAATCGAAATTTTCGCTGGCGATATCAATATAAATATCTTAAATGATGATGATTTCTACTCAAATGGATATCTCAATATACTAAATTCTTACTCTTTCAATTACCATTTGAATGAACCCACTGGGATATTTAACAATTCTAAAAGCTGCCTGGATAATTTTTTTGTTAAAAGTTGTCTTTCAGATACAGAGATAAATTTTTCTGTCTTCGAAACCTTCATCACTGACCACTTTCCTACTTCCTGTCGCATACAAATTGAAAAATCAAAACCCTCTGAAAAAATTGGAAATTTCAGAAACGTTGATTTCAAAATATTGATAAATTGTTAAACGAATGAAAATTGGTCTAAAGTATATGAAAAAATAGAGAGAGAAAATGCTTTCAATATAATTGCTAAAAAACTTTTGAATTATATAAATGTGTCACACATTCAAAAAATGTACAAAAAAATTTGTTAAAATAAAACCGTGGATTACAAATGGGTTAATAACATCAATTAGGAAAAGAGATAAACTGAGTAAACTTGTGGCAAAAAATAATAATTATATTTATTTATTGGATATGTACAAAAAATATAGAAATTTTCTCAATAAACACATAAAAACTGCAAAAGAAAATTATTATAAAAACAAACTGAATGAAACAGACGGTGATATAAAAAAATTTGGAAAGTAGTTAATGAAGCGACTGGGCATAAAACAAAGAATACTGTTGCGTTCCAATTAATAGTGCTGATCCTAAGGTGGCGTATGGAGTTAGTAACAAGGCCCACCCATAACACATGGCTAATGACCATAGCAGTCGATGCCAAAACACCAAAGAAAAAAAAGTATAAACGAAATATACGATGAGAATAACCTCATTATAAAAACTGAATAAGAAATTTCAGATATCTTCATTGTTGACTCATCTCCTGGACCAGATCAGATAAATAACAATACTAAAATCTATCATCAATCAAATTTCTCATATTCTACCATTTTTATTCAATTTAAGTATCACAACCGGTTTTTTCCTAAAATTTTGAAAAAATCTGTAATTATTCCAATTTACCAGTGATGTTAAGGGCCCGTTTTTCATGTTCGAGTTAACCTCCAGATAACTAACTAATAGTTTAGAATGTGATGCTGCAAACGTCATTTAAAGAATGTCGTTCACCATCTAAACTATCAGTTAGTTATCTGGAGGTTAACTCGAACATGAAAAACGGGCCCTAAGAGGAATTGTAATAACTATAGGCCAATATCTTTAATCAATTCAATTGGCAAGTTACTTGAAAAATGCCTCAAAACACGTATTATTAAATTTTTGGAAAGGGACAAAATTCTTATTTCTTCGCAATATGGATTTCGAGAAAGTATGGGTACCGATAATGCCATTTTTCAGGTGACTCATAGTATTAGCAAAAATTTAGATGACAATAAAAATAATATTGGTATACTTTTAGATCTTAAAAAAGTGTTTGACACTGTTTCACATTCCAAACTTTTAGGAAAACTATTCAATTATGGTATCCGAGGAGTGTGCCTTGAACTCTTTAGAAGTTATCTAACTGATAGACAACAAGTTGTTAAAATTGGTAATTCCACTAGTCATAGTCTACAGATGACTTGTGGAATTCCGCAAGGAACAGTATTGGGACCATTACTTTTTCTGGTGATATTATTTCTTATGCCGATGATACTGTCATTATTGTTAGTGGAAACTCATAGGAAGAAGCAGTGTCGAAGGCTGAGACTGATGTTTCTGTTTTGAAAAACAACTTCGATTTTGATCTTTTGACACTAAGTTTGAAGAAATAAAATTTCATTACGTTTTCCTGCAATGAGACCAATCAACCTAAAAGTATTTAAAAAATTATAATTCATAAATCAAAATGTATACTTAATAAAATCAAACATTATGGAAAATTCAATTGTAAATGTGAAGAACGGATAAAAAAAATTGATTCTATAAGATATCTTGGAATATATATATATATATATATATATATATATATATATATATATATATATATATATATATATATATATATATACAGGGTGTTAATTAAGTACGTTGACAAACTTCGGGAGGTGATTCTTTGAAGGTTTTCAGGACGAAAAGTTCATATAAACATATGTCCCAAACGGCTTGGTTTTCGAGATACAGGGCGATAAAAATACATTTTTTTCAAGATTTTTTAGAGTTAACTTCGACATTTTCGACAATAATCAGTTCAAATTAGGCAAGTACAATCCATTCAATAGGGCGCACGATACAAAATAATGCATTTCTTAAATAATTCACAGGGTCCTCCTTTTTTCAGAGTCAAGCTTTGTTCAACCCTTCAGAATTTTTTTTTCCGCCGCCACTGACATATTATGAGAAAGGAATAATCAATGTTGTTTCATTTAACATCTTTTTGATATCTTGCATTTTTTCATTTACTTGTACGGTTCAGGGGCTATAATGAAAATATTAATTTAAACATTTTCCAGTGTGGCATAACGTTAGAAAATTTGAAAATTAAACATTTTCAATTATTGTAAATTGATGGAAATATTTTTTCAGAATTATAAAAATCTACGATGAATAAAAATTATACAATAAAAAATATAAAGACAAGCTTTTATACAAATGCACTGAAAATGAAAAAATAATTTGTTTCATTTTTTGTAGGTTATTCTGTGAGTATCAAAATCTTTCTGTACAAGATTACCTAGATCAAACAATGAAATGAATTATTTTTTCCTTTTCAGTGTATTGTATAAAAACTTTAAAATGTTTTCTTTTTATAATTTTAATTTTTAACATTTTAGTTTATTTTTTATGTGAAACTGAAAATCTCCAACCCAAAAATCATCACATACCAATTTTGAACAGAATCGGATCATAATCACAAAACTCGTCCGCCATATTGGAGCCGCCATTTTGTTTCTTAACAAACATTTTTTTAATGCATTGTCACCGGAATTACGGAAACCTGCCAAATTTCAAATTAATCGGAGTATTAGAAGTGGGTCAAATTCAACATTTATTAAATTGTTTGTTAGTTACAAGTGAAGCTAAATAAAAGCATGTTATTGTAAAGATGTGATTTCTTTTTGTGATATCTAACAGAAAACTACTATCTCCCCGTCACTGCGGTACGCTGGATATTAAACTAGATCTGACAGATATTGGGAAAACCTTAACTTTCAACCTGAAGATTCTGATGGTAAAAATGTGCATTTTCATTGAGATTTTTGATTAAAAATGTTTTTACCCATCAGTCTTGATAGAGAACTCATACAAATTTTTTGTTATTTTAAAAAAAGATATTTTTTAGTTTTCATTTGAACGTTTCCTTTTCAACATAAAAAACTTCCGAAAGGTGATCCTGTAATGAAAGATAGTTAATAGGGTTTATCTAATAGTCGCAGATCATTACACATTTGATTTTCATTTATGAATCTCTGGTCATAACTCCGAAAAACTAAATCAAACAAATTTTTGTTTCCGTACGGAGTACATTATTTTATCAGAAATTTCGGTTTGTTTTTTCTTCTGCAGTAACGCAGAAATTTTGTAATCAATTTGAATTCATAAAAATAGCAAAGTGGGCTTTAATATTAATTCATTTATTTAAATATCAACAACTTGACAATTATCGAAAGTTGAGAAACTGTCTCATTGTTAATTCTTCATTAGTGCAAGCTATAAAGCAGATTAATTCAATATTCCTTTGGATAAAATGGTTGAATATACAAATTCAGAAATGGCAGACATGCACTTAATGTATGGAATGGCTGATGGTAACGCTCGTGCCGCCAGACGAATGTATCTAGAAAGATTTCCACAACGTCATATTCCCAGCACACAAATGTTCATCAATATTCACTCCCGTCTTCGTGAAACGGGTACTTTCAAGAGGTCTGCTGTTCTCATAGGAAGACCCAGGAGAGTTAGAACAGTTCAGATAGAAGAAGCTGTACTTAACGAAATTGAGCAGCATCCAGACACCAGTACAAGACAAATTGCGGCACAGTTTAACGTAACCCATGTATTGGTATGGCAAATTTTAAAAGAGCAACAACTTTATCCCTATCACATACAGCGTGTTCAAGCTCTTCTGCCAAGGGATTTTCCAAAGAGATTAACTTTTTGCACTTGGATTCGAAATAAATTGTTGGAAAATCCATGGTTTTTATCTCAAGTGTTATTCACCGATGAGGCATGCTTTTCCCGTAAAGCTATTATTAATTTTCACAACAATCATATGTGGGCTGATGAAAACCCACACGCCGTGATTGAAAACCATTTTCAAGAGACGTTTTCTGTGAATGTTTGGGTTGGAATTGTAGGGAATTTCCTTATCGGGCCACATTTTCTGCCTCATAGACTCAATGGTGACCATTATCGACATTTTCTTGAATTTATCTTACCTGGACTCCTAGAAGAGATCCCACTGAGGGAAAGAATTGGAATTTGGTTCATGCATGATGGTGCTCCAGATTGGTTGCACGCCAATATTTAGAAGAGAATTATTCTGATCGCTGGATTGGGCGTGGTGGGCCACAACTTTGGCCACCAAGGTCACCCGATATGAATCCACTTGATTTTTTCCTCTGGGGCACCTTAAATCATTAGTGTACCGAACTCCAGTTCAAAGTGAAGAAGACCTGAGGAATCGCATACAGGAGTCATGCGGAATTATAAGAAACACTCCTGGTATTTTTGAGCGTGTCCGCCAGTCTATGGTTAGGGGCATAAACGCATGCATTGAAGTTGGCGGTGGCCATTTCCAGCAGCTGCTCTGACATATCAATTTCAATAATGGTCCTTTTCTGAACTTAATTTTATTCCTAGGGAATTTATGTTACTTTGCTCTAGTATTTGATAATAAAGTTATTCACTATTGAAAATGTCCAAAATTATTTTGCCATAATTAACTTTGTGCAATACATATTCAACCTGAGTTATGGTAAAAAATGTATGGGAGCTCCATAACATTACATATTCTCTACACGAGCAGAAAATAGCTATTTGTGTAATGAGAACAAAATGACGTATTGCGTCACGCGCTAATCTTTGGAGAGTGGCAATGACACTTCGAGAAATGAATTATTTTATATCATGCGCACTATTGAATGGATTGTACTTGTCCAATTTGAACTAATTTGGATCGATTATTGTCGAAAATTTCGAAGTAAACTCCAAAAACTCCTAAAAAATGTATTTTGATCACCCTGTACTTCGAAAACCAAGCCGCTTGGGACATGTTTATATGAACTTTTCATCTTGAAACCTTTCAAAGAATCACCCTTCAAGTTTGTTAGACTATTTGCTTCTCAAACTTCTTTATGTTATGCGTTACTGGAAAATGTTTGCGTTAATATTTTCATTGTAACTCCTGAACCGTACAAGTAAATGAAAAACATCAAGAGAGCAAAAAGATGTATATACAGGGTGTTAATTAAGTACGTTGACAAACTTCGGGAGGTGATTCTTTGAAGGTTTTTAGGACGAAATGTTCATATAAACATATGTCCCAAACGGCTTGGTTTTCGAGATACAGGGTGATAAAAATACATTTTTTTCAAGATTTTTTAGAGTTAACTTCGACATTTTCTACAATAATCAGTTCAAATTAGGCAAGTACAATCCATTCAATAGTACGCACGATACAAAATAATGCATTTCTCAAATAATTCACAGGGTCCTCCTTTTTTCAGAGTCAAGCTTTGTTCAACCCTTCAGAATTTTTTTTTCCGCCGCCACTGACATATTATGAGAAAGAAATAATGAATGTTGTTTCATTTAACATCTTTTTGATCTCTTGATGTTTTTCATTTACTTGTACGGTTCAGGAGTTACAATGAAAATATTAACGCAAACATTTTCCAGTAACGCATAACATAAAGAAATTTGAGAAGCAAATAGTCTAACAAACTTGAAGGGTGATTCTTTGAAAGGTTTCAAGATGAAAAGTTCATATAAACATGTCCCAAGCGGCTTGGTTTTCGAAGTACAGGGTGATCAAAATACATTTTTTAGGAGTTTTTGGAGTTTACTTCGAAATTTTCGACAATAATCGATCCAAATTAGTTCAAATTGGACAAGTACAATCCATTCAATAGTGCGCATGATATAAAATAATTCATTTCTCGAAGTGTCGCCACTCTCCAAAGATTAGCGCGTGACGCTATACGTCATTTTGTTCTCATTACACAAATAGCTATTTTCTGCTCGTGTAGAGAAAATGTAATGTTATGGAGCTCCCATACACTTTTTACCATAACTCAGGTTGAATATGTATTGAACAAAGTTAATTATGGCAAAATAATTTTGGACATTTTCAATAGTGAATAACTTTATTATCAAATACTAGAGCAAAGTAACATAAATTCCCTAGGAATAAAATTAAGTTCAGAAAAGGACCATTATTGAAATTGATATGTCAGAGCAGCTGCTGAAAATGGCCACCGCCAACTTCAATGCATGCGTTTATGCGCCTAACCATAGACAGGCGGACACGCTCAAAAATACCAGGAGTGTTTCTTATAATTCCGCATGACTCCTGTATGCGATTCCTCAGGTCTTCTTCACTTTGAACTGGAGTTCACTACACTAATGATTTAAGGTGCCCCCAGAGGAAAAAATCAAGTGGATTCATATCGGGTGACCTTGGTGGCCAAAGTTGTGGCCCACCACGCCCAATCTAGCGATCAGAATAATTCTCTTCTAAATATTGGCGTGCAACCAATCTGAAGTGTACTGGAGCACCATCATGCGTAAACCAAATTCCAATTCTTTCCCTCATTGGGATCTCTTCTAGGAGTCCAGGTAAGATGAATTCAAGAAAATGTCGATAATGGTCACCATTGAGTCTATGAGGCAGAAAATGTGGCCCGATAAGGAAATTCCCTACTATTCCAACCCAAACATTCACAGAAAACGTCTCTTGAAAATGGTTTTCAATCACGGCGTGTGGGTTTTCATCAGCCCACATATGATTGTTGTGAAAATTAATAATGGCTTTACGGGAAAAGCATGCCTCATCGGTGAATAACACTTGAGATGAAAACCATGGATTTTCCAACAATTTATTTCGAATCCAAGTGCAAAAAGTTAATCTCTTTGGAAAATCCCTTGGCAGAAGAGCTTGAACACGCTGTATGTGATAGGGATAAAGTTGTTGCTCTTTTAAAATTTGCCATACCAATACATGGGTTACGTTAAACTGTGCCGCAATTTGTCTTGTACTGGTGTCTGGATGCTGCTCAATTTCGTTAAGTACAGCTTCTTCTATCTGAACTGTTCTAACTCTCCTGGGTCTTCCTATGAGAACAGCAGACCTCTTGAAAGTACCCGTTTCACGAAGACGGGAGTGAATATTGATGAACATTTGTGTGCTGGGAATATGACGTTGTGGAAATCTTTCTAGATACATTCGTCTGGCGGCACGAGCGTTACCATCAGCCATTCCATACATTAAGTGCATGTCTGCCATTTCTGAATTTGTATATTCAACCATTTTATCCAAAGGAATATTGAATGAATCTGCTTTATAGCTTGCACTAATGAAGAATTAACAATGAGACAGTTTCTCAACTTTCGATAACTGTCAAGTTGTTGATATTTAAATAAATGAATTAATATCAAAGCCTACTTTGCTATTTTTATGAATTCAAATTGATTACAAAATTTCTGCGTTACTGCAGAAGAAAAAACAAACCGAAATTTCTGATAAAATAATGTACTCCGTACGGAAACAAAAATTTGTTTGATTTAGTTTTTCGGAGTTATGACCAGAGATTCATAAATGAAAATCAAATGTGTAATGATCTGCGACTATTAGATAAACCCTATTAACTATCATCCATTACAGGATTACCTTTCGGAAGTTTTTTATGTTGAAAAGGAAACGTTCAATTGAAAACTAAAAAATATCTTTTTTTAAAATAACAAAAAATTTGTATGAGTTCTCTATCAAGACTGATGGGTAAAAACATTTTTAATCAAATATCTCATTGAAAATGCACATTTTTACCATCAGAATCTTCAGGTTGAAAGTTAAGGTTTTCCCAATATCTGTCAGATCTAGTTTAATATCCAGCGTACCGCAGTGACGGGGAGATAGTAGTTTTCTGTTAGATATCACAAAAAGAAATCACATCTTTACAATAACAAGCTTTTATTTAGCTTCACTTGTTACTAACTAACAAACAATTTAATAAAAGTTGAATTTGACCCACTTCTAATACTCCGATAAAATTTGAAATTTGACAGGTTTCCGTAATTCCGGTGAAAATGCATTAAAAAAAAAAAGTTTGTTAAAAAACAAAATGGCGGCTCCAATATGGCGGACGAGTTTTGTGATTATGATCCAATTCTGTTCAAAATTGGTATGTGATGGTTTTTGGGTTGGAGATTTTCAGTTTCACATAAAAAATAAACTAAAATGTTAAAAATGAAAATTATAAAAAGAAAACATTTTAAAGTTTCTATACAATACACTGAAAAGGAAAAATTAATTCATTTCATTGTTTGATCTAGGTAATCTTGTACAGAAAGATTTTGATACTCACAGAATAACCTACAAAAAATGAAACAAATTATTTTTTCATTTTCAGTGCATTTGTATAAAAGCTTGTCTTTATATTTTTTATTGTATAATTTTTATTCATCGTAGATTTTTCTAATTCTGAAAAAATATTTCCATCAATTTACAATAATTGAAAATGTTTAATTTTCAAATTTTCTAATGTTATGCCACACTGGAAAATATTTAAATTAATATTTTCATTATAGCCCCTGAACCGTACAAGTAAATGAAAAAATGCAAGATATCAAAAAGATGTTAAATGAAACAACATTGATTATTCCTTTCTCATAATATGTCAGTGGCGGCGGAAAAAAAAATTCTGAAGGGTTGAACAAAGCTTGACTCTGAAAAAAGGAGGACCCTGTGAATTATTTAAGAAATGCATTATTTTGTATCGTGCGCCCTATTGAATGGATTGTACTTGCCTAATTTGAACTGATTATTGTCGAAAATGTCGAAGTTAACTCTAAAAAATCTTGAAAAAAATGTATTTTCATCGCCCTGTATCTCGAAAACCAAGCCGTTTGGGGCATATGTTTATATGAACTTTTCGTCCTGAAAACCTTCAAAGAATCACCTCCCGAAGTTTGTCAACGTACTTAATTAACACCCTGTATATATAGACAAAAATTTGAAATGGAACACTCACATATTTCAAAACTTGCAAAAAAATTGAGAATGACGCTTTGCAAATTTCCATTACCTAGGAACATAATTGGTCGAAAACTTTTACTTATGTTTTATTATTCTTTATTTGAATCTATTATGTCTTATGGAATAATTGCTAAGGGTGGAAAATTGTTATTTCACAAATACAAAATATTGACAGTTAGAGCCTTGTTTTATAAAAAATCTTGTACTTATCTCAAAAATTATAATTCGTCTTTACAACCATCACCATAATACAAGATCAAAATCTAACAAAAATCTAAAGTCACAAAAATTTTCTCACACTTTATTGCATCATGAAATTGAAAAAATTAATGTAAAAAATCCTTTGCAAAATTTATAAAAATATGGACAATTGAGAACATTGAAAATATTGAAAAGTCATTCAGCATTTGAGATTTGAGTGAAATATAAGACTGGTGATTCGGTTATATGTTTATATAATTACCTACCTATATGTATTTTTGTATGTAAATTTTTAAATCATATTCTGTTAGTATTTAGATTATATGTATGTGTAATGAAAAAACATATGATTAATCACAGGTCTAATAACCTATGTAATCATATATCACCTTATGAATTCAATATTAACTTTTTATTATTTATTATACAATGTATTACAAATTCAATAAATAAAATAAAATAATAAAAAATAATAATAATTTAATATAATACCGGTCCCTTCAATTTCAGTTTGGTGAGGAGATTACCTATATGATTACCCTTGCTTTTGCAAGTAGGAATGGGTTTTTGGTGAGGAGAATAGACCCGCCCGCAGGTGGGACAGGGCAATCACGACTCATTAATTAAACTGGTAGACAATGGCAACATCCCAACCGGTCAGGCGGTGACAATTAATTGCGAAGACCTCTCAGTTTTACGTCGCTCTTCGAGAAGACATATCATCCAAGCTGAAGATGTTCACCGCAGTTGTGAGTGAAACGTCCAAAGGAACCGCCTCCACGGAGGTGAACCGACCACGGCCCCAAAGCCCGGAAACCATAATTCTTGAATTAACATAATGTATTGCTTTGAACGTAACTCATAATTCTACATTCATAATGTTCAAAGTAATTAGTCTCCTACTTCTTCTGAATAATTCAATGATTTTCAATAACAGCCACGAAATGCTTTAAAAACAACAGTTTATTCATTCATCAATACAATCAAACAAAATCGTATCTAACTGATTGAAGTGTCGGTTTGAAACAAATATAAATATGCATATGTTAAAAACATAAATCAAAGCAGAAACGCTTATTCTTTAGGTATATGACTTTCATGGTAATAATATATATTTATCAGGAGCTACTAACGGAATATTCGCCAAGGGAAATCATCAATGAAACATCATATAAAATAAACTGAGAATAATTGATGAATTACATTTGTCAGCTTTTTCAAATTTGAATTTGAAATTGCTATGAATCGTGTATTTCAGCGACTATTTCACTCATCTTGGATATAACACTCCTGTCCAATCACAAAGCGGAGAAAACTACTTGTCAGCCTCAGTGTTGTATGGCAAAGCTAAATTTTACCACTTTATCGCTTCGGATATAATAAATTGTTCATTCTTATTACAAATAAAATAGTCGTAAAAAATGGCTTTCAATTAAAATACCACACAGTTCTGAATATTTTCTAAAACTTCTGTCTCTTATTGCTATGTCAATTTTGTTAAAAAACAAATACACAGAACAATTTTGAATGTTCAGAACCTTGTGGTATTACTTATGAATAGAATGGTCACCCTTCTTCATGTGGTTGATTTTCCTTGGCAGTGATAAGAATTATGTTGACAGAAATAAAATAAAAATAGTAACAAAGGTTAATATAATTAAACGAGAACAAAAAATTCATCACGTACATTCATTCTTCAAACTTCAATCTAGAAGGTAAAAAGATAGTCATTTATCTCCTGATTAAAACATTAATCATGGATACAAACTAAAAAACTACAGAAAGTAGAAAACTTGGTTTTATCTTTGGTCACAACAAGCCTACATGGTGCTTAAAGTTCATTGTGTATGTTACAGTACCGCATGAGCTCCTCAAACCAGAATTTGGAAAAAAATCGAGTACATCGAAATTATTACTATTAACTTCAATATTTACTTGAATAATAGTTATCTGACTTAGGGCCCGTTTTTCATGTTCGAATTAACCTCCAGATAACTAACTAATAGTTTAGATGGTGAACGACATTCTTTAAATGACGTTATAAGGATCACATTCTAAACTATTAGTTAGTTATCTGGAGTTTAACTGGAACATGAAAAACTGGCCCTTACTGGCTCGACTTTTCTTAGAGACATAATTATTAATTGAAAAAATAGTTAGTTTATTGATTACACATAGAAAAATATCTGTGATAATCAATAGAGGGAGATCACAAAAATCTTTGATAATTTTTATCAGTGTTATCTTGAAATCACTGACAGGTCGTTAAAAACACATCATTAACAAAATGGACAAACAGAAAAATATCCCTACCATCCCATAAGGCAGTTGGAATTGCAAGAATATTTGAAGAAAAAAAAATTATTACCCCGATTATGAGGGCGCGTGTCGAATCATTGCCAACAAGTAGAGAAGGAAATCGCAAAAATCTTTGAATAAAATAATTTTCCCGATTATTACGAAGAAGATTATTACGATCTTCTTGAAATATTTGACAGGCAATTAGACACATTATTACCAACAAATGCAAACGGAAAAATATCCGTGCCAACCAGTCGGGGAGATTATTATACCTGCATCATGACATTGAAAACAATGCTGTAAAAGCTATTTATGATACAAGTTCGTGAAACTTTTTTGTATGAGAGTGAAGTTTGTTGAATGAGGCGAAGCCGAGTTCAACAAAACACGCGAGTTACGAAACTGTCTCATACAAAGTTTTTTCTATGACAGTTATTATAATGAAAAATTTTAATCGTTGAATGTTTTATCCTATGAAATTTTCAATTTTCTTCGTATTATCATATGATGACTTCTGAGTAAATTCTGACGCAAAAACTGTCTTTTTAAAAAATGTATGAACAGTGCGTAAAATATTACTTTACGCACAGTTGAGGATTTTACGCACAGTTGATTTTTTACGCACTTGTGCTAACTTTTTAGTGATACTTTTATCACTTTACGCACTGTGAAAAGTGCGTAAAACCTTAGTTTACGCACTGTCGTAGACAAATAAACTTTTCTCGCTGCCGACACTGTAAATAGTCCATACAAAACAGGTAAATGGCCTATATCATTCGTTTACTAATTCATTTTGACAGCGGAATATAAATAGTGTCTGTTATTTACATGCGTAGAGTAATAATGACTTTCACAAGTAATACCTTCAGCATCATTTATATAAATTTTTAGGTTATGAGACTTTTTGAATATTATTTTATTGTTGTCTATTTATTCGGTAACTTAGTTACACGCACAAGCAACTTAGAATGAAATAGCGGCTCGTACTCGGTCACCTCGAATGTGAATACGTCTTTGCCTTCCTTGTTACTTAAATAGCTATTATATCAGGATAACGTTACTTAGGTAGATAATGAACATCTGATGTCACATATTGTTTAGTTTAGTTTATAAGCTTAACAGAGAATTTGGCGTTGTTACCTAGCAACAATCGTTTATCCTGTTTCGCACGCTTTTTACTTCATCTGGCAAGTATTATGATACAGGTATAATACAAAATATGCGTATCTGCTCCTACTACGGTATGTACCCTATCATCACATTGTGCGTGGGAAAAAATTGTTCAAAACCAGTGAATCATCAACATGCATGTTCCCATAACTTATAAACAATGCACAAATAGGCTGTCAGCTAGCTGCCAAAATGTGTAACAATTTTGTAACGTATGCCCTTCAGGGTTTTGGTAGTTATAAAAAATATAATGATCAACGAACAAGTAAAAATTAGCGCTATCCAGTGGAATAATACTTTTTTTCTTAAATACATGCTAGAAAACGTATAGAATTTGTCAGAAACTAGTTGATTATTGTTGATTGCATACAGAAATCACGTATTTTAATGATAGTTTAGCGTATACCAAGCATACCAACGATATTTCATCAAATAAAATTCAAATGGAAACCGATCGGCATACGTGTCGCGGGGGTTCGAAGAGTCACCATATGCCCTTAAATGTGTTGAGAAATAGGGCATTGTTGAATCTATACGTGTTTATGCATGTCTTTAAAAAAATAAACTATTATTATTCAGTTCCTTGGGATATCGCTAATTTTAATAATTGATCATTATATTTAAAACTACCAAAACCCTAAAGGGCATACGTCATAATAGTTATTAACGTTACAAGGCCGATATGTAGCAAATAACGGATGAGGTTGAATATTGTAATCCGAGGCGCAGCCTTTGTATTTGCGAGTTCGCTTTGACAACGACCATGGATGAAATTGAAGAAATTGAGGAAAAAAATCAAATTTCTTTAGAAATATTGGGGGAATCGTGTGCAGCAAGTGTAAAAAAGAATATGAAAATTTTGAAAAGTGGCGTAAAAGCAAGTATGTAAAGGCGGTTAATGAAGATGTATTATTAGCCTATACGAAAGGAAAATCAGAGGTTCATTCTCCTAACTCACTGTGGACCAAGATTTCAATGTTGAAACTTGCTTTGAAAGTTTATGACAACATTGACATTTGAAGGTTAGTTATTTTAAATCGTACACCATATTAAGGTGCATTTAGTCAACATCGTTTTAAAATTGTGCTTAAATATATGTTAAAAGCGAAAGTTGAATCTGTTATATCAAATGGCACCATTTATACAACAATGTTAAGTTTATGCTAAAAACCTTAGATCCACCCTTTACCTGTATTACCTACACAAATGGTATTTTCATATTTGGAAAATTATTTTTGTTCTTGAGACGAAAGTCTGATGGATACACACCAAAGAAACCAAAAATTTTGTCTGAAGACGAAGTAACTAAGTTTTTATTGGAGGCTTGGAGGCAGATGATCATACATGGTTGCTTGAAAAAGTTGTATTAATGTGTGGTATTTTTGGCGCCTGTAGACGTGACGAACTTCTTGAGTCCACTGTGGATGTTTTGAAAGCACCAGTACCAGAGTTTTGGTTACATTGAGGTATACTAAAAACTAAAAGAACAGGGTATTTGTCATTCCCAAAGAAGGACTTCCTATTGATGCCTATGGTTTATACCAAAAATACGTAGATTTGTGGCCTTCAAATTTAGAAAATCAGCGATTCTTCATTGGTTATAGGAATGGTAAATGTGTAAAACAAGTTGTGGGCATTCATACTATTGGAGCTGCTCCAAAAAAAATTGCAAAACACTCTTGAAATTGGAAAATCCTCAGCTCTACACAGGGCACTCGTTTCGCAGATCCTCGGCTATTATGCTTGTAGAAAATGGTAGCGATCTATTATCGGTAAAAGAACTTCGAGGTTCGAACTCCTCTGCGGTGGCGGAGTCGTATATTGATAATTTATTTTCAAAGAGAATGAAGATAACGAGACAACTATTTCATAGTAATGAGGCCACACCGACAACAAGTTCAAGTACTGGTGCTATAGATGGTAAATCTCTCATCGATGGAATAGAAATTTCAGATAATAGCAATTGTCAAATTACTTTTTAAATTCATAAATAGTTAGTATTATTATAATTATTATTATTGTAAGCAGAATAAAGTTTTGAAAAAAAT
The DNA here is from genome assembly GCA_944452925.2 of Chrysolina oricalcia. Taxonomy (NCBI): domain Eukaryota; kingdom Metazoa; phylum Arthropoda; class Insecta; order Coleoptera; family Chrysomelidae; genus Chrysolina; species Chrysolina oricalcia. The sequence goes on from OX101811.2 coordinate 36,213,428, forward strand.
ACTTGAACAAGTGATTTCTTAACGGCCGCCGGCCGTTAAAAAATCTCAACGGGCGGAGGCTGTTAACATTAACTTTTCAATTGTCATCTGAATACCGTTAAGTCAAAATAACAGTATGGCATTACAAAAAAATCATTACACATTTTGCCAGCGGGCTGGCGACCTGAGCAACATCTTTGTAAGGACAAATTCAGAGCAGACATCGTTACATGACATGTACTTATGTCAAAAAATTACTCAACGTCAAAATAAATTGATCAAGAAATGTTGAATATAACTTCTCATGTCACGACCAGAACGTGGGAGCAGATAAAACACACCATGTAGAAGGTAAGTACCTAGTCTCCAACTATTTTGCCAGTCCTTACTACGCTCGCGCACAAAATCGTACTCGGTTTGATAAAAATACTTACCTTCTATATAGTGTAAATAAAGCCTTAGACACAATTGAAGATTTATGTAATAAGTTTCAAGTTTTGCGATTAGGATATCAGTTTTGGAAATAAAACAGGATGCAAAACAGAATTAAAAAATAAAGCTTGAATTTTATCCACAAGATTGCTTGTGGTGTGTGACCAAAATAATAATGGCAATGACCATTTTGTGTTGAAAGAAAATCTAAAATTATAAAACTTATTGCTAAAAACAGAAAACTTCAACTGTGTCTCAGCCTTGATACTGTAATATACTATTAACCAATGACATATTACGGATAGACTTCGTTATTTACATTTCAATCTGCGGTCACATTCTAAGCACAATTTTTATTGAAGCTTGTTTCACGGAAACTAGTTGTCAATCCCAAAAGTCGGCAAAGCTAAGTTTCTGCTGAATTATCAAAGCAGATAACATCTGCGAAATAAGCGACAGTAAAAATTGTGCTTAGAATGTGTTGAAAGTGATTTTGACACACAATGTTGTCAATTTTCAATCCACTCACCTATGAATTAATAACATGATTTTTAGTGATGGTTATACAATAAAATATTTCCTGGCTTATCACATCATCAAGAATAAAAATATAAGTAGAAATGAGTTGAGGTACCGTTTTTTCATTCAAATTAGAAAATCAATCTCTAAAATCAGACTATAAAATCAGTTACTAACTGCAATACCAACATCTGCACATCTAGCATTATACTGTGAAAGTGCAATTTTTATTATAATAATTGTAAACCTTCAACATTGTGGGCATTTTTTGAAAAAATGTCTAGTATGGGTTTCCAGCATCATTGATCAAATCTGCAAGGGGCACCTCCAAAAACATGCACACATTCATTGATAGCTGCAACTTCCTGTTTTTTAATCTTGTTACGATTATTTTCTTGTATTTATAAGGAGGATTTATATACAACCACTTATCTCTAATAAAATTATGATCTGCTGTAGTTAGGTTTTCCTAAATCCCATATATATTCCTAAACAAATGGCAATCAAAAAACAGGCACACACTGCGAATAAAACTACTTTTTGTTGGAGGGACCTCATTATCATTGAGTTCATCAGTCTCCCGGAACGACCCAAGTCTTCATCAGCATCCCGTAACTGAAAAAGATTATGTATAAATAGATCAAACATGAAAACGTAGAATGAAAAAACTCTATTGGTGTGAAGTTACCCACAGATTTTCGTCCACACATGCAGACGTAGAGCAAATCGAACGATTTGTGGTTGAGTAATTCAGTTTTAAGTAACCGGACTAAAATCTGTGGCGGGGTCTACGATCGTATGAAATTTAATGGCTCGGCAAGAAAGTACAGAAAACATTCGACACATACATATCCAATGCAGCATTTCAGAATAAGTGAACAACTTATACGAATTTGAGGTTATCAAAGTATCATTGTCTAGAGAGAGACATTGGTTGATGTAGAACCAAAACTGTTTCTTTGTCACCCATACAGATTTAGAGTAAACGGTTTTCACTTGTTGTAAAATGTCTCCAAGACATCACACAGTATAAGGTTATGACCCGATGATATGTGATCATGAAAATCGCATGAGATGTATGGGATTCCAAGTTAATTCATGTGGTGGAACTTTGCTTTGTCACCTATACAGATTTGCATTGAACGATTTTCTTTCATTGAGAAATATCTTCAAGGCATCACATGGTATGAGATTTGTAACCCGATGGTGTGCGTTCATGAAAATCACACGAGCTATAGAGGATTTCATATAAATTATCTTGGTGAAAACCGTTTCTCTGTCACCCACACAGATTTGGAGTTAATTATTTTCTTTCATTGAAAAATATCGTCAAAGCATCACGTATAAAGGTTGTAACGCGATGACGTCCGTTCATGAAAATCACAAGAGATATGAAGGATTCCATAAATATTACCAAGATGAAACCGTTTCTCTGTCACCCATTCAGATTTGGAGTGAATTATTTTCCTTCATTGAGAAATATCTTCAAGTCATCACACGGTGTAAGAGTTGTAACCCGATGATGTGCGTTCATGAAAATCACATGACATATAGAGAATTTCATGTAGATAAACATGGTAAAAATCAATCCTCTGTCACCCATATGGATTTGTAGAAAACAATTTTTTTCCATTGAGAAATGTCTTCAAGTCATCACGGTATAAGTTGTAACCCGATGATGTGCGTTCATGAAAATCACACGAGATATAGAAGATTTTGAGTAGATTACAATAGTGAAAACCGTTACAGATTTGGAGTAAAGTATTTTCTTTCATTCAGAAAGGTTTACAAGGCATCGCACGGTATAAGAGTTGTAACCCGATGATGTGCGTTTATTAAAATCACATGAAATACAGAGGTTCTCATGTGGATTACCATGGTGGACACCGTTTCTCTGTCACCCATACAGATTTTGAGTAGATGATTTTCTTAGATACAGAAATGTCTTCAAGGCATCACACTGTATAAAAGTTGTAAGCCGATGATGTGCGTTCATGAAAACCACATGAGATATAGATACCTAGATGATTTTAGGTAGAAAACCATGGTAAAATTCGTTCCCCTGTCAACCGTACAGATTTGGAGCAAATGATTGCCGTTCTTTGAGAAATATCTTCATTGCATCACACTGAATAAAAGTTGTAAGCCGATGATGTGCGTTCATGAAAATCACATGTAGGCCAAGCTGAAGATAAAAATAAGAGGCTTTTCTCACACAAAATAAAAGACGCAAACGGCCTATACTACTTTTTATTAGTTCGTAAATGAAAACCCTGGTTTTCGCCCTAGCAAAATCTCTTTGTGGAATTTTTTAAACAATAAATAGTGAAAAAAATCACAACTTTTTTGTTTTTTTTTGGAAATATCTCAAAGATTATGCGAAGAATCGTTTTACAGTCGATGGAACTTTTGTAGAAATTTATAAAACCTACAAAATGGTTTTTTATACGTCCAGATCGGTTGATCTTTCACTGAGAAAATCCAGGAAAACCTCGAAAAAGACAATTATTCAAAAATTCATAATTTTTATAAATCTGAAGGTGGACAAACAATAAGTCGAGGGGGAAGTAACTAGCCATTTTTTGTACACCTAATGAAAATAATGCAGTAATTAACTCTAATGAAAAATAATGATTAATGATGTTATACTATTCATCGGAAAATCACTGATTAAAATCCGCGTCTGCTCAGCGATACCGAGGCGATCACTTACCGATTATCAGACGGCATAAATTTGCCAACTTGGAACCGAAAAAAATCATATCACGGATCTCCAGAAACATAGATTTCGATTTTAAGTTGAATATGAAATGATTAATGAAGTAATGAAAATGTTATGATGTACACCTAATGAAAGAGTTACTTCCCCCTCGCAATAAGTATTGCGGAAACTGATAGGTGATAACGTGTGGTTCAACTGTGCGCAAGATGGTTTCTGGCCGATGTGTAGTTTTTGCACAATCGCGTTATAAACAATTTAAGGGCAAATCTTTCTAAATGTGCCGATTTAAGGGAAATCATCTTATTCAAATTCTGTAAACGGCATATGGAAGTAGAGACCAATATCCATAATTTGTATATTTTGGATTTTCACCTTAAAGGTCGAAAATGAGTTGAAAATGTCACTGGAAGTTACTCTAAGTGCTTCAAAGTGTGCCCGAAGTCGCTCGTATTAGTTCGACTTCGGGTGACTTAGGATGATTTCGGACGCACTTTGAAGCGTTTTATCAACTTCCAGTGACATTTTCAACACATTTCCCACCTCTGAGGTGAAAATCCAAAATATACAAATTGCAAATACTGATCTCTACTTCCACATGCTATTTACAGAAATCGAATAAATATCCATTTTGTAGGTTTTATGAATCTCTAGAAAAGTTTCATCGGCTGTAAAACGATTCCTTGAATAATATTTGAGATATTTATAAAAAACCAAGAAAGTTGTTATTTTTTTCAGAAATTCTTGTTTAAAAAAGTCCACAAAGCGATTTTGCTGCGGCGAAAACTGGGGTTTCATAACTATCTTATAGAAATTATTATAGGCCATTTGCGTCTTTTATTTTGTGGGGGAAAAGACCTCTATGGATTGGTCTAATGAGATAAAGAGGATTTTGGACAGTGTGATGCCTTGAAGACATTTCTCAAAGAAAGAAAATCATTTACTCCAAATTTGTACGGGTGACAGAGGAACGAATTTTATGGTAATCTACCTAAAATCCTCTATATCTCATGTGATTTTCATGAACTCACATCATCGGCTTACAACTTTTATATAGTGTGATGCCTTGAAGACATTTTTGTATCTAAGAAAATCATCTACTCCATATCTGTATAGGTGACAGAGAAACGGTGTCCACTATGGTAATCCACATGAGAACGTCTATATTTCATGTGATTTCCACAAACGCACATCATCGTGATACAATTTTCAAACCCTGTGATGCCTTGAGGATATTTCTCAATGAAAGAAAATAATTTACTCCAAATCCATATGGGTGACAGAGAAACTGTTTTCACACCAGGGTAATCTACATGGAATCGTCTATATCTCATGTGATTTTCATGAATGCACATCATCGGGTTACAACTCTTATACTGTGTGATGCCTTGAAAACCTTTCTGAATGAAAGGAAATAGTTTACTCCAAATCAGTATGGGTGACTAAAAAACGGTTTTCACCATTGTAATCTACTCAAAATTTTCTATATCTCGTGTGATTTTCATGAACACATCATCAGGACAACTCTTATACAGTGTGATTCACTCAAAGAAAGGAAATCATTTACTACAAATTTGTTTGGGAGAGAGGAATGGTTTGCACCATAGTAATCAACATGAGAATCTCGAAATCTTATGTGATTTTCATGAACGCACATCATCAGGTTACTATTTTCATACCCTGTGATGCATGGAAAATATTTCTCAGTGAAAGAAAATAATTTACTTCAAATCCTTATGGGTGACAATCCTTATGGGTGACAGAGAAACACTTTTTACCAAGATAATCTATATGAAATCCTCTATAGCTCATATGATTTTCATGAACGCACATCATCAGGTTACAAATCTCATACCATGTGATACCTTGAAGATATTTCCCAATGAAAGAAAATCATTCAATGCAAATCTGTATGGGTAACAAAACAAAGTTCCACCACATGAATTAACTTGGAATCCCCTACATCTCATGTGATTTTCATGATCACACATCATCTGGTCATAACCTTATACTGTGTGATGTCTTGAAGACATTTCACAATGAGTGAAAACCGTTTACTCTAAATCTGAATGGGTGACAAAGAAACAGTTTAAATTCTACATCAACCAATGTCTCTCTCTAGACAATGATACTTTGATAACCTCAAATTCATATAAGTTGTTCACTTATCCCGAATATGCTGCATTGGATTTGTATGTGTCGAATGTTTTCTATACTTTCTTGCCTAATCATTAAATTATATATGATCATATGAACCCAGCCAAAGATTTTAGTCCGGTTACTTACAACTGTATTATCCAACCACAAATCGTTCAATTTCCTCTACATCAGCATGTGTGGCCGGAGATCTGTGGGTAACTTCACACCAATAAAAACTCTAAGGAAAATCAGTGTGTTGAATTTTTAGTTTAATTTTTATATATTACCCCTGTGCTGTTTGAACAATGTGTTTGTGTGCATAAGAAAATGAAGAAATCAGACTAACCCTGGTTCTTGATCTTTGGATAGTTTCTCTTTGTTCTCCTAAATTTTTGAGTACTTGTGTACCAATCTCCTCCGTTTCAACCATAATCCTATATCCTTCTTCCAACTTTCTTCCTGATCTTTCCATTCTATCGGAGTTATCAAGTAACCTTTGCTTCTGATCAGAAGAGATACGAACATCGTTTAGCTCTTCTGCACTATCATACAATGCACCTTGCTTTACTGATCTGGCTTTGATATAGTCCAAAGTTAAACGTTTCAATTCTGCTCTATAGCAATCCAACTTGGTTCTACATCGTTGTCTCTTTGTTGGTTCAACTTCCCTAGCCTCCAACTCCATTTGCTCCAGCTGTAATTATTCGTTAGTTATTTAAATCACTAGAGGATTATTTAATTATACTTTGCTTACCAACTCTTGTGCTTCTTCAACATGTTTTTCTATGTTTGAAATAAGTTGGCGGCGATCTTCTATGAAAACAATAGACTGTCAATGAAGTAGATATTCAAAAAAAATTCAATATAAGGATAAATTTCTTACTGGTAGCTGAAGCTGTCAGGAGACCTACTTGGGCGGTAATGTCTGCTGTGAGAACAGAATACTGTTGTTCATAGTTTTCGAAAAGTGAAACCATTTTGGTTCCAAATTTATATTTTTATCACATTTTCTTATAAAATATTTGAGATAGCGTTGACTTTTGTTTCTCGAAAAGTTGTCATTGTCACAAACGTCAAACGTCATATTGTTGTCATACTGTCATTTAAGTCAATGGGTGCGTCTAACAGCATGCAGCGGTTGCAGCCGCTTAAAAGCTTCACGTGATAGACAGCTGACAGCTCTTTAAGCCGCTGAATATAAATTCCATTTTCCGCTGGATTTATTTGAAACGGTTTAGCGGTATGTAGTTTGACATAAGCTTTCTTTGCAAGGATGTTTATATTAGTTGATGTTAAGATTGTCAAGTCAAACAAAGAACGAAAATGGAAAATTGGAAAATCGTCAGGGGCGAAAATAATAGTATTTTAGTTAGCGGGCAAAATATAATTAAGTAATGATGGTTGTGAAGACAAATGAATAGATTAGCTTTACCAATGTGTTTTTTTTTAAATTACACCAACTCTACGACTTAATTTACAACAAACACAATACACTAGGCATGAATAAATAATTGCGAAATTCCCAGATGCCAAAATTGACAGTAATTGACAGTAATTGACAAATGACATTTTATGGACCGCCTAATAGACTAGTAAAGCGCTTTTATGCTTTATCCAGCAAAGCGCTTTTATGCTTTATTCAGCTAAGCGCTTTCAGATTTTCTCTGACAGATACAACCAATGTCAATAAGTCATTCCTTGGATCTCGAATATGTCCACAGAACTATATCCACGGGATATAGTTCTGTAAGTATGTCACAACCACCGATCTGTGTTATATTACAGATCGGTGGTCACAACACAACAGAAGGCGAGAAAATACATAGAGATTAAACTAACAGGAGGTTGTAATAAGCTCTAGCCAATCAGAATCTTGTAGCATCAATGCGTCATAGTGACGTACTTGGGCATGAGCACAGAGTCGAATTCGAACCAAGCAACAAAACTGTCAGCAGTAACTCTCATATACCAAGAGCTAGTCCGCCACTGTCTATAGAGAACGGCGGCCATGACATGTCCAACTACGTCACATTTCGTCACAAATATTCTTTCATCTCTTTCTATTAGTGCCCCCATTAGCTGCGTTCCATTTAACGAAAGGAGCTCCTCAGAGCTACTCAGGGCGTATGACCATGCGTTCCATTTAGTGGGGCTTCAAGCACCTATTGACATTCCTCTTGCCCTCGAGCACCACCCGTTTTATTGGTGCATGAAGCACAAAACGCGAATACACAGTTTTTTTGGCGAAAAAGTCAGTGATAAAGTAATTTCCGATCTCAGGGGCTTGAAGCTCTGGGGCTTAACACTCCTAAATGGAAAACGCCTATTGTCTTATGGGGATCAGACTCCCCTAGTCAAATAACGATTAATCTTTTTGGAAAACATACACTTCCGAATTCCTGACAAAATGGCTTCCAGAGGTGCCGCAAAAAAGTTGAAATAGAAAAAGATGAAAGAACATGTGTGACGAAATGTGACGTAGTTGGACATGTTATGGCCGCCGTTCTCTATAAATAGACAGTGACGGACTCTCCGCACTCTTTGTATATGAGAGTTACAGGCATAGAAATATATTTTATATACTTATTCTAGAATGCTAATCTCATATGTCAAAAGTGTTGTAAATAGTTCGGATTCGTCCACAATGCGCATGTGCGTCATTAGTGTTTTAGTAAAATATTATGGTACTGGTGAAGATTAATGGTGGATTTATGCAGCAATCATAAGTCATAAGTCTTTAGTCATAAGGAAGAATATTCGTCAATGATTGGTTGGAATATACGGACCAACCAATCATTGACGAATATTCTTCCTTGTGACTTATGACTTATGATTGCTGCATAAATCCACTATAACAAACGAGGTGCGTTTCAATATTACGTCCGACGTGCGTCCGACGTCTAACTTTTCTTACGAAGCGTTTCGATATTAGAACGTCCTGTCCGAAAACTTCATTCCATCGTTTCAAAATTCTTGAGTGGAACGTCCGACCGTCAACTATTTACACCACGATTTAGGAGAGCGTTTCAAAATTCAATCCGAAAGATATCGCCCTACGAAACAACTATGACGTCATACATCGTCCGTTACCGGACGTCAGACGTTAAATTGAAACGCACCTACGTTGTTAATAGACGAGGAAAGTGATGACGTCACAAATGTCATTCTTGTCAAATACTTATTCCAAACAAACCTCCGTTGAATTTAAATCGCTGGTCCGATAACTTCGATATTGTTTCCGTTGAGGATTTTCAACTTCTTTTGCCTGAGAAAACAAAATCCAAACAGCCAAACACAAACTAATTAGACCGGCCGGTAACGACACATTTCTTGAAACGTTTTTTAACGTTTGCTTTTTAAAATTATGACTATAATAATAAGTTTATGAATGTTTTCACCAAATATCTAAGACTGCTCGCATGCAGCGGCGGCACCAACCAATTTTTAATTTGCAAAAAAAATTGATATCTGAAACCCACGAAAATTAAAAAGCATACTCTTCTCTCGTGTAGAATGCCCCAAAATTATCAACTGAACATGTAAAAAAAAAGGTGGCAACTCAAAACGATTTTTTAACGTATGCTTTTTCACAGGAAGACTTTTGGTGTTATGTGGATCACGAATTTCAAAAACATACAATCGCGGCGTGCACATGCGTTGCAATTGTTTTGTTAATATGCAAATTTTTTGTAATAACTCGAAACAATTATTTAATGTATGCAATTGAACTATGTGAAAGATATTGTGTAAATGGGCCCACAAATCAGAAAGCATACATTGTGGAAGTGTATAACATGGTTGCATACGCTGAGAAAGTTGCAAAATAATTTATGCAATTTGAACAATTATTTAACGTACGCTTTTTGAAATAGTGATTAATGACGTGATAATAATGAAGAATAATCATTTGCATACAATTCTGGTATGTACGTCAATAAAAAGTATAGTAATAATATTGCAAAAAAACTCTAGTAATGTTAAACAATTTTTTAATGTATGCTTTTTCACAGGCTCATTTTTTATGTTATATATTGATCACGAAAATTAAAAAGCATACTCTTCTCTCGTGTAGAAGGCCCCGAAATTATAAACTGAACATGTAAAAAAAAGTAGTATCTCAAAACGATTTTTTAACGTATGCTTTTTCACAGGCTAATTTTTTGTGTTATATGGATCACAAAAATTAAAAAGCATACTCTTCTCTCGTGTAGAAGGCCCCGAAATTAACAACTGAACATGTTAAAACATCTAAGAACGATTATTTAACGTATGCTTTTTCACAGGCTGATTTTTGGTGTTATACGGATCACGGAAATTAAAAAGCATAATCTTCCCTTGTGTAGACAGCCCTGAAGTTATACCGTGTGACACAGATTCATGGTACACCCCCTTTTTCTCCTTTGTTTCTCTGGCTATATTTCTGAACGTCACAACTTCACCAGACGTCACTTTTTGGAATATTTGTAAAACAAATTCAACTTCCGGTTTTTCCGGAAATGACATCAACTTTCAATTTTCGAATGGGATACCCTGTATTTTATTACATGATCGGTTAGGGATGATCATGAGGAATCCACCGATACCAGGTTTAATGTGTCATCTCTAATGACCACGGAGATATCGCCATTTACTTTACCCATGAGCTCAATGAGTGGGAGAGAGAGAGAGTTGGATGGACCCGCCAGAAAAAGTTTATCTCTCCTACTCATTGAGCTTATGGATAAAATAAACACACAAATAGAACAACAAATAAAAAATCCAAGAAATCAGGCCAAAGCCAAGCGTATTTCTCATACTTATTTAGTTTTTTATGCAAAACCAAGCAATTATCGACACATTATTTCCTAGAAATCAATGAATTGAGAAAGTCAAATTGTTTACTGAATTACCAATTGGACCTAAATGGATCCCCTTTGTTAAATTAATCAAGTTAATTAAGTAGTAGCTATTGGTTAGAATTACCTTTACAATGCTTTGTCAATTTTTATAACCCTGTATGAAACACTAATTATTTTAATTGATAAGAACAGTAATCAGTACAATCGCTTGAAAAAGATAATGTGTATCGAAAATTGACAATAAAATTGTGGAAATACAGTCGTGTTTACCTTAGTGTCATACGCTATAGAAAATAGTCAGCTCTCAAATTATATTCAGTTGTTTTCTCGAAAACATCACGATCATTTGATCCAAACTTAATTGTTTCTACGAAATACCCACACCAAAACTATGTCAGTTTTCGCGAAAATATTTTTTGGAACCAAAAGTTCCAAATATTCATTTATTCGATTAATTTCATCTGTTGTATTGACATAGCGACTTAATAACTACATGGAAGTATGCATAGTTCAAGTATTCTCGAAATCGTCGATTTCTCGAAATCGTTCATTAATAGAAAATCATCATTCATTGATAGGTGTCATTAATCAAAGATTTTGATTGCGTTTAAATACATCATAAATGGACGGTCGACGGAAAAGTAATATTTCAAAACCATTTGGTGTTTTTCATGAATGAAGGTGTCTTTCAGAAACTCTGAATTACCGCATCCGTGTCATATCTCACTACTATTATAGTAAGGATTAACACTACAGAACAAACACGTTATTGTATAATGTCTGATGATATCTTTGCTTTTCAGATGTTGATGGTTTCACTTGGGAGTTGGCTCGCGGGAGTCCACTTGATTGAAACTACATCAAATATTGATATAGCCGATAATTGATGAAAATCCATGTTAATATCTATAATAAAACTATAGTTTATTATAGTTATTAAATATGTTTTACTGTGAATGTTGTTATGAATGATAAAATGTATATAGAAGAATATGCAATTATTACCAAAATGAATTAGTTTCGGACACGTTTGTTGAATTCTTTTTTTTATTTGTTCAGTAGATAACTTCGGGGCCTTCTACACGAGAGAAGAGTATGCTTTTTAATTTTCATGATCCATATAACACCGAAAATCAGCCTGTGAAAAAGCATACGTTAAATAATCGTTCTTATATAGATACTACCTTTTTTTACATGTTCAGTTGTTAATTTCTGGGCCTTCTACATGAGAGAAGAGTATGCTTTTCAAAATATGTGATCCATATGACAACAATAATCAGCCTGTGAAAAAGCATACGTTAAAAAGTCATTTTGAGATACTACCTTTTTTACATGTTCAGTAGATAATTTCGGGGCCTTCTACACGAAAGCAGAGTATGCTTTTCAATTTTCGTGATCTATATATAACACCAAAAATGAGCCTGTGAAAAAGCAAACGTTAAATAATTGTTCAAAGATAGCCGAAATTTTTGCAACTTTTGAATTGTCGTTTGAATATAGTTCTACACGCCAGAACAGTATGCAAATGAATATACGTTCAATGGGCCATATGAACTTTATATTCAACCCGGTTTTAAGTATTAAATAATTGTTTCGAGTTATTACAAAAAAATTGCATATTAACAAAACAATTGCAACGCATGTGCACGTCGCGATTGTATGCTTTTTGAAATTCGTGATCCATATAACACCAAAAGACTTCCTGTGAAAAGCAATCGTTTTTCTACATTCATGCAAAAAGCAAAACTTTATTGAACTATATTCAGTGGAAAAAGAAGTTCTTTATTGCACTAGTGCAATAAAGTTTTTATTGCACTCATCTGTCATTCTACTTCAACGTGCTGTCATCATGACAAACATAAACGTTTAAACCTACTACATATTTAGCAGATATTCTGTGAGATTGGCAATAGGTACTTCACTACGAAATATTCATATTGAAAATTGCACCAATTGTTAATTCACTTTCAACATTGAGGGTAAAAATAAAGTTTGAGTTAAATTGTTCGTAACGTATTAGTTCCTGTTTCAATGCAAATCGATATTAATAATAAAGTATTCAAGTTGCGCTTTTCATTTTCCTACACCTAGTGTGCCGCACCTCAATAAATCATTTTTTGCTTTTTGCATGAACGTAGAAAAAATGTTGTATGCAACTCGTGCAAAAATTGTTTATTGCACTCGACGTGTTGTCCAACTCGGCCTAACGGCCTCGTCGGACAATTTCACGTCGAGTGCAATAAACATTCACTTTTTGCACTTGTTGCAAAAATAACTATTTGAGATACCACCTTTCTTTTTACATGTTCAGTTGATAATTTCGGGGTCTTCTACACTAGAGAAGAGTATGCTTTTTAATTTTCGTGGGTTTTTCAGTTCAAACTGTCGGAAAAATCACTTTGCATACATTAAAAAATCGTTCAGAGATATAAATTTTTTTTGAAAATTAAAAATTGGTTGGTGCCGTCGCTGCATGCGAGCAGTCTCAGATATTTGGTGAGAACATTTATAAACCTATAATAATCATAATTTTAAAAATGCATACGTTAAAAATACGTTTCAAGAAATGTGTCGTTACCGGTCGGTCTATAAGCAATGCCTCAAATCATCAACAGAGAATGTCACCTAAAATTCTTTGTTTAGAATCAGGGATCCTTGATAGGGGGGTTATGAAATGTCATCGATTTTGTCCGACATCTTGTTTCGTCATTGGAGGGAATTTAAGTTGGCTATCCTGAAATTGGAGGCGCCAAATTTAAAGTACACTAAAATATCTCATTTTGTTGGATTGAATTCTAAATCAATCGGGAGTAAATTGAAAAACGTGCGAATGATTAATACATATTTTTTATTAATGTATTCCCTAGTTCGCACAAGTATTATCTCGAAGACTTCTGAGAGTTTCAAAGTTGACGAAAATAACAGATTCTTAACATTTTTTATAGGCTCTGAATGTTGGTCGTAGTTGATAATAATTATCAAATTGAATGAATTGATGAGAAAGTAAATTATATACAAAGTAATGAGCCGTTTAAAAAAAAAAGAAAAGGTGGATGAATCACAATCTGAGATTTGAAATATATTTCAAAGATTCAAATACTAATCTCAATATATCTGTTGTAACACTAGTTGAATAAATTGCACCCTTCAAAGAGAAATTCTCTTCAAGTCTGATGAAAGAAATCAAAACAACTCTCTGATGTTGTCATTATACTCATTATTCCATAACCTCAGGTGCAAGAAGAGTGATTTGTAATAATATGCTTGATTTAATTTTAAAATGTGTGAATGTGAAATGGAGTTGAATGATTAAAATGATAGATAGACGAATATTTATTCGTCCTTGAAGTTTACTCAAATACGAGGGCTGACAATAAAGTAAGGTCTCCAACGCTGCAACTTCGCCGGATCACGCGCTAGGCGAAATCTGGCAACACCACCGTGTTCCTTGGTTCCCCCACTACCACTTTGCTGCTGGGTGAGGCTTCCCCGACCGCTCAGTCTTGGCTGAGCAGCCGTCAACGATGGAGGTACCACTCGCGTCAGCGTCCAAGTGCGAATTGCGTTCTGTAATACGTTTTTTGAGTGCGAAAAAGGTGACACCTATTGAAATCCATCGTCAACTAGTTGAAGTTTACGGGGAAAAGTGTATGGACATAAAAAACGTGCGTAAGTGGAGCCGCGAGTTCAATTCCGGGCGCACTAATGTTCACGACGAGGAGAGAAGTGGCCGACCGTCGGTCTCGGATGCGATTGTTCAAGCAGTGGAGGCAGAAATGCTCAAAAACCGCCGTGCGACAATTAGGGACTTGGAAGAGAAGCTTGGAGGAGTGTGTAGCAGCGAAACAATCCGTCATATCCTTGTGAACAAGTTGCAGTACCACAAAGTTTCTGCCCGATGGGTGCCGAAACAGCTGACCGAAGACCACATGAAGCGGCGCGTGGAATGTGCGACCAAAGTTGTGGCCCGTTTTGAAGAGGAAGGCGATGATTTTTTGGAAGGGTTTGTTACGGGGGATGAAACGTGGGCTCATCACTACACACCCGAAACAAAGGAGTCGTCCAAACAATGGCGCCATAGCGATTCTCCGAAACCCAAAAAGTTTAAGGCGACACTGTCAGCCGGCAAGGTGATGGCTACGGTGTTTTGGGATCGCCACGGGGTATTGTTGGTGGATTTCATGCCAAGGGGAACCACTATCAATGCAGCAAGGTACTGTGAGACCCTGGAAAAGCTTCGTCGTGTCATAAAAAACAAACGCCCGGGATTGCTGAGCAAAGGAGTGAGATTTCACCACGACAACGCGCGCCCGCACACAGCCAACGTTACCCTTGACCTGCTCAAGACATTTGGCTGGGAAATCATCGATCACCCTCCCTATAGTCCCGACGTGGCCCCCAGTGACTACCACATGTTCCCCGCCCTGAAAAAACATCTCGGAGGGAAGAAGTTTGATAGTGACGCGGAGGTTCAGAAAGAGGTCAACACCTGGCTGCGCGAGGCGGACGGAGAGTGGTATTCTGCCGGCATAGACAAGTTCATCGTGCGGATGCGCAAGGTGTTGGAAAAAAATGGCGATTATGTAGAAAAGTAGCCAAGACCTTGGCCTTTCCAACGGTGTATCGCTTTTTGTAAATAAATGTCATTTTCTATGAAAAAAAAAATTGGAGACCTTACTTTATTGTCAGCCCTCGTACATATAAAAACTTATCAGACTAGTTACTGTCATTCACTCTGCCTTGTTCACAAAACTAACTCACATTTCATCAAGGGTAATATAACAAGACCTTGATAAAAAATAGTCCACTATTTTTATTGCATCTAAATTTCGACTGTATTTTATAATAATTTAACGAGACATTATTTTGGCATTAATAATCTGATGAGAGCCCGAGAGCGAAGCTCGAGGGCTTTCATCTCTGATTATTAATGCCAAAATAATGACGAGTAAAATTAATAAATACAAGAGAAATTTAGCAGCAATAAAATAGGCGACAATTAATCAAGGTCGTGTTATATTTGTGAAGATTATTTCTTGAATCTACTTCTTTATATCAGTCATATGAATGAATGAAAAATTAAACAATTTGGAATAATTTATTCAAAATATCAAGAACAAAGCACAAAATCTAAACAAAAACAGCACCATCTTTATAATTTATCAATAATGTTACGTACTATATTTCAGTATGTAGACATGTACAATAAATGAATAAATAAATAAATAAACAATACAATATAAAAACAATAAAAATACAAATGAAACATTAAATAAAACTAAGTATGATATGATAGCAGCGATTTAGTGCTTTCCTGCTCATAGAAGAGAACATAGGCATCTCCGCTCACCAGGGATCTAGATGAAACTGGGGTCACATGTGAATCATTGTATTCATGCCACGTGCTCGCATACGGATGTCTACAGTAGGCTGTGTAGTGTCCGCTATGGGTAGTCCCACTATGGTTAGTTAATGCATATAGACTATATCGACAAGGGGTTACGTTTTCTGTTGTATAATTACTCAAATCTAATCCCTCTAACGGAAAATCTATGGTAACATTCAATTTTCCTCTTTCTGTTGAAGGAAACCTTTTCAAATGAATAACTAGAATTTTCGGGAATCTATGAATCGATAGGGATTTCGTGCACTTCCTTCTCTCTTTGCACTTCGCACATGTCGGCTTCTCGTCACCATCCAAAGTTTCTTCCCTTCTGAATGAATCCAAACATTGTGATAGTGTTAGCTGGCCTGCTCTTCGTGGTATTGAGAGGGATAGATCCCAAAACGGATCGAAAGAGACTGAACAGTAACCACAATGAGTACATTTCAATGTAGATTTTAACTGGCCAACGAAGTTGTCTACAATTTTGGAATTGTCAGTCCTTAAGTATCTTGACCATGACTCTTGAGCCTTCTCACTGTCACTCAATTCCTCATATGTCTCTTTCATCAAGGGTATGGGCTTTTCCGTTACTCTATTGACGTCTTCATGTAGACCCTCCAACAGGAATCGTAAGAACTCTTGAGCATCTTCCTGGGCAAAACCGATGAAACGAGGAGCGATTCTTTCGATTTGACTTTTCAAGGAGACTGTATTAACCAGTCTACCAGACGAATCATCTGACCAAAGTTCCTTGATCACCTGGGCAAATACTTTGATTAAAGCTCCCTCCCTAGATGAGTTAGTGTTTATATCTTTTATGTGGGCGTCTCTTCTCAAATACTCCAACAACCATCTTGTGTTCGATAAACACTGGATAATACTGTTCATGAAGCATGTGTTACCGATGTTTTTCAACCCATTAAGACCTAGAATTTTGACAGTACTATGTCCTATGGGCAAGTTTGAGCTGAAGCTGTTATTGCTGCGTTTGCCACTACTATCGTCTTCGGAATACTCTATGATGTGCTGATTGCCCCTGTCACTTGATCGGTGTAATGACGTATTAGAGTTGAGACTGTTGGATATTGAGTCGCTTGAACTGAAACACTGATTGCTGTTTTTTGGTATTAGGTTAGGTATAGGAAGGTGCTTTTTAGACCTTGGTATGTTGAAAAATTCATCCAAATGACGATCGACAGGAACTGTTCCCAATACCGAAGCTGCATTGCCTCTTTGAATGGCGATACTGATGCGTTGAAGAAGAAAGCTGGTGGAACGGTTATCATTGGTCACCTGAAACATTTTTCGACCAATATCTCTGATGAATTCCATTGCTCGAGGACCAAATACTCCATAGGTTTCGATTGCAACAGGGTAGAATAGATAGAGATTTCCCAAGTTTTGGTATTTTTTTATCTTAACTTTTTCTCCAATTTCTGCAGCAGCACCCTGACGAATTGAGGTGGAGTTTAAATGTGATGCGGCCATAGTATCAATACAAGTGAAATCCCATACGACTGGTTTACCAAATTTCCAGGGAATCAATGACATTCCATCCGGTCGTTTACCGTCATCACGACTAACACCTGATGGTTCTAAGATTGCTGGAATTTTAGCCGTTATCAAAGCTCTCTTCAACAAATCATTTACTGCATCATTGCGAGATCTTCGACCAGCGCTGAATTTACAGCTCAAACCATGAACACCAGATTCATCAACTTCAGCACCACATTTACATTTATGTGGAACACAAATAGAAGAACCCAGTCGAAGTCCAACAGAAATTCTGAATGTCTCATCGTCAAGAAGATTACCCAAAGAAGCAACTGGTAGTGCATTGAGCCACGCTCCTGATTCCTTTGAAGACACTGCATTGAGACGAGCCTTCTGAGAAGTAGATTCAGCTGTTTCAAGCAGATTATCCAAATTAATTTTCAAGAGCGGACGATCCCAGGCACTTTGTCTTTTCTTATCAAAATCTTGCAAAGGGAGTTTGACTTTAGAAATCCATAACTTTTCCCCTTCTTCATAAAATGAATCTCTTATTCCAAGAAAATTTGATGGAAGTATCGAGTTCAACAGATGAGACACACTGTTGAAGGATGATAAAAAGGCAGGTAAGATGACTGATGATGCCAAACGAATTCCCAGTCCCCCCATGCTGACGGGAAGTGTTGCTTGAAGCCAACTCTGGATGCGGAATTGATTATTGGTTATCGATTCGAGAGAGCTATGAATCAAATCATCGAATTTTTGAATTTCTGAATCAACATACCATGTTGGAGAACACCTGAGTAAGTACATCAGTTTCGGTAAAGCCAAACAGTTCTTGAGTAAGAAAAAAGCAGCATGAGCTGGAATTTCTTTGAGCCGTAATGATATCAGTGAAAGGGAGTTTGTTTTATCTTCAATACAAGATGCGAGAGACTCGACAGTAAGAGGTGCACCAAGAAGTACAAGATCCGATTCTGCTAATAATTTCACACCCGGTATAATGGAATTGAACTCATCGAAAACTCTTGCATTCGGAGAATCAAGAAAAAAAAGTTCACATTTATTGGTATTCAATTCGATGCCAATTTCGCTCAAACGGGATATGATATTTTTCAGATTACCCAAAACCACACGATACTCTCCTCCTATTGAACCATCGTCAAGATACCACCCATTGAACTCGCTCTTGATCGAATTGATCAACTCATGGATAGCTAGGCAGAAAAGTGCTGGACCCAATGGGTCTCCTTGTTGGATTCCTCTCTCTGACATTATGATTTCTTCTCCAAAATTCAAAAAGGAGGGAGAATTATAACATTGATGTAAGAATGGGAAAATATTTGGAATCGAATCAATGACCTTCTTCAACAAGAAATGTCTGTGAACCATGTTGAATGCATTTTTAAAGTCTAGTTTGAGAAACACTCTTGATTTTGGGTCTGGGTGTTGATTAACATATAGACGTGCAGCGTGGGCAATGGCTTCGCAACCCCCTGGTGTACCAAAACCAAATTGAGTTGGACTAAAACAGGCTAATTTTGCGACCAGGCGACGATAAAACATTCCAACCGCTATGGGTCGAATTCCCCCGTCCTTCTTTTTCAAAGCAAAAAGAGAAGCTCCATATAAAACTGTACAAATTTGAGGATTCACTCTGCCTGCCAGCATGAAGTTGCATAATGCTGTTAATGAAATCAAAAGTTTTTCGCTTGCACTACCTGAACTCTCACTGAGCATATCTTGTATATGAGATGGCCTGAGCGAGTCTATACCACCGGCAGAACTTGTAGCAAAACATTTCACTGCCTCAAAAACATTGTATTTATTGACTTCAAGTGGTTGAAATTTCAGAATATCATGTTGGAGAGGTTCAGATGTAATAGCAGCTGGGTGTTTTGACCTAAGTTGTGAAAATGTTGAAAGGTCAAAATTTGCAATCGTATCACTTGAGCTGAGGATTCTTATAGCTGATGACAAGTCCCCATCTGAAATCTTATTCATAACACTTCTTGTTAAATTTGGAAGAAATTTAGTGGAACACTCTTTGGTCTGTATCTTCGGAATGGCCAAGACGGAATCATTGATATTTTTCTTTATCAAAGTTGAGAGGGATATTTTCCTCTCTTTACTATTTTGGGGAATTTGAAGATTCTTGTAACTGAAAAACAATAATTTTTCCCAAGACTCTATTGAGTTGGTCTTGATACATTCATCTATAGCATCACTGAGAGCGAAGGCACAACAAATTCTTGCAGATTTCGGGATTCTCTTTATTACAAAAGCTGTTCTTTTTAATTTTGCTAAACGATTGTGAAGTTGATCACTTCTATCCTGAACGTGATTTTCTTCAGAATCATTGGTTGACTGGTTCTGTGAATACATCGGCAATGAATGGTGAATGCGGGTACTGTGGATTTTCAGACCTTTTTCTGTTTTGAAAGATTTAAAACATATTTCACAAGATGGCATACGACAAGAAGTATCATCATCCTTTCTTTTGATTCCAATAGTTTGGGACTCCATTAGGTTGTTTGTAATCTTGATGTTCTTCAGGCTCTTGGGATTCGCAGGTATAACTTTCAAAAATCCTCAGGAATGTATAAATTAGATTGATTGTATAAAAAGGTAAAATTTGGTAGAGTTAAAATTATAAATGTCATACTTCAAAGCTCTGACATATATATAAAAATATAAATTAAAAACACAATTATTGTATGTGACATATTTCCACCATGCGTAATTTGTGACATTTGTTCAGCTTTTGAAGAACTTGCAGTATTAACCGTAGAAGGTCCACATTCATTCTCTTATACAGCTTCAACACGATTGATTTTATTTGACGTTTAATATGTATTTATTTAGAGTACTGTCAGATGCTCAGGCTCCTTGATATGAGTATCATGCTGAATAGTCGGTGACTATTGTGCATCATGTAAATAGTTGCTAATAGAGCGTGTTGATTGGTCCTGTCAAACAGGAAACTAACGTATGATTGGTTGATGACTGATATTTAATAGACGAAAGAAATAATCGACAACATTTATAATACTTTCAGAAATAATTGATGAGTAGTCAAATACTGTTATTTATGATATGAGTAAATGTTTTATTTTATAAATTTCAGTATCATTTATACTTTGTTTCATAAATAGTAATTTACAACTTCTTTATGTAGAAAAAAATTAACATTTCTATATATCTACCTAAAATCCTAATTAAATGGAGAGTAGTAAAATTGTGCATATCTAATATTTCAAATAAAGCATTTGTTTTTGCAACGTTCCATAATAATTTTGATAGTTAATTTTGAGTTTGGATAGTTCTTACACTTGGTAATGGGAACTTTTCTTTTAATTTTATTTCTTCCTTCTGATGATGGTTATACAATAGTGTTATTGCACAGAACTGTTCAATGATATTTTCTCGTTTTTTGTGACGTTGTGACTGTGAATCCTCATCTGAAATGGCATAAAGACCTATCAATATCAATCATTTCATAGCACCAGAAATAGAATATAATGAACAAACCATTATTTAATGGTAAACGATCGGCCATGGGTACAGATTCTGGCAAGTCTCTCTATCTCCATTGGAACTCCAACAGATTGATACGATATCACAGTGGACAGACCAGATTTTCACCAACACGTCTTGGTAGGAATAACTAAAAAGGGACACCAACATTACATCGTAATGTCATTGCAAAAATATTGGCCTTCAACAGTTTCTATCCGAAACTAAATTGAGTTCTATTTCTCATTAGAACATTTTGAACTCACCGTTGTTCTAAGCTTTTGTCTTGACTTGTCATGTAGGAGAGATTCTTGAAGATTGGTTTCAAAATCTCTTTTATTAAAATGGTCTGAACAAATCCTGGAAAAATCAATAGGTACCCATTCTACAGAAATTGATCCATTAATTGTTGCTTTACTGTTCTCGGGGAATATATGGAACGCCAATTTATCATCATGGTATGATGTAGGGATATTGTTACAATATTAAACAAGTAATTAACAACTAGCAATACAAAATACAAAAAATAGGCATAATATTTTATTATGTTGATTTCATTGAAAATATGAACAGGATGTTCATAAAGTCAGTTGTGGAATCATCTGCGACTGAAAGTTGGAATTTAGTCGCTGTTTTCCATCGTACAAGATAACCTCTCTTGGAAGGGATTCATATTTTAAAGAGAAACATTATGACTCCTCTGGAAATGGAAAAAACCCTACGATAAAATTGAAGTTACTTTTTTGTAATATCTAACAGAAAACAACTACTTCCCCGGCAAAAGCCACGCTGGACATTGAACTACATCTGATAGATATTGAGAAAGACCCTATATAACTTGAAGAAAAAATCTGAAAATGAAAATTTGCATTTTCATTCAGATAGTTGATTATTTATTAAATGTCCAGTTTCCATTGGAGATTCTTATCTATGAATGAGATAAGGGAGAATGTAATTCAGAAGTATCACTCACAGAAAATCGCTCATTTCATTGACGCGTGGATTGCATCACTTTCGCTAGGCCTCCAATACATTTTAGTCGACAAAAATCAATTTCACTCTTCTAAGATCATCAGGGAGGTCGGAAGAATTGGAAAACCTACTCTTCAGAAGCAATTTCACACTGTAATGAGGAATTGTTGGACTATTTCTTGTGCACAATTACAATTACAAGCGGCAATTTCCCACCTCGGGAACCGAGTCGGCACAAATGTTCGCGGGGCGCCACGGTCGACTCAATCAGATGGCGTTTGCTCCGCATGACTCGTAGGGTCACTGAATCTAGAAGGCCGTGCCGTCCTTACGGGTATGGCCAATGGGCGTGGTCCAATACTTGAAATAGTTCCAGTATTCAAATAACCCACAAAATCACCAATTAGAGAGCAAGTTTTGTGGGTTGTTTGAACACTGGATCTATTTCAGGTACTAGACCACGCCCATTGGCCATACCCGTAAGGACGGCACGACCTTCTAGATTCAGTGACCCTAATGACTCGTTGTAAACAAACAAGTCTGTTTGTTTGGTGGTGATGTTTTTCTGAAAAACTTCATTAAAAGTTGTGTCATTGTTTATATAGAAGATAGTTAGTCAACCTTATGGGATTATAATTGGATCAAAATGGATGCGACATGTAGATGGCGATAGTGAGCTCGCATCCAAGTCATGTCGTAACTTCAGTGATCTGGCCTCCAAGTCATGTCGTAACTTGATTAAAACAATGGAAAAGCATTAAAATCAGGGTTTTTTGAAGAAACCTGCATTAAAATGACGTCAAATATTCATGTTTGTAACTAATCACGCTAGATGACACTCGCGTTTGTGTCCAATACCATTTCCACAGGCATTGACTATGTTCTATTTAAACAATTGTCATATTCGGCGGCTCCTCAAGTCAAAATAAAAATGTAATTTCATTTTTAAGCGAGGGTATATGCCAGGAGTGAACTTCATTAGGCTCCGCCCCCTTGGCTATTTTCCACGATCTGGAGTGTGATTGGTTCACACTTTCCTATAAATATAGGTCAGTTTCGTGACAAATAGAGCGATTGAGGCAGTTCGCCTCCGAGCCTTGGAGTGAGCAGACGTTAGTTGTCTGCTCCGGCTCATTGTATATATATATTAGTTAGGTTTAATTGTAAATAGTAATTAGGAGTTTTAGTAACAGTCTCCGCCGAATAAGCTTTTGTCATAAATCTACGGCCTGGCTTTGCTCAATAAATGGAACTTCGTTGGGTAACACCAACAAATACGAAAGAATTCGAAAATAACGCTTGTTGCTGTCTACGTACTAGAACCAAGGGGTCTTAGAAGAAAGAAGAAATCCATTTGTTACTGGAGATATAAATTTTGCGTCTTTAGGAGCGTTTAGGACACACTCCGTTGAGCTAGCCGGATGTCGAAGGAATTTCCACTTCCAAATAAAGTCCAAGCGTTCCGAAGAGATGACACAATGGTTGTGTCAAAGAGTAGACATATTATAATATTACAGAAAGTTACTTATGACATCTACAGTCATTAGTTGAAACTTAATTTGACACGAACCAATAAATCCTAAGTTAAGACATTGTTTAAATAGAACATAGTCAATGCCTGTGGAAAAGGTATTGGACGCAAACGCGAGTGTTATCTAGCGTGATTAGTTACAAACATGAATATTTGACGTCATTTTAATGCAGGTTCCTTCAAAAAACCCTGATTTTAATGCTGTCCCATTGTTTCAATCAATTTACGACATGACTTGGAGGCCAGATCACTGAAGTTACGACATGACTTGGATGCGAGCTCACTATCGCCATCTACATGTCGCATCCATTTTGAGCCAATTATAATCCCATAAGGTTGACTATCTTCTATATAAACAATGTTTTAATGCTGTCCCATTGTTTCAATCAAGTTACGACATGACTTGTAGGCCAGATCACTGAAGTTACGACATGACTTGGATGCGAGCTCACTATCGCCATCTACATGTCGCATCCATTTTGATCCAATTATGATCCATAAGTTTGACTGGCTGTGTCAAGTCACCGGTCGGACAAGGCACGCGCGTTCAGTATAAAGTATGACGATGAGTCGGATCGATCAGATGATTGAAAATATTGGTCACATACAAGCAGTTCTAATAGAGGACTTCGGATAAGGATTCAGTCATGCCACCACACAACTTTTGGCTTTAAAACTACTGGCACGTTTTTCGGCAAGTTTTCTTCATGTCAGGGTTCCTGGCAGCCTCAGGAACCCCGTTATGTGATTGAAATTGTTCATAACGACGGGAACATTGAGATTTTCCATAAAATACAAAACTTTAATTTTTTTTAGGGATTTTTCTCACAAAATGGCGCTAATTTCAAAATTTATCATTTTCCTGAATTTAAAAAAAATGCGTATTTCACGTTTCCTAGTTAACAAATAGTTGATCGATCTAGAAAATATTCTGAGTGGTAACTTTCACGGACCAACAAACCTTATTACCTTTCTGATTAAAATGCTCTTGGCCTGAATACTTTGAGGTTACATCACAGAATTTGTATTTTGTTTCAGTTTTGTGGGTATGTGTTACATTTTAATCATAACTGTTAAAATAGTTGAATATCATTTCTACTTTTGAACTTTTTTATGGAACGAATGTACACTGACAAAGAAATAACCCTACACTCAGTGCCGCATTTGCCAGCTAGCATGCTACCAAATACCAGTTAAGTAAATTAGCCAGTAAGCAAATGCTACGGGCCCCGTGCCTGGGGGGCCTCGCACCTGTGCGCAAAGTAAAAAAAAACTATCAAGTAAGATATGTTTTTTATACCACCTACAGAAAATGAATAAAGTTAGAAATGGGAATGATAACTATAGCGTGTAATGAAATTCTAGAACACTTCCAAGCGACTAACGCTTCGTTGCAGTCGTCCGATCAAGATCTTAACACGAGATAGGTACGCTCTTTATAAATCATTACAAGGCTACTTCCAAGCAATACGATCCACATTTTCAGATATAGAGGCCAAAGCCCTAATTGGCTGTGAAGAATATCAGCAATCAACTTCAAGAAAACCCAAGCAAAATACAAAGTACGACCATTTCAGCAGCAGCTCTACTCACAGACCTCATAAAAGAAGGCTCTACAACACTCGAAGAAGTTGTAGAACATCAAACACCTGGACAACGTTTTGAAATTCATGTTTTTATTGTTTTGTAATTGTCTGCATTAGCTAAGTGCATGGAAGCTTACCATCAAGTGACTAGTGTATTTGGAATACTTCGGCAGAAAAGATCTTAAAAAGAACTATCGTCAATTATTTCCTAGACGATGTGGAAGACAGTCTGGGCAGTGAACTGGTGCAGTTTGCAAAGCTGCTGAGAACAGATGTGGCTGCTGATATTGACAGCAGAAAGAAAAAGCACGAGGCTCAGGAACTTCAAGTTTATAAACTGTTGACATATAATTCATTGGAATCGTGTTTCCCAAATATTGGAATAGTGTTTCGCATTCACTTGATTTTGATAATCACCAACTACAGCGGAGAATGTTCTTTTTCAACGTTAAAGCGTTTTAAAAATGTGTTAAGGAGCACAATGGGACAAGAACATCAAACGACCTCAATATAATGAACATAGAAAGTGATCAACTCAGAAATATTGATTTGATGAGTGTTATCTCCAAATTTGCTCGGATTAAATCACGGAGTCTTTTTGTAAATGTGCTGTTTTATTTTATATTTTATACTTTAATACTCAATGCAAATCAAGGGCCTCTGGTTCACATTTGCTACGGACCCCACGGTGGCTTTATCCGGCACTTCCTAGACTACACAATACCTCTTTCAATAACAAAACTCCAGCTCTAGTTTTGAATTTAGCGCCATTTTGAAAGAAAAATCCCTAAACAAAATTAAAGTCCCTAGTGTTTTGTATTTTATGGAAAATCTCAATATTTACGTCGTTATGAACAATTTCAATCATATTACGGGGTTCCTGAGGGTGCCAGGAACCCTGTCATGAAGAAAAAATGCCGAATAACGTGCCAGTAGTTTTAAAGCCAAAAGTTTTGTGGTGGCATCACTGAATCCTTATCCGAAGTCCTCTATTGCAGCAATATAAAATTACCACTGATCATCATCTGATATTCGAAACATCCGAATGCAAACTTTGACTCGTCTTTTATTCTGCTAAACATCTCACCAATGACAATATTCTCAGTGTTGCCAATCGGTGAGTAATTACACGAAAAGTGAGTAATTTCATATGTCGTGTGTCCTAAAGTGAGATTTTGGAAAAAGTGAGTAAAAGGTGAGTAATTCAAACCTTTACTGCTGAAGGTTGTAGAATGAAAAGCTTTACATATCCATGATTTTTCACGAAGATAGCGACATCTAGATAAAATAAGGGGAAAAAAGTGTCCGTTATACCTAGTTTAGTAGTAACATTGTTTGTTAGTCAACCTTATGGGATTATAATTGGATCAAAATGGATGCGACATGTAGATGGCGATAGTGAGCTCGCATCCAAGTCATGTCGTAACTTCAGTGATCTGGCCTCCAAGTCGTGTCGTAACTTGATTGAAACAATGGGACAGCATTAAAATCAGGGTTTTTTGAAGAAACCTGCATTAAAATGACGTCAAATATTCATGTTTGTAACTAATCACACTAGATGACACTCGCGTTTGCGTCCAACACCAATTACACAGGCATTGACTAACTATCTTACTTCTATATAAACAATGGTAGTAAGCTGTTCTGTAATCTGTGGTATGGTTTATGATTCCTGGCGATGAAAATCAGGAAGTATAAATGTCGTATCAACAAAAGGATGGAAAAATTAAGAAATGTTATCTCTCTTTATTAGGGTGTCCAAAGCCATTACAAATATCTTGCAATTTATTTGCGATTCGACTCATACGGCAAGAAATTGCGGTGAATGATGAATCATCATGTAATTTTTCGGTAATGTAGTGATATCTAACTCCAATTTCTGAAAAATTACATGGTATGATTCATCATTCACTGCAAATTTTTCACCATATGAGTCGAATCGCAAAAAAATTGCGAATATTCGCAAGGGCATGAACGAGCCTTTAGTTACCCAGCAATATCAATGACAAAAGTTGAATATCAAATCAAAGGTGAGTAATAGCAAAGAGTAGGGGTCTATGACCCCTACTCTTTGGTAATAGTGAGTAATTTGCCTTTGACGAGCGTGTAATTCAACAAAACCGGATTGGCAACACTGAATATTCTGCACATTTCTGAATGAAGCAAATGAAAACTGGCGTTCTATTTTAAAAAGAGACAGAAGTTGGGTTATGTTTCTTTTGTAAGTCAGAACTCAGAATGTCAAATAAGATGAGATGGATATCATGTTTAATTTCAGTGGATACATATCAATTCTAATTATTTTTATGGATTGAAATTGTCAGGTGTACAATTGACTCGAATTTCAAAAAAGCTTCGACTTTCGGACACGGCCCCGATATTCTGTGGCCCGACCACCAGCCATTATGGAACATGGAGATTCAGCCGTCGACCGTCTCTGCTGCAGGCACAAGAGTTTCTTTTAGAAGGGCAGAACCTAGTGTTGTTTTCAGAATGATGTGTAAAAGTTGCCAATGATTGATTAAATATATCCACAGAGTTACAAACCCTTTATAAAAACACTAAAACTTCTCCATTAATGGGTTCATTATTCAAAATTAGAGATTAATGTTCTCCCAAATACTCCTTAGTCACAATATATACCTACCTTTGTTTGATCAATACAAATTTTCAAAATGGGGTATCAATTTGAGGTACTGCTAATAACTCAAAAACCAAATATCGATTATCGAATTTGAATCTTATAGAAGTGCCTAGCATTCGTGAACATAACACGTGTCAAATATATTTGCTGAATGCCTCTCAGATGAAATCAAGCTTTAGCAAAAAACTTAAGGC
This sequence comes from Chrysolina oricalcia, assembly GCA_944452925.2. Taxonomy (NCBI): domain Eukaryota; kingdom Metazoa; phylum Arthropoda; class Insecta; order Coleoptera; family Chrysomelidae; genus Chrysolina; species Chrysolina oricalcia. Next base: position 36,241,374 of record OX101811.2, read on the forward strand.
AAAAATTAATACCTATCAGACATATTATAATGTACAGATCGACAAGCATAAGGATGCCTCTGAGATGCGCAAACGATAGAAAGCGTGAGTAGATGTGCGACAAAGATCAACTACTGTTTAATAAGGCAGAGCGATTGAGCTCCTGCCCCACACCAGGGTTTTGTCTACTGCGCAACCAATTCTCGGAGGCATCCTTACGCTTGTCGATCAGTACTACAAAACATGCAAAAAACATTGACATGATTGAAATACGGCATTTCTGACTCACCCATTTTTGTACATTCTCATTTGTATGATTATACAAATTCCTTTATATACCTAATGAATTCTTTTTTTTTGTATTCCTATCATAAATAAGAAGTTTCTTGAGATAGTGAATTATGACCTCCATGTGGTATGGTTGAAACAAGAAAATATAGCCATTCACTTCTACAAAACAGCTGTTCTAAAGAGATTACCAATATACTAACAATATTATGGTCTAACCAATTTTCTCAAGATAAACGTCAATATAGAATTTTTAAACTTGTTGGAAAGAAAAGGTTCCATTTTTGCAATTTACGTTTCCATTCTATGTGCTTATTAGAATAGGCCACTTTTTTCCATGACCATTTTTCCATTTTTGGGTCTTTTCTGAACAATTCAGAAAAAATTGTCAGTCCTAAACTCCTGTGAACACGAAAATTGTTATACCTACACTGCACACACTTTATTAATTGATCCCAAGAAACGTTTCTGTTTAGAGAGTGATTACATTTTTACATAAATTGTTCAACAGCAGTACATATGAAATAAAAATCGATGAAGAAATCAAACAATTATTAAAAAAGGAATGATGAGAATAATTTGTGAAATGATAAATGTCGCATCAAAGCAAAAACAGTCAAAGGTGAAACATTGTTATATTATATAGGAATTGAAATCATCTATTAAGTAGGTATACACTTCTTTAGTTCATTTTTTAATTTAATTGTGGTCCTGATTTCTGTCACAATTTTACACCAAGTTATTCAATATTGATACTATTGATAGCCATATCTTTCTCAAGGTTTCCTGTTTCAATCCTGAAAAAAAAAAGTTTGAATGAAAATATAATCTGTATTTGTCTTTTGTGAGGAAAATGGGAAAAATGTATTCTTCAATCTACTAATTAACAAGTTATAAAAAAAAAATTATCTTGAACTCACCTCTGAGAATACAATATAATTTACGACTCTTGTCGGAATTCTTGCAGGTTCCACTGCACAATAGGTACTTCACTTTCAGAAGAAAGGAATATTTGTATCAGTAAAAAAAGTAATTAACATATTCCTAAGTTGGATCAGTGACAGCAGGGCTCATCAGAAGATTTTGGGACTTGGGACAATCTGCTTTCTTTACTATGAATCTGCTAAAACTATTTTTGAAAACATTTTCAATGACGGCAATGTCATAAAAATTGACTTTTGACATGTGTCACTAGTTCAAACATCGGACCTAATTTTCGTGGTGTTTTTGGAACATTGGAGCTATTTAGACTCCACCCATTGGCCATACCCGTAAGAAGGCCAAAGCCTTCTAGCATTGTTTATAGAAAAGAAGATAGTCAATGCCTGTGGAAATCGCGTTTGATACAATCGCGCGAGACATCTAGCCCGATAACGACGAACCGAGGCAGAAAATACACCCGTACGAATGCGCCCCCTACAATCAACTTGCATTTTTTGAGGTATACTTGAGGATTTTTATTTTCGTCAAGGAATCCTAGTAGTGAATCGTTCGTCCTGACAGGGACGTACTTGAAATTTTCTTATGATAGTTTTTTAACAGAGTAGCATATTTTATTCACAACTTCAATGTCACTCAATAAAAATGAAGTGCGTACGTTTTTGTTTATTATTTGATATAAATTGAATGAACTATTCATAAATGTAATAAAGTGAACGTTTAATATCAATTTTGTCATTTTGACTTCAATCATCATGAACAATACTGTGGCATGGTTCAATTGAAATATGAGTGTGGAATTTAATATTTTTTCACCTACATGTGGTGTCCAGTGTATTTTTAAAGCCAAAATCACTGGGACGAAGCTCATAATACACTACCGGTTAACAGCACCTTTGCCTTATTATTTTCGGGGCAAACTGCTTTGTGTTTGTTATTGTTTGTTATTCAATTTCAATCACTGGGCGACTCATTTTAACAAGTAGGTGGGTGATATTTGTGTCGCACACTTCACTAGTGAAAAGGTGGTGACACACAATGGAACAAATAGTATGTTTGTAATCATCAGTTTATTAAGTATCTGTATTCACCTTGAAGATATCACTTAACTAGTGTGTACATTTTACACCTGTGGTCATTTATTCAAACTGAATTTATTTCTTCGAAATGGGGCTCCATATATTATGCTGTCAGAAATCAGAACAGGTTCGAAGTGTTAAAAAGTGAACGATTATTGAATGAAGAGATTGAATGTGTTTACCAACTAAATTGTTATCTATACTGAGTACAATAATATATACAGGGTGGGGCACCGAAAACGAAACGGATCGAATATCTTCAAAACGCATGTGTTGTGAATAAAATGCAAAAACATGTCGATTTTTAATCCAAGGGGGATATCTTCCTATCATAACCTCAACTGTCATACCTCTCCCCCCACCCCTTGGGCACCATCACCGAAACAATTTGAGTAGGGAAAGTAGTAAGTGTGACACATCATTGAAAAGGTAATTTCATAAGGAATTCAGCCATGTCAATTTTTGACACCTACATCACAGATTACATACAACCCCTACCCTACATTTTTATTTTGGCGCCCTCTTGCGGGAAAAACAACTGTTCCGTATTCCAAATTATGATACTGATAATTTGCAAGCTATTTTGATATAAATTAGGTGACAATGCATTATGGAATATTTCTAAGAGAAAAAACAAAATGGCGGCTCCAAAATGGTGGACATGATTTGCAATTATGGTCCGATTCGATTCAAAATTGATATGTGGTGGTTTGCAAGGTCGGAAGTTATGATTTGTTTATAAATGCAAAAAAACAAGATGGTGGTCCAAGATGGCGGACGAAATTTGTAATTCTGGTCCAATTCGAATCAAAATTAGTATGTGGGGATTTTCAGGGTTAGAAATTAGGATTTTTTTTGTCGATGCAAATAACAAGATGGCGTGCGAAATTTGTAATTGTGGTTCGATTAGAGTCAAAATTAGTATATGGGGGTTTTGAGTATGAATAAAATGAATTATTTAAATTGATAAAAAAAAGCTTTCATACAAATGCGCTAAAAGGAGATAACGGCAAATAAACGAAAAAGAGAGAATAAAAGGTATTCATATTTTTTTAGATGTGTGACGTAAGTTACTCTATGCGTAACAGATTTGAAAGCTTGCCGCGAGTACAAAATAGGTATTTCTGCGAGGTAAAATTTTGATTCTGTTACGTATAGAATAACCTCAGTCACACATCTGAAAAAAATTATCATTTCTTTTTTAGCGCATTTGTTTCATTTTTTTTATCAATTTATCATTTCATTTTAGTCATACTGAAAACTTGTAAAACCCCCATATGCCAATTTTGAATCGAATCGAACCACAATTACAAATTTCGTCCACCATCTTGGTTCTTTGCATTGACGAAAACATCATAATCTTTCACCCTGAAAATCCCCATATACTAATTTTGATTCGAATCAGACCAGAATTACAAATTCCGTCCGCCATCTTGGAGCCACCATCTTATTTTTTCGAATTGACAAACAAATCATAATTTCCGTAATTTCCGACCTTGGAAACCACCACATATCAATGTTGAATCGAATCGCACCATAATTGCAAATCATGTCCGCCTTTTGAGCCGCCATTTTGTTTTTTCATTTAGAAAAATTCCATAATGCATCGTCACCTAATTTATGTCAGAATAGCTTGCAAATGCAGTATCATAATTTGGAATACGGAACAGTTGTTTGTCCCGCAAGAGGGCGCCAAAATGAAAAGTTATGTGGCAAAAATGGACATGGCTGAATTCCTTATGAAATTACCTTCCTAATGATGTGTCACACTTACTACTTTCCCTATTCAAATTGTATGGGTGATAGTGCCCTAGGGGTGGGGGAGAGGTATGACAGTTGAGGTTATGATAGAAAGATGTCCCCCTTGGATTAAAAATCGACGTGTTTCTGCATTTTACTCACAACACATGCGTTTCGAAATTCGATCTGTTTCGTTTTCGGTGCCCCACCCTGTATATTAATAGCAAGTGTTGAACAAATATAATAATCAACAATACACGAAGGGTGTAACGTGACAATTTCACAAATGATAACTGCACAAAACAAATAAACACAAAATTCACTGGGAAAAGTCTTGATAACATCAAGTTCCAGGTTAAATAGAAACACTGAAAGGAAATAAATGGAATCTCGAGATTACCAGTACAACGCTGGATAGGATGCATGTGTCAAAATCATATTTCAGAGCCATCTATGGAATTATTCAATAAATCATATTTTACGAACTGATCAAATACATACGTTAAAATTAAGAACAGACGTGACTGGAGACTCGTGGACTAGCGACCTCTAGTGATGGTCTCCATTTGAATCCAACTGAAAGTACGTAAGATTGGCTATCTTCTTTCTCTATAAACACTGCTTCTAGGATTTAGTGACCCTACCATCCAATGCATTTTGCACAGGGATTGTTTGACTATTCTTCTTTAGGCAATGCCTGTGTAATTGGTGTTGGACGCAAACGCGAGTGTCATCTATCGTGATTAGTTACAAACATGAATATTTGACGTCATTTTTCCAGGTTTCTTCAAAAAAACCCTGATTTTAATGCTGTGTCCCATTGTTTCAATCAAGTTACGACATGACTTGGATGCGAGCTCACTATCGCCATCTACATGTCGCATCCATTTTGATCCAATTATAATCCCATAAGGTTGACTATCTTCTTCTATATAAACAATGGTGGAACGGAAATTTTAGCGGTTGTGAACATTGCGATCGTTAAGTGGAACGTACACATTGAGTTTTGCAATATTCCCATAGATATATATTATATATACTTACTCATGATTTCTATGAATATTCCCCAGCGTTTAGTTTCCAGAATCAGCAGAGGGATCACGAGACTCGACTCGATCAAATCGATTTTATAAAACTATTTTGACAGACAACTATACTCACAAAACAACAACACTTGTGACTATACTCCATTCCAAATAAGAATACAGTAGGTGGCGCCGTGATCAGTGAGGAAAACTCACATAGATAGATTTTGTTGTGGCCAAGGAGAGCGTCAAATTTGAAAAAGTCACTATACTTTCGGACAGCAGCTTATATTGTATTGCTCTATGTGATACTGGCTTGGATTTCAACCAATTAGGGCCGGTATTATAAAACTATTTTGACAGACAACTGGAAGTTAACTTGTGGAATGACGTCACATGTTACAGTTAACTTCAAAAGGTAGGAGTTAACTTTATCGGGAGGACGTGGTATCAGTTAAAGTTAACGTTGTAGAAAATGGTGGTTTTCGACAGTTCTTCTGTCAATAATTTAGCATAAAACTCAATTTGATTGTTTTTTTTTAGCAATAAATGTTAGCAAACGATGTCCTGGTTATTTTCGAGGAACTTTTAAGCGGCGATGAAGCAGATGCTGTGATTATTATTGAAGGCCCTCGGCGTCGACGTATATTTAGAAATCGGTTAAACCATTTTATCTTGTGGAACGAAATAGAATTTGAAAATAAATTAAAACGGATTTCGATCATCAAGATAGTCTGAATGCTTGTTAAAGGGGCACATAGAGAGGCAAATATTTGCAAAGACCAACTAATAAGTCAACATTTCTAATAGTTCCAATTACTTTGGAATTATAAGTATTTTCAATGTTAGAAATAATCTTCTACCGCCAGTAACACGTTAATTACACTCAGATTTAATGCAACATGTTTATTCTTGGTAGTTATTGGAGATTTTGGAGGATTCTCAAATCTATTGATAGCAATTTTATTATTTATTAGAAATTTAGAAAATGTCACAGGAAAAAGTGCGAAACATTGTAGATTACATATTTGCCTTCTTCTTTTTATTTCAGAAATGAGACTTTTATAAAACTGCCATTTTAAAGCTGAAGTTAACTTGACTGTTAAAATTAAAGTTAACTTCGAGAGATGTTTATAATACCGGCAGGGCCGGTATTATAAAACTATTTTGACAGACAACTAGAAGTTAACTTGAGGAATGACGTCACATCTTACAGTTAACTTCAAAATGTAGCAGTTAACTTTATTGGTAGGAAGTTAAAGTTAACTTTCTAGAAAATGGTTTTTGACAGGACTTCTATCAATAATTTAGCATAAAACCTCAATTTGAATGTTTTTTCCCGCAATAATGTTAGCAAACAATATCCTGGTTATTTTCGAGGAACTGTTAAGCGACGATGAAGGAGATGCTGTGATTATTATTGAAGGCCCTCGGCGTCGAAGGATATTCAGAAATCGGTTAAACCATTTTATCTTGTGGAACGAAATAGAATTTGAAAACAAATGAAAATGGATTCAGATCATCAAGAAAGTCTGTATATACTTGTTAATGGGGCACATAGTGGGGCAAAATGACATAACATTTCTAGTTCTATTTCAATTTTAGAAATCATCTTCTATCGCCAGTAATTCAAGTATTAATTACACTCAGATTTCATCCAACATGTCCATTCTTGGTAGTTGTTGGAGATTTTGGAGGATTCTCAAATCTATTGTTGGCAGTTTTATTATTCATTAGAAAATTAGAAGTGTCACAAGAGAAATTGCGAAAAATTCTAGGTTACATATTTGCCTTCTTCTTTTTATTTCAGAAATGAGACTTTTATAAAACTGCCATTTCAGAACTGAAGTTAACTTGACTGTTAAAATTAAAGTTAACTTCGAGAGATGTTTATAATACCCACCGACTTAACCTTAAAGGCCGGTATTATAAAACTATTTTGACAGACAACTCGAAGTTAACTCGAGGAATGACGTCACATCTTACAGTTAACTTTAAAATGTAGGAGTTAACTTTATTGGTAGGAAGGGGTATCAGTTAAAGTTAACTTTCCAGAAAATGGTGGTTTTCGACAGTTCTTCTATCAATAATTTAGCATAAAACCTCAATTTGATTGTTTTTTTCTCGCAATAATGTTAGCAAACGATATCCTGGTTATTTTCGAGGAACTTTTAAGGGACAATGAAGGAGATGCTGTGATTATTATTGAAGGATATTGGCGTCGAAGGATATTTAGAAATCTGTTAAACCATTTTATATTGTGGAACGAAATAGAATTTGAAAACAAATGAAAACGGATTTCGATTATTTCGATCATCAAGAAAGTCTGTATATTATGCTTGTTAAAGGGGCACATTAGTGAGGCAAATTTACAAAGACCAACTGATAAGTCAACATTTCTAGTTCTAATTACTGTAGAATTATAAGTATTTTCAATTTTTGAAATCATCTTCTATCGCCAGTAATACAAGTGTTAATTACACTCAGATTTCGTACATGTTCATTCTTGGTAGTTGTTGGAGTTCTGGAAGATTCTCAAATCTATTGCTAGCAGTTTTATTATTTATTAGAAAATTAGAAATGTCACAAAAATTGCGATAAATTCTAGGTTACACATTTGCCTTCTTCTTCTTTTTATTCCAGAAATGAGACTTTTATAAAACTGCCATTTCAAAGCTGAAGTTAACTTGACTGTTAAAATTAAAGTTAACTTCGAGAGATGTTTATAATACCGGCCCAGTCGGTGATAATACCGGCCCTTTCTCTTGTCCCCTAGTTCCGTAAGGAATCTGTCAATTATTTGTATTATTGTAGAGCCAAACAAAGCTTTCATGTTTGAGTTGGTATGCTTGATCTAGTATATTTGAAATCGTTGGCATAGACCTATATTTATGTCTACGGCAAAGCGGGTCCATACATATTAGCAGAATGTAAAATATCCGACAGGTAATTCGTCAGAATGTAAAAACTCAAATTGGTAAACAAACAGATTCGTATTATGTAAGGACCGTACTTTGGCGACCGGACAATTGTCAACTGTACATATGGCGATTGTATCCTGTCAGAAATTACATTTCTTTATGGTGGATTTATGCAGCGATCATAAGTCATAAGTCTTAAGTCATAAGGAAGAATAATCGTCAATGATTGGTTGGTCCGTATATTCCAACCAATCATTGAGGAATATTCTTCCTTATGACTTATGACTTATGATTTCTGCATAAATCCACCATTAATGATAAAATGGAGACTGCATTCTGTAGGAACGATAAAAATGTAAACCAGTAAAAATCTAAACTAGTACTGTAAAGAAATGGGAAATTATCAGAAAATGATTCCATCGAAACAGTATTACGACAGAAAATGAATACAGCAGAAGTGCATTTGAACAGATTCGAATTTTATCAAATTCGTACTTTGTCAGACCGTGTGTAGACCGTGAATCCGTCAGATTGCGCGATCCAAAACCATGCGACATCAGACAGAATAGCAAGCAACACATAATACATACCGTGGGCGTAGCGGTGTTGCCAAGCTGCACAGTTATGATTACTCGAATCAAAGGAAAATGATTTTGTAATTGTATTACGTTAACTGAGTGAATTTCAGAGAAAGTTTTTAGTAGAAGTACTGGCATAATTTGATGTACTGTTATCGAAGGGATTCAATCATGATTTGGTTAATAGTTTTGATATGATTCGAGACGTGTGAGGGACTGGTATAAAATTTGTGATTGATTGAATTGATTTGATAATGAAGTTTTGAAAGCACTTTGACCAGCAGGTTCTCAGCTCAGTGGGAATTTTCAAGAAATAATCAATGCAGTCAACTGCGGTTATTAAGATGTATATAATAATAATAATAATAATAATAATAAACACTTTTATTGGTAGAAGCAGAGGAAAACAAACATTGACAATAAAGTATACAGATCTACCAAAAGGCAGAGTTAGCTTTTGCCTGAGCCACAGGGGTCAGGCAAGTGCTTTCTACCACTCAACTTTTGTCAGTGCAACCGGTGTTCAAGAGTGAATTATTTTAGAAGAGAAGTATCAAATTGTTTCTATGGATCTATTTGAGAGTAGGAAATTTCAACTTTAATAAAAAAAACTCGTAGAATTTTATATGAAAATAAAATAAATTTTGATAAATTTAGTTGTTTCAGTTAAGTGTATGTTAAATTAAATATATGAATGAGCAAATAAAAAGTATTGAAAACAATCTATGTAAAAACGTATATTTGGTGCATATTTTTCATGACTATCCTGAACATTTCACGAAAACTAAATAGTTTTGAATGAAATCAATATACATATAGGTACAGTTTTTTTTAACAATTTTTATCATGAACAAACAGAATTGAGGGCAATTTTGAGTAGCGATTTTCCTAGTAAATAGAACAAACTTGTGTTCATACATATTTTCCTTTATTTATTAACCCACTCCAGTTTTTTATTTTAATTATTGACTCAAAGGAGATTCTGTGAGAAAGAAAATAATCATTTGAAAATGAAATACACTACAATATGTGACCCAAACATTCTTACAAGAAGCTACATCACAAGTTTTTTCAGACATGATCTGGAGTAAATAGACATGAAAATAACACAATGATAAAACTGCCCAAGGAAGTATGTCATCACTTATTATAGTCCAGTTGGCGGAGGTCACGAGAACAGGTAATTAGCAATCTCGCTGAACTTTTTTTATTATTAGCATATTGGATGTAAAAAAAGTTCACTGGTCAATCAATTTCCAAAGTAAAAAAATATAATGAATATAATGAAAAATAAAATATACTGACTTGTAGGGAAAGTTTTTTTTCTACCAAAAACATTGATTGTACTTTTTTTGTCAGAGTTATACTTTGTCCGCAAAAAAATCATTTAGGAACTTATGCATACTATACACGGGATGCCTGGTCAGCCGCGTGAGAACCTATTTTTTAGAACCGGGCATATTACATTATAATCTGAAACGTACTTACGAGATCTCAAATTGTAGTTATAAATATTCTATTTTCAAGTAGGAAATCTGAACTTTCTAATTCATTTTTAATAAAACATTGTATACAAAAAACGCGAATATATCTATATTAGAATCGAAAATTGACTGTTCTGATTATAAATTTTCTCCAAAATAATTATAATCCGGAAAAAAAATTTCATTTCGGAAAATTGTTATTTAGGTGACCTAATTAACGAATAAAAATTTCTTGTCATTGATTTCTTCTCGTTATGAAATATGGCTCTTGTGATGATTTTGAAATATTTCGGAATCTAAATTTCATAGCGATATAAATATATAGGCCTCTGCAAAAGTATTGAAAATTAACTTATTTGGCTGAAACTATTTTCAAAATGTAGGTTAAAAAATACATGTCAAGAATATTTAAACAAATCCATTCAGTGCGGAAATTTTTTTAATTATAATATTTTTTTGTGTATATCAAGAAAATGGCATTTTTTTGTTCTAATTGTTATCTCTTCGTATTGTTGAAAATAAATTTCGATATTGTTATACCAAACAGATGAACACTGAACCAATAGAATGTATATAGTGGACAGGTAAGAAATGCAATAGAAACGGATGCAGGTATAAAATACGGTAGGCTGCTGATGTAGCAGCTGCTCCGGTTTTCGGGAGTTTCGGTGTGTGCGCGGTCGGCTGCTCAGTAGCTCGTCTGCTCTCAGCTGTGTATTATAACGTTCATAACATCATATGATGTCATAGCAGAGACGAGTTCTGATGAATCTGATGCTGAAAACAATGACGATGATAACGATAATATGCAAAATGTAGATGATTCCATGTAATTTTTTTCTCTAATTTTAATGAAAAAAAAAAACAAATGAAGACTTTTTAATTTAAATTAATTATTTTATTGAAAACCTTAGAATAAAGTCCTTCTACAGAAATAATGTAATAGATATTCGAGTGGAATGTAATAATTTTGAATTTAAATCGTGAATTTTATCTCTTGTTTCTGGTACAAGATGGCTAATGGCGTATCAAATTTTTTGCGGACAAATAATAACTCTGACAAAAAAAGAGCAGAATTTCTTCTTGGTAGAAAACTTCCCATTCTAGATGGTGTTTTTTATTTTCCATTATATTTATCTCAGCCCAAAATATTCTGAGATTTTGAAAATAAAAATATGTTTTGACATTTTATTGACTTTGGAAATTGACTGACCAGTGAACTTTTTTTTATATCATTCAGTATCTCTAAAATACTTATAAAAAAAAACAAGCGAGATTGCTAATTACTTGTGCCCTATAACAAATTAGGATTCACCACGCACTAAACAGTCGATTCAATTTTCACTTTTTCACGACGAACTAAAGATGTTTTTGGCAATAAAAAAACGACGAAAAATTTTTACTAACTGCAAGAAAAACCGTTATCAAAAAGTATAAAAATACACGAGCTCTTATGGTAGACGTACAGTTCTGGAGGCCAGGTGACGTCAAATGACGATGCATCCTCTCTGAAATTTGACCAATGTACGGAGCCATCCTTTGTAGTTCATAATCGTTGAGTCATTTTCACAGAAAATTGATTGTGGCGACACTGAATAGGAGTACCTACTGGAATCGTCCACTAGCCTTATTCAACGATTATACATTACACAGGATGGCCCATTTCCTATGTCCGTTCATTGGTCAAATTTCAAAGCAGGTGCATCGTTATTTGACGGCACCTGGCCTCCAGAACTGTTCGTCTGCCATAAGAGCCCATATATTTTTATACTTTTTCACAGCTGTTTTTCTTCCTGTTAGTAAAATTTTTCCGTCGTTTTCTTCAGTGTTTGTATTTGGTGGATCATTTTCTCTATCTTACTCTATCTTTAAATGGCATGAATCATAAGCGATATTTCTCCTTGGGGTTACATAATAAATGATCATGTACATTTGCGAAGTTTAGTTGCTGCTCATTTACTTCTTCAATACTATTGTATTTATTGAGAAATTACTCAACAGCTTTTATTATTGTCATCCCTCAGCTTGAGCTAATTTTATGATCTCCAAACTGAGATATCTCTAAAAGAACAACGATTCATGAATACCTATTAAATGTAAATTTTGATATACAGGGTGTTTCATAATAAATGCGCAGGACTTCAGGATGTGATAGCTCGTCCAAAAATATGGAAATTTTTTTTATTAACTTACCCTCTAAAATGCACCATTTTCGAGATACAGGGTGTTGAAATTTAAAAAAAATAAACGTTTTTTGCGAATTTCTCTGGAACCGTTTATCGCACAGAAAACAGATTTCGTAGGCATTTTCTACTCATAACAAGCTATGTTTTGTGAGGATTTTTTATTTTTTAAAATTCATAATTGGTGAAGATTTTGAAGGGGTAGTGGGTGTTTTTTTCTCCAACTTCTACGCCACTGGAATAAGTACAGTTTTGAGCCTCTTATATGAACCACCATTTCTACACAAAAAAGGTATTCTTGGTCATAAGCTCTAAAGTTGACCGTTTTCAAGAAAAATCAACTTTCATGTTGTTTAAATAATGTTTTTTCCTCGAAAAATTGAAGCTAACGGCGGACATTTCCAACAATTCAACTGAGTATGATTGTTATTGTTTTTTTTTTATTTTGCAATTAAGAAGTCAACGTTTGGTTTTGTTACTTGTTTTAACGTTTAAATAAATTTTGTATAATTAGGAAAAAAATTATTTAATAAAATTTACCATGTTTTTCAACATGAAAGTTGATTTTTCTTGAAAACGGTAAAATTTAGAGCTTATGACCAAGAGTACCTTTTTTGTGAAGAAAACATTGGCGGTTCAAGTAGGTGGCTCAAAATCATACTTTTTCCAGTGGCGTAGAAGTTGGAGAAAAAAACACCCACTTCCCCTTCAAAATTTTCACCAATTATGAATTTGAAAAAATAAAAAATCCGCACAAAACATAGCTTATTATGAGTAGAAAATGCCAACGAAATCTGTTTTCTGTGCGATGAACGGTTCCAGAGATATTCGCAAAAAACGATTATTTTTTAAAAATTTCTACACCCTGTATCTCAAAAATGGTGCATTTTAGAGGGTAAGTTAATAGAAACTTTTTCTCATATTTTTGGACGAGCTATCACATCCTGAAGTCCTGTGCATTTATTATGAAACACCCTGTATATATTTTAATAACGAATGGAAAACACTAGACATCTCTATACAGATGAGTTGATGGCGATAAACTACTTTATTGCATATACCAATAGCAGAGAAAAATAAAAATGTACATTTAGTTACGAATTTGAAAATTTAATTTTTTCGTCAGAATACAGATACTAAAAATTTTCATTTGCAAGGTTAATGCCTTTTTATAAAACAAAATTTTACTTATAAAAGAACAGCGAACAAACACCACCATATTTCGAAATATTCAAGCAAATTCAAATATCCATTAATCATGAACACTATTATTGTTGCAGATCCATTGTGAGTATAATTAACGCTTCAACTATTCTTGAATTAAAATAAATGAACAATTCCCCAATTTGCTTTCCATTTATAAGCACCGGCAACACTGTACGAAAAATCCATCAGTCGCCAAATTCTCAGTCTGACAAAGTACGATTCTGCTGTTTTAACTTTCTGATAAAATACGATTCTGACCGAATTCAATCGGCTCATGTATCGGTCGGAGCAAGTCCAGTCCGTGTTAGTACAGTATAGATAATTGTGGGTCTGCTGAGTTGCTGGTTTTGTGAAACACGAATCGGAGGATGTACGAATTTGAAGATTAACTTTTCTGTTAAAATTCACTTCTGATACAATAAGTTTCTGTGAAAAGCTCATTCTGATCATTTACATATTTGTCGAAATAACAATCCAGGAAAGTACAGTCGATATAATTCATTCTTCCGGCGTCCAGTCTGACGAAGTACGGTTTGATGTTGTAATGTTTTACATTGTGCAGTTGGGAGAAGTATGGATCTGTTCATTTCATTTTCTGATCAAGTAGCTATCTGATGGAGTAAAGTTTGTCAGTTTCTTTATTTGATATTGTTCGTTCTGACAATATGGGTGTCCCCCGGCAAAGCCAAGGAGACTAAAATTTAACAAGGAGAAGAGGACTTCGGACAAAGATTAGATTAGCAACTCTTTGCTTCGGATAAGTATTCAGTCATGCCACCACACAACTTTTGGCTTTAAAACTACTGGCTCGTTTTTCGGCAAGTTTTCTTCATGTCAGGGTTCCTGGCAGCCTCAGGAACCCACTGAAATGGAATTATAATATGATGACATCATATTATAATTTCATTTCAGTGCAGGAACCCCGTAATATGATTGAAATTGTTCATAACGACGGGAATATTGAGATTTTCCATAAAATACAAAACCCTAGGGACTTTAATTTTTTTAGGGATTTTTCTCAAAAAATGGCGCTAATTTCAAAATATGTCATTTTCCTGAATTTTAAAAAAATTGCGTATTTCACGTTTCCTAGTTGCCAAATAGTTGATCGATCTAGAAAATATTCTGAGTGGTAATGGTGGATTTATGCAGCAATCATAAGTCATAAGTCTTAGTCATAAGGAAGAATATTCGTCAATGATTGGTTGGAATATACGGACCAACCAATCATTGACGAATATTCTTCCTTATGACTTAAGACTTATGACTATGACTTATGATTGCTGCATAAATCCACCATAACTTTCACGGATAAACAAACCTTATTACCTTTCTGATTAAAATGCTCTTGGCCTGAATACTTTGAGGTTACACATCACAGAATTTGTATTTTGTTTCAGTTTTGTGGGTATGTGTTACATTTTAATCAAGATGCATATAACTCCTGGTGCGTTTACTGATTCGCTTTTGTTTCAACTAAAGTTCTTGATCCTGTAATTGCGTCAATAGAGTTTGTTCCATTCGTCAATGGATGACGCTTAAGTCGAATATAGTGGAGTTTCCAACAATCCAAAGTGCCTACTAGATAAATTGTTTGAGTTTTTGAACGTTAACATTATTTTGAGGTTATATGTCAATTACCTTGCATATTGGTATTTATCGTGTGATTTTTCTGTTCTTTTAATACTTTTCGCTCAGTTCGGTAGTTTTGCGACGTTTTTAGTTGTTAGGTTATTGTTATTTATTTGTTCTTGTGTTTTTCTGTCATTCGTAAAAGTTAAGGATCGTACATACCCTCGCGAATATTAGCAATTTTTCTGCGATTCGCAAATCGCAAAAAAATCGCCACATGGACGTTCATACTCATACGGCAAAAAATTGCGGTAAATGATGAATCATGAAATGTCATTTTTCGGTATTTGAGGTTAGACATTGTTGTTTTTTTTTTTTCATTTTTCTGAAATATCAGTTGCAAATGAAAGAAGTAAAGGAGAATTGCTCACAGTCTCACTCACTGTTTCCCAAATGACATTACTTGTTTCAATTATATTTTGTAATACGGAGGATATTCGAATTCGGTATGCTAAAGACATCGATCTCATGTTGTCTTCAGAAGATCAACAACAAATTTGATAAGAAACCCAATTTACAAGTCACAGTATACCTAACTAGAATCTATACAGACGTTAAATTGAAACGCACCTCAAAGGTGCGTTTCAATTTAACGTCTGACGTCCGGTAACGGACGATGTATGACGTCATAGTTGTTTCGTAGGGCGATATCTTTCGGATTGAATTTTGAAACGCTCTCCTAAATCGTGGTGTAAATAGTTGACGGTCGGACGTTCCACTCAAGAATTTTGAAACGATGGAATGAAGTTTTCGGACAGGACGTTCTAATATCGAAACGCTTCGTAAGAAAAGTTAGACGTCGGACGCACGTCGGACGTAATATTGAAACGCACCTCAGGAGTTATATGCATCTTGATTTTAATCATACCTGTTAAAATGGTTGAATATCATTTCTACTTTTGAACTTTTTCATAGAACGAATGTGCACTGACAAAGAAATAACCCTACACTCAGTGCCTCATTTGCCAACTCATGCTACCAAGTACCAGTTAGCAAATTAGCCAGTAAGCAAATGCTACGGGCCCCGCGCCTGGGGGTCCTCGCGCCTGTGCGCAAAGTAAAAAAAAACTATCAAGTAAGATATGTTTTTTATACCACCTACAGAAAATGAATAAAGTTAGAAATGGGAATAATAAATATAGCGTGGAATGAAATTCTAGAACACTTGCAAGCGACTAACGCTTCGTTGCAGTCGTCCGATCAAGATCTTAACACGAGATAGGAACGCTCTTTATAAATCATTACAAGGCTACTTCCAAGTAATACGATCCAAATTTTCAGATATAGAGGCCAAAGCCCTAATTGGCTGTGAGGAATATCAGCAATCGACTTCAAGAAAACCCAAGCAAAATACAAAGTACGACCATTTCAACAGCAGCTCTACTCACAGACCTCATAAAAGAAGAAGAAGTTGTAGAACATCAAACACCCGGACAACGTTTTGAAATTCATGTTTTTATTGTTGTAATTGTCTGCATTAGCTAAATTCATGGAAGCTTACCATCAAGTGACTAGTGTATTTGGAATACTTCGGCAGAAAAGATCTTAAAAAGAACTATCGTCAATTATTTCCTAGACGATGTGGAAGACAGTCTGGGCAATGAACTGGTGCAGTTTGCAAAGCTGCTGAAAACAGATGCGGCTGCTGATATTGACAGCAGAAAGAAAAAGCACGAGGCTCAGGAACTTCAAGATTATAAACTGTTGACATAAAATTCATTGGAATCGTGTTTCCCAAATGTTGGAATAGTTGGAGAATGTTTTTTTTTCAACGTTAAAGCGTTTTAAAAATGTGTTAAGGAGCACAATGGAAGAAGAACATCAAACGACCTCACCATAATGAACATAGAAAGTGATTAACTTGAAATATTGATTTGACGAGTGTTATCTCCGCAAGGATTAAATCACGGAAAGTCTTTTTGTAAATGTGCTATTTTATTTTATATTCTATACTTTAATACTCAATGCAAATCAAGGGCATCTTGTTCACATTTGCTACGAACCCCACGGTGGCTTTATCCGGCACTTTCTAGACTACACAATACCTCTTTCAATAACAAAACTCTAGCTCTAGTTTTGAATTTAGCGCCATTTTGAAATAAAAATCCCTAAACAAAATTAAAGTCCCTAGTGTTTTGTATTTTATGGAAAATCAAAAAATAGCTCTATAGTTTCAAAAGAGTCTGTTGTTTCTCAACTCAATTTGGAGCTCAAGATGTTGGAGAAGCAAAGAGAACTGTCTGAAGAAGAAGCTAGAGAAAGAATGAGAGCAATCCACGAAAAACAAGATTTTCTACGAAAAGAAATGGATCTTCAGAGGAAACTAGTCGAATTGAAATCATGTAGTGATCGTCAGTCTATCGCACCCCAAAGTCTCTATGGTGACCCTCAACTATTGGGGAATTGGATAAACGATGCTAAACAGTGTGTTGCCTCCGCATCTTCAAAATGTTCACGTGAACCAGGGCTATCCGATGTACAACACGTTTCTTTGGAGAAGGAGGAAAGAAAAAATACTGATGAAAATATTCTACTAGATATTGCAAAGAAGTGTATCGATAACTCTGCAGCTACAAATAAATTATTGCTTCGGCAGAAAATCAGAGACTTGACATACTTCTCTGGCGAATTAACGGAATGGCCAATCTTCATAAGTGAATATAAGCGTACTACTGAGACCTATAATCTCAACGATGAAGAAAATTTGATAAGATTGGACCGATCCCTGAAAGGAAAGGCAAGAGATACCGTGCGAGGTCTGTTAACTTCTCCTAATAATGTTTCGAAGATAATCAGCATGCTAGAAATGAACTTCGGAAGATCCGAATGGATAATAATCTCTTTGATAGACAAAGTCAAGAAAATGCCTATTATCAAGGAGGATAGGTTGGAGTGTAGCATAAGTTTCTCCAACGCCATTAACAACATGGTTACAACAAACATTCCAGTTAGCATCGGGCAAATCATAGGTAGAAGATTCACTGGATTCAGCGCATTTTTTCGAGTGTGGTAATCTGCAACAATTCGGATTACACCCTGACAATACTTTAGGATGTGATCAAACTTACCTCTGAGATGTTTCAGACAGAATTTGAGAATTTTGCGAGGATATCGTGTAGAAAATATTTTGGTGTTAGTTTTTTTATTCTTGAATCTGTTTCTTGCCGAACAATTACTGGCACAACTTAAGGCCTCCACTATTATACTGATATCTGACCATTTTCGGCATTTTCTTTCGATTTTCTGTTATTTATATTTTTCGGAATGTCACAAAAACACAATGACATAACCTTTAAATCCGTCACATTTTTAATTTTCGCGGTTTTATAATAGATAAATTATATTTTTAACCATTGGTAACACTAAACAGTTGGTATTGTCGCATCACAGTATGGCGACGGTGAATATGGTCAATAGAGGACTTCGGATAAGGATTCAGTCATGCCACCACACAACTTTTGGCTTTAAAACTACTGGCAAGTTTTCTTCATGTCAGGGTTCCTGACAGCCTCAGGAACCCCGTAATATGATTGAAATTGTTCATAACGACGGGAATATTGAGATTTTCCATAAAATACGAAACCCTAGGGACTTTAATTTTATTTAGGATTTTTCTCACAAAATGGCGCTAATTTCAAAATATATCATTTTCCTGAATTTAAAAAAAATTGCGTATTTCACGTTTCGTAGTTGCCAAATAGTTGATCGATCTAGAAAATATTCTGAGTGGTAAGTTTCACGGACAAACAAACCTTATTACCTTCCTGATTAAAATGCTCTTGGCCTGAAATCTGAATACTTTGAGGTTACATCACAGAATTTGTATTTTGTGTCAGTTTTGTGGGTATGTGTTACATTTTAATCATAACTGTTCAAATGGTTGAATATCATTTCTACTTTTGAACTTTCTCATGGAACGAATGTGCACTGACAAAGAAATATCAATCAATTATCATGCTACCAAGTACCAGTTAGCAAATTAGCCAGTAAGCAAATGCTACGGGCCCCGCGCCTGGGGGGGCTCGCGCCTGTGCGCAAAGTAAAAAAAAACTATCAAGTAAGATATGTTTTTTATACCACCTACAGAAAATGAATAAAGTTAGAAATGGGAATAATAACTATAGCGTGGAATTAAATTCTAGAACACTTGCAAGCGACTAACGCTTCGTTGCAGTCGTCCGATCAAGATCTTAACACGAGATAGGTACGCTCTTTATAAATCATTACAAGGCTACTTCCAAGTAATATGATCCAAATTTTCAGATATAGAGGCCAAAGCCCTAATTGGCTGTGAGGAATATCAGCAATCGACTTCAAGAAAACCCAAGCAAAATACAAAGTACGACCATTTCAACAGCAGCTCTACTCACAGACCTCATAAAAGAAGAAGTTGTAGAACATCAAACACCCGGACAACGTTTTGAAATTCATGTTTTTATTGTTGTAATTGTCTGCATTAGCTAAATTCATGGAAGCTTACCATCAAGTGACTAGTGTATTTGGAATACTTCGGCAGAAAAGATCTTAAAAAGAACTAACGTAAATTATTTCCTAAATGATGTCGAAGACAGTCTGGGCAATGAACTGGTGCAGTTTGCGAAGCTGCTGAAAACAGATGTGGCTGCTGATATTGACAGCAGAAAGAAAAAGCACGAGGCTCAGGAACTTCAAGTTTATAAACTGTTGACATAAAATTCATTGGAATCGTGTTTCCCAAATGTTGGAATAGTGTTTCGCATTCACTTGATTTTGATAATCACCAACTACAGTGGAGAATGTTCTTTTTCAACGTTAAAGCGTTTTAACAATGTGTTAGGGAGCACAATGGGACAAGAATATCAAACGACCTCAATATAATGAACATAGAAAGTGATTAACTTAGAAATATTGATTTGACGAGTGTTATCTCCAAATTTGCTCGGATTAAATCACGGAAAGTCTTTTTGTAAATGTGCTGTTTTATTTTATATTCTATACTTTAATACTTAATGCAAACTAAGGGCCTCTTGTTCACATTTGCTACGGACCACACGGTGGCTTTATCCGGCACTTCCTTGACTACACAATCACAATACCTCTTTCAATAACAAAACTCTAGCTCTAGTTTTGAATTTAGCGCCATTTTGAAAGAAAAATCTCTACACAAAATTAAAGTCCCTAGTGTTTTGTATTGTATGGAAAATCTCAATATTTCCGTCGTTATGAACAATTTCAATCATATTCGGGGTTCCTGAGGGTGCCAGGAACCCTGTCATAAAGAAAAAATGCCGAAAAACGTGCCAGTAGTTTTAAAGCCAAAAGTTGTGTGGTGGCATCACTGAATCCTTATCCGAAGTCCTCTATTAGGTCGTCAAGTCAACCAAATGACCGCGCTGGTCTAATCATATTGGTCAGACCGGAGACTTGACTCAGCCTAACTATCTTCTATACAAACAATGGTAAAAATGTATTATAATATATATTTCTATGGTTACAGGTGCCAGTTTTCTTCCTTGGTTCAAGTTAGACTCTGTGTAATCTCATATGTCCAAGTACGTCACCATGACGCGTTGGCCACAAAATTCTGATTGGATAGAGCTCATTAAATCCTCCTGTTAGTTTATTCTCTTTGGTTTGAAATGACTGAAATGAGATCGAACACAGGACTGGAACACTGAAATGAAATTTTAATATGATGACTGGAATGCTCTTAGTTCCTCTGCGTACCCGTATAAAGTGATAACTCTAGGAGATGAAGAAAGGAGGCACCTGCAATCTAGCAGAGAAATACTTTATTGCTTACTTGAATGGGTGCGGGAGAGATATTCATCTGCACATACGTGTTATTAGTTTCCCAATTTATGGTTTGTAAACACGCCAGTGCAGTGCAGCGCGTCTTTGTATCAGTTTTATATGTTACAATCAACTTAATCTCGATTCCTCCGCCACTGCGAGGAACCACAAAACAAACATGGCGGGCCTCCATTAGAAATCCAGTCGCGCAGCCTGACGAGCATTCCAGTCATCAAATTATAATTTCATTTCAGCGGACTGGAAAGAGATAATCATTCAGTATAGAAACTAGGACCTTCCGGCCACTGAAATGAAATTATAATATGATGACTGGAATGCTCTTATTTCCTCTGCGCACACGAATAAAGTGATAACTCTAGGAGAAGAAGAAAGGAGGCACATGCAATCTAGCATAGAAATACTTTATTGCTTACTTGTATGTGTGCGAGAGAGACATTCTTCTGCACGTACACGTGGTATTAGTTTTCCAATTTATGGTTTATAAACACGTCAGTGCAGCGCGTCTTTGTATCAGTTTTATATGTTATGGTGGATTTATGCAGCAGTCTGTGGTAAAACAGAAAATCTCAGGGCGTTTTGGTTTTTGTGGGATCTTGAAACTGAATTTAAGTAACATCCAATACTCCAGGCAAAGGTGTTTTATTTCAGCAAAGTCTACAACTATAATATTGACTTCAAAATACATTCAGAAAAATAAATAAAATGAACAGACAAAACGTTCAGGTACGTACTACACCACACTCACCTATAATATTGACCAGGCGGCAACAAATAAAATATTCAACAATATTATATAGTTGCATAAAACCAAAAGGTTCAATTCATAATTTAGACTCTCATATCATTTCAGTGGAAGAGACATTCCTTTCGAATGCCCATGTTAAAAGAACCAAGGAAAGCAAATAAATTTTATCTTTACACCAGAACGCTTTTTTGTATTTTCAAATATGCCACAAAAAGTCGGACAGAGCGCCGAAATTCTAAATGCGAAGATGTGAGCCCCAAAGTAGGCAACCAACTATACCGACCTACCGTACCGAAGGTCACAGCAGATCGGTTGATCAGGAGACACAAATCCAGGAAGGAATAGGGTGTTTTGCTACAACCTGCCCCCAAAGCTTCTGCGAGAGTAAGGTTATGGATCTGATGCTGAAGCTGGTATTCTGACATTAAACAATTTTAGGTGAGAGGCATGGAACATCCCTCTCTCTTTGTTTCCCTCCGGGTGTTGCAGAACGTAAGTGGCCTGACTGATCTTCTTCTTTATTTTATAAGGCCCCTCAAATAATAGTAGAAACTTTTTAGTCTCCGACTTCAAAGATGAGGAAGTATTATTGGCCCTGAGCAGGACAAGATCTCCTACAGAGAATCCTAGGTGAGGCCGGCCTGGGTTATTGACTGACCGTCGTGCAGCTTTACCGCGTAGGGTAGCTTCCGCTAATACCAACTTCTGAGCTGTGGTGACCCCCGAGTCGTCATTAGCAAGAGGATGACAAAGTGCTTTAGGCAGAAGAGGTGAAGGCTCAGCCCCCCGCTGAAGTTCATTTGGAGTGTATCCAGTGGATTCATGAACAACGCCATTTAAGAACTCCGCAAATCGGGGCACCTCCCAAGCCCACCGTGAGTGTTGTTCGTGGCAATACGTCCGGAAAAGTCGACCTAATTCGCGCATCACTCTTTCGGACGGGTTGGCACAAGGATGTCGCACAGAACAATAAACTAATTGGATACCCGCATCCGCCAAGGTAGACCTCCAGACACGGGAAGTATACTGCGTGCCATTATCCTGCAGAATTCGCCTCGGCTTTCCATACGTACGGAAGTATTCCTTGAATAGGCGATTAAGCATGGCCCTGGACGTTGCTTTCTTCAGGGGGTACAGTGCGACGAACTTGGTAAATAAATTATAGACAACTAAGAGGTAGGTGGCGCCCCCACGACTACGAATAAGAGGGCCATAGATGTCAGTGGCTATTATATCCGATTTGTCCGTCGGGACAATCTGCATTTGTGCGGGCCTCGGCAAAACCGATGCTTTCGACTTTTGACAAATGTCACAGGCCACAAGTACCTTCTTGATCGTGCGGTGCATGTTCGACCACCACAATTCTTTTCTCATGGCCACCCAAGTCTTGTATATTCCGAAATGTCCTATAGCACAGTGAAACGCCTCCACAAAAACAGTTATGAGATGCTTCGGGACACACAATAAACAGGTATTCTCCTCAGAACCCCGTTTGTACAACAATCCTTTGTACAGGACAAACAACAGCCGGAGTCTGTCATCCGAGACCAAATTGGCCTGGATTTGGGAGAGTTTCTCATCCTGCGATTGATGATACTCCATTTCCGATAATGTTTCTTGAAATGAAACAGGAAGCTGCAGTAAAGAAAAAATGGTGAAGCACTTGTCCTCTGGTGTGGGAAAGCGAATACATGCGTGACGGGACAGTGCGTCTGCTTCTATGTTTTGGTGCCCAGGGACATGCTCTGCCTGGAACGAAAATTCCTGTAAAGCCAGAGCCCATCTAGTTATCCTTGGTGATAGTAATCGGCACGTGTGAATATAAGTGATTGCCTTACAGTCCGTGTGCAAAAAAAACATAGCTCCCAACAGATAAACTCTCCACTTCTGGAAAGCCCAGAGGACTGCTAGAACTTCCTTTTCAAATGCACTATACCTGCGTTCTCTTTCTAATAACAAGCGAGACGCATACGCTACGACTTGTCGTTCATCCCCGACCATCTGAAACAAAACTGCGGCAATCCGCACGTCACTAGCGTCCGACTGCACATGCCAAGGCAGCATCGGGTCAGGGTGATAAAGTAGAACTTTATTCTGCAAGTGGCTTTTGATGTCCTGGAAGGAATTTTCCTCCAACGGACCCCATTTCCATTTAACAGATTTCTTCAGGAGATTGCTAAGAGGTGCGGCTAGTTCTGCGAACCTATGAGTAAACATTCTGTCATATTGACAAAGTCCCAGAAATTTTTGGACCTCCTTGGAGTTTCGAGGACGAATATAATCAGTAATCGCCTGAACCCGCTCTGAATCTGGGCGTACGCCACTGGAACTTAGCACATAACCTAAATAAGGGATTTCGGTTTGGAAGAAATGGCATTTTGCAAGTTTTAAGGTTAGGCCTGCGTCACTCAGGCACTGGAACACCTGCAAGTGTATTAAATGCTCTTCCACAGAGGGACTCATCACTAAAATGTCGTCGACATAAGAGACAACAAATCCTTCGCATTCCTTGCCAAGTATAAGATCGAGGCCCCTAGTGAAGGCACTGACTGCCGTTTTAATCCCAAAAGGAATAACACAAAATTTGTAAGTTTTTGTACCTACCATGAACCCGGTATATTTCTGATCTTCTTCCTTGAGGGGGAACTGCCAATAGGAATGGGTTAAATCCAGCGTACTCAGAATTCTTTTACCTGACATAATTTTCATGATTTCTTCTATTGGACGAGGTAGCTCATAGTCAGGTTCCATAACTGAATTCAACCTGCGTGCATCGAGGCAAACCCGTACCGTACGATCCTTTTTCAAGGTAGTTACCAATGGAGAAATGTATTTAGTCGAGCACCGCTTGATTACTCCCCAAGATTCCATTTGGATTATGGCGTTTTCAACAGCTTCCCTATGTGCCATGGGAATAGGATAGGGTTTCACAAAGAACTCTGACTCATCAGTCAGTTTTATAGAGTGAACATAATTATCAGTGCGACCAGGTTTGTCAGCAAAGATGGGAGCATAGGAATTCAGTAAACGATCAAATTTGACTTTGTAATTTTGAGGCAGTGCAACAGCACTGACAGCTTGAGAAGGATAATTTTTTATTTCTGATGTTTTGCCGCCTGGAAGTAGGTCTAAATTACTTTTTGACACAGCACACAAATTAAGTGGCTCTGGAATTGAAATGCCATGAGTAATTTCCAGTTCAGGAACGGTTAACTCTTGACAACGGACTTTAACTCTTATAGTACGACTAGACAAATCAATATTAGCCTGAAACGTACGCAAAAAGTCACAACCTAACAAGACAGGAAAAGATAACTCTGAAATAACAAGGAATTCTTGTGAAATATCAGTATTTTCCAATTTAAACTCAAGTTGGGCTTGTAGCGATACTTTCTTAAATTTGGATTTGAAAGCTCCTACTACCCGAACGCCTGTAGGTTTAAAATGAGGAATCTTATGATGGCAATCTCCTAACTGTGACCAAACATCGTCCGATATTGCAGAGACTGTGCTGCCACTATCAACTAATGTGGGAAACTTATAACCATACAAATTTACTGTAATAACTGGTGATCTGCAGTCAGATAACGTATGGTCAAAGTCACATTCCTCCAAAAGTTCCTCTAAGGGGTTATTTGAAATATTCCCATGAGCCCGTTGCATGATAGCCCTCACATTCGAGCCTACATGTGAGAGTGCTCCTCGTTTCCCGCAGGAGTGCTTTCATCAAATTCCAAATGCGAAATGTGTCTATTTCTGTTATCCCATGTTCTGTTTTTATTTTCAAATTTAGTCCTGTCATCAGGCATTTTGACCTGATTCGGTTGTCTATTTACCCCACTTTGCCTAGAATAAGAAAGATGTGTATCTTTCAAATTTGACACCTTATAATTTCTAGAAACGTTTTTGTAGTAGTCATCTGCATGACGTAATCTTGCAATAGCCTCTGTCAAACTATTAGCACCCAATAATGACCCCGCAACGTTTGGTGGGAAATGGGGGGCTAAGATTGCAATAAGTTCAGTGGGGGTGTAAGGAGGTTGGAGGTGTTTCGCCTCTGTAACCCAGAAATTAAAATGATCGACAAAAGAACCCTCACTGTATGTTGCACTTTCCAATTGTAGTTTAATTTTATTTTGAATTCTGGGGTGCCAGTAGTTAGCAATGAAAGCGTTTTTGAATACTTCATATGTGTCACAAAAATCACAAAAAGCGTTCCACCATAATTTAGCGGAATCTTTAAAGCAGCCATTCAGTAGAATTTTGACTTTACTAAATGGGACAGTTCTAAGGTCAATGCTTCCTTCCAAGATTTGTAAAAACTCTAAAGGTTGTATGTTATTATCTCCTCCAAAGTGAGGCAAAAGCTTCATTAAATCACTGAGAGAAAAATTATCATTTCTGGTATGGTATTCATCATGATTTGCATTCTGAAACCCTGAACAATTATTGCAGCCTGGTCTAACAAAGTTAGAAAATACATTATTAGGAATTTTTCTGTTATCACCCAAGTCACTTTTGTTAACATTATAACTAGATTGTAATTGTAACACTTTAGAAACTACTTCTGTGACAATATGACTGAGATTTTGTGACTCTGATGCTAAAAAGTTGTTATAATTATTTCCATTCCGTGGTAAAGTTTGTAAGGGTGGGTTTACCCCAGGCTGTAGGTTGTGAGTACCCAACTGGAAAGTTCTACCCAAAGTTGTTGTCCCCAAATTAGGAGCTGCTCTCAAATCAGAAGTTGCCCCCAAATTAGAAGCTGCCCTCAAATCAGAAGTTGCCCCCAAATCAGAAGTTGCCCCCAAATTAGGGGTTACCTCCCGGTTAGATGTTGTCGATAAATTGTGAGGCATTGTAAATGAATTATTAGGGGGTAGGTTGTTATTTTTTCCAATGCTTCTCAATGCATCGATGATAGGGGTTTGATTTCTAACTTGGGTATCTTTTGGAATCGCCCCTTGCGATTGTGGATTGATATTTTGGTGGTGTTGCAGATTTCCATGGTTATTAGAAATAATTGGTTCACTCCTACCTTCGTTTTCCGATGACTCACTGTCCAGTGTTCCCTGATGCATTCTCTTGTAATTCAGTGATTTTTTATCCCTCAAGTTGTAATTACTTGGAGTACGTTCCATATTCTTAGCCAAGTGATAGGGGTTTATTGGATATAAATTCAGCCCCACGTTGGGCGCCACGTTGTGGTAAAACAGAAAATCTCAGGGCGTTTTGGTTTTTGTGGGATCTTGAAACTGAATTTAAGTAACATCCAATACTCCAGGCAAAGGTGTTTTATTTCAGCAAAGTCTACAACTATAATATTGACTTCAAAATACATTCAGAAAAATAAATAAAATGAACAGACAAAACGTTCAGGTACGTACTACACCACACTCACCTATAATATTGACCAGGCGGCAACAAATAAAATATTCAACAATATTATATAGTTGCATAAAACCAAAAGGTTCAATTCATAATTTAGACTCTCATATCATTTCAGTGGAAGAGACATTCCTTTCGAATGCCCATGTTAAAAGAACCAAGGAAAGCAAATAAATTTTATCTTTACACCAGAACGCTTTTTTGTATTTTCAAATATGCCACAAAAAGTCGGACAGAGCGCCGAAATTCTAAATGCGAAGATGTGAGCCCCAAAGTAGGCAACCAACTCTACCGACCTACCGTACCGAAGGTCACAGCAGATCGGTTGATCAGGAGACACAAATCCAGGAAGGAATAGGGTGTTTTGCTACAAGTCATAAGTTTTAAGTCATAAGGAAGAATATTCGTCAGTGATTGGTTGGAATAAACGGACCAACCAATCATTGACGAATATTCTTCGTCTTATGACTTATGACTGCTGCATAAATCCACCATTACAATCACAGAACTATATCCCAGTTCTGTGGTTACATCCAAGAAGACTAAAAACAAGGAGTGTTTGATTCCCATAAGACAATGGGGACACTAGTAGAAAGAGATGAAAGAACGTTTGTGACGAAATGTGACGTAGTTATACATGTCATGGCCGCCGTTCTCTATAGACAGTGACGCACTAGCTCTTGGTATATGAGAGTTACTGCTGACAGTTTTGTTGCTTGATTCGAGTTCGACTCTGTAC
The DNA here is from genome assembly GCA_944452925.2 of Chrysolina oricalcia. Lineage (NCBI taxonomy): Eukaryota > Metazoa > Arthropoda > Insecta > Coleoptera > Chrysomelidae > Chrysolina > Chrysolina oricalcia. Next base: position 36,269,093 of record OX101811.2, read on the forward strand.
TCATACCCAAGTACGTCACTATGACGCGTTGATGATACAAGTTTCTGATTGGCTAGAGCTTATTAAACCCTCCTTGTTTTTAGTCTTCTTGGTTACAATCAACTCAATCTCGATTCCTCCGCCACTGCCAGGGGTGCAATTACGAACACTCGATCCGTAGTAAGTTTGACGCATGTCAGATTTTAGAAATTATGAAATCATTGCAACTTGAGTCGATATCAATGGTCTTATATGGTAGATATAATTCCATTCTATCTCTATTCAAACGGGAACAACCATCGTTCTAGCCTACGTATCGTGACAGCTCTCTTATCGAGTGTTCATAATCCCACCACAGGACGCACAAGACAAACATGGCGGCCTCCATGAGAAATCCAGTCACGCAGTCAGACGAAATCGTTGAGCCTGACGAGCAAACCAGTCATCATATTATAATTTCAATTCAGTGCTTCCGGCGGATGATTTCATTTAGGATTATGCACTAGGGTCACTGAATCTAGAAGGCCGTGCCGTCCTTACGGGTATGGCCAATGGGCGTGGTCCAATACTTGAAATAGTTCCAGTATTCCAATAACCCACAAAATCACCAATTAGAGAGCAAGTTTTGTGGGTTATTTGAACACTGGATCTATTTCAAGAACTAGACCACGCCCATTGGCCATACCCGTAAGGACGGCACGACCTTCTAGATTCAGTGACCCTATTGTGCACGTATATGGTACGTCATCTATAACTATTTGGTTGAACTGATATAAAGTAAATCATGCCTTTCTGGTCACAAGCGGTAGTGTACCTATTTTAACTGTTTTCGCAGTGTTCATAGTTTGAGACTTCAGATAAATTGAAATACTGGCAGAAGTTTGGGCGTATTTGCTCAGTACCCCAATAATATTGGATACATCATCAATAGTACCACAGACAAAGTTTCTTCACATTATTTCTCGATCGAGAACAAAGAGTTATGCAAAAAGATATTTCATTTTTCGACATCTACAGCGATGTATTCAAATTTGGATGAGAATAAAATTAAACAATTTTGTCTCTTTGGGCCAGTTCATACACTCGCGAATTTCGCAATTTTTCTACGAATGAAATGGCTGCCAGTCATGCCAGACCAATCGTTGATGTAGAACCATGTCGGCAGCCATTTTATTCGCGATTTTATTGCGAAATTCGTGAGGGTATGAACGAGACTTTATGGCACCTGAATACCACGACCACGCCACAATCACAGATTACACACACCATACACCCCTACGTAATCTGTGCCACTAGATATGTTACTGGTGACCAAAGAGACTAATGGTGGATTTATGCAGCAGTCATAAGGAAGAATATTCGTCAACGATTGGTTGGTCCGTTTATTCCAACCAATCATTGACGAATATTCTTCCTTATGACTTAAAACTTATGACTTATGACTGCTGCATAAATCCACCATAAATTAACATGAGGGTTTAATTAAGCTCTATCCTAAGATGCCTAAAAACCCTGGTGTGTCGAGTGATTCGATTTTGTTTAGATTTTTCAGAAGACAAATAAACAAATGAAATAGCCTGCTTCTTTAGTCGGTTGCAGAGATGACGCCCTTATAGAATTTTAGTCTTGTCAATATTCCAGGGATATGGTGATTGATGACTGTTGTCAATTTTATGGAATTTCAACAAACTTTAATTACAATTCAAACGTGAATGTGACGGAATCTAAATTTCATAGTGCAATTTCCTTGTATTGATAACTATTATTGATGTGTGTTTTCATTTTGTTGTATATTTTCTTAGACATTCATTCAATGATAATTTGATGAAGATCCATAGTAATTGTACAAATTACACTGAAAACAATTCGATCTCCACAAACTTTATTTAATCAGACAGTGAAGAAGCTAGTGTGCATGCGAAACATGTCTGATTAAATAAAATTTGTGAATATCTAAACGTTTCCTGTGTAGTTTGTACAATAATAATTTGATCATGTTCCGTCTTTGTATCATTTGTGGGCAATCCAGAGAGACCAACAAAATAATTCATCACGAGGATGTATTGATATCTAGTTAGCCTAGACCAGTTTCCTACATAAACAAATTATTGCGTTACCATAGCAACGAACAATAACTTATTAGAAGTCAAAAAAGTAAACTAGAGTTACGCAATAAATTAAAAGAAAAATATGTCCACCGAAATTGTGAAAATTGAAAAATTGGAGTATCGAGCCATCATCAAAAAAGGGTTAAGAGGTAATAGACCGTCAGATAGTGACAGATTAAGGTGCCCCATTTTCACATACAAGCCTTGAATAGGGTTGAAAAGTAAGTCGATTTTGAGTTAAATGAAGGGAAATTTACGAGTGGCTCGTGGGGAAAACAAATGGAAAAATCAAAAAGAATTTCCATTAAATTTTCCGACGACAAAATCTACTTTTCCATTCGCGCCGCTCAAGCCATTATGTTTTTCGGTCTAGTGACGATGTAGGTTTTCATAGTTTCGATGGGCTTGCGTGGGAAAATCTGTTAAAATCTAGATTTTTCTTTACAAGATTACAGCCTTATTTTAACCCTTTAGCCACCTTCAACACTCAAGCCTTTGATCTTCCGAAGCCAGGTTCTACTAATTAATGATTAGATGAACACGGCTCGCGTTAAAATATGCAAAATCGAATTTTCCATGGAAAATCGAATTTTCCATATGTTATCCCCAGGAGCCACTCGTAAATTTCCCTCCATTTTACTCAACATCGATGTACTTCTCAATTCTATTCGATCTGACGGTCTATAAGCAGATTTACGAAGATATGCTTAATACCCTTGGTGATCAATGTCCTTCGTATGCGACCGTGAAAAATTAGACTGCAAACTTCAAAAGAGGTAAATTTTCCATTGAAGATGATGACCGATCGGGAAGGCCAGTTTCTGTGTCAGTCCCCGAAAATATCGATGCAGTTCATGACACTGAATATTTCATACGAACGCGTTCATCATATAGTTCACGTCAATTTGGACATGAGAAAAATTGCTGCAAAATCGATCCCCAAATGTTTGAATGTTGAACAAAAGCGTGCAAGGGTAGTAGCATCGCGTTCGATCTGTGCTCGATTTGAAAACGATAAAGACTTCTTAAACCGAATTGATACTATGGATGAGACTTGGGTACATTTCTGCGATCCAGAAACAAAGCAACAATTGATGGAATGGCGACATTCCGGTTCTCCAAGACCTAAGAAGTTTCGTGTCCAAAAAATCTGCTGGTAAAGTTCTTGCTTCAGTTTTTTGGGATTGCCATGGAGTAATCATGCTTGATTTTTTGGATAAATGTAGAACAATAACTGGAGATTACTATTCGACATTACTGATCACTCTACGGGAAAAAATTAAAGAGAAAAGACGCGGAAAGCTATCCAAAGGTGTTTTGTTTTTGCAGGACAACGCCCCTGCACACAAATCTCATGTTGCCATGCAAAAATTCGTGATTAGGGTTTCAGTTACTAGAACACCCCCCTTATTCACCAGATTTGGCTCCGTCCGACTATCATCTGTTTCCTCAACTGAAAAAATGTTTAAAAGGTCGTAAATTTTCTTCCAACAAGGAGGTAATAAAAGCTGTGGAGGTCTGGTTTGCAGAGCAAGAAGAAATATTTTTTTTGAAAGGTCTAGAGACGTTGCAGGTTCGCTGTAATAAATGTATCCAATTAAGAGGAGAATATGTTGAGTAATAAAATATTTTGACATTGAAATTTTGTTCTATAGTAGGCTAAGAATTTTTCAATATATCCTCGTATATCCAGTACCGAAAGTGAGTAGTGAGTACCACCATATTATGAAGATTATCACATAGTATCTTGTATTATTGGAAAACATTTTAATGAAAATCGTGGCACGAATATATCACACACGGAATCGCGGCATTCCCGCTTATATTATATTAGCACAAGATTGACAGGTTCTGACGGTGAATTTTCATGAAGCTTAATTTCAATATATATATATATATATATATATATATATATATATATATATATATATATATATATATATATATATATAAATGAAATGCGTGGTTATTATTGTAGTGAATTGCATTTCGCTGAAAATATTATATAAGTCGAAAATGTAACAAATAAAACTGATTGGTGATAGTGATTCAGTAAATTCCAATAATTACGTTTCTTTATTCATTTCATTCGTTGGCAATACTTGAAAACTTCTGTTCTTGTAAATTCACCCTAAGAAGAAAACCGACCGTGGCGGTACACGCAAATGCGGAATATTTGGGAAACAGGTCACGATTTCATTTGTTTCCTCTTAATCCACATACCATGTGTCTTAATCAAGCTGGCGAATTGTCTTCTGTTTTATCCCTCAGTTTTGCAAGTATGAGTCGACACACGGTTTTTAGACATCCTACTCTAGCCAATCAGAATCTTGTAGCATCAACGCGTTATAGTGACGTACTTGGACATGAGTACAAACCAAGCAACAAAACTGTTAACAGTAAATCTCATACACCATGAGTGCGGAGTGCGCTAGTCCGTCACTGTCTATAGAGAACGGCGGCCATGACATGTCCAACTACGTCATATTTCGTCACAAATTGTCTCTCATCTCTTTCTATAAGTGCCCCCATAGTCTTAAGCCTGATTCACATAATGGCAGTAGCAGTGGCGTCACCCCCCTCTATTGATTAGATAACCAATGGCAAACATGTTTAGACGACGCTGAAAATTCAAGGTCACGCTGCTGAAAGTTTGATTCATTTAAACTTTTTGCAGTAAAATCTAGCAGTGTTCGCATTTCTAACCTTAAAATTATCATGAAATCGAGATTGCTGTTATGATTCCTTTCTACTACTTTTAACAAACAATTAGTTGAAAATTTTCATCCCAATGTCACTCATTCGGATAACAGCGTCAAAAGGGGCGGAGTCACTGCCTTTAGTGCCACTGCTACTGCCATTATGTGAATCAGGCTTTATGGGGATTAACTCTCCTGTCAAATAACGTTTTTCTCGTGACCACGCCGTCAAGCGGGAGTGTTATTTGACCCTAAATAAGAAGAAGAAGAAGCTAGAAATTGCGCACGCATCGTATGTGTTTCACTTTTCAATCTTTTCTCTTTTCTTTGCGAAGTCGGGGAGGTTAGTGTGTTTGAGTTTTGTAAATTAATATAAATCTTCAATCATCTCAAATATTGTTGCATTTTTTTGTTCGAGGCATTGATTTCCAACCGTAAAATATTGGAAGTTTTTGATATTTCATTTACTTTCAGTATATATGTAACATTTTCATTTTCAGGACAAAATGGTCCAACGACTGGTTTTCAGACGACGTCTGTCGTACAATACAAAATCTAATCGAAGACACATGTAAGTTTTAATTTATATTTCATGATGTTCAGGAGGTTCTTTGTGAAATATTCTTGGGGAATGTTTTTGCCTTAATTTGAAGGTGAGGTTATATTATGATAATATTGATAATCCAGGATAAATTTCACATGATGAATAATTGGCTAGAGTACTGAAATACTCTACGAGTATGTCATTGACGACGACCCATTCGTTCGTTTTTTTCTGAAAATGAAACAGTCTTTTATAATTTTTTTTTGTCATTTACATATCTCTGATATGTTTTGGTTTGTATTTCAGTGTGCGAACTCCTGGTGGAAAACTAGTTTACCAGTACTTGAAAAAGCCCAAGAAGATCCCTAGATGTGGCCAGTGCAAGGATAAGCTTAGAGGTATCCTACCAGCACGTCCACAAGAAAGGTCCCGTTTATGTAGAAGGAAGAAGACAGTGAAAAGGGTGTATGGTGGAGTTCTGTGTCACAAATGTGTTAAGGAGAAGATTGTCCGAGCATTCCTCATCGAGGAACAGAAGATTGTTGTCAAAGTACTCAAAGCCAAACAAGCTGTAATTAAAGCTAAGAAATAGACGGTAATAAATGTATAATTTCTAAGTGTTGCTCCTTTTGTTCGTTACCTTCCTTAAAGCATGAAGCTATAAAATCTAGTAAGAAAATTCATGCTTTTGAGAAATAATTTTTTGTTTGATATAAATCATTCTAAAGAAACATTCGAGAACTATCCTTTACACCTACTTTATCTTTTCTTTCTTTGTATTGATTCCGTAAAAACCGTCAGTTGCAAAAATACAATTTAAGTTTAGTGGTTCCACAATGGTTTTCAAATTAGCAGTGGTAGGTTTTATAGTTTTCATTCCTACTTGATGACTAAAAATGTAAATAAAGATTCTATATATATATATATATATATATATATATATATAGATTTATTCAACATCTTATTACACAATATAGTCTGCAAAACAAAGAATACCAATTCAATTAACGAGAAAGGGGAGAAAATATGTATAAACTCATAATAACATAATAGGGTGGTATCAATAAAAAAGTTTTATGAAATATAAATATGAACTCTTTATATTATTCATTCCATATAAATGGTTTCTAAAAATCAAGACTGAGAATTTTACACATGTCTATATCACTTTCAGAACTTTTTTTAATTTTATGTATTTTACAAAAATTTTGAAACAGGTGGGAAAGTTCCTCAAGCTCCTATGAGTAATCCAATGACTTCAATTTTATTTACCTTATATTTTTCCTTGAAATATGGAATGGTAGGTTCATAAATAAGCCTCTTTTCTGCGTCGACTGCTTTATCCTGGTTAATGCCAGTTTGAAATCGGATAGTTGGATCTACTATAAGAGTGTTCTTTTTCTTATCAAATGCAAAGATATCGACCCTTCTAGTAGACCCATCATCAGGCAAACAAGAGACTTCTTCATAAACCACCATTCCATTTGATCTCAGGAATCTCCCAAAGCTGAACGAATGGTATGATATCTTTTAGAAAAAACAATGTTTATTTTTGAGTAAATAATTGAAGAAAATAGAACAAAAGGATATTTTTTGAGCTGGTCAAATTAAAAATGGGGTTACTTTTTTCTTAAGGTACTGAGTGTTGTGAAAATTTTCTATTTTAAGGATGAAAAATCTAGTTTGCTCTTATAGAGACTCTATCTGCAGATACCAACCAGCCAATGAAATGTTTTCATCCCTCAGTTTCCAAACATTTGACAATTGGAATGAATAAGTACAGTGTTCCATTTGAAATTCATAACGGGGTTACTTCTAGGAAACTGGAAGTGAATTGAAAAATACTTTGGAAGGGATGTAGGTTGAACTCTTGTTTTAATGTTCAATGTTACTCTGTGATGAAGAATGACAAAATTACATGAAATAACAGAATTAACTTTTGCACAGAGCTTTATAAACTACAGATAATTGGCCATAAAGTAATTTTATCACAATTGAAAAGGATATGAACTTCAATTTCCATGACGAGAAAGGGGAGCTTTTGTAATCTACCTATACATGCGAGCAGACCATATCGAATTTCTTATATATCCAGAAACAAAGATTTTATTGGACATTCATATTTTTCTCTACTGCATCAATGGGAAATCTGGTTTTAATCCCTGAGGATATTTGTACAATTGGTTAAATTATTGAAGGAAATATCCAAAAAAATTTTTGAGGAACAAATCGACCCCCTTATCATGTGTGGGCTTGTCGGCTTATCTGAATGAGGATTAATTTTTATAATGATCTTAAAATTAAAAAATATCTTCTTTTTCATACAACAGTTTTTTTTTATATTCCAGGCCTCTCATAATATAATACAATAATTATAAAATCTCTTACTTTATTGTTTTTCTTTTTTGATGCTTTCTTAGTCATTTAGAATATCGTCATTAAATATAAGATATTTATTGGTTTAGTGCACAATTGATAGCTCTGCGGTGCTATTCTTCAGGATTGGCATTTAGGCAACTCGCATCATACTTGCATTTAACAAGGCATGTGTGCGCATAGAGCCAATACACCCAATATACTAGAGAAATTTCCAGCTTCTTGGGGTATTCAAACTCATGGCAAAAGCTACATGAATTTCGAAGGCTACTCATTCCATACAGAGTGGTTTCTGCATGTAAAAAAATATATTAATAATTTTTTTTTAAATATTGGGGAAAAAAAGACTGGTGTCCCATTATGGATTCATTTTTTTCTGCAGTATGGTTGGTTGGTTGCTTTTACCACTCCACCATCGAATTTAAATGCCAAATTTACATAAAACCTTATAGTTTTTTTTTTCAATAAATCAACGTATCTTAGTGGGTTATTTCTATATCAAAAACTTATACTTATATAAACTGTAATAGCACTCATGTTAGTCACACCGTCAGTACAACCTCGGTGGATTATGTATTATCATACAATAATAATTATAACGATTTTACATGATTTCCAAAACTAACTTTCTTGACGATGTATACTACTTATATAAACTGTAATAGCACTCATGTTAGTCACACCATCAGTGCAACCTCGGTGGATTATGTATTATCATACAATAATAATTATAACGATTTTACATGATTTCCAAAACTAACTTTCTTGACGATGTATACGGACACTTCACTGATCGTGTCTGATATGTCAGAAGCAGTTCTGACTGACAAATGTAAATATACGGTACAGAAAGTTACGAATTGGTGTGGAATGAATTCCTTATATCTCAACGCCAGTAAAACACAATTGATAAGATTCCATAATCGCCAGAAACAATGTCCTGATATCCGACTCAGTATACAGGACCTAACACTCGAAAATTCAGAGGAAACGAAGTTTTTAGGTATCACTCTGGATTCATGCCTAAATTGGAGAAAACACTGTGAACTCCTAATAAGTAAAGTAAATTCCTTGTGTTATCTATTCAGAAACATAAGGAATTTCTTGACGGAACAACAACTACTTTCCTTATATCACTCTCAGGTTGCATCCAGGCTGAGATATGGTATATGCTTGTGGGGTAACTCTACAATGGCATCAGATGTGTTAATAGCACAGAAAAGGATTTTGCGAATAGTAGCTGGAGTTAACAGCACTTTTTCTTGCAGAAGTTTATTCAGACAGTTTAGGGTTATGACTCTTGTTCGTATTTACATTTTTGAATTGTCTATATACATTTTTAATAATAAGAGCAAATTCTCCTTGAATTCAGATGTTCATAATGTGAACACCAGACAAAAATATAATTTTTATATTCTGTACTGTAAGTAGAAAATTTAATCAGACTCGCCATCCGTGATGGGAGAAACAATATTTAATAATTTGCCAAAGCATGTAAAGGAGGCCCACACCTTCATTGAATTTAGTAGAGTCTTATTTATGAATAAAAAAGGTTTTTATTAAACAAGATTTTATAATAATGCTACAAAATGACACATATGACAGAATAGTTACATAGATCATTTAGTTAGTCCTAAATATCCTCATTTTCAACAATATAAAAATCGTGCGGAACTTTTCAGCACTAGTGCGGAAAAGTACCTTTTCCGCATGATTTTATCTTTCCGCGAGATTTATAATATGAGATCGAATCTAGTCTATTAACGACTGTTTGATAATAACTTTCCGATATTCCGTAATTTTCATAAAATTAATTTCAAAATATAAAGCAATTAAGACATCAAAATAAATAGTGATATTTAAAATTTGACAGGATTTGATATGGTATTATAGCTCAGTTGGCAAAGTAAGGGAGCATTCGTTCTACGCTGGTTAATGGGGTAGGTGGTTCGAATCCTGGGGAAGTTACTTTTTTTATGTTTTTGTTTTGAAATCGATGAGAGTACTTAATGTTCAATTTTCGTTAGATTTTTCAATATTTGTATATTCAATGACGACATTAGTGTTTTTGATAGAATCTGTTATGAAAAAAATAATTCGCTCGTACTACAAAATTCATATACCTACCTACTCGTGGGAAATGAATGTCATTTCATGCTCATTGTACAATATACTAATCTTGAATAAAAATATTGTGCTTTAAAGAGAAAATCTTGCGTAAAAGTAAAAATCGTGAGGAAAAGTAAAAATCGTGCGGAAAAGTAGAACTTTCAAAACGAAAAATCGTGCGGAAAAGTTACTCTTCCGCACGCTCGTAGGAAAATGTTTTTATTCGAGTGTTTGGTTTTATTTTTAACTATTTAGTTTTTTTTTGTTGTATATATCTATATTTTTACTCTATTTTCACTTATGTTTATATACAGTGCGGCTTTTTTGCCCCCCCCCCTGTTAACTTTTGAACGGTTCGACGTACAAACATGAATAAAAAACCGTTTGGAGAGTTTCACCGATTCTACTTTTTGAAACAAAAATATGGTGATTGCTCGACAGGGGGCGCGGGGGGGCACATCAATTCAAAATTTTTAAATGGCATGGGGGGTCGAGAGTCACATCATTGAAAAGAGAATTCAATTCTCTTTACAACCATCTAATTATTTTTGAATTTCGTTAATATTTTTTTTGCAATTCAAATTCGAAATCTCAAATATGAATGAGGATCTGAAAACTAGTCATAGCTTGATAAATTTGAACGGTTTGTTGTGGAATAATGAAACCAAAAACCTTGTGAAGGGTATTATCGATACTACTTTTTAAGAGAAGAAATATTGCAATTACACTACAGATGGCGCTGGGGGCACATCAACTAGAAAATTTCGATAGGCATAAAAATCGAAATTGGGAAAAAATTCCTCTACTAAATTCAAAAATATTTAGATGGTTGTAAAGAAAATTGAATTCTCTCAACCGTTCATAAGTTAACAGAGGGGGGGGGGGGAATAAAAAAAGGCGCACTGTATGTATGTATGTATATGAGTGTTCTTGTGCATTTTCTTGTGATTATGTGTTATATTTGACGATTCCTATACATTTATACATGTCAAACAGAAAATAAAAATTATTATTATTACCTCTATATCTTTAAACAAAAATTATTGAAAATGAAACTTTCTTCAAGTTTCTTGGTCTATAGGTTGATAACTAATTAAGGTTCCAAGAATACATTAGTTATATCTCGGAATTTTACTTCAAAATTCCGTGTTATAAACGGAATTTTAAAATTTTAGGAACAGATTTTTTTTTTAAATTTAGGTGTCCCTTCCATGGCTTCGTAAGATTGTGCTGTTGCTACAGTGATATTTTCTTTGATGGCAGTAACTCCGAAATGGAGTGCGCGAGATACGCTTTTCCCTTTTGTAATGCAAGAATGGGCTGAATATTTCTCTGCAGCCAGTTGAGCTACAGGGTACTCAGAATTATCTCGGAGAATATGTCTTACCTGACACTATGTCTATGTCTTACCTGTAACCTTCAGGTTACTTGAAAACTGCCTTGGTTTCCTATGATCTAACTCCTCCATTTCTGATAATTTTCCGGTTTTCAGTTCTTGTGAAATACTGATTCAACTGTTTATTTTATTGTACACATTAATGTCTATCTGCACTAAGCACATGTATTTTTCTATATCAAAAATTACCCTTCTTGATTTGAAACATTTTTCTATTTGGAAATGCTCCATTTCCACTTGCAACAGCAGTTAACAAAATGCTGAGGTTTACCCAACCTTAATTTACCACCACTGGCAAGTTGATGCAACTGAGTGAATAAGTTGAGCTAAACAATGAATTGACATACAGTTTCACTTTCACCATTATACTTTATAATATGATAATTTCAATCAATTATCTAGTTAAGCTCTGTCCATAAGTTGTGATACTTCGTAAAAAAGCATATTTAGACTTTTTCTTTTCACTGGGTAAAATCCAGAGCTTGTCAAGGAGGGCACTATGTAGGTTTCATCTGGCGTCTATGAAAGCTCCTGTTGGACTGTCATCATAAGTGAGTCTGTGTTCAACTGGTACTACTAGTTGAAAAACGTGAAAATTAGAGATAAAGCTCCTAAAAATATGAGCGAAATGCGGAATGACTACTAGAAAAATGATTCTTAATGATTTTACCGCACGTAAAAAATTGCGATTGTTATTAACAAAATAAGATGAAGTTCCTTAAAGAGTAGGAAATTTCCAATAAAAACTCCCGGAACCCGATCTCCATAATTTTAATTTAACGCTGAAAATAGTGCTCCTCATCGCAGTTACAGTACGGGCGCACCGCTGCAAATAACAGTATATCACAGAAAATAATTTGTCTATACTATTAAACGTTAATCTGAAATATTTTGAATAAATAATAATAATAATAAAAGATCTTTATGGGGCGGGGATTAGCGCAGTGGTTCGAATCCCAGACGGTGCGATCTTTTTTCATTTTCAGATGTGAAAGTCTGAATGATTGAGGCTCGTGTCGGCTGGGAATAATCCTCCACGATTCACTGTTGCGTTAAAAATTAACAGTGCTGCTCCTAAAGTGGCGTATGGAGTAAGTAACAAGGCCTATCCAGAAAACTTGGCTAATGACCATAGCAGTCGATTGCAAAACACAAAAAAAAGATCTTTATTGATTATATAAATTATACTACAAATATAATCAAATGGCCATCGACCTAAGTCCTTCAGCCTGTACATTTTTTTAATGGTGGTACTTCCTTAGATTTTAAGTAAACAAAATGTATTAATTTTACTGAAATATAAAAAAAAATATATGTTCAATTTTCTTCAGTTAATAATTCCTGTATTATTTTTAATAATGTCTTTTCCGGGAATTTGTATCTGGGTCTGCACCATTGTTTTTTCATAGAGTAGAACATTTGAAGGGTAATGGAGTGGGTTCATCGGGTGACGCATTTCAGTTATTGTACGAAGCGATGATGTTTCTGCAACTTGTAGGTTCTTCCGTGCGGGTTAACTACAGTTGGCGAAAAGTGGATGCCTGTATTCAATCAGTGGTCTACATGGTTTTATATACACTCACCGGCCAAAAAAAACCGGCCACTTAAAACTGGCCCCAAATTCAAAGTTGGCTTTCTCGCAAACCGGTCATTTGATTTTGATGATTTTTTAAAATTGTATATTAATTCCTTAGTAACGATACTATGTCAGAAATTTTTATTCAGATTTGAATTTGAGCATATACGGGGTTCAACAATGAGACAAAAGTTTCTTTTCCGGAATTTTAAACACCCTGTGGAGTGTAACAGCTATAGCAGCTGTTCTCAACTAAAATAACATCGAACTCTGATCATTTCTGAACATTTTATTTTTTTAATCAGGACATTATCTCTGTTTTTACCGGAGATAAATAATCAAGGCGGCATACGCGGAAACCGATTTGAGTTTAACATTGATTGACACTGACATTAACATTAAGAGCTTGTCAACGGTTTTGAAATCAAAAAATGCCTTCATTTGCGACGGATGTTGCTCGTATTGTGGTCTTAATTGAGGATGGCCGAAGTCAACGTTATGTGTCCGACACCCTTGGTATACCTCGAATAACAGTCCAGGATGCCTGGAATCGGTATATGGTAACGGGAAATTTCAACAGGCGAGTGGGTTCTGGAAGAAAACGGAAGACGAGTACAAATTGACGACCGCTTTATTGTCCTGAATGCTTTACGAAATCGTAGAACTACAGCTGTTCAGAATCAACATCTTCTACAAACCGTGCGTAGAATTGAAGTAAGTGAGAGCACAATCCGACGAATACCTAAAGAAAACAATCTGTCTTCAAGGAGGCCTGCCACAGAACCCCAGCTGCTTCCAAGACATCGTCGAACACGTCTTCAATTTGTGCGCCTACATTTGAATTGGGAGATTGAGCAATGGACTAAATAAAGTTCTTTTCACGGATGAGTCGCGATTTTGCCTGCGATCGCCTGATGTCGGGAGCGAGTTTGGAGACGTCGAAATGAAAGATTTGTGGACTGTACCTTTTCAGAACGTGTAAGTTTTAATGGGGGTTCTGTGATGGTATGAAAACGGTACCTTAAATGCGCATCGATATATCGAAGATATTTTCCAAAACGCTGTTGTTCCTTACTCTTATTTTGTCGGAGACGGCTTCGTATCAATGCAAGATAATTCGCGACCGCACGTGGCACTAGAAGTTAACGAATATTTGGACGAAGTGGCTATTGAACGAATAGTTTGGCCAGCTTGCTGTCCTGATCTCAATCCAATTGAGCATCTCTGGAACAAACTCCAAAGGCGCATTCGTCGCCAACCTGTTTCACCAGACACCCTTCATAATCTGCAAATTGCACTTCAGGAAGAATTTGATGCCATTCCACAAAAATTTCTTACAAACCTTATTGATTCGATGCAACATCGACTGAATGAAGTCATTTTGGCGCGGGGAGGCCACACTAGATATTAGCCCCTTGAAATGTGTTCATTGTTTTTTAAATTTTTATGTTTTTGTTATAGGCTACAAGCCCATATAACAATTTTGGGTGGTCATTTGACCCAGCATGAAACATATTAAGAACGATGCTGCTATATGAAAAAATAACTTTAGTCACTATGCCGTCAATTATTGGTGGTGCAAATGACTGTAATAATAATTATACTAATTTTTCATCTGAAGATGTGCTTTTCCGACAAAATATTCCTGTACTACATCCCTCACGTTGGTAGATTATGAAATAATAACCTCCTAGAACCTACTGCCGTACGAAAATGATGGAACCAGAATCCAGGATTTTTTTTAAATTTTCGGATATTGAAAACTTTTCCTGGCTTCCAGTCCCATTATTTTTGTACGGCAGTAGGTTCTGAGAGATAATTATTTTATAATCTACCAACGTGAGGAACGCCGTACATGAATATTTTGTCGGAAAAGCACATCTTCAGATGAAATATTATTATTATTATTATAGTCATTTGCACCACCAAGAATTGACGGTATAGTGACTAAAGTCATTTTTTCATATAGCAGCATCGTTCAGAATATGTTTCATCCTGGGTCAAATGACCTCCCTAAATTGTTATATGGGCTTGTAGTCTATTAGTTTTCTAATTAAACTTACGTTTCGATGTTTATTTTTTGTGTTTTCAAAGCTTCGTCCGAGGTGTTCGCTTTAAAACAGTGTATCTCCAGTAAAAACAGAGATAATGTCGTGATTAAGAAAAACAAAATGTTCAGAAAAGATCAGGTTTCAATGAGATTTCAGTTGACAGCAGCTGCTATAGTTGTTGCACTCCACAGGGTGTTTCAAATTTTGGAAAAGAAACTTCGTCTCATTGTTGCACCCCGTATATGCTCAAATTCAAATCTGAATGAAAATTTCTGACTTGGCATCGTTACTAAAGAATTATTCTACAATTTAAAAAAAGAAACATAAAAATCAAAGGTTTTTTTTGCCGGCGAGTGTATTAATTTTGGATTCATTCCACATGCTGGTGCCTTGATTTTTGTAAGTTAAGGCTCAGAAGTGTTTTGTCCTGTTTTGGTTCTACGTTTCAACAGTTTTGTGTGATGGTTTAAATTTAACTTGTGGTCCAGTTGTATACCTAGGTATTTTGTGCAAGATTGCGGGGAGATTGAATGATTCAGTAAGGTTATTGCGGGTGAGGTTATGGACGGAGTATGATTGAATATAATGTACTGGATTTTCAGTGGGTTTGCTAGCAGCCTCCAGTCGTTGAGCCATGTTTGGATTTGGTCGGTCATTCTTTGAAGTTCGTTATTAGCATCAATTAATGTTCTATGGTGGGCGTTTCGTCAGCATATTATAGAATATAGGAGGAGACGCCTTCATTTTGCGGGGATTGCCACTGCATATCATGACTAAGGAATTCTACATATTGTTTGCGTGAATTCAATAACTGTCTAAAATGTAAACAAGCCGGCAAAAATATTCCCGTATCGTTTTCGATACGGGAAAGTACTTTTTCGGCAACCATCCGGGAAGTGTTCACTTCCTGGACACTTTTTCTTTGGGAAAGTAGCACTTCCCGGCCTAGTCCGGGAAGTACGTACTTCCCGGACTAGGCCGGGAAGTGCTCGAATTTTAATACAAATATTGATATAAATAAGAATTAGAATGTTTCTGTTGGTACCTATCTTCTGTTCGAATTTCAATATATAAAACAAATAAGAACTGAAATGTTCGAAAAATTCAAATTTGGAATCGTTTCATCTGGTTAACAGATGGGTAAAAGTCGACCTCTCTTCGTGTCTCTTAGACTAAATGCGTCTCATTGATTTGTTATTCTACATGATTGCCGAAAAAATAGTGTACGCAACACGTCCGAAAACAGTTTTTTTTGGACTCGCTAACGCTCGTCCTAGTATTTGGTCTAATCGTCCAAGAAAAACAGTATTTTCCGGACTTGTTACGTAAATTACTATTCCCGTACCGTTTAGGTCCGAAAACGGTCCGGGAAAGTTCGTTGCTTAGCAACGGACTAAAATACTAGATTAGCGTATTTTGAGGCCTGAAGTTGCTCCGAGAAAGTGGGCATTCCTGAACGATTTCAGAAAAAGGTATTTTGAATGAATAATGGTATCATGTGGACACTTAAAAGAATAAATCCCCATTGGAAAGAATGAGTAAGTCTATTAGTCAAAAAGGATTACTATTGCTAATTACCAAATTTTTTTCCAGTCTCCGTCCTCATAAATAACGACATAAAAGATTAAATAATTGATCTATAAATCGTTGGCTTCCTAGAGCCCTTCTAATATACCTACTTAACAAATTATACGATAAAAGTTTATTATTTTGTTTATTATTATTTTTTATAACTGAAGAAAAATTAAATATCCAACAAACGGTTTTAAATAATTTTTTTTGACGAATGTTTTATTTTTGCTGTTTTTACATCTAACAATGGCAATAATTATTACTGGTTATAATTTTTGACGTATTTGTTTATAAATTATATTTATAATCAAATAATTAGTTAGGAAATTATAATAAACAAAATGATAAACTTTCAAAAAATTTTATTGTGTGATCTTGTTAAGTAGGTATATTAGAAGGGCTCCAGGAAGCCAAAGATTTATGGATCAATGAGTTAAACTTTTACATCATTATTTATGAAAACGGAGACTGGAATATTTTTGTAAATTAACAATAGTATAATTTCTTGAATAATAGACTTACACATTCTTTCAAGTGTTCTTAAGCTACCATAATATATTAAAGAAATTTAAATTAACATTTAATGCTGAAGAAAAATCATTTTCTGTGATATACTGTCTTTTGCAGTAGTGCGCCCGTGCTGTAACGGCCTCGCGGAGCACTATTTTCAGCTTTATATTAAAATTATCAATAATGGAGAAAGAGTTCCGAGAGTCGGGACATTTTTATTGGAAATTACCTCCTCTTCAATCAATTGCAATTTGTTACGAGGTAAAATCCTTGAAAACCATTTGTCTAGAGGTCATTCCTTATATTTTTAGGAGCTTTATCTCTATTTTTCACGTTTTTCTACTTGTTGATCAGACTTTATATCCTAGAGGATGTGAAAAGCTATTGAGCACTTACCTGGTGGATTTATCCCCATGATTCGTGCATGCATTGTTAATATTTATGTATGATATTGTGACACTGATTGCGATAGCCTACGTGGCTGAGACCGGTACTGAATCACATATTCATTTTATAGGAAAAACTGTAAGTACTGTGATTTTTATTTTCGTTCAAACTTTCTTTTTGTCTTTACATTCCATATTTTTCCAGATACAATGTGGAGTGCAAATTAAACAATAAAGTCATATCACTATTTATCTATTTTTGCATTTATAAACTAAAAATAAATACCATCCTACATTTTCAATTCAAAAATAACAAATCAAATCAAAAATACTCCATATCATTTAACTAATCTTGTACAACTAATGGCAAGATTTGGTTGAAATGAAAAAGAACTACCTGTAAAGGTATTACAATTTTTTTAAATTCAATTTACCTTCCTGAACTCCTAACTGTTTAAGAGAGCAATACAATTTTCGTTATCATCTTCCTGAAAAAAGCCAGTGTTCAAAAGTGTCACATAAATATGAATATCTCATGTGGAGAAGGGCAAAAATTCTATCTAGGTAAAAGTGGCGTTGAAAAATATTTCAACCCAACTTTGGAATACTTTCTTCCTTCATTACTTCTTAACAAATCTACTTTTATTTTGACTATACAAGGAATTATACTTCATAGTAGCACCGATTTCTCAAAAAATATGTTATACACAGTATGAAACACACTATACATCAAAGACTAGACATCAATAATATTGTTTCAGAAATTGCAACAAATAATTTCACATATTTGGTATATGAAGAAAATGTCATTTCCAAATCATTCCATATTTGTTATATAAGGAAAATATCATTTTCAAATCATTCACAGCTTTGTCCAAGTTCACTTTCACGTTTATTCTGAACTATTGTTCAGAGGTATTTTATCCCCTCGTGGTGAAATAAAAATTTTTATCATGACAATTGAAAATTGGTATTTTGTTTTTAAGAAGTAGGTATCTTTTAAAATTTAAAGAATTATTTCGACATTGACATACCCCTCTCTCCAGTCATTCTCACAAATACCACGACGAACTTTTAGCTACATTTGACAGATATTTGTGCAATGTTCCTCCAGGAGAACAGTGATGTTGACACGAAGTCATTCTTTTTCTTGTTACTTTCCGGCAATCTTTGTCCAAATCCTGAGTATCTTATTGAATTAGAAAAAAATATCACAACGAAACAGTTTTCTTCAACTGTTTACTAATGTTAAAATGAATGCCACCAATTTCCACTATTGCGTGTTGAGCCACAGCCACATCAAAGTTCACCTTGAAGAATGCATAAATTAAAATTCAGCCTTCATTTCCACGGAATCTCAAAATATGTAATGATAATATTATTATTGAATATTGCACAGGGTATGCATTTTGCAAAGTTGAAATCCATACTTTATACGCAAAAGTATACCAAATGATAAAGAGAAAGAAACAACTAGTCGCCTGTGGTGTCACATAATGAGAATTAGTGTTTTTCCTTTACCACACTTTTTATAAATATAGAGTCGGATTACTTTAATACAGTAGTAATATATATATAGTCCAATGTAAGGATGTACACAGCGAAGTGGTCGAGGTGTTAGAGCGTTTGGCTTCCACCCAGACGGTCCGGGTTCGATCCCCGGTCGTGTGTCACTGAGCTGAAGTGGTTCGGATTCCACTTTTATTTAAACTGTAGGTCCCGGATCTCCCTTGCTCGCACAAGCTCTGCTTTTGAGGGGTTTTCTCCGAAAACCTGGGAGTTTCGTAAAAACAAATTTTACAAAAATTTTTTTTACACCATAGTTAGTTCTGGTTAATTTGGAAACAAGTTGCGCAACAGAAGGTCATTCTTATGACTTTTTCCGATTTTTCAGAAAATATGAATTTTTCAATTTATTATTTCAATATTTGATTTTTTTCTCTGGTGTTACCATCAGAGATGCGACAACGTAAGATATAGCTGAAGAAAATCAAAAGTGAAGTTGTTTTAATGATTGGTGAAAATCGTTTAAAAACTTCGTGAAGAGGATTCGAAACCTCCATAAATGATGCTTCGTTGAATTTAAAAATACTTTGAAAAGCTGGCAAGAGTTTCTTATTTTGTTCCAGCTCTCTCGATAACACAACAAAAAATAAAATAAAAAATCGAAAACTTCATATTTTGCTAAATAACTTGAAAATTTTTCTAATGACCCTTCTGAAGCGAGACTTTTTTCCCCCGTTTTTCCGATATCCCTAAATATTACCAGTATTATAGTAATCCTACTGATGAAGATACTATGGTCAACAATAATTAAAAAAGTGCCTGGTACAGGATATTTATCACATTTATTTCATTACAAAAAATTTCTTGAGAAAGTCAAAGAACACATTAGATTCAGGTATTTGGCCTCGATCCATCTGCAACACAAAATTATTTTTTAGACAATTCAAAAACTATATGTTGAGATAACTCCATAATATTTTCGCTTCATTATCCTTAGGGACTACTGAAATTCAATATTTTCGAAGGTGCTGCCAATTTTTATCTTATTTTGATACATTTTCATGCATTTCTTTCTTGAAATATTGTTATCAACGTTTCCTTGAAATATTTATTTCTCTTTTATATGTGTTTTACACTTGTTCTAATGTTTCAATTGTATTCCTACATTATACGGAAACTTATATCTAAAACCTTGAGCACGAGCATTCCTAGAGATTCTATTAAGTACTGAATTTCATCAACATAGTTTGCTGCAAGAAAAAGGAACCACGAAAATACGAAAATGTCATAACATACGGTACCGCTAGGCTTGCTAGATTTTATGCCTAAGAACAATCTGTTTATAGAAAATATTGCAAGAACAAGTGCTTCAATGCCTATTTTAAGTTTTGTTTACAAGATTCGAATACTATTAAAAAAAAACACTTATGCAAGTCTGCTGCACATATCGTCTAGTTGTGGCTTGAAATAAGCCCTAAGCTGTGGACGTTTGGTTTTCATGGTGGGCGTCAAAAGACCGTTTTGGATGCTGAAGTTATCCGGATGCAGGTAAATGTCTTTAACCTGCAATAGAATAGAATAAAATAGAATTTATGTGACCACGTTATGCATGATTACATTTTTTGTAGCAAGTCAAAATGGGGTACAAAAAATCAGTTGTTATATAGACCAATATAAAACTACTTAAAAGAAATATTAGGTTATCAATAGAATACAATAAAAATATAAATAATAATATCAATAGATGACTAGAAAAAAAGAGGAAACCTTGATTTATGCACATATTAAATATACAATAAGTAATAAATACACAAAAAATAATCAAGTAATATATCCAATGCAAACGAAGATCATAATTATAAGTAAAGGTGTTTATAGGTGAATGGAGTCTCCATATATTCTTGTATCGAATAAAAGGATTTTTTAAGAAGAAATATCTTGAGTTATTCATGTTTTTATGTATGGTGGAAGTTTGTTGTATATATTAACATTTAAAGTGTTGCGAGTGGATGTTGTTAATTTAAGCCTTATTGGTGGTCTAAGGTGTCTTGCATTTCTTGTTGGGTAATTGTGGATGCTTGCATGGGTTACATACGAGTCGATGTTACTGCGGAAATGTATCGAAATATTTAAGATTATTAGTGAGGGAAATGTTAAGATGTTGAACTGTTTGAATAGCGGTTTGCAATGTTCGTCATGTAGTGCACCCGCTAGCGTACGGAGTGCTTTTTTCTAAATATGAAAAGCTCTAATTGAGTGAGTTGAATTACCCCATAGTAAGATTCCATGTGATAAGTGTGAATAGAATAGGCTGTGATATGATATTAATAATATATTCAAATTCAATACTTTTTTCATCTGACATAGTAAGTGAAGTTGTGTAGCAAGTTTTTTGCAAAGTTGATCAACGTAATTTTCCCATCTTAGACCGTCATCGAGAAGTGTGCCTAGTAGTTTTGTGTGGTGATTAGATGTCAAGTTAGAATTGGTTGAAAATAGGATTTTTGCGTACTTATTTACTTTATCAAGTTTTAGCATATTTACAGAAAACCATTCCTCTGCTTTATCTTCAAATCTGTTTTCTTAAGCTATTCAGCACTTGTGCCAGCTCGCAACATCGTTGTATCATCTAACATATTTTAGGCAATAAATAGCTCAAGATATATAATACGAATAGTATGGGACCGAGAACGGAACCCTGCGGCACTCCTTGTTCTATATACCTAACATCATAGCATGTATTTTCTATACAGACAGTTTGCTTTTTATTGGTCAGGTAAGACTTGAGAAGGTCTGATGCCGTAACACGAATCCCATAGAAATTGAGCTTTTCTGTCAGCAAATCCTGATTGTCACATAGTGTCAGCAGTATGTTCGCCTCTTTCGAGACTCTCAACAATGTTGCGTACTACCTCCAGAACTGTTCCAGTTGTTGTCATTTATGATGTTATGTTTCAGAAAAAAATTAGTTAAACGGTCTATAAGAATGATTTCGACGATTTTGCCAAAAATGGGAATTATGGCGATCGGCCTATGGTTATCTGGTAGTGTTTTATCTCCTTTTTTATGGATTGGAATGATTTTACTCGCTTTGAAAATATCAGGAAAGTGACCTTCACTGAAACAGCGGGTTATAAGGATAGTTAGTGGACCAGTTAAGTAATTAATTGTTTCTTTTATGATTTTGCTGTTCAGGTGATAAATATCGGGACATTCAGAGTTTCTAGCTTATGTACAGCTAATTTTACCTCTTCAGAATCGACAGGGAATAGGAAGAAATAATCTCTTGGTTTAGGTAAATGAGCTAGGCAGTTTATTGGATCTAGATTATTATATTTGGGAAGGGACTTTATGATTTATTCAGCTATTTGACGGTAGGGTTTCTACCAGAATTTCTTTCGAATTTAATTAGCGTCCAAGCATCCAACGATTTGTTGTTTGATATTTGGAGAAAATTATCATAACTATATCTTTTTGCTTGATTTATCGACAGTTGTTATTGATATTTGTAGTCCTTGTAAGCTTGAGTGAGAGTGAGATCATTAGAAGAATCACAAATTATTTTCATTGATTGAAGAGTATCTCATCTGACGTAGGTGATCATTAAAAAACTGAACTGGCTGTTTGTCTTGTTTTAAGGTGTTTCTAAGAGGAAAATATTGAGCAACGAGAGAACTATATGAAGGGCCCAGTGAAAAAACGATGAGGTTCCATTTTTTCCGATATCGACATTTTAGCGGCATCTGTTAGCTTGTAGCATGAAGTATCAACATACCAAAACTTACAAGGAGCAAACAATGAGATTCCATAAAAAACTTCCGTCTAAAGTAGGCAGCACAGTGGAAAAACGATGAGACTCCCACATTAGATTCCGCTTTTCCCAACTTTTTAAAAAGTGGAACCTCATCGTTTTTCCACTGGACCCTTCATATGTATTTGTTAGAAATTCTGCTAGAGTTTGTTGTTTCATTTTGGAAAATTGTTCAGTCAATTCTCCTCATTGAGTCAGTCATGTCAGATAAACCCTTTCGCCCTATACTACTTCCTCTAATGTATTCAGGTTGAATATTCAGAAATAGTCATAACAATAAATATGGGTATTTGTTCAATGATTTTATCAAGCAACATGTAGATTAGTTAAAAAAATGTATTGATCTCTTCGAGTCATTTACGTGACAGGTTTAAAATAAGTATAAATATTACAATTCAATGTGATACAATTCAAAACAAAACATTGAGAATATGGACACTAACAACATAATATACAGTTGAAAACACAATGAAATATATGCAAGATTATTAGATGATATACAGTCATATGTCTAATCCAAGGTGTTATGCGATCCGTGCCAATGGATGCATGGCGGTGGGAGTGCACCGCCTCTAACGGAGCCTGTGGGATACCAGGTGACCTCCCACAGAAACTAGCCTTACACCTGTACAGGGGGCACTGCAGGTATGGACTTCCTTTCCCCCACACTCGTGGGAACCAAATGGAAAACTAAATAAAGAAAACCTCTGGGGAACTTCCATCCAAGATGGAATCGGAAAAAATTCTCCAGCTTGTCACAACCCAGAATCTGGGGCTCGACTCTGGAGATTGGCACGTCATTAAGAGACAAGAGGAGACCTCTGGCCAAACTCTTGTTCTCTCAATAGACGAAAAATCCTTGAAGAACCTGCAAACCAGAGAAATGAAGGCATTCCTAGGGCTCACACAGGTCAACTTCAAGGTTGTTAGCCTTGCTAGGAGCAATCCCAATGCTGCGGGTAGCTCAAGCCAACCTACAGCACAGTAAGGCTACAAAAGCAACCCTGGCAGAATATTTGCACAGGGTAATATCGACGTAGCCCTGATTCAAGAACCCTGGCTAGCAAAAGGGCACATATCGGGTCTCGGAAAGTCCAAAGGTAAGATCTTTTATAACCGAACCTGTGGAAACGCCAGAACTTGCATACTTGTTAAAATTGACATGAACGTATTGAATCTGTCTGATTTCTCTTACAGGGACACCACAGCGATCAAAACGACCTACACAAGGGATGGAGCAAAGAGGGACATCGTCCTAGCTTCTGTCTACATGCCTTATGACTCTCCAAGTCCTCCCATCAGAGCATGTGACGGAACTGGTCCAACACTGCGAGACACACAAACTCCAGGTAATTATCGGAGCCGATTCAAACGCACACAATACAGTGTGGGGCAGCACCGACACGAACATAAGGGGTGAGTCATTGCTCCTCTTTCCTTTTCTTCTGTTATTCACAATGGTAGACAAATGCCCCATGAAGGACCCCCTCCAAGAGTATCTTATGAATTTTACTTTTCAGGGGTTTAAGGATGAAAATGATCAGCATTTTGAATCTAAAGAGGTGTTACACAATGTAAAAAGTCGCATTTTTTATCTCTGTGAAAATGCAATGAATATACTTACTTGTTCGAATGATTTGAGTCCAGCCTCTTTTCCCCATGAGATCATGTCATCCATAATAAGTTGTTTAACCTCAGAGTTATTGCACAGTACACTAAGGGTACCTGGAATACCATTTTCATGGGCCCAGCATTTTATCACATTTACGTCTGGGACTACTATCGCCACTATGCAAGACTAAAAAAAATGATTTTATTGGTATTATAGTGTAAATGGCCATTTTCGTATCTGTTTTTTAGATGTGCATAAAAGTAATCAACGTTTCTTACTTTTAACGATTCTCCATGAACGAAAACTTGACTAACATATTGTGAACGAATGTATATATTTTCTATTTTTTCGGGTACAATGTATTCTCCTTGTGACAACTTGAAGATGTGCTTTCTTCTGTCAATTATTTTTAGAGTACCATTCTGAAACAAAAGATCATTTACAGTATTTCCTTAAATATTTCAATTCCAATCTTAAAATAGTTCAGTTCATCTCCCTCTCATACATAACTTTCAATAAATTGATTCTCACAAGAAAATTGGAAGAGTATAGTCGGAACGAATGAGTTGCATGTTTTAGTTTGGACTGTTTTATGCGAGAATTTGTTACGGTGGATTTATAAACGCACTAAACTAAGAATTAAAATAGCAACTAAGCATTAAGAAATATGAAAACGAGGAAACACTATCAGGGATTTATACACTTTCATCTGTCAATTAAATCAAGAATTAGCAACTAACCAACTAAAGAAGATGTCCTTCTTTCATTTTTTCAACAAAATATTACAATTAAGCTATTAATTTTTAAAATGATTTTGTTGTGTGCCTTGTGCATTGCTGTTCGTGGCTGCACAATTATCCATTTTATTGACATTTTTGACGCATGTGTGCACTGTTTCCAAATTTTATGAATATGAAACTGATGATGGTCATTCAAATTCCTTGTGACTAATTTTGAAAACCTAAGAGTGATATGTTTTGAGATTTACAGATGCGGGAGTATTGCATCTTGCACTGTACCATTTGCGGCATCTTTAATATGCTGTAACACAGAAGTCTATGGATAATTCACATTTTGATTATGGCGGGCAAATCCCAAATCCGACAATATGCTACAAATATGAGAACTTGTTACTGGTGTCCTTGCTCCTGATTGCAACTGCAGTGGTATCCTATTATCAATACA
The DNA here is from genome assembly GCA_944452925.2 of Chrysolina oricalcia. Taxonomy (NCBI): domain Eukaryota; kingdom Metazoa; phylum Arthropoda; class Insecta; order Coleoptera; family Chrysomelidae; genus Chrysolina; species Chrysolina oricalcia. Next base: position 36,294,513 of record OX101811.2, read on the forward strand.
TCTTTTTCATTATTCTCGTCAGGCTGGGTTTCATGCATAGTGAATTGAATTCATACTTGTTTTTCTCTCCTTCTGAATCGAGAATACACTCTAAGTTTAACAAATCCAGGTTCATTCATTTTTTTATTGTTATTAAACCTTATGAAATTATTACTCTAAGATCAGATCGTAGTTATATTTATATTATAGAGTTAGATAATTCAGAGTAAATGAACAATTCCAACAATCAAAACGTTGTAGTTCTTATTTTTCCTGTTACTATCTTTCTTAAAAAGCTACAAGATGAGTCCTACATAAAGTTTATAGGTTAGGCCGGCAATCTTGAATATTAAGATGGCGACCACTTTTGTTATTGTTATTTCCGTCAACCGATTGCACCCCTACGCGCAACCCTTGGAAGTCTTCAAGAGACTTGTGTGAGCTAGGGAAGACGCAGCTCTTACCTTTTAACGTGTGATGCCATGCACGACACAAATCATAGATCAAGAAATAAGAAAGTTATAACAAAATCAATTTGAATCAGTTTTTTGTGGATCACTTGGCAAATACAGTTTTACTGAATACGGTCCTGTAGGACAAAACATGTTTCACAGAGGACTTGTGCCAAAAGACAAATGCTGAGATTTTGTAATATTTCTTATTTTATTACATTCTAATAGGAAATAAAAAATTATGGACTTGAGAAAAAAGTGTCATTGTTTATTTGGCACCCCATACTAAAAATGGCCCTGAGCGCTAAATCATTGGTCTTAGAGGATTGGGCCCATGAGAACATTTGATCAGAAACTCAATACCAATAACATATGTAAATTTCAGGCAAATCCCACTGTGGGCCAATTTCCTATGCTATTGTGCGGGGTCCTTTGTGGTGAATACAAAAAAACAATACTGAACACAGACCCTGTATTTACTTCATACGCCACTTCTTTTATTTGCTAGACGTGTTTATTGAAATTAATACCAAAACATTATTTTAAGCAAATTTGATATTTTATGCAAAGTTTATTTTAAAAAATATGGACATATGTATCAATAATCGTTTATTTCGACCGTTTGGAGATAGATAGCCGACAACCTAAGTGTGTGTGGCTTGTGTTGTGCTTTTCATCTTGCTCCTCATGGTGATTGTCATATCACGAATTAGCTATTTTCATTAAGAATCTCTAATACCATAACTATAATCACTGTAGAATGTTACCTATTTTCACAAAAGTGTTAAACTTCATTTTAGATTGTAGCTTATACAGACAAAAAGACAGGTACACAAAAAGAAATTAGTTGTATTATACAAGGACATTACAGTTAGGTAACATTTAGGATTAATGAGTTGTTCTGAAATGTAAAATTAAAAAACTAAAACTGAAATTCAGTAACATCATTAAATACATGTTCACGAAGAAAATGTGTTTTTTGTATTCATGAATTTGGAAATGGTTTATATATTCATGTAATTTTTTGTATTTCAAACCAGAAACAAATTCTCAATGCTGATTGAATGATGCCTTGAAAGGCTGTAAGGTTCTCAGGCTCACGATTTCCGATAGACTTCATAGTGAGAAAGTAATGCTCTATAATTTTTTACCCATAAGTTCACTTTTTTTCTTGTTAGGTCAGTTTTCGTCAATGTAAACTCCTAGAAATGTTGTGCACTTTGATGAGAATACTTCATCAGTAGTTTTCATGAAAAGCATATGGTCTGTTTTTCGACTGGTTGAAGTTCAGTTTATTTGATAGGATTTGACAGTGGAATCAATAAATAAAGTAAGTTATCGATTATCACTCGGCAACACTGCTCATGAAACCCTGAAGTGGAAGTAGATGTAGCAGTGACGAATAGCTTGCTCTGCTACCATCATAATACAAATATCTCCCTTATTAGGACTGTCGTATCTCGAAAACTGTTGGGTTTAAGTTCAAGCTATTATCTGATGTAATATGACAGTCTTTTTAATTGGTACCACCACTACTACTATACTGATGTTGGTTTTGGAAAACAGCTGTGTCGGTACCAATAAAAACAACTGAACGTTTTCAAAAATTGAAAGCTGAGAAACTTACTGGCTGCCACATTCCAACATCACCAGTATGGTGCCATCCCTGATCATCGATCACCTCTTCTGTCTTCTCAGGATCCTTGTAGTACCCCTGAAAGACGTTGGTTCCCTTGACACATACTTCTCCTTGACTATTTTTCGACCAGTACTCCATTTCCGGGACATCCACCAATTTGACGCAACAACAGGCGACAGGTGGCCCAACGTGACCAGGAACGTGGTCCCCTTGGATTGTTAAAGTGATGGGTGCAGTACATTCTGTTTGACCGTAGCCTTCTACAACCTGAAAAGTTATTGGTGTAAAATGGGGTGTCCACCCAATGAGAACAAATAATATCTTTTTTCTTGCAAATATCTAGCTTGTACATAACAGTGAAAACAATCTACAAACGTCACAAGGTAAACCAAAAAATAACATGTTTTGAACAGACAAAATAGTCGCCCAGTTACAAATGAAATAACAAAAATTAATAAATTGTTTGGATGTTACTCAATTAATGTTTAGCAGAGCACTGTATCCCGAAAGTCTTTTCCAACACTTTGATGGAATTTGACAGCTGGAAGAGCCATTTGTTTTGGATATATTCTTTTTTGTGTATGAAAGACTTGCTATCCTTGGACCTGTTTTATGTATATTTCTGAAAGATCTTTACCAGAACCATTTAGTTAGTCAATGCCTGTGGAAAAGGTATTGGACCCAAACGCGAGCGTCATCTAGCGTGATTAGTTACAAACATGAATACTTGACGTCATTTTAATGCAGGTTTCTTCAAAAAACCCTGATTTAAATGCTGTCTCCTTGTTTCAATCAAGTTACGACATGACTTGGAGGACAGGGTAGGGATCACGAGACTCGACTCGATCAAATCGACTTACTCCTTATCGCGTCTATGAAGTTCTACACGAACGTCGATCAAATATGGAATCGAGTACTCGATTGTTCTTAACTCTCTAGTTAGGATAGCATACTCCATATTCGATCGACGTTCGTGAACAACTTCATAGACACGATAACGAGTTAAGTCGATGTGATCGAGTCGAGTCTCGTGATCCCTATGCTGATCACTGAAGTACGACATGACTTGGATGAGAGATCACTGTCGCCATCTACATGTCGCATCCATTTGAATCCAATATAAATCCCATAAGGTTGGCTAACTTCTATATAAACAATGCCAGAACATTAGATTAAACCCCTCAATGTAGATAATTCTTGCATACGATAAAAAACCCTTAAAATTTCCAGTTTTAACCATTGATCAAACTCTCTCTTGGTCTATTCATGTTCTGTATCTGAGAAAAAAATATCCCCTTTTATTGGCATTTTATACAGACTGAGGTCTTATATTCCACTAAAACATCTTAAAAATATTTAATTCAATTTGATATATCCAAAGCTCCAGTATTTAATTTCAATTTGGGGAACTACAACAAAATAAATTTTGAAACCATTGAAAACCTTACAGAATAAGATTATGAAATGTATTTTCAAATTACCCTTCTTGGAACCTACTTCAAAATTATACAAACCAAGAAATCTTCTAGATATTGATTCATTATTCAGAATGAAAATTTGCACGTTTATTCACCTAACAAAAAATAAGAAAAAACATCCTATGTTCTTGCTTCTGATAGCCATAGTAATCTAAAAACTAAAAACTGTGCAAATTAATACTTAATTTGGCAAAAATTCATTATATTATCGCGGTATTTCAGCTTATAATAGCATACTGAAACGAATAAGGTCTAATAATTACCTCACAAAATTCAAAAATGTATTTGAAAAAATTTTCACTGAAGATGAAGTAGCATAATGTCTCCGACCAATATCTGCTCAATACTGATTTAACTATTACATTTATATTTTATTGTTATAGTTTATCCAATTTCAGTTGAATATGACTTCATTCAGCTCAATATATAGGGTTAGTTCAAAATAGCACATGGTGTAATAACGAATGAAGGATGAAAACGGAAAATTAAATATTATTCCATATACAGGGTGTCCGGTAAACCTTGTACAATATTGAAACTGGTGATAGACCAGGTCACGACCTTTCAGAATATCGGAATTTTACCTTAGTAAAAATCTCACTGTTTTCGAGATAATGACCATTTTTTTAATTTCTGGAAAATCACTACCTCACCTTGGATTTTTTAATGCCATGTATACAAATTGGGATGAATTTAAATATCTCTGCTGCTGCAGATTACTGATGAGTGATGCTTTCAGACGTACCAAACAGTTTTTCAGAAAACAAAACAATTTTTCAAGAAATGAGGGTAAAATGACAGATTTGAGTTACACCAATTTTTTTAACAACAGTTTGACATTATTGTTTGAAAAAACAACCAAGTGGAACTGGATATTCATTACAAAAGAATGCCCATTTCGTCTAGGCTTCACTATGGTATAAAACATACGATCATTATTTTTGGAAGGAGTAGAATTTCGATAATATTAGAGTGTGATGTTATTCTGAGCTAAAATCAACTCCATTAGACTTTGTCAGTAATGTCTTTTATTTTTATCCTATCAAGATGAAATGATTAAATAATTATGAGTAATAACGAATCAACTGCTTAGAAGCATTCAATGAGATGTAATGAAGTAAATACTAATTTAACGTTCTTTTTTAATCAACATACACTATAAACCACAATAACGATTATTCAACATCGCACTGAATAATATTACAAAAATGTTATTTTCCATCCAATCGTACGCAGAGACGACATATTTTCAAGAAGAACCTTTTCAAATGCGTTATAGCCCCCAAATCAGCGATTCTATGAGCGGCATTGTGCAATCGGATATAGTTCTGCATAAAGCGCTGCTGCAGCAGTAGCACTACCTCCACATTCACCATAAATGTTATGCATTTGCGCATATTCCCGGGGAGTATGACGTATGTACGGTATGACAAAGAAATAAATACAACTGAATGAAACAAGTGGAATAATTTCAAAAAGCTACGATAGAAGTCACAAGTTGTTCAAACAAAAGTTTTTAATTTTCGACAAGGATTCATCTCTTAAAAAAGTTTGCACTTATTTGGTTACACCCTGTATATCTGTCGGTCTCTGAAACTTCGTTGGAATCTGGATGTTGGACAATTGCGACATTTATCATAAGAATTCGTATTAATCGGTGCCATGTCGGATAATCGACATTTAATTTTGATAATTTCATTAGGCCTAATTATATGAAAAGTTAATTTTATTGACATACTATTTAATGCTACCAAGCATTCTTTATTATTAATAATTATTTCCACTTTTTATCTTGATAAAATCTAAATAAAATAATTTTTGGGCGTAAGTATAGAAGTTTATCAAATAAATGAATTATTTTGGAACCTTTGGTGTGAATTCAATTCAAGAAAAAGGTAAAATACCCAAACACTAAAACTACGTCACAATCTTAAAATCTTAAAAGCTTACTTTTAGTTCCTGAATATGCTAACTTTGTTGGCGAAACGCGCGTCGAGTGTGATTGTGACGTAGTTTTGGTGTTGGGTAGTTTCCTTTTTTTCTTGAATAAAAGTTGATAGAAGCCTAGATTAAAACCACGCCTAATTCAATGGAAACCACTTCTTCTAAAAATAATTATAGTTTGTTTTATACCATGATAGAGTCTGGAAAAAATGAGCATTCTATTGAAATGAATGTCCACTTCCAATTGGTTATGTTTCTTTCAGATAATAATGTCAATCTTTTTTTAAAAAAATTGATGAAATTCAAATCTGTCATTTTACTCTCATTTCTTGAAAAATGTTTTCACTTTCTGAAAAACTGTTCTGTACGTCTAGAAGCATCACTCATCAGTAATCTTCAGCAGCAAAGATATTTGGATTCGTCCCAATTTGTATACATGGCACTCAAAAATCCAAGGTTAGGTAGCGATTTTCCAGAAATTCTTAAAATGCCCATTATCTCGAAAACGGTGATATTTTTACTGAGGTGAAATTCCGATATTCTGAACAGTCATGACCTGGTCTATCACCAGTATTGTACAAATTTTACGTATAACCGTTCGAAGCGTGGAAAGCAATCAGTAATGCTCTTACCGCCTGTGTCATAAATCACCGTAAATCACCTCTTAATATTTTTATTGCTGTCCGGCAGCCTGGTGATATTTATGAAAAGAAGAACAGTACCGTACTTAATGAACGATCAAACAGAACTCAATATTTTCTCTCTAATTAATTTGTTTTGCCGTTAGACTAGGTATAAATGTAATTAATTATTGACAAACACTATTTGTTATCATAGAGTTATCCGAAAACAGGTATAAAACTGTTCCCAAATTAATTAACATGTTGGGAATATAAAAGAAGGACTTCTGCTTGAAGAATCCATTGTATTTACAAAACATGTCGCGGTTATTTAAACTAAAAGTGTGAAAATCAACATTAAAGTTTTAGTATAAACGTTTGTGTATTTAGTGTTGCAACATGGCATTTTGGCGACCATTCGAAGAACGTGAGGAACAAGACTCACAACCTGATGAACAATTCGAAGAACGTGAGGAACAAGACTCACAACCGGATGAACAATGGGAATTTGAAAACAAAGATCTTCATGTTCAGACCATAGATATATATTATATATATGGTTCAGACCCAAAGACTTGTTCTAAATATATATAAAAATCTTAAAAAAGAAATGAACGACAAATGTGACAATGGAATTTTCATATCTCATCTCACCAGTTTGGGGCATTAAACTATTTACAGAGTGGTTAAACAAGGAGATGTTGTAGATCATTATCGTAAAAGAAAACGATAAGATCAGAAATTAAACAAAGTTGATGAGGCCACAAAAGATTTTCTTCGAAGGCAAGTTTATGATTTCTATAAACAAAACGAAGTACCTACTACCTTGGAATCAATCAAAAACAAATTATCTGATTATCCTGAGTATACATATAAGTCGCAGGAAACACTACGCCAAATTATTTTAGACTGTGGTTTCAAACACAAAAAACTAAATCAGCGAATGGCAATAATGGAATCACCCCGGCTCGTTCTGCAAAGGCAAGATTACTTGCGACAAATAAAAGAACATCAGGAATCGAAGAGTATATCTTGACGAGACTTCAATAGTCATGATGTGATTCGGTATGGATGGGTAGATAACTCCCAAAACTGTTGTCTCCAAGCACCATGTTGCAGAGGAAAACGTATAATAATTGTACACGCGGGTAGTGAAGATGGTTTTGTACCGAACGCGTTGCTGTTGTCAGCAAAACAAATAAAAAAATGTTCAGCAGATTATCATGAGGATATGACTGCAACTTTATTCGAAAAATGGTTCAGTGAACAATTATTACCAAATATACCACCAACTTCTGTTATTGTAATGGATAATGCGTCATACCACTCGCCTCAAAAGATAAAAATACCGACGAAAGCAACAAAAAAAGGAGACATTTTGGAATGTAGAGCTTATAAAAAATTGAGTATTCCCAAAAAAGACACGAAGGAGGTATTACTACGTATAATTAAAAATGAAAATTTTGAAAAAGAATATATTATTGATGAACTTTGTAAACATTCTGGTCATACGCTTCTGAGGTTACCTCCGTCTTTTTGTGTTTTCAACCCCATTGAATTGGTTTGGGCATTTATAAAAAACAAATTGAGAAAATCCAAGCAATGTCCAAATCTAAGCGGAGAAGTAGTAGAAAATGTTAGGAGAATCTTAGGAGAGGAATATAAAGATCTTTGGACAGAATGTATTTCACATGTGATTCCAAAAGAACGTGAATATTTCCGTTTGCCATCCATTCAGTCAGTAATCATAAACATGGGTGATTCGTCTGATTCGGAGGATTATGATGATTGAGTCTTGCCACGACTTTGATGTGCATATAAGATAGCCGTACCAGAAAATAAATTATCAAAATTTCCTGATGTTTTATTATTCAATTTTTTTGAACGATTTGCTTTCGGTGTGTCGGATAACTTGTCAATAAGTTACGAGCCACGTCCCGTACCCATACACGCGCAATCCTTCAATTCTATTCATTATGAAAGCAAGACGCATTATATTTGCAAATTTCTAAACAGCAAGCAATACGCAAAGTTATACGCAAGTAAGAGAAAATATCTCCGCCTAAGGTCGGCAAGTACGTTCAAAGAGGCGAAGTCATTGATGTGTTAATCCGGTTTTACAGCTCAGTCAACTGAGATTGGATGAACTATACCTATCAACTATACCTAAGTTATTGTTGTTATTTAAATTTTTTTTGATATGTATATTTATATTCGTTGTCCCTCTATAAACATTTTGTGTTTCTTGGGATTGAATTAATAAATAAATAAACATGACTCATATTATAACGGTTGGACGGAAGAACAAAAAACGATTCAGATTTCCAAGATATCTGTTTCATCTATTTAATCCTGCCTTTTGATAGGATGTTCATACAAGGTGTCCGGTAAACCTTGTACAATATTGAAACTGGTGAAAGACCAGGTCATGACTGTTCAGAATATCAGAGTTTCATTTCAGTAAAAATATCACCGTTTTCGAGATAATGGGCATTTTTAGAATTTCTGGAAAATCGCTACCTTACCTTGGATTTTTGAGTGCCATGTATAAAAATTGAGACGAATTCAAATATCTTTGATGCTGAAGATTACTGATGAGTGATGCTTTCAGATGTACAGAACAGTTTTTCAGAAATCAAAAAAAAATCAAGAAATGAGGGTAAAATGACAGATTTGAGTTTTATCAATTTTTTTAAAAAAAGTTTGACATTATTATCTGAAAGAAACATAACCAATTGGAAGTGGACATTCATTTCAAAAGAATGCTCATTTTCTCCAGACTCTGCCATGGTATAAAACAAACTATAATTATTTTTGGAGGAGGTGATTTCCATTGAATTAGGCGTGGTTTTATTCTAGACTTCCATCAACTTTTATACTCACGGCCAAAAATTATTTTATTTCGATTTTATCAAGTTAAAATGTGGAAATGATTATTAATTAAGCCTTTAAATTATCGAAATGAAACGTTGATTATCAGACATGGCACCGATTGATACGAATTCTTGTGATAAATGTCGCAATTGTCCAACATCCAGATTCCAACGAAGTTTCAGAGACCGACAGATATACAGAGTGTAACCAAATGAGTGCAAAATGTTTTAGGAGGTGAATCCTTATCGAAAATTAAAAACTTTTCTAACTCCTGTGTTGTGTCCGTAGAAGCAATAGTTCTAATAAAAAAATAAAATACAGCATTGTGCATGAACAGATCTTCTGTAAATATTATTGAAATAATCTAGTAGGTGGCTGTCACATTTGTTTGAACAACTTTTGTGACTTCTGTCGTAGTTTTTTGAAATTATTGTGCTTGTTTCATTCAGTGGTATTTATTTCTTTGTCATGCCGTACACACGTTATACTCCCCAGAATATACGCATATGCACTACATTTATCGTGAATGTGGAGGTAGTGCTACTGCTGCAGCAGCGCTTTATGCAGAACGATATCTGATTACACAATGCCGCTCAGAGAATCGCTGATTTGGGGGCAATAACCTATAATGCATTTGAAAAGGTTCTTCTTGAAAAGGTGTCGTCTCTGCGTACGAGTGGATGGAAAATAACATTTTTATAATATTATTCAATGCGATGTTGAATAATCATTATTGTGGTTTATAGTGTATGTTGATTCAAAAAAACGTTGAATTAGTATTTACTTCTTTACATCTCATTGAATGCTTCTAAGCAGTTGATTCGTTATTACTCATAATTATTCAATCATTTCATCTTGATAGGATAAAAATGAAAGACATTACTGACAAAGTCTAATGGAGTTGATTTCAGCACACTCTAATATAATCGAAATTCTACTCCTTCCAAAAATAATTATCGAATGTTTTATACCATGGTAGAGACTGGACAAAATGAATATCCACTTCCACTTGGCTATGTCTTTTTTTAAACAATAATGTCAAACTGTTGGTAAAAAATTTGGTGAAACTCAAATTTGGCATTTTATCCTCATTTCTTGAAAAATTGTATTGTTTTCTGAAAAACTGTTTTGTACGCTGAAAAGCACCACTCATCGGTAATCTTCAGCAGCAAAGATATTTGAATTGGTCCCAATCTGTAGACATGGCACTCAAAAATCCAAGATGAGGTAGTGATTTTCCAGAAATTTAAAAAATGCTCATTATCTCGAAAACGGTGAGATTTTTACAGAGGTGAAATTCCGATATTCTGAACAGTCATGACCTGGTCTATCACCAGTTTCAATATTGAACAAGGTTTACCGGATACCCTGTGTATTGTAAATGAAAGGTAGAGGGTGTCTACTGGAGGTCATACATTAGACTGTATTCCTTGTTTTGTGTCCCTCAAAAAGTTCATATAGGAAACTAATGTTATCAATAGTTAATTTAAAAATTCATAATTGCTCAAAATATCAAAGTAAACTTATTTGTTTTTTCAAATTTGTTCAAAAAGTTACAGAATCGTGTCTATTTCAATTCTAAATCTGTGACTCAAATTTTAACGTTCTATTGTAACTTTTGCCATTTTTTTAATATATGCGAAATTTCTGAAATAATAAATAACTTGGACAAAACTAATTATTACCGATAGCTTTATCATGCTACCTACTAGCTTTCAATGATTAACATTAAAAAATAGGTTTTTCTTTAAGAAAATGAGAATACCATTTGAAAGTTCGGTAAGCATTTAGGATAAAAATTTATCTATATCGATTTTTTCAGTACTAAAATGATGCCAAAGTCACTGATAAAAAAATCTTCAAACTTCTTTACATTTCTAAAATTCATGCACACTTACAAAACAAATTTTGGGTGATTAATTTGAAAAAAAATTAACCTTTGACAGGTAGCGAAAATCATATGAACCCGTCCCAGTAGGCCGTTTTCACCTTGGCATTTCCCATTTGAAAGATACTTTATATCAGAATGGAGAAGTTAAATCAAATAATTTCAATAAAATACTCTACAGCCCACAAAAGTTACTGTCTATAGCAAACTATTACCATGACCGTAATCAATTTTTGATTTGCACAGGAGCTGACTTCATTCGCGCAATTTTGATAGTTTGAAAATAATGTGACACTCACCACACATCCTAAGGCACACCTGATGAAATTCAGCACGTGTTCAGATAGAGGGGCTGAACCAACCAACATTAACCTAAGTTTTCCTCCCATACCTTCTTGCACCTTTCTGAAGACTAACATATCCCAGAAACTGTTTGTCCGCACAATGCCCCTTTAAAGAAAATCAAATATAGGCAGCTTGAAAAGACCTGTAATATTACAGATAATGATACTATGAAGTTAAAAAACATGAAACTTGACATTGGTCATCTATGCAATGTTTCTATAAGAACTGAAAATAAAGCTAAGTATCGAGAAATAATAAAAATTTAAATTAATTTGTGATCATAAATTCTATTCAATTACTTTGTTGCTATTTGAGATCACTCGAATGTCAAGAAGCAAGAAACAGTCATTTGATACTCCAAACATTGAACGTGAAGCCTGAAAAATCAGAGTGACAAAATAGAGAGAAATGAATATTTTGAATCAAGTCAAAATATCTTCCTCTTCAGTAAACCATTCGAGGTAAGTATCTGAAAGGAATCAACTACTTCCTTGCGCAGTACCAGAGGGATATGAATAACATCTGACATATACTTCTGCAACATTCCTCAAGGAAGACATTCTTGTAGGCCCTTCTAGTAATTGAACATCAGAAGATTAAATTACCAAAACTTTGAGGCCTCCAATGGTTACGAAGTAGTAGTAGTAGTAGTAATCTTACAATAGAAATAATAAATAATAGTTACACAGATATTGATAAAATTCAAATGTGAATGGAAATAACAGTAACTGAAATATAAAGGTACCTAGTAGAAAATACATTGAAATAAGAACATCAAAAATTTAAAAATATAAACAAACATACAGATATCACAAATACTTTTTTTTGTCGATGTGATTATTTAAATATATATTACAATCCACTGACGCTCTAGATATTCCAACAATTTACTTTTAAACCCTTTCATAGTATTCTCCTCTTTAAAATGACATTTGGTAAATTGTTAAATTCTCGTAGACCCTTAGATGGAGATAATTTGATGATTTGAATCGGTACCAAACTCTCAATCCTCTATTCCCTAATTTTGGATTCACAGATTGAGTATCATTTTCAATGTGTTAGAAGTTGAGCAATTTTTTTTAAATTTTCAATCACCCCTTGTAGGTAGTTACAGAAAACAACCCTAATGCCTATTCCGCTTTCAAACCAAGTAATTCTCACTTTCACTCACCTTTTGACCTCTTTTTCTTTTGATCCTATTGCCATATTGAACAGCATTTTCTTGATGCAACTACCATTAATATCTGATTGAACTTTGTCATAAATCCTGTTAAGAAGCCTTGGAACTGCAGGAGTTACAGTCGGTTTCAGGGCTTTCATATCATCAGATAGCCTCCTTATATCACCGGAATAAAATCCTACTGCACCGCCCACGCAATACATTGCATTCTATGAAAAAAGGACATGAAGTATGAAATAGAACAAAATTATCAAAAAAGATTTGTAGTGGATTGAAATAAGAATTACTACAAGTCAAATGAAAATATTGATAGGAGATGTGAATCTGTAAAATATTTTATCCACGACTGTTTCATTTTGAAGTTGTTATTACGCCACTCATGTTGGTCCATTTGCTTTGCGAAATGAAAGTCATTTCGAAACTCAAATTTCATTACGCAACGCATTTGTATTGGAGATGAATTCAGAAACAAAGAGAACTTATAAACGTATATATTTTGTTCATCAAAGGCAGTCGTTAATAAAATGTTGTGCGGGTTTTTTTAGTCCCCTCCAGTTAACTTTTGAACGGTTTGACGTACAAACATGAAAAAAAAATCGTTTGGAGGGTTTCACCGATACTACTTTCTGACATAAAAAATTTGGTGATTGCTCGATAGGGGGCGCGGAGGGGCACATGAACTCAGAAATTTTAAATGGCAAAGGAGGGTCAAGTGTCACATCGTTGAAAAGAGAATTCAATTGTCTTTACAACCATCTGAATATTTTTGAATTTTGTTAAGAAATTTTTTCCCAATTTCGGTTTTTATGCGTTTCGAAATTTTCAAGATGATGTGCCCCCAGCGTCATCTGCCGAGTAATTGCAATGTTTCTGATCTCAGAAAGTAGTATCGGTAATACCCTTCAAAATATTTTTGGTTTCATATTATTCCACATCAAACCGTTCAAATTTATCGAGGTATGAGTAGCATTCAGATCCGCATTTATATTTGATATTTCGAATTTTAATTGCAACAAATTATTAACGAAACTCAAAAAAAATCAGATGCATTTAAACACAATGGAATTCTCTTTTCAACGATGTGACACTTGACCCCCCTGCCATTTAAAATTTTTTATTTCAAAAAGTAGTATCGGTGAACCCTCCAAACGGTTTTATTTTCATGTTTGTACGTTGAACCGTCCAAAAGTTAACAGGTAAAAGCCGCACTGTTACATGTGGTGTGTTTACATATCCCCTGCTATACACTCGTTTGCAACTTACACAATTATATATTAATGATGCCTTTATCTCACTTGTATAGTAAATAACTATTAAATGCATTTGTTTCGGGTAGGATGATTCATAAGCTTTTTGTTTTGAAGATTGCAATCTACACATTCTTATACATATTGTTTAGTGGTTATAATGATTTTCTATGTTTTAGTTTATGCCACATCAAAACGAATCGGTTGTACTGTTATAGACCAAGGGCCAGCAACGTATTTCAAGTTGTCATTTTATAAGTCGTGAAAATTTTGGTATTCAATCTCATATACTTACCTGTTCAACAATGAAATTCGAGATTGGCAGCCTCCAGCAGACGGGTTGTTCTCCAAAAAATTATTAAAAATAAGATTTGATTGATTGAAATACGGCATGTAAATTTTCCGAGTAGTAATCTCTAGTGGTCTAGTAGGACAACATGCGACGCATAAACAATTAAAAATCAAGAGATAGCACGTTCGATACAGGCAACGGGTTTCTTTTTTGTTCTGCAGGAACTTTTCCTAGTATTTCATAAAGACCATAGATGAAAAGTGTATTTCGAGTTGTCATTTCAAAAGTTCGAGAATAATCACTTGGATTCTAGGCAACTTAAAAACCATTTTATACATTTTATATTTAATGCAAACATAATTTATTCAGTTCTAATAGTATGTGGCGTTGTCTAAATCGACAGATGTGAATGTTGATTTAGTTGCGAATGTAAACGGGTGCAAATGATAAATCAATATCGGACCAGTATGCAAGGAATCCCTCCAAGTCGCGTGGAAAGGGAAGTCCAGGGGCTTTCAATGCCTCCAGGCTCTTCTGTGATTTAAGTCAAGATTCTAAAATGGGGTTTTTGCCTTACTTTTCTTCACGAGAATAACGAAATAATTCAACAATCAATTATAACAAACACACACTATAACATATTGCCTATCTTTACAAATCTACTAGAAACTTTTCACAGTTATTTTTTTTCCATAAAAACCATAGATGAAGAGTGTAATTCGAGTTTTCATTTCAAAAGTTCAAGAGTTCGAGCCCCAGTTGGAAACGGGATTTTAAAAATTTAATTCGACCGATTAAATTATTAAAATCTCGTGGCCCGACTGGGATGAGTCTTGAACGATTCACTGTTGCGTTCTAATCAACAGAGCTACTCCTAGGGTGGAGTTAGTAACAAGGCCTACTCAGAAAACACAAAGTGACTAATGACAATATCTGCCGATGCCAGATTAGTCGGGCGTATTAAGAATCAAGGCAGGGGCACAGTTTATATTATAAAATGTGGCAGGGGTTTATATTATTTTGTTGATACCCAAGTGGTAGATGGGCCAGGTAGACGCTCTGACTCACCGAGTATGTCATCTAATTCTTCCCAGAAAGTTCTGGTTTCTTTTGTGTGTGTTTATATTCGTGACAAGGCATCCGCATTGGTATTTAATTTTCCCTTTTTATAAATAATAGTGAACTGATAATCATCCAATTTGATTATCCACCTCATCAGTTTTGAGTTAGGGTATTTCAACGAGAATAACCACTGCAATGGTTTATTATGTTATCATATTAAAAATGCGCCCTTACAGGTGCAGCCTGAAATATTTTGTAGCCCATACAATGGCCAATAAATCATTTTCAATCCCATAGTAACTTTAAGAGTTCCAGAGGCGTGAGTAATAGGTAAATTCGAAGCGCTTGAGGTCAAGTTAAAGCGTTTAGAGATTCCGAAACAGCTAGATATTCGTCATTCTGTTCGATTTTTGCAGCTTTTTTGAGGCATTTGGTGAAAGGTTTTGTGATCTTCGCAAGATTTGGGAAGAACTATTGATAACAGACCAATGGACCAAGAAAGTCTTCGATTTGTTTTGTTGTCTTGGGCTCCGTAAAGCTTTTCATGGCTTTTATCTTGTCACTACTAGGTTTCACACCATCAGGGGTTGCTACCTGGCCCAAATAAGCAACCTCCTTTTTTAGGAATTTAGATTTGTCGTGCTGAATTTTGAAATTCGAGTTTTTAAGTCTCTGAAATAAACACCTGAGTGTTCTACGTGTTCCAGGGGTTGAAAATACAATTATGTCATTAAGGTAGGCAATGCGTTTCTCATTTTTTATACCTCTATGGATATTATCTATCGCTCTTTCGAACGTAGCTGGATAATTATTCAAGCCGAATGGCATACGCAAAAATTCATAATGCCCATGTTCTGTGCTGAATGCTGAAAGGCATATATGTTAGGTAGAGGGTATTTGTCGTTAATTGTCTATTCATTGCAAAAAATTGTTCGACTATGGCGAAATACATAGCTACAACTGACACATAAATCATAAGCACAAAAAAACACTTTTATCGGGTAAATACTCAGGACTTCTACGGGCCACTTGAAATCTAAACGACTGCCGATAAGTATCGAGGACTTTGTCGAACCCCATAATCAACTGTTTCCTACTGTTAAAATTGGTGATTATTTTTAAATTTATAGATTAAAACCATCTCAAGACTCAATCAATTGAGTCTTGAATAAAATTTTGCCGAACTAACTTTTTAAAAGGAGTTTGCTAAATAAAAATTTATTAGTAGTTTATTTTCAGCCATTTCCACTATAATGAACCGTGATAAAATCTACCCATCAACAGTATGAGGGTAGTTTATCACAGTCGACATTGAAGCTGCGTTTCAATTTGAAGCCAAAATTCAGGCGCTTCAATATTTTTTTGTCTTGAACTAGGCTCTATCTCACGAGCAGAGCACATAAAAATGAATGTGAACATGATGAAATGAGACTTGTTCGGATATTTTGTTTGTCCCCTTCCATTTCAATAAAAATTGACGGAACTCGTACTTATTAGAAACTCAAGGCAAACGGAAAAATTATCACATGAAATGTTCACTTACCTCACAACATCTTTCCAACATATGCGCTAAAGGTAAAAACGATATCATGGTGTCGGTACTTCTAAGTTTGTGATCACCAAATTGCATTTGTACTGCACTCGTAGATGCCACTATATTTTCGTGGGTCAGCATTACACCCTTAGGATTTCCTGTAGTCCCACTGGTGTAACAAATTGTTGCCAGATCTGACGGTTTTGGTGGCTGAAATGGGAGAAAACAAAAAGTGGCAATTTTCTAAATTGGAATAGAAATATGTATTTCAGAATTCGTTTGAACGAAATTCAGAGAGTATGTAAAAAACGAAACGAATCATTTCGACCATTTCGACCACGCATTCCCACAAAATGGAATATAAGAGGAAAATATCTTGAGAGACAACAACTACTTCTCGTTACGGACATTGAATTCCATCTGAAATGTATTTGTGCAACGTTCCACAAGGATGCCACTATTGCAAGTGCTAATTGTAGTCAAGCATGGACTATTATCTTTCATTTGGTTGAGAAAGACCATCTGCATACATGACATGTTTCAAGATTCTTGTCTCTCATCAGTACTAGGCTACAACATTAGAGTACGATAAGTAATTGGTTTCGTCGGTGATGCCACGAACTGGCTTATTTCTTTAGAACACAGCGATCTATGCTGCATTCTTATGAGATTACCTAACATATCTCTCTCTCTCTCTCTCTCTGTCGAGAATCTCTCAACGAACTTTTAGAACTTTCTGACTACGGAGATTATTTCAAAAGCTGTTCTCCTCCCAAAATAATAAAAAAAAATAATACTCGTAGTTTTACTACCCAGCAGCCCAGCCTCCCACGATCTTTTTGAACATTACATACAGATTTTTCTTTTTGTTCGATTCGAAAAAAAAAACGAGGAAAGTATTTTAGATGAATGGACAACTCCATTTCGATAAATATCAGTTAAAATCAGAAAAAGAACATTTCATGAAAAATATGCTTACCACTTCGGGATGATTGGTTTTGGCACCCAACACTTCCACGTCGCTGAACTTGACAATCTCTACCCCTCGATTTTTCGCCCGTTGCTTCGTGGCTGGTCTAACTTCCTTAATCACTATGAGTTTTTTCAAACACCTCGGAGACTTTTCTAACATTAAATTACATTTAGCATCGTCTTCGCAAACCACTGTATTAATTTCAGCTGAAAAAAATTACAATTGAGACTTGAGAAACAAACTGGAAGGTAATGAACGAAGAACGAGGTGAAGCGAAAAAAGTGATTCACTTTTTCTCCAATTTTTCTCCAATTTTTCGTAAAATATGGGTTCGATATGTCCTGGGATAAGAAACTCTACTTCCAGTAATAAAAGTACGCACTTTGGAAAATACATTTTGAATTTAAAAAATAATTAAATACAGAAAAAGTGCATCTCAGTTGGCATCCCAACTGAGAGTGACTCTACAAAACTTCTCCTTCAAAAATCCCAAGGGGCAGAACGTGAGTGATAAAAGCATACTAGGGTGCTTTGTGGTTTTTAGAATAATGAAGGATTTCAATTTTTCAGGCATGTGATTGAATAAAGATGCCTAAACAAAAAAATTCACAATATACCTAAAAAATTATGAAGTTGCTCAAACTGGTAGAATATAATTATAATCCAGAAACGTTTCTGAAGTTTGATTTTCACTATTTCAAAGAACATTAAAATATTTCAAAACAATCTTGTATGGTACAAGATATTAAATGTAAAACTGCCGTAAACAAATGATTACTTTAAGTCAAACAAAAGTAATATAGACATGATTTAAAAACAGAAAACTATATACCTTTACACAGCATAGTGCTTTTCTTTAGCACTATACTGTGCCTTTAATACGTCAATTTCATTCCAAGTGCTCTTAAGGAGCTGTAAGCTTCTAAAAAAGGCACTCTTCTGATCAACAATATTGCTACCACGAAGTCAATTATACATACTGGCTACTTCTTTAATGGGATTATAATGGCAACTTTTGAACCATAAGAGGTAGAAGATTGGTAGAATGGGAAAAAAATAAAAAAAGTTGAAGTTATTTCTGTTGTTGTATGCAACAAACTGCTTGATCACTGATCTA
Organism: Chrysolina oricalcia; assembly: GCA_944452925.2. Taxonomy (NCBI): domain Eukaryota; kingdom Metazoa; phylum Arthropoda; class Insecta; order Coleoptera; family Chrysomelidae; genus Chrysolina; species Chrysolina oricalcia. The sequence goes on from OX101811.2 coordinate 36,313,137, forward strand.
TTCTGATGTTTCTGAGGTCATGTATACGGAAGCTTAGTTATTGTTATTAAATATTATTGATGTTGTCAGAATTAGAATTCTTTGAAATAAACCCATTCAAAAGTCTACCAATGATTCAATCAAATATACCTACTCAACACTTTCAAGCGATGACATCCGATACGAAATATCAGGGCCAATTTTTGTCATATTGGGAAAGAAACAGAATTCACAATATTTATTTTTCTTTTCAAATAACATGGCTCGAACGTTTTTCATTGGGTATCAATTTCTCTTTGAAATGGCGGCTCCAGATTTTGAATGAAACGTTTCTCACTCACTGGGCCATCGTCAACCTATTTTTGTTAATACGCTCCTGAATTATTTCTTGTTTTCCACGATTATTTTTTATCCTGAATTTATATCCATACGAGATGATTTGGAACAGTTTCCAGGTAATTCGCAAAATTACATCGAATTAGTTTTTAGTTACTTTTTGTTCAACTAACTCATGGATATTTAAAAAATTGTGTGTGAAAATGTACAAAAAGTAAATGTAAATGAAATTTACTAGACTATTTCCGAATAATCTCTATGAACTAGGGATGAAAAATAATCGTAAAAACAGACAAAAATCTAAGTCCGTTTAAAAAATAAATATAGGTTGATGGTGGCCCAGAAATTGAGTAATTTCTCGATGCTATTTGAAATAACGAAAAAATTAAAAATTACCTAGAACACATATAGACCACAACCCCGGGCAAATTTTCAGTGGGTGATTTTATACACCACGAGTCATATATAATGTTGAAGTACTGGTCGAGAAACAAATTTTAGACACTATGCCGTCAATTTTCCGCGGTACAGGTGAGTTGAAATGTCGTGAAAAGGGGGTACTTTTTGATTACATTCTACATGACGGCACTATTCTCGTTAAAGAGGCAATGAAAAAAGAATGCTCTAAAACCCAGTGTCTTCAAAAAATAAAGGTACCGGAAGTCAGAATTTTTTTTTGAAATCGGCGATATATTCAGTTAATTTTGCCTTTCTTTAAAAAACTATAATACATCTATGCCAAGGAAAAGGGTACCTACATGGGGTCAGAAATCGCGAATCAAAACCTGATTTTTACCCCTTGTGGGAGTGGTCATTTTATATACAACCTAAAATTTAGCTGTTTCAATGCTATATCCTTCAAAGATAACATATTTTACTATGCCGTCAATTTTATATGGTGGTACAATACGCTGAAAAATGTGTTTTTCATGTCAAAATCAAATTATTCCGACAATTCAGCTACTTCCTATTAATTTTGGGGTCGAGTCACAATGCACGACCAGTGACACAATTTCTTTGAAATACTTTGGTCGCTTAATATCTGCACGTGATACAATCATGTGGCCTCCCAGATCACCAGATTTTAATGATTTATTTATTTGGGGATATCTGTATCGACATGCATTTCAGAGAGCAACAAATCTTGATGAATTAAGGGGCAAAATTATCAAACTTTGTGCCAAACATTTTACGCCAAATCTACTCCGTGATATGAGATTATCTCTGTATCACAGATTCGACTATTGTTTGGCACAACAAGGTGGTTTATTTGAACCTTCATTACATTAGTTTTTTTTGTGTTAGTTCAATTTCAATTTATTTTTCAGAAGTTAAGATTATTATTTTTTTCGTAGAATGTAATTTATTTTCAATAAAAATACCATAAACATTGACTAACGCTTTTAAAACTTTATGAAAAACTAATGCCTATTTAATAAAAATTAATAATAGTTATCTAGTTTATAATCTTTCATAAAATTTTAATGAGTTATGCATTGTTGTTCATAACCTTATCACTTATTTTATAAAAATTAATATTTTCTATAAAAATTTAAATTTATACTGCTTTTTTGATGATAAATCACATATCTGTGCATGAAAGTTCGCTATTCGATTTTTGGACCGAAAACGAATATTCCCAAGATTATCGTTAAAATTTTGAAATTCTCATATTAGTAAAGTTTCCGTTTAATGTTGACGGCACCACAATTTTTAATAACTATTTGATATGATTATATTGTTATTGCCGTCTTGTAATTTTTGACCAAAATGGTAGATAAAGTAAGCCAAAAGTAGCAAGAGATTTCACGTCAAATGCATAAAATATAAGAAGGTAAAATTGACGGCACCGATTTTACTATATTTTTAATGTTTAAAGAAGTTCCATCAACAATAAAATTTCAAAAATAAACTCTTACAAATGCTAAAGCAATTTAATTTTTTTTAAATATTTTAATTTTTATATTTATTCTGTATTTTAATCGGGTACCATGAATTATTGACGGCATGCTTATAAAAAATTAGTTTCTACTTAAAAAAAAAACATATACCGTCCTGAAATAAATGGCCTTATAAGAAAACATTGATTTTTTGCTCTAAAATTTTAGTAACTTTTCATTTATTTTTGCATGAACCATAATTTTTTGACGGCACAATGTTTAGAACACTTAATAAATGTTAACTCAAAGTTATAAATGGGTGCCGTCAAATTTCCAATGACCACCCCCACGAGGGGTAAAAATCGGGTTTTGATTCGCGATTTCTGACCCCATGTACGACCCTTGTCTGACGGCATAGATGTTTTATAGTTTTTTAAGAAAAGGCAAAGTTAAATGAATCAACGCCGTCAAGTATTCGAATAATTGGGGAGGGGGGGGGGGGGGGTAAAATCGCCGATTTCAAAAAAAAAATCGGTCTTCCGGTACCTCTTTAACGAGAATAGTGCCGTCATGTGTAATGTAATCAAAAAGTACCACCTTTTTTACTACTCACCTGTGCACTCACCTGTACCTCATTGACGGCATAATGTCTAAAGTTGGTTTCTCGACCAGTACTTCAACATTATAAATGACTCGTGGTGTATAAAATCACCCCCTGAAAATTTGCCTGGGCTTGTGGTCTAATAGTGGCTAATGATCAAAGCAATCGCCACTAAAAAGGCTAAATTAAAAAATCGGAGAAGTCTGCTTTATTTTTCAATGTTCTGAAATAATTTGTTGTCAAATCTGATTTGGTATATAGAGAACGTCAAAAATTCGTGGTATGACTTCGATGATAACGATTAATACATATATTTAGCAATTATTTGGATTTCAGTACTGCACTGATAGTGACATTACAAATTTTTTTCCTTCAAAATCAGTTGAGTTTAGGAGCCATATTCTTTAGGACACATATTCTATACAATTCTTCCGTTTGTTTGAGTTTGAAGAAATCATCTGTTATACCCAGTTACACCTCCAACATCCTGTAGAAACTAACCTTGTTTAATGATGAAGGCACATGCGTCTGGACCAAGGGTATCATACAAAGGTACCAGCACCATGCTGTAACAATATGCAGCTTGTTCCGTGAGTATCCATTCCGGGCAATTTTGGGAATATATACCCAGAATGGTATTGGAGCCGGGTGGCAAACCGCTAGCTACTAACCCGGACCCAAAGTTTTTAGCTCTGAGGAGAGCTTCATTGTAGTTGAGCCACTGGTATGGCTTCGAATACGACTCTCGCCATCCTAAACAAGGTCCATTATCTGCAATAAAAAAATTCAAATGAGTTAAAGTGACACAGCCGCCGACTTAAAACTAATATACTGGTAGCGAAATACCCACAAATGTTTTGAAAACATTTTAAATGTGGGTTGAATATGAGTTGATAATTTCAGAACCCACAATGTTTCTTACATCCCCAACAATAAGATATCCTCCAACAACCCATGCTTATCAATGAATCCCATTTGGAAGAGGCGAGTTTTTTATTTTCCAACAATAGAGCCTGTTCACCAAATAGTGGATATCTAACTAGGTCTGGATCAGGGCATGCTCTGCCATTTCACTTTTCCATCATGGTTTTGAGTTACCAGCACGCATTCCTGATGTCAATAATCAGTCTGCTAATACACATATGACCTTTTCTCATCACCAATTTTGCTTCATATACAATAGAAGTTCAAGCTCCACTTGGGGACTCAGATCACGTCGTCATCTCAACTACTTCTACATTTTCTACACCATCGATTAGCACAATACCGCTCCGTCTCATGTGGCATTACAATTCGGCCTATTGGGATGGCCTTCTCAGCATGCCCTTGGAAAAGTGTGTGTTACTCTTCTGGAGACCTAACATTATGCGTCAAGACAATTTCTGAGATAGTCATGCTCAGGAAGCAAACATTATACCAAACGTGACAAGATAATCTGGTAAGCCCTTGGTTAAATATAATGAATTGTCCGGCGAACGCTCTACCAGCATGTCCACCAAGGCCCAAATCTTTCTTGGTATCATTTAATAAAAGTTTTTTGCCATTCAATGGTAGATGAGTTCCATCTTTGAATGAAATTCAAGTGACAATGCGGGTGATACCTCGTTTTAGTGATTCTCGGCAAAATTAAGAAGATCATCCAGAATGTTTATTTTGCATGAGTATGTGAAAAATTAAGAAAACAAAATGTTCGAAATGTTCGCCATATACTACCTGGGACATGAACAGAGGTTTCTGAAATTCTGAAATTACTCTAGTTCAATGATCGATCCTGGAAAAATTCTGTAGACCTGAGATATCCATACAAGGACAAATCTAAAGTGGTAAAATCAGGCGAGCGAGCTGGCCATTCAATAGGATCCCTCTTACCGATCCATCTTTCCGGAAAATGTTCATTCAAAAAGTCAGTTACTGTACCCCGACTTGATGAAAATTAATATCTTCTATGTTATTTCCAGCAAAATGAATTATTTCCGGAAAAATGTCTTCTTGTAGCATCCTCAAATAATGAACTCCGTTCAACTTTTCTTTCAAGAAATGTGGATTTTTATTTAAATATGGATGATTTATTTTAACGTAGAATCCTACCACTTTTCAGCCTGGCTACTATCTAAGGACTCTCCCTCAACGAAACGCAAAGCCTTAGAATTATTTTCCTAGGAAAATATTCCCTGAAGTTTACAACCTACAAACATTCATAATATGAACATCACAGAACTTTGCTTGTCGTAAATAAAGATAAAACCATAATACATTTTCTCGTAAGCTCTAAAATGCAAAATCGTTGTCGAGAAACAAACATTCAAGACATTATATGCACACTGAATAATGAACTGAGTATGATTGGCATGTAAATGTAACGATTCTCAAAATAACATATCGTCAACAACATTTTTACAAACTATGGAAAAATTTATTTGTTCACATCACATTCGTACCGTAGGTGCGAATGATGATAAGCATGCAATAATTGATGCTGAAAATAAAATCGAAAATGTCTAGCGTATTATTCACAGCGTGTTTACTGATTATTGGAGAACGGACTACGGACAGGTGTCATTTTATTTTTGAACCGTAATGACAAGTTTTCTCGTGAATATTCAGTAATGATATTCCGTGTTGATTTGCCTTTTGTTAAAAATAGAATTGGATTCAGAATTAGAATGGAATATATGTGCCTGAATTGTGTGGGGTGGTTTGATATAAATTATTGTAATAAAATGTGTTTGTGATGAGAGCAGGCGCGTCGATGGGATTTGTTTCTTGGGGAGGTACATATTTAATTAATAGCAGAATTTGGATTATAAATTAGGGGTTGGCTAGTATTACAGTAAAAGGGGTTTCTTGGAACCGCGTGGTTACTTTGAACAAAAATAAATTTTGTTGTATTGACTCATACTGAAATGGCCACTAAAAAGGGCCGGTTGTTCAATCGATGATAATCCAGCCATATGGATTGAACCATGTCTACCTATTCTGTTTCAGTTTTTCAATAATGGTTCATGCGATAAACCTAGTGTAACAGGGTTCAAACTAATCTCAGGAATTTGGTGGTTTAGGACCGGTTGTTCATTCGTAAAATCTTGGTTCAGGTAATAGATCGTAGCTAATCGAATCGCTATAGTTCCCTATCAACGAAACCAAGATTAGTTAGTCTGGGAATTACCTCGGATTGAACAATCGGCCTTTAAAGACATAATTATCAGATTCTAACCTATAAACTCTGACATTTTGTTTGATAAACAGTTGAAAGATATGTTAAAGAAATTTGAAATATTTGAACACACTTTTTGATTATAATTTTTTTATCAGAACAATGAGCTTCGACATCGTTTTCGGGGTTAGTTTGATCGCGTTCAATGGCGCCCCACATTACAAATTGACTCTGTTTTTTCTTGTAGAAAATGGCCCGCTCTTACAAAAGCAAAACTGGTGCAAGAACATATGACAATTTCACTCCAGAAGCCTTAGAGAAAGCTCTCCGTGAATTAAAATTAAAAAAGTCTTTGCGTGAAGCATCTAAAACATATGGCATTTGAAACAAATTTTGCTGGCTGCCAGCAATACATCTACTTCAGTCTTGGATGTACCTTTTAATGGATCATTAAAACGATTTTGGCGTCAGATATTAGATGAATGGAAAATGACGGTGCGGCGTTTATCATAAACACTAACCAAAGAGGAATTTTCAAAGTTACTATTTAAGTTATGGGTATATGTCAGCAAATATGCAAGCTGGCTTTAATGCGTGTAGAATTTATCCATCAGACCCTCAGCATCCCCTAAAACGTTTACCGGACTTTCAGCCTGAGCAAAATCAAGCACCAGTACAGAAACATGCGTCTACGGCCATAATTGAAGTGTTGACAGAATAAAAAAAAGATGAATGTCGAACTGTGAAAAACCATATCTGTAGACGACTTCGATATAGACGAAGCACCCTCAGAATGTGTTGGAGATATAAAAGTAGATACATTTTATTTGGTTCAGTTTAAAGTGAAAGCTCTAGTTCATAACTATGAACAGGCCCGGATTAGCAACTATTTACGCCCCAGGCGAAAGTTCTAAATTACTCCCCCTTCCAGGAGGTCTGGGGAGTGTGGAATTTTTTTGGCATATCTAACAGTAAACCTCGTTCTAGAGCTTCTCTGGGGTTATTTGAGCTATTGAAACATTTTTATTTTTAGTCCTTTTGAAAACATTTTTAACTGTTTTCCAAGAAAATAATTTGTATCAATCACGCAATAACAGCGATTAAAATTCCAAAATGCATGAAAAGCAAATATTGACTAAAAAAACACGTGAAAAAATAAAAAACTCACACTGTTTAATAAACAGCACTGTATACAGCGTGATTTGCGTAGGCCGTTCATTAGGAGTTTTTCAACTTGCAGTTGGACTAGAAACTTGAAATTTAGTATGCTGTCATAATTGATCATGTGCGTTCTACCTCAAATGTTTTTAGTCCTACAACTATACAGAGTATGCCAAAAGTCGGTACCAACTTTCTTATTTTGAATGGAAACCTAATTTTTTGTCATGGTTCGATTGGCCTTCTGATTACGACTTCCGAAAACCTAAGGTGTATTAACTTATCTATCACAGTTTTTGAGATATGTCTATTTTTCTTAAAAAAATTACCGCTGTAGTAGTTTACGAAAAAACGTCTAGCCCGCAAACCGTTCAAAATAAGGAAACCAAATTTGAAGAGCAGTTAGCTGGTAGTCCAGGCTAACACCTGATGTCCCATCGACTGTCCCATTTTGTACCATATGGGCGCAGGCGATTTTCGAATGTCGCATTATAAAATTGTCAAAAACTCAAATTTTTCAAATGGCACCTACCATTTTTATCTTAACCATTCAAAAGAAAATTGAATTTGAGGATGAGTTATTTCAGCTTTCCCTATACCCAAGTTCAACCTCTATCGGGTTATTCAATTAAAATCAAGAAATGCCTTAAATGGTAATCCTCGAGAAACTAGAGCTTTTATCACTCTTTGCAATAACATTTGCCAATAGCTAATTACTCGATATCTCTATCATTTTAGTTAGTTGGGAATTAACCTTGCCCAGAGGTTCTCCCCTCTCTCTTTTAAAGTGATGGTGTTGTTTTATGTGAAAGGGAGTTTTCATGTTCTTTGATCCTTGATGTAACATTTTTCCAGCCACTAAAACCATTTTTCACAAAATATGATTCCAATTGTGTTTCCGAATGAAAAAGACGGCAAGGACCACAAAAACTGCACATTTAGTTTCAGAGTACACAAGCCATGCTCTGTCTTGTTTTCCCCCATTTGCTAAATATCAATAAAAATGAGTACCTGAAAAACTTCAAAAACGGTTACCATAATCCTTCTTTGCCTTTGAAAAATTGGCTTCTTTATTTTGAATCAACCCATTGGGATACGTAACCACGTAGTTGAATTGGTATTGGATTTTCAATGCTATTGGAGAGGCTTTCATCAGTGTTTTCCTGTGGTTCAGATTCAACTTTGTGGCTGGTTCCGATTCTGTTCCTGAAGTAAAAGACTGCATCATATGAAAAGTGGTGCTAGGACTAGTACTAGGAGTACTGCAGTCTAAAAATAAGCAGTCATCTGTTCTGGGGTTATTTTCGTCTTCTTTTGACAGCCAATTTTTTATTGTCTCAGAGTATTTCTTGTTCTCCTCTAATTTTGGAGAGATGGCTTCGTCGGGTGAGTCACCCGGTGCTCGGACGCTCGCTATTCGGATTTTCCCGTATCCTGCGCTGCGCCACCCGCAAGCGTGCGCCCTAGGCCATGGCCTAGGTTGGCCTTATGGGTAATCCGGGCCTGACTATGAAGGAAAAGTTATTTCCATTGATGACTTAGAAAACCAAAATGTTGAAATTGCATTTTTAAGAATGTCGAATGTAGTGAATTACAAGTTTTTCTGGCCACAAGTGCCTGACGAGGGAATTATACCCATCTCCGAATTATTTATTAACAGCTCTGCCAGACCCTCAGATAGACAGGAAACGTTCTTGGTTGGTGCGAATCATCTTCGTCCATATCTGAAAAGTTTGCAATAAATTGTACCTCCTTTATTTATACCGTACAATTATTGTCAAATAGTAATTCAGTTCCATTTATATTACATTTTGTAACAATATTGCTGCTTTTTATGTATGTTTTGTTTTAATGAGAGCCTCATCTAATCGTAGGATAACTTTGAACACCAATAAATTATTTGTACCTCCCCCCTTTATCATCGGTTCCAGTTAAGTTCCACATAACCAACCTTAGACACATATGGAAGTGCCATCCAGCGAGTCATCACTTATCCTAATGCCATCAAATCGTGAATGAAATGTGGGTTTCATAGCCTTATTAATACTTTAACCGTTAATATTTAGAAATTGTAATATCAACGTTATTTTTTACTTTAGAAGAAAATTCGTTATGAGCTTCTTTGTTTAGAACTTAAAGTTCTAAAAGAAAAAAAATAATATACAGGGGTTTCTGTTAGAGATGATCAATTATAATCCTAATTTATTATCAAGTGATCGCAGTATTTCATGAATAACAATAGTTGTTATGCATTAATTACTTTTGTCAACTGTATCATCAAAAACAAAGTTTCTCATTTTCGTTTGCATTCCTGAATTGCGAATATAATTCAAAAGGTTATGGACCTAGTAATGTAATTCAGGACTTTGTGGTATTACTGCTTGAAATATTTGATTTTGTTGTTGCTGATATTTTGTTCTGGTGAAATGGAGTTTTCGAAGACAGTAATCGACAAACTTGAAGGGCAGTCTAACTGGGTGGACTGAAAATTCCAGATCAGAATTTTATTGCAACGTCATGGAGTTATGCCAGCAGTAGAAAAACGTCTTACCCCACTCAAAGGAGTTACCAGAGGATGCAACGGAAGCACAAAAGGTTGAATACACAAAAAAATACGCAGTGGAGAATAAAACGGAATATACAGCATAGTATCTAGTCTGGGTTACCAAGTTCGGCAATTGATCAATATGTGTAGTACAACACAAGACATGTGGGATATACTATGGTCTGTTTACGTTAGCGATAAAACTAGTAAAATTAAATTTTGTGAGTTGCTCAACTGATAGTAAAATTTCAGACGTTGCCGTAGCGGAAAAAACTAACCTGTCATCTTGTCCTTCTCATCTTAACGTGTAAACAGATCATACACAGAGTGTATGAACAAAGAATTGAGCTGCGACAAGATCGTCTATTAAATCAGTTTTTTGGCATTCATAATTTGTCCAAACTCACATTACATTACAAGATAATGAATATAATAATAAGCGAATTGTTCGTAATCATTAATGGTGCGTCCGAGAGTGCGGAATTCTACAAACTCAGTAGTGCTAATAGAAAAATTTAAATTTTTGATCCCTAGAAAAAGGGTGTGTGTGACAAACTCAGTGAATTTAAAAAACACGTTGTCATCTTTACTGACCATTTCAATACCAATTTTCAGTCTGAGTAGTTCAAATTGACTGCTCTTCTTGAAGATATTTTCTCACTAAACTCACAAAGTACTGTTTACATACAATCTCATTATATACTCAGGCAATTTTCAAAAATTTCAACAGTGCAAATAATAATTAGCTGGTTGTTTTCAGATACTTCAATATATCAATACTGCAATATTAATTGGTTTTGAAAATTTTGATTTTTCCAATCTTGCCTCAGACTTTTGAATGGCTCGGTATACATGCTGGCAAAAATATTTACCGTTCTGAATATATTAAATAGCAACCAGAACCGCGTTTTTGTAATTATTTCAGACCAATTTATCGATTATAAAGTTTGGTTATAAAAATCGACTCTCCAGGCAAGTAGATATTATAGGCGAATAGTTATGATTAAGGTAATTACACTCTGTATTAGCTTCATACGTGATAAAATTTAGTAGCTGAAAGCTATAAAACAGTCGGTTTTTCTCGAAAGACATAAATATCCAAATCACTTTATTACGTACAGTAACAGCATAGGCTCTACAGCTCAACACCTGGTGGTCATGTTCTGCCGAAACATGCCAAATAACCATAAATCATTATCACGGAAAAAGAACAGTTTTTAGAATTTAAATTTTGTTCCCAAAAATACGAAAAAAATACATTGAAAATAAGTCTTCCACCAGATATTTCTACAATGCATAGTTTTTCAATTGACTGACATTTATTCTTGAGGAGGCTCCATAATCCCTCGACATAAAAACAAGTTATTTTTTTACTATTGATCGTGTAACAACACTTTGGGTGAATTTGGATGAAATTACACAATGTTTTCAGGGTGCCTTGCTCAACGGAAAATAATTTTATTTCCCATGGGAAGCAACTGATTGTATCAATGAATATTTGATGTTGTTGTCTGTCGACAAACGTTAACTAGTTTAACAATGCAAACACCACTTAATTTTACCACATGGAGATGAGATTTCTCGTAGAAAATATAATTCAAAATAGATAGTGATGAATACTATGATGGTGGAATTATGCAGCAGTTTTAAGTCATAAGTAATAAGAAGGTTCCTAAATGATTGGTTGGAATAAACGGTTCAACCAATCATTCTCGAATATTCTTTCTTGTGACTAAAAAATTATGACTTAAACTGCTGCATAAATCCACAATAAGTGTCGTTAGTGAACAACTCTACCCCACTTTCGAATCCATCTCTAAGGCTCTGGACTCAAACAATGCGCAGAGTAAACCCTACCTACTTCCTTCGTAAAGTAATATACTTTTTATTATACACCAACGTGTAGCATTTGTCGCACCTACCTGGTGCGTACAAACGTGAAGAAAAAAGTAAACAACAAGTACTTTAAACGTTTTATTAAACGAGAAACATTTAAACATTGTAGAAAAGTTATATTTGTTTTACTTGACACTGACAATACTATAAACAGGAAAATAATAACACATCATCCCAAAAATAAACAACGGGGTGATACATTTTTTTTTTATTTATTTAGCAGTAGATACAAATTTCACATACTAATAGGGTGATACTTAGGAATACAATTTACAATTAATGTTAGGATCTCTAATTACAATAATACTCTCTTAGGTTAATGATAAGTATGGTAATTTTTACTTCACTCTTGTAAACCTAATCTTAATAAGCTATCATCACAGTACTGCTAAGGTTTTAAGTGCACAATGGTATTTATAATACTGTGTGTGCACTCATTAAACTATTTTTCAGGTACTTTTGAGGTTTTGTTATGTTAGTTAGCAACTAATTGCATTGTATCACATTATACTAGCTTATAAAATTATCAATAAAATAATAGACTTATTACTTCTATTGCATTACTTTGTAGTTTATTATAATACATAGTTTACATAAAACGATCATATGCTCATATGCTCAATTCCAACACAAGGGATTCAAGTATCATTTTTGGTCAGCAGTGAGCTTACTGGTGGGGACCGCAGGATGATAAAAAGTTTATGGGTTCACAGATAATAAATCAGTGTCAAAAATTACAAATCTTGCGAACCAAACTGCTCTTACAGATTTAAGACCTTGAACTAAGTACAAATTAAAGTAAAATAATACAGGCAAATAATAAAAACTAAAACCTCACAACTGAGTAATAATAAGAGTCAAACAATACAAAGACAAAATAAATTCAACTTGGATAAAACTGATATCTAGAGCCAAGAACCTGAAAAACAAAAACTTTTCGAGGAAAGTGGGCTTTGTGGACTTGAAAGTCGCGGAATTGAAACAGGAATTGGAGGAAAGGGAACTCGAAACAACTAGTAAGAAGGCTGCACTACAAAAAATACTCTCAGAAGGACTGATTCTCGAAAAAGAAGACCCCGAAACCTTTTTATTTGGAATTTCTGGAATTGACTTGAGTTCGATAATGAACAATACAATAATACCAAATACTTGGAAATAAACTGCAACAAAATTCAAGGAGTTCGGAACTTAGACTTTCAGAAAATTCGGAATACCTGCAAAATCTGGAAAAAAAAGATTCAAGAAAGTCTCTAGTAAATTCGAATAGTATGAATGAAAAACTTCAACAATATTCGAAGATAACCTTCTAGAAAATTCAAAGAGTTTGAAGAAGAACTTATAGAGAAGCTCTTGGATAAAACAGAAGGCATAAAAGGAGACCTTTATGGTGCATCGAATTGATTAAAAGAATGAATATGAACCGTCGAGACAGATATAGAGAAAATTAGGGAACAAGTAAACACGAAGGTAGATACACTGAGAGATAAAATTGAGGCAGAGATGGACAAAATGAGGGAAATAAAATAGTGATAATGTTAAATTGTTATAAAATTGTTATTTCCGTCAACCGAGCACCCCTATGCGCAACCCTCGGAAGTCTTCGAGATACCTTTGTGAGCTAGGGAAGACGCAGCCCTTACCTATTAACGTGTGATGCCATGCACGGTGATGAAATCAAAGACGGAATCGAAATGGACAAAATAAAGGAAACAATCAGTAAGTTAAAAATACAAATTATTACTGCATACACCACAGAAACCGTTGATAAAAATTCATTGCTGGATATTAGTGTAGCATTCTCAAAAATGCTACATTTTATCGGGTATGGCATGCATTCGAAATACCTAGCGAAGGTACCTTCGAGTCAGGCAACCCGATATACTCGAGAAAATTGAGAGAGGTGGGGAGCTGTGAGAAACGAGATGTTCGGCAGGAGACGGATGGGAGAAGCGATTGAACGGTGATAAGGAAGTGTAGTGAAATCAAAAAAACAATTTTCCGTCCACGGGATCTGTCTGTTTCTAGCTTACGATTATCTCACACAAATTCCTACGCCAGCTTTTCTGAATTCCGACGAAAAGGCAGTTTTTTTTGAAGAGACTTGAAACTGTTCTTCGTTTGAACCGTTGCTGCGTTTTTACCGACATCAATTTCCTATTTGTTTTATGGTATTCACCCTTACTCAAAAGGTTAGTTTTTTTGTTATGTTATTACAACAAATTTTAATTTTAATTTAAATGGGCATTTAGATTACTTCATTCAATTGGAATTTATTCCAGGGTTCTAAGTTGGGGTTATCGCACACGTGAGCTCATCTATGCTAGAGTTACGTATGGTTGAAGCTGTGTACAGAAAAACCCACAAAATTTCTATACTATTGGTTACATGGAATGTGAAGATTTCGATAAATGGTATCGATTCTGGTTTTTATGATTATACCGTATACACTGCTCGCCAATTCCACCACCAGTTCCTGGTCACACCAAAGTTTGCATAAAGAAAGCTTGGAATCTGCAGTTGAACAGGCCAGATCTTTTTATTTTTTATTTATTTTTCTGCATTTTATGAATGACAGATGTGTAGTTAGTATTTACCTCACCATTCTTATAAACATCTAAAATTGAATATACTAATGACTTTTTAAAACACTGTAAAGCAAAAACATGGTATACTATGGTTATGCGTTTAAATTAATCAAATGGTATTTAAATTAATATAATTACCGTCATTCAATTTATATGAATTTAATTTTTGCAATTGTGGTCATACATAATTTTTTTGTCAAATATCAACAATGTTCCCAATGTTCATTATTTTCTTCCTTCATTAAATGTATCATGATATTTTTGCGTTCATGATTTTTTTCTCTCATTACATATACCTACATATAAGTGCTTGTTTTTGAATTTTGTAACTTACATAAAACTAATTTCTCTTAAGCCTAATTAAGTTGCATGGCGCCCAGCTATTCTTATTTTTTTTAACAAAGCCTAATGAAACTAATGGTCTTCCCCAATGCTCTCCGATGAACAGCTGCCGTTCGCATGTTCCACTCAATTTTTTACTCAGAAGGCAAATAAACAATCTTAATAAAAAAACCAAAAAGTTGAGGTTACATAAGTGACGTCCAACGTGTGGGGCCAGAAGTTGTTAAATTAAATGTAAGAATAATAAATTATTTACGAAAAATTTTCGTAAAATTTTGTTGAAAATAATGCATATGAGAAAATTTTTTCATTGAATGGAAATGACATTGTTGATATTTGTGAAATCTCAGCCTGTTTCAATATTCCGTTTTCATTTTGAAAACTTCACTTATTTTACTTGCTGACCAGTGTATCTGATTCTAAAAATAGTCACTCAAATTTATCAAGCAATCCCGAATGCCTCTAGTTTTTGTCCGGTTTAAGATATCTGATTTTATAAAAACTAACAGTTTTATCTTTGTGGGTAAAAGATAATACGGTATTTTAATTTTACTGTTGTAGATTTATATTCTCCACAGTAAACAGTATAGGTATTTGCTTTTTATTGGCATTCACGGAAATTTATGAAATTCTTTTCGACTGAGTATTTTCAATTTGTTATTTGTTGAGGACATACTTCAACTGATCTTTTTTTGTCGAATAGTTTATCTGAGAAGTTTTTACCGGTCATGGATATTTCATTTAAACCTACGCATTTGCTATTGAGTGAATTAAATTACGAACTGCGAATTAGAAAAGTTATTTCTACACGCAATCAGGATGAAAAGAGAAAAATATTAGCTAGAATGTTAGATAGAGAACGTTGTTCTGTCGATCTGAATTCCCTCGTAGACCCTGATTTTGATTATGAAAAAGAAATACAGGAAATAGAGGAAACATTAGATTCAATTTCTCTACTCGTAAATGAATTCGAAGGCCCTACGTCCGATTCCTTATATAAAAGAATCAATAGTCGTTTAGCTCATGTTACATGTCGTATCAATCGTTTCCCACTCCTTGAAACTGATGCAAAATATGCCGAAAAATTTGATTTCAAGAATGAGTCTTACGCTTCATGCTTGCATTTAGATGCGGAGTTGCATTCGAGAGTTCACGAACACGATCTTCCTACAAATAATTTGAATAATAGTATGTATAATACCAACCCTGCTCATGTCACCCCTCATGTACTGCCATCCCCTATTACGAATAAAACGATCCCTGTTTATAAGTTAGGTTTAAAATTTGATGGAGATCCAAAAACTCTTCTCTCATTTATAGAACGAGTAGAAGAAATTGCTCTAGCAAGAGGTATAAGTAAAATAGAACTTTTCAATTCTGTAAGTGATTTATTTTCTGATCGAGCAATATTTTGGCTAAGGAGAACTAAACCGACTGTAGTAGATTGGGATGCTTTAATGGTTAAATTAAAACATGATTTTTTGAGTTCAGATCTTGATGACGATATTTGGGAACAGATTAGAAGTCGAACTCAAGGAAAACATGAACCTGTTGTCATGTACATTTCTTGCGTGGAAGGACTTTTTAGTCGTCTGACACGTAAAGCTGGGGAAGTAACGAAGGTTAAATACATGCGTTCTGGTTTACAACAAGAATATAAAAAACGACTGGCGTTACGAGAAATCGATTCTATTTCTGATCTTGGTGATTTATGTAAAAGACTAGAGGAAACAAATATTTTAGGTTTAAAACAAACAGTTCATAATAATAGAGATATCTCTTGTATAGTCGATCCTGAACTTGCTTATGTTAGTCCAGCTAGCTCTAGCTCTAGTGTTTCAAACCGTAATAGTTCACGAAATTCTTTCAAATACAATAGGCGTGCGAACGATAGAGGGTCAATGCCTGTTGTTGAAACCGTTTCTCAAAGTAAGAGAGATATTGGAGCCAGTACATCTAGAGAAAACGGTGCAACCGCTATCATTTGTTGGAAATGTAACCAGGCTAATCATACTCATCGTGATTGCAAATCTGGAAATCTGTTACAAATCTGTTACAAATCTGTTACAAATGTGGTTCTGTAAATGTTACTGTTCGAACTTGCAACAAGTGTCGGGGAAACTAACGAGGAGGATGCGTGGTGTTGGTTCTCGTAATTCCTCCGTTTTGGCAGAAACCAACTCATTTTTCGATGATAGAGATTGGCAAAAATGGAAAACAACTGTTAAGGTATTTTATAAAAATGCTAGTAGGAATAATTACGTCTCACCACTTTTTGTTAAGAAAAAATTTGATAACAGGCCATTTATTCAAGTAAAATTATTTGATCAGACTATAACGGCATTGTTAGACAGTGGAGCGAATATTTCTATTGTAGGGAGCCACGGGCTTCACATTTTACGAAAATGTGAACTAAAAATTAACCCGTCACGTCTTGATCGTATTACTACGGTTGATGGTACTGAACAATTTGTTAAAGGTTTGGTGGATCTCCCCATCATAATTGATGATTCTTGTCATGTTATTTCAGCATATGTTGTGCCAAGCTTACCGCATTCCTTTATTTTTGGAATAGACTTTTGTAGACAATTCCAAGTGAAAATTGATTTTAGAAATGAAACTTGGTACGTTCATAGTGATTTATGCGACAAAAATCTGAATACATATCCAGAAATGTCCCGAACTATTTGTGAAATCGGTCTGAGTGCTTTCGAAACTCTTTCCACTACACAAATACAAAAAGCTGAGGAGGTTATAAAATCCTTTAGAGAGTTGTCGAGCGAAGTTCGTTTGGGTAGAACTACAAAAATCAAGTTGACTATTGATACTGGTGACGCAAAACCTTCCAAACAAAGACAGTACCCTATGTCTCCATACATGTTGAAAATTTTAAATGCCGAACTGGACGAGATGATTAAACTTGATGTTGTTGAACCATCTAATAGTCCATGGAATAGTCCGGTTCTTTTAGTAAAAAAATCCAATGGAGAGTATCGCTTTTGTTTCGATGGGCGAAAGCTCAACGAAGTCACAAAACACGATAGTTACCCTCTTCCAAGGATTGATAGAATTCTTAATCTGCTGAAGGATGCCAAATTTATTTCCAGTATTGATTTGCGAAAAGCATTCTGGCAAATACCTTTGGATGAGTCCTCGAAAGAGAAAACAGCATTCAGTGTAGCAGGCAGAGGTTTGTTTCAATTTAAAGTGACACCTTTTGGGACTTGCAACAGTGCCCAAACCCAGCAACGGTTGTGTGATGCTCTTTTCGGTCCAAAATATGAACCCTATATTTTTTCTTATCTGGACGATATTTTGATAATTTCACCTACTTTCGAAAAACACATTACACTTTTGAAAGAGGTTAAGAATATTCTCCAGGAAGCTAATTTGACAATAAACCTTAAAAAGTGTGAATTTTTCAAGACTTCCTTAAAGTATTTAGGATTTGTGGTTGATAGCCGTGGTCTACGCACAGACCCAGATAAAGTTAATTCTATGGTTAATTATCCGCGACCCACAACTTACACTGAAGTAAAGAGATTTATCGGATTATGCTCATGGTATAGGCGATTCATCATGAATTTTTCTTCTTTAGTTTCACCTCTCAATGACCTTTTAAAGGGCAAGAAAAAGAAACAAAACGTCTCTTGGACTCCTGAGGCTGAGGACTCATTTTTGAAAATCAAAAATGCTTTAGTTTTGGCACCAATTCTCAAAAGCCCAGATTTCACTAAGAAATTCACTATAGAATGCGATGCCTCTGATACTGGGGTGGGGGGTGTTTTGACTCAAGAAATTGATGGTTTTGAGCACGTTATTGCGTATGCTTCAAGGTCTCTGACCCGTACAGAACGAAATTACTCAGTAACTGAAAGAGAACTTTTGAGCTTGATATTTCTTTTAGAAAAATTTAGACCGTTTGTCGAAGGGACTAGATTTAATTGCATAACCGATCATCATAGTCTTCTTTATTTGAATAATCTTAGAGATCCTACTGGTAGATTAGCTCGCTGGTGCGTTAAGTTACGACAATATTCTTTCGATCTCATTCATAGAAAAGGTTCATCAAACATTGTCCCTGATGCACTTTCACGCATTCCCAATATTTTACCGTCTGATGAAGCAATCAATGAATCTTGTTTTATTGATATATCTTTAGTTGATATGGATAAATGGTATATTTCCATGAGAAAAAACATAATGGACAATCCGGAAAATTATCCCCAGTGGAAGATTGAAAATGATATCTTACTGAAACTTTTACCTTCCAGCCTACCGCTTAATTCCAATATAAGAGAATGGAAATTGGTAGTTCCAAAAAATCAACGAAAAGAAATAATGATCTCTTGTCATGACCCTCCTACTAGTGGACATTTTGGTTATTACAAGACAATTTCCAAATTACAAGAGACATATTATTGGCCACGAATGAGGAAAGACCTTCTTAATTTTGTTAAAAGCTGTAAAGTATGTCAAGCGCAGAAAATATCAAATTCTAGCAGAATAGGGTTGTTTGGTTCGGAAAAGACAGTCAAGTATCCATTTCAAATTATCGCAGTTGATCTCATGGGTCCATTTCCACGATCACCGGATGGCAATAATTTTTTACTCGTTGTGGGAGATTGGTTCACAAAGTTTGCTTTACTTCATCCCTTAAGAAATGCTACTGCACAATCTATTGTTAAATTTATAGAAAACAAAGTTTTTTTAGTCTATGGTGTACCACAATACATAATATGTGATAATGGAACTCAATTTGCCGGTAGGATATTTAAAAAGCTTGCTGACGCCTACCAGGTGCAGAAAATTTGGTTCACCCCTCGTTACTCAGCTCAATGCAATTTTGTCGAGAGAATCAACAAGACCGTTGGTACAACAATCCGCTGTTACATCAAAAGGCATAAGGATTGGGATAGAGAATTACCAAAAATTCAGTATGCAATAAATACCGCTAGGCACGAAGTTCATAATTTCACTCCTTCGTTTCTTATGTTTGCTAGACATATTCCGTTATCAGGAAAATACTATGGTCACGTTGAAAATACCGCTGAAGTTGAATTACTTCCCGGTGATAGAGGTTCTTACATAGAAGATTTGTCAGGATTGACAGATATATTTTGTGAAGTACGTACCAAGTTACATGAGGCGTACAAAAGAAATTCAGCCTCGTATAATTTAAGGAAAAGAGAATTTTCTTTTTCAGTTGGAGATAGAGTATGGAGGCGAAACAAAGTGTTGTCAGATGCCGCTGATAAATTTATGGCTAAGTTAGCCCCGAAATACGTTCTGAGTGTTGTCACCAAAAAGGTTTCTCGTTTGGTCTACTCTTTGAATAATGCCAATGGATCACCAGCAGGTGATTGGCATGTGAAGGACCTAAAACCTTACTTTGGATCAAATTCAGATATTTCTGTTGGATAACTATGAGTTATTATTTGTTCGTTATGGTGAAAACCGTTCATTCACAAGCTATATAGCTATAAGAATCACTTCTTGTTTAAGACATGATTGTTTTTTTCTCGTTTGTTTTTCTATTATGATTTTGGCAGACTTTCCCAATTGAGACTTCAACCTAAAATGACTTTCCCAATTTAAGACACATCCTGATTTTGATATCCTTCTGGACGAATAGTACGCGTAGTTACTGAGCCAAATCACTTATTAATCATTTTCGATGATCTGTAGAACTATTTATTTTTTAGAAAAATTATTGAATATCCCAATAATTTTTCTCAATTTGGAAGGGGATAGTGTAGCATTCTCAAAAATGCTACATTTTATCGGGTATGGCATGCATTCGAAATACCTAGCGAAGGTACCTTCGAGTCAGGCAACCCGATATACTCGAGAAAATTGAGAGAGGTGGGGAGCTGTGAGAAACGAGATGTTCGGCAGGAGACGGATGGGAGAAGCGATTGAACGGTGATAAGGAAGTGTAGTGAAATCAAAAAAGCAATTTTCCGTCCACGGGATCTGTCTGTTTCTAGCTTACGATTATCTCACACAAATTCCTACGCCAGCTTTTCTGAATTCCGACGAAAAGGCAGTTTTTTTTGAAGAGACTTGAAACTGTTCTTCGTTTGAACCGTTGCTGCGTTTTTACCGACATCAATTTCCTATTTGTTTTATGGTATTCACCCTTACTCAAAAGGTTAGTTTTTTTGTTATGTTATTACAACAAATTTTAATTTTAATTTAAATGGGCATTTAGATTACTTCATTCAATTGGAATTTATTCCAGGGTTCTAAGTTGGGGTTATCGCACACGTGAGCTCATCTATGCTAGAGTTACGTATGGTTGAAGCTGTGTACAGAAAAACCCACAAAATTTCTATACTATTGGTTACATGGAATGTGAAGATTTCGATAAATGGTATCGATTCTGGTTTTTATGATTATACCGTATACACTGCTCGCCAATTCCACCACCAGTTCCTGGTCACACCAAAGTTTGCATAAAGAAAGCTTGGAATCTGCAGTTGAACAGGCCAGATCTTTTTATTTTTTATTTATTTTTCTGCATTTTATGAATGACAGATGTGTAGTTAGTATTTACCTCACCATTCTTATAAACATCTAAAATTGAATATACTAATGACTTTTTAAAACACTGTAAAGCAAAAACATGGTATACTATGGTTATGCGTTTAAATTAATCAAATGGTATTTAAATTAATATAATTACCGTCATTCAATTTATATGAATTTAATTTTTGCAATTGTGGTCATACATAATTTTTTTGTCAAATATCAACAATGTTCCCAATGTTCATTATTTTCTTCCTTCATTAAATGTATCATGATATTTTTGCGTTCATGATTTTTTTCTCTCATTACATATACCTACATATAAGTGCTTGTTTTTGAATTTTGTAACTTACATAAAACTAATTTCTCTTAAGCCTAATTAAGTTGCATGGCGCCCAGCTATTCTTATTTTTTTTAACAAAGCCTAATGAAACTAATGGTCTTCCCCAATGCTCTCCGATGAACAGCTGCCGTTCGCATGTTCCACTCAATTTTTTACTCAGAAGGCAAATAAACAATCTTAATAAAAAAACCAAAAAGTTGAGGTTACATAAGTATGCACTTGGATGAATTTAAAAAAGAGATTTAAAAGGGATTTCGAAGTCAGTTCTGAACCGGGAAAATTTTCATTAAAGCCGCCTCAGTTCGACGGAAAAACTCCAAGGGCAAATTACCGCCGGCAATTTGAAACTGCGGCCAAAGCAACCGGATGGAAAGCAGGGGAAAAAGAAAAAAGAAATATTTTACAAACCCTCACGTTTGTGGCTAGCTTCTTCAGAGGCCAGATCATCTCCGAGGTTGGTTTAGAGATTCTGTCAAGACGTATCAAGACATCTTCCATACCGGACATAGAAGAGGGGGTTGAACGAATGTGGCTCAGCACAAAATTGATACTGGGGATGCCCGTCCGATCCGACAATCAACTAAAAGTTATCAAACCATCCGACAATCCCTGGTCCTCTCCACTCCACAGAACTCATACTTATCTTATGACTAGAACGCGCTTTATGTATCCTCGGCTACTCTAATCTTGAACAAATCGTGGGCATCCGAAAAGAGGACAAATTTCACTAAGGAAGCACATACGTTATCTCTTTTACCTTCAAGAGCAAATGAGTAGTAAATAAGACGTATGTCTAGTCAGTTTACCAGTTTGTTTGTAAACAGAGCAGCGTTGTCAGTTTTGATTCTTCTGGTGTTTTGGGTGATTTATTAAAAAATAAAAAAATAATTTATTGTTTATAATTTATATTAGCCATTCTATACGATGAGGTGTTTTGTTAAGGATTGTGGTAATTCTTGGAGAAGGAAAAACATGAAAATAGTACATTCCATAAGTAAGTACTTGGAAAACATTTAAAATGTCCCTACAATATAAAAACCTTTTCAGATTTCCGAAAGCTAATTTCAGAAAATGATTCCGTGGACCAAGAACTCAAGAAGTGATCTACATTTGGAATGGTCTCAACCACATCTATACAAAATTTGTTCGGATCATTTCACAAATGATTGTTTTGTTCGGATCATTTCAAAAATGATTGTTTTGTTCGGATAGAATTCCAGCCAAGACTGAAGCCAAATTCACTTCCAACACTTGATTTACCTGAACTCAGTCATTGTCATATCTTCAATCCAGACCAGTCAGGAAGAACTGATTTCACAGTTATGTTATTGTCTCTGAATTCAAAGTGTCCTGTACGAAGAAGTTACAAAGCACCCTTGAGGAAAGCCAATCAACACTTTTGGGAATCATTTTCAAAGACATCTGTTGAATATATGAGGAAGTGCACAAACATTTCTGACATCTATTCCAAGTAAATCTCCTTTTATTGGCTTCGAAATAACGATGTCTACAATGGCAGTTTTTGATGAAAATGTCAAAAGTAATACACTAGAATACCTGTTTACACATTCATTTTTGTACTTTGAGTGACGTGAGATTTAAAATTGAACTCCAATATAAAAGATAGACTTGAAGAGATTTTTTTCTAGCTGCGAAGGGGATTCCCCTGGCATCACATCACGCATTCAAACATCAATTTAGAATACGTTGGTGCACTTTTCGAATATACAAATTTGGCGCCCCCTGAAATTGCCGCCCTGTGCAGATACCACGGTTTGCACTACCTAGATCGTACACTGTAGACCAAGCTATAGAGGTTTTTTTCCCCACAAAATAAAAGACGCAAATGGCCTTTACTAATTTTGATAAGATAGTTCGTTAATGAAAACCCCAGTTTTCGCCCCAGCAAAATCGCTTTGTGGAATTTTTTAAACAAGCAATAGTGAAAAAAATTACAATTTTTTTCGTTTTTTGGAAATATCTCGAAGATTATTCAAGGAATCGTTTTGCAGTCAATGGAACTTTTGTAGAGATTTATAAAACATACAAAATGGATTTTCATAAGAGGCCATTTTCCAAAAATTTATAATTTTTATAAATCTGATGCTGGGCAAACAATATTGCGGAAACTGATAGATAATAATATGTGGTTCAACTGTACGCAAGATGTTTTCTGTCCGATGTGTAGTTTTTGCAAAATCACATTATAAACAATTTAAGGGCACATCTTGCAAGATGCGCCGATTTAAGAATTCTGTAAACGGCATCTGGAAGTAGAGATCAATATCTACAATTTGTATATTTTGGATTTTCACCTGAGAGATGAGAAATGTGTTGAAAATGTCACTGGAAGTTACTCTAAATGCTTCAAAGTGCACCTGAAGTTGCCCGATCTCAACTCGTATTAACTTCAGTCAGTGCAACTTCGGTTGACTTCGAGTGACTTCGGACGCACTTTGAAGTTGAAGTTATGAAAATGTCTAATACTTTTTTTTTCGTATACCTATATGTGTAACGAACAAGAAAAACCAAACAGCAGAAGATTTTAGCCGAAAACTGTTTTTTATGTACAAAAAACGAACAACAGCTTTTGGCGCCAAAGTTGAATTCGTCCATGCGGATGAATTACTCAATCGTCATTCTGTCATTTCACACTCATTGAGCACATGCAGTAGGGTGTTTGTTAATAGACGGGGAAAGTGTGTCGTCACAAATGTCAACCTTGTCAAAAACTGATTCCAAATAAAGTATTTTAGGTGACATTCTCTGTTGATTATTTGCTGCTTTGCCTTTTAATTTGTGTTTGGCTGTTTGGATTTTGATTTCTCAAGCAATAGAAGTTGAAAACTTTAATGGAAACAATATCGGACAAGCTGATTTAAATTCGACGAAGGTTTGTTTGGAATCAGTTTTTGACAAGAATGACATTTGTGACGTCATCACTTGCCTCGTCTATAGTGCGTGAAAATAGACCCAGCATCCCCCCTGCCACTCCCACCCCTCAAATTTACAAAAAAACGTTAATTCGTAAAAAATACATTTTTCAGTTCCTCTCAAGTTTCAATAATCTGTAAACATTGCAAAACAAAAATAATTATGAGCGTGTGTAATGCGACGGCTTTGAGTGTACAGTTTTCATAATTTCTCAACCAAATTATTTCTTTCAATGAGTGCTCCTGAAGCGATTTGACATGGAAAAGACATTAGTGTTAATACATATTTTAGTTATTTTCAATTTCAACGAAAACTTCCTTGAACTTTTACGAAATTCCTGGACAAGTCAACAAGTGGAGCATTGCGCGCGTTTGCGCACTCGTGATATGACGCGCACATCATCACAGTTCCGCAGCTGCTTTTTTTTATGGCGAAGCGTTGTGCTAAGTGTAAAAATTTTGTAATGCGCGCGTCATATCACGACGAGTGCGCAATGGTTCACTTGTCAACTTGTCCAGAAATTTCGTAAAAGTTTAAGGATGTTTTCGTTGAAATTGAAAATAACTAAAATATGGATTAACATTTTCTAACACTTATAGTAATGTCTTTTCCATGTCAAATCGCTTCAGGAGCACGCAGTGAAAGAAATAATTTGGTTAAAAAAATTTCAAACATGTAAACTCAAGGCCGTCGCATTACATACGCTCATAATTATTTTTGTATTACGATGTTCACTACTTATTGAAACTTGAGAGAAGCTGAAAGAGGTATTTTTCTTTTTTCATGTATTACCAGTTTTTTTCATTTTGAGGTGTGGGAGTGGCGGGGGGGGGTTGCTGGGTATGCTCAATAGTGTGAAATGACTGAATGTGCCTCGTACGATTGTGTAATTCATCGGCATGGACGAATTCAACTCTGGCTCTCGTTTTTTGGACATAAAAAAACTATTTTCGACTAAAAACTTCTGCTGATTGGTTTTTCTTGTTCGTTACACATATAGGCATTTGAAAAAGAAGCACCAGACATTTTCATAACTTTTTTTCATTTATAACAAAATATGTAGAATTTAGTGATTTTTCGGTAATTTCAAAGTGCTGCCAAAATGGCCATCGACCACCTGCGCGTCTGTTGACAGCATTTTCTCATACCTCTAGTAAGCCTCAACACAGCCCAAAAGGTTTTGAGCGGTTTCCGGACCTGTCACCTCACTCATGTGATAGTCATAATGGGCAAGACTCGTAAATCGCGGTTTTTTGGGCATAACTCTAGATCTTGAACTCGTTCGCGAGTCAAACTTGGCAGAATGTATGTCCAGGACCATATCTACCGAAATATAAAATAAGCAGACGGTTTCCGGATCAGTCACAAACTGACTGGGTTCAAACGCAACCCCCTCCTTGACCTTGACCTGGAGAAATTCGAAAATTGCGTCCAGGAGACTTGAAGCAACACCAAGAATACTGTTTCATGCCCAGCAGACGGTTTCCTTACCTGTCAGTAAATTGTAGAGCAAGCTCTTTAACGCCGTTTGCGTCTTTTATTTTGTGTGAAAAGAGCCTCTTATTTTCATCTACAGCTTGGCCTACTGGTAAATTTCCACGTCTGAAACCGCTAGAAAATTTCCTGAATGCCTACGCATTCTCTACCTAGCATTCAGGAATTATTCGACGGTCCGACGTTTTTTACCATTTTTATAAATTTTTCCCAATTTTTATTCTTGAGTTTTTGCAACTTTTTTTTTAGGACGGGAGCCGAGCCTCCCGAATAACATGTTTTTTTTCACGTCCGTAAAAGTAGGAAAATTTTTTTTGAATTCCTACGGGTTCTCTATGTAGCCTTCAGGGGGACAGTCCGAGTAGTAACGGATGTAAGATTTTTCCGAACCAGAAAAAGAAACTTGTTATACAGCGTGTCTCACGGTCGATGGTAGGTTAGACGTTTATGGTAAGCGCAAAGCAGGATTTCCCTGAAAATTTCACATCTTACATTTTGTTACCTGATCTATCGATCTAAAATATTTTCAGCTTTGCGGCGTTGCCACGTCTATAAAAAAAACTAGCAACTTTATTTTTTTAAATAGAACACCCCGTATATTAACTCATTTTTTGAATCGCTCTTTCATTATAATACTTTTTTGTTGATAATGTCCTATACCTATCTCTATCTGTTTTCGAAATAAAAAATAATTTGTGTTAAATATGGTCCAAAACATAGCCCTAATTGAACTTTAGTACATCAGTACTCTCAATTCATGAAAAGTTGATATTTTGATTATAGGTTGGACAAATTCGAAGTATTTACTTAACACCAAGAAATCGACTCCATATCATACAGGGCTTGCTAAAATTACTGTTATTTCCATAATGCATAAAAGTGGTCAAAAGTTCATTTTTTCAAATTAAACCCTCTGTATATTACTCGATAAATTGAAAGATGATGAAAAATGCTTCAAGATGATATATCATGTCCCTATACCTAAATCATCAACTTTTCTTAATAATTAAGAATTTGGTTTTAGGTAACAGTGGATTTGTCAAGCTTATAACAGTTTGGTAACTTTTATAAGTAATTTACGAATAGTTATCGACGGTGTTTCAAATTATCTTCCAAAGTGAATGCAAATATCGTTTATTCAAACAAAGTTCTTATAAAATTATTTATTATACACGGACAGTGTGATCAAATCATTGCCAGAACTTGCAGAAATTTCAACCAAATGTATCCTGAATTAACACCAATGAACGAGAGGAAGTATGTAAGATTACAAAATAATTTTCTTAACTATGGCTGAAAGTTTCCAGGGAACAACTGTCCAAAAACCAGGCATTTCTAGGTAAAAAGTACGATTTTCTGGAATATAACATGTGAAAGTACAGAAAAAAACAGAATTAGGAGGATTAAAAATAACAAAATTGTAAACAAAATATCACATTTTTACAATAAATGCTGGAAATGTTGTCCATTACATTCTAAACATTTTAAAATATTCTTTTGTACGCGACTTGTCGTTGCTTTTTCAATTTCATGAGGATCTAGATCTTCAATACACCGCACTATTCGCCGTCGCAGTTTTTCTTTGGTAGGCACTGGAGTACAGTACACCCTTTCTTTTAAAACACCCCATAAAAAAAAGTCAAGTGGCGTGAGATCGGGTGATCTCGGTGGCCAATCCCACGGCCCTAAACGCCTAAACCAACTATAGTCAAACATTTGGTGAAGTTCTGCATTCAGTGTGTCTTCATAAATAAAAAAGCTAATTTTATTTTTCTTCAAAATACAAAACACATTCAGGGAAAATTTTTCTTGAAAACCCATTTCTTTTGTCACATGAGGATTATGATCAGCCCAAAAATGTTTATTCCTTCTATTAAAAATGCCATCCCTCGTAAATTTTGATTCGTCGCTCCAAATTATTTTTGACAAAAATTCCCGATCTTCCTGTATATGTATTAGAAGGGATTCGCAAAAATGCACTCTGCGTTCAAAGTCTTCTACTTTGAGAGCTTGAACTTTGGTAAATTTATACGGATGCATTTCGTGATTTTCCAAAATTCGTTGTACTGAAGCATGTGATACACCCAAATCTTTTTCTGCACTGCGAACGGAAGCTTCTGGATATGCATAAAAATATGCCAAGACGTTAACAGTATTTTCCTCATTTAAAGTAACAGGTTTTGGTAATGTTGAAGGCGCTTTTAACTTTTAGCCATAGTTAAGGAAATTATTTTGTAATCTTACAAACTTCCTCTCGTTCATTGGTGTTAATTCAGGATACATTTGGTTGAATTTTCTGCAAGTTCTGGCAATGATTTGATCACACTGCCCGTGTATAATAAATAATTTCATAAGAACTTCGTTTGAATAGTCAATAGCATTCATTTTTGGCGATTTTTTAAAACACCGTCAATAACCATTAGTTAATTACTTATAAAAGTCACCAAACTGTCATAAGCTTGATATTCCACGGCCACCTAAAATTAAATTCTTTAAATATTTTATACAACTGTCCGAACTGTCATTAAAAATCTCTTTAATAGAAACAATCAGAACATCTACTTAGAAAGAATTATTTAGAAAAGTTCACACATGTATTTGGCAGTTTGTGCAATTGGTAATATTTATTCCCTGTGAAGTAACTGACGAAGTACCTACTATTCAATTCAACTGTAGAAAGTCCTTTATGAATAACCAATAATAACATTTAAATAAACATGTGCGCTGGTGTATGTAGTTGAAGCATCTGCCTTGTAATCCAAAGATCGTGTGTTCGAATCCCACGGACCTCATTCATTTTTTTGTTTTTTTTTATTACTAGCTGTAACTGTTGTACACAAAAATGTGTATGATACATGGATTTGCTCCACTCGCTGACGTTCGTTTCACAATATTCCCCACTCACAAAATAAAATGCCACTTCCATCACTTGTAGGTATCATAAATAACTATTTTTCCACAAAAACGGCTTTATTAAGAAAAGTTGATGATTTAGGTATAGGGACATGATATATCATCTTGAAGCATTTTTCATCATCTTTCAATTTATCAAGTAATATACAGGGGGTTTCATTTGAAAAAATGAACTTTTGACCACTTTTATGCATTATGGAAATAACAGTAATTTTAGCACGCCCTGTATGACATGGAGTCGATTTCTTGGTATTAAGTAAATACTTCGAATTTGTCCAACCTATAATCAAAATATTAACTTTTCATGAATTGAGAGTACTGATGTACTAAAGTTCAATTAGGGCTATGTTTTGGACCATATTTAACACAAATTATTTTTTATTTCGAAAACAGATAGAGATAGGTATAGGACATTATCAACAAAAAAGTATTATAATGAAAGAGCGATTCAAAAAATGAGTTAATATACGGGGTGTTCTATTTAAAAAAATAAAGTTGCTAGTTTTTTTTGATAGACGTGGCAACGCCGCAAAGCTGAAAATATTTTAGATCGATAGAAATCCTGCTTTGCGTTTGCCATAAACGTCTAACCTACCATCGACCGTGAGACACGCTGTATAGTGGCGCTTTGTGTGACAGTTTTTTTTTCTACAAACATATGAAATTGCCGCCCGGGGCAGATATCCCGATTTGCCCCCCTCCCCTTGACCCTGCATTAGTTTCCCACAAGAATGAATTTCAAATGTATGTTAACGATATTTTATTGCGGATGGAGAAATCTTTGGAGGATGTTCAGTGTGACAAAGGCGCGGACATGAACTTTCCTCAAGATAATGTTTTAATGCCGCCCAAAAATGTTGGATAAGAAATTGGAATCAGGAAAAAAGTTTCACGTTCCGCTGTAATTTTCAGACAATAAAGGGTTGCTTCTTATACAACAATTAAATTTAAGTAAGAAAAAGCGTTGAGGTTTTTTTTGAACTTCAAGTCAACACGAAAATAAAAATTCTGTAATTTTCAGAGAAACCGTAAGAGCTAAGAAAAAAGGGATAGGATTCCTAGTTATTTTTTAAATATTTGGGTCAGGTCTTTCTAGACATAACATTTTGAAGCCTTACCGTTCGTTTATGGATAGGGTGCCATTGAACATCGACTCACAAGCAATATGCGATAAATTGATACCAGAAATGTTATAAACTGTTCGAAGAAAATATTAGGATCGGTAATATTTTGAACATCGCAAGAATCACGAGAAAGTAACGGAACGAATCCAAAAGATCAAAAGGTTGTATCTTTGGCGTCAGCGGAAGTAGGAAAAGGTTAATTGAATATGTAAAGACTTGTCGAGCTATTAATTCATTGCGGGTATATTCTGTAGGAAGAAATATATCATCACCTGTTATATATTGCCTTCGAATATATGTTTGGGTTCTTAGAAATGAGCTTAATATGAGTTCAGGAACAATGACTTTTCATTCATTATTTTTGACATACATTCACTGACATGTTATTATTTTTGTGCAGAGTGATTCGATAATGATATGTAACATCCCTCTTCTCAATGAAAAGAACAAGAAAAAAGAATAAACAAATATAAAAATACTATAAATCTAGTCTATCTGTTTTTTTTATTTTTCAGTTGGATCTTCTTAAAAGATTATTTTCAGAATGGAAATCTTTTGGCTCCATATCCACGGAATCGTCATGGTTCTATACAACCTGTTCCTTTTGGTTGATTTCAAGAATCTCAGGCAGTTTAAAACGTACCCGTTTCGGAGTGGTATTTTCCATATCCCGAAGATGTACTCGTCAGAATAGATTCATTTGGTATTTGAATCAGATAAGAACGGGGTTCTTCTCCTCTTCCGATAACAGTAGCCGAAAACCATTGATTAGAGTTCTGATCCTGATGCTGGACTATGTGACCTTCGTGCAAAGGAGGTAAATCAGATGCATGGAAATCATATCGTTCTTTCATTTGAGTTTGTTGATTCTTCATTGTATCCATAATTTCATCTCTATTCCATGTTTGGTTGGAGATGCGATTTGGAAGGTTTGCTGGTATTCTCCTGTTATAAAGCATTTGTGCGGTACTAGGAATTATATCGTTTATTGGTGTCGTTCTCCAATTCAGAATCGCTTTGTAAATATCACCTTTACCATCAGTTGTTTTTTAAAGTATGTTTTTCATAGTCTGTACATGTCTTTCTATAAATCCGTTTGACCTGGGATAATGAGGAGAACTGGTGCATACTTTGATTCTCCAATCTAATGTGAATCGACGGAATTCTTCCGAACTGTATTGTGGACCATTATCACTAAAAATTGTTCCGGAAACTCCATGTTCCGAAAATATTTGTTTGAGCACTTGGATGACTGTTTGACTCGTACAATGTGATGGCATTTTACGAACAAACAGAAATTTGATGTAGTAATCTACCAATAACAGATAAGTATCACCATCAAATTGGAACAGATCTGTGGCCACCATCTGCTACGGAAGTGCTGGTAAATCATGTGGAATCATTCTTTCTCTTGTTTGAGACCTCTGGTATTTACAACATATTTCGCAGTTCTTTATCATTACTTCTATATCATCATTGATTCCATTCCAAAAAACACATTCTTTTGCTCGGAGCTTGGTTTTTTCAATTCCCATGTGTCCTTCATGAGGTATTTTCAGAATATATTCTTTACAATGGCTAGGAATAATAACTCTATTACCTTTCAGAAGCAATCCATCATCGAGGGTGATTTCATCCCAAAAAGACCAAAAACTTTGTATTTCTATAGGTGAAGTTCTTCTGGAATCAGGCCATCCATCAGTAACAAATCTCATAAGCATAGATAGGGTATAGTATTTTTTTGGCATCTCTCGGAGTTCCTCTATTTTGCTTTGGCTAAACTGGATATGATGTACTAGTATGTCCAAATCCAGATGTGTGTTGTCTGATGTCGGTAATCTTGATGAAGTATCTGCAAGAACCATTTGTTTTCCTGGCCTATACCTAATGGTTATGTCATAGTTCTGTAAGCGAAGTACACAGAGAGAAAAGACTTGAGCAGGTTTATGCACAACGTTGTGTAAGACACAGTTGTGCAGATATTTTACACAATTGTCCAATCTTCCATCATACGCGTTAGGTGAAATTTAATAAATGTTTGTGCAAGGCAATTTGTATAGTATTTATGCACTTCTACATTGCCGAAAAATACACAAAAATATGCACATCTACCATTACACAACTTATATGGAAAACATTACAACGCATTGAACTCAACTTACACCAAATTGTGCACTTTCCAATTCATTTGCACAAATTGTATACGATTTCAACACAAATTGTATCTCGCCCTACTGAATAAGTATTACGCATGCCCATTCCCTCGTCACGCATGCACCTGTTGAGTGTTTTGTCGTTTGTCCGCCGACCGCCATTGTTTTAATGTTTTATGCTGAGTGAAGGGTGAAGGGTGACGCCGGCGAAGTGAGAGAAAATTTCTAAATTGGAGCACCTACTTTATTAGTTATTATATTATTTATATTTTGCTTATGTGTGGGGGAGTTAATATTGAGTGATTTACCATTCTATTGATATAAAATGGAAGTGTTCGAATATTTGCGAGGTTGGGAACTTCCCGAGTTGATTCCAATATTTGAAGGTAAGCTCGCCATTTTTTGTTACGTATAGGTAACATGAAATATACAAAATTACTTATTGTCGTCATTGTTGTAACGGTTGCATGAACGGAAGTACCTAAATGCTCATCCTATAGCTTTATCTGTCTCGTAACTAAACGAAATGTTTCAATCCGAGTTAAAGAATGTTCTCTAAGGTTTATGCATAAAAATGTTAACATTTTTTCATTTTCAGACTGTGGAAGGTTAAAGGTTAAAATGTTAACATTTTTTCATTTTCAGACTGTGGAAGGTTAAAACTCCCAAAAGGTATGGCAAGAAATTCATATATTGTAATAACACCATGAAATAGGTAATATTGTATCAAAGATTTGGCGCGTAAAACACAATGAGTCGTATGCATAAACCTTAGAGAACATTCTTTAACTCGGATTGAAACATTTCGTTTAGTTACGAGACAGATAAAGCTATAGGATGAGCATTTAGGTACTTCCGTTCATGCAACCGTTACAACAATGACGACAATAAGTAATTTTGTATATTTCATGTTACCTATACGTAACAAAAAATGGCGAGCTTACCTTCAAATATTGGAATCAACTCGGGAAGTTCCCAACCTCGCAAATATTCGAATCACTCAATATTAACTCAATATTAACTCCCCCACACATAAGCAAAATATAAATAATATAATAACTAATAAAGTAGGTGCTCCAATTTAGAAATTTTCTCTCACTTCGCCGGCGTCACCCTTCACCCTTCACTCAGCATAAAACATTAAAACAATGGCGGTCGGCGGACAAACGACAAAACACTCAACAGGTGCATGCGTGACGCGGGAATGGGCATGCGTAATACTTATTCAGTAGGGCGAGATACAATTTGTGTTGAAATCGTATACAATTTGTGCAAATGAATTGGAAAGTGCACAATTTGGTGTAAGTTGAGTTCAATGCGTTGTAATGTTTTCCATATAAGTTGTGTAATGGTAGATGTGCATATTTTTGTGTATTTTTCGGCAATGTAGAAGTGCATAAATACTATACAAATTGCCTTGCACAAACATTTATTAAATTTCACCTAACGCGTATGATGGAAGATTGACAATTGTGTAAAATATCTGCACAACTGTGTCTTACACAACGTTGTGCATAAACCTGCTCAAGTCTTTTCTCTCTGTGTACTTCGCTTACAGAACTATGACATAACCATTAGGTATAGGCCAGGAAAACAAATGGTTCTTGCAGATACTTCATCAAGATTACCGACATCAGACAACACACATCTGGATTTGGACATACTAGTACATCATATCCAGTTTAGCCAAAGCAAAATAGAGGAACTCCGAGAGATGCCAAAAAAATACTATACCCTATCTATGCTTATGAGATTTGTTACTGATGGATGGCCTGATTCCAGAAGAACTTCACCTATAGAAATACAAAGTTTTTGGTCTTTTTGGGATGAAATCACCCTCGATGATGGATTGCTTCTGAAAGGTAATAGAGTTATTATTCCTAGCCATTGTAAAGAATATATTCTGAAAATACCTCATGAAGGACACATGGGAATTGAAAAAACCAAGCTCCGAGCAAAAGAATGTGTTTTTTGGAATGGAATCAATGATGATATAGAAGTAATGATAAAGAACTGCGAAATATGTTGTAAATACCAGAGGTCTCAAACAAGAGAAAGAATGATTCCACATGATTTACCAGCACTTCCGTAGCAGATGGTGGCCACAGATCTGTTCCAATTTGATGGTGATACTTATCTGTTATTGGTAGATTACTACATCAAATTTCTGTTTGTTCGTAAAATGCCATCACATTGTACGAGTCAAACAGTCATCCAAGTGCTCAAACAAATATTTTCGGAACATGGAGTTTCCGGAACAATTTTTAGTGATAATGGTCCACAATACAGTTCGGAAGAATTCCGTCGATTCACATTAGATTGGAGAATCAAAGTATGCACCAGTTCTCCTCATTATCCCAGGTCAAACGGATTTATAGAAAGACATGTACAGACTATGAAAAACATACTTTAAAAAACAACTGATGGTAAAGGTGATATTTACAAAGCGATTCTGAATTGGAGAACGACACCAATAAACGATATAATTCCTAGTACCGCACAAATGCTTTATAACAGGAGAATACCAGCAAACCTTCCAAATCGCATCTCCAACCAAACATGGAATAGAGATGAAATTATGGATACAATGAAGAATCAACAAACTCAAATGAAAGAACGATATGATTTCCATGCATCTGATTTACCTCCTTTGCACGAAGGTCACATAGTCCAGCATCAGGATCAGAACTCTAATCAATGGTTTTCGGCTACTGTTATCGGAAGAGGAGAAGAACCCCGTTCTTATCTGATTCAAACACCAAATGAATCTATTCTGACGAGAACATCTTCGGGATATGGAAAATACCACTCCGAAACGGGTACGTTTTAAACTGCCTGAGATTCTTGAAATCAACCAAAAGGAACAGGTTGTATAGAACCATGACGATTCCGTGGATATGGAGCCAAAAGATTTCCATTCTGAAAATAATCTTTTAAGAAGATCCAACTGAAAAATAAAAAAAAACAGATAGACTAGATTTATAGTATTTTTATATTTGTTTATTCTTTTTTCTTGTTCTTTTCATTGAGAAGAGGGATGTTACATATCATTATCGAATCACTCTGCACAAAAATAATAACATGTCAGTGAATGTATGTCAAAAATAATGAATGAAAAGTCATTGTTCCTGAACTCATATTAAGCTCATTTCTAAGAACCCAAACATATATTCGAAGGCAATATATAACAGGTGATGATATATTTCTTCCTACAGAATATACCCGCAATGAATTAATAGCTCGACAAGTCTTTACATATTCAATTAACCTTTTCCTACTTCCGCTGACGCCAAAGATACAACCTTTTGATCTTTTGGATTCGTTTCGTTACTTTCTCGTGATTCTTGCGATGTTCAAAATATTACCGATCCTAATATTTTCTTCGAACAGTTTATAACATTTCTGGTATCAATTTATCGCATATTGCTTGTGAGTCGATGTTCAATGGCACCCTATCCATAAACGAACGGTAAGGCTTCAAAATGTTATGTCTAGAAAGACCTGACCCAAATATTTAAAAAATAACTAGGAATCCTATCCCTTTTTTCTTAGCTCTTACGGTTTCTCTGAAAATTACAGAATTTTTATTTTCGTGTTGACTTGAAGTTCAAAAAAAACCTCAACGCTTTTTCTTACTTAAATTTAATTGTTGTATAAGAAGCAACCCTTTATTGTCTGAAAATTACAGCGGAACGTGAAACTTTTTTCCTGATTCCAATTTCTTATCCAACATTTTTGGGCGGCATTAAAACATTATCTTGAGGAAAGTTCATGTCCGCGCCTTTGTCACACTGAACATCCTCCAAAGATTTCTCCATCCGCAATAAAATATCGTTAACATACAT
This sequence comes from Chrysolina oricalcia, assembly GCA_944452925.2. NCBI lineage: Eukaryota > Metazoa > Arthropoda > Insecta > Coleoptera > Chrysomelidae > Chrysolina > Chrysolina oricalcia. The sequence goes on from OX101811.2 coordinate 36,348,950, forward strand.
TTGAAATTCATTCTTGTGGGAAACTAATGCAGGGTCAAGGGGAGGGGGGCAAATCGGGATATCTGCCCCGGGCGGCAATTTCATATGTTTGTAGAAAAAAAAACTGTCACACAAAGCGCCACTATACAGCGTGTCTCACGGTCGATGGTAGGTTAGACGTTTATGGCAAACGCAAAGCAGGATTTCTATCGATCTAAAATATTTTCAGCTTTGCGGCGTTGCCACGTCTATCAAAAAAAACTAGCAACTTTATTTTTTTAAATAGAACACCCCGTATATTAACTCATTTTTTGAATCGCTCTTTCATTATAATACTTTTTTGTTGATAATGTCCTATACCTATCTCTATCTGTTTTCGAAATAAAAAATAATTTGTGTTAAATATGGTCCAAAACATAGCCCTAATTGAACTTTAGTACATCAGTACTCTCAATTCATGAAAAGTTAATATTTTGATTATAGGTTGGACAAATTCGAAGTATTTACTTAATACCAAGAAATCGACTCCATGTCATACAGGGCGTGCTAAAATTACTGTTATTTCCATAATGCATAAAAGTGGTCAAAAGTTCATTTTTTCAAATGAAACCCCCTGTATATTACTTGATAAATTGATACAATATTACCTATTTCATGGTGTTATTACAATATATGAATTTCTTGCCATACCTTTTGGGAGTTTTAACCTTCCACAGTCTGAAAATGAAAAAATGTTAACATTTTAACCTTTAACCTTCCACAGTCTGAAAATGAAAAAATGTTAACATTTTTTCATTTTCAGACTGTGGAAGGTTAAAACTCCCAAAAAGGTATGGCAAGAAACGAATATCCTCCACAAAAACAAACTTTCAAACAATAATACCTATATGAATATTATTATACATCATAATCAATATTATTATTTCAATTCATTGGCATTGTTCTGTCGCATAAACGTTGCACAAGGTGCAGATTCAACTGTAGAAATTGTTTGAAAAATAGTAAAACAAGAAAAATGTTGTGTAACGTTTTAGAAGAGTTGTCAATTTGTATACAAAAAATAGGCATTATTCATAATCACAAAGAAACCTGTCCAGTAGTTTTCTAGATACAGGTGACAGCAGGATGACCTGTGTATCAGTGTATCCAATATTCAACCAAACAACAAGGTGAACAAAAAATCATTTCGACTTTTTTTATAAGTACAGGGTGACTCAAAAAAGAGGGGTATGTCAACACCTTGTTTGGTATTCAGGAAAAGGGCCGAAATCCTTGCAGGTTGGACCGATTTGAGATGAAACTAGACCATATTAATATATTTTTGACAAAAAACTTCCATACCCCCACTCCCAAATATGAAAATTTGCCATAGATTGAAGAAAAACTTGGCAGGTTGGTCGAAATTCTTGCAGGTTGGACCGATATGAGATGAAACTAGACCATATTAATATATTTTTGACAAAAAACTTCCATACCCCCACTCCCAAATATGAGATTTTGCCATAGATTGAAGAACAACTCTGCAGGTCGGTCGAAATTCTTACAGGTTGAACCGATATGAGATGAAACTAGACCATAATTATACATTTTTGACAAAAAACTTCCATACCCCCACTCCCAAATATGAGATTTTGACATAGATTGAAGAAAAACTTTGCAGGTCGGTCGAAATTCTTGCAGGTTGTACCGATATGAGATGAAACTAGACCATATTAATATATTTTTGACAAAAAACTTCCATACCCCCACTCCCAAATATGAGAATTTGCCATAGATTGAAGAAAAACTTTGCAGGTTGGTCGAAATTCTTGCAGGTTGGACCGATATGAGATGAAACTAGAACATATTAATATATTTTTGACAAAAAACTTCCATACCCCCACTCCCAAATATGAGATTTTGCCATAGATTGAAGAACAACTCTGCAGGTCGGTCGAAATTCTTACAGGTTGAACCGATATGAGATGAAACTAGACCATAATTATACATTTTTGACAAAAAACTTCCATACCCCCATTCCCAAATATGAGATTTCGGCCAACATGCAAAGTTTTCCTTCAATCTATGGCAAAATCTCATATTTGGGAATGGGGGTATGGAAGTATTTTGTCAAAAATTTATTAATAAGGTCTAGTTTCATCTCATATCGGTTCAACCTGCGAAAATTTCGGCCGACCTGCAAAGATTTTCTTCAATCTATGGCCAAATCTCATATTTGGGAGTGGTTGTATGAATTTTTTTTGTCAATAATGTTCTTATTTCTACTAGTTATTTTACATCTCAAATCGGTCCAACCTGCAGGGATTTCCTGACCTGCAAGGTTTTTGCACTGAGAACATTTTGCTGACCTTCAGACCTGCAAGACAGTTACACCCGTAACATATATCTTTCCATGTAATAAATGCCATATTGGCAGTTCAGTTTGTATAGACAATTCCTATACCAAATGAAAATTTTTGCCATTTTGAGGAAAATAAAGGATTTGATTTGTACACAGCGGATGAAAATAAAAAGTTATAGTTCAAGTATGGTAAGAAAATGTGTTTCTTTTTGGTAAAGAAAATCCTGTATGTCGAAACATTTGTTTTGGAAGTTTTGATAATGTACTTATACAGTTTGCAAAGTCTGTTTTACAGTCATGAGTATGAGTATCATCAGCCTTAAGACCCGCGTGTTTATCGGCTACAAACTTCTGAAAGTATAGCTTTCATTGATCCCCCAACCTTATCACATTAAAATAATAAATTGACTTTTCCAGAGTGATAACCGTTTGAAAAATTGTTTCAGGCTACTGAATATGAAGTGTAGGTGTAAATACACCTCTAGCCTAGAAGTTGCGCATGCGCATATTTATTTTCAGATTTTTTCAATTTTTACAATTTTTCCGAGTGTTCCGATCATTTTCGTGAAAATTTATCGAGAGACGATTTGTTCGCCTATTCGAGCTCTACCGATTGCATTTTTCGATCGTCGGTTTGGCATATTTTCATGTTTTTCGTACTTCTCTCGATAGCGGTTCAGGAATTGATATTTTTTCTTAATATTTTCTGGAGATATGCCTCAATATACACTTCTTAGATGTAATAGTTTTTGAAAAGGATCAGAAAATGACAACTATTTTTCCCGGCGATTTTCCGAAAAACAAGAAACAAAAATACTTACACCAAACCGATGAATTTTGAAAAATGCATTGGATAGAGCACAAAAATGACCGGAAAACTTGAAAATTCTGAAAATATAAATGTAAAATATCGGAAACGGTTGATATTTTCCAAGACATGTTTTTTGGTTGTCTAATATCAATAGTCTGGGAAGTATTTCAAAAAAACAGGAAAATTTCATGACCATTTAAAAAATTTGCTGCACTTGGAAAATTTTCGGAACTTGACAACTTTTTGGGTCAAATGTAAATGAATTTCATCCGTGATATCAATAGTCCGGGAAATATAAAAAAACGATAAGTTTCGTGATGACGTAGAAAATTTGCTGGACTTGAACGTCTATACCAGAGGAATATCACCGGTTGGTCGTAATATTCACATCAACTTTAACACTTTAGGTGGATTCACACCTCAACTTGAAATTCTTGAAATTATGAGAAAATTCATCACTTTTCCACTTCAGCGACATGTATCTCGAAAACTACTCGACATATTTCTTTGTGTTTATTGACACTTTCGCTGGAGAAAAAAAAATCTATATCATATGTAAGTAGGTACCAAAAATTCATAAAATTTTACGGAAATCCATTTTCCACGAGAAAGTGAGGAATTCTTTGTATTTACTGTACTTATAGTCATTGCAGGTTGTATGCTATTTCCTGTCTGTCTTCCTGTATTCATTGATTGTTTCACTTAAATTACTTTGTAGAGCAACAAATTGATGCTGATGCCTTCGAAAATTTAACAAATGAAGACATAAAAGAACTCATACCAGTTCTTGGTCCTCGTAAAAAATTCCTGCAGAAATACAACGAATATAAATCTGTACAAGAGGTAAGTCTTTGATTATTTCATTATATAGGAATTGAATTGAATTGACTGCATTTTCAGGCTCTATTGCATCCAACAATTATTGAAAATTCCGTTAAAGATGACCAATGTAGTGGTAAGTCTGACGTATCAATTGAAACGCGGTACGATTCAGATTCAACGATCACGTATCATTCGGATACCAGCCAGAATACCCGTGTGTCTGACTCGTTGGAGAAGAACTTGGCTCCAATAATTTATTACAGTGAAAAAGCGACGGTTGGGGAACCACACGACATAAGAGAAATATCTTCAAATGTAAATGTAGTTTCCTATTCCAGCATTCCATTTTGAGTCTATTTTTATATTTCAGGGTGTGTTACAATTACTGAAAAATTCGGATGAAGGCAAAATTGTTATGTCTTCATATAAGAAGAATACATGTTTCCTCAGAAACGAGCTAGCAAGAATAATTATAAAGAATGAATTGAAGAAATCGCAAGACAAAAAGTAGGCTTCAGTTTTAATTTTCCAAACAGCATTAATTAGTCATAACTGTTTTTCAGAATCAGTAGCGCAAGATTCCAAGAGTTGGCAAAAGAAGTAAATGACATTTTTATACATGAATCTCCTGACATTTACTACATACCCTACGCTAGAACACCTGGGGGAAAACCAATCACAGCTAAAGGAAAACTTTGGAGTGCTTATGTTAATTTACGAAGAAATTTTCGCAGATGTGGTTTATTGGACAACAAAGATTCAGATTCCGATGCAGAGAGTTCTAATGTCACTGATACCAACAAATACGACAATTTAGAAGAAAAGTTTCTTTGGTTGAAGAATAATATTGAACCGACAAGTGAAGTGACAGAAAACTGGAAAATCACGTTTTCCCAGAGAATGAATGAAAAAGATAATACCATCGAACAATATTATAGGAAATTTCCCTGTTTGAGTCAACCTCTCGGGTATTTATTGGTAAGTGAAATTAGTTTCTTATATCTGTTAGGTTATATAAAATAAACTGTTCAATCACCCAGTAAAACTAATATTACAGTTGCAAAATGACTTCGACCAAATGTATCCAGGAAGAGAGCACTCTTTATTCGTGAAGTACCCACACATGGCAGCGAAAATTCATAAAATTTCGCAGGAGAGAAAAGACTCTTTCATCAATGAAAAACTGCAGATATTTCAAGAGACTCATCCAGAACCGACAGAAGGTAAAAAAATTTCATCGAAATATAAAAAACATCTTACTGAATCTTACTGAATTTTTTACCTTGCTAAAAATGGGTTTCTCTAAACATAACTTTTTTATTTAGTTTTTGCAGCTATTTATCTTTATTTTGGAGATGTTAACAAAAAAAATCACAATCTATTTATGAAAAACATACCATTAATTTGCTGTTGATTATTTATTTCGATTTCAGACGAAATTAATCTACTCACTCTGACCCTTTTGCCCTTATTGGTACCAACTCCAATGAAAAAAAAAAGTGGATGTAACTGGAAGCCCACCAAAATAGAATTAATAGATGGTTTCATGTTATTTGTGAATGTGAGTATTAGGATAACAAATATTCAAGGGTATAATTATTTTGACGCCAATCTTGTAGTTCTGTCCTTTAATCTGAGAATAACCTTTTTTATGCAAAATGACAGATACTCAAATAGCATACAACCAGTATGATTTTACAAAGTCACCGTTATTCTGCAAATCTTATACCTACTAATAATATGCAAAGAAAAACATTACGACACGGACGGGAGTTTGTAATAAGTATCATTACGACACTTGACATGTTCACATAATGAATTGAAATTTAGAAATTGACTTTATAGTTTCACAATACGCAATGTGAATGAAAGCAGATGACAATGTTCACGTCCAACCCTTACAACGCTTCCTTGTTTTATGTTACAATATCATAGTCAAAGATTATCAACTAGCTGTGAGTGGATAGTTAAAGATATTGGAAATTTTTTTTTAATAACATGTATTATTTTAACAACTTTGAGATACCTACAGATATCAATCAATGAATGTCATTTATTCTGATTGGTAAAACTTTTTCCAGAATGCAGCCGATGTGCAGCCGGCCCTAGATAGGAGGGCTGCCAAGTACTCGGCCCTTAAGTTAACGGCTCAACCAATACCGTGTGTGGTGGGAACCGATGAGTTATCTGCGTACGTTTCGGTGAATAAGACTTTGTACAAAGTGGAAAATCCATTGAAAGCCGTGGACCTGTGCTTCAAAATTTTTCATGCTCTGAACGCTACTTATCCGTATGAGGCAGAGTCAGCCTGGATGTTCCTACAAACTGGTATTTATAACATAAAAACCAAATATGACAAACACTTCTCATCAGTGAACACCCTGCTAGCTGATATCAGGAAGTAGTAATATTTTCACAACCTTACTAGTATACCTATTAGTAGAATATCATATCCAAAAATTAAATATGTATAATTTTTTTTGTTTTCGCTGTAATGAGGTGTTTCCTTCTGTAGGTTCATTACTGAAACATTTGAAACATGATCATTTACTGAGAGATAATGTTATTTATTATTGTAAACAAAATATGTGCTTTCGTGTATTCAATAATATTAAATCTTTTAGAAAACATTTATATGTTCATGAGAATGAAACTGATGTTTTGGAAATACAACAGAATACCATTCCGCATAATAATCATTCAGTTGAGATGGGTCATTCTGTAAGTTCAAAACCTCAACAGTCTTGGGATTCAACAAATTCAAATGAAGACTTATCTGAAGATTTGATAAAAAAAATAGAAAATGATCTAACCACACAATTCACAAGTTTTTCAATGGATATGTATGACAACTCACTCATACCAAGAAAATTTATTCAGTTCATTATTAACTATAATAAAAATATTTTTATTGATATATTCAGTTCCTTGAAAACAATTCTGAATAGTGAAAATTTGGATATGAATCTATTTATTAAGTTGCTGGATGTATATATGAATTGCTGGAATAAATTTGATTCTGAATACAAATGTCTAGAATGTTTCAAAAAGAGCGGTTATTTCATTCCGCCTAATGAGTATGTTATAGGACAAAGAAATGTTGATAAGCCAAATTCTTCTAGAATTGTGGAAATTTATAATATTCCTGTTATAGCAAAATATATACCACTGCGACATGTTCTGAAATGTCTTTTTCAGAATCATGAAGTGTTGTCTGCTCTGAGAGAATACAGCCTTGAATTAGAAAAAGAAACTTCAACAATATCTAATTTTTCTCAAAGCGATTTATGGAAAATGAAAATAAAAAATTATGAAAATAAAAAAGTGTATCCGTTGTTTCTATTTTTTGATGACTATGAAACTGGAAATCCTTTGGGATCCCACGCTGGTGTTAACAAATTGGGTGCTGTTTATATATCATTACCATCAATGCCACCTAAACTAGTATCAAAACTGAACAATATATTTTTATTTGCTTTATTTTATTCCGATGATCGTAAAATATTCGGAAACAAGGCTGTGTTCTCAAAATTGGTAGAGGAACTGAAATATTTACAGGAAACAGGTATAACCATAAATAATCTAGATAACAAATCTGAAACCATATTTTTTAAACTTGGTTTGATCAATGGTGATAATCTTGGGCTCCACACAATTTTAGGGTTCACAGAGAGTTTCTCAGCCAATTTTTGTTGTCGTTTTTGTACAATGCATAAAAATGACAGAAAACTGGCAATTTTAGAAAATGAAACTTGTTTGAGAAGTTTCACTTCATATGAGACTGATATAAATATTAATAACGTATCCTTAACAGGTATTAAGGAATATAGTATTTGGAATGATTTACCCGGATTTCATGTAACATCTAATTACAGTGTTGATATAATGCACGACCTCCTTGAAGGGGTCTGTGTATATGATTTGACTAACCTCCTACAAAAACTTATCAATGATTATAAGTTATTTTCACTTGAAACACTAAATTCAAGAATTCAGTATTTCAGTTATTGTGAAAGTGAAAGGTCAAACAAACCACCACTTGTGACATTTGAAAATCTCAAGACAAGACTCAAGATGTCTGCGAGTGAAATGTTATGTTTCACGAGATACTTAGGTTTATTAATTGGTGACTTAATACCTTTTGGTTTACCATTATGGGATATATGGATAAAATTGAGGGAAATAATCGCTTTGACAACATCCCCAATTGTTCATAGAAACGATTTTCAAAGACTTCAAGCTATCATTGAAGAGCATCACTTTCTCTATATAAAATACTTTGGAGAATTGAAACCAAAACATCACCATTTATTACACTATCATAGGGTTTTGCAAATGTGTGGTCCCTTATTACATTTATGGACCATGAGATCGGAACAAAAACACAGACAGTCTAAAATGACTTCAAACGTATCATGTAATTTCCGAAGTATCACACATACGCTAGCTATAAAGTCACAACTGAAAGTATGCAAAAATCTCAACAATATCATTTGTACCAGGAACATTAAACATGGCCCAACAAGTCCACTGGGTGTCTCAGAACACAATCAGTATTTCCTTGATTTTCAGGATGGCTCAGTTGTTTCTATCAAATGGTTAAATTACTCTGAAAGTGTATATAAGGTTGCATATGTGCTAATGTTGGATCATGCACACGAAGAACCATTTCCCTCATTTGGTCAAATTGAAAAAATATTTCTATTCAAGAATACCGAAGTATATATTTTGTTCAATGTAATGACTACTATTGCATTCAGTACACATCACTTTGCTTTTGAATTTGAAAAGAATGAGTATAATAAATTATACAAGATTGAAACTATCGTTGGTAATGTGCCTTGTCAAGTCGATTCAACAAGTAGGAAACTACTGATTTCTACTCGCTATGAGTAATTACAGACGATGACGACTAGAAGTAGATTATTTGTTAAAGTGATATTATGTTTTTGTTTTTTTTTTAACCTAGAGTTTATAATTGAGTTATTTTTGTTAATTGTTTTATTCCATCACATAAACATTATTTGAATGGCATTTCTTTTTATTTCAACCTTCTGGAAACTGAAGAGTAGGTAGGTATCTCAGAATGTAGGGGATGACACATACAAGTTTATTATTTCTGAACAGAATAAGATAAAAAGAAGCGAGCAGGTTAAAAATGCTCATTTTTATGTTATTCTTTTTGGAAGTTATATATATTCCTGTAGGCCTGGTTTATCAATTTAGGGTTACCCTGAGAGTTAAGTGTACCCGGAGTTTACTATACGCACAAAAGGTATAGTTAACTCCGGGTCAGCTTAACCCTAGGGATAACCCTGCATTTATAAACCGGGCTTTAATGTATTATTCTTTCTTCAAATTATAAATAGTACCTATAGAATTTGTGCATGCGTTGTACACAAATATGTACAATATACCTACAATTCATGTATGATGGTCACACAAATTTGTACATGCGTTGTACACAAATATGTACAATATACCTACACAATTCATGTACGCTGATCACACAAATTTGTGCATACGTTGTACACAAATATGTACAATATACCTACACAATTCATGTATGCCGATCACACAAATTTGTGACATTTTTTGCACCCCATATTTACAATACCTGCACAATTTGTATAAGATAGGTGCACAAATTGTTGCCATTTCCTACATTTTATGTGTATCATTCTTATACAATCTATGCCTTTACAATACACAAGTTGTTGACATTCGCCGCACAACATACTGATTAATTTTATATATTTTGTGTATACCACAAGTAATAATGCACAAATTGGTGCAAAAACAGAACCTAACTTGTGTTTGTTTTTTAAACAAAATATTTGGTTTTCATTCATTCTTTGTATCCGGTAAGTACATAATATTGTTTGATAAAATTAAACAAAACTATTTTGAATTATACAATACTGAAGTGTATCGTTATACACAATAACTCTTATACAATATTATAGACGAATATTGAACAAATTGGTGCTGGCGACTTTTTAGAAACAAATTGTGACGAAAACATACACAATTGTGTAGAAAACATACATTTATTTCTCTCAGTGTAGCATACGTTGTAATCGAGGTGGTGCTGCCGTTAAATTCTTCAATTTTATCATCTCTAATGGTTTATGGTATGAAATCTTTCGTAAGCATAAACGACTGCTAGCATTTCTCGTTCTATATTTGCATAACGTTGCTCAGTTTCGGAGAGTTTTCTTGAAGAGAATGCGATTGGTTTATTATCTTGTACCAAAGCTGCTCCAACACCATGCAGGCAGTAATCCACTTGTATGATTGTGGGTTTGTTTGGATCAAAAAACGATAAGTTAATATTTCTGCAGATGGATTCCTTTATGTCATTGAGTGCTTGTTGATGTGAGCTTGTCCAAATTAATGAAGCATCAACAGTTCTCGTAAACCTGATGTTTTTTCTGATAGATTTGGAATAAATGTGGACATATATGTTATCAACACTAAAATTTGTTGCAGTTCCTTCTTGCTGCTTGGAGAAGGTAATCGTCTGATTGCATCCACTTTTTCAGGATCAGGTTACATTCCTCGCTTGTCGAAAATAGCGCCGAAAAACTTAACTTCATGAGTTTTGATCATGCATTTTTTACTATTGAAAGAAAGACCATAGTTTTTCGCAGTTTCCATCAAATTTATCAGATTGGAATCATGTTCTGTCTCGGTTTGACAAAATTATATAAATTTAAATTAAGATTTGTACTGATTCGATTACAATACATTTGGTTTGTTAAAATGAACTCCAGAGATCTATAGTGGGAATATAATTCAATAATTTTTTCGACGAGTCCATTTCCTCCTGTACATGTTGTTTTCATGACACAAAATGACCGCTAATGCATCGTTAGGATAAATATTTTGGGTCAAATATAGCATCCAATTTAATAAATAAACATCTGATTTAATAAATGACCCTCTTTTGTAAACTTTCCGTTAGTACTCCATATCTCAGATTTTTCATAACTCAATAAATACGATTGTTTGGAAATATACCAGTTAATCGGCGATAGACATAAACTGATCAACTCGAAGAATAACAAATAAAATGGATTGTTTGGTTTGAAAATATGAATTACTCGAGAATGACTAATGATGTGCTGATCTATATTTATTCAATAATAAATAATTCTGGAATACGTTCATAATATCACGAATATTAAAAATAGACTGCCAGCGAAGGATTGATGTGCAATTGGCGGCTGAAAACATAGTTCGATATATTATTATGAGTTATTTCGGAAGGTTTCGTTTAAATTTAATTTTCTGAATTATACAGCGTGTCCCAAAAAATATGCATCAAATGGAAAACTGAATTGATTTCACAAAAAAAAGCATTGTGATACAACTTGAGATACTTATGATGAGTGATCGAAAAGTTATGTTTTTCCTATAGCTTCTCGTGGGACCATACATGGAAAACGATAAAAAAAAACAGTGTTACGGAAATTCTCCAAAAAATACAGAAGACAAAATCCTCATGGAAACGGACAGTATCACATAGGACGTTGAACGTCTTGAACCCGAAGCTATGTAATTTTCCATAGCTTTTCGATGGACCATACGTAAAAAACGATGGAAAAAAGGGTGACGAAACTGCCCAAAAAATACAGAGGACGAAATCTTCATGGAAACGGGCGGCATCACACAGGACGTTGAACGTCCTGAGCCCGAAGCTGACCTACTCGAATCTGACAGAGACGAGGATATTGATAAACGATTGTAAGTCCTCTCGAAAGGAAATATCGGAATATTTTTTCAGTGGTTTTGTGAACCTCTCTAGTGAAAATCATTTCAGTTATAGTTTCATTATAGTTAATGTCGGAAAACTTAGTTAAACGCATAACCCAGTATACCGCTCCGTATTCTAGTTTATGTTAGAAATATAAATAGAAGACTCAATGATAGGAAATAGAAGTGCTGATAGACGCCAAAAAATATAAAAGCGGGAAAAAAAATTAACAGTAGGTCTCATCTACTGGAAGAGAAGCAAAAATGTTGTTGAAAATAGAAAGATCTACAACATTTCTATCTAACATTTTTCCATATTACCTCAAATTCGATGGAAAAATAACCGTTTTAATTTGGTTTTAATTTTTTTTGTATAAAAATTGTGAGTTTGTCGCTAAATCTAGCGGAAATATACCTTTTTATGTTCTGAATTAGACCTCTTTGACAGCAAAATAGACATACCTACAAATTTTCATGTAAATTAAAACATTTATACGCGAGAAAAAAAATTAAATACTGAAAAATCGGTTTTTCGCCATTTTGACGGTCAATTTGAGGTTATGTCGAAAAGTGTTATATACAAAAGTTTTCGATTTTTTCATTATCTACAACTTTTCCATTGAATATTTTCCGCTAGGAGGTCATGTTTCGTCGTAAATCGCAAAAAAACGTTTTCAACCCCTAAACTTCATCCCCATTTCACCATTTTGAGTGTTTTCACATTTAAACTGTTTTTTCCTCAAAGTTGGAACCTCTACAACATTCTCCACCTGGTCCTTGCCTGTTACTTTTTTCTTATTTTAGGCGTTTAAAATTCGTTTTGGCACCAGCCTAACTAAGAGTCGCCCCCTTTCCGAGTAATTCAAAGAGTTTCGACAAAAACACATATTTCTCTGCAAAAAAACGTCTAATTCACAACATAAAAAGGTATATTTCCACTAGATTTTACGACAAACATACAATTTTTACACAAAAAAATTAATACCAAATTAAAACGATTTTTTCGGAAAGTTTGAGGTTATGTGGAAAAATCTTATACAAAAGTTGTAGATCTTTTTATTGCTTACAAGTTTTTAATTTATCTTTTTTTTGTAGGAGGTCAATTTTTGCTGCAAATTCTGAGAAACCATTTTTACCCCAAAAGTTCACCTCTTTTCGCCCTTCTATCATTATCAAATCCTTATTTATTTCCTTGTTTATTCTTTGTACCTATCAAGGTAACATAATTAATATTCTCGAAAGGTTTCCTCTGTTAATTTCAATAATTTTAATAAATAAATATGAGTTTAGAACATAAATAAAAAAAAGATTTTTGAAAATCTGTTTTTTTATTTTTTGTTTTTTTGGAAAAAGAATCCACAGTAGTGCTACTATTTTATTATATGTATAATCTTAACGCAGGCGCTTCAATGAAGAAACTGGTTTTTGGCGAAGGCGAGCATTAAAAGGCGAATTTTACCGGTGAAACTTTTCAGTTGAAAATGAGGTCGTTTTTTCGGATTTTGTCGAAAAAAAAAGAGGAAACATCTGTACTCCGCTACAAAAAAATTACAGCTTACTTGAAACATAACAAATTATATTTCCACCAAATTTCGTGAGAAAAAATTAATTTTTGCTCGAGAAAAAAATTTAAAACTGAAAACTTGGTTTTTCTGATTTTCCCGGAAAATTTGAGGTAATGTGGAAGAATATTTGATACAAAAGTTGTAGATCTTTTCATTTTCAACAACTTTGTCATTCAACTTTTTGAGAATAGGAGGTCAACTTCCTTTGCAATTCTCGAAAAACCGTGAAATATCACTTTTAACCCCTAAAAGTTCACCCCATTGCACCCTTCTCCATTTTTTTGCATGCATCAGCACTGGTCTAAAATGGTCGGGTGATCGACCGAGTTATGATATCCGACACTCCAGATTTTAACTTAGATTCGAAGGTTTAAAAGTATTGCAGTTTGTTTCCGTTATTCAATTTCTAACCTCTGACAAAGACTGAAAAATGGACCGAAAGCGACAGACAGTGACAGTAATGCCTCAGTACCCACCAAACGACCAAACCAATCTTCAGTACTTAAGGCGTCGAAAATTTATCCAAAGGTTCACCTGACAACAGAACAAATAGAAGCAGCAAAGGAGGCCATACTGGAGAAAATCATTAATTTGGTAAAAGTGCATACTTCCACAGCTCACACAATAGACCTGGCTGGCCACCGAACAGTGACTGAAAGGTGCCATTGGGGACATCAAACCCCGGAAAGGTGCTCAACAGGAGGTCGTTGAAGAAACAGCAATACCAGGGATATTCCAAGGTAAAAATCCTTAGATTAGTAGAGGCTCAGGACGATTACCTCTACGCAACCAACTGTAGATTACTGGAGAACATCCGAAGGCCCTCTTGAACTTCTTACTGTTTCGGTTGATCTTCAACAAGGCTAAAGACTACGAAAGACAGGGTTTGTGATAAACCACAAGTTTGTTCACACAACCCTCAGGGTGGCGAATACAAATCGGTTACAACTGACCCCTCAGAACTTGGTACCACAGGTGCAAAACAAAGTGCGTATGACAACAAGAAGCAAGCTGGAAAGGCTGCCAAAGGTGCTGAAAAATCTACAAGCAAAAGGCCGAACCTGACCAAAGGCAAGAATGTGCCTCGGACCCAGGACGTCCTTCATGCTCGAGGAGCTAGGAAGAAAGGGAGGTAATAATCTTTCCTGAAACCCAGACAAAATGAGCCAAAAGCTCAATTTCCTTCAAATAAATCTTTAACATTCAAAAGAAGACAAAGGACCCATATGTTTGGTTTGACGATATGAATTACTCGAAAATGACTAATGATGTGCCAATCAATATTTATTCTCTAATAATTCTGGAATACGTTCATAATATCACGAATATTAAAAATAGACTGCCAGCGAAGGAGTGATGTGCAATTGTCGGCTAAAAACATAGTTGTATATATTATTATGAGTTATTGCGAAAGGTTTCTATTAATTTTAATTTTGTTAATTATACAGCGTTTCCCAAAATTATGCAACAAATGAAAAACTGATTTGATTTCACAAAAAAGTATTTGTGATAGAAGTTGGAGATTATTGAGAAACTTCTAATGGGTGACCGAAAAGTGATGTTTTTCCCTATAGCTTCTTGTGGGACCATACACTGAAAACGATGAGAATAAAATAAAACGTTTATCGGTTAAAATAAGGCGAATTGGGTCGAGGTACAATATCCGAACATGCTTCAGGTCAGGTAACACCATCCGTAGCCAACTCAGAAAAACAAGACCACATAACGTGACTAGTGATTCCACAAACTGCATTTACCATTGTGAATGTGAGATAACTTATGTTGGAGAAACTAAGAGGCCCCTAAATGTGAAAATCGGTTAACACAAGAATTGTACCCAGCGAGGCCAAACATCGAAGTCGGGAATAGCAGATCATGTCTAGATAAATCAACACCACATCAAATGGTCTGAAGCCGAAGTTATTCATAAAAAAAACATTGGTGTTAGCGAAAATTTGAAGAGTGGACATACATTATGAATAATAACGTGTTCAGTCAACCAAGCATAGAGATTCTGAATGCGCGGAAACCCCTGAGAAGTCGACTAGATCAGTTGAAAATTCGATAAAGTTCTGTATCAAGGTCTATCAAATAACCAATTGAGATTGATGTACAGCTTGTCAAATCTATCTGTGCATGCTTCTGAATATTGGGCGGTAGAACAGCCGCTGTCCTTTCTTGTCCTTCCCGAGTATAGTGGGTAGCGGATATTTACCCTCTCTGTTTATCGCTCGCGCATCTCAGAGGCACAGATAGTTTTGCCAAGCTGTACATCAATCTCAATTGGTTATTTGATAGACCTTGATACAGAACTTTATCGAATTTTCAACTCTCATAAATCCTTTCTGATGAGTGCGTTAGCACGAAACAGCTGTCAAAGGTTTCTGTCAAAGGATTCTGCTTGCGTTCCTCATAACGTATTAGAAACTTGATTGAACCTTGGGTTGGTCAGAACAACGAATTGTTGGCTGCCTGTCAATTTGTGGACAAACCTCTACTTTTGGATTCCTTGGTTCGTGTCAAATTAAGTTTCAACTAGTGACTGTAGATGTCATGAATAACTTCCTGTTATATATATATATATATATATCCTTGATATCTTGTCGCATTTACATACTTGATAACGGCAGTAGATGTATCAACGTCATATAATCTAAGAGCTAGAAACGTTTTCTAGAGAGAATTTCAGGTAGGCCAGTTTTTAGATATGCTATCATCTCACTGTCCTGTACTAATATACGAAGATAATTAATTTTCTTTGTTTTTTGGTTTGTTTAGGTTCTGTGCCTCCAACTCCTACAGGACACATCTCGTGTTTTTTTTCAATTTTATCACTGAAATATAATATAATTCTAACTCTTACGTTGAAATTATCTTAATCCTGACTTTTATCTCCGAATTATTAAAATAATAAATTAAATTTCGAGTCCGCACAACTTTGTGGAGCAGATGACCACCATCGATGATAGTGAGGTGACTTGAAGGGAGCTGAGAGTGGGTCCACAGCAATTTGTTTGTCCCCAACTTTCAAGATGTTCTTGTCAGCTGCTAAAGATATCACTTTGTTCTTCTTTTTGGACACTTCACCGAAGGTTGTTCCCACTATTCTAGAGAGTCCAGCCACACCGAATTGCAGAGCCTTGTAGCAGTTCACCAGAGCTGATGCTCATAATTTGCTCTGCTTCAGGGAAAGTGGGGTGTTTTGAAAACCATTCGAGCAGCCGTTGCACATCTTGTTCATCCCGCGTGCGCAGGGTCTCAGCTCCACATGTTGTACTGAAGACAATGCTGTAACCAAAGAATATCTACAATACTGTATTGTCGATATTCTATGCTGTAACTTCAGTGTACTCCTGCATTTGTTGAGCTATATCCGGAAGAGAAGTCATTCCAAGAGTCCACTTCAACAATGTACTGTCGGTCATTCCCCTTCCACCAGTCAAGCCACCTCTAACTTTCATATCTTTCATGGGTTTCTGTTCGAATTTTTGGAACTCGGTCGGATTCATTCTGTCTTCTAAACAGGACATTTCTTGGAGGTTGAAATGCGCACTTTTTGCATAAGGCCAATGTCCAGCAGCATGGAAAAATAGTGTACAAGTGGAGTTGAAAGTTGCCCATCTCTGCTTGTATGAATTGTATTGTAATCTATATTTTGTAAATACACACTAATTTTATTAAATGACTGTGTAACGAATTTGTTCTCTCTCATCTATTCCCATTTATACAAAAAATGGTTGAAATATTATTTAGATGCACTGCTGTGTTCAAAAAATTGTAATATAATGAAAAAGGGAAAACTTTCATCAACACGGCGCTCCAGGAATGAATCACAAAAAATGCGTTTATTCTAGTTTTTTAAATTTACCCCCACTCCTACACATAGCTCGTGATTTTTTTTAAACCGGAAATTAAATTCTCTACAACTTTCATTTGAAAAAGATTTGCTGAGATCAAGTCTTCCCTCTGTTTTTGCGATATGGAAAGTGAAAAATTGGCTGAATCGCCAATTTTCGCCCTTTTTCGCCTTCTCTTAGCTCGAATACGCTTGGTTCTACAAAAAAACTCTCAGAAATTTAGTAATCTACATTTTCTCAATCAGACATATATCTAAAAAAATGAACTGGGAATGAGCTAGAGGCCCAAAACTGAAGAAAGTGCCGATTTCTGAAAGTTTTTTCAAGATGGCGAACGAAGCAAGGGAAGGGGGATGACGGAGACTTGGATTAATAACTACCTAATGGTCTTAAACAACATCAAAAAATAGAAAACGATCCCGCATCTGATGTAGGGTGAAGTTCGTTTATTCACTGGATTATATGTATAATTCGGACTTTTGTATCAAAATTACAATTCTGACTTTCTCAGAATTAGAGAAAAATGTCTACCAGTGGCCGCTCTACGCTTTCGTACTTATTCAGTTGCGCACGCAAATTTTCTAGAATCTAACCCATGAAATACCAGTGGCATTAATTATCGTTATTTCCAACGATATATTTATAATGAGGACAAATAAAAAAAAATCATAGCTAATGACTATCTCCCAGTTCTGTTTATAATTAACTATGCCACAGGTGGCATGAATGAAAATTGAAATTAATATTCAACAACAAATTTGGCGACTCGAAACACATATTATTGTGGCAGTTGCATGTTTTGAGACTTCAAGCTCACATGTTGGAGAGCTGAAGGTCAAGCGTCAGCTCTTTTTTTAACTACATGGATTTTGACTGACACATGTGTAGATAAGTGCGTTTCCTATACGACTGCGTAGGATACTGGCGCCATATCCATCGGGAATTCTACACAAGCTTTTCATTAAGGACGTTACTGTAAATATTGAAAATCACGTGCTAATTTATCATCGTTATAAGTAAAATGTTGAAGGATTGAGTTCACAGACAGCAAGATTTTAGTTATGGGACTAAAAATAAAAAATGGGAATTGTGAAAAATTTACCTGAACAGTGTGTCACTGCAGGACTTGAATAGATAGATACACTTTTATTAAGTTAAAATCTGAATCCAACAATTTGCTTGAACCTATCAAACGTTCTTCACTCTTCACTTATTTCATAATACTGACTACTAACTAATATCTACGAAGGCGTAGAAGGGCCAAAAATAAAATATTTTTCAAAACATTTGGAATTGCCACTTCAAAATGACAATTTCCACTTTGGACTGACAATTATCACGTTGAACAGGCAATTGTCACTATAAACTGTAAATTGTTTCTCAAAAAGGACATATTAATTAAAGACATTAATTCTCGAGGATAACCTCCCGTTTTAATTTGAACTCAACCAAACATTTTCAAAAACTACTTCTCCACCCTATGTCTGAGACATTTGGGATAAAAACTCGATGAGGAAGTCTTATTATTGATTTTTCAAAAGGAATGTACCCTGTATAAAAAATGAGATATTTATAAAGGTTGAATATACAGGGTAACAATGATACTAGGACCAAGCGTATATCTTCTTTTCTTATCAATCGATTTGGACGAGATATAATTTTGGATTGGGACACGTTTGAAAACAAAATGGCCGACTTCCGGTTTTGCCACTAACTTTTCAAATGGAACACCCTGCATGTTTGATGTTTTTCGGATTCTACGGTTCAAATCACATACGACAGTGTTGTGCAATTTGTATTTAACAAAAATGTTCTTTTTTTCAGCACATAAGGTCTTGATCAGGGTAAAATATATTCTAATTGACATTAGTAAATCATAGTAATTTCATCGAAAAGATCGATAAGAAATCCTACAATAGGAAGTGAAATTTTCTTAATGTATTTTTAACAAAAAAATCGTCATTTTCGATAGAGAATTCACTTAGCTATTCAACGATATACATTATGTACCATTTAGATTCGTGAAAGGTAGAGCCACCTAACAAAATAAAATCAACATGAAAAAGTTGGTAGGTAACATTTGACATTTATCAATTTTTTCATAATTTACTTCAGAGAGGTAATAATGAACTACCAAAAATTTTCGACTGGAAAATAAAGAATGGTCATAAACCCATTACAGGAAAGATACTGAATCACTATACAAAATTTCACAGAACAGTTTCACAACCAGCAAAAAGTCATTTTAATTATCAATGACCAATAATATGTTCAAAGTGTTGCCCGTTTTCTTTAACACATAGACTAGTTCTATTTATTGTGCACCTCATTACATTTATCCGTTTGTGATCAGGAATTTCCTGAAATGCACTAAACTCTATCTCTCAAGTACTCCAAATTAGTTGATCTTCTGGAGTACTCTTTGGATTTCATGTGTCCCCATAAAAAATCAATAGGGGTTAAATCGGAGGATCTGGGTGGATGACATCTACAGTCACTAGTTGAAACTTAATTTGACACGAACCAAGGAATCCAAAAGTAGAGGTTTGTCCACAAATTGACAGGCAGCCAACAATTCGTTGTTCTGACCAACCCAAGGTTCAATCAAGTTTCTAATACGTTATGAGGAACGCAAGCAGAATCTAAGTGAAAATAGAGTATATTTCGTTTTAATTCCGAGAGTTCTAACCTTTGACAGCTGTTTCGAGCTAACGCACTCATCAGAAAGGATTTATGGAGCTCTCGAAATCAAAACGAATCCACTCAAGAATTAATACCGTGAGGCAAGACAGAATATAACAGGAAGTTATTCATGACATCTACAGTCACTAGTTGAAACTTAATTTGACACGAACCAAGGAATCCAAATGTAGAGGTTTGTCCACAAATTGACAGGCAGCCAACAATTCGTTGTTCTGACCAACCCAAGGTTCAATCAAGTTTCTAATACGTTATGAGGAACTTAGATTCTGCTTGCGTTCCTCATAACGTATTAAAAACATGATTGAACCTTGGGTTGGTCAGAACAACGAATTGTTGGCTGCCTGTCAATTTGTGGACAAACCTCTACTTTTGGATTCCTTGGTTCGTGTCAAATTAAGTTTCAACTAGTGACTGTAGATGTCATGAATAACTTCCTGTTATATTCTGTCTTGCCTCACGGTATTAATTCTTGAGTGGATTCGTTTTGATTTCGAGAGCTCCATAAATCCTTTCTGATGAGTGCGTCAGCACGAAACAGCTGTCAAAGGTTAGAACTCTCGGAATTAAAACGAAATATACTCTATTTTCACTTAGATTCTGCTTGCGTTCCTCATAACGTATTAGAAACTTGATTGAACCTTGGGTTGGTCAGAACAACGAATTGTTGGCTGCCTGTCAATTTGTGGACAAACCTCTACTTTTGGATTCCTTGGTTCGTGTGAAATTAAGTTTCAACTAGTGACTGTAGATGTCATGAATAACTTCCTATATATATATATATATATATCAAAGGCGTCAAAGGCACGCCAAAAAGAATTGGTATAATGATTCTTGTCCCTATGATTCCTATTCAGACGTTGAATTCGAATCTTTCTTGAAAATTACCTCTTCTCATCAACCCAGTATTTTTTTGAGCCCAACACCTTTTATTATTCCCGTTGAGCATGACTTACATGTCTCCTTAAAATATGACAATCTTGTTGCGTGATCCATCTTTCTGGATAACTGTGTATTCTCCCTTATCGAATTACTTGGTGACTTTTGTGTAATATTCATATCCCGTATCAAAATTTCATCACCTTGTTCAACTTGTTCGATTGATGATTTATTTATTTTGTGGAAGTTCATGTTTTCAAGCAACTGAAGTACTCAAGTTACTTTTTATCAGATAGCTGAATTACTGATTTTTGAGTTGTCACCAGCTGTAAGAAACCTGAAAAAACCTACAGCGCAACCATAATGATATTTTACCTAGTAAGCACCCCTCACTAGGAGTGGTCTCTAACATACTTACTTGATACTTTTGAACCTCTTCTAAATGACTCGTACAACGTTTTTGCGTCAGGATATACATAACTGATGAATTTTCCCTCTTTCGCTTCCTTGTAAAACCTCGAGACACGAATCAAGTCTGGACCCTATAACAAAAAAAAACATTTTGATTGATTCACTTTGTTAAAATTTCAATTGGTGAAGAGGAATCATATTGTTTGCTCTCGAGCTCAATAAAGTTGAACACGAGTTTGTATTTGATAACCTGATTTTCAAAATTGGATTGAAAAGAGTTCAAGTGTATTTGAAATTCACCAAGTCAAAAAACCACTGACACATTCAAGATTCTCGTTTAGACAGTTATTGCATCTCTGAAGCAGATCCGAAGACCTTTGGTGTGTACACGTTGTGATCATTTTGTGTTGTATCATGTAGTAACATTACTATATTCAGAATCGTATTGTAACTCGTCCTCGAAGTATACAGAGAAAACTAAAAATGCTATTTTCGGTATTACGAATACAATTTTTAATTCTAAAAAGAAAAAAAAAGAAAAAAGAAATTTTCATTTTATTTTGAATTTGCTATAACAGTGTACCAATAAATCTTCGATCCGACGTTTCGTGTCTTCATGGAAATCAAGCTATTTATTTTAAATCGGATCTGTCTCTTTTAATACACATAATATTGCCAAAACCAAATTTCAGAGATACATCGCACTT
Source organism: Chrysolina oricalcia (assembly GCA_944452925.2). Lineage (NCBI taxonomy): Eukaryota > Metazoa > Arthropoda > Insecta > Coleoptera > Chrysomelidae > Chrysolina > Chrysolina oricalcia. The sequence continues at coordinate 36,370,780 of OX101811.2, forward strand.
GAAGTTTTATCTAAAATATCTCAGTGACAACAACTTCTAATTACATTCATTTCGTAGTTCTGTTGTAAATTTGTTTTGATTTCGTCAAAACGAGTATAACAATATGCATAGATTGACATTACTTATCGCTTCGATATGGAAAAAAGGCGTTATAGAGGAGAGAGCCAGAGTTTTTTTTATGTTTCAATTGTTTCTATAGCCACTTCAATTATTATTCATGTTCAAATCAATGACCAGTTTTGCTTATTTTTGTTTATTTTACAAATTGTGAAAGGCTTTCGCGGCCATCGTTGAATGAATGATGGTTTTTCGGGTACTTGTACAAGTAGTGTTCAGTAATCGAAACTGTAAACATTTCTCTTGAAAATGCCAACCACTCGTGTTGGCGAAACGTCGAGTTTTTATCTAAATAAACGTCGGCCTAAAAACCCGAAAAACCATCATTCATTTGTTTATTTTGTTTATTTTTTGTTTACTGATATTAGAATAAGTTCTACATGGTTGAGTGGAAGAACAAAATCTATTTACGAACAGAATTTTGAACTATGTCTTTTGACATCACCTTCATGCTTGTAATTGTATTCCTTTATGAATAAGTATAGTTACTGTTAATAAAATCGATATTATTATTATGTGTCACTTGTCACTCATGCTATTTGAAAATTTCAAATTGATGTAGTATCGGCGATACCATTCAAAACGGAGTTTGTCCCATGTTTGTAGCCGAACCGTTCAAAAGTTAACAGGGGGTGGACTATAAAAACCCGCACTGTATACATTTCATCAATATGAAATTAAGATTAAAATAAAAATAATTGCAAGCTTGAGATAAAGGGTCTATCATATATATAACAAGATAAAAATAGTCGAAGCAGTCTTCCGGAAAAAAATTGGCAGATGAAGGACTGTTTTCAAAGTACGAAACCCAAACCTGTGCTAGCACTGCATTTAATACGTTTTAAAAGGCACAAAAATACGTCTGTTGTATTGATTAATCCGACTAATGTTTCAATGCGTCTTCCCTAGTTCGCACAAGTTTCTCGAACACTTCTGAGGGTTGCGCGTAGGGGTGCAACAGGTTGACGGAAATAACAATTTTGACAATATAACAACAACAACAAAATTATTCGAATTCAAACCAAGAATATAGCGCGGGCTTCATATGGCATTGTATTTTAAATGGGGAAACGAGTGGCAGCGTTGCCAGACTTATCTCTAATTGGGTCGTCCTGCAATTCTGCCCGGTCTCCCCGTAAGACCTTCACTGTATTCTCAGGTTGAGTTTGACGTAAGTTCAGAACTTTTTTTTCATTTATAAAGTGACTTGTGCTACCATTAGTCATTACGGATAACTTATTTACTGTATTGAACACAATTATCAAACAAGACAGATATTCAAAGGACATGGCATGTATTTCTGGGGCATATCAGATTTTTTTAAATTTTGGATTTATTATTCTAGATGTCAAAAGAAGCAACTTTCTTCATAAGATTTTTTCTGGCTACAAAAATGGGTATATGCTGTGCAAAATGTCGATTGACTTTGAACATTTCAGTTATGGTCTACATGCAAGATGAGGAAGAAAACGCGAATCATCTCCCATGATGCAACACTACTGTGCTCACTGTGTAGAGTGTAGACACGTTGTAAAATGTATTCAGAACAGTTCGTTGGCTTCATTTTCAGAATATGCTTCGAGAAAGTCAACGCAAAGTCTACACCAAAAATTTAAAAAAATCCACTCGTAGACAGTATTTTCCATAATTGGCGTCAAACATTCAACCCTTTTTTGTAGCTCACCCTGTAGAGCCAGGAAAAAAGTCCAATGAAGAAAGTTGCTTCTTTTGACCTCTAGAATGATTTATCAAAAAACTCAAAAATATCTGACGAGCCCCAGGAATACATGTATTCTGTCATGTCCTTTATAATTTACAGTGAGCACGTAAAGGTTGGAACAAATTCATTAAAAGCTTGATAAGGCCATTCAGTTACGCACTTATATTTTTGATGACGTCATCACTATTCGAGTTATGACGTCATTTTTTTCAAAGGTCAATGCCCTATTTTGATAATATCTTCAAAACTAACTAATTTTTTTGTGTATGGATGTCATGTTTCTTCTTATGTTCCATAACTGTGTGTCCGAAAAATAAAAGATATTTCATTCATAATAATGTAATATTAGGTCTGTTAACGTAAACTTATGACTTGAGGTATCCCCACAAAAAATATAGTGGGATTAGATCAGCAGATCTAGCTGGCCTCTCTATATATCCTTGTCTGCAATCGAAATAACCTTCATTAAGTTCATGGATTACTTTCACTTTATATGGGTACCACTTAAGGTCGATTCATAAACTTTCCGTTCCGTTCGCCGTTACCGTTGCCGTCTGCGTTCGCCGTTCCGTTACCAGTTCAGTACATTGAAATGCATAAGATCATTCATAAACTCGTGTGAGCGGTAGAAGGCAACGGTCAACGGAGTTTATGAATGATCTCATGCATTTCAATGTACTGAACTGCTAACGGAACGGCGAACGCAGACGGCAACGGAAATGGCGAACGGAACGGAAAGTTTATGAATCGACCTTTATTCTTTTTTAGTCATTTTAAAACAGATGTTTGACACATTGATTGTTCCAATGCAACTTGACACTGACTGTAAATATTTTTTTAAAATTTGACTCAACAATAATAGTTAGCTATCAAATAATTGTGGTATAAATCAGTTATCGACATCATGGCCCGTTTAAGCGAAAAACTACGCATAGAGATTTTAATGATGTTAGGTTATAGAGATAAGACCCGTGAGCAATATAAGGGTTGTGACTTATTTAACAATCAATATCCCGATAGACCTATTACACGTTCGACTGTGAGCAAAGTCGAAGCAAAATTAAGAAATTTTGACAATGTTGGTGATAATTATACGAAACGTCGTTCATGCGTTACGTAAGATCAACAATTGGATGTATTATGAGGTGGCTGGTAGCTCAGCGGTTCGATGCGCACGTATGTTCGATGTGTTGGCCTTTAAATGAGTATGAGGAAATTTTTCTCAAATACATCGGTACTGATAGGCGACATCATACCTTGTTGTGAAACAAGTGCGATGTGAGTTGCCTAGATGCCAATCCCGACGTCTGGTGTTTACTCGAAGTGTGCAACCGCCACCCGGGGTGTTGCTGTAGGTTTTTCCGGGTTTACCTGCACCAGAAAAGTGAAAACGCCACCAAAAATCAGTGTTACGGCAAATGATAATAATAGCAGTCCTCTACCCGCACAGGCTATGACTTTTCCCATCACTCTTCACTCTTCGAGTGTTTCTGATGGATTATTATTATTATTATCATTTCTAGAAAATCCTCATAAACCTACTCGTCAAGTTGCATTGGAGCAATCAATGTGTCAAACGTCTGTTTTGAATTGACTAAAACAGAATAAGTGGAACAACTATAAAGTGAAAGTAATTCATGAACTTAATGAAGATGATTTCGATCACAGACGAGGAATTTTAGAGTGACCAGCTAGATCTCCTAATTTAACTCCACTAGATTTTTTTTACTATAAACTTGATTGAACCTTGGGTTAGTCAGAAAAACAAAATCGTCTAACTTTGGGTTCCTGGTTCGTTTCAAATTGAGTTTCTACGAGTGACTGTAGATGTCACAAGTTACTTTTTGTAATTTACTGTCGTTGCCATTCAGCATAAATTTTGAGTAGATTGTGTTTGATTTTGACAGCTTCCAGAAATCTTTTCTGACGAGTCGGTTCCCACGAAATAGCTGTCAAAGGTTATTGGAACTCTCGGAATCAAATCGAAAAATACTCTATCTTCACTTAAATATAAAAATATATATAATATACTGAATTCCTGTTACTTAGAGGAACACAGAGTATGTACACTTTCTGTTTGTACATGGTCATATTGTAGTTGAACTACATTGCGGGGATATCCTTGGGGTGATGTCTCACGAAATAGAGAAAATATGTGTATAGAGGGACTCCAAAAGATTGAAAATGAATCAGGTCGGAATAGTAGACAGTGCATTTTCATTGACAGAAACAACAATGGATGGCAATATAATTGATGAATCGAATATTATGTGTCAGTAGTTCAGACAAACACAAAAAATATAGAAACCATTACAGAATTGAAGCGTCTGAAGCCTGAAAATATTTAGTGAAGGGTATTGATAAGAGACTGAAGACAGATGGTTGAAGGAACATCAGAGGTATGACGGAGCTGAACAAAAAAAATAAGAAAATTGAAAAAAAAGGTGTTCACCCATCTTGGAAAAAAAATTTAAAATTATTAGAAGATAAAAATATTCAATCAACTCGAAGAAAAAAATTTTAAAAAATTGAAAAAAACGAAGTGAAAATTTTTGAAGAAAAATACCACTTAATTCAAGAAAAAAACAAGGATTTCTCATCCATCTTGGAAAAATAACTGAAAATTCATCGAAGAAAACAATGTTCACTAAAATCGAAAAAAAAAAACAAAAATAGAATTGAAAAAAAAACAATGAAAATTTTTCGAATAAAAAAGTGTTTACCTACTGAAATCGAAAAAATAAAAAAATTGACACAACATGAGAAAATAAATTATTCACTCAAATCAAACAAAAAAACAAGGTGGATTCACCAATCAAACTAAAAAAAAAGTAAAAAAATTTCATTTAAATCGAAAAAAAACAAAAAAATTTAATAAAAGTTTGAAAAAGAACAAGGTGTTCATCAATCTTGGAATAAAAATGGAAAGTTTTCGAGGAAAAAAATGTTCTCTCAAATCGGAAAAAAATAAAAATATTTCGAAGAAAAAACAAGATGTTTAACCATCTTGGAAAAAAAATCTGAGAATTTTGGGAGAGAAAAAATGTTCACTCAAATCGAAAAAAAAATTAATATCTATACCGTATATATACTTGTGATTAGTTATAAAAAGAGAAAATGCGCAAACAAGGACATTTCGTACAGAAATAAACCTAAAGTTGGCGTGTGAAATATAGTTTCATGAAGTTACTGAACTGAAAGCAAGTGTATAAAATGCAATATAATCTCATTACCATGAAAAAGAAAACAAATGGCACACTTCATTTGTTTTTAGTTCATTTGGAATGCGGCCAAACACTAAAAATTTCATCTTTAATCAACTCGAAATTTGTCAGCTTCGATGAAAGGTAAAGATCAATATTTGAAGAATGTGTTCTTAATAATTCTTTTCGACAAACCTATCTCAGTCGGATTTTCGTAAGCTAAGCTATAGATAATGTTTATAATCTCACTTCAATTATTCAACTTCAGCTGCATTTCAAAGGCAAGCAGTTTTATTGCTGATTTCAAAGGAGTATTTGACTTTATTATTGTTCACATTTCACTTTGGAGTAAACTATCGGGAAAGAGTAAGGTCCAATTTCATCAATATCGTTCGAAATCTTAAGGAAATTTCCTCTCTTAAAATAAAAACGAATCAGCAGTACACGAAAAAATATGATATATATCATCGGGAGTACTACAGGCGAATCTTCAAGTCCCACCCTCTTTTCATTGTACGTTGCTGACTTCGAGACACTTTTTCGTCAAGGAGAACGAGGAGTCAATATAGATAGATAATAGTACAGATATTCAGCCCTATGCTGTATCACTTCCGTTATGTTTAGCGGTCAGACGTTATCCCAACCTAATGGAAAATTGCCATTAAGTTAGGATAACATCTGACCGCTAAACGTAACGGAAGTGATACAGTATAGGGCTGATTATTAAGCTTCTTTATGTTGACAATTTGGTTATTTTGGGAAAATCTCCAATAGATACTTCACGAAAACTAAACTTTCTCGAAAAATACACTTCCAAACATAAACTTATAGTTAATACAGCAAAATCCAAAATAATGTATTTTTCGAAAGGTGGCTTTACAATAGAATATAATCATCGTTTTTTCTTGAACAACTCTGAAATTGAAAATGTTACTTTCACATCGTCCGGTCTTCTTAGAAAAATGGCTTCTAAAGCCAAACCAACCATTAGATCTGTACAGCTTGGCAAACATAGCTGCAATTATGAAAATATTCACGCCCACGATGCGCACTAGTCGTACGACGGACTATCCAGTGATATTCACGTGATTCTTCGCGCAAGTAGTGGGAATTTCACAATCTCAGCTATGTTTGCCAAACTGTAACTTTGCTCGTGATGAGAGTAAAGTTAAACTCATGGCAAAGTAGAATGAAACTCTATGATAGCATAGTCGTTAGCACTCTATCTTTATGTTTGCCTATCTGAGGTATATGCTATGATGATTCAAGTTGTCTTTTTTTTAGAATATTGTTGTTTCCCACAAATACTCCGACTTTCTTGTTCTCCTAGAAGTCAGCTGCACATAATGTTTAAACATGTATTATACCCCTGGCTTATGAAACTTTACTTGATGGATCCAAAAATATGTTTCCTAAGACTGCTCTTACCCAGATTCTCCGAAGAATGTTATCAGGACGATGCATGTAAGTAAGGCGCGGCAAGTACGTAAAACTTCACACTTCATTCATGCTTTACATTCTCTTGATCAACTCAAAACTACTTAACTTTTCGGATCCCTAAAAACATTATTAGAATGATTGCTTAAATACATAAACATATAGTAAAAATACCCCATAATAGTATTTACTATACAATAGATTTCAGTGAACCAATCGTCTCCAAACTCTTGAACATATTATATTATATTCAACAATCCTATATTATCAGTTGTAAAATCCAAATATGTTAAATTTCTATCGGATTTCAATACTTTTATTTCTAACCTGGATAGGATTCATTTTCTCAAACTCTCAGGCAAAATCATTTTCCGAATTTTTCATTAATATTCTGAAGTTACGATATTTTGCTCTCAACGAGTAGAAAAAAGTTTTTTTTTTCGTTTGTAAGCCTTGTTTGTTTTAATATAAGATATTTCAACGCCTTCATTATAACTGCTATAAGTTCCATCGTACTGAATTTTCTTATTGGACTGTTAATTTTTTATTTTTATCTGTACGATCTTGCTTTTCCTCTCTTTATATTGTTATCTTAAAAGATTGACATTTTTTAGCCAAAACTGCTTACTTACAAATTATTATTATATTATTACTTTGGATATTTTGTCGAACATCTCATTCCCAGAAATCGCTCTTGCAACGAACGGCAAAGTTTTACAACTCGTTGCCTAGAAAGATGTTCACAGAGGCAAACAGCAATCTGAAATTCTCTGAAAATTACCTAATAAAGGTTTAAAAAATATTTATTCTAGTGAAATGTACGAAAGTACGAAGGAGTCTAGGGGTCACACAAATGAAATGAATGAATTTTTTCTCAATATATTCAAAATTAATCCAATATATTGGATTTTTTTTTCAAAAATAGAATTTCTTTTCAATATAATGGATTCTTTTAATTACTTGATTTATTTCAACATTGTAATACTAGATTTCATTTATACTTGTTTATTGAGAAAAAACCAGTTTCGTGGCAAAATTTCTAGCAATTTGTAAGCCATAATTTGAAAATATTACAATCCAAAATTTTGGATATGACACACACTTTTCAACTGGAATACCCCATCTACAGAATGAATCAACTATATTCCCTTGATGTAACGAATATTTTCGACGAAGTTAGCGTTCTCTCTACACATTCCCACAAGGTTGGAAATATGAGGAAAATATCTGTCAGAAAACAACTACTTTCTCTTACGGACATTGAATTATATCAATGTATGCAACGTTTCTCTAGGAGGACACAATTGCAAGTACTACTTGTAATAAAACAATGAATAAGATTTTTCATTTGGTTGAAATGACCACCTGCATACATGCATGTTTCAAGACCTACGAAAGAAGCAGCTACGGAGGTGATAACAAAGCGTGGAACAATGCATTCGTTAGGTTGTACACGGTGACTTTAATGTTATCTATAATACACAGTAAAAAGTGGATGGAAAAATACATGCCAAAATTTAAAATATACATACTCCTAGTATCATAACTTGATTGTGCAAGTAATTTAAAATTTTAATGTAAAGTTGGGTAAATGTACTCCATTTCTCACGTGTTTTAGAGTGAGCATGTAATTCAATGCTTTATTACATGTAATTTCCTCTGGTTTACATGATGACTGTAAACGAATGTAATAATCAGTAAAACGACGTATTGTTACAGTGGAATGATGCCAATTTACAAAATATTCCAGGTAATATGTGAATTATCTTTTGTCTAAATGTAATTTTCCGTAACGCTATCGCCATGCTCACCTACCATCATTCGGCACAAACCTCATTCACAGTTGGTAGGATGAACATCGTTGGGCATCTAGCGAAGGTAGGTTTGTGTGAGTGTAAGTGGTTGCCAAATTGTCATCGGATTGTATCTCAGGTGAGTAAATCATTTTGTCATTGTTCCAATATATTATAAATAACATCAGAATTTTCATAGGAAATCGAATCGAAACTTCCGTTGTCGCAGACTTGAAACTGTGACAAAATTTTAAGTATTTATTCGACTCTCAAATCTCATTTGGATAGATATCATCTCAATTCGATATAGGAGAGTGGGCAATCTTATAAGGTCAGCTAATTTCGTTAATTTCAAAGTTGAAGTAGGTATAGTGTAAGATATTTTTGTTGAATAATTGTTTGTGGTACCATATCTGAATGATTCGCTAGTTTGAGTTATTTTCCTTCAATATATATACAATACATTACAATGTTATGATAAATAAAGTATTTTCAATTCCGATTTTATGTCTTTTTTGCAGATCCCTTCCCCCTCTACTATTAAGTAATTATAAGCCTATATGTAAAGTTAGTTGACACTACTTCAAAACAATGGTGACACCTTAACAGAAATATAACAATTTCCGTTAAATATGTAATAAGGGGGAAAATCACATGAAAATACAAGTGATTATCGGGGAAGATAAATTTATATTCCTCACAAATACTTGAATATATATCCAATAATACATACTGAAGCATGTATGTCAATTGGAACTACTTGATTATAATGGTGAAAACACCTAAACAAACATATAGAAATCGCCATTTAATCTGGAATAATGGAGAACATTACATAATTATACAAGTGATAATCCATGGAATATATTGTAAATTCACATGACTTTACATTATATTGCATAGCTATGTAACTTTACATGTTTATGCATGGCAACGCATTACCCATATGGGATCATGTATTCTGATGGAAACAATATTTACAGAGTAGGTCATAGCCCTGATGAGAGGCTATAACATTGAACATAATCATTTCTACCAAATAAAGGATATTAATCATTATTTTATTACAGTTCCTTAAGAAGAACAAAATTGCAAGTGCTAATTTTGCCCTTCTTGAGGAACGTTGCACAAATGGACGTAAGCTATCATTTAATGTCCGTAAGGGGAAGTAGTTGTTTTCTGAAAGATATGTGTCTGGTGTTTGCTTGAAGTGTGCACAGGCCACCCGATATGGTACTCTGTAGGTTTTCTGGGTTTTCCTGCGACTAAAATCACGAAAAATCAGTAAGTCGCCCCAGAGCGCCACGGTAAATAATAATAACAATAGCCGTCCTCTACCCGCATAGGTTATGCCTTTAGATACACTTCGAGTGCTTATGAGGAAGTACTATTATTATTATTAGAAGGGTATTTGGACTTGGCCAAAATTATTCGTTTCTCGAATTTTGTTTGATTTTATGTATTTCAATTCTTCATATTTGTTTGCAAAAGGAAGCACCTAGGACCATCTTCCGAAATTGTTTTTTTTTAAAAGAGTGCATCATCGTAACGTGGATTACCAAAGTTCAATTTCTTCAAATGAAACATATGTATGTTTGAGCTAGTATTATTTTTTTTTTCATTGGTGTTTTGGCATCAACTGCTATGGTCATTAGCCATGTGTTCTTTATAGGCCTTGTCACTAACTCCATACGCCACCTTAGGAGCAGCACTGTTAATTGGAACGCAACAGTGAATCGTGCAGGACTCACCCTAGTCGAGCCACGAGATTTTAATAATTTAATCGGTTAAATTAAATTGAAAAATCCCAGCCCAACCAGGGTTCGAACTCCGGACCTTTCGACTCAGAGTCGGACGCTCTAACCACTGCGCCACGCCCCGACATAGCTAGTATTATTATTACTACTCCAGCAATACCAGGTTCGAATAGTCTACGTTGAACCGTTTCGAACATACAGTCAAATACCTCTTCCATATGCACAATGTGTACACGGTTTCTTTTCTCAATATTCAAAAGAAAAGCATAAACAAAATCTACCCTCGCTCTGTTGAAATAATTCCTGTAATTTGAAAAATCCAATATATTGGATTTTTTTTTGAACATAATGGATTTATTTTCAATACATTGAAAAAAATCAAATATATTGAAAAAAAAATCAATATATTGGATTCATTTTCAATACATTGAAAAGAACCAATATATAGGATTTTTTATGAAAATAATTTTATTTTATTTGTGTGACCCCTAGACGCTTTCGTATTAATGAGTAAATGAAAATTAAATAAAAAGATAATGGGGAACGTGAATTGACAGAATGAAAAATAATCAGCGACTACCTAGAAGAGTGAGTGACAACTATAAAACCACACTAAAAAAACTGAAAACTCACTTTATAATTGTAGACATCAGACTGGTTGTTGAGGTTAATAGGAATACCTATGGGAGGCACACTTTGGCATCCGCAGCATTTGCACATTTTCACAAATTTAAAGTTCACTCACATTACCGGAAAATAAAGTAGGTACATGCAGGTTACAACTTAATGTATACTTTGAAATATGGTATTTTTAAACTCATTGAAAACTCGAATCAGCACACTAATAGTCTTCTGACTCACATATTATGAGAGAATTCTTGGCCAAATTTCAAGACCACCCGATTTATATAACACTAGATAAATAATTTGGCACTTTGAAGAGCTGAAAAAATATATTGAAATTTATTTCTTCATTGGTGGGATACATGTGACATGAATACTGGGAGGTATATTTCCATTTCGTAATGTTTATGCATTCCAGCGTGGCTTTGAATTCAATTTCATACAGCTGAGTGCTTTATTTTTGATGCAATTTAAACATAGAATGAAACGGTGGAAACGCTTCGAATAATAGCAATGCACTGAAGGTACAAATACTTCTAAAAACCTGTGAACTTTCCCATGTCGGAAGTACATTCCAAAAAAATTTAATGGAAATTATTTTTTCAATCTAACCCGATCAATTCGGTAGGAAGGGGAAGAAGGACCAGTATTATAAAAAAAGTAATTTTTACTAATTCCGAGGTCGGATAAAGTTGTTTGAAAAAGTTGCCTAGATTTTTATTTTATACTCATGTTCAGACTTTCAAGCATCAAATCGGGAAAATTGAAAATATCAATTTTTTGTTGGGATAGGTATTTTCCGATCTCTATAAAAATATCAAAGTTTTCTCCTCTGAAAAGCTCGACTGTAGTGGAACATTTGTATTTCGATGATAATGATGGAACTTTCTCATTTTCTCCACAACAGATGGCAATAAATTGAATACATTGGTTTTTGTCAGTACCCTTACTGTTAGATTGTTTCGTATGTCACACTTATATCAGAACTTCACACCTTTGGTGATTATACTGCAATCTAAAAACATCGTTTTGTCGTGATTATAATCAAGTTTCGATGATAATCGATTTCACTTCGCACATAAATTCGAAAACTTCAAGTCTCTTCAATTTGACGCACTATTTTGAAGTTTATGTGTGAAGTGAAACGATTATCGAAACCTGATTATTATCAGGAAAACTCGATGTTTTTAGAATGCCAAATTATCACAATAGTCATAGAATGCTGATATAACTGTTAGATACGAACCGATGTCAGCAAAAACCAATTTTTTCACTTCAGTGCCATTATCTTCGAAATAGAAATGCTCTACTATAATGGAAAAAAAAAGAGATCGGAAAATATTACAAAAAATCTTAATTTCAATTTTCTCGATTTAATGCTAGAAACTGCTGTATATAGGTATAAAATTATCCACCTTTGGCCTCTTCATTTTTTTAAATTTTCCGCCCTTCCAGTGGTCACGTGACATATGTCAAAATAGATTTTCAGTTTGTCGGACTTGCACAATCGATCACCATTTTTTTTCCATTACTCTAATAATAAACTTTTTTCCCATATGTACTTTATGGTGGGCACTGTATCTAGTAGAGAATCATATAGCAGCTAAGATGATGAAAATGATATCACATAGGATTTTAAGAAACATTCGAACATAATTTCAATTCACGGCTTTATGCAAAGGTGGTTTTGTTTAAACTTTTTGTGCTGCTATATCATTGTTCACTTCTTAGATATTCATTTGTTCTTCACAAAACGTTTAAACAAAATACACCTTTGCATAAGGCCCTGAATTAAAATTATATGTTCTAATGTTTCGCAATATCTGGAGTTTGACATTTTTTTAGTGCCGTTCTAACTCGGCTGTCCACTTGGCTGATATTTATTTGTTCTCCACACAGAGGTTAAACAAAATCCACTATGGCATAAGTCCGTGAGTGGAAATTATATTCGAATGTTTCGAAATTACTGGACTTTGACTTTTGTTTCCGTAATATTGAACCCTGCTGCTATACCATTATACACTTGGTACATATGTATTTGTTCTTCAAAAAAAGTTTAAACAAAATCTACCGTTGCATAAGGCCGTGAGTGGAAATTATACTCGAATGTTTCGAAATTAATATTGTTTGATATTTTTTTCGTTATGTTAGTGCCGTTTTAACACTTGACTGATTATTCATTCTTCACAAGAAGTTTAAGCCAATTTAACAGTTGCATAAGACCGTGAGTGGAATGTTTCAAAGTTTTGCAATATCTGGAGTTTGACAACTTTTTTCGTAATGTGAGTGCCTTTCTATCTTTGATGCTATACCATTGCCCACTTGACTGATGTTAATTTCTTCCTCACAAAAAGTTTAAACAAAATCCACCATTTGGTAATAGGCCAAGCTATACATAAAAATAAGAGGCTCTTTTCACACAAAATAAAAGACGCAAACATTATTCAAGGAATCGTTTTACAGTCAATGGAACTTTTGTAGAGTTTTATAAAACCTACGAAATGGTTTATTATACGCCCAAATCTTTGCATTTTTCACTGAGAAAATCCGGGAAAACCTCGAAAAAGAGACCATGTTTAAAAAATTCATAATTTTTATAAATCTGAAGGTGGACAAACAATATTGCGAAAACTGATAATTGATAACATGTGGTTCAACTGTGCGCAGGATGGCTTCTGTCCGATAGGTATGTAGTTTTTGCACAATCGCGTTATAAAAAATTTAGCGGCAAATCTTTCTAAATGCGCCGATTTAAGGAAAATCATATTCGAATTCTGTAAACGGCATATGGAAGTAGAGACCAATATCTACAATTTGTATATTTTGGATTTTCACCTGAGAGGTGGGAAATGTGTTGAAAATGTCACTGAAAGTTACTCTAAATACTTCAAAGTTGCCCGAACTGAACGTATTAACTTCAGTTCGACTTCGGATGACTTCGGACGCACTTTGAAGCGTTTTGATCAACTTTCAGTGACATTTTCAACACATTTCCTATCTCTCAGGTGAAAATCCAAAATATACAAGTTGTAGATAGTGGTCTCTACTTCCAGATGCCGTTCACAAAATTTGAATACGACGATTTCCCTTAAATCGGCGCATATTGCAAGATGTGCTCTCAAATTGTTTATAACGCGATTGTGCAAAAACTACACATCGGACAGAAAACATCTTGCGTACAGTTGAAGCACATATTATTATTTTCCACAATATTGTCTGCCCAACTTCAGATTTATAAAAATTATAGATTTTTGAAAAATGGTATATTTTTCGAGGTTTTCCCGGATTTTCTCAGTGGAAAATGCACCGATCCGGTTGTATGAAAATCCATTTTGTAGGTTTTGTAAATCTCTACAAAAATTCCATGGACTGTAAAACGATTCATTGAATAATCAAACCAAAAAAGTTTTTCCACTATTTTTTGTTAAAAAAATTCCACATAGCGAATTTGCTGGGGCGAAAACGGGGGTTTTCATTAACGAACTATCTTATAAAAATTAGTATAGGCCATTTGTGTCTTTTATTTTGTGGGGGAAAAAACCTCTATGGATTGGTCTATAAGGCCGTTATCGAATTTTAAGTTTTTCCAATGCTCATACTGATCGATCCGGTGCTCGGGCCAGTTCCGCCCTGGCGGCTTCAGGTTAATTAATTTTACTATCTCGGAATCAGCTAATTCTGCGATACTAAATCGGAATTCTGACTTATTAGACCAGGGATGAAGCCTTTTAAAATGGTAAAAAGTGAAAAAAAAATAATAGTAGGATGAAACCCATTGGAAAAGGAGGGGAATATAATAAAAATTAAAGAAAAATTAATTACGGGCGATCTGAGTTCGGGAAGTGGGAGGGGTGAGTTTTTGAGGGTAAAAAATGGTTTATCTCGATTTCCGGCAAAACTGCAGGTCCTATGAAAAAAAGTTAAATGGCGAAATTGTAAGTAATAAAATGATCTAAAACTTTTGTATCTACAATTTTTTCACATAACCTCAAAATTTATATGAAAAATTCAAATAACCAAGTTTTTGGTTTTTCATTTTTATCTTTTTCATTTTTATCTTTTTCAAAAAAAAAAAATCCCACGAAATTTAGTGAAAACTTACCTTTTTTTGTCCCAAATATACTGTAATTTATTTGATTTGAAATATTTATTTTTTCTCCTTATTTTGACCTAATATTAAAAAAGCACCCTAATTTTCAATCAAAAATTCTCGCGTCAAAATATCAGTTTTTTTTAAAAGATGTGCTTTTCGTTCGTTGAAATCTCTACTTTCTGATAGTGTAATGAAAAATATACATTACTATAGTAAATGTTCTCAGAAACTGCAAAAAATCTAAAAAAAATCGAATTCGAATTTTTTAAAATCATTATGTACAATTTTGAGCTACTTATTGAAATTTTCACTTTAATCACTCAAAAAACGTAAGATTCCATGTTATATTGATAAACGAAAAATTGCAAATAGAAATATACTACTATAACAAACAAATAAGTTAATAAAGTTAATATTTAATAAGACATCTACAGTATTTTGAGAGAGTTGTAAAATTATATTTGTAGATGCCTATTCATTGTTGTTTTAAGATAATTTACCTGAGTGACTTGGAAAATTTCATCCCATTGAAAGGTATTTCAAAGAGAAGTGGGGAAGGAGCAAGAAGGGTCTGGGCCTTACTGTATACCTATTATTTCGTAGCAGCTGTAAAAACCGTTAGCCAAATTCAAATAATCATGACATTTATTTTCTCAAACCATGTTCTGGAAATGTAAAAGATCTATTTTTCATGAATCTTTCAAAAAACATTGTTTTTCTGGTTGCGATACAACATCTGGATTTGCAGGAAAAGGAAAGAAAAGTATCGTAAATTTATTATTAGACTCCAAAAATTTTTCAAATTTGGCCAATGTTATAACAAATATGCAAGTAAAGAAGATATAAATAAATGGATTACAATCAATCAAATCTATTAATAAATGTAAAAATTAAAAAATAACACTGAATCAATTAAGATTTCAAAAATATCAATTGGAAAAAGTAAAATCTTCTTTCATTTCGGCAAACCTTCCACCCACAGAAGTATAGTAGCAGAACAACACTATTACAGGGCATATTATCAGCTTCAAACTTGGTTGGGTAACGAACTGACAGAAACAGATTGGGGCTGGAAGCAACATCAACGTGGCATTATGCCCAAATTTACAGAAAAGGCATTAATTCCGGAAATATTGCTCAAAACTATTTACTGCAGCTGTGAAACTGGATGTAACAGTTTGAAATGTGGCTGCTGAAAACATAGTTTAAAATGTACAAATTTATGCTCAAATTGCCATGGTTCTGAAAATTGCTTCAATATGGAAGAAAAAACCTAAGAGGAAGTTAATGATTCAGATGAAATTGTGGATGAAGAACCAATGCAGACTGGAAATAATATTGGAGACGAAGGTCTTGAAGATTTCGAAGATCAACTAGAATTGGAAAGGTTGGAAAGAGACAAAAACTAATGGATAAGTGATTAGAATTCAAGATAATAATGAATAACGTAATCAGAATGAAGTATCTAAATTCAATAGTACGATTTACATGTCTATTCATCTTTTGTGAGAATTTCTATGACATTAATGTAATTAGAATTTAACAAATAAACTTTTTAACTGAAAAAAATTGCAGCAATCACATTTTTTGATGAATTTGAACTTAATGATTTAAAAAAAAATTCATCCTACTGTTATTTTATTTTTTTTTATTTAAAAAATTATCGACCCTGGTCTATATAGTTTCTTTCTCGGAATTAGCTAATTGTGAGATGGTAAGTCGAAATTCTGACTTATCTCAGAATTAGCATTCGCATTCGTATTTCGGCCTTCGAAATCACCACCTTTATTCATAAAACATGATTTGGATATGCAAAAACCGAAAGTTGAAGGAAATGATCCAGCACAAACATTATAGAAACGTGGTTCTGGTGAAATCAGCAGAATGTTCTAGTCTTCCACTTTCCTGGACATTAGCGTCATAATGAGTGTCAAACCTCACATTCATTATTTTCAACCTTCGTTTAACTTGCTTGTGGCCTTATTAAATTAAATCGGACCCCCGAGGTTCGAGATTAAAGTCGGGGGTCCGATTTTAATCGCGGGATTTCAGTCGAAAAGCGTATTAAAACATCTGTTTATGGTGTAGTGATGGTAGAGCGTTCGCTTCTCGTACATGGCATCACACGTTATAGCTCATACAAGTCCTAGCTCATACAAGTTTCCCGGAGACTTCTGAGGTTTGCTCGGGGTGCAGCCGGTTGAGGGAAAGAACACATTTTGAACAAACATCAACAAAATATCATATTATGTTTATATAAAGAATCAGCACACGGAGTTTGTTGGTCTCATTCTAAATCACCCGCGCCGGTATATATCTGGTACCAGACCTCAGTCTGGAAGAGAATAGTTCCATTGATGTGTTCAGATAGTTTGTTGGGACTAATATTTTCTGGCAGACATTTCGAATTTTATTAATTTCATCATCAGGGTTCTTCAATAAAAAGTTTACATGTGGTGAAATGGTTTAGAAATGAAGCAAAGAATGAATGTCCCATGTATTGAAACGCTACAGAAGTAAACTTTGGCAATGTTAAAGCGCCCCCCAAGTCTGATGTACAAACAGATATATTAATTAGATACAACAAATTCAACATTATTTGTCCCATGCAATAGTAGATACATTATCGAAAAAGGAAACATTCTGAACTCAAAATTGAAACAAAGTGACTTCTCTGGAAATGGAAAAAACCTACAATAAAAATTAAGCTGTTTTTTTTTATTTAACAGAAAACAACTACTTCCCCGGCAAAATACACGCTGGACATCGAACTACATCTGATAGATATTGTGAATAGACTATTATATAACTTGAAAGAGAAAATCTGAAAGTGAAAATTTGCAAGTTTGGTTCTTTTCACATTATCTATCAGATGTAGTTCAGCGTCCAGCGTGGCCTTAGCTAGGGAAGTAGTTGTTTTCTGTTTTTTCGGAATTTGTCGAAAATCAAAATGAAAAATCTGAATATCGCTACAAAAAAAATACAGCTTACTTGAAACACCAAAGGACCAGGCAGCAGCCTTATGGAAAAATTGTCACCGGTTAATTTTTCTGAATTTAAAGTATGTTGTAAAATATGATCTTCTGAACAAGAGTGTCCATGAGCCTATGACTATTTTTCGAAATACAGGGTGTCGAAGTTGGAAAATTGCCATTTCTTTAAAGTAACATTGCTTGTAGAAAAACATCTCCAATGAAAGAGTTTTGCACGACAAATATTGCTTACCCATAAGGCAATTATTTAAGACTGGTTTTTAATGAAAAATATTGTTAGATACAGGGTGAGTCAAGCATTATTCAAAATGAAATTTTTATTCGACCCTATAATATGTCCAAATAGACAAATAGACAAATAGACAAATAGTCCAAATAGACAAATTCAAATTTTATACTGGGTGAGTCAAAAAAACACTTTTTTGTGACATTTGGTATATTTTTATTTTATATTTGGAGCTTTAGGGATACTTGACTACGAACCATTCAGCATACTGCTTATCCGAAATTGATATACAGTGTGACATAAACGCTAGGTGATGACAAAACTTGCAAAAAGGTGTTATTTACTTCATAATTCACCCTGTAGTTAAAAATTTCGTCCTTGAAATTTTCCAATTTTTTGTCATAACTCTTAGTTTGAGTACACTATCATAATGTTAAACAGTATTGGCTTTGCTATGACCAGTTTTTGAGATACACAGGGTAATATTTTGAAAAAACCTGTTTTTTATATGGTTTCCTCAATAGATCTAATCCACGGTACACAGGACATTAAAACAAACACCAATTCTACAAACAATTGATGAACAACAACAACAGTTGTAGGTATGTACCTACTGATGTAAACACATAACAATATTTATCATAGCCATCTATGTAATTGTTAATGAAATGTAGCGCGAGACCAGAGAACATTGGACGTGGTGTTGTGTGTACGGAAAACATCAAAAATAGTTGCGTACTGATCGACAAGCGTAAGGATGCCTCCGAGAATTGGTTGCGCAGTAGACAAAACCCTGGAGTGGGGCAGGAGCTCAATTGCTCTGCCTTATTAAACAGTAGTCGATCTTTGTCACACATCTACTCACGCCTTCTTTCGTTTGCGCTTCTCAGAGGCATCCTTACGCTTGTCGATCTGCACCAAAGTTTTTTTCTATATTTTCTAACATTGTTCTGAATTTTATAGGGTCTGTAATAATTTCTGATTGGTAATTGTATTTTTTTAATGTGGCCTCCGAGCGTGGAGTGTATAATTAATTTTACGAGGTACTTCAAACCTATATTCAGAAATGTATTATTTTAAACCATGGTAGTAAACGTTATACAGGGAGGCTCGATAGTGTATGGAAGTAGTCCTGCGGAAGGAAAATGTAAAAAGTACAATAATAAAAAATATTTGCACGAATACACATTTAATATACCCATACATGCATATTGTTCCATGTGTATTATGTCTGAGTCTCGAATTTTGGGCACGTACCATGATGCAAATATTTTGGTTTTAAGGATATGCACGATTCGAAATGAAATCACCGATGATGCTGAAATACTCTTATACCGGAAAATATTGATCATGGTCTAGAAATAATAGACAGATGTAATATCATCGACTGGTAAGTAGGTACCTCTACCTAATATTGTTCTCGTTTATTATTGATTTGTTTATTCTAATGTCCTGTGAACCGTGAAGTGAGTATAATGGGTTAACAATGTGAAAAAGAAACGCACCCTGCATTCTACCTCAAAGCATTGAGAAAATGAATGCATTTTATAATTTTTCTGGGTCGTCACGAAAACTGCTGATTAGATAAATCTGTATGTAGGATATAAACACAAAACAAATTAGCAACTGTTGATTAGGCCGCAATTAAAATATATTAATATCAATAAATTTAATATTAAAAACAATTCTTTCATCGTTCTATGACCAAATAACAATATATAAACGCCAACGTGTCTCTTACCGTTACTCTGTATGATATTTTCATTGCATAAAACTTTTTTGACAACTTTTGTTGTAACGTATGTATAGCTGGTCGCTCGCTTAATATATTACCCTGTGTATCTCAAAAACTCGTTATAGGAAAGCCATTACTGTTCGAGATTATAATAGTGTATTCAAACTAAGAGTTATGACAAAAAATTGGAAAATTTCACGGACAAAATTTTTAATTACAGGGTGAATTATGAACTAAACGCATTTTCGCAAGTTTTGTCATCACATAGCTTTTGTGAATAGTTCGTAGTCAAGTATCCCTATAGCCAAAAATGTGAAATTAAAATATACCAAATGTTACCAAAAAACTGTGACTTTTTGACTCACTCAGTATAAAATTTGAATTTGATTTCGACATATTCAAACGATGAGCATTTCAGTGTGTTACTTGGTTTGATCACATCTTCATTTTATAGGGACGAATGAGAATTTCATTTTGAATAATGCATGACTCACCCTGTATGACATAATATTCTTTATTTAAAACCAGTATACAATTATTGCCTTATGGGTAAGCAATATTTGTCGAGCAAAACTTTTTCATTAAAGATGTTTTCCTACGAGCAATGTTACTTTAAAGAAATTGCCATTTTCCAACTTCGACACCCTATATCTCGAAAACTAGTGATAGGATTGAGTTGAGCCCATGGACACTCTTGTTCAGGAGGTCCTACAACATACCAAAAATTCAGAAAAATTAACGAGTGACAATTTATCCATAAGGCTGCTGTCTGGTCCTTTGGTGTTTCCAGTAAGCTGTAATTTTTTTGTAGCGATATACAGATTTTTCATTTTTTCTCGACAAATTCCGAAAAAACAGAAAACAACTACTTCCCTAGCTAAGGCCACGCTGGACACGGAACTACATCTGATAGATGGATAGAAAAAAATATATATTACAGGTTGAATGGAAGAGCAGGGTCTGATTGCGTTACTCATGTGACAAGATCAGAACTTGAATTCTGCCTTTTGACAGAAATGTAGGTTACCTCGATGAAATTGTATGTGTTCATGTATCATTATTCAGTTCTGTCAATAAAATCTATTATTATTATTTTTTTGTGTTTTTGGACGTCGACTTCAATGGTCATTGGTCCAGTTCCGTTGTGGAAGTATAGATTGTCCATGTTATATCTCTTTGTATAGGTCTGTTGCTGTCAATTAGTTTAAAACATTTTTTATTTTATCTGATTTATCCAGTTCGAGTTGAGTGTTGTTTGATATATTGAATAGCTGACGAGTGTGGGTGTATTTTGTACATTGATTCAGTATATGCTCAACATTAAGTATTGTATTGCAGGTGTCACATATAGGTGGATTATCGCCTGTTAATGGGTGTTTGTGGGTAATGTTCGTAAGCCCTATACGTAATCTTTGGATTTTAATCCTGTCTTTCGCGAGAAAAAATAAAAAAATTGAAAAATCGGTTTTCCGATTTTCCCTGAAAATTTGAGGTGATGTGGAAAAATGCTCGATACAAGAGTTGTAGATCTTTTCATTATCAACAACTTTGTTGTTTAACATTTTTCGATAGATGGTCAACTTTCGTTGCCAATCGCGAAAAATCGTGAAATACCACTTTCAACCCCTAAAAGTTCACCCCATTCCACCCTTCTACATTTTGTTGACTCCAAATTATTTTTTTCCGTCATTCGAACAATATTTTGCTCCTCTTCCAGTTAGGTCTCATGGTGTTCATTTTTTTTTATATTTTTCGGCGTCCATCAGCACTGATCTACTACCCGGGGTGGTGATGTAGGGTTTCCAAAATTTGTCTACAGCTGAAAAAGAGAACACGCCACCAAAAATAGAATATTAGTAGCTCTTTAGGTGCACTCATGTGAGCGTTATGAGAGAAATTATCATTATTTTTATAATTGCAATAACAACGTCAGTGGCTATATTATCTTAACTCTGTTCAAGTGTAAAATGAATTGCCACAAATTGTTAATTATGCAGTAAAATTACCCTTTATATATTTCTATTAATATTACGACATGAATAGATCTATTACGATTCCACTGATGCTGCCAACAGGTTCATTAGGTTACCAACTCATGACAAGAATGAGATCTTCGGTGAAAATTACCATTATGTGATATTATTATTGGTTATACAGGGTGTTTCTTAAGTACGTGTAGAAACTTCAAGAGCATGTTGCTGACGTCGAAATAAGAAGAAAAGTTCCCATAAACACATGTCCGCAAGTTATTCGTTTCTAAGATACAGAGTATCAAAGTTTTATTATTATATTTGTTTTTTGTGAATAACTTTCGAAATATTTGTGATATTCGAGTAAAGTTTGGTATCTGGGAAGATTTTTCAATGACAATATCAAATTTTCAATTTCAATTGTAAAAAACTAATTTCTAATTGAATTTATTTTGAATTAAAAAATCTTGTCATTCAAAATCACTTGCATCGATTATTTCAAATCTCAATAACTCGAAAACAGTTGCTCGCAGTGATCTCCATCAAGAATATATTTTTTACACAAACTAAATAATAAATATTCCCAGATACCAAACTTTACCCAAATATCAAAATTATTTTGAAATTATTAAAAAAAAAAATAAAAATAAGAATTCAACTTTGACACTCTGTATCTCAGAAACGAATAACTTGTGGACATATGTTTATAGGAACTTTTCTTCTTATTTTGATGTCAGCAATACGCTCCTGAATTTTCTACACGTACTTAAGAAACACCCCGTATAAGCTTAATGAGAATTTCAAAATATCAATTATGTTTTCAAAAATAATGTTTTTTCCTGAATTTTCACGGATTGAATTGTTCTTGTTGAAAATAACATATTGTCATCATTGGGATTGCACGTAAAAGAGTCAGGGCCTCGTCAGACTTAGCTTGTTATCCGAGGACTTGAGTTGCAATCAGTTAAGAGAACTAACAAATTGAAAAAAGTGCGTCAGCCACGGAAACATAATAATTTGCTTGTTGTCAATTCCAGAAGATTTATATTGAATATTACAAGAACCGTAAATTCATCCAAAGTACCATCATAATGTTCATCAATTTCATATCGATTATCTTTTATATACGTAATGTACTTAACAGTAATTTGTTCCTATCTGAGTTTTAATGCACTACGATAAAAACAAATTGTTTAAATTGTTTTATTTATTGAAAACAAATGTTGTATTATAATCTCTATTAAATTATCAGTAGTAATACCACAAGTTATTGAATTTTAGCGATAAGTATGTCGATTCATTTCTGAACGAAACTGAATTGCTTCGAGAAAACACCACGAGTCCGCAGGTGGTGTTTTCTCGTCCTGCGGACTCGTGGTGTTTTCTCGATACAATTCAGTTTCAGTTTCTCGTAAAAATTCATCTTGCTGTCACGAAAACTGTGTTGCTTAGAAACACCACGAG
Source organism: Chrysolina oricalcia (assembly GCA_944452925.2). Lineage (NCBI taxonomy): Eukaryota > Metazoa > Arthropoda > Insecta > Coleoptera > Chrysomelidae > Chrysolina > Chrysolina oricalcia. Next base: position 36,393,912 of record OX101811.2, read on the forward strand.
AGCTTGCTCACGAAAACACTATATTATTATGGACTAAATACGTATTGCAGGAACGGTTCATCTGTTTCATTAATGTCAGTTGTAGAGTTGAACCGTCAAACTGACGTTTCTATATTTACAATGATTATTGTAGCTATGGAAACGTATAAATAAGGAACAGGCGAAACACCGATTTGAAAATACCACGGGCTGGAGACAGTGTTTTCGAAAAGTCCTGTTCTCATTGGTTTGAATTCAAAAAATTAAGGCATTTGATTGGTTTACATAATATGAGGGAAATTGTCAGTGTAATAGTTATTTTTCTACGACAGTGCGTAAAGTGATAATTTTTAGTACAAGTGCGTAAAAAATCAACAGTGTGTAAAATCATCAACTGTGCCAAAAGTAATAGTTTTCAAATAAACATTATTTTGCGTCAGATTGTACTCGGCAGTCATCATTTAATAATACCTACGACGAAAATTGAAAACTTCATAAGAAAATATTCAACAATTGATACAATTTGTCAATATAATAACTGTCGTATATTCTGTAACAAGGTTATAATGAAAATTCGATGCGAGTGGAAAGTTCCGAGCGCGAGCCGAAGGCGAGCGTGAGGAACCACGATCATCACGAATTTTCATTCTAACCGAGTAGCAGACTATATTTTCTCCACGATCAAAGACAGGATTTTACCACTACGATGACAATCAACTGCGTCAAAGGCTAATGTCATTATTGCTAACCAGTGTGAGAATATTATTCTATCACAAGAGAGAGAATGTAAATACATTTAAATTGCATGGGGGCAGAGGTGTTGCAGAATATTTCTTCAATCTCAAGAGAGAGAATTCCAGCATTCTGTAATCAAATTTGATTTCAGAATTGGCAAATTCTGTGATGATCGTGAAGAAAAAAATTTGTGACATTTTCGTACAGAGTTTTTTGTACTCGCGTGTACTTCACGCTCATACAAAGAAGTGCTCCTTTACGAACATGTATCATATAATATAATAACTATTATGATACAAGTTCGTAAAGTGGGACTTTTTTGTATGAGCGTGAAGGCGAAGCAGAGTTCAACAAAACACGCGAGAAGATGATTTCACGCACAGTTAATGTTTTTACCTCAGTTTACGCACTGTTGTAGAAAAACTAACTTTATGAGCGCTTACTTATTTAGTTATCGATATCTGTTCCATAAATAACTTGAAAGACAACTATGGAAAAACGTAATTGTATTTATTGCAAAATCATCCAGTTAAAAAATTGTTATTTCCGTTAACCGATTGCATCCCTACGCGCAACCCTTACGAGTTTTCGAGATACTTGTGTGAGCAAGGGAAGACTCAGCCCTTACCTTTTAACGAGTGATGCCATGCACGAGACCGATGACCGTGAGGGGATTTGAACCCTCGACCCTTCAATCGAGAGGCGAATGCTCTACCAGCACGGCCACCATGGTCTATGATTGCCCATGCCCCAGTTGAATTTCTATAATGTATTATAGCATTCATTATTTTTGAAATATTATGTATACTGAATTGTTAATTAAGTTTTGAGACTCCGGTGCAATAGATTATTATTAGTATTAAAACTTAACGAATCAAACTGAGGTGGTAAATCGTTTTATATTGAGTCGCGTTGAATACTCAATAGGATTCCCTAGATTTTGCTGCTATATTCAATTTTATATCATAAAATAATGTTTATTTATAAAATCGGCATAGACACTAAACCAAGAAGTAGAGAACCACAACATATCCAAAACAGAACTAGTACCACTGCTTGGTCACATTACCAAAACGTTTGTGCGAGACTTTTTCCAATTCTTAACCAAATATTTTCAAGGTTTATTGCATCCCGAACTCACGAATCCGTTAATAACCCCGACCAAGGATAATACTGTCCGCCGCGACGCAAACCTTATTTCACAACGTCCCGACGCTATGCACAGATGCCCCCCGACTAAGTGAACCTGTGGCACAATCCCAAAAAGTCGTCGAGGTCATTTTGCGAATCTTTTCCCACTCTGTCCCATGATTTTTAATAGTCGTAGTAGATCAGTGTGTGATTATGATCCGCGACATTTTTTCTTCTAAATATATAACTGAGTACGCGTGTCAAATCATTCGCCACTAGCAACAAATCGAAGGATGTATGACTTGGATCATATTATATAAAAACCAAGGTTTGTGTCATAAGAGAATGAAAACTCATCAAATGGCCATAGGTAGAAGACTGCAGAGGTAAACCTTAACAGTTTGCAGTAATTGATTTACCAACTCCAAATTTTGCAGAACTAGAACCAAGCTAACCGATTACTGCAATACAAATGAAAGTTTTTGATCGAGATTGACTCATTGAAAAGAAACGTTATTTTTTATACGTATTCTTATAACAAAAAGTAACTTGTGACATCTATAGTCACTCGTTGAAACTCAATTTGTGACTATAGATGTCATAAGTTACTTTTTGTTATATACTGTCGTTGCATATCGGCATTAATTATGAGTGGATTCGATTTGATTTCGAGAGCTTCCAGAAATCCTTTCTGACGAGTGGGTTACCACGAAACAGCTGTCAAAGGTTGGAACTCTCGGAATCAAATCGAAAAATACTCTATTTTCACGTATTCTTATATCTACGTAAACGGTTAAACAGATTTTCATTTTCAACTAGTAATCAAAATCTTGCAGATAGTTAAAAGCTACTCTTCTAGAGGGAAGCATAGGTTTTCAAGTTGGGTTTTTATATTTTAAAATATTTTTTGATTTTCGACACCCTGAATTTAATCGTATCAAAACGTAATTCATTGTTACTGATTTGAGTATTTTGATTCCAAACTTTCTTTATTATTTCATACTCTTCACCACTTGTAATCAGTTAAACTAATAGGTTTGGTGTTCACCCTTGATTTGCAACGATTTTTACATAAAAAAGGTATAGCAATCAAATATATCATAATTTTTCCATGGAAAATAACATAACAATGCATTTTGAATTATTCAACTTTGCCGCCTCCTATAGCGGCTGACTCAATCATACGATCTTATTATAACTTCTCAAAATTGTATAGGGCCTTGAACCAAACAAAATATTATAATAGTTATTTATGTACCATGGGTATTAATAGATGTTTATGCCCCGAGGGCGACGTTTTACGAACCCGAGGTCCTCTGGCCTGAGGGTTTGTAAGTCGCCTGAGGGTATACACATCTGTTTATGCCCGCGGTACATAACGTTATGTCATACTAGTTCGTTATTGCAATCCAATCTCAATACAAATCAGTATTTTAAAAAATCCGGTTTGAATTAATAACATTGCCATTTTATCATAACTAACTGCCAATTTTATGTTAATTCGTCAAAATAATGTTCATCGAATATTTATATAAAGGGGGGGGCACCGAAAACGAAACAGATCGAATATCTTCAAAACGTATGTGTTGTGAATAAAATGCAAAAACAGGTCGATTTTTAATCCATCTTCCTATCATAACCTCAACTGTCATACCTCTCCCCCCACCCCTTGGGCACTATCACCCAAACAATTTGAATAAGGAAAGTAGTAACTGTGACACATCACTGAAAAGGCAATTTCATAAGGAATTCAGCCATGTCAATTTTTGCCACCTAACTTTTTATTTTGGCGCCCTCTTGCGGGAAAAATAACTGTTCCGTATTCCAAATTATAATACTGCATTTGCAAGCTATTTTTACATAAATTCGGTGACAATGCATTATGGAATTTTTCTAAAAGAGAAAACAAAATGGCGGCTCCAAAATGGCGGACATGATTTGCAATTATGGTCCGATTCGATTCAAAATTGATATGTTGTGGTTTTCGAAGTCGGAAATTATGATTTGTTCGTCAATGCAAAAAAACAAGATGGTGGCTCCAAGATGACGGACGAAATTTGTAATTCTGGTCCGATTCGAATCAAAATTAGTATGTGAAGATTTTCAGGGATTTTCAGGCGCGTTAAAATTCTGATTCTGTTACGCACAGAATAACATACGTCACACATCTAAATAAAATATTGTTTCCTAATTTGTATAAAATCTTTTTTTTATCAATTCAGTTAATTCACTGTAGTCATACTGGAAACTTGTAAAACCTTCATATGCCAATTTTGAATCGAATCGAACCACATTTACTAATTTCGTCCGCCATCTTGGTTTTTTGCATTGACAAAAATATCATAATTTTTCGCCCTGAAAATCCCCACATATCAATTTTGATTCGAATCGGACCAGAATTACAAATTTCGCCCGCCATCTTGGAGCCACCATCTTGTTTTTTTGCATTGACGAACAAATTGACAAAAATATCATAATTTTTCGACCTTGAAAACCACCACATTTCAATTTTGAATCGAATCGGACCATAATTGCAAATCATGTCCGCCATTTTGGAGCCGCCATTTTGTTTTTTCACTTAGAAAAATTCCATAATGCATGCAGTCCATAAAGTAAACTTTATGCCCGCACGGGCATAAAGTACGACATTAGATAGTTGGTAACTAAGCAATAAAAACACAATAATGAACTAGTATGACATAAAATTTAAAAAATTTGCTGTATGTCGTTTTCATAGGGTTTCGTGCCATGTCCTTTGTTTGTTTTCGAGATATTAATTTTTTTCTGAAGACAATAACAGTTGGAAATGTGAAATTTCACAGAATCATACCTGAAGCATCAAGTCAAGAACATGTCCATCGAATTTTCAAAAATAATTCACATGGTGGTCAAAAATTCCTCCTAAAACATAACATCGAGAAAACTGACGAAACAAGATTTTTTCAAATGGAAACCATACATTATTATTTTTGGATACTACGGAAATATATATCAAATTTATGAAGAATACCCTATACCTATGTTGGAAAAGGTCCTATAAAATTGTTTAAAGCCAATCCTGCTCAATTGCATGCCTGGGCTTTGTATAGCGGAATCAAGTGTGCGGGTGTCAAGTCTTGTTGAATAGAATGCAAATATTCTGACGATTCCTTTTTACGTTTAAAAAACTGCACTGTATTTGATGAGAAAACGTTTATAAATTGCAACAGAAAAGCATAATATATGTTCCTGAATCCATAAATAGAGTTTGTGGAGTTAATGTTTCAAGATCCATGCAAATATATCTCCAAAAAGCGGTAAAGCTGAATTTGGTATCTTCCGTTGTCAAACTTGACAAGTTAAATGTACATTGTCCTGCAAGAGCTGAGCTTTCCTGTAAGGTATTTATACAGATACGTATCATTAAGATGTCTATATACATCTTACGTATCATCATTTTGTGTCACCGACACTGATTGTTGATTTCCTTCCTGTCTTGTGGACAGGTGGTCCTTTTTGCTGATGTAACCAGATTGAATGTTTATTAAAAGTTATAATGTGTGACTTGGCTGTCAATTTCTCAAATTTCTGGTACTCGATTTGAAACACGCAGGATCATCTACAGTCCAATTATATCGAAGCACAAACCAACCACTACCGGAAAGGATTGTTAAGTCTACACCTATTAAAATTAATTTTACAACCTAAAATACAAGATATATCAGATTTTGGAAAATAGTTGAAATTCAAATCATTCGAAGTAATACCAAACCAAGAAAGCTTTGAAAACAAATTAAGTTACAACAAATACCTAAGAATTTGATGCGATGTAATCGACCTGTATTTCCTAGATGTCTATTTGTGTGCAAAATGTCTCGTTTGGGGTATTCTAATGAAGATTTCCTGAATTTAATAATTATTTATTGCTATTGCAATGAGATAATCGACAGAAAACTTGTCGTGATTTCGCAAAATTATTCCCAAATCTACACAAACCTGATAATTTGAGAAAATATTCTGAGAAAACTTTTAAGAAACTGCCATGACTTCGGATCTCTACAGCCTATCCAGCTTGTGTTCCTTGCTATATTTCTCTCAGACGTATCTCTCTTCGTAATGGTTTATGGACTTTCATCCGATACTCTACTTATAAATGCTGGTGCTCCGCAGGGATCCATTCTAGTACCAACACTGTTTCTTATTCACATCAACAATTTGTTGAGAGGTACCTCATGCCAAGTGCATATAGCATTGCGGATGATAGAACCCTTCTTACCGCTTTCTCTTCCAAAGTTCCGATCTCTTCCAAACCAAAAAAAGAACGGGGAAGGACCGTGAACAATTTAAATATAGACTAAGCAAAAATCATAGAATAGGGATCCAACAACTTATTAGAATTTAATGCGAATAAAACCCAAGCATGTCATTTTTATAGAGAGGCTGATCCCACAGTGGCCAATGTAATTATGTCAGGAGTATCCATACTTGTTTCGTGCCAAGACCAAGTACACTTCTCGTCAATTGATTGTGATTTATAGGGTCAGATCCGACCTATCCTAGAATACTGTTCCCATGAAAGGAGTGCAGTCCCTAAATACACAATGAAACTTTGACACATTGAAAGGTAAGGGCTACGCCTTCCCTGGCTCGCACAAGTCTCTCGGTTGACGGAAATAGCAAAACAAAAACTGGTACATAAATTTCAACACATGGGATTGATTTGTCGGGGGGACAAACCATGTTGAGCAAGGAGGGTCAAAGGGTTTGGGGTTGGTCTGAAAATATTCTCAGAAATACAGTTGTTTCGAAAGATCCTTAAAAAAAACCGATTGTATTAGATTATTTTTAAGTGTTTCAGTATACGAATATTCCCAAATGGGACATTTCCGAATTATAGAGAAAGAAAAAGCTTTTAAATATTTGAATAGTCTCAACGTGTTAATTTTTTCCTCAGAGAGCCAGATTTTTGTATACATATCCACCCAAAAGTTCTTAGAGAGTGGTAGCAGGTCAATTAGAAATTAGACAGAATCTAGAAAATTAGTTAGTCTTTCGTTTCACTCGTTCAAGTCAACATGGTGTCGCGCAGTTTTTTTATTATTTTGCTTAAATTATTGTATTCCGGGTAATATCGTAAATTTCCATTACTTGAATATAAAGTCGATCTTCTCCACCTCTCTCTGAAAAGTAGATTCTTCTAATCAACTTTTTGGGTATATTTATTGTATTGGAATTATATCAAGTCATTTGTGTTTCATCTTGATCAATGATTAATTAATTATTTCCTCATTCATCTTTTCCGGATAGAGTAATATTATTAGTCAAAATTAGGAGTTGCGCTATCAATTGATTTGATGAATTCCTCATTGTTTTGTTCAATAGATATACAGTGTGTTTCAATTCTCCTGGAAACACTCTCGTATCTTCCGTAATTTTTTACGTAGAACCGTAAAATTCACAGGATTGATAGATACATTAGAAATGAACTCACTGCACAAAAAATTACATCCTACATATACTGCACGTCAGCAGCGATGGAGCCACCCATTTTTTCGGGAAGTTATATTAGAGTGCAAAATTGGCAAGAAAATCCTTCGGATTCGTGTTCAGGATCCCCAAATTACTATTAATATACCTGCCTCGTGAAAAATTTTCAGTCCTGAAAAGTTCTAATTTGTTTCACTTCTCATGGAAACGCCCCCCTATCTTCCGTAATTTTCGACGTAGAACCATGAAATCGATAGACAACCCATAAATGAATTCACTGCACAAAATAGTCCTTTCTACGTGATGTACACTGCTCGCCAGCAGCGATGGAAAAATGGGTGGTTCCATCGCTGCTGGCGTGCAGTGTATACCACTTAGGATGATCACTTTCGTGCAGTGAGTTCATTTTTAGTGTATCTATCAATCATGAAAATTTCATGGTTCTACCTATGGAAGATACGAGGGTGTTTCCATGAGAAGTGAAACACACTGTATAAATATTAACAATTCTGGCTTTTTATTCACAAAAGTTCACATTCCAGTTTACAAATACTTTTTGAGTTTAGAGAAACTATTTCGATTAACAGAGTAAAGGCAAGATCAACTGATGGAAAAGTAAGGCAAAAATCTTAAATTCTGTGAGGTATGATTCCTGGTTCCTTGCCAATTAGTGATTTAGAGCCAAACCTTCTCAATTATTATCATGTTTTAACGACTCCGCTCGGTCGAATTAGTTGTGATAAAATTATATTTAGTCAAGAATAGCTTTTGTTACAATTGCATTATTTCTTATCAGATAAAGAATTTTGAAGATTACATTCTATTCCCTTGAATGAAATGCTTTCAAATGGCTCATAAAGTATACCCATTCCTTTTCTAATCCCATTCATTAATAATCTAATTCTCAAAGATCAATCGACATCCTTGAAAAAACTAGTTTCTAACGTTGATACGGTCATGGTAATAAAACATTATTTATTAACGCACCGACATTTAACGACGTCGAATACATACAATGGGACATGAAACATTACTACTACCATCATTATGCCAATAACAAAACGAATCGGTTTTAAGTGTTGCGAGATAAGACAAGTCGTAAATATTATTTAGATTTATGACGCAAAAAGTTGTCATGGAAATAAACGTATAACCACCCAAATAACTTCTTTTCATAAGTTTTATTTTTCAATTGTCCATTACTGCTTTATAATACCTTGGCAACGGTTGCTATTAACAGACCCATAACGCCCGGGGCGTTATGGAGGGCATTATGAATCGTAACGCCCACTAAATGATTTTTTTCTGTAGTTCAATAAATGAATTACTCAAAAAAGTTTTACTCATAACTGTACATAAAAAAGGGATTAATTATTTTCTCTTAACTCTTTGAGGGGCAGACCTTTTCCAAATAATATTATCCGCACAAACTAACCGGAAAACTTGACAGTATAATCAGTTTTTTTCAAACAGGCGTGAAAATACGAAGAACGTTACATGTTTCGACATCTTCTTGAGTGTAGATGAACTTTATCTTCGAATAGAAATGTTGCTGACATTGGCTAGATGGCAATAAAGGTAAAAATAAATCATAAAATGGTGGTTTACTTTTGGTACCACCGCGCACATAGCCAAAATTCTTGGTGGTACATTATATCACCCAATGCCCTTCAAAGAGTTAAATAGATATTACAATTTTCAAATGTTCCTGAAAAATTAGTACCAAGTTTGAAGTTCTGTGAGTTGACCGATGATGAACTCCTCAATGTGAATTCGGTTTCGTTCGGAATGTTAACATTTCCTTTTTCGGAAACGGAATGGGCTATCATTGTAGCAATGAGCTAGTTGCACCGATTTTCATGATTTTTTTTAATCGCTTCGAAATCGAGTTTGAAACAAAGTTAACCATCTGAGAACACTTGCTTATTTTTTATTCTTTTTAAATTTATTTATTTTTTTAACGGAGAATTTACATACGTCTTTAAATAGCGAGGAAAATTCGTCATTACTGTCCATTAAATCGGAGAATATCAGTCGGGAGAGAGCCAGTTGAAACAACGTGTGAGCTCTTACTGCTCGAGCATAAGGTTTTCCTGATAAAATGTGCTTCAAGGTATTTTTTGCATACACGGTTCCAAGACCTTCTTCGAGGCCACTACCTCCCATTATGAAGCCGAAACATCCCAAGAATGGCATCAGAGTATGGAACCCCCCTAATCTAATGACGATTAACCATTGGTCTGTCAATAACGAAGCCGCAACTATGTCAAGGGGCTTGGCATATAGGGGTTGATCGAACGTAATAATACCCGTTCTGAGGCCAAAAGCTTCTGCTTTGCTCATGAAATGCTTTATCGCAGTGTATAGCGTACTGTAATGACTAGGAGTTCCATTGACAAACGGTAAGAAATTTATCCTGGAAGTATCAAATTTTTCACTCCACGTGAGCATTTCCGTAAAACCATTTCAACCAACGCAGCCGTCACAATTCTTGTATTGTAAGAACATCCAAAGAATATTCAATTTTGTTGTCAATGTTAGTTGTAGTTTGAGCTCTTCTTGCGGTATTGTGACACAAATTTTTTTGAATACTTCACCTGCCGATGTTGTATAAGTTTCAATCGGGATGTTACCTTTCAGAATAATTTCAGACTCAGTTGGAACCTGATCGAATCGTTTGAGCGGTTCTCTAGGCTTTATCCCGCCTCCTGGAGTAATAATGGAAATTGATCCCAAATTGTGGAGGGTACCTTTTCCGTCGATGGTATCCACATTAAAATCCTGAATTGTCGTGCACGAATTGTACAAAAGTCTCTCTGGGGTTTATCTGAGAAGGCGTCTGGAACACATCAGAAGTTTCGTATAGTCTTGCTTCGCTGTATGCACTACAAAAGTCGAGAGAATGACATATTTCTATAATTTTTTTAGAACCAAATTTTCGATGAAGCGTTACAGACAACGCGACTTGTAGGGGCGATAAAAAACTTCGTGGCCTGACTGCAGCCATAATGGCATGAGCTATAGAAGTGCACTTCTTTTCGTTGAAGGCGATGCTTGCATCTCCTTTTTTAACCTTCAAAATAATTTCATGGGGAAGATACAGCAGTGCGCTTGGTATGGATTCGTTGATGTTATCGAACTTTTGATCGCTCGGTAGATAATTCTCCTTTAAACATACTTTTGTTCTGATGCGTCTCCGAAGAATCTCGGAAGCAGCTCGTAAAATGCGAAATTTCTCTTCCTCGTCCTTCATATTTCAATAGTAGCCCTTTTTTATGGTTTTTCCATCAGGAACATGCGAGCCCGTGATTATACCTTTCAACTGTTGCATACTGAATTGAGAATCATCGTTTTCTTCTATATTCCTGAATATCTCGTCCATTGCATAGTCTACTACGACCATAGCTTGTCTGGGTTTTTTATCTTTCGCGAGATCTTTCGTTTCTATATGCAACAAAGCCAAACAATTTGCATGATATCGAGCTTCAACTGCCGTCAAGTCGATTACATGTGAAATTCTCGTAAGAATTGCTCGAGCTTGATCATCTCTTCGTTCTACCAGGTTGAGAACTGTTTTTTTGAACTGATAATCACTTACCAAACAGATTTTACCACGGGCTGCTTTAGGTAACTTTATATTTTTAACCAGATCTGCCTCTACATTGCATAAAAAGCACCTACTTTTCCACTCGAATCCAGCAGGAGCACTTCTCCTTAGTTTTTTCTTTGGTGGACTATTATTTTGTGATGTTGACTCCTCAGTTTTTGTTTATTTTGAAAAGCACTGATGTAATTCTTATTGACGTATTTTTGTTCAAATTCAAAGGTATTTAAAAACTTAAATTTTCCATCGGATCTCTCGGTTGCGGCATTCCGCAAATTAGGTATTCCTCTCTCCACTTTTATAAGATCTCCTGTACTTTCGCAAATGAAACATTTCTCACCGTCATCGTCGGAATTTACAGAGTCTTGATTGGGCTCACCCATCTTTAAATGTTGATATTTAATACAAAATGTAATTACACGGAAAAACTTCACTCGCTACAAAGTATTTTGTGTTACTCAACAAATTATTTCTACTTATTTGCAGCACGTTTATACAAGTAGGCTCTCGGAATACGACTGGCTCCGTCGGGTAGCCGAGAGCAGCTGCGGCGCTCGACCCGCTCACCCTAAAACGCTCCTGAGGTCGTATACCTGGGTGGAAATGTAATGGCCGCTACGTATTGACCTATAGTATAGGGCCTAAACTTGTTTAAATATAAAAAATTCACCATAATACGCTTATTTGAATACCTCAAGTACACTTTTAATGCGATTAAACGATTAATCCGTTTTTTTTTAATTAAAAAAAAAGCAAGTGTTCTCAGATGGTAAACTTTGTTTCAGATTCGATTTCGAAGCAATTAAAAAAAATCATAACAATCGGTGCAACTAGCTCGGGCGTTTTTTCGTCTAATATTCCTCGACTATTCGAGGAGATACTTCCTTCAATATAGCTCTCCGCTACCGTACTACTCTTCCATTTTCCATGTAATTTTAGTGTTTCAAAGGTAGCACCACCTTGACCAAGAAGCGTTGACGACGTTCGGCGTAGACAATGTCCGGTGTAACCTTTCGGGTTTTCCAATATTAAGGTATTTCACTATGATAGAAGGAACACTTCCTATAGTATTTTTACCTACAGGTAACTCATAAAGTCAGTTGTGGAATCATCTGCGACTGAAAGTTGTAATTTAGTCGCTGTTTTCCATCGTACAAGATAACCTCAAATGGAAGGGATTCATGTTTTAAAGAGAATGTATTGATTCAGGTAACTCAATGCATTTATTATTTCTGTAGGTTAAAAAAAACCTACGTTGTTTACATCATTTTGGTCGTAGTGCAACGTACTTTTCAACTAAGTTCAAGGCTCCTATTTCGCTTTCTTTAACAATAGTGAAACTTCTTGAGGTGCAGGTCTTGGTTTCAGGTACCTTGATCAGTACAACGTCTCCTCTGTCTTCAATGTCATCAATTGTCATCTTGACCATTTCATCACGTCTTAAGCCTCCAAATAAACCCATTACCAGAACAACTTTATGTAACAGAAAAGTATCATCTGGAGCTTTTCTTATGAAAAGTAATACTTGTCCACCTTTGATTTTTTAGGAATGTATCATTTTGATTTAACCGTCAGAAAGGCCATCAGTTGACTGAATGCTGATATATTAATGTTTTCTTTAACAATCAATGTTGATTTCAGCTGTGAGTATTTGGTCCATAGACTATTTGCACTAAATTTTTCAGACTGAAATAATGTAAAATAAATAAAAAATATCAATATTTTTCATGAGATAAACTCACCAGTTCCTGGAAGTATGCCATTAAGACAGTTTCATTTACGGTATTCACTCTGTTTTCATCTTTCCATTTCAAAAAATGGTCATACTCCTTCTCGTATAAGTATTTGGTTTTCACAGGCAGTAAATTTCCTAACGCTTTTTCAGCTTTCAGCGTCACATTCTGTGGGATCTCCATAATTATTATGAACACAACCGTTTTTAGTTTCCACCACTTTCAAGCTTGTCAACTCTTACAAAAATGCAGCATCATTTTATTAACTAAACAACCCCTAGCAACCTCTTCAATGTTTCCATGGCAATTGCATAGAAGCTTAATTGTGCTCAGTTTCCGACCAGAACGCAGTGAATACTATGAGAAGAAATTTATGAAGTGAACAACGTCGTTTAAGATAATTTTTTCGTGAAGAATAAAATCTTGTATGCACTACGAGCATTACTAGATCCTAACGCCCATAGGGAAACATTCATCCCTCGGGCCGAAGGCCCTCGGGTGAATGTTACCCTCCGGGCGTAAGGATCTATATAACGCACTTGGTACATAAATAGCTATTGCGGGCCTGGTTAGGAAAACAACTACCTTGATGAACTGACATTACAAGATAAAATTAAGTGGAATCAGAGGAAAGCTGTCAAAAAAAAATTCAGTTGCGCCCTTTCTCCGAAGCTCTGACACATTCGGAGAACGCGCTGGTCTTATCGTTATTCCAAAAGCCACTTTCCAAACTATGGGGTAATCATCAATTGGTTCTGGGAATCATGTGCCCTGAGCAAACGTAATGAACCAAGGATGACAGACTTCTGCTCTCGTCCGACTATAATTTCTGCCGTCTAGCGACATGTCAATATGATTTTCAGGATCAACAGTAACGAATGCATCACAGCGCCAATAATAATTAGTATTGTAGTATATTCAAAGTCTAAGTGGTTTTAATTTATTTATTTCACATACAAACTATAATTACTAGGTAATTCATATAACAATTATCTCAATATTTTATTTAAAACTAAACTGTCTATCGCTTCACTAACTCACTACGTTCGCTGGCGCGTTTCTTTTATATTGTAGTATATTTAAACAAATTCACTCTAAAATAATTTATTTGGCGAAATACAATGATTCAACAATTTCAACACGATACTCTATAGCCCAGTTCCAAAATTGTAGATAGTGACTCATCGTCAGTTTACTTGCATTCCTCACTCTGAAACCACGTATACTGACGACGAGTCACTATCAACAATTTTGAAACTGGAGTATAATTTATATCACAATCACTGGACTATTTATGTTCGACTTCTGCTTCACTGACTATCTCGGCTGCGTGGTTCTTTTTTATATACACCGTTCATTTCGCGGAACGCTCTTGATATTTCTAGAAACCCTTAGGAACGTTCTCCGATTAGACCAGATACTTCTCGGAGCAAAGCTCCTCGGAAGTAATTAGCGCTCACGCGCTGTCTACGTGAGCATTCAGGTCCGGCATCACCCGCAGCTTCGCCACATTGCCCCCTTCTCAGAGATATTTCGTCCAGAAATGTCATCCTTGGAGTGTATCGATATTTGCAGGATTCCCCATATCTGCATCGTGGAGTTCGATGGAAATAACACTCCACAGTCTTCATGCTAGGTCGTGGAATAGGATTACAGCAAACCAAAATCTGGACGCCGCTGTATCGGAATATCATCTCTAACATACTTCTTATAACTCTCCAATCCACCCCATCAATACCACAGTATAATTTTGGGATTGCCAGTCCACCAGATTCTAGTCCACCATCGTATCTCTCAGTTGGGTGAGGCTCCACCAGACATCTTCATAGGACGGTTTATCTTGGGAATGCTTCTTGGTCACCAGGTAGTATTATTTAGCTGTAGCACACCTCCAATTTCTGGATTCTGTTTCCGTAGTGTTTGAGTTAGCCAAATTTCTTGGAAAACACCACAGCGATGCCCCTGGACATTCGAAGATCTCCTGCGACGCAGTGTACTAGGGCGTAATCGTCTGGCATTTTGAAAAGGTCCCGTGGCTCCTCTCGAGTCACCCCGTGTGACACTTTCTGTCCATTTGAGTATAAGGACATGAATTTCTGGAACGTCATCACATCCTCTGGTGGAACTTGGTCATGGTTTCCAGCGTAAGGGGCCAACCTGTTGAAATGAACAACCCTGGGTTTACCTCTGGGTGGCTTGTGGATTCGGTAAAGCAGGTCGTTTATCCTCTTGACGATCTTGTACGGACCTTCCCATGAATTCCGTAATTTCGGTGACAGGCCCCGGCGACGCTTCGGGTTGTACAGCCAAACTAGGCCACCAACCTGAAATCCTCCAGCATCGGCATTGATGTCATAAGGCGCTTCCATTCGGTCGCTGGCACTCTGGATGTTCAAACGGACTCGTTCGTGGATATCC
This sequence comes from Chrysolina oricalcia, assembly GCA_944452925.2. NCBI lineage: Eukaryota > Metazoa > Arthropoda > Insecta > Coleoptera > Chrysomelidae > Chrysolina > Chrysolina oricalcia. The sequence continues at coordinate 36,408,978 of OX101811.2, forward strand.
TCCATTCACTGCCGGAGTTTGCTGATGTAGTCCTCTCCCGCGGTATCCTGTCCTGGTGGCGTCCCAAACTTTAGGTCACAGAGAAGTCGCAGCTCTCGGCCCATTATGATACTAGCAGGGGTTTGGCCAGTCGACTCGTGTACTACGGAACGGAAGGCCATCAGGAACAAATGGAGATACTGCTCCCAGTCTCTTTAATGGTCAGAGACTACCTTGGACAAGTGGCGACTGATAGTCCTGTTCATGTCCATGAACGTTCTCCGATTAGACCAGATTCTTCTCGAGGAAAAGCGCCTCGGAAGTAATTCGCGGTCACGCGCTGTCTACGTGAGCGTTCATGTCTGACATCGCCCGCAGCTTCGCCACAATATCTACACTTCACTTCGCTCTGGAACGTTCTTAGATGCGACGCCGAGTACCAGATTTCTCTCGAATACACATTCCGGGCGATGATGAGTCAGACGCGCTCACAAGCTGTTTGCATGAACGTTCAGGTCCGGCTTCGGGGGAATTATCGTTACAGTATTATTTTTTTTTTTTTATTTCAATTGGGCCCTTTTCCTGAAGTTCCGATACATCCGTAGGGCGCGCTGGTGTCATTTACCCTCATCCGTAGGGTAATAGTCCAGGAGGTACTATCACTTGGAAATACGTCACGGCTTGCACGAAGATATTTATGATGATACATATAGTTCAGTCAATAAAGGAGGTGTAGAGTGCGTGAGCAGGGACCTAAGCGACTCATTCAGAAACTTGTTCAAGTTGCTTAGGGAGTGAACATACTAACAGTTCTGACGTGTATGGGTGAGCCAGAGGGGAGGACGACAAAGATGGCGAGTCGCTGGCGATTGACTATGCATACGGCTGTTCAAATCGTCTAAACTTGTCATTTGAGAAAGAAATTTTCTGAAAGGCAGTTGTAGAGAGTTGAAAGAAAGAGGAGTGGGGTATTATTTTTCCTCCGACTCTTGAAGCCCTTTCCGGAAACAGTCTACAGTATGTCCAACATAAGGATGGGATAGCATTAGGATCTCGGAAACAGTTGGAGTTACAATGTTGGTTGAATTAGAGAAAAGTTGCACAATCCAAAGTCCTTTTATATGGAGTTTGCAAAAGTGAGCTATCTTTCTCGGATTTCGATATTTTTTGAATTGTTATTGTAAGAATTGTTATTTCCGTCAACTGATTGCACCTCTATGCGCAACCGTCGGAAGTCTTCGAAATACTTGTGTGAGCAAGGGAAGACGCAGCCCTTACCTTTTAACGTGTGATGCCATGCACGAGACCGACGACCATGCGGGGGTTTGAACCCTAGACCCTTCGCTCCAAAGCCGAACGCTCTACCAGCACGGCCACCATGATATTGGATTTTATTTACTTCTGACGTTATTTTAAAAGACACCAAAAAATGAAAAAGAAAGATTTTCACTACGACTATTCCTTTCAACTTTTGTTTAAATAATGCCCTGTTGTTTTCATTACAAAATTGAAAGCCGTATCACTTAGTTAAATGTGTTTTTAGCTTTTTGTAGACATTACCTTGAAATCAATCAGGAAAAACCTCCAATTATGACGAATAATTGAAAAATATTCATTTGAGAACGTCATAATTAAAAGTCAATAAAACACAAAATTTTCCACAAAACTTTTCAACTTCCTACTGAAACACATCATTTGTAATGAACAAATAACATAATTCTGATTAAAATTATTAATAGTACACCCTCTTAATTATAAAAGATTCGAACAAGTGACCATTATTTTCTAGGCACAGGTAACGAGGTAACATCGTCAAACTTTGAAACCCAGAACATTCGAGTACATCTGATGTAATGGTTTGAATTGCTTCTAAAACCAGTTGACTTAATTCTTCTTCCTGACACAAGTCAGGAGGTGTCGAATCCGGCGATAGTGGAGGTCAGGCAACCTCTGAATGTGTACTTTTCCATTTGTCAGGAAATCTGTTTGACAGATATGCTTGGGTAATCCTCAAATTATGAGGGGGAGTCCCATCTTGTGGAGCCAAAAGTTATCGACTTCTGCTAGCGATAAGTTATTGTCAAACCATTTTTCCAAATTGCCCTGAAGTAAATGTAGATACCACTTGGAAGTAATTGATCAAAGTTAAAAAATTACCCAATTATCATTAATTCCAAAATTTCCACCCAGATGTTGAAACAAAACGGTGTTGTTGCCTGGATATTTTGTACAAACGCGGATTTCTCTGAACCAAAAATGCGTATTTCGCCTGTTGAAACAATCATTGATCAGTTTCACTTGAAAAATATACCACAAAATATATATTACATAATTGCGATGAAACTGGATTCCAAATTGTGATATGATTTAAATCTAACATTGTTTAATCATACTGTATGTAACCGTACGTTGTCATGGAGTTGTCTTGGAATAATAAATAGTATGTTGAAGTTGAACCTGACTTTTATTGTTAGCTCTGAAATACAACAATTTATAATTGCATAAATACAAATATTACACAAACCGATAGTGGTCAAATGTAGAAGAGGAAGCCGAAACCCACAATAAATTGTTGGTAGCGTAACTAAAGCTACTATATGGTTCTCATGTGTTGCAATGCCGTTGGAAATTACATTAAAAAAAATTAAAATTGTTTGTTTTTAATTTTTTCTGTTAACCAGGTAAACATACCTGTGTACATCAGCTACAATGATTTGCATCTCTATTTTACTTGGTGTAATGGAGGTCCTGAAAATGCACGATATAACTTTTCTCCTTCCGGCTGGATGAAATCAGAACAGTTCTAAGAATGGTTCATAAATCTCTTTATTCTTTCAACGAGAATACAGGAAGAGACGAAATTACTCCTATGAGATGGGAATAACCATGGACCTATAATATCGTATAAATACAGATGGACTCAGCGTTGCCATACCTACAACACGGATTGTTTTGAAGTTGCTCTTATTGTAGGCGCGCGGGTTGCGGGGAAGAGACAAGGTAACGATAGACTATGATCTTCCCTCAACCGACAGGAGCGCACGCATTTGATAAAAATATGGTTCAATCACAAGAAAAAAATGCTGAATTTGAAATAATGATGAAAATATCAACGATAGTAGATAGTAGATTGTATCGATCCTTACAAAATTAGTTTTAAAAAGTTCACAAAATGAAAAAACAAGACTTTTAAGACTTTCGTTTTCAATAAATGGAAAGCTGAAGATGAAAAAAAATTTAAAAGTATTGACTAAAAAGTGGTAATTTATATATTCAATAAATACATGGGCCGAACTTAGGTTTACTTGAAATCTGATATGGAAAAAACAATTCAACGTTACGATGAAAATGCCCTGTTGCCAAGTTCACCTCTTCGGATTACTGGAAACCTGATATGAAAAAATCAGTTAAACGTCTCGATTACAGACCATCAACCTATTTTAATGGTACTATTGAACGTCTCGATCATAGACCCTCAACCTATTCTGATGATACTAGTTTTGTTTTGCGGGAATGCACCGTTGCCAAGTTTAGGTCTCTTTAGATAACTGGAAATCTGATATGAGGATAGTTCTGAATGGATACTATACTATTCGATAAGATGATAAGTCGAGGGCGCTGGAAATCATTAAAATGAGATTTACATTTTGTATATCTGATGACGTATGGTCCAAAAAACCATTTTTATTTCATTTAGGTTATATCACTTCCAGTTCAAATGATATACGTGAGAAATTCTTGAAATAACTGAATGATGCGAAACAACGTTGAAATTCTCAAGTTCTGGATTCTCAGTCACAAGTTATCACAGGTCACGGGTTCAGTAGTTTGACATCAACTTCATTTCCATGGCAACAAAAGTTACAGCGTGTCTCTTTCTGCTGGTAGTTTATAAAATGCGTGCCCAGCGAGCATCTGCTGTGATTTCACCTTTTCATACTAATCAGCAACTTTGATAGCTAGGTTATTTCGGTTAGGATAGGTTGTGTCTCTTTTTTAGAAATTCGGTTCATGGCCGACAACGTGGGCAGTCAGAAGAAAGAGACACGCCGAATAGTGACATGGTTACTCCATTTACACAAAAGATTTTTTATCCATTCATGGATTCCGTACCGAGACAGTTTACACAATAAAATACCGTGACTAATGCAATCGAATGCCATGCTGAGGTCACAAAATACCCTAAGAGAGGGCACTCGCCCGCATCAATGCACTTAATAGCTATGAACACATGAGTGAACTCTGATATGATATTGAAATTATTGAGAAAAGATAACAATCTCTCCAAAAATGATAATTAGAATATTTTGGAAAAGAGAGAAGGATGATTCATTTTGCTACAAGAGTAACTGACAAAACTCGCAAAACATTCAGAGCATAGTAACGTAAATTAGTCTCAACAGCGAGATCAAACCTATGATTAACCTATATAGACAAATTTCATTTCGTAACGCATTCACCATCCGAAGGTGAGGCATTTGCATACAATTCGAATTCTAAACTGATTGAAGAGCGTGAAAAGATATTTTTTTTCAGACTTTACCGTTGCCATTCATTTATGAGGTAACCGTATATTAACACAAAAAAAAATTGGCGATAATATCAACCGAACCGAAGGGAATAATCGATATCAAATGTCATGTTGGTGTATACCGTTAGATAAAAAAATGACGGTTTCGAATAGTGGGTACGCACGTAAATGATTTGTCGGGTCGTTAATCTCTGATCTCATGAATCGAAAAGAGTTCAATATACTGGTAGTAACAACGGGTGTTTACGTTTGATGTTGAAAAATATCCGCGAGTTCAATAATACCGGGTGTCAACGTTTTCTTTTGATAAGTCATAATTCCAGAGTTCCAAGGGTGTGAGATTCAAACTTGGCAGGGGTATTGGAATCAAGAATTGAAATTTTTTTCAATATTTTTTACTTCTCCATCACTTCCGATCTCACTGGAAATGACCCCAAGCTGGAAATTTAAAATGGAACACCCTGTATATTTTTACTATTTTGTATTTTACGGACGATTTTGAGTGCAATTACGTAGTTTTGATTAAATTTAAATATTTTTGATTTCTTGGAAGAATTTTTATTTTTGCACCTTAGAGTGCGTTGGACGCTCTTCAACGAATGTGATGATTATGATGTGTAAAAAATATTATAAACAGTTTTTCCTCCCAGTTGAGTACCTTTAGCGGTTTAAAGTTTCCAATATTGTTGAAAAAGTAAATATATTTAGATGACATCTTTCTTTCTTACCAATATATAAACTTTGGTCAGAAGACTCGTCAGATAGAGTTGTTGATACAGTCACGTTGAAAAGTCAAATCCAAAGATTCGCTCGTCGTTTTATCGGTTATGCCCAGGAAGATGCTCAAGAGTTGTTACGATTCCTTTTAGAGGGTTTACATGAAGACGTCAAAAGAGCAACGGAGAAGCCGAAACCCATAATGAGAGAGATAGACGAGAAATTAAGTAATATAGAGAAGGCTCAAGAGTCATGGTCAAGGACAGACAATTCCAAAATTGTGGATTACTTCGTTGGCCAGTTAAAGTCTACATTAAAATGTACTTATTGTGGTCATTGTTCAGTATCCTTCGATCGTATCTGGGATCTTTCCCTCTCAATACCACGAATATCAGGTCAACTAAGACTATCACAATGTTTGGATTTATTCAAAAGGGAAGAAACTCTAGATGGTGACGAGAAGCCGACATGTGCGAAGTGCAAAGAGAGAAGAAAGTGTTCAAAATCCCTATCAATTCATAAATTCCTGAAAATTTTAGTAATCCTTTTGAAACGGTTTTCTTCAACAGAAAGATTCCGAGGGAAATTGAATGTCATCATTGATTTTCCTTTAGAGGAATTGGACTTGAGTAATTTTGCTGATGAAAACGTAGCCCCCTGTCACTATAGTCTATATGCATTATTTAATCATAGTGGGACTACCTACAGCGGACACTACACATCCTACTGTAGACATCCGTATGCGAGCACGTGGCACGAATGAATAGAATGACTCACATGTGGCCCCAATTCCATCCAGATCCGCATCGTGAGCGGAGATGCCTATGTTCTCTTTTATGAACAGGAAGGAATCGCACCTTTCAGATCATATTTAGTTTTATTTTAGGTCTCATTTCTATTTTATTATGTTTTATTGTTTATATGTTTTACTATGGTTTTATATACCTACAATTTAAATGATATTGTATGTGAAATATACTTCTATTGATAGAATAATATATATATTATATAAAAATATAATGACGAGTTAGTAATGAATTTAGACCAAAATCTCTCATAACACACCTCACCAACATATTCGAGAAAGTTCTTAAAAAAAGATTATTAACCTTTTACCGTAAGGCTTTTTCAGCTCCCCCTGTTAACTTTTGAAAGGTTTGACGTACAAAAATGGAACAAGAACCATTTTGAATGGTATCACCGATACTACTTTTTGAAATAAAAGACATAAATTTAAAAATTTCAAATGGCATGGGATTAAGTGACACGTCGTTGAAAAGAAAATTCAATTCTCTTTTCAACCATCTATATTTTTACCGATTTTGTTGAAATTTTTTGTACTATATGCACTCGAAACATCAATTAGAAGTGCGGATCTGAATGGTATAATTATCTCGATAAATTTGAACGGTTTGATGTGGACAATGGGACAAAAAATATTTTGATTGGTATTACCAACTTTTTGCCAGAAGATATATTGTAATTACTCAACAGGTGGCGCTGTGGGCTCATCAACTTGAAATTTTCGAAAGGTAAGAAGATCGAAAATGTGAAAATACTTGTTACCTGATAAAAATCAATAAACATTATATGGTTGAAAAGAGAATTGAATTCATGTTCGTGATTCTGATCTAACTCTTCGTTGGACGTCCTAAACTTAATTTTTCTTCGTTTTTTGAACGAGGATCGAAGATCCATAAAATGTCACCCCGATAAATGAATCAAAATGATACGGTACAGCGTTATTAATTAAAAACTCATTGGTTTCTTTATATTTGATCTCGGCATATCATTAACGGAAGATGATTACTTTTTGAGATGAAATCACTCCTTTATTTCTGTTTTAGAGATTCTATTAGTCGCGCGAATAAACCAAAAAATGTATTGAAATTCTTCTTCAATTTATCATAGATCTTGTGTTGTCACCGTATGATCTAACATTTTAACTTATTTTTGTCAGTATTTTGTTTATTGGCTTGTCTATCATATCCGCCTGATCAAATCAAACAAAACATGGCTATCATCCAAATCATCACGTGTGTATAAGGAATTGTTTGTATAGTCACTGAGCAATATTACAAAATGTTTTTATGTACAGCATAATGATCAATTCACGTTCAATTTGCTTTTGAGAACACGTTGAACAACATCTGTAATAATTTTACTCACAGTAGGCACTATTTTTCAGTATTATTCTTCAAAATCGTAATTGGTGAAGATACTCTTGAACAAGCAGCTACCAAATTACGGACGGAATCCTTCCGCAGAGTACTGCAGCAGTTTGACTTTTGTTAGATATGATTTTCGAAGATCGTCGTTTATCATAACCTGAAGGTAAACTGTGTTCTTCATTTTGTCAAAAACCGTGTGATAATGTCAAAATAATTCAATATCACTGAGATTGATATATCTTGCGATTTGTATATTTAAGAAACATGAGTTTTTCAAATTTCATTTTACTACGAAAATCTCCGTTAGGTGTGAGTTGAAGAAATTCCAAGAGTGTATTTTTAAGGCAATTATGTTTTCATTTTTAATATAATGTCAAACTCACCTCTTCTTCTTCTATACACTGTGCTTCTAAAGGAAATAGGGGTCTCTGAGGAGCTGGTATATTAGTCAAGTAGTAAGCGGAAGCCGCCGCCACTCCCGTCAGAGCCAAAGCACCTGCACCTCCGCCAATGTAGAGCAGATACTGTTCCATGTCTTCCACTGAAAAGAAAAATAACTTTCATTGCGATTTTCTTACCAGGGGGTATTCCAATAATGTATATAGGATGTGCCAACGAAAATCAGTAATTATATCGGAGCGCCACGTCAAATGAATAAGATGACCTATCTCTGTCAAACAGTATAACCCTTACTCATGCTCATGAGGAACAGAACACACAACAGTAACCCCTTCCACTTCCACGGAAAACTATGCCTAAAACCATATAACCAAAAAATAAATCTAAGTCTGGGTGAAAATATAAAAGACATGTTACTAACATGGTATTCGAAGGAAGCATTGTGAATTAATTGTTCAGAAACCTTGATGAATCTGATGATGAATTTGATGGAAATATCTAAAAACACCGATTTATGTTCTAGATCAAATGTCAAATATTCTTATTGTATTCTAATAATTTCTTCCAGAACTTATATTTTATAGTCTGTTTTAACTAATTTGGTTTTACCCATGATATATTAATTAATATTCACAAACTAAATAATTTAACTGTAACTGAATCTGTCCTCTCTGATCACGGCTGTCTATTTACATCCAAGTAGGTTTATTCGGGATCGTTCTAGATCGTCGCTCATTGTTCACCAGCTTGGTTCTAGATGGCTCTCGGCATTTCGACAGATGTAAGTGGTGATATCATCATTGTTTACTAGTAAGCCCCGACTAGATGTACTGGAGAAATGTGGTCGACAGTTCCGGCTCCAGCTCGTTACAATTGCCCCTTCTTAAAAAAAAATTTGTCCCGAAATATCATTCTTGGAGTGTGTCGATATCTGCAAGAATCTCCATATCTGCACCGTGAAGTTCTGTGAAAGTAACACTCACCAGTCTTCATGTTCGGTCGGGGAAAATGGTTACAACACATCAAAATCTCGACGCTGCTGGATCCAAATATCACCTCGAACATGCTTCTTATAACTGTCCAATCCAGCCCATCAATCCCACAGGACAATTTTGGGATTGCCAGATCCACAAGATTATGGTCCACCGTCGCATCTCTCAGTTTGGTGTGAGACTTCCAGACATCCCCATAGGACGGTTTATCTCGAGAATTCTTTTTGGTAACCAGGTAGTGCACGTTTCTCTGACCGTTCTGGATTCTATTGCCGTAGTGTTGGGTCGCTGAGCACCTCAGAGATGCTCCTAGATATTCTTAGGTCTTGTGCCACACAGTGAGCTAGAGCATACGCAGACGGCATCTTGAGAAGGTCTCGTAGCTCTTCTCATTTTACCCGTGTAACTTTCAGGACAGGTGCGTTGATCAAAGCTCGTTTCAACTCCAAGAACGAGTTTTGGAATTCCTCTGACAACTGGAACTGTCTTTTCTTTCTGTAATTCGGGTCAGAGGTTTAGAGATGTTAGCAAACCCCAGCACATATCGGTGAAAGTTAGTGCACATATACCAATAAAACTTTGAAGTTGGTTTTTATCTTTCGGAACGGGCAAATCCTTTACTGCTTTGATCTTCTGTTCATCTACTACCACTCCTTCGCTAGAGACAACGTGGCCAAGATATCGTACTTCTTTCTCAAACAGATGGCATTTCTTGGGGCTCAGTTTCATACCGGAGTTTCTCAGTTGCAGACATACTTCCTCCAGTGTTTTTAAATGATCTTCGAATGATCGGCCAACTACAATAATGTCATCAACATACACTAGACATGTTTTCTATGAGAGTCCCTACAGAACGTTCTCCATCAATCTCCCAAATGTGGCTGGACCATTGCAGAGCCCGAATGGCATAACTGTGAACTGCCATAAATCTGAAGCGACGGTGGAAGCTGTCTTTTCTCGACCTTCTGGACCCATTTCAACCTACAAATATCCACCTTTCAAGTCTAGAGTCAAGAAATTCATAGAACCAGCGTGTCTAGGGTGTGGTATATTCTCGGGAGAGGGTAACTGTCCTGCTTCGTCACGTTGTTCAGTTGACGAAATTCTATACAAAAGCATATTGTCTAGTTCTATGTCGAGGAAGACATTTAAATTCCGAACTTTGATACCATCCATATCGCCTGACTGGAGAGACAGCGCCTGGATATATGAGCTCTGGAATTACTGAAAACAGAGAACTCATCGACGAGTATTGTAAGGAAATACTGTAATCTACCACCGTGAGAGTCAAGCCCCGAGAATCTGATTCATGATGAGAAAAAATCAGAAGAATGATTACAATTTGAAGTTAGTCTGAAGCTGGCTGCACAATGGAGTTAGATCTGAGAGACTGGAAGTATTCAAGTTTGGTGCAGTTGCCGAAGAATGCTGGGCTCAGTGGAGTTCCCTATGTATTTGTATCGCAAATGGGAGAGCCCAGACAGAGCAACTAAAGTGTACCAACTGTTCCTGCCACATATCAAAAATGTGATGAAAGAACTTTATGGTAATCGTGCAGGTGGTCACTTTGGAATTAAGAAGGCATAGGCTCAAACTCGAGAACGATTCTATTGGGCATATTACCGTCGAGATGTAGAAGAATGGTTCAGGAGATGCGACCTATGTTCTTCAACTAAAACTAGAAGTCGATGAAAAATTACGCAGTATCCATCTGGTGAACCTTTCGGAATGCCTTCCAGAAATGCAGAGGACAAAATTCTTCCAGGATACGTTGACAAAGTTCATGAGTTCTGCGGACATCGTCTTCAAATGTCCGGTGACATAATGAAAAAGAAAATTGACAGAAACACCAACCCCAGAGAGAAGAATGAAAATATCCCAAGCTATAGAGAAATTGGACAGGCTCCGATGTCATCATATAAAAGATCAATGAATTGGTATACCGCTACCAGCTCACCCGAAGGAGCACACGCAAGGTTGTCCACGTGAAGAGGTTAGCAGAATACCGAGGACACCTACCTGCGAGTTGTTTATACCGTTCTGAAATTCAAGGAAATGGTACAAATAAAAGTTATTGTTAAAATTGTTATTTCTGGCTGCACCCTTACGCTCAACCCTCAGAAGTCTTTGAGCGATTTGTGCCAGCTAGGAAAGTCGTAGACCTTACCTTTTAACGCGTGATGACCTTCACGGGACCCGTGACCGCGCTGGGATTCGAACCCATGCACCTACCGATGAATGGGTTAAGAAAAGAACGCTTTATCTACGCTCCACCACAGTCCATAAGGCAATCAAAGTTTCACTTTAGAGATCATTTCAAACAGTGAACAATTTTTTGGGTTGATTGAAATTTTTGGTCATTGTTACATTAAAATTATCATAATCAGAGAAATATTGCGTTTAATTGTTTACTCACTTTTATGTTGAAACTAGTTTTTCAGGTCGTTTGAAACCTTTATTACGGTGAGATATTAACGATATTAGACGTATTGCGTGAAATTATCTCCTTGGTTCATTACTGCAAAATTCTAGAAATATTTATGATGAATAAAGTCCAATATATCTTTCAAAATCAGATAATATTATTATAGTAGCATACATTAACCGACGTCCACAAGTTTATTGTGTTTAGATGCACTAGGAACTGACTAATTGAATTATAAATAATATATGAATACTTTTCAAATATCTAAAAATAAGCAAGGATGACCTTCATTTGATTGCAATTAGGCCAATGTCAATATATCTTTTTGTTATGAAAATATTTATTGATTATCCAATCGAAGAAGAATTTGAGAAATATCCAAACTCCGATTTAATGTAAATAGCACTTGCATCAATATTTATTCAAGAAGTCCATAGAGATATGCTGGTTGACAGATCTGAAATAATTTCACCAGACTGTCTCTATCAGAAATAGATAATCATAATATATAGTTCAAAAGATCAGCGAAGGAAATATTTTGAAACAAAGTCTAACACGAAAACAGCTTTCTCACATGCTAAATGCTTAATGTGAAACTTTTCGCGCTATGCAAAAATACTTTTTGGGGATCTAGATACAATATGGACCAGTGCTGATGCATTTTTGAGATAAAAAATTATTAACAGCATTAGACCTACTGGAAGAGGAGCAGAATATTGTTCGAATGACGGGAAAAATTAATTAGAGTCAAAAAAAATGAAGAAAGGTGGAACGGGGTGAACTTTTAGGGGTTGTTGATAATAAAAAGATCTGGAACTTTTGTATTCAACATTTTTGTCATGTACTGATTGAACGTGCAGAATAGCAAAGTTCGTTGATGGATAGTTAAAAATCAATAATTTTTATCTAATTATTTCCTCGGGATTTGAAAGTGCCAACTGCATTTTTTTTTCGTTCTTATCATCAACGTAATCAGATAGTGCAGATTATATCATTATGTACAGAGTGAAAAATAAAAACATTTTAGTAATGTCTGAAAATTCGATGTAATAATGAAATATTGATAAAATTATTTTGGCATGCAATAAACTGTTCTTATTCCATCATTATTACAATTCATACATTTCGTACAGGGTGATTTGAAAAATTGGTAAAATATATGGCCGGTTCCTTCTTACATATCCTGTATATTCAAGTAAATTATCATCCTCCGAAGATAGCTGATACCGTATAAACATGATTTCGTTGGGATATAAAGGGTTATCATCAGAAATCACCCTGTAATTCACGATTAAATCGGTGAAATTCCTTTATTATTATTTAATATATTTATCATTCTCTCCTCAACACTGTCCCAAAAAATAAGTTTCCTACCGTTACTAGTTTCATAGTTATTAATTGGGAAACTTTTTACCAATGCATAACGAGTTGAAGGAACTTGTTCACGCGTACATTCTACTAGTGGCCAAGATCTTTCGCAAATAGTGAAACGTGAGAATATGGAGATGAAAATAAATGTACAAGAGGGTGAAGATTAGAGATAACAATCACATCAGATATATGAATTTAATAATGTAAGGTACAGATAGTTAAGTGAATTTTGTTGGTTTAAGCTTTGTCAGAATAAAAAACAAACTATCTGGGAAAAGTGAAAATGATTGATAAAACGCTTTCATTTCTAATAGGAGAATTTGAATCTGGGCGCGACGGTTTTTTCCAATGCGTGTTCCACTCGGATTGGGGTTTCTATGATTTTTATATTTGCTGGCTATCAATAGAAACATATATACATCTATTATATTTAATCAATATGGGTGATTGAATACGTGAAGGTAATAATAATTATCACTGATGGAACTAATTGATTTTTCTTTTTCATTCACTTCCGTCAACGACAGAGTCAAAATGTACCCGATAGCTGATAGGATTTTCTTGTTATATGAGGACCGTAGCGCTGCTACGGGGGAGGTCGATTCGGTTAAGGCTGTTCCTTGATGTCACCTTCAGTGATAAGTGATTTTCCGTCTCATACACGATTGGGCGAGTTAAACTATCCAAGCATTGGGAGTTTTATCTGATGGCTCATGCCTGAGTTGCAAGTTGTAACTATGTGTCGTAAGTATATTCAGTCAATTCCTGAATGGTGGATGGAATTGGATGGACCGTGATTGGTCATCACCCTGCATATAATGTTACATTTATTTTGATCTCCACACTCTCACTTATCACTATTTGTGAAAAATCTTGGCCACTAGTATAATGTACGAGTGAACAAGTTCTTTCAACTCGTCATGCGAATGGTAATAGGTTTCTCAATTGATAACTATGAAACTAGTCATAGTCGGAAACTGAATTTTTGGGACAGTGTTGAGGAGAGAATGATGAATATATTAAATAATAACGAAGGAATTTCACCGAGTTAATCGTGAATTACAGGGTGATTTCTGAAACGTTGATATTTTGTCATTTTTATCATCAAAAATTTTCATGATCACCCTATATATCTCAATGGAATCATGTTTATACGGTATCAGCTATCTTCGGAGGATGATAATTCACTTGCAATACCGGATATGTACGAAAAAACTGGCCATATATTTCACCAATTTTTCAAATCACCCTGTACGAAATGTATGAATTGTGATTAATGATGGAATAAGAATAGTATATTGCATCCCAAAATAATTTTATTAATATTTCATGATTACATCGAATTTTCAGACATTTCTAAATTGTTTTTATTTTTCACTCTGTACATAATCATATAATCTGCACCATAAGAATGATATTTAGTAATATGAAGGTACGTTGATGATAAGAACGAAAAAGAATGCAGTTGGCACTTTCAAATCCCGATAAAATAATTAAATAAAAATGACTGATTTTTAACTTGAACTGTATTTCAAAATCTACCCATCAACAAACTTTGAGATTCAATCAGTACATCGAATACTACGATATACTAAAAATTCAGACAATTTCACCGAGAACCATTTTACCTATAAAAAGTGCGGGGTCTTTTCTCGGGAAAATCGAAAAATTCAATTTTACAGTTATTAATTTTTTTCTCGCTTAAAATTAATTTTTTTTTTCAATTTGGTGGAAATTTTACTTATTATGTTTCAAGTGAGCTGAGACTTTTTTGTAGCGAAATAAAGATTTTTTCTTTTTTTTCGAGAAATTCCGAAAAAACGACCTCGTTTTCAACAGAAATGTTTCAGCGATAAAGTTCTTCTTTTCAAGCTCGCCAGGTTTTTTCGTTGAAGCGTTTACTTTTAGATTATGTAATAAAAGAGTGGCACTACTGTGGAATTTTATTCCAGTAACCGCTAAAAAATTAAAAAATATATTTTCAAAAAGCAATTTTTAAAATTTTTCTTCTATACTCATATTTATTTATAAGAATTATTGAAATTAACAGTTAAAACCTTTCGAAAATATCAATTTCATGTTAACTCAATAAGTACAAAGAATATACAAGGACATAAATAAGGATTTGATTATGATGGATGTGCGAAAGGATTGGAACTTTTGAAGGTAAAAATGGTTTCTCACGATTTGCAGCGAAAACTTACCTCCTACAATAAAAAGTTACAGGAAAAAGTTGTTGGCAATAAAAAAAATCTACAACTTTTGTATTCAAAATTTTTCCATAAATTTTCAAAAATCAGTTTTTTGTCATTTTTGACGTTATGTCAAAAAGTGTTGGATGCAAAAGTTTTCGATTTTTTCATAATCCACAACTTTTCAATTGAAAATTTTCCGATAAGAAGTCACATTTCGCCGCAAAAATTTCACCATTTTGAGTGTTTTCGTGTTTAAATACTTTTTTTTGGTTAAAGTTGGAACCTTTACAACATTCTCCACCTGGTTCTGTTACTTTATTTCTTATTTTAGGCGTTTAAAATTCGTTTTGCTAACTAGAAGCCGCCCCCTTTCCGAGTACTTCAAAGAGGTTCGAGACAAATAAATATTTCAATGCAAAAAGAAACATCCAATTGAGAACATAGAAACGTATATTTCCACTAGATTTTGCGAAAAAAATTAAATTTTCCCGCAAAAAATTTTTTAACCATATTAAAACGGTTTTATTATTTTTCCGGAAAATTTGAGGTTATGTGGAAAAATCTTGAATACAAATGTTTTAGTGCCAAAAATTTTGCCTTAATTTTTTTTTATAGGAAGTTAATTTTCGTTGCAAATCGTGAGAAAACATTTTTACCCACAAAAGTTCTTTCGCCCTTTTATCATAATCAAATATTTATTTATGTCCTTGTTTATTCTTTGTTCCTATTGAGGTAACATGAAATTGAAATTGATTTTGTTTTCTCGGAAGGTTTCAACTATTAATTTCAATAATTTAAAAAAATAAATATGAGTTTAGAACAAAAATTTAAAAAATAGATTTTTACAATTTTTCCCGCTTTCTTATTTTTTGTTGTCCATCGGCACTGGTCTAACAGCGTACAAAATTGTAGCAAAACCATTTGTAGCACAGGCGTTAAATTTATTTCAAAAATTAAAATCAACGGTAGATATTGTTGTGTACATATTATCAATCCATCAATTCTACTATAAAAAATACCATCAACAACCACGGACGTATTGAAAATTTCAAATAAGTTATGTCTTACATTATTTATCAGGATGAAAATAACGATTTCATTCATAGAAACTGTGTCTGAAGGAGCAATGAATATTGAACAAGTGAAGAATCATTTCAAAATGTACTATAAGTTCGAATGAATTTTGTAGAATATTTCCAAAAGAAAACCATTACTTTCCAAGCTAATACCTCATAGGATATTTAATTACATATGTCCGATATTTGTTGAAAGATGCTTAATATTAAGAAACAACTTTTCCAGCGCTCCCTGAGACAAATAACAGGATCCTTCACCTGATTCAAAGGGGTGGCTAACTGCAGACCGGTTTCGGAGTTATTAATCCTCATCAAGGTATGTTAGGTCATCACCCTTTCCTACACGGGACCGACCAACCAACTAGTAAGGGTTGTTCTACATTTTCATGATTTGTGATTTGACAAGAACGCTATGGAATATACAAACTTCCCACTACCATGAACGAATCGATATCATGCGCAGTTTATCACTTGTAAATAAATAATGAATTTGATTACCTTTTGATTGCATTCTCGGTGGAATATTGTTCATTTCTAATATTTATTTGGAGTCGCTTAAACAGAATGAATAAAGCAAGAATGGCCTGTTCACAGTGTTCACTTACCCAATAATGATGGGGCTGGATATTTCAAGTTCTTGACTATAATATAAGACACTGTTTCCTCATAAAATATTCTATTCGTGGTAAAATTGTAGAGTACTATCGATTTGAAGGCCAAATATTCTTCAAATCCTGATATTCCTCCTCCCTGGACAATAGCTATACCCTTCTGCAACACAGAACCTCTAAAAGTTTCGAAAAATGATACGCCAATCAATCTCTTACGAAACTCGTTCAATGTAATCTTATCCCAGTATTCCAACTAAAGGCACATATCCACCGACGAATCAAAATCCGAAGAATTAGTGAGAAGTGCAATAGCAATTCTAGAAACAAGGCAGATGAACGGCAATACTGTGATATTTACAAGTATGTAAATACTTCTACTAAATATTAGTCAAATAGTAATTTGAGTGACAGAATAATCCCAACTGCTCTACCCAAAGCATCCAATATTACAACGAATCGAGACGAACCTGGGTGAATTGTATGAATAAGGAAAAAAATCGAACTAGTGTGGGTTCCTTCACATACTGAAATCCCTGAAAGCGAAAAAGCCGGAAGCGAAAATAATCAAGAGAACACCACATGAAGACTTATTCACTGGAATAAAAACTCAGGCCAATAAAATATGGAAAGAGAGATGGCAGACACTAACCATCAACAAATTGTACAAAATAAACAACAATATGGGAAAACAAAAGTATTCTGGATTCAATCGAAGACATCAAACTATCCTAACCCACCTAAGAACTGGACACGCCAAACTTATACAGCATATTCTGAAAAGAGAGACTCCAAGAAGCAGTTAATACTGCGTTTCTTGCATACCAGTGGACCACCTGTTCGTCTGCTCAAAATATGAACAAGAAAGAGATAACCTCAAACTTACCGGTGACTTATTTATGACTTTGAAAAGAATCAATTTAATTAACTTAATATGATAAATACCTACTGTTTTTCTTATGTTTCACCGCTAATGACCCTGTAAAGTCGATGCGGATTAATTAATGAAAAAAATCATTAATCCAAAAGCTAATAACCTATCTCGTTCTATAAATGTTATTATTAACATGTTTTTTGAAAAATAACGTGCATAATAATTAGCTAATTTAGTTTTGCAGAAGTGAGATAAACTAAAAGGTAGTCCTTCTTAATGATTTTGTTTTATCAGTTGTGTTGGTCACAGGTTACTCGATGCATTCAAATCTTATTTCATTAGCAGAAGATGCTTTATTTTAAGAAAGATGTAATGTAATTTTTATAAAACCTATTAGTGTTTGGTATCAAATTAATAGTAACAAAACGATTTTTTCCTAACCTGAAGAGCCACCATGTTGCTATTTGAAAAAAAAATTGGAATTTCATACCGCTCTCTCTTCCAAAGCCCTGATATCAGCCCATAAAACCAGAAGAGAACTAACTAGGGAGAAACGTGAACGATTCGAATATTGGTACCAGATAGTAAAATTCAATGCGAATAAAACCCAAGCATGTATTTTATTTTGAAACGCCGATATTACAGTGACCATTCTAATCAACCACTACGTTAACATTCAGTGTGTCCATAAAGTAACCCCCCCCCCCCCCCCCCTGTTAACTTTTGAACGGATTGGAATTTTCGGATGAATTTTTTTTTGGTGAAATGGCTGTTCATAAGCTACTTTTTATCACCAAAAAAATGTCTATCTTTCAAAATGGCGACCCGACGCCATTTTGAAAGAATGTTTTGAATGGCATGGCGGTTCGAGTGATACCTCATTCGAAACGTCTTTCAATTCTCTATGCGACAGCATAATTTCGAACAAAAATATTGATCCAAAACAAAATGTTAGAACTATCATAAAGTAATCCCACCCCTGTTAACTTTTGAACGGATTGGATTTTTCCATTCGATTATGTTTTTGGTAGAATGGGAGTTCATAAGCTTCTTTTTGACAACAAAAAAAGTCACTTTTTTCAAAATTACGTCAGTCCGCCATTTTTTTTAATGGGTATTGGGGTTGAGTGATACATTGTTTAAATTGTATTTTAATTCTTTACACGACTACAAAATATAAAACAAAAATATTTATCCAAAACGAAATGGCGGTACATAATGTTAGAGCTCTGCCATGAGTATCCTTTAGATACTTTAGTTCTAGAAAAATCATCAAATCTTCTATGGTATCCAGTCACAAAAGTTTTTTGTACCTGAAATTGATTATCAACAAACAAATAATAAAGCAAAATTAATAATAATAATATTGACCCAGGTAATCGGTGCAATCAGTTATAATAACTTCCTTCAATTATAAGGATTCCCTCAAATTAGAACAATCAATCAATTAGTCATTATGATATGGTATCTGTGTAAACGTATAAATAAGAAATTTCCTTATCACATCTCATAGTTGTTATGTCAATCTTGCACTTCACCAGTTTTCAATATTGAGGAGAGCGATGCGTACCGTGGAGAAAAAAGTTTTTGCTGTTGAAGTTTACTACCAGTCTAAGGCGAATGCTCATGCAGCTATTCAATTATTCAATGAGATCTGTCAATGTTCTGTCAATGGGATTCATTGACAGAAAATTTTACGAACTGGGAATCTGAGTAATATGAAAAAAAGTGCTCGATCATCTGTCTCTCCAAACAAGCAGATTAATATCTTGGTGGATCTTCAAGAAAACCCTCAACAATCCACAACCGAAAAAGAATAAATTACATCCCTATAAAATAAAATTGGTCCACGAACTTTCTGAAGTCGATCCTGTTCGTAGAATTCAGTTCTGTGACCTGATGTGTGAGAAACTTTGTCAAAATAGGATTCATGTGAGCAACATTTGTTTTAGTGATGAAAGCACGTTTTTCTTGAATGGACATGTGAATAGACACAATCACTGCTTTTGGAGCACTGAAAATCCTCATGAGTTCAGAGAAACACAAACTCAGTACATCCAAAAACTTAATGGGTCCATATTTCTTCACAGAAAATTTGAACGGAGTTCGATATTTGAGGATGGCTGGAAAATATTCATTTTTAACAAAACGGCGCACCTCCTCATTATTTCAGGCCAGTAACCAACTTTTCAATTGAACATTTTCCGGAAAGATGGATCGGTAGGAGGGGGTCCTATTGAATGGCCAGCTCGCTCGCCTGATTTGATCCCTTTGGATTTTTTCTTGTGGGGATATCTTAAGTGTACAGAACCGCCCCAGGAACAATAAATGAATTGGAGGAACGCACAAGAGACGTGTTTGGAAGTGTAAGAAGCGAATTTCAGAATCGTCTCTTCATGTGCCAGGAAGTCAATGGCGAACATTTCGAGCATTTGATTGTATTTATTTCTCAATTTTTATTTTAAATTACGTGCGTTTTTGAAACGCAAATCCGAAGGTTATATACCGAGAAAGGTTCAAACATTCACCCCAGACGAAGTACACCCATTCATAGACTTAGCATCTGACAAAAAATGATGTCTTGCGACAAAGGTAAGAAATTGAGAATTTGCAATAACCTAGGGCTTAAGCTCTGGACTGTTGATCCAGTAATCCTGGGTTTGAATCATGCTGGTAAAGTTTTTTTTATTTTCCAGAGGGAAATAAAAAAGAACACATAGCCTCAGGAAACCCAATAGAGGAAAGAAAACCCAGGGAAAAAAAGATCCCCCATCCCTAGTCCTAGATGACAGACCATGACAGAGATGCTTCACAATAATAGATCTAAAAAAAGATACACAAAGCACAATGCTTTTGTATATAAACCACATTACAGATTACGAAGACTTGAAGAATGATTGCATAAATAATAAAATAAACTTTCACACTCATACCACAGCATGAAAAACAACATGTACGTATTGAAAGGACTTATCAAGAACCCATTGAGGCAATAAAAACAGCCATGGAAGAAGAACATACAAGTAATAAAAGTCCATAAATCTCGGAAAAATTATAAGAAAAAAGTAGTTCAAATACCAGACTGAACTTCTTGAAGCAAAATTTCAAACAAATCCTAACAAAGATGAGCTGGAACTATCGAAACACTGATTACTCAGTGCAGAAGATGCCGCAGGTGAGGGCATACGGCCACAAACTGCAACCATCCCCACTACTGCTTGAAGTGTGGAGAATAAGACCCCACTATAACCTGCACAAAAACACTGGGCACTCCAGCCACCCTGCCAATCACAGAGAGTGTGAGGCTACCATGAAACTGTTTGCAGAGGAGAAGGAAGAAAACATACAAATCACAAAGCCAACTGCCAAAGAAGGAGGATGCAGAAATATCAGGACAAATGACAACCAGGAAAGAATAAATCACTACTTGCCCCCCCCCTCACTGGGGACAAGTAGACAGCAAGAAGAAAATAGGAACGATTTCCAGCAACCTAGCAGGAGTCTTACATCAGAACACCAACCAAAGAGATAGACACACACAAGAAACTTGTAATAATAATGGCTGTACTGAGAGAATGGAATTTTCGTGATGTACACTAACTGAAAGACCACTCGTGAATATTACCCATTGTATTGTTTTATAGAAAAAATTCAAAACTAATATTTTGCTATCGATTATACAAATAATATAAAAATCTCAGTCGAATTTCTGCTGCAAACTTCATGACGCGTGCAACAAATAGCCACTTTTTGCACTCGTTACATTAATGGCTATTGTAATACACATTGTAATTAAGATGGCGCAACTTGAATTCAGTTTAATATTAGAAATAATCCAGACGTCTACCAAACTTCTGTTTAATATCAGGGAATGAGAAGAGGCGCGCACCAGCTCGTTTAGATCATTTATAAATAAGTTAAGTTTTCAACAACCTATTGATATGATCAGTAAGCAACCCAATTCAAGTGATAATTGGTTAAAATAACAACTACACACTAATATACAACAGAAAAGAAGAAAACTTACAAACATGAGAAGCACTACGTTAGAATCAATAATAGAACGGCGTGTCTAGCATTTGCATATTACCTAATTCTGTTTTGGAGTAAAAATATAAATAGATATCACCGAACATTAGCGTAGTCAAAAATAAGTTACAACAGGTACCCTTGAATGTGGTGTAAACTGATTTTTCTCACAACCGAAATAAAAATGAACAAGGAAAGGTTCATCATGAATAATTGTGCAATCTGAAAAATTGGATTTCAATTTTAAGCATGATAGGCCAATCAGTTAGCATTTAAAATAAAAAATGGGAAAAAACTTGCAAAATAATGCAAATTTTCACAAAAGTCTTAATGAAAGTATACAAAGGACCCCGCACATTTCTTATGGGAAATGGCTTTCCGTGAATTTGGCTGAATTTTTTATATGTTGTGGTTCTTGATGAGCTGATCAAAAGTATTTATACAAAGCTCAAAAATGGACAGTTTTCGAGATATGAAGCTTTCAAAATGGGTTTTTTCCATTTTTGCGGTATTTGCCCATCAATCGAAAAGCACTCATTTCTTGTTGGGATGGAATTTAAATGTTTGCTGCCCAGAAACCCGACTAAGAAATGATCTTTCTCAGTTATATCAGCCACTGCCATCGAAAAGTTTTTCATACACTGCTCCACACTGGCTATGAAATGAGGTACAAATTCCAAGATTTTCCATAAATGTTTTCATGCTACAAGATAACGCCAGAATAATTTGTGTTTTCCAAAAATGTCATATTTTAGGTATTTTTTTAATAGAGGCCATAATAACTCATTCCGAATATATCTGATATCCAATAGTATCGAATGTTTTCCAAAATGTTCATAACGAGGCTCACCTAGCTAAAATAGAGGAAAACGAAAAAATCATAATCATATGTTTCAAGGGTAAAATGAACTATTTTGTAACCTTAAATTGTAACTATCATCATAAATCATAATTTTTTTTGAATGTAATGGGTATTTCTCATCATCGCGGAGAAGATACATTTGACACGGAGAAAATCTCACAATTTCTATTGAACATTCAACTCGATTTTGACAACATGATAATCGACGTGCTATGAGAATCAAAGTCGTTGTGAATGAAATTGAAACAATTGCTTAAACTGTCACATCATAATATCCGACAACTTCTTTAGTCATCAATACTGATTCCAAGAATTTAAAGTGGTACATATTGACATCATGGCATATTTAAATCAAATTGAATGCTTCATATGTAATGTGAGACTTGCTCCTGGCCGAATGCAGCTGCTACGCGGTGAAGAAAATGAATTTGAACGGGAAAATGCGATATCAAGACGTGATATGCAAGGTTATCCTCCAATTCCTGTGAAAAATCAAACTAGAATATGTCTCAATTGTAATAGATCAGTCCTGAACGAAATCACGCATATTGAACTAGATCCAGCTTGCGTTCGTTTAAACGTTTTAACGCAAACAACAAGCAACTCTTGTATAATTTGCAATTCTGTTGTGAATATTCGAAGAATATCGAATGAATGTAGAGTTAAAATATTCATTTCGAAAAATGTTTGCTTTGGGTAGGTATTACTGCTAGGTTTGAGGAACATCACCAGACCTTATATAATAAAAGGACCACAATTACAAATTCTTCTTCCACAACTGAGAGGCAGAGCGATACACAAAAATATGAAGACGAGAACAGTTTCACCGATGCAGATTTTCAATGCTTAGCACCACTAAACAAAAATAATCAATTCCAGGAATTGTTTGAATTTTGTGATCCTGTTCATGAAGAAACATCTTTCAGGTACATCAGTAAGAAAGATCTCTTGTTATTTTTATGCAAGCTGAAACAGGGACTGTCGGACGAGTTTTTGAAAGTGATCTTTGGAAATTCGAGCCGTCAAGCTGTGAGTCAGGTCATTGCCACAGTAAGAAAGTCTCTTATGGGGCGATTTGTCTCTCAAAACATAGGTTTGAGATCAATTACAAGACATGACTTCATAGCAGCACATGTCACCCAATTTGTGAATACGCTGTATATCCAAGAGCCAAACATACCAACGGCTATTGTATGCATTGTAAAAGCAGCAACTTTCGCATCTTTCGTCAATCCTACTGTGAACACAAAGGCCGTCACTTGGTTAAACCTGCTCTCATTGTTGCTCCGGGTGGTATCATTTTGGAAATACAAGGCCCATATTTTTCAGACCATTATAATGATGATGCGGAGATGTTACGCCATGAGTTCGAAGACGATAGAAATCTATTAAGGGAATGGTTTCAGAAGGGTGATATTTTCATTTTGGATAGAGGATACCGAGACATCACCCTCTTGCTTGATAACATAGGTATAAACTACGAGATGCCTGTCAACTTAGCAAGAGGTCCAAATCAACTCAATATGGAAGAAGCAAATACATGCAGAATGGTAACAAAAATCAGATGGATAGTGGACACCCGAAATGGCCACATAAAGAGTATATTTCAGTTTTTTTCTAAAACAATCAACATGCCACATGTTCACAATTTTGGACAATTTTATCGTATAGCTGGAGCTATCATCAATAAATATCGTCCGCCAATCATCATGGAAGGAACAAATGAACGGGTCGCAGAGGAATTGCTTCGGAGATCACGATTGCCCAATGTGCAAGCTCGGGTAGAGGTGGATGGGCTTTATTTGAGGAATGGAAGATGGATACCCTTAAATCAACAGCAGGTGCCACGGTTTCCTAGATTAAGTATGGACTATCTAGGAGATCTAACTATTGGTGTTTACCAGGTTAATTTAGCAGGATAAAATCCAGAGAGAACAGCAGGAGATATTCCAAATTGATGAATTACTTGAGGACCCTGGATTTTTGAGAGTTACAGTTTAATCTAGATTCCGGAACGCAACGAAGTATCAGCTCTGGATTGTGTACACTAACCACGAAAATGAAGAGTCAATACAGGGATATTATTGCACCGTTGGATGCTGTGCTCACGTTGCTAGCGTTTTATGGTTTCTGCTTACCATCTCACTCAAAATATTTCAAATGATTTCTTGCGATTGTTAAGATAGTTTATATCATTATTCTTATTATTACTTACTTATTCATTTTACAAATGGTCATATGAGTATAGATACTGATTTATATGTGTCAACTTTATTACAACATTTATTAAAAAAAAAAATGTATTTTCAAGAATTCGAGAATAAATCTAAAAAGTTCCATTCATAGTTTGTTTCCAACACCTGAACTTTCCTATTCTGCATGGAAAGTACTATCAGATATCAGAGATGCAGACATTTTCACGGTTTCGTTTGGCTGTAAGATGCCATCATCCATTTCAAGCCATTCTGAGGAAAATGTCTTGGCACCCGATTGTCAGATTATCAAGATTAGTGAGAAATAAATCACATATCATATTAAAATAACATCAATAGTGATTTGTTATCTATGAGGACATATGATTATGATTTTTCCGTTTTCTCCGATTTTAGCTAGCTGAGCCTCGTTAGAACATTTTGGAAAACATATTCGATACTATGGGATATCAGATGTATTCGAAATTAGTTATTATGGTCTCTCTTAAAAAAATACCCAAAATATAAGTTTTTGGAAAATATAAATGATTCTGGCGTTATCTAGTAGTATGAAAAGATGTACGGAAGATCTTGAAATTTGTACCTCATTCCATAGCCAGTGTGGAGCAGTGTATGAAAATTTTTCGAGGGCAGTGCCTAATATAACTGAGAAAGATAATTTCTTAGTCGAGTTCTGGGCGGCGAACATTCAAATTCCATTTCAAAAAGAAATGAGTGCTCTCCGATTGATGGGCAAATACCAAAAAAATTGAAAAATCCCATTTTGAAAGCTCCATATCAGGAAAACTGTCCATTTTTGAGCTTTGTGGCTATGGACACTTTTGATCAGCTCATCGAGAACTACAACATATCAAAGCTTCAGCCAAATTCACGAAAAGCCATTTCCCATAAGAAATGTGCGGGGTCCTTTGCGCCTAAGCACAAGGTCGGTAACATTGTTAAAAATGTAAATTATAAACAATTCTGCTTATTTTGTAGAGACAAAAAATGCAAAAGAGTCGCAAAATGACGAAAACAAAGAAAATATCATCCTTTACCGTTCCCCAATTTTGCGACCTTTCCCAAGTTTGGCATCAGAGTAAATCAATTATTTATTCATATTTTTGTTGATAACTTCGCCGAAAAAAATCTAAGAGTGGCAGACGCAAATAAACGTTTCTTTCTATGTCATAAGTCGCGCCGAAACTTTGCCACCTCCACTGATGACGGCAACATATTTTTTTTTTGTTATTTTACACAATTTTCTTAGCAACCCGACTTGAGAATGAAAATAATGCAAAAGTTTTTTGAATTGGTCGGGAATGTAGGGAGTAATTTCCCAGAAAACCACCACAGATTTCGGGAACTTTGTCAAATTTTAAAAGGATGAAAAAAAAGCAAAATTGTTTGTTACCGGATACATTTTTCTTCTCAATGGATGTGCAATTTCTTGGGAGTCCAAGAAACAGACTGTCGCCCTATCTTCTACGGAACCCGAGTACATGTAGGCCAAGCTGTAGATAAAAATAAGAGGCTCTTTTCACACAAAATAAAAGACGCACACGGCCTATACTACTTTACACAGTGCGGCTTTTTTTTAGCCCCCCCTGTTAACTTTTGAACGGTTTGACGTACAAACATGAAAAAAAAGTATTTGGAGGGTTTTACCGATAATACTTTTTGAAACAGAAAATATGGTGATTGCTCGACAAGGCACGGGGGGCACATCAACTTAACATTTTTAAAAGGCATGGGGGGTCAAGTGTCACATCGTTGAAAAGAGAATTCAATTTTCTTTACAACCATCTATTTTTTTTTATTTAGTAGATATTTTTTATAAATATAAATATCAAATATAAATGCGGATCTGAATACTACTCATACCTTGATAAATTTGAACGGTTTGTTATGGAATAATGAAACCAAAAACATTTTGAAGGGGTATCACCGATAATACTTTTTGAGAGAAAAAACATTGCAATTACTCGACAGATAGCGCTGGGGTCACTTCAACTTGGAAATTTCGAAAGGCATAAAAATTGAAATTGGGAAAAAAATTCTCAAAAAAATTCAAAAATATTCAGATGGTTGTGAAGAGAATTGAATTATCTTTTCAACGATGTGACACTTGACTCCCCATGCCGTTTAAAATTTTTGAGTTGATGTGCCCCCCGCGCCCCCTGACGAGCAATCACCATATTTTTTGTTTAAAAAAATAGTATCGGTGAAACCCACCAAACGGTTTTTTTTCATGTTTG
This sequence comes from Chrysolina oricalcia, assembly GCA_944452925.2. Taxonomy (NCBI): domain Eukaryota; kingdom Metazoa; phylum Arthropoda; class Insecta; order Coleoptera; family Chrysomelidae; genus Chrysolina; species Chrysolina oricalcia. The sequence continues at coordinate 36,435,657 of OX101811.2, forward strand.
GACGTAGAACCGTTTAAAAGTTAACAGGAGGGGGGGGGCTAAAAAAAGCCGCACTGTATAAGATAGTTCATAAATGAAAACCCCGGTTTCGCTTTGTGGAATTTTTCAAACAAGAAATAGTGAAAAAAATTGCAAATTTTTTAGTTTTTTGGAAATATCTCAAAGATTATTCAATGAATCGTTTTACTGTCGATGGAACTTTTGTAGAAATTTATAAAACCTACAAAATGGGGTTTTCTACGCCCAGATCGGTGCATTTTTCACTGAGAAAATCCGGGAAAACCACGAAAAAGAGATCATTTTTCAAAAATTCTTAATTTTTATAAATCTGAAGGTGGACAAATAATATTGCGGAAACTGATAGATAATAACTTGTGGTTCAACTGTACGCAAGATGATTTATATCCGATATGTAATTTTTGCCTAATTGAAGGTATTGAAAAGACATATGTGGCAAAAGAAATTGCACTTTGCGCCTTCATTGACATAGAGAGTGCTTTCGACAACACCTCACATGCCTCCATAACCAGATCATTAGAGGAAAGGAATAGCAATGCCTCACTGATCAGATGGACACAATTAATGCTGAGAAGCAGAATCATTGTGGCGACCCTAGGGGGAGAGACAGTCAAGATGACAGCAGGAAAAGGTTGCCCACAAGGGGGAGTTCTATCGCCTTTGCTGTGGTCACTGGTTGTCGACGACCTGCTAGTAAAGCTACACGAATCTGGTTTCACGACCTAGTCGTCACCATTAGGGGCAAACATGACGGAGTAATCTCCGACCGCATGCAATTAGCCCTAAACACAATCAGTAGCTGGTGCGCAAAGGAAGGACTCAACTTCAATCCTAGCAAAACAGTGCTGGTTCCATTCACCAAGAGGCGAAAGTACGAACTTAAAGCCTTAACTTTGAATGGAACCCAGCTAACATTTTCCAAAGAGGTGAAATGTTTGGGAGTTATAATACACCAAAAACTGACTCAGAATGTTCAAATCAACCACATTCTTTCCAGGGCTAAAGCGGCAAACTGGACATGCCGCAGAGTCTTTGGTAAGACATGGGGTCTGAAACCAAAAATGATTTATTGGACATACCAAACGATCATCAAACCCATGGTCACCTACGCCTTACTGGTGGCCAAAAATTCAACAAATTTCAGCACAAGTCAAGCTGCAGAAAGTGCAGCGGCTAGCTTGTCTGGGAATAACAGGGGCAATATTTACGTGTCCCACTGCAGCCTTAGAGGTAATGCTAAACCTTCCGTCATTGCACCTATGCGTAATAAAAGAAGCAGCAAACAGTGCCTTCAGTCTGAGCCAGACAAAAAACTTAAAAGCGGGAAATCTGATTGGACACTTGAAGATATTGGAACACATTCCCCTAGAAGCCATGTCTAAACCGACAGTTTTCATGCCAGTTAGGTACGACTTCGAAATGCAGTTTGAAGTGGTCATAAACAGCCACCAAATATGCACAGAGAACGGACCTCAACTAGGAAGGGATGCATCAGTGTGGTACACAGATGGATCTAAGATGGATGAAAGGGTTGGAGTGGGCGTTACAGGACCAAATTTTAGGCTCTCAAAACCCCTTGGTAACACCCCAACCATCTTCCAAGCAGAAGTACATGCTATAGAATTATGTGCCCAGGAATGCCTTGAAAGAGGCACTCGAAGGGCAGAAATCTATATACTATCAGATAGCCAAGCAGCACTAAAAGCTCTGAGGTCATACACCTGTGAGTCTAAGCTGACTTGGGACTGTAAAAAATCCCTGAGACAACTGGCAACAAACAATCAGGTCACCCTGATGTGGGTGCCAGGTCACAAAGGTAACGAAGAAGCAGATTGCCTTGCCAAAGAAGGGGAAAACACACAATTTCCCGGCCCAGAACCCTTCTGTGGACTCTCCAAAGCCCACTCGAAAGAGGAGTTCCGACGCTGGGAAACCGATGAAATGAAATCTCACTTGAACTAAGTGCCAGGACAAAGACAAGCGAAAAGGCTAATGTGCCTATCACCAAAGAAAGCTAAACAGCTTCTCGAGTTAGACAAGAAAGATGGTAACGGGACTCCTCACTGGACACTGCCTTCTGGGGTACCACCTCAAAAAGATGGGTAAATCAGAGAGTGATAGTTGCCACTACTGCGAGAACTTCGCGGAAACTGCAGAACATTTACTTTGCGAATGCCCAGCGCTTTTCTGCAAGAAGCTCAAGTTCCTGGAAGGGGCCTTTTTAACGCCCTCCGACATCAGGAACTTAGTTCCCAGGAAACTGATAAACTTCATAAGAAGTCTCGGAATTCCGGGCCTCGAATAGACCAAGGGTCACGCACAAAAGAACTTATAGGTCGAAGTGCTTGTGAGGCTGCACAGCCTGTACGACCCCCCTATAATCTACAATCTACTCTAAATGCTTCAAAGTGCACCCGAAGTTGCTCGTATTAACTTCAGTTCCACTTCAGGTGACTTCGGATGACTTCGGACGCACTTTGAAGCGTTTTGATCATAGAAATATATCTTATATACTTACTCTAGACTGCTAATTCCCATGTCAAAAGTGTTGTAAAAAGTTCAGGATAATCCGCAATGCGCATGCGCGTCATTAGTGATTCTTGTAACAGGCCCGGTTTTTAGTAAAATATTATGGTACTTGTGAATATTAACAAATGTTAATTCTGAATATCGGAGAATAAGGTTAGAAACCTCATTGTGCTTATACCTGTTATTTGTATTTAGCCGATTTGAATACATATTTTCACATATTTATGATCCCGAATATTCAGCAAAGGCCATCAGAAAGTAGAGTACGGTTATTATTATTATTTACCGCTCTGAAGCGACTGATATTTGGTATCACTTTTACTTTTCAGCTGTAGTTAACCAACAAAAACTTACGGAACCACCCCAAATCGGCGGTGCGAATTTCAAGGAGGCACTGGATTAAAAAATAAATTGAAAGTACAAAAAACTATGAAAATTTATTTCAGCTGATATAAATAATTTCAACTCAAATTGGATTTATAAAATTGGATGCTTGGAAGCTCGAGTTTTTTTTTTCTAGAACGATTCATGTCAAAATACGCAACTGCATTTAATTTAAATCATTTGAAGATATTAACATGCTATTTCTACGAGTATTTCTGGTTGTATTACCTTAGTGCAATTTCCACAATGGGGGTGCATGAAAAAGTGAAGCCAGAAGCATTTTCCTAACCATCAAAGAAAAGCACTTCCATATTGACATTAACTTTCTGAGGCGATTTATGTTTAGTACTTTCTGTAGGAATCTAGAACTCATAATTAAGCGGTGTGGTAGAAAGTTGTATCACTCGCCATGCATGCTTACGCATCAGTCACAGTATTGGTACTGCACTAGGTTTCAAATTATTCTATTGTCGTTATCACATGAATCTTCATGAGGAAAATGTCTGCCAAAAATTATAATTTTCTCACTCAAATGTTCTGCTGGGGTATCTTCTTAAAAACAGTAACCAAAAGTCATGCCTTTTTTGTCAAGCTAAAATAATATTCAAGCTATTTTGATTTATTTCAGGTATTTTTCCTTTACACAACACTAAACAGTTCATTATTTATTTTTAGGAAGAAACGGCTTTATTAGAAATTGTCTTTAAAGAAACAACATTAATGCAAATTCACGAAAGATGAAAGAATAACCAACGACAATAAACACCACACAAAACGACAAGAGAAAATCTGAAATTCTAAAAACCGTCTCTGTCTCTGAAAAGAGTGACAGATCTTAGTGACAAGTCTCCCTGCTGTTAAAAAGCACCTGTTGCATGGTCATTATAATTACAGTAGCTAGGGTACATTATTGTTTTAAATAAATTTCTTTCGTGCCTAAAATTCGGAGTAATCCATCTCTAAAATGTTCCTATCGGTTTTTAAAAGTCCTAAATGCGCTGTCAAATTTCTCTCTTTCAAATGACATGTCGTTTATTGCCTCATAACAAAAAATTCTGAATTGGAACATCAAATTATTTTCTAACTTGGCAACGATCTACCCAAACTACACTGATGACGCGCATGCGCACATCATAAACGGGTCGCATACGCGGCATGCTTTTCGCCGTGAAAATTGGCGAATTGGGAAAAAACCTCTCCAGTTTGGTCTACTGGGATTGACCGATGTTGCAAAAGAAACAATATATTTACGTCGATTTCTGGAAGAATTGTTATACGAAGAGCTTACCGATATCATGGTTCATAATGATAATAAGTCTGCTTTGAAGCTTGCTGAGAATCAAGTTTTCCTCGGGAGAAGCAAACATATAGACATCACGCACCACTTTATTCGAGAAGCACTTCAAAGAAAGGAATTAACATTGAAATACATTTATAAATACATATGGTGCCGATATTTTGACGAAAGGACTACCAAGGCCCAACACCAAAAATGCGTTTGTTTGATGAGTTTGAATCATCGTCCGATTCAAAATGATGCCAACTACGTCTCGAGGGGAAGTATTGATACACCAAGCAATAGAGCATAAAATGAGTGAGTTTTAAACAAAAATACTAGTATGAAACCGACTATACCATCACATGGAAAACAGTCCGTAGTTATATTCTGTTATGTTTTCGACTCGCAACTGTCATTTATTAATATGTTATAAACATTTTAATGACAAAAATTTGCTTATAAAATGAAAAGTAATTGGGCAATCTGGTTGCTTGGAAAGAATTGTACATAATTGAAATACGAACAAAATGGGGTATTTTACGACCCGGTCGGATCATTAGTAACAGAGAAAAACTGGAAAAACCGGAAATTTTCGCGATATTTTGAAAAATTCATATCTCCGCCATTTTTCAAGAAGTAGGATTGGCCTTCGTTATGAAAGTATTTATGTGTGCACAAAACAGGCTCTGTCAAATCGTTAGTTTGGCAAAATTGCAATTAAATTTTTTTTTGCACTATCTTGCAGCGTGCTTGGATGCTCTAGTGGTAGCCCGATTTCAATTTCTCAAACAGATTATGAAAGTAGAAGTATCGTAGTGCTACAATGGTGCGAAATGGCTGAAAAATGCATGCAAACATGACTGAAAACGGCCGAGCCGGCGTTAGCTGCCGAGTAGAAGGAGAGTCCGGGAGATGAGTGGAATTCTTTAAATGAACGGGTTACGTGATAATACGCTTCCCTTCATCTCCCGCTCGCTCCTGCCACTCGTTCCACCAGCTCGGCCGTTTTCAGACATGTTCGCAAGCTTTTTTCACCCATTTCGCAGCATTTCAGCAGAAAATTAAAATATACGTTTTGTGGTACTGTAATTCTACTTTGAAAATCTGTTTTACGAATTGAAATCAGGCACGCTGCAAGATAATGCAAAAAAAAAAATCAAATTGCAAATGTGCCAACACTAATGATCCGTTAGAACCTGTTTTGTACACACATAAAGTACACATGATTCAATACTTTCATGAGAAGGGCCAACCCTATTTCTTGAAAAAATGCTGAGTTATACATTTTTTTAAATCATCAAATTTTCCGGTTTTTCCGGTTCTCCTGTGTTATTAATTATCCGATCGGGTCATAAAACATTTCGTTTTGTTCGTATTTCAATTATCTACAATTCTTTTCATTGGAGCAACCAGATTGTTTTATTAGTTTTCATTTCATTAGCAGAACAATTTAAAAAAACACGTTTTTTATTAGTTAAATGTTCATAACAAATTAATAAATGACAGTTGCGAGTCGAAAACATAACAGAATATAACTACGGACTGTCTTCCATGTGATGGCACAGTCGGTTTTCTACTAGCATTTTTGTTAGGAAGAAATGCCCATATTGATTGGCCTATGAACTGAACATAATTCAGTGAACCTTCGGTACACGATCCGTAGTTTCAAGATACCGAATGTCAAGAGCTGTCAATCAAATTTGAAATCATTGTCTGTATTCATGTAATTGTATTCATCGTTTTGTATCAACTATATTTGATTGTGAAGTCATTCCCAGCAATTCTATAATCCCTAACAAACCATTTGTCGAATTCAATTTTTGAGGTGATATTTGGAATCAGCTCGTCGAGATACGCCTGAGAGAAGTTTGCGAATTTTCAAAAATTAAAATAAAAATTTTCGCAAAATCAATTTTCTTCTTGAATATTGCACTTTTCGACTTTGATCGCCTGCGAATATTTCAGAAATGCGGAATCCCGCGAGTATTACTTCATCTTATAGAAAATTTCCTTCTGAATCTGAAAATGTACTCGTTTTTCAAATCAGAAGGCCAATTCATTCAGAAAATGTCAATTTTGTAAATGGGTGCATTCTTTCATAGAACAAATTGCTATTTTCCAGTTACCCCTTGGTCGAATTCAATTTTTGAGGTGATATTCGGAATCAGCTCATCGAGATAAGTCTGAGAGAAGATCTTTCGAAAAATTAAAAATAAAAATTTTCGCAAAATTCGATTTCTTTCTATATAGAATATTGCACTTTGAGACTTTGATCGCTTGCGAATATTTGAAAAATGTGGAATCCCGCGAGTATTACTTCATCTTATAGAAAATTTACTACTGAATCCGAAAATGTACTTGTTTTTTCAATCAGAAGGCTAATTCATTTAGAAAATGTCGATTTTGTGGATAGGTGCATTTTTATGTAGAAATAATTGTTTTTTCAGTTTCCCCTTGGTCGAATTCAATTTTCAGGTAATTTTTGAAATCAGCTCGTCAAAATACGTCTGAGAGGAGATTGCGATTTTTCGAAAGAAGAATAATAAAAATTTTCGCAAAAAACTTATTCTCTGAAGAAAGATTTGTAGTTCATGATTGCCCTTACGAAATGTTGAACTCAATTAGGACGATATGGTAAATTTTGACAAAGTTCCCGAAATCTGTGGTGGTGTCAAATTTTATATTTTTTCTAGGAAATTACAACCTAAGTTTCCAATCAACTCAAAAACATTTGCATTATTTCCTTAATCAATTCAGGTTGTGAACAAAAATTTTTAGTGTGAAACAAACAAAATAAATGTTGCTGTCATCGGCGGAGGTGGCACAGTTTCGGCGAGACTTATGACATAACGAGAAACACTTATATGCGTTTGCCACTCTTTTAAATTTTTTTCATCCAAGTTATCAACAAAAGTATCAATACATAATTTATTTGATCTGATGCCAAACTTGGAAATGGTCTCAAAATTGGGGAACGATAAAGGATGATATTTTCTTTGTTTTCCACATTTTGCGGCTCTTTTGCAATTTTTCTCTCCAAAATAACCAGAATTTTTTATAATTTACCTGTAAGAGGGCGCAATTTTTATTGTTTCATTGAGCACTAAAATACAACTTTTGCTATTTTTTCCCAATTTTTGCTAAAGTGATTGGCCTATAATTCTCATAAACTTAAACCGCATGCAAATGTTAAGGTTTAGTTTTGCTTATGAATTTCGCATAATAGTCAAAAAACTTACAATTACCGTTTATTTTTGCGTATACATTTCGTATAATAAATGAAAAAACTTACAATTCCTCCACCTATTTTTGTACTTGCACTCCTCCCCGTTCTTGATATCCTTAACTTTTTTTTCGCACTTTTTCTTTTTACTGCTGGCAACACTATCCTTGTTAGCCTTCAGGCAGTATTTCGCGTTCGTAAAGCAAGTATCCATGGTCATGGCAAAAATACAAACAGAAAATTCACTTTTACTTACAACTCGATAAATATTTGTGAACAATCGTCACATTTCGTCTTCGAATCGTCACTATTGCGTAATTTTAAGGAAAAATCAACACTGTTTGGACTGTTTCGCGATCGCCTGACTCAGCTTACGGTATTTTTTTATGGCTTTCTAGACGAGCGGTAAACTGGAGCAGAATATGCCGTATTTTTTGTGTTCGGTGGGGAAACGAGGTTGAAGGTCTGAAGAGCTAGAGAAGTGTGAGCCGGAAGAATCTTCCATGGACCATATTATTCATTCCACCACGCTGGTAAATGGTACTGTTAAGCGGTTCGTTGGAGTAGGCACTAAAGTTAGTTCAGTGAAGATGGGCCGCAATTCGACTGTGTTTTGGTGTGAGCGTTTACTCGCACTAAACGTTACTTTCTTGCAGCTACGAGGAATTGAATCAAAAGCTACTTTATGTGATCTATTTTCTCAATCCATTTTCTTCATATTGGTTAGAAACGAGTAATTTTTCAATTACACAGTCTGTTTTGACATGAAATCATAGATTGGGGTTCAATTCCAAGTTTCCTGAAGACTCTGGAGGCTAAGTGGTAAGACTGGTTTCGGCTTTTACAACAAGGCATTATTGGTAAAATTAAAAAATTATGAAACGAAACGGCAAATTTTTAATGCAAAAGCTAACCTCAAAGGATCAAAATTCACAGAAAAGAAGATCTCACACCTTTTCGCTACAAAGCAGTTAATTACAAGGTCCTCGGCAGAAAGGGTCTTCATTTTACAAAAATATGCAATCAGAATTGTTAACAATAGTAGCTGGAGGCAATCATGTAGAAACTTATTCAAAGAATTGAGGATACTTACTGTCACTGGTATATTTATTTATGAGTTATGTATTTTCGAACACAAAAACAAACTTGCTTTCTCGACTAAACAACATCAATACTCGACACGCTCTAATGACTTAATTCCAAACATGCACAGAACTGCACTATACCAAAAGAGCCATCTTTATCTTGGACCAAAACTTTATAATAAACTGGAGGACCACATAAAAAGTGCACCGAATATAAATGTCTTCAAATCAAGGCTGAAAAGTGCCCTAATCGAGAAAAATTGGTACACCCTCGATGAATTTTAATATTATCTCGCTAGGACTATGTATTTTAAGTGGACTTGACCAGGTACATATACTTTAACTAATCCTAATCCTAAGCTATGAAGATTCATTATTATATTGCCAGAGGACGATATATTTTAATTGAACTTGCCTTCTACACATGTTTTGATTAATCCTAGATTTTATTTATTGATAACTTTCTGATATATACACCTTCCTGGGTCTTTATTGTGTATTTTATATTTATTATGTATCTCACCATCATAGGTTAGATATTTTAATTGACGTACTCCTTGTTATTGTACTTATAGATATTTTCTGTTTGTACTTTTCAACAAGTGAAATAAACATATTATTATTATTATTATTATTATTAATTTACTAGGGAAGAAGTATGGGCAGAAAAACGTGTGGACTATTGATAGAAAAATTAGAGTTGTTATAGACAACACCATCCAGAAACCCTCAATGGAAGAAATCGTGAAGATAATTAGGAAAATAGAAGAAGACGAAGAAATCTGAAGAAAATAGATATTCAATCATAAGATATCAACGCAGTTCTTTTTTATATAGTTTAATTTCTTTCATTTATTTGTATCGCAACCTTATATGCATCGATTCGCTTTTTGAATATAAAAAAACGGTGCAATGCCAATAAGTTAAATTTTTTCTGCTTGCTATCATTATATTTTGTTTACTAGAAATGGATGAATGAATAGTAAATCCCTAGAAAATCGAGTCACTTGGTACCGTGTTGAATAAATACCCGTGAAAAAAAAGGTAGGTTTTATCCATGTAAAGTAGAGGACTATTGTTATAGTCATATGAACTCAAACGTCGCCACACTCAATGTTGGATCGCTGTTTACCGGTTATGATTGTTTAAAAGATACAATTCTCGATAATGATTTTGACTTGATTCTAATCACCGAATTGTGGTTAAATAGCGAATCAGAGGACACCCAGAGTCATTTCATCCAAATAAGAGGTTCCGATCTGATAAGGAAGGATCGACCCAGTAGAGGTGGAGGCATTGTTATTTATTATAAAACACATCTTGTATTAGATATTGTAGAAATAAATGAACCTGATCATTCTTACGAGCAGCTTTGGGTTAAGCTTAAAATAAATGATAAATGCATCGGTTTTGGGGTTGTGTACAGACCTCCACGTACAAAAATTGCAGACTTCATCTCCAGTGTAGAAAACTCAATCTCTCAGATATACCCTAATGTTGATAATTTGATTGTGGCTGGTGATATCAATGTAAACATATTAAATTCAAGTAATAACAATACTATCAGGTTTCTGGAATTACTTGAAGCATATGGATTATCAATTATAAACAGAGAACCCACTAGAGTGAGAGATCATAACAGTAAACTGATTGATATTATTGCCGTTACCAATACTGATGACATATTGAATACGGGAACACTCAACACAGATGATATGTCAGATCATTCTTTAGTTTATTGTTAACTTCGATATGATAACAACAAACCTCAACAATTTTTTAGGACTTTCAGGGATTATAGAAATTTTAATTAAGCCGTGGTATGATATATTTGATATTATAACCGATTTGAACGAGGTTGTCGATTTGTTCAATACTTACCTACTATCCATTTTTGATGTACACGCTGCTGTAAAAACAGTAAGATTGAGCAAACCAAAAGCACCATGGCTCACAGACACACTCAAAATCATGATCAAACAAAAAAAGTTGCTCTTACAAAATACAAGAAGTCAAAAAAAGGAGAAGACTGGAATTATTACAAAAACCTGAGAAATATGGCAACCAATGCGGTCAGAAACGAAACCAAAACTACCTAATTTTCATCCAAAACCAACATGGTAAAAAATTATGGAATACGCTGAATCTGTTGGACATAGTATCTAAACCAAAAAAGAGAAATGACATTCCAGAAAGCCTAAGTAATCCAAATAACATAAATAATCATTTCATTGCAGAGGTACAAACTAATTTCTCATCCTCCTAACACAACTGTGGACTATTATAACTCCAAATATACTCATGATGATTCTAAGTTCGAATTTCATCCTATTTCAAACTCAGACTCAGAACGTATTATTAGCTCAATTAAATCAAACGCTACGGGAACAGACCAATTATTGATAAAAATTATAGAAATATGCACCCCTTTCCTCACACCTATTCAAACTTATACTGTAAAAAAATGCTTGAATGAAGGTTACTACCCAGAAAGCTGGAAAAAGGCTATGCTATTTCCTATCAATAAAATAACAAAGCCTACAACTTTGAATGACTTGAGACCAATTAATATCTTACCTGCTGTATCGAAAATAGTTGAAATAGCAGCCCATGAACAAATATATGAATATGTGAATTCCAAAGGGATTTTACCAGAACATCAATCAGGCTTTCGACAAAATCACAGCACCACGAGTGCTCTTCTCAAAATGACAGCAATGCGTTCGATACCATGAAGCACATGCTTCTAATCTTTAAGTTGCATTTTTTTGGTTTCTCTGACAACTCTACAAATTTCATTAAATCTTTCTTAACTGACAGAACTCAATGTGTACAAGTTAAAAATGAAATCTCAAAGGGTGGATTTAGTCAACTTTAGCACAAGCGTTATCATAAACATAACGGTAACATCAAAGGTTTTTAGCATAAACTTAACATTGTTGTATAAATGGCGCCATTTGATGTAACAGATTCAACTTTCGCTTTTAACATATATTTAGGAACAATTTTAAAATGACGTTGACTAAATGCACCTTAAGTACTTGAATGTCTCACACGGAGCACCACAAGGGTCGGTTCTCTCTCCGTTGCTATTTATTTTATATACTGCAGATTTCAGTAGGGTACTGAAAAATTTCAACATGCACACGTATGCGGACGATACTAATCTTTTTTATTCAACCACATTTGACCATCTCCTAACAAAACAAGATGAACTCAATAGGGAAATAAATGATCTAGTTACAGTTTCTAAACAACACTGTTTTAACATTAACTCCGCCAAATCGTCCTTGATAATATTTGGTAAGAAGAAAGACCAACAGAGGGCCATAGACAACATTTCAATTGAGATTGATAATAATAAGATTAAGAACAGTGATAAAATCAAATGCCTTGGTTTATGGATTGATAAGGATCTGAAATTTACAAGTCACGTGAGCGAGCTTATTTTATAATGAACTCATTCTGCCGAAAAAACAAAAATAACAGTTTTTTTGACATAACTCTGGATACTGACCTCGTACGAGGGTCAAACTTGGTAGAAGGTATGATCAGCACCATATCTACCGAAATGTGAAACCAGCAAACGGTCACAAATTGACTGGTTTCCAAACGCACCCCCCCTTCCTTAACCTTGACCTGGAGAAATTCTAAAAATACATCCAGGTGCCTTGGGGCAACACCAAGAATGATATTTCATGTCCAGCAGACAGTTTCCGGACCTGTCACTAAATCATATAGGCAGCTCTTTAACTATAATTACCATAATTACGTTACTGATTTTTATAACAATATTACAAATTACCTCATAATTACTATTTAAGTTAAGTTCAAAATCAAATTTGATTTGATATTTAGTACAATGTAAACCATTATAAATTTTTGTTGCCTGGTTGAGTGGAAGAATAGCTCAGCTAAACTCCGCCAGGAAAAATAAGTACCATTTATTATTATTATTTGATTTGAATTGAAATTCTCCAGTCCCTGTCTCCGATGCTCCGATACATTCGGAGGGCGCGCTGGCAAGATCATTATCCCAATAACCACTCCCCAAACTATGGGGTAACCATCTATTGCGTCCGGGAATCGTGTGCCCTGAGCAGACGTAATGAACCGAGGATGACAGCCTTCTGCATTCTTCCGGCTATAATATCTGACATCTTCCGACATGCCGGTATGATTTTTAGGTTCGAGAGTAATTAATTCATCACACCGCCAAGGGACCCTATTATCAGAACAACCATTTTCACATAATGGTCTGGTTAGAGCCTGCGGAGTTCGAAGAGTAAATCTTGATATTTCGTCCGTTTCTCCTCCCCCTTTCGGACGATATTCGTTTCGCCAGGAGCCAAAAACTCAATGACGAAAATCGTCTTACTTCCATGGTCGAGGAGTACTACATCAGGCTTATTGGCCTGTATTTGCCTGAGGGTTGGAAATGAGTATTATTATTATTATATTATTATTATATTATTAGTATTAGTTACTACTAATACTGGTTTGATTTCAGTGTCAGAACCCGTTATAGGTCTCTGGTCGATGGTTGAATTTTGTATTTGTATAACAAGAAGCGGTCTGGTTTTAAACTACAACATTTACATGCATTTGCCCAGGAAATCCTTGATTCTTATTCCTGCTGGGACATCATCATGTAATCGATATAAAATAATTGGTCGGAATTTCAATCAGTGTTCGTTTTGCACAATTTTTTCCGAGTATTTGTCACATTCATAAATAAATTACATAAAAATTTAAAAAAAGTAGTAGAATATCTGTTTTATCTCATGGTGTATTGGAAATTTCTACATCAGTTGCTGTAGTACAAACATTTACCCATTTATTCCGAAATCATAATTCCTTAAACGCTGCTTGACTGGAATAAAACCAAGTATATTTCATCAACATTTCTGTTTCTATTTCCCCTCCACTTATAAATAAATGATCGATGATAAAAGTTAATTTCTTTTCCGTTTCCACCAGGATGGTTTGAATATCGAACACGTTTCCATTTCTCGTTTTGTCCCAATGTCCACTGGTCAAATTATCGACCATCTCGAAAACATATCTTTTGGGATGTTTTCTCATTTGTTTGCTTGATTTAGACCTAATTATCTCATAAGAATTGTGTTGATAAACCCAGATTTAAATTCAAAGGTCGTTATCTGCCCTAAAAAGTTTTGCAAAAACCCGCCTAACAGATATGGTCTTGGTCCATGGTCTGTCGAATGGAACTATCGTGACGACGTAAGAGATATTAAATAGGTAAAGAAAATACAATTTTATTGTTTTGATATGAGTTCGTAAAAAAAGTGCGGTATGTATGGACCTAACGCGTTTATAAACTCCCCTAGACACTCATTTTTTAAACTTTGTGAAAAAAGTGATTTTTTTTCAAATATGAACAGGATGTTCATAAAATCTGATGCGACTGCACACTTTAGTCGCAATTTTCCATCGTTCAAGATAACCTCTTGGAAGGTAGTATTCATGTTGAAAAGGGAAACATTCTCAATGATGTTGGAAAAAACCTACGATAAGAAACTAGCTTCATTTTTATCGTGGGTACTTTCCATTTCCAGAGGAGTCATGTTTTTTCAATTTTCAATTGAGAATGTTTCTCTTCTGGTTGAAAAACTTCGACATTCGATTTTACTTTTCATTTAGTTGATACTCTTCGACAAAAAGTTTCGAACTATGGAGTCTTTGTCTCTGTAAAAGATCTTCTGGAGAATGCTTTCTACTCATTAAATGAATTCTACTGTGAGAACTTTTATTGTTGTGAAATTCAACTTTGTCATCCAGCTCATCTTAGTTATTAAGGATTCAATTTTAATATGTTTTATTGAATCACCAGCATTATACGTGCATACAAAGCCATGTTCTATTGTGATAATTTTAATGTTAATTTTGTACTGGTATTTTTTATATTTGATGTTGACCAAAACGGTGAAAATGTTAAACCAATTTAATTTTATTTACCTCTTCGCCAATTTTTTTTAATAATTTTATTTATAACTATTATTCATTTTGTACCTGTTTTTTATCATATTTATTCATAGTTACCTGATATTTGTTGTTTTCTTTTTTATTTGTAAAAGGACTTCGTCAATAAGAATAATGTTCTTCAGACAATAAAGTGTATTTGATTGATTGATGGATTAGCGCTGCGATTGTGAGTCGCTTTTTCATTTGTGTGGAAATATAAGCCAAACAGTTGTTTATCATTCGTTGGACAGAGACAGGACGACTCTAATGTTATCCAACCTACGCTACTGACGAGAGACAAGAACCTCAAAACATGTCTGCATGTGGTCACCACTAAGAAAATGAAGGGTAATCCATTATTTAATTACAATAAGCAATTGCAATTGAGTCCTTTTGGGGGATTTGTCAGATGTAGTTCAATGTTCGTCGTGGTATTAGCCAGGGAAGTAGTTGCTTTGTCGGATGTTTACCTCAGGAGTTTACCTCAGGAGTATATATACCAATAAAGTGCTCATTTTCAACGTTCGGTATTACCATCAGCAATGCCCTTTTAAGGAAAAACCATGTAACGTTCATTGCCAAAAGTGGGTTTTCTGTTCAGTGCCAACAGCTTTTTCACACCACGTCAACTGATGATGATTTATGAGCCACAGGTCCGACCTGTCCTGGAATACTGTTCGCATATACAGGGTGTTATTTGAGTACGTGGTCAAACTTAAAGGGGTGATTCTTTGAGTGATTCTAAGACGAAAAGTTCATATAAACATAGGCCCGGTAATGCTTCGTTTTCAAGATACAGGGTGTCAAAATTTTTAAAAGAAATCGTTTTTGTCGTAAATATCTTAATAACCCTTCAACCGATTTTATTGAAATTTGGCAGTGTTGTTGAAGGTCGTAAAGGGCGAATTTAACCCTAACTATATCAAAATTATCATGTCCAGTGGCGTCCCGGAAGACACTGTAACCAATATTTTTGACAGAAAACATGCATGTGCACCACTGATTTTTTTGCAATTTTTGCATTTGTTTCACATTGAGCAACTGAAATTACAACTTTTTTATATCTAGAATTTTTTTCGTATCTTGCTTTGTTTTTGAGAAAAAACATAAAAATCACTTCATTGCACGTCCCTGGCACAACACAATAAAAAATTGTTTTTATAGGGTTTTTAATGATTACAGGTGAATCTGTTATGCTTAAAAATTGTTTGTTTCATTTGGCCAGTGCGTGCATAGCGGTAACGCCGGAAATGCCAAAGCAACATCAAACAAGAAACAACCTTTATTAAAACCACACTGAAACAAAAATGGTACCTAGGCAATTTGTTTCTGTAAGAATACATTCAATAATAACTAACACAAAACTTACAATAGTTGCTCAAAACGTCCTCCTTCAACTTCAATGCAAGCATTAACTCGTCTTAACATCGATTCCCAAACACGTTGAAATATTTCCGGCGTATGTCTTATCAGATCACATGAATCCCGTATTCGTTGGATTAATTCTTCTTCAGTGTTGACTGGAGTTTTATAAACGATGGACTTTAAATGTCCCCAAAGGAAAAAATCCAAGGGATTTAAATCCGGTGACCTGGGCGGCCATGACTGTGGACCTGCGCGACCGATCCAGTTTTCTCCATAAGTTTCATCCAGAAATTGACGTGCTACTATGCTGAAGTGAGGTGGAGCCCCATCGTGCATGAACCACATTGCTCCTCTCACTGCCAGTGGGACATTTTCTAGTAGTACAGGTAATACAAATTCCAAAAAATGACGATACTCTTGACCATTTAATCTCGGGGGTAAAAAATGAGGTCCAATGAGATAATCGCCAACAATACCAACCCAGACATTCACGGAAAACTGCTGTTGATAATTATTTTCTATAACCGCATGGGGATTTTCTTCTGCCAAGATATGGTTGTTATGAAAGTTCATAATTGAATTGTGGGAAAAACACGCTTCATCGGTAAATAATATACTGGATAAAAATGTCGGAGATGCAACCTATTGTTGCAAAAGCCACGTAGTATAAACAACTCGCTTGGGAAAATCCGCAGGAAATAACGCTTGAACACGCTGTATGTGGTAAGGATACAGTTGGTACTCTTTCAAAATCTTCCATACAGTAAAGTGAGAAATGTTTAATTGTTGTGCAATTTTGCTTGTATCGGGGCAAAGCTCAACTTCATGTAAAACTTCTTCCTCCAGCGCCACTGTTCTTACCGTTGCAGGTCTCCCAATAAGAGCAGCCGACCTTTGAAAGGTGCCTGATTCGCACAGCCTTTCATGTATTCTCACAAATGTTTGCCTATGTGGAACATTTCGATGAGGATATCTTTCTTGATAAATGCGTCTAGCCGCTCTGGAATTGCCTTGGGCCATTCCATAGACAAAATGCAAATCGGCCATTTCCGAGTTTGTAAACCGAACCATTTTCAGATATCAGTAACAAATTTTATATCTCAAAACTCTTGAAAACACTTCAAATAATTACTATCAAATAATTACGTATGTACCGTTTCAATTTGTGACAGTTATGAAGTTAAATTTGTTTGAACATTTGTTGTTCTTTCCATGGCCCTCTTACTTTAGTTTCAAAACACTGCAGTAATACATAACAACATTATTTGTTTCATCGAAAACAGGTAATATGAGCGAAAAAAATTAAAAGATGACTTCCATGTAATATTAATTGTATAATCATAAATAAAAATGTCTTTATTGCATGTCCATGGACAACAATGAACCCATTTTGCAGCACGAGCCGAAGCCAAGAGCCGAAGGCAAGTGCTGCAATTCATACATACATTTTTTTTTTTTTTTCATTGCATTAATTTTGATAGAAAATTCTAAGACTAGAATAGAGTATTGATATGAAAAAATATTAGTAAGACCCCAGTTTTTGATGGTTTAGTAGTTGAAATGTTTTATTGTGTTGTCACAGGGATGTGCAATGAAGTGATTTTTATGTTTTTTCTCAAAAACAAAGCAAGATACGAAAAAAATTCTAGATATAAAAAAGTTGTAATTTCAGTTGCTCAATGTGAAACAAATACAAAAATTCCAAAAAAATCAGTGGCGCACATGTTTTCTGTCAAAAATATTGGTTACAGTGCCTTCCGGGACGCCACTGGACATGATAATTTTGATATAGTTAGGGTTAAATTCTCCCTTTACGACCTTCAATAACACTGCCAAATTTCAATAAAATCGGTTGAAGGGTTATTAAGATATTTACGACAAAAACGATTTCTTTTAAAAATTTTGACACCCTGTATCTTGAAAACGAGGCATTACCGGACCTATGTTTATATGAACTTTTCGTCTTAGAATCACTCAAAGAATCACCCCTTTAAGTTTTGCCACGTACTTAATTAACACCCTGTATAGTGCAGCCCCTAAAAACACACCGAATCATCTAAATCCTGTTCAAAAAAGAGACATTCGTCTCGTCGGAGACGCTTCGCTTACAAGCTCGTTCACTTTTCTGGAACACCGCTGAAAGGCTGGCGATCTGTCTCTGTTTCATAGATATTTTCATGGACGATACTCTTCTGAAATATCATCAATCGTTTCACCGTTAGCGGTCCCATCGAGACATTCATTTGTCGTTACCTTGGATTTTTTTCAGGGATCGTTCTGTTAACGAACGGCAACGCTTTGAAACTCACTGCCTCGAAAAGTGTTCCCTGAGGCATCCAGCATGCATTACAAGATTTTTCTTTTCGTGTGACCCAGAACATAAACAAAATTATGAAAATGCCACTAAAGTGCGTTGTGGATTAGTGTATTATGTATAATATATCAATAAGTACGTTCGAAGTAGGTACTTTCCAATATTCTGAATAAAAGTAATTGCATGTTTGTGGGTTATCATTTAATACTAATAATAATGAAATGTATGTCGGTATATGTGCATGTAAAGGGGGGACCGTATTCCAACCAGATTTGGTAACACCTCACTTAATCCCTAGAAAAGAATACTGTGTGGGTCAAGAGCGGATCCAAAACTTTTCTGAGGCTGGAGGGAGGGGGGACGGCGGGGGGGGGGGTAATTAGCTAGAATTGAAGTTTGAAGTGACCGAAAAAGTAGTGATGACATAAGACTCGTAGGAGGAAGATGTGTCAATGTGCCTCCTTAGGTCTGCCATTGGTGAGGGTAATATCATTTTAGTACCCTCGGAGAGCCGGAGGATGAAAAGTCAGAATCTATTTTTCCAGCATAAGCCTCGAACCAAACTTGGCACACATACTGCTAAGGCAATGGTGAAAGCTCTAGCATGTTCGCAACGCTTCTAAAAGGTTCTGGAAAATTCCAGAAAACCATGGAATGAACCACACAGAGGCCCCGGTAGGTTCCAGAAATAACTCTGGTAGCTATAAGTCTGGTTATTTCATTGTCCAACCGATGGAACATCTACTGCTTTTAGGAGAAAAGAAACACTATTGTTCACGCTAATAGAATTCGTCCAATATATGTTTAGACTTTTCAAAAACAATTATAATTCAATCTAAGCTGTTTTTGTCGTTGAACCGTATTCAATAATGTTTTAAAAACTTTTTCAATTTCACGTCATACATTTGACTATGGCTGCAAAATGGTACATTTTGTTTTAAAACATTCTGCAGAAGGCTGTCATCGTCGGTTCATTACGTTTCCTCAGGGCACATTATTCACGGAACTAATTGATTACCTCATAGTTTGGAAAGTGGCTTTTGCAGTAACGATAAGGCCAGCGCGCTCTCCGAATGTGTCAGAGCTTCGGAGAAAGGGCGCAACTGAAATTTTTTTGACAGCTTTCCTCTAATTTCACTTAATTTTATCTTGTAATGTCAGTTCATCAAGGCAGTTGTTTTCCTAACCAGGCCCGCAATAGCTATTTATGTACCAAGTGCGTTATATAGATCCTTACGCCCGGAGGGTAACATTCACCCGAGGGCCTTTGGCCCGAGGGATGAATGTTGCCCGATGGGCGTTAGGATCTAGTAACGCTCGTGGTGCATACAAGAATTTACTTTTCACGAAAAAATTATCTCAAACGACGTTGTTTACTTCATAAATTTCTTCTCATAGTATTTACTGCGTTCTGGTCGGCAACTATAAGCACAAGACAAGTGAGCCTCTATGCAATTGCCATGGAAACACTGAAGAGGTTGCTAATGGTTGTTTATTTAATAAAATGACGCTGTATTTTTGTAAGAATTGACAAGCTTGTTAGTGGAGGAAACTAAAAACGGTTGTGTTCAGAATGATTATGGAGATTCCACAGATTGTGACGCTCAAAGCTGAAAAAGCGTTTGGAAATGTACTGCCTGTGAAATCCAAATACTTATACGAGAAGGAGTATGACCATTTTTTGAAACAGAAAGATGAAACCAGAGTGAATACCGTAAATGAAACTGTCTTAATGGCATACTTCCAGGAACTGGTGAGTTTATTTCATGAAAAATATTAATATTTTTTATTTATTTTAAACTATTTCAGTCTGAAAAATATAGTGCAAATAGTCTATGGACCAAATACTCACAGCTGAAATCAACATTGATTGTTAAAGAAAACGTTAATATAACAGCAATCAGTCAACTGATGGCCTTTCTGAAAGTTAAATCAAAAGCTCCACATGATACTCTCTGATACATAAAGTTGTTCTGGTAATGGGTGTATTTTGAGGCTTAAGACGTGATGAAATGGTCAAGATGACAATTGATGACATTGAAGACAGAGGAGCCGTTTTACTGATCAAGGTACCAGAAACCAAGACCTGCACCTCAAAAAGTTTCATCATTGTTGAAGAAAGCGAAATAGGAGCCTTGAACTTATTTAAAAAGTACACTGCGCTACGACCAAAAGGATGTAAACAACGTAGGTTTTTTTAACCTACAGAAATAATAAATGCATTGAGTTACCTGTAGGTAAAAATACTATAGGAAGTTTTAAAGAGAAACATTCTCAATTGAAAATTGAATCAATACATTCTCTTTAAAACATGAATCCCTTCCAAGAGAGGTTATCTTGTACGATGGAAAACAGCGACTAAATTCCAACTTTCAGTCGCAGATGATTCCACAACTGACTTTATGAACATCCTGTTCATATTTTCAATGAAATCAACTATAGGAAGTGTTCCTTCTATCATAGCGAAATATCTTAATTTGGAAAACCCGAAAGGTTACACCGGACATTGTCTACGCCGAACGTCGTCAACGCTCCTTGTTCAAGGTGGTTCCTTTGAAACACTAAAATTACATGGAAAATGGAAGAGTAGTACGGTAGCGGAGAGCTATATTGAAGGAAGTATCTCCTCGAAGAACAAAATTGCTACAATGATAGCCCATTTCGTTTCCGAAAAAGAAAATGTTAACGTTCCGAACGAAACCGAATGCACATTGAGGAGTTCATCATCGGTCAACTCACAGAACTTCAAACTTGGTACTGATTTTTCAGGAACATTTGAAAATTGTAATTTTTATTGGAGAGAAAGTAATTAGTCCCTTTTTTATGTACAGTTATAAATAAAACTTTTCTAAGTAATTAATTTATTGAACTACATAAAAAATATTTAGCGGGCGTTATGATTCATAATGCCCTTCTTAACGCTCCGGGCGTTATGGGTCTGCTAATAGAAACGGTTGCCAAGGTATTATAAAGCAGTAATGGACAAGTGAAAAATAAATAAGTATTTCACTTCATTTTATGGCCTGAAGCACAGATTAGAACTCTAATCTGTGACAGAAGTGAAACTCTGTGTACCAAAGTGATTTAACTTTAGCCTGAATCAATACCGATATTTCAACATAAATAAACAAATTAAAATTTACTTACAGAACTTCAAATACAAGCACATATTTATTAATTTCTTGAAAACGAAATAGCCAGCCACTCGAATTCCCAAATCGGCCACAACAAACAAAACCATTTGAAAAAACTTATTCGGTTATCAACATTACGTGTCACGGTCAAACTACACACAGAATATTGAAAACCCATCGAACGATTCAAATCGACTGTCCTTCTGCAATAGCAGATATCATACATTTAGTATCTACTTGTTTGCGATAACGCTTAGTAATAATTACTAAAACAGTTTTATTCATACTTGTCGCGTGTTGTCTCGACAACGTCGTCGACGAAAAAGTCTTTGCAAACACATTTATTTCTAGATAAGCCGGAAATGACACCGTAATGGTGATAATAGTTGTAGTCTTTACCACGTTAGGTTATCACAAGGTTTGCCCAAATTTACACATGCATTGTTACTGGAATAATAATTGAGAAAGAGAGAATACAAACGACACCTGTGAGATTTTCACTTACTTATTTGCGCTTTTTAAAACCAAAACATGCTTTGCTATATTATCAATATGGATTTTCTTCAAGTAACCTGAATCATTTATTTGTATTTACATATTTCTTTTCAATGACAGAGACTGTATAGGAATAGTCAAACATTCAAAACTTAACCTAAACTTAAAATATATCTATAAAACACTGTTAAAAAACTTCTGTAGAGTATAAAATCTATTTTGTATTAAAAATTTCTTAATTGTTATTTTAATAAGATATTTTTCATTATCACAATTCATGACTGAGCTGGGGAGCGCATTGTAAATCTTCAAAACCAAATAATATGGCGAATTACTTACAACATTCAATCGTTCAAAAGGAACATGGAAGTCATCCTTTTGTCGTGTCGTAACACCATGATAACTGAAGTTGTTACGAAATTTACTTTTATTTTTGTAAAAATATAAAGCCAGCTCAAGTATATAGAGACTGGGTACTGTCAATATTGACAAATTTCTGAATAAATCTCTACCAAGAATAGGAATTGGGCTTTCCTGCAATTCTTCGAATGCGCTTTTGAGAACTTCCCCAGAAACAAACATAACGAAGACGAGATTCAATGTGAATAATAAAGGCCTAATAGTTGCAGTACAGTCAAGATTGATTTAATATTATGGAATAAAAACGAAAGGGAAGACATCTTTGATACAAGAGACTCACAGTGTTTCCTCCAGGTCAGGTGTTGGTCCATAGTAATGCCTAGAAATTTCTGAACCTCATTACATTGGTTTTTTCAGTATTGAACTATAGTGAGTTGGAACTAAACCAACTGAACAAATTTCCCAAAGCTATATATTAGGGTGGATTTAGTCAACTTTAACGCAAGCATT
Source organism: Chrysolina oricalcia (assembly GCA_944452925.2). Taxonomy (NCBI): domain Eukaryota; kingdom Metazoa; phylum Arthropoda; class Insecta; order Coleoptera; family Chrysomelidae; genus Chrysolina; species Chrysolina oricalcia. Next base: position 36,458,338 of record OX101811.2, read on the forward strand.
AACATAAACATAACGGTAATATCAAAGGTTTTTACTATAAACTCAACATTGTTGTAAAAATGGCGCCATTTGAAATAACAGATTCAACTTTCGCTTTTAACATACAGGGTGTTAATTAAGTACGTTGACAAACTTCGGGAGGTGATTCTTTGAAGGTTTTCAGGACGAAAAGTTCATATAAACATATGTCCCAAACGGCTTGGTTTTCGAGATACAGGGCGATAAAAATACATTTTTTTCAAGAATTTTTTAGAGTTAACTTCGACATTTTCTACAATAATCAGTTCAAATTAGGCAAGTACAATCCATTCAATAGGGCGCACGATACAAAATAATGCATTTCTTAAATAATTCACAGGGTCCTCCTTTTTTCAGAGTCAAGCTTTGTTCAACCCTTCAGAATTTTTTTTCCGCCGCCACTGACATATTATGAGAAGGGCATAATCAATGTTGTTTCATTTAACATCTTTTTGATATCTTGCATTTTTTCATTTACTTGTACGGTTCAGGGGCTATAATGAAAATATTAATTTAAACATTTTCCAGTGTGGCATAACATTAGAAAATTTGAAAATTAAACATTTTCAATTATTGTAAATTGATGGAAATATTTTTTCAGAATTAGAAAAATCTACGATGAATAAAAATTATACAATAAAAAATATAAAGACAAGCTTTTATACAAATGCACTGAAAATGAAAAAATAATTTGTTTAATTTTTTGTAGGTTATTCTGTGAGTATCAAAATCTTTCTGTACAAGATTACCTAGATCAAACAATGAAATGAATTATTTTTTCCTTTTCAGTGTATTGTATAAAAACTTTAAAATGTTTTCTTTTTATTATTTTCATTTTTAACATTTTAGTAGTAGTAGTTCTATGTGAAACTGAAAATCTCCAACCCAAAAACCATCACATACCAATTTTGAACAGAATCGGATCATAATCACAAAACTCGTCCGCCATATTGGAGCCGCCATTTTGTTTTTTAACAAACATTTTTTTAATGCATTGTCACCGGAATTACGGAAACCTGCCAAATTTCAAATTAATTGGAGTATTAGAAGTGGGTGAAATTCAACTTTTATTAAATTGTTAGTTAGTTACAAGTGAAGCTAAATAAAAGCTTGTTATTGTAAAGATGTGATTTCTTTTTGTGATATCTAACAGAAAACTACTATCTCCCCGTCACTGCGGTACGCTGGATATTAAACTAGATCTGACAGATATTGGGAAAGCCTTAACTTTCAACCTGAAGATTCTGATGGTAAAAATGTGCATTTTCATTGAGATATTTGATTAAAAATGTCTTGATAAAGAACTCATACAAATTTTTTGTTATTTTAAAAAAAGATATTTTTTAGTTTTCAATTGAACGTTTCCTTTTCAACATAAAAAACTTCCGAAAGGTAATCCTGTAATGGAAGATAGTTAATAGAGTTTATCTAATAGTCGCAGATCATTACACATTTGATTTTCATTTATGAAACAAATTTTTGTTTCCGTACGAAGTACATTATTTTATCAGAAATTTCGGTTTGTTTTTTCTTCTGCAGTAACGCAGAAATTTTGTAATCAATTTGAATTCATAAAAATAGCAAAGTGGGCTTTGATATTAATTCATTTAATTAAATATCAACAACTTGACAGTTATCGAAAGTTGAGAAACTGTCTCATTGTTAATTCTTCATTAGTGCAAGCTATAAAGCAGATTCATTCAATATTCCTTTGGATAAAATGGTTGAATATACAAATTCAGAAATGGCAGACATGCACTTAATGTATGGAATGTAGCTGCTCTGACATATTCATTTCAATAATGGTCCTTTTCTGAACTTAATTTTATTCCTAGGGAATTTATGTTACTTTGCTCTAGTATTTGATAATAAAGTTATTCACTATTGAAAATGTCCAAAATTATTTTGCCATAATTAACTTTGTGCAATACATATTCAACCTGAGTTATGGTAAAAAATGTATGGGAGCTCCATAACATTACATTTTCTCTACACGAGCAGAAAATAGCTATTTGTGTAATGAGAACAAAATGACGTATTGCGTCACGCGCTAATCTTTGGAGAGTGGCAATGACACTTCGAGAAATGAATTATTTTATATCATGCGCACTATTGAATGGATTGTACTTGTCCAATTTGAACTAATTTGGATCGATTATTGTCGAAAATTTCGAAGTAAACTCCAAAAACTCCTAAAAAATGTATTTTGATCACCCTGTACTTCGAAAACCAAGCCGCTTGGGACATGTTTATATGAACTTTTCATCTTGAAACCTTTCAAAGAATCACCCTTCAAGTTTGTTAGACTATTTGCTTCTCAAATTTCTTTATGTTATGCGTTACTGGAAAATGTTTGCGTTAATATTTTCATTGTAACTCCTGAACCGTACAAGTAAATGAAAAACATCAAGAGGGCAAAAAGATGTTAAATGAAACAACATTGATTATTCTTTACTCATAATATATCAGTGGCGGCGGAAAAAAAAATTCTGAAGGGTTGAACAAAGCTTGACTCTGAAAAAAGGAGGACCCTGTGAATTATTTGAGAAATGCATTATTTTGTATCGTGCGTACTATTGAATGGATTGTACTTGACTAATTTGAACTGATTATTGTAGAAAATGTAAACGTTAACTCTAAAAAATCTTGAAAAAAATGTATTTTTATCACCCTGTATCTCGAAAACCAAGCCGTTTGGGACATATGTTTATATGAACATTTCGTCCTGAAAACCTTCAAAGAATCACCTCCCGAAGTTTGTCAACGTACTTAATTAACACCCTGTATATTTAAGAACAATTTTAAAATGAAGTTGACTAAATGTACCTTTAGTAAACATCATTTTAAATATATGTTAAAAGAAAGTTGAATCTGTTATATCAAATGGCACCATTTATACAACAATATTAAGTTTATGCTAAAAATATATCACCTTGACAATCCAAACTTTATAAGAATCTCACTCTCACGATAAAAATATTCTCCATAATCAACGTGTACCTAAAGTTTCATGTCATAAAATGTACCTGTCACTCTTAAACATATGCCCAAATCTAAAACTTGTATAATATTAGGTCTTGTACAAAATTATTTTAAGGTTATATTTATGCCAGTGCTTGTGCTAAAGTTACGTTTATGTTGACTAAATGCACCTTAAGATAACATGCTTGAATGTAAAATTATCTGGTAATTTTTATGCCTTATATTTTCTGACAAATAAATGTAAACCTCTTGGTCAAACAATTAGAAACTAAGAAATTTGTAACCTTAACGTACCATGCAAAAGGAACAGAGACTATAGCGGGATTCTTCAGAAATAACTATGTTGAAGTAGCATTTATGCTAGTGGCGTAGCTAACACCCCCGCAAACCCTGCAGCGCGCGGGGGCGCAAGCTTGTTAGGGGCGCAAGGAAACCAAAAATTTTGCACCAAATTATAATCAGAGCTCCAAGGAGGTCCCTGTAAGGGTTCGGCGCGTTTCAAGTTAGCTACGCCACTGAATTTTAGGAAGCATGTCATCTAATTTCCTTTTCAATGCCAAAGATGCGATACGGAAATGTTGCACAATTCAAGCAAAGATTGGAAACTTAATTATTCAGGACCTTTAGAAATTCATAAGCATAAACTTTGCGGAAGTAACCTGCTGAATAATCAACTGGATAAGGTATATTCATCGGTTTTCAACGAAGCGTACCCACATTATCGCAAGAAAAAGGATTCAGATACAAAAAGTGTTGTGAGATAATTAATTTGTTATGGGATAATGAAAATGGACCATTAGTCAATAATGGCAAGCCTTTGGTAGATTAAAGGGTAATTAAGGACAGTTGTACATTTTATTCAGTTTATAGTAATTGTTTGATAATGTCCATAAATAGACTGGGAGATGGTGACAGATTTCAGGTGACGATTTTCTTGTTCATGCCTCCGAGACCAATGAAAGATATAAAAATTCTTACAAGAATGTTAAAAAATCTGAGCGGTCACCTTCATATAAATATATGTGTTTTGGGACGATTTTATCGCTGCTGCCATATACACCAACGGCATGTTAAGATAGACAATAGCAGCAAAAAAATTTTAGGCGTAAGGGTTGCACGTGGCCAAAGGATATCAATGATGGCGTATACTTGTGATTTTTTTTAAATTTTAGACGATTTTCTCGTTGCTGCCAATTGAAATAATGGAAGTTTCCATCATGAGTGTCCCACATAAAAATTGGCATAAGGTTTGCGGATGTCGAAGTGAGGTTATATGCCGGAATTGATTTTTTTATATGAAGGCCACGCGGCGACCGCTCAAATTTTTCATCATTTTGGTTAGAATTTTCATATCTTTCACTGGTCTCAAAGGTATAAACGAGAAAATTGTCAACTGAAATCTATCAGCATCTCCCAGTCTAAAAGGACGAAACTGCAGCAACGTTATTTACAAAAAAATTGAAGAGGTATAAAAACATAATCAAGTTTTATTTTTCACGATAATGAAGGTAATTAATACAGAAAATTGTAGATTTTATGTTCCCATAATAGACCAGTGCTGATGTACGCCAAAAAAATATGAAAGCGGGATAAAAATTAACACCATGAGACCTACTGGGAGAGGAGCAAAATATTGTTCCAATGACGGGAAAAATAATTTGGAGTAGGAAGTGGAAAGTCGAAAAAAGTTTAATGGCAAAGTTGTTGATAATTAAAAAGTCTACAACTTTTGTATTAAACATTTTTCCACATTGCCCCAAATTTTCCGGGAAAATCGGAAAAACCGATTTTTCAGTTTTAAATAAATTTTTTCCCTCGCAAAAATTATTTCTTTCGAACGAAATTTGGAGGAAATATAATAATTATGTTTCAAGTAAGCAGTAATTATTTTGTAGCGAAATACAGATTTTTCCCTTTTATTTCGACAAATTCCGAAAAAAATACCTCATTTTCAACTGAAAAGTTTCTCTGGTAAAATTCGTCTTTTCAAGCTCGTCAGCCGCCATTTTTTCCGTTGAAGCGTCTACTTTTATATTATATAATAAAAGAGACAAGTGGAGTTTAAATCGCTCATTCAATTTCAGCCATTTGGATCGCACATATGAATTGCTGATGTGGTCATATTACCAGTTGCGAAATATTGTTTCTCCAGCTTCAGATTTAGAAAAATTAGAAAAATAAAAAAATTGAAAAATGGTCTCTTTCTTGAGGTTTTCCCGGATTTTCTCAGTTGAAAATGCACCGATCCGGTAGTATGAAAATCCTTTATGTAAGTTTTATAAATCTCTACAAAAGTTCTATTGCTTGTAAAACGATTCCTTTGATCTTTGAGATAAAAAACCAAAAAAATTGTAATTTTTTTTCCTATTGCTTGTTTAAAAAATTTCACAAATCGATTTTGCTTAGGCGAAAACTGGGGTTTTCATAAACGAACTATCTTATAAAAATTAGTGTAGGCCATTCGCGTCTTTTATTTTGTGTGGAAAAAACCTCTTTACCTAGGTCTATAACATGATATTAATATTTTCGAAAGGTTTCAACTGTCAATTTCAATAATTTTAATAAATAAATATGAGTTTAGAACAAAAATTTAACATTTTGATTTTTGAAAATCTCTTTTTTAAATTTTTTCGCGTTTTCTGGAAATTTTTTTCGTAGTAGTGCTACTCTTTTATTACATCATCTAAAAGTAGATGCATCAACGGAAAAAACGCGGCTGACGAGATTGAAAAGACGAATTTTACCGGTGAAACTTTTTCGGAATTAGTCTAAAAATAAAGGAAAAATGTGTATTTCGCTACAAAAAAATTACAGCTTACCTGAAACATAAAAAGTTATATTTTTACTAGTTTTCGTTAAAAAAATAATATTTGCGCGACAATTTAACTCATGTACATAAAATCGCATATGCCACAGTGCAATAAAATTGTCACTTTGACAACGGCAAAAGTTAGCTGCAACTTTTACAGCGACAAATACACTACTGGTTTTTTCACTTATTCATTTGTTGATCAATTATCGCGGTGATGGTTGCCAAAATAAATAGTTTGACATGTTTCACAACAACTTATTGAAGTTCCAAGCACTAACAATGAGTCGATTCGGTGAGTCTACAACGCCGAAATTAGTCAAATTGTTTATACCTGTGTGCCTACTAGGACAGTTGCGACGCAATCATCAATCTGGCTACGTTTTGCGATGCAAAAAGATATAAATTTGAGCCAGATATTTCCATCGAGAAATTGAATGTAATATTGCAAGATTGGGCATTTAATACGTGAAAAGGTAACTGAGAAGACTACAAAGAAGCGATAGTTAAAACAATTTGGAACACCACCGCTAAAATGCTACAAAGTGAATATTAAAACGAATTCAATATTGTATTTATTAACCCTTTCACCGACGTTCCGTGTTTGTGATTAAGAGTGGACTGTGAAGATTAGGATTGATTGAATAAGATTTGTTTGATTTTATATTGAAACGTGTGTTGACGTAAATTGACATACGTTACAGAAAGTTCTATTCTTTTTTCTGACAGCCGCACACACAACCCGCTATCATGAAGTCAGAGCTGCTCGGCGTTGCCAACAGTTATGTAAAATACTATACAATGCTAAAAATATAGTCTTCAAGAAAGTCTGTAACATTCAGTTTAATTCATCACGAGCTGCAAGTAATGCTAAACGTAAAACCCTACAAGCACAACTCTTAATAAATCTGAAGTATTGGCAATGACCAAATTATATTTTGTTCTCAATTTATGTAGCAGATATCGTAAAACACCTTGCAACTTTCAAATTAACACTATATGCTGATGATCTCTCTATACTAGTATCAATCTCCATCAACAAGCATGTAACAACCTCATGGAAAAAATTATTCTATGGTTTTCCATTAATAATTTGTATATTAACGCTAGCAAAACCCAATTTTTGATTTACCACACAAAACAGAGAACAGTCGAAAACAGAAATTCATTTAGGGGAAATGACTTTAGAGAAATGTCACAATATTAAATTTCTAGGTATAACTATGAACGACACACTTGACTGGGAACCACATATAAGCTATACAACAAAAACTCTGAACTGTAAGCTTTATCAAATAAGATGCCTTCACAGAGTGCTTAAAATTCAGTTCTAAAAAATTTTTACTTTGCTGAAATACAGTATCGTATGGCATATTATTGTGGGGCATGTCTTCTTCAGTGCAAAAACTATTTGTGCTCAAGAAGAAATGCATACGTGCAAAGCTGAAGAAATATCAAAGAGAATCGTGCAGACCTATCTTCAAAAAATTAAAAATACTTCCATTATGCTTCATATACATACTGGAAATCTCTTGCTACATACACAAAAGCAGAAATATCATTCCCTGTCATAATGACATACACAATTACCCAACAAGGTTTAGCCATCATCTATATACGCACCTCAAAATCACTTGAATATATGCCAGAATGGCCCGTTTCTAATGGGATTAAGGTATACAATCACTTACTCTCTAATATCAAACAAGAAGTATCCTACTTCAAATACCGAAAAGCTTTGAAGGAATATTTATTGAACAATTTGTTTTATACAATGGAAGAGTTCCTTTCATCATAGTGGGTTCCTTTTGTTCCTCATACTCTTTTAACTATTTTATATATATATATATATATAACAGGAAGTTATTCATGACATCTACAGTCACTAGTTGAAACTTAATTTGACACGAACCAAGGAATCCAAAAGTAGAGGTTTGTCCACAAATTGACAGGCAGCCAACAATTCGTTGTTCTGACCAACCCAAGGTTCAATCAAGTTTCTAATACGTTATGAGGAACGCAAGCAGAATCTAAGTAAAAATAGAGTATATTTCGTTTTAATTCCGAGAGTTCTAACCTTTGACAGCTGTTTCGTGCTAACACACTCATCAGAAAGGATTCATGGAGCTCTCGAAATCAAAACGAATCCACTCAAGAATTAATACCGTGAGGCAAGACATAATATAACAGGAAGTTATTCATGACATCTACAGTCACTAGTTGAAACTTAATTTGACACGAACCAAGGAATCCAAAAGTAGAGGTTTGTCCACAAATTGACAGGCAGCCAACAATTCGTTGTTCTGACCAACCCAAGGTTCAATCAAGTTTCTAATACGTTATGAGGAACGCAAGCAGAATATATACAGGGTGTTAATTAAGTACGTTGACAAACTTCAGGAGGTGATTCTTTGAAGGTTTTCAGGACGAAATGTTCATATAAACATATGTCCCAAACGGCTTGGTTTTCGAGATACAGGGTGATAAAAATACATTTTTTTCAAGATTTTTTAGAGTTAACTTCGACATTTTCTACAATAATCAGTTCAAATTAGGCAAGTACAATCCATTCGATAGTACGCACGATACAAAATAATGCATTTCTCAAATAATTCACAGGGTCCTCCTTTTTTCAGAGTCAAGCTTTGTTCAACCCTTCAGAATTTTTTTTTCCGCCGCCACTGACATATTATGAGAAAGGAATAATGAATGTTGTTTCATTTAACATCTTTTTGCTCTCTTGATGTTTTTCATTTACTTGTACGGTTCAGGAGTTACAATGAAAATATTAACGCAAACATTTTCCAGTAACGCATAACATAAAGAAATTTGAGAAGCAAATAGTCTAACAAACTTGAAGGGTGATTCTTTGAAAGGTTTCAAGATGAAAAGTTCATATAAACATGTCCCAAGCGGCTTGGTTTTCGAAGTACAGGGTGATCAAAATACATTTTTTAGGATTTTGGAGTTTACTTCGAAATTTTCGACAATAATCGATCCAAATTAGTTCAAATTGGACAAGTACAATCCATTCAATAGTGCGATATAAAATAATTCATTTCTCGAAGTGTCATTGCCACTCTCCAAAGATTAGCGCGTGACGCAATACGTCATTTTGTTCTCATTACACAAATAGCTATTTTCTGCTCGTGTAGAGAAAATGTAATGTTATGGAGCTCCCATGCATTTTTTACCATAACTCAGGTTGAATATGTATTGCACAAAGTTAATTATGGCAAAATAATTTTGGACATTTTCAATACTGAATAACTTTATTATCAAATACTAGAGCAAAGTAACATAAATTCCCTAGGAATAAAATTAAGTTCAGAAAAGGACCATTATTGAAATTGATATGTCAGAGCAGCTGCTGGAAATGGCCACCGCCAACTTCAATGCATGCGTTTATGCGCCTAACCATAGACTGGCGGACACGCTCAAAAATACCAGGAGTGTTTCTTATAATTCCGCATGACTCCTGTATGCGATTCCTCAGGTCTTCTTCACTTTGAACTGGAGTTCGGTACACTAATGATTTAAGGTGCCCCCAGAGGAAAAAATCAAGTGGATTCATATCGGGTGACCTTGGTGGCCAAAGTTGTGGCCCACCACGCCCAATCCAGCGATCAGAATAATTCTCTTCTAAATATTGGCGTGCAACCAATCTGAAGTGTACTGGAGCACCATCATGCATAAACCAAATTCCAATTCTTTCCCTCAGTGTGATCTCTTCTAGGAGTCCAGGTAAGATGAATTCAAGAAAATGTCGATAATAGTCACCATTGAGTCTATGAGGCAGAAAATGTGTCCCGATAAGGAAATTCCCTACAATTCCAACCCAAACATTCACAGAAAACGTCACTTGAAAATGGTTTTCAATCACGGCGTGTGGGTTTTCATCAGCCCACATATGATTGTTGTGAAAATTAATAATGGCTTTACGGGAAAAGCATGCCTCATCGGTGAATAACACTTGAGATAAAAACCATGGATTTTCCAACAATTTATTTCGAATCCAAGTGCAAAAAGTTAATCTCTTTGGAAAATCCCTTGGCAGAAGAGCTTGAACACGCTGTATGTGATAGGGATAAAGTTGTTGCTCTTTTAAAATTTGCCATACCAATACATGGGTTACGTTAAAATTTGTCTTGTACTGGTGTCTGGATGCTGCTCAATTTCGTTAAGTACAGCTTCTTCTATCTGAACTGTTCTAACTCTCCTGGGTCTTCCTATGAGAACAGCAGACCTCTTGAAAGTACCCGTTTCACGAAGACGGGAGTGAATATTGATGAACATTTGTGTGCTGGGAATATGACGTTGTGGAAATCTTTCTAGATACATTCGTCTGGCGGCACGAGCGTTACCATCAGCCATTCCATACATTAAGTGCATGTCTGCCATTTCTGAATTTGTATATTCAACCATTTTATCCAAAGGAATATTGAATGAATCTGCTTTATAGCTTGCACTAATGAAGAATTAACAATGAGACAGTTTCTCAACTTTCGATAACTGTCAAGTTGTTGATATTTAAATAAATGAATTAATATCAAAGCCCACTTTGCTATTTTTATGAATTCAAATTGATTACAAAATTTCTGCGTTACTGCAGAAGAAAAAACAAACCGAAATTTATGATAAAATAATGTACTCCGTACGGAAACAAAAATTTGTTTGATTTAGTTTTTCGGAGTTATGACCAGAGATTCATAAATGAAAATCAAATGTGTAATGATCTGCGACTATTAGATAAACCCTATTAACTATCTTCCATTACAGGATTACCTTTCGGAAGTTTTTTATGTTGAAAAGGAAACGTTCAATTGAAAACTAAAAAATATCTTTTTTTAAAATAACAAAAAATTTGTATGAGTTCTCTATCAAGACTGATGGGTAAAAACATTTTTAATCAAATATCTCAATGAAAATGCACATTTTTACCATCAGAATCTTCAGGTTGAAAGTTAAGGTTTTCCCAATATCTGTCAGATCTAGTTTAATATCCAGCGTACCGCAGTGACGGGGAGATAGTAGTTTTCTGTTAGATATCACAAAAAGAAATCACATCTTTACAATAACAAGCTTTTATTTAGCTTCACTTGTAACTAACTAACTAACAATTTAATAAAAGTTGAATTTGACCCACTTCTAATACTCCGATTAATTTGAAATTTGGCAGGTTTCCGTAATTCCGGTGACAATGCATTAAAAAAATGTTTGTTAAAAAACAAAATGGCGGCTCCAATATGGCGGACGAGTTTTGTGATTATGATCCGATTCTGTTCAAAATTGGTATGTGATGGTTTTTGGGTTGGAGATTTTCAGTTTCACATAAAAAATAAACTAAAATGTTAAAAATGAAAATTATAAAAAGAAAACATTTTAAAGTGTTTATACAATACACTGAAAAGGAAAAAATAATTCATTTCATTGTTTGATCTAGGTAATCTTGTACAGAAAGATTTTGATACTCACAGAATAACCTACAAAAAATGAAACAAATTATTTTTTCATTTTCAGTGCATTTGTATAAAAGCTTGTCTTTATATTTTTTATTGTATAATTTTTATTCATCGTAGATTTTTCTAATTCTGAAAAAATATTTCCATCAATTTACAATAATTGAAAATGTTTAATTTTCAAATTTTCTAATGTTATGCCACACTGGAAAATGTTTAAATTAATATTTTCATCATAGCCCCTGAACCGTACAAGTAAATGAAAAAATGCAAGATATCAAAAAGATGTTAAATGAAACAACATTGATTATTCCTTTCTCATAATATGTCAGTGGCTGCGGAAAAAAAATTCTGAAGGGTTGAACAAAGCTTGACTCTGAAAAAAGGAGGACCCTGTGAATTATTTAAGAAATGCATTATTTTGTATCGTGCGCCCTATTGAATGGATTGTACTTGCCTAATTTGAACTGATTATTGTCGAAAATGTCGAAGTTAACTCTAAAAAATCTTGAAAAAAAATGTATTTTTATCGCCCTGTATCTCGAAAACCAAGCCGTTTGGGACATATGTTTATATGAACTTTTGGTCCTGAAAACCTTCAAAGAATCACCTCCCGAAGTTTGTCAACGTACTTAATTAACACCCTGTATATATATAAGTGAAAATAGAGTATATTTCGTTTTAATTTAATTTAATTTAAATCAAAACGAATCCACTCAAGAATTAATACCGTGAGGCAAGACAGAATATAACAGAAAGTTATTCATGTAGATTATGTATATATATATATATATATATATATATATATATATATATATATATATATATATATTTGTATTATTTTGTTCCCCATACTATTTTATCTATTTTGTATATGTATATTTGTTCGTCTTACTAATGTGACTGTGAAATTTCTGACTTGTTTTATACCTTGTAGGTCTTTGAAATCAATAAAATTATTATTATTATTACATATGACGAAAATGAACCGGAAGGACTTTAAAAGAAATTATATCACATTTTGGAGTTTGAAGGATTTTAATGTTTCATAAATAAAGTTTGCATTAATACGTTTCTAAATTTCGTATTCATCAAATTGTCCTACCAAATTACACTCGATGTTTATATTGATATCAGGTCATTTTATGTTGTTCAAATTCTAAACTGTTTCCTTTAGCAATTTGACTCGAAAAACTGTCAACCTAAAAACGATCCAACTTCGGTGTCGCGTTTTTAATAGTTGACAGCTTTTCTCGTCTAATTGCTAGGCAACAGTTTCTCATTAAACAACCCAAATTTACCCGATAAAAAACAAACCTATCGTGCAACTATAAGTGATAAAAAAAATTGAAAACTGTAAAATCGGGTTTTTCGATTTTCCCGGGAAATTTGAAGTTATGTGGAAAAATGTTTAAAACAAAAGTTGTAGATCTTTTTATTATCATCAACTTTGCTATTCAACTTTTTTCGATAGGAGGTCAACTTTCGTTGCAACTCGCGAATAACCGTGAAATACCATTTTCAACTCCTAAAATGTCCCCCCGTTCCACCCTCCTCCACTGGTCTAATAGGACGAAACTGCAGTAACGTAACGTTAGTTATAAAATATAGAAGAAGTATAAAAACATATCAAGTTTTAGTATTCACGATATTAAGATGGATTTATAGATTGAGTCGCAGCCGCAGCCGTTGCAGTTGACGTTGCCGTACGAAGATAAATGTGCCGTTGCATATGTTTATAGATCCGCTGCCGTTGCAGTTGCTGTCGCAGTTGCTGCCGCCGGTAGTTACCAAATTTTATCTTGGACGGCAGCGGCAGCGGAAAATGACATGAAATTCAAAATTTCCTTGTCAAAAATAAACTAAAGGTCAAATCTTTTAGGTTATATATGTCATATAGTTTGAAAGCGAAAATTAATTAAATTCAGAAATGTTACGAAAATATAGTAGACCGTCAGATAGTGACAGATTTAGGTGCCCCATTTTCACATACAAGCCTCGAATAGGGTTGAGAAGTACATCGATGTTGAGTAAAATGGAGGGAAATTTACGAGTGGCTCCTGGGGATAACATATGGAAAATTCGATTTTCCATGGAAAATTCGATTTTCCATATTTTAACGCGAGCCGTATTGACCTAATCATTAATTAATAGAACCTGGCTTCCGAAGATCAAAGGCTTGAGTGTTGAAGGTGGCTAAAGGGTTAAAATGGGGCTGTAATCTTGTAAAGAAAAATCGAGATTTCAACAGGTTTTCCCACGCAAGCCCATCGAAACTATGAAAACCTACATCGTCACTACACCGAAAAACATAATGGCTTGAGTGTCGTGAATAGAAAAGTAGATTTTGTCGTCGGAAAATTTAATGGAAATTCTTTTTGATTTTTCCATATGTTTTCCCCACGAGCCACTCGTAAATTTCCCTTAATTTTACTCAACATCGACTTACTTTTCAACCCTATTCGAGGCTTGTATGTGAAAATGGGGCACCTAAATCTGTCACTATCTGACGGTCTATAGATGTTGATGTAGACGTATTCCTAAATATACCAGAAGGATTTCCACATCTAATCTAATCTGAAGCTCAAGAATTATAAAAATATGTTCATGAAGGAAAACGCCCAATGAACACAAAATGAAACTATAAATTGGTCCTAATTTTTACAGCGGCTACGGCAACGGCTACGGCAGCGGAAGCGGCTGAGCAATCAATCAATCAATCAAAATATACTTTATTACACAAAGAATTACATTCTCATTGGCAAAGCGTAGTGTTAGGTTAGGTTACAATGGGTAGCATTGTCATAATTAGATAGTGTAGACCCATCCGTAAAATATAACATAGTCAATAAATAATACATATACAATAAATAACAAACATAAGAAAAACACATGAAAAGCAGTCTTGATAATAATAAGCTCCACAATACATCATTAGGTAGACCTAATTATACAATAGTGTACATAAAATTGTGAATATACACATACACACAATTCGTCAAAAAAAAATTAGAACAAGTAAGGCATATTGAGAAGTTAAAATATTGAGATCCTTATATCTGCTAAAAAAGGTTGGTCATTAAAAATTCATCCAAACTATAAAAGGGTCTACAAGAAAGAAATGCCTTGACTTCTTTTCTAAAAATAACTCCAGATACCACTTCTTTTATATTATCCGGCAGGTATGGTTGAATGTCTTACATCCATTATACAGTGAGCACGTAAAGGTTGGAACAAATTCGTTAAAAGCTTGATATGGCCATTGGGGAAAAAAAGCTCAGACACGTCGATTTTCTTTTTCAGTTGCGCATTTTTTGGTATACTCAGATTTTTGATGACGTCATCGCTGTTCGAGTTATGACGTCATTATATATATATATATATATCTTTAAATGGCATTACCCTATTTTATTAATTCTTTCAAAAAGAACGCATTTTTCTGTGTACGGGTGTCATATTTTTTTTTATGTTAGATGACCGTATGTTCGAGAAATAAATGATATTTCATTCATAATAATGTAATATTAGGTCTGTTAACGTAAACTTTCGAAGTATGGTATCTCCACAAAATAAAATCTAGCAGGGTTAGATCATGAGATCTAGCTGGTCACTCTAAATATCCTCGTCTGCGGGTAGAGGACGGCTATTATTATGTTTTGCCGTGGCGCTCCGGGGCGACATTCTGATTTTTGGTGACGTATTCACTTTTCAGCTGCAGGAAAACCCGGAAATGTAGGTTTTTCCGGGTGGTCGGTTGCACACTTCGAGCAAATACCAGACGTCGGGATTGGCATCTTCGCAACAAGGAATGAGGTCGCCTATCGATACCGATGTACTTGAGGAACATTCCCTCATACTCCGGATTTCAATCACAGGCGAGGATTTTTCGAGTGGCCAGCTAGATCTCCTGATCTAATCCCACTAGAATTTGTTTTTGTGGGGATAACTCAAGACAAAAGTTTACGTTTACAGACCTAATTATGAATGAAATATCTTTTATTTATCCAAAATACAGTTATGTAACATTAGACAAAATATGATATCCATACACAGAAAAATGCGTTCTTTTTGAAAGAATTAATAAAATAGGGTAATGCCATTTAAAAAAATATCTAATGACGTCATAACTCGAACAGCGATGACGTCATCAAAAATCTGAGTATACCAAAAAATGCGCAACTGAAAAAGAAAATCGACGTGTCTGAGCTTTTTTTCCCCAATGGCCATATCAAGCTTTTAACGAATTTGTTCCAACCTTTACGTGCTCACTGTATGTATATTATTGAGTCTTTCACTAGAGAAGATGAAGAAATTGGTAGTTTCAACTGATTTTTTTGTCGGGTGGAATAAGTGTTTATTCTTGGAATTTGGATTTATTTTTGTGTATTAGGCATGCCGTTTCCATTATATACAGTGAGTCTGCTTAAGTTATTCCTCATAAAAATTTGTGCATGGTCTAAAACCCTTGATGCAACCATCAAATATTGAATTTTATCAATCTTATACGAGGTATGTCAAAAGACATGAATTTTACACAAGAGTAAAGTAACTTTGTATTTCACAATATCGAAAATTGTTATTATGAAAAGTTGTTCGGAATTAAAAACTATGTTTCGATATGCAAATACATCCTTCCAATTGATAAAATAATTTTTTTATAATTTTTTTTAAATTACCAATATTACATTTATCATTTTTAATTATTACAAACATGTTAACCTTTCCGTTCTGTTTAGAAATTAATGAGCAAATTTTCATGAAACAAAGTAAATGATAAATGTTCAGTATTGATAATTTGAAAAAAAATTGTAAAAAAATAATTTTTACAATTAGAAGGATGTAATTGCATATTGAAACATAGTTTTTAATTCCAACTAACTTTTTATAATGAAAATTTTTGATATTGTGAAATATAGAGTTACTTTACTCTTGAGAAAATTTCATATTTTTTGACATACCTGGTATAAGATTGATGAAATGTGATATCTGATGATTGCATCTTGGGTTTTAGACTACGCAGAACTTTTTATGAAGAATAACTTTTTTTCGTAAAGTCAATAATAAAAAAGTTTTCCATATGTAGCCAACTTAAGTAGACTCACTGTATATCGATATGACAGTAAATATTTTGTGATTTTTGAAGTGTATTCTGCATGAGTCTCGAATTCTTAATTTGCATAAGCTTCTCAGGGCACGTTTTTGTTGAACAAAGACACTTTGTAGAGAGAAACTATTACATGCTCCCCAGAATAGTATACCATACCTCAGTTGCCAGTCTATAAGGGCATAATAAACTGCTTTCGTAGCTGAAAATCCCAGTTCGTTTGATGCCATTCTGACGGCATAGCAACCAGAGGATAACTTTTTATTGGGGTTGGTTATGTGTTCCTTGAATTTTAGACCACAGTGTATGTATAGCCCCAAAAATTTAGATTTTATTTGTTTTTCTATTATTTTAGTTTCTAGGGATACATCCCCGATTGTGCTTCTGAAAGAAACTATATTAGTTTTGGATGTGTTGAATGTGAGAAGATTTGAGTCACACCACTTCTTTACTTTATGTATGTCGTTGCTGATATTCTGATGTAGTTCAGTGCCATCGTTGCTGTGCCATAGAATAGTAGTATCATCAGCGAAGAGAGTAAATTTTCCTGGTATATTAAGAGCTGCCAGGTCATTTATATATAGCAGAAACAAAATGGGGCCAAGGATTGAACCTTGTAGCACACCACAGTGTATATGTGCTAAATTGGAAGTTGATTTTGTTTTTACTATCTGCGTTCGATCTGATAAGTATGATCCAAACCATCTAAGTGCACTTTGTCTTATTCCATAGCGGTGGAGTTTCCGCAACAATATTGTGTGATTCACACAGTCAAATGCCTTGGACAAATCACAAAATACTGCCGCAGCCACGTCACCGCTATTGATTTCACTATATAGTTCATATAGAAGAGAAAAAATTGCGTCATTCGTGCTTTTGTTATTTTGGAAACCAAATTGTTGTAAACTCAATATATTGTGGGTGCATAAGAAGTTGTTCAATCTAGTTTTGACAAGTTTTTCAATTAATTTTGATAGCGTAATCTATAAATCCTGCTAAAGCAAAGAATATCTACTAAGTAGATGTTCTTTGCTTAAAGATAATTCATACAGAAAATTGTACATTCTACATTCCCATGGTTTCCAGTAAAACTCGTACTTTGCTCGTACTGAAAGTTTTCGGATTTTCACGTCAATCAAAAATTAGTTCCGATATCGTTGTCCCAACGTTTCTTCACATTCGACAAAGACCCATTAGTCACGCCAGTGAACCGTTCGACGAGCCATCGAGCGGAAATAAAAGGAAAATTATTAAATGTCCCACTCATTTTTACAACAGCATGAATTACCTCAATACGCGGACGGGTTCGGTGAACTCGAAAACTCGCCATTTCAGCTAACCAAGATCCTCGAAAGGATGGATACGTAAAAGAGATCCATCTCTATTAGCGATGCTTCAAGGACGTGTAACTCACAGATCAGCCTGACAGCGTCCACCTTGCAAGAATTAATTTCACAATCGAGATAAAATGTTTAGCCGGGAGCAGTCATTCATTGAAATATTGAAGATTTATGATGATACCGTTTTCATAGGCAGGTGGTATTTCCGTACTTTTTTAAACTTTTACGAAAACTTCACCATTTGTCAAATTCTGGAAGAGAGTTTTCACTTCCTGTAGGAACACTTGGTTATACGCATCACCCAGTATACAAATGACTGGAAACAGTACGCTGGTCGACCGAGTTATACAGTGTGAGTCTTCATAAAGTGTATTTTTTATGTAATTTTTAAAATTTCTGTTCGATACCGTGATCCGTGTGAACAAAACGGTGTAACTGTTGAACTAAATCATCTATTTCGATGAAACAAACTCAATAATGATTGGAAGTAATTGAGCGTCCTCATAAAATGAAAATTGTGGAAAAAAATTACCCCCAAATGAAAATAAACATGTTTATTTAGTCAAAATCTGATTGTGTTTCATCAATTTTTACAATAATCGTAAAATTTTTCAATAAAACGTACACATTACCTATATTTTTTATTACTTTAAGTTATTCTTCATTGTACTAGCTACCGAATGGTGAAAATCTGATATCAATAACTCTATTACAACATTTTCTATCTACTGTTAAAGAAATTAATTACCTCCCCAAATAAATCATGCCTTTTAACAGTTGATATAAAATGTTACGATTGAGTTATAAACATGCAATTTCTATCATCAGGTAGCTAATACGATGAAGAATAATTTAAAGTAATAAAAAAGGTACACTGATAAAAAGGATTTTTTGCATCAACGCATAATTGCGTTGATTCAAAGAGATTGTATTCTTGAATAGGTCCAACCAAATATCAGTTTGATTTTTTGACGGATTCCTCTTGGCCGCTTAAAAGGAAAATATTTTGAAACAAGTGAACACTTGCTTCATGAGTTAGCTGAAGCAAGAATACTTTAGCTTCAATAATGGACACTTTCTTTGTTGATTCACGAGATTAGGTTGAGACAAGAATATTGCAATTTCAATAATGAATACTATTCTTCTATCAACTTGGAGGTTGAGTTACAATCTGCACTTTCCACTTGATTATAAAATATGGAATGGAAGCCATTTTCTTTTTGGCAACATTGAATAGATTAATAACAACAACAACAATTTAGGTATAAATAATGGTTTTATATGAGTTTTAAGTTTAATAACTGTATTATCAATAAAACTAGGTAGTAGTGACGCATATTGCAATTTGATTGAATACATAAACAACGCCACTCGCTACTTGTATAGAAACAGTTTCCATTAGGCACAAAACTAACATTCATATAGGTACGCATAGCCTCATAACCTCCAACCTAAAAGGTCAAACTGGATGAAATGGTCGAAATGGAAGTCGTATTTACAGGTCGTGGTGCAGCCACCTGCTTTGATTGCTCATTGGTTGATTGTGTCACGTGGCACGGCTAGTGATATATTATCAAGGAATTATATTCTTGTGTCAAGAGGATTATGTTTCAAAATGAGTTAATAAGTGTGTTTTCTAGGATGGAGAGTAGAATGTTTTCACGACATCACAATCAGTTTGAAATGAAAGTATATTTATCAATTAGAAATAATTATTCTTTTCAGAAGATTATTCTATTCTAGAATATGTATATTTTTGATTGAAGAAATCTTTTTTATCTGTGTAGGTAATGTGGGCGTTTTATTAAAAAATGTTACGATTATTTTAAAAATGTATGAGAAAAAAACATACTTCTGCTAAAGAAACATGTTTATTTTCAATTGGGGGCAGTGTTTTTCCACAATTTTTATTTTATAATGACGCCCTTTTACTACCAATCATTGTGGAGTTTGTTTAATCGTGATAGACCATTTAGTTCGAAAGTTACACTGTTTTGTTCACACAGGGGTCACGGCAGCAAACAACATTTAAAAAAATTCCATAAAAAATTTAAATTTTTTCTTTAGATTATTTCAATACGTTTGCAGTCTATATAATTTAGCATAGTTTTTCTCATTTCAATATGTGCTCTTTATAAAGACTCACACTGTATACTAGGTTCGATTGAAGATTCGAAGGAATAAATGGGTATTGCAATTTGTTTCCGTTATTTTATTTCCATCAAAGACAGCGGTAGGGTATAGGGTATAGGGATTTATTGCATGTAGGTATACGCGATAATAGTATGTGCGTTTTCGAAAAAAAAAATCCAAGTTCGCGAAAGAGACGCAATTTATCAAATAGTGACAGTTCAAGTGGCAGTTCCAGAAAGTTGAAAAGACTCGAGTATGAGTTGGAAAAAATGGAACAACAACCGAGGATGCTTGCTATGCGAAGGCAAATGACGAATTTTTGACCCCAGTGTTTGACCCTTACCGATATGATTCCTTGCTAGGGAATTGGCTGAAGAGCGACGATTCTAATATGACAATAATAATAACCTCAAACTATTTGCCTCTGGAGAAAGGGGCAATCAAGTCCTTAAGGGTGGTGGAAGAGTACAAGCTCGCTATAGGAAGGGAATTTGGGATCGACAAATATACCACGATTCATCTCACAAGAGGGCGATGCGAGGAATGCGGAGAGGATGTTCAGCTCGTAGACGGAAGCATCCTACATCATCTGGATGCCGGAGAGACAGACGTATACTTACCTAGGGGTGGAGCAATGCGGCTCTCAAGAGGTATTTACAGTTGAAAACTCTCTCCGAGGCAAGTAACAACAACTCCGACAGATCTGGTCATCAGAACTGTCGGGGATTTGCTGCAACTTATATGCTTGCCGTTCCGATCCTACTCTACTATGGACTGATGAAATGGAAAACTCGACGTTAAAGTTCGCAAAATGATCTTAGTAGCTTGCATTCTAAGGCCGCTTGTATACCAACACTACGAGACCGCTACGATACCGCGACTCGTTGTCGCTTACACACCAATAGCGATCGCGCCGTATCTTTGGTGGGGGCGCTTCTAATTAAGGCAGTGCGTGCGGTGGGGCACCTGAGACCATATTGCAGTTGCTTTTAGCATGCCCAGCTTATGCTATTTTTCAATCTAGAGGGCCATGGATACGTTAAAATCACTCATTTCAGTCTTGACATTTTGGGAATAATACAACTTTGCTGTTTTCTGTCAAAATATTTCTACCACGTAAAATTTAAAATTTGTTTGAAAGTGGTTGACAATGTATTAGTGTTAGTAGAATTCTTCTGGACTTCCATTGTCTAGAAACAAAGAAAATAAATTCTTTGCATGTGTTTGCGTCACGACGTTTCAACAGTTAACATCTACTGTCGTTATCAAGGATATGTTCCGTTAATCAACCAAAGTTATCAATGTTTTCAGGAGCGGTAACAACACTTTTGACAGTGGTTATCTACTAGTGACTACGGTTGTGGTTCATTTACGGAATGCCAGTCATTTGTCAAATTTTAGTTTTAATCGTTTCCCGTGTGTTTTAATTTTTTCACTTTGCTTGATTGTTAAATTTTTCTCTATATGCTTTTAATTCGTTTTTTTACATCCATTACATACTTATTATTATTCATTATTATGTGTCTTGGAACTGGATGCCGATGATGATGCCACATTCAGTTGGCTTGAGGATAATGGGATATTATTATCAGAGTCCTTTAGTAAAGTTATATAATCATTCTGCTGGCTTGACGACAATGAAAGTCCTGAATATTAAGAATTTTTGTTTTTGTTAACAGCCTTATAAATCCGTTTCGTTTCATAATTTACATTGACATTTTCAGAGTTTTACATTCATGCTCTGCCAAACTTTGATTTTCAATTAGGGTGCCCAAAGTTCCTAGTTCTTGTGCACAGTAAGCACAAGCAAAGGATATACTGTCCTGTAATTAAAAAAAAACGTCATCAAACTGAAATTGTATCGAATATTATTAATTCAACTTAGTAAACGGATCCAGCGGAACTTAACTCAATAATTAAAATGAGACTATTGTTTTGTGTTGTAAATGAAATAATCAAACCGAAAACGTCAACGTCAAATCAAACAATAATAAACCGAACTTATCAGAGAAAATCGACGGTCGTTCTGGTGACAGAGAATCTACCGCTTTTTCAGTAACCAAGTTCCGTAAATAGATAGATAGATAGATAGATAGCTTTATTTCCCATCTAGATACATAGTTTGTGTTCGTAAATTATTATAATCTCACAACAAATGCTCGATATTAATACCTATTGCCAATGGCTTAGGGAAAGCGTTGACCAATAACGAATTTTATAATTAAATGCCCTGTATGAGAGATTAAATACATTGAGTAAAATATAGAACAAAACAAAAAAAATATATAAAAATTAGGAATATTGGTGCAGCAAAGTTCATTGGAAGTTGATTGAGAAAAATTCATCAAGATCATGAAAAACATGTTGATGTAGTAATTTTTTTAACTTATTCAACGAGAAGAGTTTGAAGGAGTGCGGGAGATGATTATAGATTTTCATTCCCGTATACAGGGGTCCATTGCGCGTTCGGTTGTATCTGTAATTTGGTAGGATGACTAATTGATTCCTTGTTGGATATTGGTGTCTATCTGCGGGTCGTTCCAGAGTGTTTCTGTTTTTATGAATCAAGAGAGCTACTTTGTAGATATACAGATTTGAAAGGGTGAATATTTTGTGGTCTTTAAAATAGTTCCTGCATGAGACCCTGAAGTTGAGACCAAAAAGCGTTCGAATAGCTTGTTTTTGAATGATAAAAGTCTTATGCGATGAAACTGCCGTACCCCAAAATTCGATACCATATTGCAAGAGACTGTGGAAGTACGCGTAATATACTGTCTTGGCTACTACTTCATTTGTATTAATTTTGTTGGTCCGTAAGGCATATATTGTTTTGCATAGTTTGGAATTCAGTTGGCTGATGTGATGTGTCCAAGTTAATTTACTGTCAATGGGGATACCTAGGAACTTTGTTGCATCTGATGGACCAAATATGTTTACCGTCTACTATGAGGCCGATGTCCTGTGTATCGCGATGAAGATTGAAAAATATGCTTTGCGTATCAATATTCAGGGAAAGTTTGTTTGCTAAAAACCAGTCATATAAATCAATCATTGTGTTTTGTGCCGCGATCCTCAGATGTTGTTCGTTTGCACGAATTATTATACTGCATGAATGAGGCAGAAGGAAAGTTGCTAATAATATCGTTTATGTAGATCAGAAATGTTGAATTCTGTCTATATTCGATTTTTACCTGTATTTTTCTAAGAATAAGATATGTTCGAAACCATTTCATTGGTACACCCCGAATACCAAAGTATCTAGCTTGTCCAACAGTATATCATGATCGACGCAATCAAATGCTTTGGATAAGTCACAGAAAACTCCTAGTGGATGTTCCTGGGATTCGAGAGCACTGTTTATAGTCTGTAACAAAATGAAGGTAGCGTCAGAAGTACTTGATTTTTTCGGAAGCCAAATTGGGAATCTGTCAGTATTTGTCGATGTTCTAAATAATTTGTTATTTGCCGATTAACTATCCACTGTAAGAGTTTTGAAAAGCTAGGAAGCAGAGATATACCTCTGTAGTTATTGGTGTCGAGTGCTTTGCCTTTTTAAAAAGTGGGGATGAATACTGATGTTTTGTATATTTTGGGAAAAACTTTTTTTTCAGGGGAAATGCTTTGGAGAAGCATGAGCTGACTAGGCTGTGGAAAATTTCACATGCCTCATTTGCGTCCTTTATGCTGTAAAGTGGTTCGAGTTCAATGGAATCAAAAAGTTCGGAGAATTTGTTGAAGTTTACTTCACCATAAGATCTCATCATTTTGAAGGTGAGTTCAACAGGGGACCTAGGGTCCTGTGATAAATTCAAAAACTGCGCGCTATGATCAGAAAGTCCTATATCAACGACTGAGGTATCAAAGGGTTTGTGTGATTTTATAAGGATGTTGTCTATTGTGGTTGATGAAATTGTTGTTTTTCTTGTTGGTTCTGTTATGGTTATAGTGAGATCTATCATTTCTAAAACCTCTTTGAACTCGCTCAAATTTTTACTGGGGATGTTAAAATTCAAGTTGAAGTCTCCGCAGATGACATAATGATAAATCTTATGTTCTTGATACAGTTCAAAAAAATATCGAACGTACCCAATGGACTCCTGCACATGCAAACAACAATCGTTTTCAGTTTTTTGCTACCCGACGCTGTGAATTCGATATCTTTCTCGATGGGGAGAGATCTCGTTCCGATATTTTCAAAATACGAGTGAACTGTATTGTGAGTAAGAATTGCTACACCACCATGTAAGTGAGTTTTATAGCCTGTGTTTCATGAACCAACCGAACATTTTTTATTTACGGGACAGAAAACGAGTAACCAAAGTAACCAAGTTGATTTACGGAACGTATCCCAAGTGTGTGAAAATGAATAAATTGAAATGTGTATCACCAACTATTTTTTACGACTAACTTGATACCGCACAGTATTAGCTTTCAAACAAACTTAGTCAATAATTGTTTAAAAGATTTCGTTAGGTCTTTCTTAGTAAAAGCATGTTCTGAGATTAAAATAATTGGAATGCATCTATAGTAAACTGATAAAACAAAATCAATAATTCAAAAAGTAATAACATATCTCCTTTTTGTTAATCGATGTAGCAAATACTTGATGAAAATCCAAGTTAACGTATATAATAAAACTTTTATGATGATATTTTCCAATTCTTGGTTTACAATACCGCAACAATTGATGTTTCGTAAACCAAACGTTTGTGAAAATCAACAATGAAGTTTTATATTATCGGTACTGAAATATCTCATTGCCTATATATTATTATCAACATGTTTTTTGAACGAAGGTTTTGGTATAATTTGGGGTTACTAATTTTCCTTCCTTGAGTACTTTCGGATCGCAAAATACTACGAGTGCCATCTTAAAGTGGTAGTTATTAGAAATAGAGGCTAATCCAAGATGGCGAATGTTGACTTTATCACTGGAAGTAATTGATTCCATTCAAATGAAACCTTATATTGTGCCTCATATTTATTTAAATTCGCCGCCGTTGATTCATAAAACATGGATTTTATTTTTATTGAATTTTTGAAAAATATTACTTTCAGGTTTATCAGAACCCCCGAATCTGACTTTGAAGGTCATGTTATACTAACTTCGGTGGAAATTCGAATGATTCAGTGTTGAATATTTTAAAGAATTGCTTGCATGTTTCAAAGATACTAGTGTAAACTCAAAATTTTCCACAAAAATCGTAAATAATGCGAACATGGTTGAGAATTCCCATAGGAACATTTAGACAAATTGTTTGAAAATAATACGTAGCTTTCAAAAATGTAATAAAATACAGGGTATTCCATTTGAAATAAGGAAGTGTGTGTCCACTTCGGGTTCAACCGGAATAGTCCTATCAAATGGTATTTTCACGTGGACAAAGTTCAAAGAGTCGATTTCTCTGATGAGAGTTCTCTGATGAGAATTAAAGATTCAATTCATGCTGGATGAACTCCCTCATTCCCGATCGAAGTTAACTGACATAATTTTTTTTTATACAGGATTGTTCAAAACTAGGGTTTTGCCAGCTGTATACTTTTGAATGTAAGGATTTAATTGATACCCCTGATACCGAAATGGGATATTTTCAAGCAATTCTTCTTGTTGAAAAATAGTCGTAGTGGATAAGTGCAGTACCTATTCAAAAAATGCAATACCTTATATACATTGTGAATGAAATATATTTCATTTGAAGGCTCTGTTTCTAAAGAAACTAGCATTTTTCTATGAAATTTGGACTGTACCTTTTTACTCACCCTGTACACATGAAATGACTTTGCGACGTTCTCACATTGAAAAATATTTGCTAACTACATACCATGCTTTCCCCTATCCGAACTAAAAAACGTGGGGATTACGTACCCCTATTTTCAAACCACCATGTAAAAAAAATAATGCCAGTTAACTTCGATCGAGATTGAGGAAGTTCATTCAGACTAAACTGAATCTTTAGTTCTCATTAGAGATCTCACACCGATTGGTTTAAAACTAATAGAATTGGATTTTTCTTTGTTCGCCATGTTTTAGAACGAAAACGAAAAAGTATAAGTAATGGATACGAGATCAAGGTGACATTGTAACATCGAGGAGGTAGGTATGGTATTCCTAGAATGAATCAAAGAGACTTAACTAACAAGGAGAGTTTAATAAGCTCTAGCCAATCAGAATCTTGTAGCATCAATGCGTCATAGTGACGTACTTGGATATGAGTACAGAGTCGAACTCGAACCAAGCAACAAAACTGTCAGCAGTAACTCTCATATACCAAGAGCTAGTCCGTCACTGTCTATAGAGAACGGCGGCCATGACACGTCCAACTACGTCACATTTCATCACAAATGTTCTTTCTTCTCTCTACTAGTGTCCCCATTGTCTTATGGGGATTAAACTCTCCTTGTTAAATAACGTTTTGTCTCCTTGAGAATGAATAGGCGTTTTAGGATTTTCAACCGAAGCCATTTTCCTTAAGGATGGTGTGGGGTCGATTCATAAATTCAGCATGGCGGATCCATGATGGAGGACGCGTTTTGTGATCATGGTCCGATTCGATTCAAAATTGGTATGTGGGAGTTTTCGGGGTCAGAGATCATCAATTGTTTGTCACTATTCATAAATTCAATATGGCGGCTCTAATATGGCGGACGAGTTTTGTGATTATGGACAGGTATGAAAATTGCTCTGTGAGGATTTTCGGGGTCGGAGATTATGATTTTTCTGTAAAAATTTATAATATCAAGATGGCGGAATTTGTATGAGGGTATTTGAGGTTGGATATTATGATTACATTGTCAACATTCAAAAATCCACGGCTGCTATACATTTTTCTTGAGAACTAAAAAATCTAAATTAAATTAGCTAAAATAATTACAAGCTTTTATTCAAATGCACTGTAAAGTGAAAAATATTTTCTTTAGATGTTTGACGTAGGTTATTCTGTGAGTAACATATTCATAAGCTTGTCGCCTTTGTATTAATATTGAAAACTTTGCGAGGCAAACTTATGAATCTGTTACTCACAGAGTGACCTACGTTACACTCTGAAGAAATTATTTTTACTTTTTAGTGCACTTGAATAAAGACGTGTATTCAAATTTTTTTTGTTGCTATTTTTGGCATCTAGACTTTCATAGTTCGGTAACCTTTTATATCTTAATGAATATCTGTATGATAGTAGACCTCACTATTTCATAATACCATTATCCATTCGTTCATATTTATTGAATGGCCTTTCGCCAAGCATTTTCAGTACTCCACCTAGAAAGGATTGGTCTGAAATATTGCAAACGTGATTCGCAAAATATTAATCTCTGCACGCTTATTTGTTATTCGATAGTCTTCCTGCAAAACAACAAAAATTACACCTTCCTACTTTCGAGCAACCTACACACAATATCACACTACAAAAACTCTATTCATACATAACTAATAACCCACATTGAACGCTCTTTGTGTTTGTCGAGACCAGGAAATGCACACCGAGTGAAATGGGGTCACCGAGATGATATGACTGTGACTGCATTTTCAATTCGAGTTTATTGACTTTTTATTATTTATAAACATTACAAGTGATGATATCTTTTATTGGTATTGGTAGTATATTTTGATACAAGTGTATAAGTGATCCTTTGAAGCTTGCGCAATGAGTTTAGGGGCACGACGCGAAGCACGTGTTTTATTTTTTGTTACGCCTGCATCTTGACTTCGAAAACAATACTGGAAATTGGATATTAATTTTATATTAGGATAATATATAATAATATAAATTTATAACATCTAATCAGGTAGGTAACGGACATCTGATGTCACGTATTGTTGACAGGCTCATTTGACATTTCATATTGTAACGAGCTGGAGCCGGACCTGTCCGACCTGACCTCATTAACCCATATTATGTGTGATTCACCGCTCTCGATCCTTCCACCAGAGGCGATGAAGATATCACCACTTACCTTTCCCCAAAGTTATACAGTGTGTCCCACTTTGAGCAGCCACACCCTCATATTTCATTGGGAATAAAAAAATTTGAAAATAATTTTTTTCAAATTATAGTACTCAGGAATACCTACTTTTATGTTGAAGAAATATTCGTATATCCATTTTCCACGGGTAACTATGATCAATTGAAAAGTGAAAAAGTGGGGAAAACATATTAGAGATTTTTTTATCACAAAATTATCATCAAATTCTGTTTCAGTGTATCCTTAAACCCCCAGATCTCAAAGCTCGAATCAATCGATTATACAAGGTGTCATTTATTGCTGGTAGTATGATTACCACTTTTTCATCAGTAATACTTGCTTAATTTGGAAAAATTTTTCACTTTTCACAAAATACATAAAAATTACTACTGCGAAAAATAACCAAATACTACTATTCCATGACACACTGTGACCACTTGAATAGTGAAAAATTGTGAAAAAATATATTAAGGATCTTCTATTGAAAAATTAAAACCAACTCCTGGTTTTGGATTGTCCCAAATCCCCAGAACTCAATTCCACCAACTTTTATTCATTCATAATGATCGGAATGATTTCGAAAATATCTTCTGATATGACAAAGAGCTAAGAAATATTTAATTAATACTGCAGAATTTGAACAAGCATCACTTTTCCATGGCTAACTATGATCAGCTAAAAGGTGAAAAATGGGGGAAAATATATCACTGAACTAACATCAGCAATGGGTTCAGAATACTCTAAAACTCTTAGATCTTAATCCCCGAGTCATCTGCAAATACCAATACTATACATTGATGTGAATTTGCAGCTGCGGAAAAGGAATTCATTGATAAGTGCATAATTTTCAAAATAAGTCAATTTATAGGAATTAAAATTTTGCCATATACAGATGATATTTTTCAGAAATGGAGATCTGGGGGTTTCAGAGTGTTCTGGTCCAGAATCTGATTAGTTCAGTGATAAAAGAATTCATAATACATTCTTCCCAATTTTTCAATTTTCAGTTGTTCACAGTTATCCATGAAAAAGTGATTCTTGGTTACTTTCTACAGTAACAATGGAACATATTTAATAATAATAATAATAGGACTTTATTCAATCATACACTAAAAATAAAATACATAATGATAAAAAATAGATGACTGAATAGGCGAAGTGTCACTGTTAAACAGTGTTTTTCAACTTGACCTCGAAAACAACAAAAAGAGAGAAAAAAATTCTTATTTGGACTTTGTAACAATATAACTTTCACTTCCACAACATAAAAACTGATAAGTCAACAAGAATGATAACAACATTGTTATTGATAGCAATAATATAAAATGAAATATCTGATATCACAAAAAAGATCAAGAAACATCAAGAAACATGGCCGTACGATTGTGTGTAATCAGCTACATAGAAGAGAGAAGAAAAACTTTCAATTTCTTTTTGAAATTGATTATAGAGAAGTTGGAAAATTCTGGAGGGAGCGCATTATAAAGTGTACATGACATATAAGAAAAGCTTCGTTTGAATATTGTGGTGGAGTGTTTTGGAATGACCAGCATACGTCTATTTCTTGTTGGGATGTCATTTATATTTTCAAAACGTTTTGGGCACTTTGTGGGCACATTTGGGCACTTTGTGACAAAAAAAAGACATTTTAAAATCAACCGAGCATTATGGATGAATAATAATTGGTGATATTGCTAGCTACATATGACACCCTGTATATTTCAATGATTCATCATTGAGTTCTGGGGCTCTGGGAGATTCCAAAAACAGGAGTTGGTGTCAATTTTTCAATAAAAGACCTTTAATATATTTTTCCCAATTTTTCACTATTTGAGTGGTCACAGTTTGCCATGGAAAAGTAATATTTGATTATTTTTTGCAGTAATAATTAAACATTTTTGTGAATTTTGTAAAAACTGAAGAAATTTTGAAAATTAAGCAAATATTACTGATAAAAAAGAGATAATCACATTGCCAGCTACAAATGACACCCGGTATAATCAATTGATTCAAGCATTGGGATCAAGGGGTTTGAGAGTATTCTGAAACAGAATATGATGTTAATTTTGTGATAAAAAAATCCCTAATATGTTTTTCCCACATTTTAACTTTTCAATTGGTAATTGTTAGCCGTGGAAAATGGATATACGAATGTTTCACCAACATAAAGGTAGGTATTCCTGAGTACTATAATATGAGAAAAAAATTATTTCACATTATTTTATTCTCAATCAAATATGAGGGTGTGACTGCTCAAAGTGGAACACACTGTATAATGTCATACCCAGCTATCTTAAAACTACCAATTATCTCATCCTCTTTAAATCTAAAATCAAGAAAAGGCTATCAGATACTCCTAGATTTGATTTTTAAATTTTTATTGTAGGTATATACTAAAATGGTAATGTAGGTGTTAAGTTAAATCGTTGTGCTTTTGTGCGTTTTCACTATTTATTTTCCCAGTTGATGAAATTAACTTCTATGAAAAACTATTTTAAGAAGTTTCCTTATACACTTATGATCCTTGTTAAGTTTTATACTCTGGTAAATAAATAAATATATTATTATTATTATTACTATTATTATACTTACGTCTGTCGAAATGCCCAGAGCCATCTAGGACTGAGTATAGTCTCGAATGATCCAGAAGAAAACGGAATATACATGGATATAAATAGAGAGCCGCTACCAAAGAGGGCAGATACAGTCACAGTTCTACACAGACAGTCTGATTTTAAGAAAATTAGTGCGATATAAATTATTTAGTTTGGAAATATGGATTAGTCATTGTATTTTATGAGTGGAATTAGATTAAAACCGCGAGGACTATTTCTATTACAATATAATAAAACTGAGATCTTCAAAGAACTTTTAAAAACAAGGCATGTTTTGATTTTGAAGATTTTGCACGCTACTTAGTTCATTTGACAAATAATCTCATTTTATGATTTAGCAGTTTTTTTTTTAACTCTTCTCCCTTTAGTTTTCAGTATTTTCATATTTGTGTGAACCGAAAGATTATAAAATAAGAACGAAACAATTGAAATATGGCATGTTCGGATGACGATGACATCATTCCGACACCACAGATTTTCTACAATTTTAAGAAAAAATTAACAATCGGTGTAAGGAAGACATTCTTTGGTCAAATCTAGCTGCTAAAAGTGATAATATAATAATATTCAATGAAACAAATTTTATTTTTATTAAATTGCATTTTCTAGTAATGTTGTAATCCCAGTATGTGATAAATATGATTGACAATAATATGAAATACGCAACTGTTTAGAACGAAATATAATCTCATAGAAAATGGGCTAAATATTGCGTCGATATGACTTTAATTTTTGTCATGATGATAGAACGCAGTAGCAGAATGACAGATGAGTGCAATGACGACTTTATTTCACTCATTGCAATAAAGAACCAGTTTCTCCACTAAAAACAGTTCAATAAAGTTTTGTTTTTGCATGAACGTAGAAAAACAGACTTCCGTTAAAAAATAATAAAATAAGATTTAGATGCACCGGGTAATCTTGGTCAGCACAACTGATGAAACAAAATCATTAAGGAGATCGACATCATATTTTGCCTCGCTCCTGCAAAAATAAATTAGATATTTTTTTCCCTTGCTGTTGTGGCATCGACTGCTATGGTCATTAGCCATGTGTTCTGTTGTTACTAACTCCATACGCCACTTTAGGAGCAGCACTGTTAATTTTTAACGCAACAGTGAATCGTGGAGGATTATTTCCAGCCGACACGAGCCTCATTCATTCAGACTTTCACATCTGAAAATGAAAAAATATCGCACCGTCCGGGAATCGAACCTGCAACCTCTCGGTTACCCGGCGAGCGTTTAACCACTGCGCTAATCCACGCCCTTATAGATATGTATTGTGTACGTTTGTATTTAAAAATATTTATGCAGGAAAATACTTCAATAGTTTTTGAATTGATCAGTTGTGTTGGTTACAGGTTGACAATTAATTGAAATCTTGTTTTATCTCAAAAGATACTTTATTTAATTAATATTATTAATTTATTTACTTTTTTGAATGTAAACATCTTAAGTGGACACCTGGTATAGAGTTGAATATCACGGTCAGAATCACTCAGAATGAGGTGTTCCTAGCTTCCAAACAGTTTTTTTTCCTAGGCGATTGACGAACTTGACTCATAGAAGAAGGAACTTTTGAAATTCGAATATAATTTCTTTTATTCAACATAAGAAGTTTTACGTAGCTTTCTTTCGAGAATGAGTGTGAAATACATTTTTTTCAATCAGTAATTCATCAGATTATTCCACTCACGCTAAGATACACGATATTTGATTGATTGAAATGTTTGTACTGATAATCGAATTTTGCTACAAATTTTGGACAATTTTCATTTTTACAATCACTACAACCAAACAGAGGACATAACCTTACCAAAAATGTTACAATTTTTTATGGCTCGGGGATCTGACATCGTATTGTAAGTTGCATAGTTATCTTGCTGAGGAATAAAATAAAGGATTAATAAAATTACTAGGTTGAATTGAGTGGACTGTGGCATCAGAATGTGAAGGAAAACAACAAAAAATGTTCAATATGATTATTTAATTTTTCATTATTCCATCCTAACAAATCCAACAACTCATTTTATTGATGATTATCGAAAATTTCTTCTCTTTTTCGAAACTACTTATGTTGCTTCAGGCAAGCACACTTGCGCTATATGTGGTTTCCAAACAACATAATTTGAGACTTGTATTAGGTTCGAAAACATCTATCCTTTAACGAAAAATACTTCGATGTA
This sequence comes from Chrysolina oricalcia, assembly GCA_944452925.2. NCBI lineage: Eukaryota > Metazoa > Arthropoda > Insecta > Coleoptera > Chrysomelidae > Chrysolina > Chrysolina oricalcia. Next base: position 36,490,948 of record OX101811.2, read on the forward strand.
AATAATCGCTATCTTCCGTGAAAAGCCAAGATGAACTTTTTAACACCCTGTATCATCATTTCTTAATAGCCCCTCCAATAGCATTGAAAATCCAACTCCAATTCAACCGAGTTTAGAACAACCTGAAACATTTAGTTTTGATCCCGTCGATCCCGATCCAGCAAACTGGGTTGTGAATAATTAATACGTGGCTAGGTATCCCAACATGGGTTAATTCGAAATAAAGAAGCTAATTTTTCAGAGGCAAAGAAGGATTATGGTAACCGTTTTTGAAGTTTTTTAGGTACTCATTTTTATAGATATTTAGCAAATGGGGAACAAGACAGAGCATGGCTTGTGTACTCTGAAACTGAATGTGCACTTTTTTGTGGTCCTTGCCGTCGTTTTTATTCGGAAACACAATCGGAATCATATTGTCTGAAAAACGGTTTTAGTGACTGGAAAAATGTTACATCAAGGCTCAAAGAACCCGATAGAGGTTGAACTTGGGAATAGGGAAAGCTGAAATAACTCATCCTAAAATTCAATTTTATTTTGAATGGTTAAGAAAAAAATGGAATTCGAAAATCGCCTGCAAATATGGTACAAAATGGACCGTCGATGGGACATCAGGTGTTAGCCTGGACTACCAGCTAACGACTCTTTAAATTTAGTTTCCTAATTTTGAACGGTTTGCGGGCTACACGTGTTTTAAACTACTACAGCGGTGACTTTTTTAAGAAAATTAGATATATCTCTAAAACTGTAATAGATAAGTTAACACAACTTAGGTTTTCTGAAGTCATAATCAGAAGGCCAATCGAACCATGACAAAAAATCTGGTTTCCATTCAAAATAAGAAAATGAAATGAAATTGAGATAGAACGTACATGATCAATTATGACAGCATACTGAATTTCAAATTTCTAGTCCAACTGCAAGTTGAAAAACTTCTAATGCACGGCCTACGTAAATCAAGCTGTATGCAGTGCTGTTTATTAAACAGTGTGAGTGTGTTTTATTTCTTAACATGTTTGTTAGTCAATATTTGTTTTTCGTACATTTTGACATTTTAATGGCTGTTATTGCGTGATTGATACAAATTATTTTCTTGGAAAACAGTTAAAAATGTATTCAAAAGGACTAAAAATAAAAATGTTTCAATAGTTCAAATAACCCCAAAGAAGCTCTAAAAAAATCACAAAAAAATACCACTCTCTCCAGACCTCCTGGAAGGGGGAGTAATGTAGAACTTTGGCCTAGGGCGTAAATAGCTGCTAATCCGGGACCGGTTCTGACTACAATATCTTTGTACATACGTTCAAAATATTTGTCCTACGAGTACTTTGCTCAATGGACTCCCCCCTTTGTCTTCCTTATCTGGATATAAACATTATCTGTGAAATTATAATATTTACGAGTTGTTTTATCATAATGTGCTCGACATTGAAGTAATTTATAGAAAACGAAATATTCCAAATATTAATGATTTATACAGGCCGTTTCTTTTATCATGTGGTAACATTGCTATATTCTAAACCGTAATAGATACAAAGACGATTAAATAGGAAAAACGGTAACTATTGTGGTGAACAGTTAGTTCGTCAAAGAAAATTAAGGGACTCTCGCCCTTCCCGAGTTGTACAGGGAAAACTAAAAATGCTGTTTTTGGTTTTTTACAAATAGAATTGTTATTTCAGAAAATAAAAAAAATGGAAAAGGGAAGTTTTACTGTATAAAAATGTACTATAACAATGTAACAATAAATCTTCAATTAAACGTTTCGTGACAACACGACCACCATCAACTTTTTTTTCAAATACGGACCTGTCTTTTTCATTACAAATGTTGATAAAGCGATACAATCACAATTCAGTGGTATATCACACTTGACATTTTTATAGCGTTTCATTTGAAATAACTAGTATCATCAGTGACAACAATTTTCAATTACGGTCCTTTTGTTAGTTCGTTTATGAATCCCACAAAACCTAACGCTTCGATATAAATTATAAGAGACGTTTTGAATAAATGTATCTATGAAAATTGTATTTACACTATAAACATGCATAAAAGATATCTGTAGTTTCAGAGAAGAACGAAAGCAATTTACACCAGAAAAAAAAAACTTAAGAGTAGAAGAAATCAAACAAACAGAAAAACATTTTATTTCATTACGAATTATTCGGGGAAAATAAAACCAATACAGAAAATGAATTCTACATGTCAAACTACATTAAATGCTGGAATTGACGACCTCTCTGCTGAATGCACATGAGTTGTCTGTCCATACAATTTCTGCGGCAATTTTCTAGCTTGATGGGTATAATGCTATTACATGCATCTCTTATTTTTTGTTTGAGATGGTCGATATCTGTGCTAGGTGACGAAAAAACTGTATCCTTTATGTATCCCCAGACAAAAAAATCTAAAGCAATAAGGTCTGGGAATCGAGCTGGCCAGGCAATTGGTCCATTGTTTCTAATCCATTTTGTGGGGAATATTGCATCTAAATACTCCCTTACTATTGCTGCATGATGGGGAGAGGCACCGTCTTGTTGAAAATATTGTATTTCACGGCGGATGTTCAATGGCATAATTCATCTAAGTTGCCATCAAACTCATTGGATAAAAAATGTAAATACATTCCACCATTCAAATGCTCACCGTAAAAGAAAGGACCTAGTATGTTTGTTCCCACAATTTCCAACCAAACATTTATTCCGAACCTTTCCTGGAAATTGGGTTCTCTATGTAAATGTTCATTTGTATTATTCCAACTATAATGGATGTTTCTGTTAAACCAACCATTGTTGGTGAATTTTGATTCGTCCGTCCAATTTATTTTTTTATAAATATTTCCAACTTCTCTATTTCTAGCATTTGTATTTGTTCTTTTTTGAAATATTTCTTGTAGATTTTACAGAAATCCCTAGTTCGTGGGCAATTTCTCGTAAAGCACAATCTTGATCAGAAATATTTTTGTAACTGACCAACCCTAAAAAAAAGTTTTTTTTTTCACTTTGGTAATTTTTGTAAGGTAATATTTGCTTACCGAATTTGGTTCCTCACACTTCCAGTAACAACACATTTTCTAGTTTTATTCTTGTCAAATGCACCACAGTCTCTCAAATTTCTAATCGTCTGAACATTTGAATGTTTGAATACTTACGACGATTCGGGTATAGATCACCATACATATTTCTTGCCAAAAGAGGATTTCTATTTGATTTTGAATAAATAAATAGCATATCAGTCCTTTCGTCATTTGAATACATCTTTAATATGATGTAACCGAGTGCATAAACGTCTGACAGATATCAATAACTCATTCATTTTTCCTGTCATAGAAACCAAGCAAAGCCTACGTTTTTAAAACTGGTAAATGTAGTGAGATTCTATTTAATTGTACCAAATTAGACAACAATCGTATTTGACCAAAAACTAATATTTTTGTTACTTCCGGGATTGAGATTTGAAACAAGGATTAATGTAATACAAAAATGTCCAAAAAGGAAAAATACGAATGTTCGTTGTGTTGGGGCTTCTTATCGAAATTATTGGGTAATGTCTGAAGGATGCCAATAGTTGAATAAGTTTTGAAGAAATCAAAACAATTTACAAAAGAACTAACGACAGGACCGTAAAACAGTCTGATTCTAAATGAAACAAAAACACAGGCAATTTATTTCTCTATGCGAGCGTCACAACAGACTCCCGAGCCCCTTTCAACTGATGATGGTGAAATTTCATGTGTTGAAAACACTAAACTATTAGGCATTGTTATAGATTCTAGGAGCCAATGGACACAACACATAGAAACTCTATGTAAAAAGCTTCGTAGTGGCTGTTATTCACTCAATTTTATGGCAAGGCAGTGCAGTACACAGATACTTCTTACAATATATTATGCCAGTTTTCATTGTCATCTGCGCTATGGTATACTTAACTGGGGATGTTCAACCAACATGGAGAGAGTTTTTCTTCTACAAAAGTATGCAGTTAGGATTATAGCCAAACTTGCATATAGAGATTCATGTTGATTAGCATTAAAAAACCTGAAAATACTCACCTTGGCGGAAATATATATTTATGAAATATGTATATATGTGTACAAAAATAGGTCATTATTTGCTTCCAATCAAAACATTCATGAGCATGAAACTAGATCCAAGAATCTATTGATGCCAGAAGCACAAAGGTCCTCATTTTATCAGAAAAATCTTCAATTTATGGGCTGTAAAGTATTTAATTCACTAACCAAAGATATACAGACATCCCCAAATCTCTTTATTTTCAAACAACGGGTGAAAGAGCTACTATAAGCGAGAATCTGTTATACATTGGAGGAATATTTCAATTGTCCCTGAATTGTAAATGTCTATTTTATTAATTTTATTAATTCTATGAATTTTTTATGACATGATATTTTAATTTGTTCACGTTCAGTCTGTATTATGTAATTCTCCACACGTGGCTTTGACATTTTCTTTTATTATTGTGCTATGTTTACTGTTTGTGTTATTCATGTACTTTTAAATTGAAGAAATAAATTATTATTATCTATTATTATTATTAATTAAAAATTGTTGTCACTAATGATGCTAGTTATTTTAAATGAAACGTTATAAAAGTATCAAATGTGATATACCATTGAGTTGTGATTTTATTGCTTTATCAATATTTGTAATAAAAAAGACAGGTCCGTATTTGAAAACAAAAGTTGATGGTGGCCGTGTTGACACGAAACATTTAAATAAAGATTTATTGTTACATCGTTATAGTACATTTTAAATACAATAAAACTTTCCCCTTCCACTTTTTTATATTTCCTGAAATAACAATTATATTCGTAAAAAACCAAAATCAGCATTTTTAGTTTTCCCTGTATAACTCGGGAAGGGCGAGACTTGACATTTTCTTTGACCAACTGACTGCTCACCAAAACAGTTACCTTTTTCCCTATATAATCGTCTTTGTATCTATTACGGTTTAGAATATGGCAATGTTACCACATGATAAAAGAAACGGCCTGTATATATCGTTCAGTATATCTACAGAATAACGTTTTCATTTTCAACATTTTTCAAACGTTAAAACAGGATATGATACATTATTTCGTCTTGGGTTTTCAATAAAATTATGGAAAATTTCAATTAATCAAATTTGAATAACTCAATAGATATTCAGTAGAGGTAATTGCCCTCCAACCCTTAGGAACGTTCTGGATCTGCCTCTGGGTCTAACTCAACAATAATGCACCGACTGACTTCATTTGGCTGTTGGGGACAAGATTCCCAATGTGTGGGTAAGTACCCACTCAGTGGGTAATTTGGAAAGTTTGTTAGTAGCAAAATATGTATGGGTAATTTATCTAATAGTACAAAATTCTTGACGGTGCCGTGAAAAAACAATATTTACTAATAGCCCAGGAACCAGGGTTTTTTTTAACCTGACACTAAAATTAGTAGAAATAATTTTTGGAACCTACAAGAGCAGTTTTGAGGAGTACGTTGAGAAAAAAAAATCCTGCACGCAATCACCTATGGAAAGTGGGGAAAATTCCAGGGGAAACTCGGAAAACTCGGAAAATCGGTATTCTATCGTTGGAAGTGGTTGAAAATGTCGATGTAGTGAATAGGAATAAACTTGTAGAAGGTGAAAATTTAGACAAACAAGGTCTACACATATTTTTTCTAAAATTGGTTCCTATGGGAGATAATGAGCTATACTTGATATTTTCAGATTTCCGCGCGAACAACTCGGGATGTCATTAGATTTACCCCGACGCTCGACTAAAATCTCTGTATCTCCATCGTTTTTGGTCGAAAATTCATGAACTGAACGGTATTTTAATGGGAGTAACCATAATGATGTATTTAACGAATGATCTTGACATGATAACGTTAAAAATTAGCTTTGAACACAGATTATGAATCTGTGATTAATCGATCTTTTAGCGCGGTACATATCCTTACGGTAAATGCCATTTTATAACAACTTAGTTAAGTGCAGTCTGCATTCATTTACAATTTTTATATACAAACAATATATTGTGTTATTTTTTACACTTTTTCAAATTGAGAGTTCAGCGATTTGGTATTTTATATGCCATAATCTACTACGATTCTTTTTTAATAGTCGACCACAGAACAATAATGGGAAAATAAAATGATGCAATAGTGGTTTCAAATAATCCAAAACGCCTTCAAAATCATTTGCATCTACACCGGTGTTCGATCACTTCACTTGGTTATTGCATAAATAACTATCAATTAACAACTACTCCTTGTGTTCCCCTAAGAAACCCGCCATTACAGCCGATTTTATACTACCTGAAGAAACCATCATTTACCATTACCAATTACCATTCTATAAACAGTTAACTTTTTCTTTTCAGGTCCGGCAGCAGTATATAGTATAGTAGAGCAAATTGTTTTGTCCAGTCGAGTGTACCAAAGCGTGGAGAAAGAGATCTGATAGATACCAATCATACGAGGTTGCAGAAAAATATTGGACAGAAATGTGTATGGAAAAGATTATAGGCCTTTGAAAAGTGTTGAGACTGGTGTCTCGTGGATACTATGGCCACCTAATAATTTATTAAGTAGTCTTCAGATGCCATCTATTGTGCATTTAATAGATATTGTTCATACCAACACTTATTTTTTCAAAGTATACATGTTTGAATGCTAGAGCATTGTTTATTATTATTATGATAACACTTCTTTGCAACTTTTCGTCTATTGGAAAACTATGTCCTGACGTTATTGAGGTACAGTTTGGCAAACATAGCTGAATCTGTGAAAATATCTAGGCCCCGGATGCCAGTGATAAGTCACTCAACATCAAACGTGTAGTCTGAAAAATTAATATACACACTAAAAATGGAGTATCAATCGAACCTAAATGGCAAAGTTTTAAATAGTCAGACACGGGAAGTAGTAGCTAATGTTATTCATTTTATGAGAAAGGAGGCAAAAAACAATGAACCATTAAAATATTTTTAAAAAGTGCAGGAGCATCTGCTTTGACGATTTCGATACAGGACGTCTTCGACGTTTTATAATTATTTTTTATTTAACAGAAAAACAAGTGCCAACTTTAAGACGTATACATAGAAAATTTGCAGAGGACTACAACTACTCAGGTTCCCGAGAAAGCTTGAAAAAATGTATTAGAAAGATGGAATTTCGTTGGCGAAGAACCAGAACGAACAGAAAATTATTGATGGAAAAACCCTATATTCAACATATGAGACTGAATTTCTTACGTAATATGAAACGTTACAGGGTCGAAAATCGCTCAATTATATATATGGATGAGACATACGTCCATTCCTGCCATACAAACCAAAAGGGTTGGGCTGATAGTTTAAATGAGGGCCTACATAAACCACTGTCAAAAGGACAGATGCTTGTGATAGTGCACGCTGGAGGTGAAATTGGTTTTCTTAAAAACGCTTACCTTCGCTACAAACCTACTGTCAAAACAGGAGGTTATCATGATGCAATGAACTATGACAATTACAAAAAGTGGCTGCAGGATAAGCTGATACCAAATTTACCCCCGAACAGGGTTTTAGTTATTCATAATGCTGCTTATCATAATGTACAAACTGACAAATGTCCAACTATGTCTTCTAGAAAAGCAGAAATGCAACAGCGGTTGACAACGCGACGTATTGGATTTACAAATGAGAAGTTAAAAGTCGAGTTATAAAATTACACAAACATCGGTTCAAAACCTATGAAATCTACAGAATATTCTCGGATGAAGGACATTCAGTCTTACGGTAACCTCCCTAACATCCGGATTTGAATCCAATAGAGTTAGTGTGGGCTTCTATGAAGCAATATGTCGCTGAAAAAAATGTCACTTTCAATTTTAAATTTGTAGAAAGTTTGTGTGATGAATTTTTTAATTCATTTTCAGACGAACAATGGAAAACGAGATGTGAACATGTCAAAGCAATATCACAAAATACTATGGCAAAACAGCCAGCGTTCGACATCGCAATTGACGACATAATAATAAATATTGGATCTAATAGTGACAGTGACTCATATTCGAATCGACCTTTTCATGTGGGTTACCAATAGATTCCTATAGATGATTGTTATAAAAGCTTGTAATCCTTTGTCTTGAACAGTTTGATTCGTCAAAGAATAAATAATACGTTTTGTAAAAACTTTTGCATTTGGGTAATCATTTGAAGACTTCATTGACAATAGTTTACTTGATGGGTAAAATTTCGTAGCAAAGGTGCTTGGACTAGTTGAATTTGATTAAAATTGGTGATCCTTAAACAAATTCCAAATTAGTTTATTGCTAACATTTAGAGTTAGAAGTTAATTATTCCGGACGATCTTCAATCATATTAAGAACCTCATCTTCCAGTACCACCTTTCTTATTATTAGTGGAAGACCACAATCAGTTATTCGTTTTTGAAAAGTCCTTCTTTGACAAAGACGTTGGTGAAGACTTTTCTGCATAGAGCCGTCTAGCTTCCATTGGCACGACCATACATAAAATCGAGGCATTTTATGAATGGTCGTACTAAACAATAATACGTAAAATTGTCGTGAAATGCATATCAGCCATTTCAGCGTTATTGAAATTTCTCGTATTGAAGATTTAAAAATGAAAAATAAATTTTCGACTAGTACATAAAAATCAAAGCGACTTGACCACCTACTAGATTTTTACGATTCCATTTAATAAAGATGCGTTCATGTGCAAAGTTGTATTTTTTATTACGAAACTATTGCTATTACTGAAACAACTCAAGAGTAGCCATAGAAAATTGATGATTGTTTCCATTCTTTCTACTTTTTCCCAATTTTTCACTATTCAAGTGGTCACAGTTTGCCATGGAAAAGTAGTATTTGGTTATTTTTCGCAGTATTAATTGAATATTTTTGTGAATTTTGTGAAAAGTGAAGAAATTTTGAAAATTAAGCGAATATCACTGAAGAAAAAGAGTTAATAATTTTTCCAGCAGCAAATGACACCCTGCAGAATCAATTGATCCAAGTTAAGTTTTCCCCACTTTTTCACTTTTCAATTGGTCATAGTTAGCCGTGAAAAAAGGATATACGAATGTTTCTTTAACACAAAAATTTCAAATCATTTTATTCCCAATGAAATATTATGGGGGTGTGGCTGCTCAAAGTGGGAAACACTGTATAAATGCAGGCCATAGATTTGCTGTAAATTAGTATTCCATTATCTCCCTTGCAACCTTTCATTTTCACTCTACAGAAATTTGGTTGCTTTGTGAAGGGTATCAGCAAAGACTAGTTGTAATTCCTCTGCCATTTACATGGGTCCAAAGCTTTATATCACGTTGCCTTCTGATATCAAGTCGATAAACTCCCAAAAGGTGTTCAACTCAAAAATAAAAAAGTATGTGTACCAGAAGTCAAGAACAGATATTCATAGACTTCTAGAAATTATCAATTAACTCATCCTTGTTTGAAGGTTGTAGACGATGTAGTAACTTGATTCCTTGCATTTCAGACTTCCATCACCTTAATGGTCGAATGATTTCTACTTCTTTCAATTTTTCACTACGTTTCAATTGCTTGAATCTGCAATCATCTTCAGGTGAATAATGACAAATTAAGAATCTACACGATGTTTTATAGATCTGCAGGTATGGTGTAATTACGTTGTAATTACGCGCGGTCTTATGGCGTGCGTGTTTTTCGCGCTTTTTCTCTCTCCAAAACAGTCCATTAGCGGTCCCCATACGTTTTTAATTTCCACGCTCGGTTGGCTGAAGGGACCATTGGCTTCGATACAGGCGGTTTCAATAAATTTGCGTTTGAACCAATGTTCCTCTCTATAATAATAATAATGCTTTATTTTCTATAAGACATGCATAAACACCTGTAGAATTTGTCAGAAGTTAGAACTAAAATTAAAAACTAAGAAAGAAAATCCTGGCAGCTGACCAAATCATCATCAACATAGTGATCAAATATTTAAAAATTCTTCCAAAGAGTAAAATCAACCTTTAAGAAGGTATTTCCTAAGACATTGTTTGAATCCTTTCAAAGTAAGAGATGATTTAATGTTGGGCGGAAGTTTATTGAACAACCTCTTCCCAATACAGTAGGTGACCTATATAAAAGGTTAGTCCTTGAAAATGGCACATGCAGGTCATTTTGCTGCCTTGTGTTAAAAGAATGTACTTCTTTATTAGTCTTAAAAGAGTTTAAGTTACAAAATATAAAAACACAATTCAAATATATACAAACATGGTAAAGATAAAATTTCATAGGTTTTAAAAAATTCTCGACAACTAGTGGTACGAGACACGCCAGCGATACGACGAATTAATTTTTTCTACGAGATAAACACATCATGAAAACAAGTGGATGACCCCCAAAAACAAATTCCGTATCTGAGTCGAGATTCTGCCTAAGCAAAATATAGCATAATTAATTGTTTCTCTGTCAAAACTGATTTCATGTTTCGGAGTAGGTAGCTGACAGAGTTAAGTTTTGCAATTACTGTCTCACAATGTCTCTTCCTATCTAGACTCTCATCAATGTGTAGGCCCAGGAACCTTACACAAGATAAATTTTTCAAAACTTCATTATTAAAATTTAAATGAACGGTAGGCACTTGTTTTTGCCTGTTATGAAAATGTATTGGCTGAGTTTTTTCTGCATTTAGATGAAGTGAGTTCATGCCGAACCAGTAATACAAACTAGAAAGAACTTCATTACAACTACGTTCTAAGGAATACTTGGGTTTTTTCGAAATAAGTATGGACGTATTGTCCGCATACAACGTGAAATGTGTAGATGGGCTCACTCTGACGATGTCATTAACATATATAAGAAACAATGTCGGGCCCACTACTGACCCTTGAGGAACACCTACACTGATGTCAAGACAATTCGAATTACAGGTAGTCACTGATTGCTCAGTCACCCCTGGGAGACTAACGTACTGGCGACGTGAGTGCAGATAAGATTTTATCCATTCCAGGGCAAGCCCCTGAACACCTGTCTTAATTAGTTTATTCAATAGGGTGTTATGGTTTAAGCGAACAAGTGCCCTGCTGAGATCACAAAATATACCAACAGGGCACTCGCCTGCATCAATCAAAGTCGTCAGATTTTCATAAAATGAGTGGACAGCACTGTTTGTGGATTTGTTCGCTTGAAATTCATGCTGGTTATCGATTATTATGTGATTCTGTTTCAGGTAACAGTTCAGTCTCTCTAAATAGGCATATTCAAATATTTTAGAAAATATGGAGGGAATGGTTATGGGACGATAATTACGAACCTGCTTAGAATCGCCTTTTTTCAGAATTTGAACAACCTTGGCAGTTTTTAGGCACTCCGGAAAATTACCATTCGAAAACGAAAGATTTACAAGATAAGTCAAAGGAGATATTATAAAAAAAGCAACCTTTTCTAGCAAAAATGCTGGTATGTCATCAGGGCCACATGACTTTTTATTTTTAATCTTTTTTAGCAGCAGTTCGTATAATTCCATTTGCTATGAATAACACTAGCCTAGTCCCAAAGAATTCGATGGTACTCTGTCCATGCGTGGTCGGCAATTCCCGATTTAGATGTTTCCCCCCCACTGAGTCCACTTTCTGTGTTCAGCTATTCTTACAGATAATGGACGCTTGGTATCTTGGTATAGGCCTCTTCACATTCACATGGGACCTCGTAAATACAATTTTTGCTGGATTCTGTTTTGTTCTCTGGTTTCGTCTTGGTGAGGAAGCTTCGTAAGGTACTGATGGATTGAAAGCAACTCTTGTTTCCGATCCTTCTAATCTTCTCGGAGATACCCCTGATGTAGGGAAGGACAAGAGCGGAGTTTGTGGTCGTTCTTCGATCGTTTTGATCCTTTGGAGTTGCTTCTGAACTTCTCCTATGAGTTTCTCGGAATATCCGTTTTGGAGTAGGTCATTTTTGATGTGGTTTACTTCCACATCGAAAGACTCCTGATTGTTGCAAATACAAATCGCTCTCTCCACAAACGTTCTTGCAATGCCCCTCTCAGTGGAATTCGGGTGATTGGAGCCGTGGTTGAGATACTGTCCAGTGTGTGTCTTCTTCCTGTAAACATAGGTGAGGATACCAGTGTTTCTTCCTTCAGCTTTCACATCGAGAAAGGACACGGTACTGTTAGTTTCCTTTTCCATCGTGAAATTGATTGGATCTCTCATGATATTGATTCCTGAGAAGAAGTCCTCAAGGTGTTCATCTCCGTGGTTCCATATGATGAAGGTGTCGTCCACGTATCTTAGCCATAGTTTTGGGGTTTTGGTTTGTATTCTGCCTGTCTGAAAGCCAATTCCTCGAACCACTCCATGTATATGTTGGTGATTACTGGAGAAAGAGAAGACCTCATCGGCAGTCCATCAACTTAGGAGAAGAAACGGTCCTCTTCTTGAAAGTACGAGTTATGAAGACAGCACTTCAGTAGTTCCAATATCGCTTGTACAGGGAGATCAGTCCTTTTATGCAAGTATGCAAGAAATGAAAGTAATCAACTTTACTCATCCTTGATTGTGTTTGTATTTTTAATTATATTCATACCTATACAACATGTTAGTAAAAATAAAAATTAATGCGTGTGTATTTATATGAGTACAAGCACATCAACCACGAGAGGACGCTGTATCCATGTCGTTTTAACTATTTATTCATGTTTGTACATTTAAATTACTATTACTACCACTACTTTTACGACTCTATAGAGAATGAACTCCTATATTTGAAGTCAACAGTTTCATATTTCACGTTTCTCTTACGGCGCCAAATCATCGTCTGTTAAATACTACTTATCTACTCTCACTCGTATAATTTACGTAACCACCGCCATCGTACACCTACCACAGGTGAATGGCCGCGGTACTTGGTCACTGTATCACCGACAGACGCTGATCTCCGCGGTCCTCGAGACTGGAGAGGATTATCATTATTGCCAATACTACTTTATGTAGGGGAGATTATCTGCACAAAAGCAGTGCCGTACTGACGTCTATCTGAAGGGGCAACAATATTAACATTATTCTGTAACTACCAGGAAAGTCAGAATGCGCACCCCTGGTTTTCCAAGACAGTGAAAAAGACAGCTTTTACAAACTGAACATGTGGTCAAAGTATGTTGTGTCCTGTGGTGGTATGACCAATTGAAAATCGGCTGGTGTCGACTAAATTTTTTAATACAATTCTTCAAAATAGTTAGTGAAGTTTCTTTTTCAAATTTGACAAGTTTTTCTATGTCTAACATCTCGAACGTCAACATGTCATCACACTAGATCAGGGTTTCTCAAAGTGTGGTACGCGAACCCCTAGTGGTTCGCTATTCGACGGCAGGGGGTTCGCGACAAGATTTACGTAATGGTGGCTTGATGATTGGCTGTGCCTTCAACTTTAAATGTCGCTTTGAAGATGAAACCTGGCTTAGAGTAACCTATTTAGCTGACATTTTTTCTTGTCTCAATAAAACGAATGATTCGATGCAAGGTTTCACGTGCAGTGTATTCACTGTGCAGGACAAAACAAACGCACTTATAAAAAAAATAGAATTTTGGAAAACTTGCTCGAGTTCAAATATCTTTGAATGTTTTCCTCTTTTGTATGAATTTATCACGACGAACGCCTTATCCGTGGATTCCGAAATAAGGGCTGAAATTGTTCTTCATCTTTCTCAGCTCTCCGACGAACTGAAAAGGTATTTTCCGAATATTGATAATGCTAAAGATGGCTGGATTCGTAACCCATTTGCGGTCACGAACGAGAGCATGAATTCTATGTGAAATTCTATGTGAAATTCTTATGTGAAAGTGGGTTTTGACACCTGGTCATGATGAAAACTAAATATAGAAATCGACTTAATACCGAGTCAGAATTAAGGTTAAAATTGTCCAAAATTACTCCTAAAATTTACTCCATTTGCGACAAGAAACAAGCACACCCATCACATTAATATTCAAAAAAAATTTTTTTGACACTTTATTTGTTACCTTTTATTGAAATGAAAACCTTACTTTCTTCAACAGTCAATTTTCTTATTTTCTTTGGGGGGAAAGGGGGATTTAATCAGTTAGTTAAGGTTGCTGTCACCTGGAAACTCTAACAGGGGTTCGTGTAGCCGAAAGTTTGAGAAACCCTGCACTAGATGAATAGTTCAAATGTATAGGGTGCGTATACGCCACACGTCCCATCAAACCATTTGCCTTTCCAATTACATCGTTTTAAAACAATTTATATTTTCATAATGAGTTTGAAACGTGATAGGCACAATAGAGCTATTGGGTTCGAAAAACTTGTACAGCTTAAGCATTTCCAAGTTCCAAAGGACGTAGAATTTATTAGGTTTCCGTACGGCCGAAGGAACAAACCCGAGGCAAATTCATACTATCACCTACAAGGTCGTGGTGAAATCGTAACGCAGTGTTATATGGAGTCATGAATCCATGATTGTTCATCACATATTTCCATTTTGAACTATTTCACCTATTATGTCTAATATATACATAACTATAATTCTTTGTATTTTATCGTTTCAGTGTAAATCTTTATCGATTATTGGGGGAAAAGATGTTCAAGAAACAGTAAAAAGAATCCTGGAAAATTTGATTTCAAACAGACTGTCACTGAAATTAAATTGGTATGGAAGAAATGGTAAATTTCCATTCAAAACAATGGAAAGTGTCTCCAAATTGATCATCATATCCATTTAATTTTGCTTGAACATTCAGATTCATAGGGAATATCAGTTTGTCAAAGCTTTACCCCATCTAATGTCTTAGTTGGCCAGCTGTTTTTTATCTCGAATACTCAAAAATTCAGGCCCTTAGAACTAACTTTCAAAATCCAATTTTCCATCACTTCTATAAGTGCGTGTTGCATAGCCTGTTGATGCATTCAGTTTCGTAGGGATCCAATTCCAGTCTTTGGTGTTCATTATTTCTTGAATTTCTCTCACTCTATGAGATTCGAATTGCCTAAATTTACTTCCATTCCCCTTTTTCCAGTGTAAAACTGTTGTAGAATCAGTCCATAAATATATTTTATTGATTTTAAGCTATAAAGTATTCATCAACATTTTTGACAGTCGACTTTCCATTGAATTATCTTGCAACTCCAGCCTTGGAATTATTGTTTTCGTTGGATCCACTTATCTTATTCTTATGCTTTTATAAGCCTGACATCTATTTCGTCTTCAGCTAATGTCCGGAGGTAGAAAGTTGCTGCAAACGATTTATTACCCGCATCCCAGAAGATATTGAGTTTAGACCTTTCAGATCTGGCAATCTTGTCAGAACAGCATCGAAGTGTTTTACTTTTTCAAGATCTTTCATCCATAATATCTAAATACAATGAAGTCATCATTCAAACTCTTGTCTTTTCTCACTTTAATATCGGTTGATAAGATTTCCATTACCTGTGATTTGATATCCAGTTAACAAGCTCATCTTACCAATTTTCTGAATACGACTAACTTCTGTTATCATCCTTAAGGCTCTTTCTTCAGAGTTGGCACAGTCGAGATAATCGTCAACATAATGTTTTCTAATTATTGCATCTAGGATGTCTTAGTCATTGGTTTCTCTGCTTGCATTTATATTTTTGATATATTTTGCACTGGCTGGAGAACATATTGCTCCGAAAGTCATTACCTGCATCTGGCACACGTCATAGGGCGTATCTCGATTTCCATTCTCTATAAAAACCGTGGAAATTCGGAACAGACTCTAAATGACTGTAGTGAAAGATTGCTTCACCAAATTATGAAGGTGGTCATCTGATGTTTGGTGGTTACAAATATGGAAAGAATATGACTGAGCCATTCGTTCTTCTCTGTCTTTTCCATGGATAATCCATCCCAGATTTGTTTTGGTGCCAAACGGTGTGTTCTCATGCTTTTTCATAGCAATAATAAATCCAATATTGTCTTGTCCCAACAGCTCATGAATCCCGTGGAAGGGAAGCACTTTTAGGTGGTGATATTTCTCCCAGACGTTTAATCCAATATCTTGCCAAGGTAAAGACAGATCTTTTACTGACCTATACCCCTTATTCTGAAGATTTTTGCATCGTTACAGCATCCTCAAACATTTCAATCCAAAAAACACGAATGTTTATGTTGAATAGTCAAATTGTTCGTCCATTGAATTCATTAGCTTTGTTTTCCTCCCTTCAATCCAAGTTTTTCAACAATAGACTGGTCAATTGAAGAAACTGTCGAAGCTTCATCATACAATGCAACGGTTTCAACTATGGAATCATCACCGTGTAGCTTCACTCTTAACATTCGGTCGTCTGCGTCTGAGGACCAGAAACCATGTTGGATGTATTCTTAGACATTGAGGGGGTTGGAGAATTATGTGGGTCTGTATAATACTTGTGCAGAAATGTATGGTGTGATCACCAGCGATTGTTTATGCCACAGCTCTTTCGTTCTCTGCATCTTGTCGTTTGATGATTATTTTTCAAACAGGAAAATACTTATTTCTTAACAAGTGCGGAAAGTGATACTTTCCCGCGCGCGACTGTCGTTGACCCGAACGACGACAAGCGGAGTTCAGGCAAGCAAATAATGGCGGGAATGACACTTTACGCATGAATTCGGAACATTATTTTTACTACGACCTCATAAAGATTCAAAAAGCACATTGAAAATATATATTTTATTCCAACATACAAAACTTTCAATGACAATCCACTAATTATTATTAATATTAATGTTAAAAACACAATTTGTTGCATTCTACATTTTATCAAATGTGTTCACGCCTACGCACTGAACTGAGCATTTGCCTTTTTTATAGTTGATACAAAACGACGGTGCGTGTTAAGGAGACAGTAAATTTCCATACTTTCTATAGAGCTTCAAAAAGGTTCCATTATTTGTGGTTTTTCAAATCGTAAATGTTCACAATAATTAGGTTTTCTTTATCTTGAATATCGTCAAGCCTGATTTTCATAAGCTCCGCTTTGCGAAGAGTACTGGCTAGAGCAAAAATGGTACTGCAATCATAGGATATATCTCATAAGGGGCTGGCATGAACTTGGTTATGTCTTCTTTGGTAAAAATTTACGCTTTATGTGGTCGAAAACCAACATTTTGCTTTTTTAGGAACGACGTCAATTTATGAAACTTGCTTATGTCTAGGTTTTGTTTTATTTTAACTAAACATTTCACCATCGAGTAACGCGACCATAATAAGATATTGGATTTCAGTGCCTTACTCAGTTTGGAAAAATACGCCAAATAAACATCTTCCCTGAAGCTATTCAATCCCTTTTTCATAAACCAGTTTAAAAATTGATAGTATTACTGTTCGTATCTTTCTCGTGATTTACTAGGTAACAGGTCTGAATTCATCTGCGGCCTTTAGAATTGCTTCTGGGAGCTCTTCGCCTGACGAATCCATTAAAATGTTGTTTTAATCGAAAATAATTTGAAAAATGCAGAGTCTGTCACTTCGACAACGCTTCGACTTCAAACTTTGACGTCTTGATGACAACTTGGTTGTCATAGCAAATCTTTGGTTACCACACCAAACCACTTGACTAAGCTTAGTTTGAATGTTATGTGGATTGATTTTGAGAAATGTATAGGATAGATATATAAAATTATCCCAATTTTTATTTCATTCCAATAAACAAAAAATTGCGAATACAAGACAAGTAGGCTGGGTTAGATTGAATGTTATAACCTACATTAGTTTGAATAGTAATATGCAGGTAAAATCAATGAAATGTACATACAGTCTGTCCATAAAGTAACCCCCCCTGTTAACTTTTGAACGGAGTGGAATTTTCCTTTGAATTTTTTTTGGTTAAATGGTAGTTCACAAGCTACTTTTTGACAATGATGAAAAAATTCTATCTTTCAAAATGGCGGCCAGGTGCCATTTTGAAATATTTTTTTAAATGGCATGGGGGGTCGACTGATACCTCATTAAATTAGTTTTTCAATTATCTTTTAGGCAGCAAAATTTCAAACAGAAATATTGGTCCAAAACAAAATGGCGGTACATTATCTTAGAACTCTCACGACAGGATCCTGTCGAATAAATCGCTATTAAAGAGCTTTAGTGCAATGATAAAATATTTTTTCGTTTCTGCAAGAGCTTCTTGTCACTTAAAATGGCAGATGGGTGCCATATTAGAAAAAATTCAAATGAGTAGATAAGTAGTGTAATACCTCGTTTTATTGAATCTCAGCAAATCTTAGATATCATGTCCCATATACGATTCTGAGGGACAGAGAACATTTTTAGATATCAAAAAATATTTTTTCATTTCAATTGAGATCGTTAAAAGCCATTTTTTCAAAGAAATCGCGTATAAAAGTTCTGACTTAATGTGCCGCCATTTTGTTTTGGATTAATATTTTTGTCTGAAATTTTGTAGTATAGAAAATCAAAAGACAATTCGAATGAGGTATTACTCGACCTCCCATGCCATTTAAAAAAATCTTTAAAAATGGCGCCTGGTCGCCATTTTGAAGGACAGACTCTTTTAATTACTGTCAAAAAGTAGCTTATAACATGCCATTTTACCAAAAAAAAATTCAAAAAAAAATTCCACCCCGTTCAAAGCTTAACAGGGGGGAGGGGTTACTTTATATCTTTCGTTTAATGCACAATAAACACGCACGAGAGAATATGTGTCTGTCTCCGTAATATTCATGGAGACTGAACTAGTTCTAATATAGAACAGCAACTCCCTGGTTGATCCTGCCAGTAGTCATATGCTTGTCTCAAAGATTAAGCCATGCATGGCTCAGTACAAGCCAAATTAAGGTGAAACCGCAAAAGGCTCATTAAATCAGTTATGGTTCCTTAGATCGTACCCACATTTACTTGGATAACTGTGGTAATTCTAGAGCTAATACATGCAAATAGAGCTCCGACCGGAGACGGAAGGAGCGCTTTTATTAGATCAAAACCAATCGGTGTATAATAACGTTAAGTTGACATATTTTACTTTCCCGCACTAGTGCGGGAAAACGATTTTTCCCGCACAAGTGCCGGAATGTGACACTTTCAAAACTGAAATGCGTGCGGTCGCAGAAAAACATAATTTTCTTCTTGGTACTACATTCCACCTTTCGTCAACATCTTCTTCCAATTTGAAACAAATATCAATATTGTGACTCTCGCCTCTGCAATAAGAACAAAATAATCCTGAAATGTTAATAAAATCAGATGTCATATGAAACTTCAGGCTTTTTCGTAACAATATTGTGGTTTACTTCCCGAGAAAACTGCAAAAACAAGTTTTTTAAAACTTTTTTTCTAAAATCTCGTGCCAAGTTTCGTACTACTCAGGGTAGACAAATATCATGATATTTATATAAATATCAAAATATCCAAAATATCGGATATGCAGTGACCGCCAAAAAGTACGTACCATATGGGAAAAAAGTTTATTGTTAGAATATTGGAAAAATATCTCCGGGAAAAAGTTTGTGATGTCCGTCCGATAACCTAAAAATCGATTTTGACAAATATCACGTCACCACTAGTATGGCGGCAAATTGGAAAAAATACTATGAAGAGGCCAAAAGTGAGAGAAGAGAAAAAAGTGATTTGATGAAGTTGCTTGGAATTTAATTTTATACTCACATACAGAGTTTCAAGCAATAAATCGGAAAATTTTGATATTGCAATTTTTTTTTGGATATTTTACAAAAATCAAAGTTTTTTTTTCTGAATGGCTTGACTATAATGGAACATTTGTATTTTGATGATAATGACAAAAGTCTCTCATTTTTTCCGCATCAGATGGCACTAAATTGAAAAAATTGGTTTTTGCCAGAACCCTCGCTGTTACATTGGTTCGTATCTAACAGTGTCATCATAATTCCAAGACCATTGTGAATTTAGTGCCATCTGGGGCGGAGAAAATGAGAAAGTTTTGTCAATATCATCAAAATACAATTAATAGTCCACTACAGTCAAGCCATTCAGAAAAAAAAAATTTTGATTTTTATAAAGAGATCGGAAAATATTGAAAAAAAATGCAATTTAATATGAAATATAAATTATCTTCATTTTGGTAGAAACTAAAGTCAAACTTAAAATAACAAAAAACGAGACAAAAATTACTTTTTTCCTAAAATATTTAATGTAAAAAACTTACCGTTTGATAAATTTTTAAGTTACAAAATATCGGATATAGCATCATCATCATCATTATCATCTTCACTTAGGCAACTAGTTCATCATTTGACGAGATCCAGTCCAAGCTTTTCTATCGTTATTTTGATTTAAACATTTAAAAATAAATACTAGTTTACTGGGTTTTTCGTTGTCACTTTTTCATTTTTACTCAAAATATCAAGAATTTTTTGTTCCGGTATTTATTTCGTTCAAAATAAGTAAAGGATATATTTCATGATATATATATCAATCATTGAATATCAGATATATATCGTGATATGTATTATGAAAAATATCACTTGATATACAGGGTGTCCCACGAAGATTAGTACAGGGCATATCTCGGAACTCGACCGTAGTAGAGAATTGTAATTTTGGGGTTGTAAATTAAAGCAATTGGGGTACCTTTTTGATATTTTGTCACCCAATAGGCTTTTTGTTTTCGGTAACGTGACATGAGATTCAAAATCAATAATGGGACAATCCGTATATTTTGACACTTCAATGATCCCCCCGATGAAAGGATTTCAACAAACTATCACACTTATGGTCTTAAACGATTAGTTTAAGAACTACTTACAGGTACTTCAATATCCTTTGTCCCACGACATTTTTTAATAAAATATGGATGATTGATATAATTTTTCCTTGTTTTAATCATCACAAAAAATATGCAGTCCTATATTATAAAAATATAATATACTAAACCAAAATAATTTGGCAATTGCTCGTTTCAGACGTCGTGGGACAAAGGATATTGAAGTACCTGTTTTGCTTAATAATCGTTTTAGACCACAAGTGTGCTAACTAGTTCGTTGAAATTGTTTTATCGGGAGAAACATAAAAATGCCAAAATATACAGGTTGTCCCATTAATAATTTTGAATCTGATGTCACGTGACAAAAAGCTCATTGGGTAACATAATATCAAAAAAGCTGCACCAATTGCTTTAATTCAGAACCACAATAATACAATTCTCTACTAGGTAACTTTCGAGTTCCGATAAATTTCCTGTCCTAATCTTCGTGGTACACCCCTGACACTACCACAATTCATTCTTCACTTTTGGATCAACTTTGTCTGTGGACAGTATCTTTTTTTAAAATCATTAACAATTTCCAACAGAATAGAGAGAGTGCTTTTTGTCGTAATATTGAAATTCTGGTAGCTATTCAAAGAACGAAAAATACCTAAACAAGTTCCCGAGGGCACTTAACTTGATATCACCAGACGCTCCATTGTTTCAATGGCTTGATGACTCATCCATCCTTTTTCCGTTCTTCCGTGTACTTGATTAAGCTACTTCATTGAAAACTTGGTACCGGCACGGCATTGTGACCTCCTTTCGGTTAACGGGCACTAACCTAACAAGGCCAATCAAGGTAAGAACCGAAAAAATAAAATAACAACTTGCGGATAATTATTAGATAACGAGTCGAAGTCAAGAGGACACGAATTTGAACTCTCGACTTCGTTCCGAGTGGACTCGTGCAAACCTACTACCTACGTGAAAATGAGGCGTTTTAAAGAATCACTATATAGAAAACCATAGATGATAAATGAAATTTCGTCAGCGTTAGAATCAAATGAGCTGGATCTTCAACAACACTGGTTATCTTCATAACTGTCGGCAACCTTGTAGACCTTTAGATAATGACAGATTTTGCTGACTGATTTTCTCTTTTTCTCTCTTTTTTTAATCCTACGTTTATGGCAATAACATATACCGGGTTTCCGCGGAAAGTGGCTCGCCCCTATAACTTTTTTTGTTTTTGAAGATAATGGAATGAAATTTGGAGGATCTGTATATTATATCTTATACAGAAGATTTCAAGAGGGCTGTTGAATAGTAGACCATTTCTTTAACATATCCTCAATTAAATAAATCGAGCACAGTGAGATCCGGTGAGTGGGCAGGCCACCGTACTAGATCATTGGTTACAATAACTTGATTGTTAAAATGCTCTATTAAGTAAATAAGAACTTTTTGGTATTATGAAGGGGTGTTCCAATTTGTTGGAAATAAATTTGCCGTGGAACTGGTAGAGTATTGAGTTGATCCTCGATTTCATTTTGAAGAAAACCTAAGTACCTAACCCCTGATAATTGACCTCGAAACAAAAGTGGTCCATCCCAGACATTGACGCCAAACCTTTCTTGAGAATTGCCCTCTCTCATTGCATGTTAATTTTGTTGGGCCCAGTTGATAAAATTTGAGTTAACTCTATGATTTTGAAGCAGCCCATCACAAAATACTACCCGTCTATCGTCATCGTCAGCATACAAATGTTGATGCAACTGATATTTAAATTTTGAATGCTCGATTTCTGTGCTTTTTCAGTATTTTTCTTGTTGATTCGTGACTTATCTGTATATCTTGACTAATTTCTCCTAAAGAAACAGTTTTATCAACCTCCGCATCTTTTGACAAGTAATTCAACTTCATGCAACTTTTGGTTTCACCGGAAGTGAAGTAAACTTTCGATTTTCAAATGAGACACCCGGTACATTTTTACTTCTCTTGTCTCCTTGTAACATAATGAAACAACCATGTATTATTTGTCACTTTTTGTAACCGAATTTTATTTTATTTTTCGAAATTTATTCTTTATTCTAGAAGGTTATGTACTTATATCTTCAAATCACTAATTTCAGTCCTAAAATTTAGAGAAAAATACAACTTCGCTGTTTTAGGTCAAAATGTATCTGATGAAGAATTTCATTTTGAAATTTCTATTACCAATTTTTTTCAAATGGCAACATAGTAGCTCGTTGGTTTACGAAAAAACGAGCATTCGATTACGATTAATTTGATACTGCACATTATTAGGGTTCAAAAAGAGTTCCGTTAAAAAACTTTAAAAGATTAAATTAGAAAGGACGCCGCACTTTTTATAGGAAAAATGGTTCTCGGTGAAATTGTCTGAATTATTAGTATATTCGATTTTAAAAATCAGTAATTTTTATTTAATTATTTTCTCGGGATTTGAAAGTGACAACTGCAGTTTTTTTCGTTCTTATCATCAACGTACCTTTATTTTACTAAATATCGTTCAGATTGTGCAGATTACTTCATTATGTACAGAGCGAAAAATAAAAACATTTATGAAATATTGATGAAAGTATTTTGGCATGCAATATTCTTGTTCCATCATTAATCACAATTCATACATTTCGTACAGGGTGATTTGAAAAATTGGTGAAAAATATTGCCAGTTCTTTCTTACATATCCTGTATATTCAAGTGAATTATCATCCTCCGAATACTACAATATACTAAAAATTCAGACAATTTCACCGAGAACCATTTTACCCATAAAAAGTGCGGGGTCCTTTCTCAAAATATTTAAGAGAGAAACTTAGTGAGACAAAATGTATAACAATCTAGTAGTGAAAAACCAAAGCCATAAGATTTGGACGTACTGACAGGGTTGAAATAAGAGAGCGATCTTGTGAAAAAGTACCCGGTTGCTGATGCATTTTCTCGCTTATGGCAGTCGGCAGAATGAAATTTGATATCGTTAGGAACCCGAAAAATTTTTCCCAAAAGCCGGTCAGCTGTCAATTTTCGTCCGGACACTTTTGTGATTTTTTTTCCTTTTCCGGCAGACTTTCTCGTTTATGGCATTTGAACAGCTGACCGGCTTATGGGAATTGTTTTTCGGGTTCCTGACGATTTCAAATTTCATTCTGTCGATTGCCATAAGCGAGAAAATGCATCAGTATGTCCAAATCTTACGGCTTTGGTTTTTCACTATTAGATTGTTACATATGTTATTGTGTTAAAATGCCATAAACGCGAGAGATTTAAAAAAACTATTTTTCTGCAAACGAAAAATTAATCTTCCATATGCCTAGCACATGTCCGATCGCAAATGTTTTATTTTTTGAGCTCAACACTGACATAATTTTCAGTGGTTACAATCCCAGAAAACAGAAAATCAGTCAGCAAAATCTGTCATTATCTGACGGTCTATTGGAGCATAATCGGCAATAGTGTTTCGGTTGACAGTTACATTACCGATCTTATGACTTTTGCCTTCACCACTATAACTTACTAAAATTAAACGCCTGGCGCGATGGTTCCAATATAATTTATTTTTCTCTTCAAACTTGTCAGGAAATATGTCACACGTAAAGACAGTCTTTTCTAAGTTCCTACTTATCATTCCAATGTCACTAGCCAGTCTCCAATTACCATGTTACAAAAAATTTGTAATAATATTTTTCAACATATACATATATTCTGTTCCTCCTTGTATGATGTTAGATCTGCTATAAGAGTTTTGACTTAATTTTGACTCAATTTGTTAAATCAATCACTTTAGAATTGCCCCTGCTGTGCTATTTTCTTTTTCTTCTATTTAGTTTTAGGTGTAGGTACTCATCTATAATAATTGTACTTACTTTATTATAATATTACTCCTGTCATACAGTGACATTAAAAAAGTACGCAATAAATGGAAAAATCTCTATTTGTGATTTAAAAAAAAATGTTTCGTCATCAACTTAGGCTCGTCCTGAATCCTACTTAGCCCTCTATCAGATATACTGAGTGATTTTCAGTTTCTTGAAATAACCACTTTTTTCAATACTGTGACGAAGATGCGGGCGATGCCGGACCTGAACGCTCACGTAGACAGCGCGTGAGCGCGAGTTACTTCCGAGGCGCTTTGCTTCGAGAAGAATCTGGTCGAATCGGAGAACGTTCCTAAGGCTTTCTAGAAATATCAAGAGCGTTCCGCGAAATGAACGGTGTATATAAAAAGAACCACGCAGCAGAGTTGGGGAGTCAGTGAAGCAGAAGTCGAACATAAATAGTCCAGTGCTTGTGATATAAATTAGAGTATTGTGTTGAAATTGTTGAATAATTGTATTTCGTCAAATAAATTATTTTAGAGTGAATTTGTTTAAATATATTACAGTGCTGATCAGAAGTGGATTTTATAAATAAAATACAGAGTGTTCGTAGAAGTATACAGTTTGTGTATATACTACAGTATACACAATATACAATAATACATTCATCAAAACAAAGCAAGACATGATATGAATTCAAAACATAAATTTAACATCAAAATGAATAAAATTATTAAATTAAATCTCAACGAGTCTTCCGTTCCTTTCAATGCACAGGATGGTTCGTCCATACATTTCCCTTGAAACATTCCTCAACATAACTGGCGGAACCTGGGCAGCACATTCTCTTATCGTATTTTCAAAGTGTTCTTGATCTCTGGATGGTCTGTATTTATAAACTTCAGATTTCAAATACCTCCATAGAAAGAAATCGCATGGGGTTAGATCGGGAGATCTAGGAGGCAATGAATTTACTTAATATCGTCCGATGCATCTACGAGGAAAGAGATAATGAAGAAAATCACGCACTTCAACTCTAGAGTGTGCTGGAGCACCGCACTGTTGAAAATACATACTTCTGCGTAGGTTTACTGGCAAGTTGTCTAACAAATCAAGCAGATGAGTTACGTAGAAGCAGGTTCCTCTCAGAGATTAGATTTTCTCTTAAAAATACTGGAACAATGATTTGGTTGTTGAATATACCATACCATACATTATGACATTTTGAATGAGTATTGGTCACGTTCCTTCAAGGCAAAATGGGGATTCTCGTCCGCTCATTTGCTATTAGGACCCTTCAGACCGATGACGGGGATATCATGATCTTTCAGCGGATTCTCGACAACAGCTTGCATTACCTGCAGTTGACGCTCGTCATCATTTATCCATGGGTTATTTTGTGTTGTATTGTTTAGATTATTTTTTTGAAGAATTTCATTCAAATGTTACTTATTTGCTGAAAAATAGAACTTTTGAGATGTGGCTAATTTTGAAATATGCATTTTTTCAATAAACTGAAAATCACTCAGTATATCTGATAGGGACTAAGTTGATGACAATTTTTTATTTAATTTTTTTAAATCACACAAAAAATACACCTATGTAGGTCACATACAGGGTTCCCGTATTTCGAGCTCCACCATGGGGATCTCAGTTATTATAAGAGATACGAGGTCGGTTGAATTGAGGCAAAGTTGGGCGTTTTCATGCTGAACAATTATCTGAAAGAAAATTTAAAGTGTCATTTTTAGTTTTTAAATTATTGGAAAAAAAACGGAAATTTGTAATTTTCGTTTTTATTTTTTCAAGTGAAAACCAAAAGAACTAGACGGTTTTGACTAGAACGTTCTTGAGGCACTTTTTTACAAGGAATCTAAATCTATCATCGTATTTTCCAAAGCGTTCTTGATGCCAGAGTTACAACAATCAACTTTGGTTTTTCTTATGAGCGCCATATTGGATTTTTACCTTTTTGAAATGTTTTTTTTTTTCTGTTTACAACGATGTATCACACAATATGATCGAATCTTATATGCTGATCAAAATTAGGAAAAAATCGTTTTTGCGAAGAGTGCTTTGGATGGAACGCCAACAATTTTGTTTAACAAAGTTCACATTTCCATCAAGCTTACCTACTTAAAAACTAAGATTTTGAATTAGGAACGACGTGATAAGTTAGAAGTTTATTCTTCGCAAAACAAAACAAAACAAAGTTATAAAAGAGGCTCGAATACTCCACCTTCGACTTCTAAACACAATTCTACTCGTTTCCTCAGATTCTGAATAGCTCGCGATATGTCCCGTCTTCTTATCTTAGTCCTAATAGTGGTGATTATAGTTCTTCTCAGTTCATCAGTATCGATGGGTACGGTTTTAAAAACCAAATCTTTCATAGTTCGCCATAAATAATAATCCAGCGGAGAAACATCAGGTGACCGCGCTGGCCAACGAATGTCTCCGTTATTCGAAATCACCTTACCGGGAAACATTTCTGACAAACACTCAGCAACTCTTCTAGCGTTATGCGGCGGTGAGCCGTCTTGCTGGAACCAAAGGGTATTCAGCCGGTTGAGTCGAATGTTGTTGTCAACGTAATCCGTAAAGAAGGTCATCAAAAAATTTAAATAACGATCGGCATACAGATTTTCTTCATAAATGTATGGGCCAATTATTGTGTCATCCAATAAACCGACCCATACATTTACGCCGAAGCGTACTTGCGGCCACCGTTCTTGATGTCCATGTGGATTCTCAATGGACCAAATGTGTTTGTTCATTGTGTCGATTGAACATGCCCATGCCAAAATTTGGATTTTGCTCCAACTGGTTCTTTACGAAAATCGCATCTAAAACCGTACCCATCGATACTGATGAACTGAGAAGAACCATAATCACCACTATTAGGACTAAGATAAGAAGACGGGACATATCGCAAGCTATTCAGAATCTGAGGAAACAAGTAGAATTGTGTTTAGAAGTCGAAGATGGAGTATTCTAGCCTCTTTTATAACTTTGTTTTGTTTTGCGAAGAATAAACTTCTAACTTATCATGTCGTTCCTAATTCAAAATCTTAGTTTTTAAGTAGGTAAGCTTGATGGAAATGGGAACGTTCCAGATCCAAATTCAATTGAACTATCAAGATTTAGTTTGTTAAACAAAATTGTTGGCGTTCTATCCAAAGCACTCTTCGCAAAAGCGATTTTTTCCTAATTTTGATCAGCATGTAAGATTCGATCATATTGTGTGATACATCGTTGTACTCAGAAAAAAAATTCTTTTTAAAAAGGCAAAAATCCAATATGGCGCTCATAAGAAAAACCAAAGTTGATTGTTGTAACTCTGGCATCAAGAACGCTTTGGAAAATACGATGATAGATTTATATTCTTTGTAAAAAAGTGCCTCAAGAACGTTCTAGTCAAAAACGTCTAGTTCTTTTGGTTTTCGCTTGAAAAATAAAAACTAAAATTACAAATTTCCGTTTTTTTCTAATAATTTAAAAACTAAAAATGACACTTCAAATTTTCTTTCAGATAATTTTTCAGCATGAAAACGCCCAACTTTACCCCAATTCAACCGACCTCGTATCTCTTATAATAACTGAGATCCCCATGGTGGATCACGAAATACGGGCACCCTGTATATAATTATAGCTTTTTGCAATAATCTCACAACCACATTACTCATTTTATGAAGTGTATGTATGATGAAGAAGAGAAAAATGCTCTAGATGATTAATAATGCACGTGTAAATCTTCTGAACGAACTATCGGTACCTGTGCACATCTTGCTTCTGTTTTGTATGGTTTCTGGGGTAAGCTTTACATGCCATCAACCTAACATTCACTACTCGAGCTATCCCCCAACCGAATTATAGGATCCGTACAAGATGGAATGAATAGTTAAGAGCGAAAAAATATTGATATATTTAGTTTTCTACTTTATGATTAATTTGAATATATTTTCCTAAAAAAAATTAAATAACTACAACTGAAAAAGTCACTTTTAGGTGACCCTATATATAATAGTAACCTCATATCACCCAATATTAAAATCAAATGATATTCACTCATTCTGCAAGTGTACGGGCTTTTGCGTTTGACTATGGGTTTGTTCAAAGAATTCCATAAAAATCTTTACATTGGCTAGTAGAAAAAGAATCACCCTGTACACGGAGTGTTAGAACTTTTCATCACAACTCTAGTCGACAATAATAAGATTGTAATCAACATCCTTGACTTTTCGTAACGAAATAATCGCCCCAATAATGATTTTCTAAAGGAAAGTAACAAACCTTCCTCCGTTCCCTGTATCTCAAAAACTGTCTTACATCGCTTTGTGCCCATAGAAACATTCGATCAGAACATAAACTACATTATACTAAATTTTCAGCCAATTCTAGGACTCTTTCTCCATAAGAACCGTGCAGGTACTTAGTACCGAAGAGACTAACAACAAGCAGACGGACAAGAAAGCAGGTTAATAAAAATGTAGTAAAAAAACAACAGAGAGAACTTTACAAAAGGAGTTTTTCCTCTTAGGAAGTCCTTTCAATGTTATAAATTTGAAATTAAGCGAATTCTAAAATTGAATGAAACAATGTTCTCATTCAAATTCACATTCCATTAGATTCATAGATTAAATATTGAGAAGAATAATTATCCAAGAAGATTGGAAGTATCTCTCAAAATTAATTGAAATAATCCAAATCTGAAGAAATATCAAGGGGATTACAAACTATAAGACACTAAAATATTTGAAAAACTCACATAACATCATCGCATTCACAAGAAACTTTTAACTGACGACACGTTCTTACACTATCACAATAATTGTATAAAACTACCATCGACAATATGTATGTACAGATTCTCACTATCTAATAGTTCTATAATAGTTTCAAAGGTTAGTAGAATACCGAGCATATCGCAACCAAGTTGAATAAATAAGAATTTTGAATTTAGGAATGTCGTGGCCATATGAATAATTCTGTAGATAATGCAATATATTTTATTTACTTTAAAAAAATATGTCAGGACCGTTCCTTGAATTTTTGGCCCCTGAGAACACACGTTTCGGGGAAGTGGATACACAGAGATCGACTTTTTTTGTTTCCCAACTGGAAGAAACATGTATACGGGCAGAAATTGAAATAAAAAAAAAATTATCCAGAAGTTGGAACTCCGTTGAGCGAAATGATTAAATTATGTCGAGGAATAAAACTAACTATTAAAATCTTGTTTTTTTTTGCGTTGGTTCACACCAAAAAGAAAATCCTGTAATTTTCAGAAATGGAGTTCTTATTGAATTAGGGAACACCTCCCGAGGCAGTGAGTTTCAACCTTCCTTCGGTGTTTCAGAGAAGTGAGCGAGCTTGTAAGCGCTGCATCACCAATGAGACGAATGGCTCTTTTCTGAACAGAATCTTAAAGTTTCAGTGTGTGATTAGGAGCAGTACTCTTCTCTATATGCTATATGCTATATGGGGGTATATTAATATACCCCCAGGTCAAACAATCAGAAACTAAGAAATTTGTAACCTTAACGTACTTCGGGAGAAGAACAGAGGCTATTGCGGGATTCTTTAGAAAGAATAATATAGAAGTAGCATACAGGCCGCATGCCAGGTTGTCTAATTTTCTTTTCAATGCCAAAGACAGAATAGCAAAAATGGAAAAATCTGGAGTTTATAAGCTTAAGTGTCCAGAGTGTAACGGTGTTTATGTGGGACAATGTGGACGTAATTTTTTAAAAAGAAACGCTGAACATGAAAGGTCCTTCAGACTAGGAAAAATGATTCGACGTTTTCAAACCATTCCTTGGAATGCAACCACAAGTTTCCGAGTCTGAACGATACGGAAATTTTGCACTATGCAAGCAAGGGTTGGAAACTGAATTATTTGGAATCCCTAGAAATTCATAAATACAAATATTGTGGATGTAACCTACTGAATGACTAGATTTGGTCTATTCACCGGTTTTTAAGGCAGCTCAGTCACATTGTCGCAAATAAACAAGGTCCAGGTAAAAGTCATTAATGACCGGTAGTCATTAAAACAGGCATCGGGTAGAATTAAGGGTATTTAAGGAGTGTTATTTCTTATTTCAGATTATTGTATTGTTTGATAATGTCCATATAGGATGAAACTGCAGTAACGTTGGTTACAAATAGAAGTGGTATAAAAACATAGAAAGTTTTATTTCTCATTTTTCGTGATGCTTTCCTACCACGTAGTGACGGCTACACCCATCAATTTATTGAAAGACATTTGTGTTTGGTAATAAATAATGCTTCCAAAGCTGAAAGCATTTTATGTAAATTGCATTCTACTTGAAATTTTGAACGGGCATCTTCCTAGAGGAATGAGAACTAATTCTCATTCCTCCTTCTGAAGTTGTTGAAGGTAGAGAAAGAAATGTAAAAAAAGAAATAAATATCTAATTTTTTTCAATATTCAGGTATATTAGAGTAAAACATCTAGCTAAAATATTGTTTCATTTATTTTTAACAGTTGTATTAATTCACATCGGTTGAATTGAATGTTTCACGGGTGATAGAGTCTCATATTGTTTCACCCTTTATATGGAATAAGACATATGTACCTAAACTATGTACCTTTCAATTACATTTTTGAAATCTGCATAATTTTCTGAATTCAATGATACCTCATAGTTGATATTTCATTCGTCATTTTATTTTTCGATCTAGAGAGCCATGAACTCCCTAAAATTATTCAAATAATCAAAATAATGCAACACTATCGAAATTTCTGAAAGATGAAATATCAACTATGCGGTATCATTGGATTCAGAAAGTTATGCAGATTTCAAAAATCGAAAGTTGATGTCATTTCCGGAAAAACCAGAAATTATTTTTTTTAAATATGTCAAAAAATGCCCTATAATGAGCATATTGAATTTTCCAAATTTCAGAAATATAGCTAAAGAAACGATGGAGAAAAGGGCGTGTACCAACTCGTCTGCCATTTTCAATTCCTGAATTTTGACAGAAAAATCATTATCGTTGAACCCAAAAACCACTACATAGGTAGGGAAGAACCCGCCCAGAAATTACAAAACTTTTCTGTCATTTCAAATTCACGAATTTTAACAGAAATCATCAGGATCTCTCAACTCAAGCACCGATTTTGAACCGAATCGGACATAATCACAAAACTCGTCCGCCATCTTGGAACCGCCATCTTAAATTCATCAATTTTGACAAAAGATTAATAATCTCTGAGCCAGAAAAACCCACAGACAAATTTTGAATCGAATCGGACCATAATCACAAATCTCGTCCGCCACTTTGAAATTATTAATTTTGACGAAAGATTCATAATCTACGACCCCGAAAACCTGCACATACCCATTTTGTATCGAATCAGAAACCAAATCACAAATCTCGCTTTTTTGTTTTTTCTTTAAAAACATGTATAATGGAGTACC
Source organism: Chrysolina oricalcia (assembly GCA_944452925.2). Lineage (NCBI taxonomy): Eukaryota > Metazoa > Arthropoda > Insecta > Coleoptera > Chrysomelidae > Chrysolina > Chrysolina oricalcia. The sequence continues at coordinate 36,522,905 of OX101811.2, forward strand.
CACCTGCTACTGGAATTATGAACAGTGAACACCTATCAAATATCAAATGATTCGGACGTCTGCAAGTGTAAATTTTGTTCAACGATTCCATATTACAACCTACACATATAGACCGTCAGATAGTGACAGATTTAGGTGCCCCATTTTCACATACAAGCCTCGAATAGGGTTGAAAAGTACATCGATGTTGAGTAAAATGGAGGTAAATTTACGAGTGGCTCCTGGGGAGAACATATAGAAAAATCAAAAAGAATTTCCATTAAATTTTCCGACGACAAAATGTAATTTTCCATTCGCGCCACTCAATCCATTATGTTTTTCGGTCTAGTGACGATGTAGGTTTTAATAGTTTCGATGGGATTGTGTGGGAAAATCTATTAAAATCTCGATTTTTCCTCACAAGGTTACGCCCTCATTTCAACCCTTTAGCCACCTGCAACACTCAAGCCTTTGGTATTCCGAAGCCAGGTTCTATTAATTAATGATTAGGTGAACACGGCTCGCGTTAAAATATGGAAAATCGAATTTTTCATATGTTCTCCCCGGGAGCCACTCGTAAATTTCCCTCCATCTTACTCAACATCGATGTACTTTTCAACCCTATTCGAGGCTTGTATGTGAAAATGGGGCACCTAAATCTGACGGTCTAATAGCATACAGGTCAAATTAGTATAAAATGTGTAATAAGAAAAACAAGTTTCCCATAAAAGTAATTCTGGTCCAATACATTTAAAAAAAATAGAATATACTGTTTACGTCAGCGTTGTATATTTATTTTGTACCGCATGCATGTCATGTTTTATTTGGCATTACCTTTTATCTGATATTTCAGACGTCATTGTCTATTTCTTTTTGCTGTATACTTCCTTCTTCTTAAAATTCACATTCAAAACATATCCGAGATAGTTCATACAGATTTTGCCTCGGATTTTGCTAAAATATTTTTTTAATTCTTGATATATTGTGTGACTGGATTCCATTATATTCATACATTTGAAATTTTCATGCAAATTTTCAGATTACCACGAAAACAAATAGGCATTAATCTAGATTTGTAATTTGGAAGAACGAGCACCGAATTATCTAATTCTGACCTGTATCTATCGAGAATCGCCAAGTTAGAAGTGAGGAGTTTGTATTTATTCCATCGGGAGAACAAGCGCTGCCATCTGGCGATATACGTTTCTTATTTAGGAGGCTAAAGAACTTTAAGGGTCTTCATCCCTGAAAAAGGGGGAGTCAGAAACGATTTTTTTTCTGAGTATAGAAGGGTTGTTTGATTGTATAAAGATAAAAATAATGAAAAAAATATTTTTTGACTTTTAAATGAATAAAAATGATATTTCCCCCAATTTTGGGCATTTTCGTTCAGTTCCACCATCAAAACGAACGAATATTTTGGTGTTGTTTCTTTTCAGAATCGAAGTCTATCATTCGCCCAGATGTTCATTTTTCTTTCTCATTTTTCTCCCAGATGTTCATTTTTTTTGGAATAATTTTACATAAATGTGTTGTTTTCACGAAATGGGTAGATATCCTTGCTTTATTTCATTTGAAATGAGAAATATCCAGCTTTATCAAAGTCAACTAATAAAGGTTTGGTTCAGCCGTCGACTAGTGAAAAGTAATTATTACTTACAATTCTGGATTCAGAAATGGAACTGAATTTCTTTTAAATGACACGCCCCTCAGGTTGCTCCTCCCACACGACTGGTGAGGAAAAGAGAGAGTATCATATATCCAGTATAACATCTGGCACAGGGTCGGATCGGGAATGGGAAAAAAGAAAACTCATTCGGTCGATCGAAATTTTGAGCTGCATGCTTGTCATGTTTTATTTGACATTACCTTTTATCTGATATTTCAGACGTCATTATCTATTTCTATTTGCGGTATACTTCTTCTTAAAATTCACATTCAAAGCATTTGCGAGATAGTTACAGATTTTGTTAAAATATTTTTTTATTCTTGATATTATTAGATAGATTACCACGAAAACAAATAGGCTTTAATCTAGATTTGTAATTTGGAAGAACGAGCACTGAATTATCTAATTCGGACCTGTATCTATTGAGAATCGCCAAGTTAGAAGTGAGGCGGAGTTTGAATTTATTTTATTCCATCGGGAGAACACGCACTGCCATCTGGCGATATACGTTTCTTATACATAGGAGGCTAAAGAACTTTAAGAGGTGTAATGTCATAACAAGACAAGTCATGGGTGTTGGGGGGTTGTCCCATTCCAAGGGGAGTAGGTCGGTTCGTTTGAATATTTCGAATGTTCAGTCCATTTGAAAAATTTAGTTTCAGAGGATAAGGTAAAAAAAGTTCGCCCCCGGGTGGGCTCGAACCACCAACCTTTCGGTTAACAGCCGAACGCGCTAGCCAATTGCGCCACGGAGGCTTGCTGGATAAGAGACCACGTATCGTATACAAAGTGTTTTACTGAAATGAAGATAAAATAAAATAGTGCTGGTTGAAATGGCCATGTGACAAACAGGCAACGAAATGAGATAGTGATTCACTCACGGACCAATTTTCATTCGAACAATTAAAATGTAGGTTTTGGATTATGTACGTAAATCTGAATAACACAACGTTAAATCTTGCACGAGCACCCTAACGTTACTCTCACCTCCAGTGGTCAATCACATATTTCAATATCCGTCGTGGTATTACCCAGGAATTAGTAGTTTTTTGTCAGATGTTTGCCACATACCTATTTGGGGAGAAAGGGTACCTCTACTTTGTCTATTTTATTCTAATCTTTCAGATTAAATATCAAACTATCTAGTTGAATAATTCCATTCATTTTTTCAGCCCCCAAAATTGAGATTTTAAATGCTGACTTTAGTCCTGGCCGTCCAAATAACCATAAAACCGATGTAAGCACGCACTGCGCACTAAGATTGGTATCTGGGCAACCTACAATACACACACTTCAAACAAGTCAGATGGGGCTGGCCACAAACCAATAAAAAGTTTCTCCAAGAGGCTGTTATGAAATATCCTGGGAGAGTAGTTTAATATAAAAACAATGTATCTACCCAAAACTTACATTCTTCGTGGATTTTTTGTTTTTTTTATAGATTAATTATTTCAATACTTACAGGTCTTACTTCTTCTAGAAAAAACTTTGTTCTTGCAAATTGAGCCAGTTCGATACTGGTAAATCTTTACCGGCTACCATCACCACAGCTTATCAAGTAAGCTGTAAGCTGTGCCATCACCATCACAAAGCTCGACATAGCAGATCAAAACGATCAGGTGGTAATTCCTTGCACTATTTTACAAAGTGCAAGTGAATTGTGAATAGTAACGAAAAAGGATACCTAACGTTGGTTTGGTTTATAGGTAGGTACAAAGGTATTTTGGGATATGGATCAGATGTAGGTTTTACTATGAATGTAGGTGGGCAGGTACCTATATACCTACTTAAAAATGCGAAAGACGTGAGATGAAGGGGTTCTTTCGAATTAAATAGGTATAGATGTCGTTAATTGTGTTACACAATCAATTGAATCAGTCATCCCTAGATGCTGCTGTATATGGCTACTTCAAACCATTACTTTATCATAATATCAAAGGTAAAATCAAACTACTCACCTATGCTGCTCAAGTCCATATCCTGGACCATTTGGAAGGACATTCTGGTTGCATTATAAATCATTCCAAACGCGAACATTGTCCTATATTACTACCAAATTATTTCAGGCACTTGATATTGGCTTAGGTACGTATACAATAATCACTTGTTACTATAAATTTACAAGCGGAACTAGACTCATTGCTAATCGTTCCTTGAATATTCTCACATTTCCTACAGATATTAGATATCTATTATCACATAAAATGTCACACAACTGATTTCATAACCTAAACCACCTAAACAATTTAAATCACCGTCACAATCCGCATTGTCCAGCAAAACAAACGAATATCAAACACGTTTTTGCAGCTTTCGGCTACCCTGACTGGATGTAGGACAATTCAACCCCTGAAAGCGCAGTGTTGTCATATCGCTCAGTGTGAACATTATTTTTAAATAAAAAAAAAAAAATTTGCCGGAAAATTCAAAGTTCATATACAGTGTGTCCCGACTTCGATGACCTATATGAAACATAAAAGTTGATCGTAAGAAAAGAAATCGTCACTCGATATAGGTATTCAGTGTACACGTTATGTTTTATGTTATGGACAGACGGGCAACACGTGTAACAGGTATTATACACATATGATCAGTGATCTGTAAAATGTTGAAAATTATTATCAAGGAATTAAATCATTCCGATATTCCGCCTACATTGAAAAAGCAAATGAGAATGGACTAGTTTAGTGATGTTGAAGATACTATATTTGACGCTATGGAATTAAAATGTAGATCGGAAGTAGTAAATCAGTGTTTTTTTAATCCATCAATAAATGACTGAGATGTAGATTATTTAAATTTAGGTATTTTGGCGCGAAACGTCTTTGATCTCAGACTCGTCTGTGACGTCACGCCACATGTCTGAGATCGCCACACCACAAATAATTACGTATTAGATCCTTAGCCGCGCCAAGGCACACATATGTAGTACAGCTTGGCAAATATGTCTGTGCCTCTGAGATGTGCGAACGATAAACAGAGCGGTTAAATATCCGCTACCAACTTTAATCGGGAAGGACAAGAAAGGACAGCAGCTGTTCTACCGCTCACCCAATATTCAGAGGCACAGATGGATTTGCCAAGCTGTACTTTTAGGTCCAATTAAATTACGCCTCATTAGTTTGCGCCACTTCTTTCTTTTATTCATGTCATTTGGTACATGAAAAAACAATATATTGGGGTTTTTTTATTGTCGTGCTTTTGAACATAGGCACAATCCAATATTTTTCGGCAACCATCCGGGAGGTGTTAACTTCCCGGACACGTTTTCTTTGGGAAAGTAGCACTTCCCGGCCTAGTCCGGGAAGTACGTACTTCCCGGACTAGGCCGGGAAGTGCTCGAATTTCAATATAAATAAGAATTAGAATGTTTCTGTTGGTACCTATCTTCTGTTAGAATTTCAATATATAATACAAATAAGAACTAAAATGTTCGAAATATTCAATTTTGGAATCACAGCCAGGGTAGTTTACTCTTGATCAAAATTCTATTTTTTATTCCCCCCTGTACACCGTTTGGAAATTCAGAATTTAGATAACTCGAATACAAGTATTCCGTAATGCACCAATTTTTATGAAGAATAAACTTTTCTGACAAATCGATAATAAAAAAGTTTCCATATGGTGCAAATTTTTGAAACTCACTGTATATAGTCATGACCACCTTTTGATAGGCATTAGGCATATTCGTCTATTTTTGTAACTTCATAAAAAGTATGTTTCATCCGGTTAACAGATGAGTGAAGGTCGACCTCTCTTCGTCACTTAGACTTAATGCGTCTCATTGATTGATTTGTTATTCTTCATGGTTGCCGAAAAAATAGTGTACGCAACACGTCCGAAAACAGTTTTTTTTGGACTCGCAGACTTCCAGGACTCGCTAACGCTCGTCCTAGAATTTGGTCTACTCGTCAAAAAAAAAACAGTATTTTCCGGACTTGTTACGTAAATTACTATTATTGGATATTTTTTAATTTCAGCCATCGTGTAATGAACAATACACGACACGAACAGCGCAAGTGATTGTACAGTTATACACCGATAAATTTGTAAGCACTCTGCGAATACCAGTAGCCTCGTTCATGTGGCGTGACGTCACACACTAGAGCGCTGCGTACTATGAAATTATTCTTCCAAGCGCAACTTCAAAGTCCCATAACTTTTTCATTTCTAGAGATATTTTAATGATTCTTTCACATTTTTGTTTCATTTTACTTACATTTTTAGAATTAATCCATTATAAAAAATGAAAACTAGTCCATTGAAGGAACAGAATGGTAAGTCATGAAAAATGGCCTTCCAATTTGAAAGGGTTTGTGTTCTGAACTTTTTACAATAAATGTTGAAATAATTTTTTTGGAATAGTCTATGATTGAATGATGAAACAACTATCATCCTACGAATACCTCGACTACCAGTGAATTTACATCTGTCAGATACCAGATCGAAGATTCTACAATAATTTTTCAATGCTTTCTAAAACGGAGAGTGTTGAAAAAGTAACCACCTATATATACAGGTTTCAGGGTTATTACCCTTTATCAGTATTTATTCTATATTGGTAAAGTTTCAATAATCAACATGCACATTTAATTCAGCATAGTGCCAAAAGAACTTCGTAACGGTTATTGTACAAAATTAGAAAGGGATTGAGAACAAAATATTGATATTTATTCTTCAATCTGCCAAAATGATTGGTTCTGAATATAAAAGTTTAAATTGAATTTTGCATGCGCAAACGTTGAACTTCAATTGCCGAATTGAAAAGGCTGTGTTTCTTGCTTCACCACGGCCGTGATGGCCGTGCTGGTATAGCGTTCGCCATTGGAGCGAAGGGTCTAGGGTTCAAATCTCCTCATGGTCATCGGTCTCGTGCATGGCATCACACGTTAAAAGGTGAGGGCTGCGTCTTCCCTAGTTCACACAAGTCTCTCCTAGAAAGACTTCCTAGAAATAATACCAGTTTTACCAATTTTTTATATTTTCTTCTTCTTTTTAAAAGCTTGAGGCTTTATTTGAAGTGTAATGACATTTCACTGCTCCAAGCTTTCAAGAATATAGTGAAATTTCAAAAAGTTCTGTGGTTTTCATACAATGAATATTATTTTTCACTTTTTACTTCCATTTTTATAAATAAAGCTTGTTTTTGAAACGATTTTTTAATTTTCAACTTTTTGGCATTAGAATTTGTTCAATTCTCTCTCAAGTGCGCCAGGTATCCAAAGTTGGTACTTCAGTGGCATGCATATGTTTGCTATCTCTTTACATTCAGCTTCTTGGCACGTACCTTACTTGTTACATCAATACATACATACAGGTCAAGCTACGAAAATTAATCGACAGCTCGATGTTTTTCACCATTTTAACTGATTTTTCCATTTTTCTTGGCTGAGTTTTTCCAATTGTTTCGTAATTTTCCCGTCTGAAACCGTCGAAAATTTTTCCAAGTTCCTACTCGTTCTCTATTCAGCCTTTAGTAGGGCAAGGTGCTGACAATTTTTTAAATTGAATGATTCCATGGTCCGATGTTTTCCCTAAATTTACAAATTTTTTCGATTTTATTTTTACGGTATTTTGAATTTTATTTTCGGAGAGTCTGATGGAATACCCGACAGATTTTTTTTCGCAGTAATTTTCCCAGTCCGAAACCATCGATCAGAACTTTCTCCGAATTCCTACGCTTTCTCTTTCTAGCCTTCGGAGAGTAGGTATAATTCTTTTAAATTAAATCATTCGACGGTCCGATGTTTCTTACTATTTTCAATGATTTTTCCGATTTTATTTTCGCGAGTTTTCCCACCTTTTTTCGAGAAGGACGGGGGACCGAGCTCCCCGAACCGACATTTTTTTTGTTGTAATTTTTTTCGAATTACAACTCGTTATCTATCTATAGGTTTCGGGGGGCAAGGGGGTAAATTAATGTGTGTGCAAAATTTCAGCCCAATTGTATCCCAGCAAGGGTTTGAGAAATGTATTGCAAATTTTGAACCGTAGAGACAGACAGACATACAAATTTAAGAACGTTGAATGAACGCTTGTAATAAAGTGCAAATCCTCAATCTCATGCAAGTATATTGAAAGTAGTATGAGTAATGATGTCAGTTTTTAGATCTGGCAACAATATCCCTGTATTTATAATGGGGTGACGTACACGGGAAGGAAGGAAAAGTGGAAAATCCAATAACCACGCAGCCGCCTATTGGTTGAATTACGTGGGACGACTTCTCGGTTGTAAGGTTTATTTATCATTACCGCTTTACAAAATAAGTGGTCTTGCTAGATTATCGATTTCGATTTATCATTTCTAAGTAATTTATATACAATTTTTACTTATATATTGAACCTCATTGAAAAAGTCCAGGATAACTACTGGATAACACCGGGAGGTTATGATCACAGGGCCGGACCAAAAAGGTTATGTTACCTGAATGTAATGTCGATGCGGTCGATTTTACTTTTCGGTGCTTCGGACTTTATTTGGGAACGACCAAAATCATATTTATAAGGATAGGATAAGGGTGATTCCCGCCTATATTGAATACAAGACCCTCTTGGCTTGGTCACTTTTTTTGAATATCTGTTTACTTTTTGTGTCGTATGGAAATTGAGCAACTTGTAAGCCATTCGCCAGTCACATGCCTATAGGTATTTTGTACTGGTTGACAATATTATCACGGGATTGTCTAAAATATTATCTCCCAATAGAAGAATAGAAGTTCTCAACCTGAATTTGATGTAGATATTTTCAACGAATACTTCATCAACCATGCAGAGAACATCGTTAAGGATATTCCTGCACACGGAAATCTTTCAATTCAGCATAATATCAATAAATCTCCAAATTCCTTTTATATGCGATCCTTAAGCGAAGAAGAAATTTTTTCAATTGTTAATAGTCTGAAGACCAAAACAACCCAAGACACAAATGGCATCAGTACCAAATTGTTGAAAGAATGCTTATCATATATAAGTATTATCAAACCTTTGACTCACGTCGTCAATACTTGTCTCTCTATGATGGAATATTTCCTTCCGTGTTCAAGCCGGCAAAAGTTCTTGCCATTCACAAAAAATATGATGAGGAAACTGCCAGAAAACTATAGACAAATATACATCCTTCCTTCAATATCTAAAGTAAAAAAGAAAGCAATCCTCGTACAGTTCAGTAATTTTTTTTTCTTTTGTGTCTTGGGATACTGCTATGGTCATTAGCCACGTGTTCTGGATAGGCCTTGTTACTAACTCCATGCGCCACCTTAAGAGCAGCACTGTTAATTGGAACGCAACAGTGAATCGTGCAGGACTCACCCCAGTCCATCCACGAGATTTGAATAATTTAATAGGTCAAATTAAATTGAAAAATCCCAGCCGCAACTGGGGCTCGAACTCCGGACCTTTCGACCACTGCGCCACGCCCCGACAGAGTTCAGTAATTATATGGAGAAATTAAATTTATTTGATGTTCATCAATATAGATTCAGAAGATAAAAAAACACAGTAGATGCTATTAATAGGTTAGCTAATAACATCCTTAACGCGTTTGAAAACAAAAAAATGTGTTTAACAATATTCACTGATCTATCAAAGGCTTTTGATTGTTTATGTCATGGAAAACTTCTGGAGAAGTTGGAATGGTATGGATACGAGGTGTTTCTAGAAACATTATTGAATCATACCTCAAAAACAGAACGCAGAGAGTTTATAATAATAACAACATAAGCCACGAACGCCCAGTCAAAAGGGGAGTACCACAAGGATCCATACTGAGCCCTTTCCTGTTTTTAATTTATGTAAATTATCTACCTTCACATATGTCAATCAAACGTAACTTAATGACGATTTTATATGCCGATGACACGTCCTTTTCTCTTCAAGTTGAAAAAAGTACTGATATTGATGCAATTTCAGCACATGCTACTGCCCATGCCAAAGCGTGGTTCGATGATAATGAACTAGTTTTGAATGCGGCCAAAACGGAGATATGTTTATTTTCAAATCATCATACCTATCCCAACACGAAGTCAGTTAAATTTCTAGGAATACATCTTGATCCATCCCTTTCTTGGAACACACATTTCAGTCACGTCTGTGTACGCCATTCGGCGCAAAGCATTAACTGTTGGTCAAGAAGCAGCCTTAACATCATACTATGCGATGTTCCACTCGGTAATGAGATATGGATTACTGAGTTCGGGAAAGGCAAAAGTTTCACAAATTTACAGAAAGTTTTCATGTTACAAAAAGCTGCTGTACGTAGCATTGCAAGAGTTAACTATGGTAAACATTGCAAACCACTCTTTCAAAATTTCGGCATCATGACACTGTTTAACTCAAATCATCTGTAAAAATTTGATACATGTTGAGAAAAATATACTTCCTTTTAGAACACACTCTAATATTCACAACTTCCATACTCGCAACAGACATAACAACCTATAGTATTTGGAGATTTTCATCCCATGTTCTTCCTGGGTCGTAGTGGTAGTAGTTGTTTTCTGCCCGGTGCCCGATATTTTCTCGTATCCTACATGGATGTAGAAATAATTTGCGTTGTTCCATAATATTTTCACTCCCCTACTAAATTCTCGGATCATGTCCAAAACCTTTGAATCAATTCATTTATTTCATTCAAATCATTGTTCATCTGACCCTCTTCTTACAAAATAACACATCCAGGGTTATAGCGTTCTTTGAGTTATGTAGGTATAGCTACATGTATGTCGAGAAGACAAAATCAAAGAGTTTTCAAAAGAAAAATAGAACACAGGAATCTTGACGACTCGCTCATATTCAAAGGATAAGGATCAACTATGAACCGAATGCACTCGGTTACTTGCACACAAAACCAATGACATTGCACAGAACCAAATAATAATATTAATGTAGTAGATTTATATTCTAATTAACTGACTAAAATAATTTATTTAACGAAATACAATAACACAATACTCTAATTTACATAACAATCACGGGACTAGGTATTTATATTCGACTTTCACTTCACTGACTGCCCGACTGTCCGCTGCGTAGTTCTTTTTATATCCGACGTTGACTTCTCTGAATGCTCCAGAATTTTCCTTCGAATCGCCCAGACTCACCAAACCGTCCAGATTCTTCTCGGTGCAAGCGCATCGACAGTCTCTCGCGGTTGGTCGCTAGCTATACGTGAGAGTTCAGGTCCGGCATCGCCCGCAGCTTCGCCACATTGCCCCCTTCGAAATGTCATCTTTGGAGTGTGTCGATATTTGCAGGATTCCTCATATCTGCACCGTGAAGTTCGATGGAAGTAACACTCCACAGTCTTCATGTTAGGTCGTGGAATAGGATTACAGCAAACCAAAATCTGGATGCCGCTGGATCGGAATATCGTCTCCAACATACTTCTTATAACTCTCCAATCCAGCCCATCAATACCACAGGATAATTTTGGGATTGCCCCAAGTCCACCAGATTCTGGTCCACCATCGTATCTCTCAGTTGGGTGAGGCTCCTCCAGACATCTTCATAGGACGGTTTATCTTGAGAACGCTTCTTGGTCACCAGGTAGTAGATGTTCCTCTGGCCCTTCTTCAGCTGTAGCACACCTCCAATTTCTGGATTCTGTTTCCGTAGTGTTTGGAATTGACCGAATTTCTTGGAGAACACTACAGCGATACCCCTGGACATTCGAAGATGTTCTGCGACGCAGTGTGCTAGGGCGTAATCGACTGGCACTTTGAAAAGGTCCCGTGGCTCCTCTCGAGTTACCCCGTGTGACACTTTCTGTCCATTTGAGTATAAGGACATGAATTTCTGGAATGTCATTGCATCCTCTGGTGGTCTGAGGGTGCGGACTTGGTCATGGTTCCCAGCGTAAGGAGCCAACCTGTTGAAATGCACGACCCTGGGTTTACCTCTGGGTGGTTTATGGATTCGGTAAAGCAGGTCATTTATCCTCTTGACGATCTTGTACGGACCTTCCCATGAATTCCGTAATTTTGGTGACAGGCCACGGCGACGCATCGGGTTGTACAGCCAAACTAGGTCACCAACCTGAAATCCTCCAGCATCGGCGTTGATGTCATAAGTCGCTTTCATTCGGTCGCTGGCACTCTGGATGTTCAAACGGACTCGTTCGTGGATGTCCTCCATTCGCTGCCGGAGTTTGCTGACGTAGTCCTCTCCCGCGGTATCCTGTCCTGGTGGCATCCCAAACTTTAGGTCACAGGGAAGTCGCAGCTCTCGGCCCATTATGATACTTGCAGGGGTTTGGCCGGTCGACTCGTGTACTGCGGAACGGTAGGCCATCAGGAACAAATGATGATACTGGTCCCAGTCTCTTTGATGGTCAGAGACTACCTTGGACAAGTGGCGATTGATAGTCCTGTTCATCCGCTCAACCATTCCATCAGACTGTGGATGTAGAGCTGTGGTTCTCGTCTTGCGGATGTTCAGCAGTTGGCAGATTTCTTGGAACAGGTTGGATTCGAAATTTCTGCCTTGGTCCGAGTGCAGCTCCAAGGGGACACCGAATCGACATATCCACTCTTTCACCAAGACGTCCGCGACGGTGATGGCTTCCTGGTTGGGCAGGGCATAGGCTTCGGCCCACTTGCTGAAATAGTCCATTGCCACAAGGATGTATTTATTTCCGTGATCTGATACGGGGAACGGGCCGGCGATGTCAATGACGATTCTCTCGAATGGACTACCTACGTTATACTGACGCATCGGGGCCTTGGGTCGTGTCCGAGGTCCATTGCTGGCAGCACAAACAGCACACTTTCTGCACCAGTCATTGACATCAACTTGACAATTGACCCAGTAGAACCGTTGCCTTACTTTCTGCAGGGTCTTCGTCACACCCAGATGTCCTCCAGCAACTCCATCATGGATCTCTCGGAGTACTTCCTGTCTTCTGTTCTTGGGCACCACTATCTGACGTCTGTCTTCCCCACTATCTTCGGACTCCAATACACGTTTCAGGAACCCATTGTCCAGGGTAAGGGAATTCCATTGGGCCCAGTAGGATTTGAGTGCTGGGGAATATCTTGCAATTTCCTGCCATGTCGGTCTTTGATTACTCTTTTTCCAACCGATGACTAACCCAAGATCTGGATCCTTTTCTTGGTCTTTCTGGACCTCGTTGTCATTCCAGTTGTTGTCAACTGCCGTGGTTCTACAAACCGCTGCTTCCTTCTCTTCTGCTCGTCGGCAGTGTGAGCAGTCGTCTGGGCACGGTCTCCTTGACAGGGCATCTGCATTCTTGTGGCCACTCCCTGCTCGATGTTCGAACTCGAAGTCGAATTCTTGGAGTCTTTCGATCCAACGTGCTACTTGGCCCTCGGGGTTTTTGAACTGTAGGAGCCATTTAAGGGCTGCGTGGTCCGTCCTTAACAGGAATCTTCTTCCGTACACGTATTTGTGAAAGTGTTTTACTCCCTTGACAACAGCCAACAGTTCTCGTCTGGTGACACAGTAGTTACGCTCCGGTTTACTGAGAGTTTTACTGAAGTATCCGATGACCTTCTCTTGCCCATCCTGGATCTGGGACAAGACAGCTCCAAGTCCCACGTTGCTGGCGTCCGTGTCCAAAATGAATTTTCCACTCGGAAGGGGATAACTTAAAACGAGTCTTGGCATTCTTCGGACCATTGGAACTTTGTTTGACCTTCCGTGAGCCTGGTCAGTGGTTTAGCGATGTTGGCGAACCCCAGCACATATCGGCGATAGTATGTGCACAAACCAAGGAAATTACGTAGTTGGTGTATGTCTCTCGGAATAGGCCACTCCTTCACTGCTCTGATCATCTCGTCATCCACTGCTACTCCGTGCCCAGAGACAACATGGCCAAGGTAACGTACTTCTTTTTGGAACAGGTGGCATTTCTTGGGGCTCAGCTTCAATCCAGAATTTCTCAGTCGCAGGAATACCTCCTCCAGGTTTTTAACGTGGTCTTCGAACGATTTGCCAACTACAATAATGTCATCGAGATATACCAGACACGTCCTCCATGAGAGTCCTTTCAGAACCGTCTCCATTAATCTCTCGAATGTTGCTGGAGCATTACAAAGCCCGAATGGCATAACGGTGAAATGCCACAGTCCCGAGCCGATGGTGAAGGCTGTCTTTTCTCTATCTTCTGGAGCCAGTTCTACCTGCCAGTATCCACTCTTCAGATCAAGGGTCGAGAAAATCGTGGAGACGGCCAACGTGTCTAGGGTGTCGTCTATTCTCGGAAGAGGGTAACTGTCTTTCTTCGTCACGTTGTTCAGTTGACGATAGTCTACGCAAAAACGTGTTGATCCATCTTTCTTCTTCACCAGCACGACTGGAGAGGACCATGGACTGTCAGATGGTTCAATAACTCCATCTTTCCCCATTTCACTGACTATTTTGTCAGCCTCTTCCTTCTTGGCAAGAGGAAGTCTTCTAGCTGATTGTCGGATCGGTCGGGCATCCCCAGTATCAATTTTATGCTGAACTACATTCGTTCGGCCCCCTTTTCCTTGTCCGGTATCGAAGATGTCTTGGTACTTCTTGACTAATTCTCTCAATCTGGGCTGTTGGGCTGGTTTAATGCCCTTGGAAGAGAGGATAACCAATTTTTCCAGTTCCGCTGTCAGGTTGTTGTCTTGACTAACAGTACTGTGTACACTCCTGATCACAGAGGAAATTGACGAGCAGTGCCCCAAAACAGTTCCTTTCTTCAAAGTCATTGGGTAATAATTGACATTCATTACCCTTACTGGCACAATTTTATCAGCACGCAACAAAGTCTTGCCTAGTGCAATCCCTCGTCCAATTTTCTCATCATGAAGCTTGGGCTCGAACATAACCAGGCTTCCATTGCTCGCACCTCCATCCAAGCGAGCCTCCAGTATGGTCTCAGCCCTCTCGGGTACACTTACATCTTCAGCCAGCAGAACACGAATCATCTCCTCACTTCTTCCATGTAGCACCAGCTCTTCTCCGTTCACACGTAGGACGCCATCTTTGAAGTTCAATTCAAACCCTCTGGAATTCATGATGTCCATTCCAATAATTGCATCGTCCTCAATGTCCGCTACTAATGCCCGATGTTTCACTTTCGTGCTGCCTAGAATCAGTTCAATCGGTAGCTCTCCATGTACAGTGGCCGGCTCTCCTGTTGCTGTGCGTAGCTTCCAGGATGATGGTTCCATTCTGTCTGATGTCTTAGTAAAAGCAGGCCCAAGGATTGTCCTAGTCGCACCTGTATCCAGCAGCATTGCGCAAGGCTTGTTATTGATGAAACCGTCTACGAAGGCTCCTTTGTTCTGTCGTTGGAGGACAGCGACATATGCGTTGTTCACCGGGGCTTTCTGAGTATAGGACGACGATTGTCCCTTCTCAACAACCTTCGTTGGTCTCGACCTCTTGAGGGTTGGACGTTGACTACGCACGTGTCCAAGTTTCCTACAGTTCCGGCATCTCACTAGTCTTCTCTCAGGTAACATCTCCTTCACGACCTTTCTTATGGCAGCTTCCAGGTTAGTAGGCTCCTGTGGGTTTTCTTCAATAACTCGGACTTTACTCTGGCTTCTGCATGATTGCTTCTCCGCCTCAAATTCCAAAGCGTGTGCCAGTGCATCCATGAGATTTGTTGGACGAGCTAGTGTTAATGCTTGTCTCGTTTCCTGGTCACGAAGTCCACCTAAGAATGCCTGAACTGCTAGTCGTTCCATTACCTTTTCTGGTGTAGCTGGGTATGCAAAGCGAACCAAGCGTGCAATGTAGGCTTCAGATTCCTGTAGGGATTCGCTTGATTTCTGGCAGCGGTTTTTCAGCTGTGAGTGGTATACATGTTCTAGATGGGTCTGTCCATACCGTAATTCTAGATGTTTGATCAGCTGCTCGTAGTCCTCTTGCTCTTGTGCCGTGAGGGTTTGTAGAATATTCGTTGCTTCTCCACGCAACGCCAGTGTTAGTGCCACAGCTCTTTCTCATGCATTCCATCCATTTGCTTTTGCTGCAGCTTCAAATTGTCGGCGGTAATTTGCCCATGGTGTTTTTTCATCGAACTGAGGTGGTTTCATGGAGAGCTTTCCTGTATCAGAACTAATCTTCACATCTTTCAAACCCTTCTGAACATCATCCAAGTTCAAACTCAGTTCCAGCATTGAATTTTCATTGACAGATTCTGAGGGTGGGTAGTGTCAATCTGGTTTTCCAATTTGCTGATTTTCTCCTTTATTTTGTTAATTTCCGCCTCGAGTCCGCCTTTGATTTCGTCACTGATTGTTTCCTTCAATTTTCCCATCTCTTCCTCAATTTCATCTTTGATTTTCTCCATCTCTGTCTCAACAGTTCCCATTCTTTCTTCTAATCGATTCGCCACGCCACAAAGTTCTTCTTTCATGTTCTTCGAGTTTTCTAGAAGCTCTTCCCTCAAACCCTTCGAATTTTCTAGAATCTCTTCTCTCAAATTCCTCGAACTTTCTTGAAATTCTTCTTTCAGACTATTCGAATTTTCTAGCAGCTTTTCTTCCAGATTTTTCGAACTTTCTTGAAATTCTTCTTTCAGACTATTCGAATTTTCCAGAAGTTTTTCTTAGAGTTTTTCTTCCAGATTATTCGAATTTTCCAGAAGTTTTTCTTGAATTTCTTCCTTCATTCCGTCGAGTTTACTCATTATGGAACCCAAATCAATTCCAGAAACTTCGAATAGAAATGTTTCTGGGTCCTCGCCCTCCTGAACTAATCCCTCGGCAAGTCTTGTTTGAAGCACGGCCTTTTTACCACTTGTGTCAAGTTCCCTCTCCTCCAGTTCTTGCTTCAATTCCGCAACCTTCAATTCAACCAGGCGAACTTTCCTCGAACACATTTTGTCTTAGTCTGTGTCTCACAGTCTATTTCACGGGTCACCAGTCTATTATTATTATTGTCTATTTCACACAGTCTATTTCCCGTACACCAGTCTATTATTATTATTATTGTCTATTTCACACACGAGAAGTGTATCTATCAGTTTATACTCCGTTAATGCACACAACTTTCAACTTCACGAAAAAATGTTTATCAGTCACTGTCTATTTTTCGCGAAAACAATTGTCCGAAATACACAAACTGTCTACTTACACGAACACTCTTTATTTAAACATCGCACTTCTAACACCACTGTAGTAGATTTATACTCTAATTAACTGACTAAAATAATTTATTTAACGAAATACAATGATACAATAACACAATACTCTAATTTACATAACAATCACGGGACTAGGTATTTATATTCGACTTTCACTTCACTGACTGCCCGACTGTCCGCTGCGTAGTTCTTTTTATATCCGACGTTGACTTCTCTGAATGCTCCAGAATTTTCCTTGGAATCGCCCAGACTCACCAAACCGTCCAGATTCTTCTCGGTGCAAGCGCATCGACAGTCTCCCGCGGTTGGTCGCTAGCTATACGTGAGAGTTCAGGTCCAGCATCGCCCGCAGCTTCGCCACATTAAGCACTTCCAAAATATTTCGCTTGTTGAATTGACAACACATAATATGATAATTTCAGGTAAAATCTGTATGCTCGATAAAAGGCGTCGATTCTTTAGATATTAGACGATAATATAGCCTATAAAAAAACATGTATCGCAGAGATATACTGCCAGACAAAAATAGAAAAAAAAAAATGTTCGCACTTCGTGATTATACCTTTTAAAATTTTAAGCGTTACACTCTTTACTGTACCTATACACTTCGCATTGGCCAAATATTCTATATACATATAGATCTTTATATAAGATGTATAAAATTACCTGGCATTGAAATAAAAGTAAAAAGTGTGGATCTACATTTCGAAAAGATGTAAAATACATAACGAACAGTAAATAAAATACAATAAAAAAAAGTTATTAACATCAAATATTAAAATGGTTTGACTAAAATTCCCAAAAATGGTAGTTACAGTTCAAAACCAAATAACAAATATACTGTTTGAACACTTGCAGAGATCTTGTGATTTATTAAACTGATGGAAACCCTTGAAAAACAAAGGTGTTTTTGTTCTGTTCTAGATACATAAAGATTTGTTTATTATACCTGCATCATGATCCTTGTCAAATACCCTGAAAAGCTTGCGAAATCTTTAAAATTAAGACACGGCGTGTTGGAAAGGTTAATTATTGCTGGGTTACAACGCCAAGTTCTCAGTTTTATCAGGCATTTTAGTTTTATCTTATTATATGTCAAATAAGCCTCCATGTCAACAATCTATGCTATCCGATTACCTGTACTTGATTAGATGTAATAAAATATAAGGTACATTGCTTAATGCTTATCCTGATTAAAAATTCTTTTCCAGCATTGTTTTTGAACTCATGATGCAGGCATAATAAAAAAATTGCTTATGATACACGTGTACAAGTGCCTTTAACGTTCTTTAGCCTCCTAAATAAGAAACGTAAGTCGCCAGATGGCAGTTCGTGATCTTCCGATGGAATAAATACAAACTCCGCCTCACTTCTAACTAGGCGAGTCTTGTAAGATAGAGCAGCTACGTTGAATCATCAAAAAAAATTATGACATCCCGACCCCAAAAGCTTCTATATACCAATTTTGAATGGAATCGTATCTGAAATCACGAAACTCGTCCAACATTCTGGAGCCGCCTCTTGGTTTATCCTAATATAATAATGTTATTGAAGAACACATGTTGTTGAAAAAAGCTATTAATTGTAAAAATCTTAATATTCCATAGTTCCGATCGACCCGAATGAGTTTTATTTTTTCCCATTCCCGATCCGATCTGTCATACTGGCTATATGACACTCTCTCTTTTCCTCACCAGTCGTGTGGGAGGAGCAACTTGAGGGGCGTATCATTTCAGTTCTAGTTCTGAATCCAGAATTGTAAGTAATAATTAGTTTTCACAGGTCGACGGCTGAACCAAACCTTCATTGGTTGACTTTGATAAAGCTGGATATTTCTCATTTCAAATGATATAAAGCAAGGAAACCCATTTCGCGAAAACAACACATTTTTATGAAATTATTCACAAAGAAGAGGAAACATCTAGGAAAAAAATAAGAAAGTCGTTTAACTAAGTGAATGATAGACTTCGATATTGAAATGAAACAACACCAAATTATTCGTTCGTTTTGATAGTGGAACTGAACGAAAATGCCCAAAAATGGGGGAATATATCCTTTTTATTCATTTAAAACTCAAAGGATATTTTTTTCATTATTTTTATCTTTATACCCTTCACCACTCAGCAAAAAAATCGTTTCTGACTCCCCTTTTTTCAGGGATGAAGACCCCTTAAAGCACTCGCGCGTGCTTTATTGGCTAATTTGTAATAAACTTGTACCAAAATATATTATTATTCCGAGTGAAATGGTGAATATAATGATGGAAAACAATATATGTACTTTTCAAAACAATATGCATGGTCCCAAATTGTTTAATATTTTGTACACAAATATCATGGCGAAATGAAAAAAAAATTTGTGAAATGGATTGCCAATTTCAAACATTTAGCATACATTAGTAGGAGTATCCATACTGCACTTCAAAATGATTATCATCATACCACGATGGAAAAGGTAATAGAATTGAGTACCGGTAGTCAAAGCACAGCTTTGTTTATTAACCTGAGGTTAAAAAATTGTGCTTGAACAATTGATTAATAAAACTCGGTTGACAAATTATTGACAAAAAAACAGTTTTTTTATGAATACAGGGTATCCCGTAAATAATGAATAACCTTTCAACTACGAATAGTTTAGTGTTATAGAAAATCCTATGGTTTTCGAGTTATTTGGATTGTTAACCTTTTTGTTCCTTTTTTTGAGCCACTGCCACAAATAAGAAAATATTTTCAGTATTTTTTTAATAATATTCTTCATTAGGTGTACTCCCCGACTTGTACTGAAATCTTAGTATCTTTCAAAACTGCATTCAGTGGGATATTTTCAAGAAGGTTGCCACTCAGGACGCCCTGCTTTTTCAATCCACAGAAGCTTAAACTTTGTCAAAACACGAATTCGAAATTAAACGTTTTCCGACTTCTACTCGAAATACTTATCATTTCGCATTGTAAACTAGTACAGAAAATTACGTATTTCGCACTAATGCTAAAAATTACATAGGATATATCCTAAAAAGATAACACTAGTCTACGACTCGCCTATGGCTCGCGGTTTATAATCTTGTCACACTTGCATGAAATGTCCTATTTTCCGCACTAGTTGTACAATATAGTATATTTTCTCATAGTACCGCAGTAATTACTTTGAGATTTCGATACGAGTCTGATAGTACACCTGTTAAGGCTCCGGTAGCTTTTGAATTTTGGGTTGGAAAATCAAGAATACTGTCCAAAAAAATAATGAGAATGTTTCTTCATTTGTTGAAATGGTGCATATAAAAGAATTTTTTTTTTATTAATATAATTCTCAATATCTCTAAAGTCGTAGGACTTCCTATGACACCCTGTATAAACAAAATGTTCATCAAAAGATAAGGTATAGTACAGCAGTATATCAAGAATCTCATTAAATATCTTGCATGAACTGAAGAAACCCTACATCCTTCTTTACAAAATAGAAAGGCTTTATAGCTCGAAGGAAGGGGCACATCAGTAACAAGATAATTCTAGCTGCAGGTTTTTTCGACTCATCCTGCAGTGGTAAAAGCAAATTCGCCATGGTATCCCAGTAAAGTTCCCCAGAGCGCCAATATATTTTTTATTGTATTATTAAATTTTATTTTGTTTTCAAATAAAGAATTAGCTTTTTGTATTTTGTACGAGGATGTATTGATATCTAGTTAGCCTAGACCAGTTCCCTGCATAAATAAAATATTGCGTTACCATAACAACGAACAATAACTTATTAGAAGTGTCAGTGTAAAGTTTGACGTCAATAAAGTAAACCAGAGTTACGCTATAAATTAAAAGAAAAAATATGTCCACCAAAATTGTGAAAATCGATCCATCATCAAGTACCTGTACTTAAAAGGGTTAAGAGGTAAGCAGATTTACGAAGATATGCTTAATACCCTTGGTGATCAATATCCTTCGTATGCGACCGTGAAAAATTGGACTGCAAGCTTCAAAAGAGGTAAATTTTCCATTGAAGATGATGACCTATCGGGAAGGCCAGCTTCTGTGTCAGTCCCCGAAAATATCGATGCAGTTCATGACATGATTTTAGCAGACCGTCGAATTGGGCTAAAACGGATATCTGAAGCACTGAATATTTCATACGAACGCGTTCATCATATAGTTCACGTCAATTTGGACATGAGAAAAATTGCTGCAAAATGGATCCCCAAATGTTTGAATGTTGACCAAAAGCGTGCAAGGGTAGTAGCATCGCGTTCGATCTGTGCTCGATTTGAAAACGATGTAGACTTCTTAAACAGAATTGTTACTATGGATGAGACTTGGGTACCTACATTTCTACGATCCAGAAACAAAGCAACAATCGATGGAATGGCGACACTCCGGTTCTCCAAGACCTAAGAAGTTTCGTGTCCAAAAATCTGCTGGAAAAGTTCTTGCTTCAGTTTTTTGGGATTGCCATGCATGGAGTAATCATGATTGATTTTTTGGATAAGGGTAGAACAATAACTGGGGATTACTATTCGACATTACTGACCACTCTACGGGAAAAAATTAAAGAGAAAAGACGCGGAAAGCTATCCAAAGGTATTTTGTTTCTGCAGGACAACGCCCCTGCACGCAAATCTCATGTTGCCAGGCAAAAAATACGTGATTTAGGGTTTGAATTACTAGAACACCTCCCTTATTCACCAGATTTGGCTCCGTCCGACTATCATCTCTTTCCTCATCTGAGAAAAAGTTTAAAAGGTCGTAAATTTTCTTCCAACGAGGAGGTAATAAAAGCTGTGGAGGTCTGGTTTGCAGAGCAAGAAGAAACATTTATTTTTTGAAAGGTCTAGAGACGTTGCAGGTTCGCTGTAATAAATGTATCCAATTAAGAGGAGAATATGTTGAGTAATAAAATATTTTGACATTGAAGTTTTGTTTGGTTCTACTTATAGTAGGCTAAGAATTTTTCAATATATCCTTGTATATCCAAATTCATCTAATAATACTACACATGTGATATTTATGCAATACTGTACCACCACAAATATCTCATTGAATCTAACTAATTCAATGAAGTAGGCAAATAGGTGGGAGATAGTTGAAGAATGTCAAACGCAGACCAGTTACTTGGGCCTATTGTGCACCCACACCAATGCAGGAACTCGATGCTCCGTCTTGGAAGGTGTCGATGTCATATACAGGGTGTCCCAAAACTCAACGTCATCCTTTGAAGGGCTTTTAGTCCAGCTCATAACTGACCAGAATATCACAATATGACCTTGGTAAAATATTGATAGTTTTGGAGATATTGGAAGTTTTATGAATTTCGTGAAAATCGAAACCTTTGATCAGTATGCCCAGCGATGGTTTAACAGCAACGTATTAAAATTGAATACAGATAAGACAAAACATATAATGTTCTCAACAGATAATAAAGTAACAGTGACCATGCCAAACTTTTACGTTTAACTATTGACGACAGTTTATGCTGGAAACCACACATCGAAAATACCTGTTCTAAGTTGAGTAAACACAATTTTCTTCTGAGAAAACTGAAATCATTTGTTGATAAAAATACCCTTCTTTCTGCCTACGTTGCTCTCATTCAATCGTATATCAGCTATGGATTGACCCTTTGGGGAAATTCCATTCACTCTGGAAAAGTCTTTAAAATTCAAAAACAATCCATCAGAATAATCTGTAGTGCGGGATATAGGGATTCTTGTCAGCCATATTTTTCTGCCAACTCAGAATTATGCCTTTACCAACTCTGTTCATTTATCAGTCTCTGTTCGAAATTCATGAAAATAAAAAAAACTCCTAACTCAAATTACCGTGACTACATCACACACAACGCAAATCTGATCAAGTCTCAAAGATTTAAATACAATAAGTCTTTCAAAAACTCTATGAATGTTGATCTTTATAATATACTTCCTACCACATTAAAAAATAAAAACCAATCTGCTTTTAAAAACTCTATCAAAGTGATACTGCAGTAAAAGTGGTACTACACTATCTCCGAGTACATGGCTGATCCACCCGGGATGTGATTTGATCCAACTATCTTACATTTTCCAATACATTCTTATCTTCAAATATTTTTCACTAAGAATTTGTGCATTATCATACTATATACATCTATACTAACTTCAATTATCAATTCATAAGCATTCAAAAAACTACTAAAATAATATCGTGTGTGTGTGCGTTTTTTTTTTTTAATTTTAACTATTGTCACAATGTGTATAGTACAATTGGTACATCGTAATGTCTTCTTATGTGTAATGTTTACACACAATATTTAATTTTTTCTTTATTTTAATTGTGAATGTGTACATTATTTTTTGTATTTACTTACTTACTTGCTACAAATGTTTTATAACATAACTTAGTTAAATAAAGATCTATCTATCTATTTCGAGTGCCACAGGTACTAAACTTCCTAGTTTAAGATTCTAATTTTTGCTATGCAGTCTTTAATAACCTTTCTATTGACTAAAATCCAAAATAAAAATATTGGTGCAATACCTTTGGAGAAAAAACATATTTGCCCGATTCACGACTTAATTTATTTTATTAGCTTACTTAGACTCTTCATAGTGTAAAAAATAACCACGTGAACCTGGCAAGTTATTTAAAAAATTGGTCATTTCGTGAAGTTTTTGACATGATACAACATTCACTATCTTCTACTTGCGGAAAAAAGGTATTCCTAGTTTACTGCAATAGGAGCTCATTGTGAAATTATTTCAATAATTAGGAATTCGAATGCAGACACTCGGTAAATTGAAGTGACAGGCATTTATTGACAACTAAACAAAAGACAAAGAAAAATTAGAGAATTTGTACAAACTGCCTGCCACCAAGTCGAATGCAAGCGTGTCAACCTTTCAAAAACGATCTTTTTATTCGTCGTGTACTTCCTTCGGTACTTAATTTGGACAGCTGCTTCATTAATACGACGTCTCAACTAATGTTCATCATTTACTGGGTGTGCATCTAGCGGGTTTAAATCTGGAGACTGGAGAGGCCACAAAATGGGACCAAGGTGGCCGATACATTTCTGGGGATAAGTTTGTTCCAAATAATTTCTCACTGGTCGTGCGTAATGAGCTGAACAGCAGTTATTTTGGAACCACATTGCCCCGCGTATGACCAAAGATACATCATCCAAAAGAGTAGGCACTTCATTTTCTAAAAAATCTCAATAAATTTCCCCGTCTAGATTATCAGGTAATCCAAAAGGGCCAATAATTATTGTACCGTTCCAGATGCCGGTCTATAAATAAATAAAAAGATCGTTTTTAAAAAGATGACGCGCTTGCATTTGACTTGGTGGCAGGCAGATTGTACACATTCTCTAATTTTTCTTTGACTTTTGTTTAGTCGTCAATAAATACCTGTTACTTCAATTTACCGAGTGTTTTCATTCGAATTCCTAATTATTGAAATAATTTTACAATGAGCTCCTATTGCAGTAAACTAGGAATATCTTTTTTCCTCAAGTGGAAGATAGTATCATGTCAAAAACTGCACACTATAAAGAGTCTAAATAAGCTAATAAAATTAATTAACTCGTGAATTGGGCAAATATGTATTTTTTTCTCCAATATTATTTTATTTCGGATTGTAATCAATAGAAGGGTTATTAAGGTTGCATAACAAAAATTATAACCTCAAACTATGAAGTTTTGTACCTGCAATACTCGAAATACTGATCAAAGGTTTCGATTTTCACAAAATTCGAAAAAGTGCCAATATCTTCAAAACTATCAATATTTTACTGAGGACATATTGTGATATCCTGGTCAATCATGAGCTAGACTATCAGCCCTCCAAAAGGTGACGTTGAGTTTTGCTGTATAAAATAAGATGTCTGCTAAAATCCATTACTCGTCACATTCTCCTGGTTAGAAATGTTCCTCCTTAAATACATCTTTCATAGTGCTGTGCTACTAATCAGATGATAATGCAACATGAAATTCGTTATTGATACTACCGAGTTTTCTAAAATGTATTAGCTCCGAGCAGAAACCAGTTTGAGGATCCTTGCAAGCTCTCCCACTGGACGCTGTAAAACCTACAGGTAATTGCAAAAAACTGTGTACCATACATTTCATATGTGAATGCAAAGGAGTTGAATTTCAAAAGTAATAACATATTTGAGAAGGAAACATATTGTAGCAGACCTCACTGCATAAGACTCACCCAAAAAAAGTGTTTCCTTCAATAGGTTCAAAATATACTGAATATTATTCACTTTTTCATCGAATTTGTGTAGTTTGACAGAAAAGCAAATTTCAATATCCATTGTGAATCAACAAAAACATCTTATTCAAAGTAAAACTGCTAAATAATAACTGAAGTAATGTGTGTAAGGTTCTTCGTCTTTTCAAAACAGTTATTGTGCATTGCAAATAAATTTGATATAATTCAAAATACAAGGTCCTGCATAGCTTCTAAACGGCGCAACTTGAAAATTTCTTTCGAATGCAAGCATATTCCTTTATTGAGAGAGTATCTTTGGAAAATATTCCGAAGTATACAAGGTGGCCCAGAAAAGTGCACCAAACCAAACACATGTTTTTTGTAATTTTATATTTCATCACATGGTTGAATAGAGATTACTTTGGCCATTCAAAAAATATAGGGTCATGTATGTTCATCAACGTTATTTCCGGAGATATATCGATATTACTTCAAAAAACAAAAAAATTGTTAAAATTATTAAAATTGTTTTTTCCGTTAACCAGCTGTCATCCCCTTACGAACGGCAGCCCTCAGAAGTCGAAACTTGTGCGAGCTAAGGATTAACGAGGTCTTACCTTTTTACGTGCGATTCCTAGCACTTTCTCGGGCCATCAGAAAAAGTTCTGCAGTCGCTAGGGTTTGAACCTTTGACTGGCAGCCAAAAGTGATTGAAACAATGTCGCTTTAACCACTCGGCCACCTGGCCCCAAAAGGTATTCAACACTCTGTAACTCCTCGTGGAAAAATAATTCCAAAAACTCATGGGTGGCGAAATGACTCCAATATGGTCTAGTTTCTGTAACATGACACACAGTTGAAATTTCATTACCTTTCGTGTACCGGATAGATCGAAACGCAAATTGAAATATATCTTGTTTTTTCAAATGGAAACCCATATATTCAATTTCAATATTAGAAAGGCTATAAAATTTCCTTTCGAATGATATATCACACTTGGTATTTACTTCACCTTGAAAATAACGTAAATTTCCAATTGAAAAAACCAAGATATATCTTTCAATTTGCGTTTCGATCTATTCGGTACACAAAAAGTAATGACATTTCAACTGTGTGTCGTGTTACAGAAACTAGACCATACTCCCAAAAGTTTTTAGAATTATTTTTCCACGAGGAGTTACGAGTGTTGAATACCTTATGTTTTTTGAAGTAATATCGATATATCTCCGGAAATAACGTTGATGAACATACGAGGATATATTGAAAAATTCTTAGCCTACTATAGAACCAAACAAAATTTCAATGTCAAAATATTTTATTACTCAACATATTCCTCTTAATCGCATACCTTTATTACAGCGAACCTGCAACGTCTCTCGACCTTTCAAAAATAATGTTTTTTCTTGCTCTGCAAACTAGACCTCCACAGCTTTTATTACCTCCTCGTTGGAAGAAAATTTACGACCCTTTAAACTTTTTTTCAGTTGAGAAAAGAGATGATAGTCGGACGGAGCCAAATCTGGTGAATAAGGGGGGTGTTCTAATAATTCAAACCCTAAATCACGAATTTTTTGCACGGCAACATGAGATTTGTGTGCAGGGCCGTTGTCCTGCAAAAACAAAACACCTTTGGATAGCTTTCCGCGTCTTTTCTCTTTAATTTTTTTCCGTAGAGTGGTCAGTAATGTCGAATATAGTAATCTCCAGTTTTTGTTCTACCCTTATCCAAAAAAATCAATCATGATTACTCCATGGCAATCCCAGAAAACTGAAGCAAGAACTTTTCCTGCAGATTTTTGGACACGAAACTTCTTAGATCTTGGAGAACCGGAGTGTCGCCATTCCATCAATTGTTGCTTTGTTTCTGGATCGTACAAATGTACCCAAGTCTCATCCATAGTAACAATTCGGTTTAAGAAGTCTACATCGTTTTCAAATCGAGCACAGATCGAACACGATGCTACTACCCTTGCACGCGTTTGGTCAGCAATTGTTCTCATGTTCAAATTGACGTGAACTATATGATGAACGCGTTAGTATGAAATATTCAGTGCTTCAGATATCCGTTTTAGCCCAATTCGACGGTCTGTTAAAATCATGTCATGAACTGCATCGATATTTTCGGGGACTGACACAGAAACTGGCCTTCCCGATCGGTCATCACCTTCAATGGAAAATTTACCTCTTTTGAAGCTTGCAGTCCAATTTTTCACAGTCGCATACGAAGGACATTGATCACCAAGGGTATAAAGCATATCTTCGTTAATCTGCTTACCTCTTAACCCTTTTAAATACAGGTACTTGATGATGGCTCGATACTCCAATTTTTCGATTTTCACAATTTCTATGGACATATTTTTTCTTTTAATTTATTGCGTAACTCTGGTTTACTTTTTTGACGTCAAACTTTACACTGACACTTCTAATAAGTTATTGTTCGTTGCTATGGTAACGCAATATTTTGTTTATGCAGGGAACTGGTCTAGGCTAACTAGATATCAATACATCCTCGTACATCACCCTATATTTTTTGAATGGTCAAAGTAATCTCTATTCAACCATGTGATGAAATATAGGGTGTTCCATTACAAAAAAACATAAGTTTGGTTTGGTGCACTTTTCTAGGTCACCTTGTATACTTCGGAATATTTTCCAAAGATACTCTCTCAAGAAGGAAACATGCTTGCACTTGAAAGACATTTTTAAGTTGCGCCGTTTAGAAGCTATGTCACCGGAGCGCAGTTGCAGGACCCTGTATAAAATATTTCAGTGCATATATTTTCATCAAGTAACTTCTCTACAAAAACTAGGATCAGAATTAAAGATTTGCTGGACACAACCACGAAAAAACCTTACATTCACTAAATTTTCAGGCTGTGAGGACCTTTCAGAACTTCTACAAAAATTGTAAAATATTTCTATATTTTATCATTTTTTTTTGTTTCATCTAGTAATAGATAATATATTTGTGAGCTTAAATCATGAGACAATTCACAACTTCCAAATGTGCTCAACACATCTTATCGACACAAGTACGTTTTGATAGCATTACAAAATACTTTTATATAGATAATATGAATGTCATGAGATAATTGGTTAAATTTAACACATTTCACATTTAGATGTATAGGTGTCTACCTTGCTACATTTGTTAAATGAAAATGGTTATGTTTATCACATCTGAAGAAGATTTCTTTTCTAGAAATAGCAAAAAAGTATACTAGGAAATTCCTCTATAGTGCATTAATTTCATTCACCAGCTGGAGTTAACAAAACCACCTACAACCTTCAACAGTAACATTTTTTAAAGCTGCTCAAAAACCTGAAGTGATTTTTTGAAGGTGTTACTTAGCTACAATGGTCTTACATTTCCAATAAAATCATAAATTTGGGTTGACTAAACAAAAAATTAGAAAATAGATATGCATTGCTTCATATAAAAGTGGTACACTTGGTGCTTACTGCTTAAAATGGTTCATCACACAAAAATTATAAGACGAAAACAATTTTCCCTTGCAGTTTAAATTTTGAATTTACTCAGCCTTATTTACAGGATTGATATTGATATCACAATACTTATATACAGTGCGACGCTAAATTATAGAACAAATTCATTATTTCTGAATATAAAGATATTTCGGAAAAATCCTCGGACAGGTCGATTTTCTTTTCCGATGGGCCAATTTTTGAACCCCACCCAAAATATATAGGGTTATCCGCAATTGAGTAAAAATGACTTTGGTGATATTTTTAAATTGGACACCCAGTATATTTTTCCATATTTGGTTAGGGATCGTCATTACGAATCCAGTGATACCAAGTTTGATGGGATTATGTCAAACGGCTGCGGAGATATGGCCAAAAAACTTCCTCGTATGTCTAATGAGTATGACTGCGAGACTCCACACGATTCAGGAGGTTAAAAGTCTCTGTCGCACTCATTGGGTATATGGAGAAGTTTTTTTGGCCATATCTCCGCACTCCGCAGCCGTTTGACATAATCCCATCAAACTTGGTATCACTGGATTTGTAATGACGATCCCTAACCAAATATTGACAAATATACTGGGTGTCCCATTTAAAAATATCACCAAAGTCGCTTTTCCTCAAATGCGGATAACCCTATATATTTTGGGCGAGGTTCAAAAATTGGCACATCGGAAAAGAAAATCGACCTGTCCGAGGATTTTTCCGATATATCTTTATGTTCAGAAATATGGAATTTGTTCCATAATTTAGCGTCGCACTGTATAAACTATTTAATTACCGCACATTTTATTGATTTTAATACACTGTAGCCCTCTCAGAATAAGTATAACTAATTTTCAGTTTGTTTCCCTGAGTTGAATACATTTTGAACCACTAAAATTGGGCAGTCAGCTTTCCTCTATTTTTAGTGGGTAGAAATACATGTCAGGTAGCCAAACGTGTTCAACAAAATTTGTGGAAATTAATTTGTTTTTACGTAAGTATTTGGAAATTATATTATTATATTCAAGGCAGTGTAAACTCAATTACAAAACATTTCCTCATCAACAAATTGTTTCACAATTTGACAATTACATACACACTCTAATATCCTTTCCCAAAGGAATATTTTGAATCAATATACATACAAACCTCAGAAACAAAACAAATTAATTTGATTTCTCTTTTGTATAATTTTCATCCGTTACAAAATCCACACATTTTATTCATAAGTATAAGATGATTTTGATTAATTTAATTCATTCAAATAATTGTCATATAAGTAAAGTAATCTTAGAACAAAGAAAAATGAATAACACAGCCATTTGGAATGGCCAAAGTCAGTAGCAATTTTTAAAAAGATTTTCTTTCAATATTGAGCCTAGTACCTTCCTACTGTCAACCGGTTATTTCTATTTGTATGTAAAATGGCAATTCATCAATATTACTTGAACAAGATGAAATGCCATTGGAAAATCTTATAACAAAGGGCACTAGCTGACAAATGTGACTGTGTTTACCATTAACCTAAAATTACAATTCGAAATAATTCAAATTTGCAAACCCACTGTTTTAAAATCATGAATATTACATATAAATAAATTGAAATCTGCACAATGCCTGTGCAAGTGATGAAATTATTGGTCCATACCCTTGTGCATTATCATACAATTCAAACAGGGGGGCAGCAACTAACTTATAGTTCTTTGGAACAGCAAATAATGCTTTCTCCTGAAGCTGGACCAGAAACAGCCGCTTGTGTTCCTTTGGTTTTGTAATATGTGAAGGGATATATGGGTACTGAGGTGGTTCAAAATTTGGTCTCCACCAATTGCCAATAATATCTTCAACAAGCCAGTCTTGTTTCACTCCATCTAAACGTCCTAGAGTTTCGGTTAGTAGTCTTTTGAGCCCTTCTACTTCATCTTCACCAGGATTCAATTCCCCACCAGGTAATTTGAAAAAAGTCGTTCCCAACTGTAGAAGTAAAACATGTGGTAAACCATGTTCATGCACTAACAAAACACCTTCCACACTTCGTCTCATTCCTATTCTTTCAAATTCATCTCGCATTCTCTGAAAACGAGCTGGAACGCTGGGATCTTTTTCGAAAAGTGGTTCTTTTGTGCCAAATATATAGTTTGTTAGAGGATACAGGTTGATAATCCGATTCAAAGCTGTCGATTGAGGAAAATTCTTGTCGAAATTTGTATTGGCCACTGTTGTAGCAGTTGAATTTTGACTATTTCTTCTGGGCCAACCTGTGCCGCTACCAGTCATGTTATTTTGTTGTTGTTGTTCTCGCTTCACTTGCGATGAAGTCATAGCCATTCTGAATGAATTTGTCCTTCAATTTCTCCCGAGAAAAACCTTCCCGAAATTATTAATTCAAAATTTAAAACAATGCTTGGATTTTCTGCTTCAAAAACGACAAAATATCACTTTTATGACAATTGACACTTTGTTTTTTAATTTGACATCAGCTTGTGTGTTCGTTAAATGAAAATTCGAGCGGAACGAGAAAATTTCGATCTAATCGAGCTATGAATTCCAACTCCTTTCACAACCGATTTTCTTTTATTGCAAAAAATGGAAGATTGAAAAATCTTAGAGCACAATCTCAATGAAGAATTTATTTTAATGTAATTGAAAACCAGAAAGACTACGACATTCTACACTGACTACAATCAAAACGATCAAGAAGTGACAAAACTTAAGGTTCCTTCATACCCTTGCAAATATTCACAGTTTTTTCTTGATACAGTGAAAAGTTGCGGTCGCAATTTTTTTGGCGTGAATATTCGCAAGGGTATGAACGAGCCTTTACAACACGTGTCTACGGTTGCACAGCAATTTGAGGGCTATACCCAATAACTTATCTATATACCGTACTGATGAGAGCTTAAGCTCAAAACACGTGTCTACGGTTGCACAACATTTTGAGGGATATACCCAATAACTTTTCTACTTATATTTTTATATATTGCCCCTCGATAAATCGTCCTGATTTGTATTTTTCTGAGTAGGATTGTCACGCTGGTAGCTATAGCTGCCTCCGTGGCGAAGTTAGTTGTTGCCTTGAGAGGTCAAGGTCTTCTAACCGAAGCCACAAATGTGTGGTTGGCTTCCTGTTATTGACTTCCTTTGTTTCTATTTTTACATCCAAGTGTTTTACATCTTCGCACTTGATTTTACCGTACTGATGAGAGCTTGAGCTCGAAAGTTTCGAGCTCACTCGAAACACGTATCTAAAGAGAGGACTTCGGATAAGGATTCAGTGATGCCACCACACAACTTTTGGCTTTAAAACTACTGGCACGTTTTTCGGCATTTTTTCTTCATGACAGGGTTCCTGGCACCCTCAGGAACCCCGTAATATGATTGAAATTGTTCATAACGACGGGAATATTGAGATTTTCCATAAAATACGAAACCCTAGGGACTTTAATTTTATTTAGGATTTTTCTCACAAAATGGCGCTAATTTCAAAACTAGAGCTGGAGTTTTGTTATTGAAAGAGGTATTGTGTAGTCTAGGAAGTGCCAGATAAAGCCACCGTGGGGTCCGTAGCAAATGTGAACCAGAGGCCCTTGATTTGCATTAAGTATTAAAGTATAGAATATAAAATAAAACAGCACATTTACAAAAAGACTTTCCGTGTTTTAATCCGAGCAAATTTGGAGATAACACTCGTCAAATCAATATTTCTGAGTTAATCACTTTTTATGTTCATTATATTGAGGTCGTTTGATGTTCTTGTCCCATTGTGCTCCTTAACACATTTTTAAAACGCTTTAACGTTGAAAAAGAACATTCTCTGCTGTAGTTGATGATTATCAAAATCAAGTGAATGCGAAACACTATTCCAACATTTGGGAAACACGATTCCAATGAATTTTATGTCAACAGTTTATAAACTTGAAGTTCCTGGGCCTCGTGCTTTTTCTTTCTGCTGTCAATATCAGCAGCCACATCTGTTTTCAGCAGCTTCGCAAACTGCACCAGTTCATTGCCCAGACTGTCTTCGACATCATCTAGGAAATAATTGACGATAGTTCTTTTCAAGATCTTATCTGCCGAAGTATTCCAAATACACTAGTCACTTCATGGTAAGCTTCCATGCATTTAGCTAATGCAGACAATTACAAAACAATAAAAACATCAATTTCAAAACGTTGTCCAGGTGTTTGATGTTCTACAACTTCTTCTTCTTTTATGAGGTCTGTGAGTAGAGCTGCTGCTGAAATGGTCGTACCTACTTTGTATTTTGCTTGGGTTTTCTTGAAGTCGATTGCTGATATTCTTCACAGCCAATTAGGGCTTTGGCCTCTATATCTGAAAATTTGGATCGTATTGCTTGGAAGTAGCCTTGTAATGATTTATAAAGAGCGTACCTATCTCATGTTAAGATCTTGATCGGACGACTGCAACGAAGCGTTAGTCGCTTGCAAGTGTTCTAGAATTTCATTACACGCTATAGTTATTATTCCCATTTCTAAATTTATTCATTTTCTGTAGGTGGTATAAAAAACATATCTTACTTGATAGTTTTTTTTACTTTGAGCACAGGTGCGAGGCCCCCCAGGCACGGGGCCCGTAGCATTTGCTTACTGGCTAATTTACTTAACTGGTACTTGGTAGCATGCTAGCTGGCAAATGCGGCACTGAGTGTAGGGTTATTTCTTTGTCAGTGCACATTCGTTCCATGAAAAAGTTCAAAAGTAGAAATGATATTCAACCATTTTAACAGTTATGATTAAAATGTAACACATACCCACAAAACTCGACACAAAATACAAATTCTGTAATGTAACCTCAAAGTACTCAGGCCAAGAGCATTTTAATCAGAAAGGTAATAAGGTTTGTTTGTCCGTGAAAGTTACCACAGAATATTTTCTAGATCGATCAACTATTTGGCAACTAGGAAACGTGAAATACGCAATTTTTTTTTTAATTCAGGAAAATGATAAATTTTGAAATTAGCGCCATTTTGTGAGAAAAATCCCTAAAAAAAATTAAAGTCCCTAGGGTTTTGTATTTTATGGAAAATCTCAATATTCCCGTCGTTATGAACAATTTCAATAATATTACGGGGTTCCTGAGGCTGCCAGGAACCCTGACATGAAGAAAACTTGCCGAAAAACGTGCCAGTAGTTTTAAAGCCAAAAGTTGTGTGATGGCATGACTGAATCCTTATCCGAAGTCCTCTATCTGAGGGATATAGGCGAAAAAAGACAACCGCTAGATGTCGCTGAATAAACCAATATGTCTACCGATGAGGGTAAACAACAAACTTTAAAGCACAGAGAAATGCAACAGGTTGCACAACCTTATCTATTCATATTTTTATATATTGTCCCTCGATAAATCGTCCTGATATATTTATATTTAACCCTCACAAACCCATGCGGAAGGCATCGCGGTGACGTTAGTTGAGAGACAACATTGCAACATGGGGAATGAGCCATCCTCTACAAATAGTGTTCAGTATCCTTGGGCTAGATCGACTGATTTTATGTGCCTTTCAGATGACGTCAGCGCGATGGCTACTAATAGTTCACTATAACAATTGTTTATATAGAAGTAAGATAGTCAACCTTATGGGATTTATTTTGGATTCATATGGATGCGACATGTAGATGGCGACTGTGATCTCGCATCCAAGTCATGTCGTAACTTCAGTGATCTGGCCTCCAGTCATGTCTTAACTTGATTGAAACAATGGGACATCATTAAAACCAGGCTTTTTTTGAGAAACCTGCATTAAGATGACGTCAAATATTCATGTTTGTAACTAATCACGCTAGATGACACTCGCGTTTGGGTCCAATACCTTTTCCACCAGCATTGACGAACTGTCTTACTTCAATTTAAACAATGCTGTAACAGTTCAATCAAGTACGGAAGTGTATTATAATGGTATAACATGAAGTATTGCTGAGTAGTGAAGTGTTACTAACCATAAAACCAGTAAATTTTTTATGATTTCAATACAGTATCCTTTTTTCCATTGAAACTACGAAAAATATGGTTGATGTAGTTTTGAGACGATAAGTTTGGTGGTGGTGTTACTGAATTACAATCGATAGTTTTTGTGATCTGTGCGTTGGTCACACTATATTAATAGTTCTGCTAGCTGCCACTAGAGTCTTCGTTTGTTACGTATTTCCGATTTCTGAACGAAGTTGTGTTTCATTCTTTTTTGTGTTGGCTTCGGAAGTGGAAACATCGGTTTGTTTACCGTTAATCTACTTTAATCTAAAAAGTAAAAATGAGTGAAACTCTTCAACTGAAAGGTACCCTACTGGGTCACAATGGATGGGTAACTCAAATTGCCACAAATCCTAAATTTCCCGATACAATTTTGTCGTCTTCTCGAGGTAAATATGATTTTGTATTTTTATTGTAATCTCTTGTCATTCAATCAATCGTTGGTCGTTTATTAATTTTTTCTGTAATTTTATTTGTTCCATCGTAATTTGTAACTGCTGCTGGTAATATTTTAACGATTATTTCACTATTATTTGTAGATAAAACTCTCATCGTTTGGAAGTTGACACGTGAAGAAACTCAATATGGAGTTCCACAGAAACGTCTATACGGACATTCTCATTTCATCTCTGATGTTGTACTTTCAAGCGATGGAAATTATGCTCTTTCTGGATCTTGGGACAAAACTCTTCGTCTCTGGGATTTAGCTGCTGGAAAAACTACCAGGCGATTCGAAGATCACACCAAGGTTGGATGCGATTGAATTTTTTGCACAGTGGTTGTTTCCAAAAGAGGCTTTGATCATTTTTTAGTGGTATGTTATTAGGTCATTTAGATCTACTAAAAATGGATTACTAATTTAGGTAATACTCTATCAAAGCGTATTTTGGGAATTATACCAAGCACATGTTTAATTAATATTTCCCCATTATGACAGCTAGAAGATTTTTTTAATTGATTATCCTGGTTCCGAACATCGTCTGAAAATGTTCTACATTTGAAATGAGTAAGTAAGTTTTGAGCACATAGTGTCATGCCAAAAAATGTTGATATGAGTGTATTCATTTTGCCAGAAAAATATTTGATTCCAAAAATATCGGTTGATTTGTAGAAATATCTACAGTAGAAAGGTGTTTTTAATTCGATCAACATAAGATAAGAATAATAAATAATTGGTTATTTCAATAATTGAGTAGGTGTAAATTTTGAGAAATCTATCGAAATCAAAAATATATTTCAATGCAAGGGCTTGTGAAATTGAAGTCAGATTTAACCTTCCTCAAAAGCACCAGTTTGACTCTTCCCTGGTGATGCTGGTTGTCAAAAGGAAGAAGATTGAAGTTATTCCTGGGTGTGGACATAATGTCTCTAATTTTGGCCCTCAATTGGATATAAGACATTCTTATTTGCAATATTAAGCAAACAAGTTTTGTTTTTCTGTAAATTTTTTTCTAATATTTTTTTATGCACAGATTCATGAAAATTAAAGTCATTAAATTGATCAATCTTTTAATAAATGACTTTTCAATTGGGAAAACTTTATTAATTTTAATAGTTATTGTCTATGTGTTTAGTTATGAGATATTAATAGTCCTTTATTTTGTTTAGGATGTACTGAGTGTTGCTTTCTCTGTTGACAATCGTCAAATTGTCTCGGGATCTCGGGACAAGACTATCAAGTTGTGGAACACCTTGGCTGAATGCAAGTACACAATCCAAGATGACGGTCACTCAGATTGGGTAAGTGTCTCTTCTGATATGTCATCTTAAAATGTCCTTCCTTAAAAGCACCAGTTTGGTTCTATTTTCACTTTGTTGGTTGTTGCTAGGAAGGAGATAAAAGTCAATTCATGGGTGTGAGCAAAATGTGTACTAATTATTGTTCTTCAATCAGAATTGAAACATTTTTTTTTATATTAACATGTTAAATAATCAGGCTTTGCCAGAAAATGTTGTTTTTTAGTCCTCTTGAGATATACAATTCATGATTTACAAGCAGCATTTCTGCCGAAATTTTGTCTCATTACTTAAATATAACTTGTCTTTTTTCCAGGTATCCTGTGTAAGATTTTCACCAAATCATGCCAATCCAATCATAGTTTCTGCTGGTTGGGATCGTATGGTGAAGGTATGGAATTTGACCAATTGCCGACTGAAGATCAATCATTCTGGGCACACTGGTTATTTGAATACTGTCACAGTCTCCCCTGATGGTAGTCTTTGCGCCAGCGGCGGTAAAGACTGCAAAGCCATGCTCTGGGACTTGAACGATGGCAAGCATTTACACACCTTGGACCACAATGACATCATTACTGCATTATGCTTCTCACCTAACAGGTAAGAATCCGAAAAAATTGTTTTATCAACTTTTTATTTGATTTAATTTGGTAAGCACATTTTGTACAACTGAATTGAGATTTCTAATCCAAATTTCATTTTGTAAGTCAGTAAAACATCCAATTTTTTAAAATATATTTTCATTATTCAGTTGGGTATTCAACTCTGATAATTTTAAAGATATGCTTTGGAAATTGAAGATGGGCCCAATGAAAATGAATGGAACCAATACCATTAATATGACTTCAGTACATAAGTAATGACATTCATAAAAGAAACTTTTTTCTACAATTTGTATAATGACAAACTGTGTGGATCTAAGTCAATGATCATCATCTAATATTATGAACAGGTTGTAAGTGGAGGACATGATGATTCAGGAGCATTTATGATTTTCACATCAATAGATGTTTGCATCCCCTCATAGATAACCATTCCTGGAGTTCCTTTTCTTGTACAAGCTTAGCAGCTTCTCTTCTAAGGCTTTTCTCTGGAAATCTGTCCAGCTGATGAGTTAGAAAGTGGTTTTAATTGAAATTGTTGCTGATAAATCCAATTTTTTTTTGTATCCTTACTAATAATCAAATGATCTGAGACTGCTGTTCATTATATAATAATATGCATGTGAATATTCACAAAATGGGGTTTTCAAATTTGTTACTACAATATTATAATTTCTTAAGTTTTCCTTGAACTGTGACTATCATTCATTGCAGTAGTTCAGAAGTTTGGTTGACACAATTTTCTGTTTGTTAATTTGACAGAATTGGAATTCGTAACTTTTTATAATACTGGATGAAGTTGACTACAAAAAATACTGTTTGTGATAATCTATAGAGTACTGCACTGATTTTTTTTTTTTTTTTTTGAGTGGCTGTGACTTGATATTTAATAATCTCAGTTCAGTCAATATAAGTTGTGGTGCTCCTTATTTGTTTATTATTTTGAAATCAACATATCGGCCAGTGCTGATAATCTTCAATCATATTGTCATATGCCAGTTTTGGCGACAGTAATTTACATGATGCATAACACTTTAACACCTTGAATAATCTCTGAGAGAGTTAGCGGATATGGGACTGATGAATCATGAATTGATTATTCAGACCTGTTGTTAATTTTCAGTATTAATACCCAAAATCTTCATTCCTTCCAGGTACTGGCTCTGTGCAGCTTTCGGACCTTCCATCAGAATTTGGGATTTGGAAACCAAAGATCTGGTCGAGGAACTCAAACCAGAAGTCGTTTCGCAGACAAGTAAAGCAGAACCTCCACAGTGTTTGTCTCTAGCATGGTCTACAGATGGACAAACTTTGTTTGCAGGCTACTCTGACAATACCATCAGGGTATGGCAAGTCAGTGTGTCTGCTCATTGAGTTTAAGTGTTTCAACATTGTATATAAGACAAGTTGTGAATAGAAAGTATGGAGAAATTGAGTTGATTTATTTCAATTGTAACTTTGAGCTGTGGAAATTTAAAGGACTGAACTGAATGTTTGATCAGGTCATAAGTTTAATAATTATTAAAGAGTGTATTAATTTATTTAGAGATATTTTGTATGTGTATTTCGAATAAATAAGAAATGGAAAAAGTAAGAAATGCTTCGTTTAACTATTTTCAAATTAATCTAGAAAAAAACTTTAATTCTTCAAAACCTTCAACAGGATGCTTTAAAATTAAATTGTTCAGGTACTTAACAAATATTTCTATATAAGATACCTTTCTTTTAGTTCCATCGAAGTCTAGGAAAGATGTAAATATTTCCTAGCTCTGGAAAAATAAAAATTTCACGGCTTGTTCTACATGTAGAAAAAAATTATTAGTTTTCTGTTATAGCAAAATATGTCATAATTTTAATAATTTGATATGACCTGCACCTGCCATTTAGACTAATGCAAATAGGAAGGTGGAAACAAAATGATGGTAATTCTATTCAATAATGATGTAATGAAAATAGCATTGACGGTTTTACTAATTTATTTTTAAACAAAATCTAATTTTTAATTCTTATCACTATCTTAATTCAAATCAGATTACGTGAAACTTTTACCTGTATGCTATCAACCCTATATGATATTGGCAGTCTATTTATATCCGAAGTCACTTGTCAAGGTAGTTCTCGACGAAAGAGACTAAACTAACAGAAGGGTTTATTAAGCTCTAGCCAATCAGAATCTTGTAGCATCAATGCGTCATAAGCTGCTTTCCATTTAACGTAAGGATCTACCCAGAGCATAT
Source organism: Chrysolina oricalcia (assembly GCA_944452925.2). NCBI lineage: Eukaryota > Metazoa > Arthropoda > Insecta > Coleoptera > Chrysomelidae > Chrysolina > Chrysolina oricalcia. Next base: position 36,561,853 of record OX101811.2, read on the forward strand.
GACCATGCGTTCCATTTAGTTGGGCTTCAAGCACCGATTGACATTCCCCTTGCCCCTCGAGCTCCACCCGTTTTATTGGTGCATGAAGCACAAGTAGACAAAAGTCCAAACGCGAATACATCGTTTTTTTGGCGAAAAAGTCAGTGATAATGTAATTTCCGATCTCTGGGGCTTCACATCCTAAATGGAAAACTCCTATAGTGACGTACTTGGACATGAGTACAGACTGCAACAAAACTGTCAGCAGTAACTCTCATTTACCAAGAGCTAGTCCGTCACTGTCTATAGAGAACGGCGGCCATGACATGTCGAACTACGTTTCATATCGTCACAAATGTTCTTTCATCTCTTTCTATTAGTGCCTCCATTGTCTTATGGGGATTAAACGCTCCCAAGAAGAATAAACTCCTAATTTAGGGGGGTTGTGGGGGGGAGGGCGAACCGACTGCGCACAAATCAGGTAACTGGTTTAAGTATGCGACCAAAACTGAACTTTTAGGAAAGTGAAAGAGAAAAGTTATGCGCAGTGGGTGGCATTAACCATACTACCATACATGTCGATGATTATATTACATATTTGTACTGAAAATGTTTTCAAGACTGGAAAACTGGATGCGCACAGGTTTTTTTATGAATATATAGATGCGCAGTTGGATTCACTACTTCCGTTATGTATTATACTACATGGCTGCTAGAGAAAAAATCACAATTTCTAAAGGAATATCCCCTCCCCAACCAACTAAAATACTCAAGAAAGATATGAAGTGTAACTGAGAGCATTTTTCACAACAGGGGAGTGTTCGGAAAATGAATTTTCATTACTACGCATTTGTATAAACTCCCGTTTGCGCATTGAACCAAAATGAAGCTATTTTAAAATGTGGGGTAAAAATGTATGCGCAGTTGAAGGTTTCGGTCTTATTTTAATACAATTTATATACATCACAACAAATTTTGCTGAAATACCAACTATAGCTGGAATAAATGGATGCGCACTAGTTTTTCATTGAACATTCTGATGCACAGTTGGGCTTATCATTATTCTTCTTGAAACGCTCCTAGGTAAATAAGGTTTAATCTCTTTGGTTCTCGACAGCTGAGATTCGCTGGCTGTTCGATTGCTCGCTTGTAGATAGCTCTGCCTGTTCTAGAAAATGACGACTGGCATACGAAACGAAAACGTCCTCGGTATAGCGCTAATTTTTCTTGTTCATTGATCATTATATTTATAACTACCAAAACCACAGCTTAGTGTATTAATCTTAACTGTGCGAAAACCACAGCTTAGATCTAAGCTGTGCCAAAACCCTGAAGAGCACACATTATAAAATCATCACACATTTTGGTAGTAGGCTGACGGCTTACAAGAAAATACGAATTTCTTCTGAGAAATTTGACTTAGTTCTACATAAATGATTTATTTTTTATTCAGTTGTCAGGAGGGTTATTATCTCTCAAAGTCAATAAGATTTGTTTATTTTGCGATAGGAATGAAAACATGACATCAGTGAAGTTTAAGGAAGGTTAATGTTAAAATTCAGATTCTCATGTTCACATTATTTTCAAAAAGCCAAGTGTTTCTAGTTGCGAAAAATTCTATGTAGTTCAAAACTCTTTCCAAGTAGTACTTTCAAATTGACGTTTTCAATTCAAAAACAAACGATCAATTTCAATTAATTTATTTAACAATTTTAAACATTTGTGCCTTCTATTAAACTCTTCTCCAACATTTTTTTTTGTACCGTCTATTATATCTGTGGTATAGTCACCCTGTAGTCAAACGGAAAATGAGGGATTCAGATATGTCAAGTTGGCAGTTGAGTTGAGTTGGGGTAGTCTCGAAGGAATTGAGGCGCTAACTGGCTGAATACAGTTCCGTATTCCGTATATACATACTTCAGTTTATTATACTTAACATTCAATATATCTAGTTTGAAAGAACCAACAGTATCACACCCTTCATTGTCACTACATTTTGGCGACGAGAGACTATCGTACCTGCGGAAATGGCTGACGAAGTGTACAAACATTTTCGTTTTGATAATTTTGTGCCTGAAACGGAACAGTGGGACTATTATTTAGAAAGACTTGAACTAGAATTGGAAATTCGTGGATTAATGACAGACGAAAATGCATCAACAAGGCGGAATTTGCTACTTTCCAAGGTTGGATCACAAGTTTTCAAAATTTTGGCTGATCATTTCAAACCGGAAAAATCAACCACAAAGACTTATAAGGAACTGGTTGAAGTATTGAACCGTTTCTACGGCAGGAAGGTGTATGTCGTTGCAGAAAGGATTAAGTTTGCAAGTAGTTTCCGTAAAGAAAATGAGACTATAACTGAATATGTAAATCGATTACGTGCTTTAGCAGGAGACTGTAGTTTCGGAAAAGGTTTAGATGAACGTTTGCGCGATCAGTTACTTTTTGGAATAAACAATCGCGAATGGCAAGAAAAATTAATACAACATCCATCTGTTGAAACAACGCTAGAAAATGTTGAATCAACAGCTTGCATTCTTGAGCAAGCATCTATTCAAATGAAAGAAATGATCCTTTTTCAAACAAGTAGTGTTAAATAGTTATGTAAATCGAGTAAATAAACCACAGACTAGACATAGTATTCCGTCCCAAAATCAGACTTCGAAAAATAAATTGCGAGAACTTCATCCTGATTTCGATTGCCTATACTGCGGAGATTCAAAACATAGACAAAAGAATTGCCCAGCTTTTGGAAGAAAGTGTAGTAGCTGTGGTGAAGAAAACCATTTTTCTCGAGTGTGTGTGATTTCAGGAAAAGCTGTCATCAAACAAACTTCGAAATCGAAATATGACAGTAAACCAAAACGTTATACTCGCCATGTCAGAGAAACAAGCGATGATGAAAATGATTCGTCAGACTCTGGCAGTATTTCAGGACATGAAATATCACATTTACTCAATGTAAGAAAATTTGGTAGCACAAGTAAAGTTATATTATCTGTTCGCATTAATGACAATGACATTGATATGCTCTACGACCCAGGCTCAGTGCATGCTGTTATAGGTAAATCAATATGGAAAAAAATTGGTGAACCGCATCTCTTTCAAAATCAGCAGATTTGGTGGCGTATGGCGATAAACCGATAAATACTCTGGGGGAATCAATGGTAGACGTGAGGGCTTTCGGAAATAACATGACGTTACCTATATACGTCACTCAAGAAGAGGATGTACCACTTTTTGGATTAGACTGGTGTTTGGCATTCAATCTACCCTGGTGCAAAAGTAATGCATGTAACAAAAGATTTGGTTCCAAAGAAAATAATATCGAGTTACATTAAAATAAATAAGGAGGAGGAAACTATTCAGAGGACTCAAATCGACGAAATTCTGAAAGAATTTCCAGAACTTTTCGAAGATTGTCTTGGCCACATCAAAGGACATCAAGCAAAAATTCATATCGATGAAGACGTTACACCAAAAAATTTTCCTCTTGCTTTACTAGATGAAGTATCTGCGGAAATTGATCGATTAGTTCAAGAAGGTGTGTTAGAGCCCGTGGATCCAACAAATACTCCAATCACATGGGCATCCCCCATTGTTGTAGCCATAAAGTCGAATGGAAGATTGAGGATTTGCGCCGATTTCAAGGTAACCATCAATAAGTATGTTGCCCAGATTCGAAGACATCACAGCTAAGCTTTCTGGAGGCAGATATTTCTCCAAAATTGACCTAAAAGACGCCTATTTACAGATGGAAGTTCATAGTGAATCTCGCAAATATTTAGTTATTGCCACTCACAAAGGCTATTTCTTCTCTTTTCCAACGTACCATGGATCAAATTTTGGCTGGTATAGATGGCGTTGTTTGTTACCTTGATGACATTCTGATAACAGCTCCCAACTTAGTTGTTCATACACAAACATTGAGGAAAGTTTTGCGCAGACTACTAGCTTCCGGGATGAAAACGCAGAAATCCAAATGCGAGTGGTTCGCAAAAAGTGTCACTTATTTGGGCCATAATATTGATGAAACTGGTTTACATCCAACTGAAGAAAGAATTGAAGCAATCAAACTTATGCCAGTTCCACAGAATACTATTCAATTACGGTCATTTCTGGGAGCTATCACATACTATGGTAGATTTATTAAAAATCTGCATGTCAAGTGCGTTCCGCTACATCGCCATTTGAAGAAAAATGCAAAATGGGAATGGACGACCGAAGATACCCAGTTAATGAATCAGCTCAAACAAAACCTGATATCAAACGATACGCTAATTCATTATGATCCCAAACTACCCTTAGTTGTCACCAGTGATGCGAGTAATGTTGGTACTGGTGGTGTATTATCACATAAATGTCCGGATGGAACATTGAACCTATTGCTTTCACATCACGTTCATTTAGCGACGTAGAAAAGCGTTATTCCACTATCGACAAAGAAGCACTAGGACTAGTATATATGCGGTTACCAAGTTTCACCAATATTTATACGGTAGACGATTCACCCTGATCACAGACCATAAGCCTCTAGAACATATATTTGGAGAGAACCGACAGACTCCGAAGGTTGCAAGTAACCGACTATTACGCTGGGCTATGACACTAAACAGTTATAATTTTAATGTTATATATCAACCTGGAAGAGAAAATTACCCAGCGGATTATCTTTCAAGGCTCCCAATGCAAGTAATCCCCAAACAACCAGGATTGCCGAATCATGCAAAATTACTACATATGAGGGTTCGAAATTTACCTGTAAAAAAAGTCAACTTAAAAGAGAAACAATGAATGATACAATACTCTCAAATGTTATTCGCTGTTTACAAACGTACTGGCCAAGCAAGAAGAATTTACATAAAGATCTAGTTCCATTTTATGAAAAACGAACGGAGTTGTCATTCGAAGAAGATTTATTACTATGGAAAGGGCGTATCTGTGTACCTCTAGCCCTACAACCAGCAATACTGGGTGTGTTGCACGACGGACATCCAGGAATAACTGCTATGCAATCACTGGCAAAGCTCCATGTTTTTTGGCCAAACATTAATTCCGACATTACTCAAGAAATAAGAAAATGTTTCACCTGTCAACAATCGAGACAGAACGACTGTAATGCACCCTTACATCCATGGGGTATATCACCAGAACCTTGGTCTAGACTCCACTTGGATTTTGCTGGACCTTTTGAAAGTAAAATGTGGATGATACTTATTGTTTCGTATACCCATTGGTTGGAAGTCATACCAATGAAAGACATCACATCGACAAGTACAATCGAAGCTCTTCGTGCTTTGTTTGCTCGTTTTGGATTACCAAAATTTTTAGTTACAGACAATGGTCCACAACTTACTTCAAACGAGTTCGAATGTTTTTGTAATTATAATGGAATAGCTCATGTGAAAGTGACACCATACCACCCTAAATCAAATGGTCTTGCCGAGCGTGCTGTGCGAACTTTCAAAGAGAGGATGCGTGCTAGTGATCAAAAATTGAACCAATCGCAAAGATTACAACAATTCTTATTTTCTTATAGAAATACAATGAGAAGATCTACGAAAAGAACACCCAGTCAGCTGATGTTTGGCCGCCATCTCAGATCTCGTTTTGATCTTTTAAAACATGCGGTGAAAAATATTGAGCATGAGAAATTCGTCCAAAAACAATATCATGATTCCTCTGCTGCATCAGAGCAGATTTTCATAGAGGAAGAGGAAGTGTGGGTAAACAATCCCTTAAGTAAAGGCTCACTTTCGGGGAAAATCGTTAAACGTACTGGACCTTTATCATATCTAGTAGAAATCGATGGAATCATTCGACGTAAACACTGCGACCAAATGCGTAAACGGAGATCAGTGACTGACGCGTACGAGTCTTCCCACCAGGACATATCAGATGAATTCGAAGATTACCAGTACCCTCAACTTCATCAATCAGAGAGTTCAAATGAAGATGGAACTGATGGAAGATCATGTAATGAAGTGGAAGCCGAAGAATGCGAACCGAACAATATAGACCATCCATTTCATGATGAGTGTATTGCACCTAGGAGAAATCCATTTCGAGACAGAAAACCTCCCAATCGCTTTACGGATTAAAAAAAAAGACAAGAAGGAATGTGGTATAGTCACCATGTAGTCAATCGGAAAATGAGGGATTCAGATATGTCAAGTTGGCAGTTGAGTTGAGTTGGGGTAGTCTCGAAGGAATTGAGGCGCTAACTGGCTGAATACAGTTCCGTATTCCGTATATACATACTTCAGTTTATTGTACTTAACATTCAATATATCTAGTTTGAAAGAACCAACAGTATCACACCCTTCATTGTCATACTACAATATCCTCCTACTCTTCTCAGTTCTCTATGTGTAATTTATCTGCACACTTGAATAATTTTTGCACGGAGATGATTAGCCCATCCTTAGGAACTTTATTTTTCAACTTTCCCTATAAATGAAAATCTAGTAGAGTTAGATTTGGAGATCGTGGTGGCTATACTACGAGATGTGACCATGGTTACTTTTTCGATTCCAGTTTCTTATGTGTGTTTGTTTTTATTACTTTATCTCGGTTGAACGATACGGTTTCCTGTGCCCTAATTTATGTGAGGCAATTTAAATTCCTGCAAAATCAATTTTTGTGACGCTTGACGTTGATGAATAGGATGTAGGTCGACCAAAACGTTCTTCAAATGTTGGCGATCGCGGAAATGCTCAATGTATTCAACCAAGGAGACTAAACGTTATTTGACTAGGAGAGTAATCCCCATAAGGCAATCATATATCTATTAACTACATATATTGATAACACGCCATAAGACGCAATGTAATTAAATTGAATCCAAAAATATCTATCTTACCTTTTTTCAAACGGGGTCTGGGAAACTATTGCACATGCTTGGCATGCCGAATTCTGAATCACGAGAAATGTCATACATTTTTAAGGTTATGCTTCTTTTGACATTTTCAACCGTCCCATATATTGAAAATGGGCTAACATATTTATAATGTGGATAAATAAAGAATGAGAATTATGCAATACGGTCAATTAAACTTCGTGTCATTTAAAAAACGATTCACTGATCCATTTGTAACACAATGTCTGTTACCTTCTACTAGTGTTTCATCAATCAATTTTCTGCCAAAAGCGGATAAAAACTCACTAAAAGAAATATGGATAGGGTATGTGACCACAGAACTCATACATATCTTAAGAGATAACGTATGTGCTTCAGTAGGAGATTTGAGCCGGTTCTGGGCCTCCCCCCTCCACTATGACGTCATAGTTGACCTTGTGGTGACCTTCAGGGATGACCTTGGTGCATAGGTACCTTTGTGTAGGTCTATGACCTTGGCATGTCCTAGAGATGCCTTTGAAATTTTGTGTTTGAACTTGATGTGTATTGTTGGAAGAGGTGTTCAGGGTTTGTGTACTTTTTGTAAATACACATATTTTTTTTACCTCCATGTCTTGCATGACCTGCATGTATACCGACTCAGCTACTGTGTGTGATTCTTGTGGAGTGCACATGAAAATCTATACCAAAGTATGGAGAAGGTACACGTCTGCACACCACGGAGATCCAGCCAGATATGTTAGCTCTGATTCCTCTTCCGTGATGTATACCTTGCGATGGTGGTGGGGGGAGAGGTTGCGTGACGTCAGCGCTAAGCGCACGACGATCCACTGATGTGTGTCAGGCCCTCGCTCCCGACACGGTGGATCCGCTGACGTCACACACCCATACGCTGTGGCGATGTAGCGACTACTATTCACTCTCCGTCCTCTATCGATGCGATGCAAACTCGCGCATGGTGGGGTCTTTGCAACACACACGCGGTGCATAAGTCTGTGGCGGGGGTGCTTCACTATCTATTATAAAAGAAGTGGGTATGGTGATATGAAATCAGAAGTTGTATACCTAGCAGTTGAGTAGTCAGCAAGAGTAGTGAAGTTATTCAGTGCCTACACACAGAGAGAGAGAGATCAGTGAGTGTGTTTTTCTATTGAAAATTATTTATATTTTCCTTATATATTTTCATCATGTCAGTTCCAAAGGTGGATTTACAAAAGCTCAATTCTATAATTAAAGAAGAGATGGAAGTGTTAGAGCAAAGAGTAATATCATCTTTGCCACTGAATGAAGCTTTCCCAATTAAGAATATATCATTTTGTTCTACTCGGTTTGGTAAATCAATCTTATTAACATTGGTGGATGTGAGCAATGATACGTTATTTAAAACATGGCTACCAAAACGTGTTTCAGCACAATTAACGGATGCTGATGTTACTTATATCAATTCTTCTGGTGGTAAATATACGATAGCATATTTGGGTCAAAGTCAACAGACTATTGTTGGCATGAAAACGAGATCATTGGTCAAATTTGATCTCACTGAATAATAGTAATATATAATTTCCACTTGTCATAGGCTAATTCTGATTCTTTATATTATAGGTGATAATTGTAAGGGAAATATAAAACTTTTCATACATTGTTAAACACACTCTTCGGTAGAGACATAATCAAAAGTCTAATGTGAGTAATACTAATTATTTTTGTAGCATAGTTATTTCAATAATTTCTCTTGATTATAGCTTCATTCTTGAAAGATGTGGATGCAATATGCCAGCCAATATTGGACCAAAGCCACAGATATCTCTTCAGCCGTTGAAAGGTTGTCATCAGAACTGGATGCTTTGGGCGAGGACGCTCACCATGCCACCAATTACGACTTGGGCGTGTGTTATGATGAAGAGCAAATTGAATACTGCTTGCGAGACTACGAGAACTACAAGAAGGGTGCGGATCTTTGCGAACAATATTCAGACGGTTCTTTGGATTTGGATCAACTCTGCAATAGTATGATTGTGTGTGAGCTGAGAAGATTTCTTTATCGCCTCTTACCATATCTACCTGAAGGGATCATCCAAAAGTACCAATTGGATGATCATACCGATGAAGAAATCGAAGACGGCCAAGAAGATAGTGATGGAGAAGGAGAAATAATTTTAGATTGTTTGCATGTACCCAAAACTAATTGAATTGTTAGCTAGTGATATTTGAATAAAAAACGTAATATTATTTAGTCATGTTTTATTTACCTATTCCTCTTTTACATAAATAAATGAAAAAGAAATTAATACAAATGAGAATAATTAAAAATACATAATATGTGTGTGTGTTTCTTCAATATCTGCTGAGAACTGAACCATCCAATGCATTGTATGTCAAAAATGTATCATGCAGAATGAGTGCATATACTTTGGTGTTGGCCGGGAAGTTGGCTTTCCTGGTTTCAAACTCGAGCTTAATATCAATCGTTGATGATTTTGTGGCAATCGGCTGATGTGAACAATCGATGATGAATAGTGGATTTTGTCGAAATTGCCCAATATCCATGAGAGGTTCACTCATATCTTTATCATAATAACTTCGTTGAAAATTCTCATAGGCATAATAAGCTGAAGTATCGAGTTTTTTATCGAAATCCAAATTCCAACGTTCATATGGGTATACTTCAAAGTTCAAGTACACTCGAATGTTATTGATATCAGCAGTTGTAAATTTAGTGATATCCTTTGTCCTGTCTTCAGAAGTGGTGGTGCCTTGGAATCCAATGATGATATAACGAGGTATTTCAAGGGCATTGGTTGTCTTGATAGCCCATATGTCTGAAGATGTGCCACGGAGTGATGGAAGTTCATAGAGATCCCACATGCGATAAGCTAACTTGATTTTAGCATTCAGACCACTTTTGTTGATTCTATTCAAAAGTTTGAGCTTGTGCTTATCTTCTGGCACTATAAGTCTTACTTTCCACTCAATTTTATTGATTTCCAAATCAGCATCAACCGCACCAATATATGAGTTCTTGAAGGATCGAGCGATTATTAAAATCATTTCTTGTTTGGCATTCAAGATACTTTTGTTATAATCTTCTGCGAAACCCATCAAATATTTCAGTGGTAATTTACCACTAAATACATGACTGGTTGTGTCCAAGATATCCTGTTTCGTTTCTGAAAGTCCCCATCCAGTTGTTAATAATGTGTTGGCATGTGATTGTCCAAATGAAATCATATTCTTCATAGTAGATGTGATCCCCGGCTTCCTGACCACAGCGACTTGTTCACCACCCATTTCGTAGCGAATTTCATCAAAAAGGAAAGCGATTGCATTGTTCGAGAGATAACATGATTGCGTTTCATCTGTAGGTGTGAATTTACCCTCTATATAAATGAAACTCTCAGCAATGTCGAGTATAACGTCTTGATTATTGATTGCGATTCGAATTTCATCTGAATTCCTAAACAATGGTGATCCATATGGTTTGTATGTGTGCTCATGTAAACTCGTGAGGGAATGATCGAGCATCGGCTCATCGAATATATTCAATTTTTCACTATTTGTTTCGAGCACCATTTTCCCTTACTTTCAGTCCAATAGATTTCAAAAATTCGAGATCTCTCACTGACAGAGCGTGGTGTGCTAACTGTTTAGCGTACACTTTTGGAATGAGCCTTTTTCTAGTCGAACCTTCCTTTTTAGCGGTTTGTGGAATGATTTGAAATCCTCCACGATTCTGTCTATTATAACAAAAACCCATAATAGTTATTAGATTTTCTTCAATTCCAAAATTATAACAATCTCTTCTGTACTTCCAAAATCAATAAGATTGTTTTTGTGATCCAAAATACGCACTGTGATGTTGTGAATCAACTGGCGACCTTCTGGACTGACTGGCATATATATAATCTTGTGTGGTTCTTTCGTGAGATTGAATCCAGGCTCCACATCGATATCGAATGAAAAAAGAATATGTGATTCTTCATTATTTATGTATGAACCAGATATAATGTTGCAATCTAAGCGGATTAGTCTCACAGTTGTTACGTTTATTGGTAGTGAGGATTCATGTATCTGATTCGGTTGAAATCTATCAAAATTGAAACCCATCATCTTTGCTATGGAATTCGGATGAGTAAGATCAATTTCAAATTTTGATCGCATCTCACATTTGAAAGTATTATTATTGGCATGTAGGTAGAATATATCATCTGCATTGGTATCGTTTTGATTTTTACCAGAAAATAATCTAAACATGATATGTTTCTGAATAACTGCATTGATCTCATCTATTTCATAGGCACCACATGGAATTTCAATTGTGTATTTCTGAAGTATTGGTGAATTATCAGCACTGATTCTAAAACTGATCACATTGTTTTTTTCAGTTATATTATTGATTGTGTTGCATCCATAGAATCCAGAAAGTCCCAATCCATAACGACTGTTTCTATCCAATTCAATGGGTAGGAAAAAGTCTGCACTCAAGACACTCGTCCCGACAGCTTGTAGTTCGAACTTCCGTGACATGACTGATACATTTTATGAATATCACTTCAATTTATTGTTGTCTACAACACACTTGAGACAACCTACGCTTTTTCGGAGATGATTCATCAATATCCAGTTCATTTTTATTAGCACCAATATTCATATCCTTTATATTGCAATAACAGCAGAATATTTTTCGAGGTGTAGGACCATCATTCACATCAGAATCTGAAATGTTATCACCGTCAAGATTGTGGTGTTCATTGCAATATCTATATTTCATTATGTCGACATCATCTTGTAGACTTTTGGGTAACTTTTCCCAAACATGAGCAATATCATGTGCAGCACATGCAAGCATCACTTACTTCGGCATAGTGGCAAGCATCACTCGATCCATTTTTGTCAAAGTGCGATATTTTGAATACATCTTGAGTGAAAATCCCATCCCCTTAATAGCCTCTCGAGTCATTGCTGGAGTTGTATTCATTTTATAATAATTCAGAGAGAAACTTCAGGCACAAGTGACCGCAGAAAACTGTGTTGAACTTCTGCTGGCGATCATAGTTATATATAATTTTCATTTTCGGACATTTCTGAAAGTATTGAATCAACTCTATTGGTGGGGGTAGATCTCCAAAACTATCAAAGTATGCAATGTCTTTCCCACATTTGCTGTATGCCACCCAATGTGTTCCCGATCCTCTTATTCCATCTAAATTGACAATGGCGGTCTCGTAGTGTAGTGGACCTCTAGTGGGTAATGTATCACGCATGAAAATACCGCGAAAGTGTGGAATTTTCATTTTCTCGGCATAATAATTGAGATCGATGTCGGTGAGAGGTCTTCGAGGTAGGGAATCAACTAGTTTTTTGGATTGTATGGTTTTAAGTAGAGTCCGAGTCCTTTACGGTATGGTTTAAGGTATATTCCACTACCACTTTTACCCAATGCTACATTTTCCATTTTCTTATTATGACGATTCGCTTCGATCAGGGCTGTTCTGCTTGCTTTTGCTGAATTCACAGCTCTGGTGATGCCTGCAACAGCACCCGCTAAACTTCCGAGCGCGGACAATCCAGCAAAAATCGGTATCAATGGCAGAATCCCTCCTACCTTAGGAATTGGAATTATGCGGGGTGTGCGGATTGTTTTCTTCCCACCGGCAGCTTTGAGGTATTTACGTGCCGCATGCAATGCCACTACGGTAGCTTTTTTCACATTATTCGTCACAAATTGCTCACCCCCAGCTTTTTTCAATATATTCCGCACTTTATGAACCACCCCAGAACCGAAGGCGATTTTTCTGAGATTATTTTTCTTTTTCTTCGGTTGCCTCATCTTCTTTTCCTTCATAGTAGTACTACAACCCATACCAAAACGTATCTTTGCTTTCATAATGTTGGTAACGAGTAGGGCAGCTGCTCTTTCCTTAATACCAGCGTCTTTCGATTTAACCCTATTCCAACCCTATTCGAGTTCTTTGTCTGCTGAATGTCCCGCTGTGAGATCAGTAAGATGATTCAAATATTGAATATCGTGTTGTTTGCATGCAATATCCAATTTATTGATTCCTGGATCTTTGCGGGCTAAACGTTTTTCCAATTTTGTACCGGGTCCACAGTACTGATATCCTCTAGGTAAATGTAATTCGAACGGAAGTTTGTTTATCAAATTATTAACGAATCCACGACCGTTTTTTCTGCATCTACCACGAACACATCCGTTTCGTTTGATGGTACTCATTTAAATGAAACATTCACAACATATCGACGCTTACATAGTCTCCAACCACGGTACGATGCGCATTGTGAAGCAGAAAGAAAAGTTTGCTGTAGATAATTTAGATGAAAAATTCGGTTGTGGATTGAATGGACAGAAAGTGTTGCGGCATGGTCCGCTACTTCCATCATCTGTTCGAGGACTCATTATCGGACCGTCGAATTGTGGAAAGACGAATGCCATGATCTCTCTCTTAACACATCCACAAGGACTGCGATTCACAAACGTTTATCTCTATTCGAAATCACTCAATCAACCCAAATATCAATTCCTACGGAATGTATTGGAACCTATAAAGGGGTTGGGATTTTTTACGTTCAGTAATAATGCAGAAATAGTGGAACCTTCCGATGCCAAACCAAATTCTGTTTTCATTTTCGATGATGTAATATGTGAAAAGCAGGACATTATAAGATCATATTTCTGTATGGGACGCCATAAAGATGTTGACTGTTTTTATCTTGCTCAAACATATTCACGTGTGCCCAAACAGTTAGTGCGAGATAATACCAACTTTATCGTAATGTTCAAGCAAGATGAAACGAATCTACACCATATTTATTCCGATCACGTGTCACCTGATGTAACATTCAAACAATTCCAACTGATGTGTGTTAAATGTTGGGAGGATCAATATGGATTTATGGTCATTGATAAAGATAGAAAAATGCATGAAGGTAGATATCGCATGGGATTTGATAGTTTTATATATCCATGACACTGCAATCCACATTCAATCGATCGTTGGATTGCACACAGGTTACTTCAGTGATGTTATCTCTCTTGTAGAACAAAATGAAGAACGATTCAGTAGTTGATGATAAAAACAATGAATTGAATTTGAAACGTCAACTAGTTGAGACAACAGAAGCTGTACGCCAGAAATTTAACTCTATCAAGAGTGGACTTATTGAAAATCGAATAGCACTTGAAAAATTCTACGATCCCCTAATGAAACCATTGAACGTTCTATCTTCAGCTGCTGCAACGAAACAACTACCACCACCACTTCGACAATCAATGACGAAGCAAGTGAACTCACACTCTACTCTAGTTAGGAGTACTCCTATGGGAAAGAATCAATTTGGTAGAGACACCACGTCTGCTGACAGTGAGACCATCAAAGAATTCGGTGAAACGTCTATATTCGAAACACCATCATCATCTCGAATAAGTAACTCGGACTATTCCTCCCTTTCTGAAGGCAATATTGAAGATATTTTGAAGATGCATTTGGAAAATGTCAAAACAAACAATGGTGACTATGACACAATATTTGGCATCCGTTCAGATCCTGCTACGGGAAAACTTAAAATGGGAAGTCTCAATGTAAATTTCAGTGGTGGAAATATTTTATTTTGGAATGCCAATAAAACAAAAAAACATGAATTCCCAAGTAGTCCGGAGTTATATAATATGATTTTTTTGAAAAACCCACCTGAAGTCAGTGATGATGGAATTCTTCATACATATGCTAAAATATTGAGACTCACGAATGCACCATACAAACAACATCAACTGAGAAATGGTTTCAAACATACGAAATCTAAAAAATTCCGTGAAGTTATTAAACCAGTACTTAACTTATCACATTATCTAACAACGAGAAGTAGAACAAAAAAAGGTGCAGGGATCAATCGGATACAAAAAAGGTATGATCCCAAACCTGCGAATTATGTGTACTGGAATTCACCAAAAGAGTTAGTCGCTCGTTTACGACTATTGATATCCTCGAAATCAGCTGGACATACTGGACACGACAACGAAATAATTTCAATAATTGAAGAATTACGTGAGGAAAGTATAATATATTGAAACATTCAAGAAATTGATCATTTTGTACACGGAAACAAAGTAAAGCAGTCATTGTGAGAGGATGGATAGTGGAATAAGTGATCTCAAACGACAAGTTGTCAATGAATTACATACACCGGCAAGACGTAATTTCACCCGAAGAACCACCTTTGTCAAAGGTTTTGCAGATCTATGGCAAATAGATCTTGCCGAATTACAACCCTATGCTAAACATAATAAAGGATATAGATATGTTCTTGTAGTAATTGATTGCTACTCAAAATATCTATGGACAAAACCGATCAAAAATAAAACAGGTAGTGCTGTAACTGAAGCAATGGAAGATGTGCTGAAAGAAGCCGACTATTCTCCGAAACATCTACAAAGCGATCAGGGACTAGAGTTTTTCAACAGTACTTTCTCATCTCTAATGGGTAAATATAAAATCAATCATTATTCAACATTCAGCACAATGAAGGCGGCCATAGCAGAAAGAGTAATTCGAACAATAAAGACGTGGCTTTATAGGGAATTTTCAGCGATGGGACACAACAAGTGGTTAGACATTCTTCCTATTATAACAAGAAAATATAACCATAAAGTGCATCGTACAACTGGTATAGAACCAATTAATGTTACACCAACAACAAAACTGAAATTTAAAGTTGCCAAAGTCATCCGAGGAAAACAAAAAATTCCCAAATTCCGAATGAATGACATTGTACGTATAAGCAAGTACAAAAATATTTTCGAAAAAGGATATACTGCAAATTTCACAACTGAACTATTCAAAATCATTAAAATCAATAGGACATATCCCACAACGTATATCATTGAAGATATGGATGGTCAAGCGATTAGAGGATGTTTTTATGAAGAAGAGTTATTGAAAACGGAAAATCCTGACATTTATCTCGTCGAGAAGGTGCTGAAGAGTAAAAAAGATAAACTATATGTGAAGTGGTTAGGTCTTCCCATTGAACACAATTCATGGATTGATAAACGTGACATGGTTTAAATATGTATTAACTTTAATGTTTTGTGGAATAAAGTGGTGAAATTGATGTTGAGTTGTCATTTCAAGTAGACTAAATTGAAAAAATATTGTAGCGGTAAACGTTGCCCCAGCCAATCGCAACGTTCTGTGTATGCCAAACCCATTTAAATGCATACCCCATTCCCGCTTATATATTTTCAACTCACAACATTGATGACATTTCATAATCCTCAGAGCTAATCAGTATCAGATTGAAGAGCATGATCAAACTCTTTTCGCCACTTATCACGTACAGATGCTGCCGTATCAAAAAGTTTAGTGGACTCCTGAAGCTCCATCTCAGCTTGCACTTTTAAACAATGGGTGGACTGATTTTCCTGTGTGATTTTGGAACGGAGTTCATCTGCATCTTTACACATTTTGATCAGTTCAACCTTTGTTGATGCAATCTTTGCATCGAGCTCCTGAAGAGCCACCTCGTCTATGCTGCTACTTTGAATATCGTCATCGCATTTGACGATGGTGACCTTCGCTTTTACGATGCGGCATTTGGCTTTCTTCAACATGTCCCCACAGCACTGCAGTGGACCGAAAGAATGAAGCGATACATTTCCCAAATCACCCATCACTTTCTTTAAGGTGTCATTTACCTTTTTCTTACGGGGTTTCCGTACACCCTTAGTTATTTTTTTGGGTTTAGAAACAGTAGATGTGCCCTTTCTCTTAGATGGTTTCGGTTTATGATCCACACTAAGAGAAGAGAGGAGTGGAGGGCATTCGGGTAGTGACAGCTGTGAAAGGGTTGGATCAGCACTTTCTGAAGATTCCGGTTTATCTGTCATCTTTAGATAAGCTTCGAAGTTGAAGTCATCGGTGGAATCTTGGGATGACAAGTGATATACCGGAATATTTTCAAAACCAAACTCACGATTTGTTGGAGTACATGACATTGCACCTTCTTCAACAGATAAATTTGGTAGTGAGTTCATGATTATTTAGCTCGGAGGAATGTGTGATATATCAATGGAATGTGGATAGAAATGGTGCTGATGTTGATGCGACTTCACGTTTTATACCAACAAACCGACTGGTACATGCGCACAAGAACATGACAAAAAACCACCGTAGAAGGAGAGGGAGTAAATATCCCTCCCAGGAGTTAACTCTACAAATTTCATAGGAATAAGAAGTGTTGAGAACATACAGTGTTCTTCCAACCGATGTCTTCTCCAGATGTGTATATAGTTCTATGTCACCTACATAAACTTTTCCCAATTAACTATAAATATGGAAATCATTTCGTAACATAATGCGAAGGTGTGATTTAGAACAAAATGATCCATGTGAGTAATAGTTCTGATTCACACCTACGTATTGCATATATTCATAGTGACAAAAATCTCCAGTCGGCATAGTGGTGAGGGAGGGCCTAGAAGCGGTTCAAATTTACTACTAACTGAATTTTGAAAAAATCATATCTCACTCATGAATGATAATAAAGAAAAAGTTTTTTGGTGAAAAACATTCAAACTGATCATATCTTTCAAGAAAACATATAAACAATTTGGGTTATGAACCAAAAAATTTTCACGCCTGAATATTAATTTCAATGTTTTTGAAAAATCATATCTCACTCATGAATGATAATAAAGAAAAAGTTTTTTGGTGAAAAACATTCAAACTGATCATATCTTTCAAGAAAACATATAAAAAATTTGGGTTATGCACCAAAAAATTTTCACGTCTAAATATTAATTTAATTTAAAAAAAAATCATATCTCACTCATGAATGATAATAAAGAAAAAGTTTGTGGGTGAAAAACATTCAAATTGATCATATCTTTCAAGAAAACATATAAAAAATTTGGGTTATGCACCAAAAAATTTTCACGTCTAAATATTAATTTAATTTAAAAAAAAATCATATCTCACTCATGAATGATAATAAAGAAAAAGTTTGTTGGTGAAAAACATTCGAACTGATCATATCTTGCAAAGAAACATATAAAAAATTTGGGTTATGCACCAAAAAATTTTCACGTCTAAATATTAATTTAATTTAAAAAAAAAATCATATCTCACTCATGAATGATAATAAAGAAAAAGTTTGTGGGTGAAAAACATTCAAATTGATCATATCTTTCGAGGGAACATATAAAAAATTTGGGTTATGCACCAAAAAATTTTCACGTCTAAATATTAATTTAAATTTAAAAAAAAATCATATCTCACTCATGAATGATAATAAAGAAAAAGTTTGTTGGTAAAAAACATTCAAACTGATCATATCTTTCGAGGGAACATATAAAAAATTTGGGTTATGCACCAAAAATTTTTCACGCCTAAATATTAATTTAATTTTTTTGGAAAAATCATATCTCACTCATGAATGATAATAAAGAAAAAGTTTGTTGGTGAAAAACATTCAAACTGATCATATCTTGCAAAGAAACATATACAAAATTTGGGTTATGCACCAAAAAATTTTCACGTCTGAATATTAATTTAAATGTTTTTGAAAAATCATATCTCACTCATGAATGATAATAAAGAAAAAGTTTGTCGGTGAAAAACATTCAAACTGATAATATCTCTCAATGAAAAATATAAAAATTCTGGGTTATGCATCAAAAAAAAATTATTGTTAGTTGTATAAATTCAGGGGCTCTATACCCGACACGCATATAGAACATTTTTGACTAATATATTTGGTAATCCAAATAGCTCAGTTGGATGAGTGTGTGATCACCCCCAGAAATAAATTTCTGTTTATCACCCCAGGTGGGGGAGGCGGGGTTGATAATAGAGGTTTATTTCTCGTTTTTTTTTCGTTTGGTGACCTTTGATATCTTACCATAAAATTATACTTTTTTTTTGTTGGTTTGCCATATTTTTTAATATTTTCGAATGAATTCTACCTTGCATCTGACAAAGCTAACAATTTATCGTTTATTTGCTTGACACGTGCTTCTGATTCTTACGAAAAGGCAGCCAATCTCTTACCCAACGTAATAAAGTCCACCTCTCCGTCTGTAGATGATTGTGTACTCGACACCTTTGAAAATGCAGGTTTTTTCCATCCGTTAATACTATATGAACTTGCTTTTTCACCTATGAATTTAAATTTATCTAATTTCAAGGACTTCTTTCGTTTCCTGACAGTGTAACGAAGTAACTATTTTCTAGTTATAAGCAAGACAGAAGCAACAAGTATTCATGTATATCTCCGTTATTAATGGGCCTAAAAATACCATTCTTTTTTAAATATATTCCATGACTTATCCCTGTGTATATAAGATCCTCAGTATACACGCGTCCCGATTGAGTAAGCGTTATTCCTGGACCCCACCATGCCCAGAGTTCAGTCAGACAGCAACTCCCTCTCCGCGAAAGTGAAATTCCGACTCGATCAGCCTTCAAGGCGACAGAATCAAAACGAAAGTTCAGTTCTTCGCTAGCCCAGCGGAAAGGCAGTTGACATCGAGGACCAGCCAGAGAGTAAGATCGTGACTGATGGCCACCGCCAGAGACTAGAACGTGACGCAGCCGAATCTGACGTCACCAGAGTAAGTGTGCACTTTACAAATATTTGTTAGGTACCGAAAACTCGTTTTCGGTACCTAGAAAACGAGTCGCGCAGCGCTGACTGAACTTTGGTGGGGGAATAGCCAGGTGAGCTCCCGACTAGAGTCTAGTCGGAAGAGCAGTTGTGTACGAGCCGCAGATAGACCAGTCACGGGGAACCGACCAGCCTAGCCGAGAAAATGAGTTGTGTTCGAGCCACAGGTAGAAGCCGACGTGCACCCGACCCAGCCTACCAAAGCCGTGGTGAAACGTGAGTTAGAACATTATTGAGGTGTAGGGTGAGTGGTCCTCACTCTGACTTGAGATATCAAAAAATTGTATAGGAACACTTTCAGTCCCCTAGATCAGATGTACAAAATGTTCCAATAAAGTTTTTTCATATTATGAAAAATAGCATGAAATATGGTATCCCACAAGGATCAATTTTCGCACAAAGTCAAAAACTTGAGGTATCAGAAAAATGTATAGGAACACTTTCATTCCTCTAGATCAAATGTACAAATTGTTTCAATGAAGTTTTTTCATATTATGAAAAATAGCATGAAATATGGTATCCCACAAGGATCAATTTTCGCACAAAGTCAAAAACTTGAGGTATCAGAAAAATGTATAGGAACACTTTCATTTCTCTAGATCAAATGTACAAATTGTTTCAATAAAGTTTTTTCATATTATGAAAAATAGCGCGAGGAAGCAGCAGTAGTTGACGATGAAGAAGATGCTGCTGGTAACTTAAACGACGTGGGGGATCATCTTGGTGATGACCTCTTCGAGGATGATGGTGAAAAACCTCCAGTGTGGTTATGATGGAGTTGGTTTATGACGTCAGAGGTCGGAGAAGAGAGGGAGTGGGAGGTGAGCTGAGTGTTTAAAACGAGAGCTCCCTCCGAATATTCTTCAGTCGACTCAGTCTTCCTAAGAGTCACCATCCACCAGCAGCACCCAGTACCATCGAGAAGTCAGCCAGGAAGAGTATCCGAAGGTAAGTTAACAATCACATATTCATGAACTCGTTTAATTCATTTTCTTATTGTTTAGCAATGGAATCTACATCATTCGCCACAGCCTTTGGAGTAGCCACCATCCTCAGTAATATCCGGTTGGATACTGATGGACGGCGTCAGCGGAGCCCACCATCACCACTTGCCAACCTCATCGGCGGCCAAGGACCAGCACTAGACGTGTCGACGCAATTTGATGACCTGCTGGAAATCATAAAGCAGGATGTGGAAGTCCCTCAGGTGCTGTCGCCGATGATACCATCACAAGGTGAGCGATTGGAAGAACTTGAACGACCATGTGGTTCCGTTAACGGAGATGCTCTTAAACGATCCCGTAAAGAGAGAGCAAACTCGTCAACAAGTAGTGTGACGGTAATAGATCTGATGGCCAGCGATGATGATTTCGTGGTTAAAAAACCAAAGAAATCTTCATCGAAGACGTCATCTGATCACAACAGTAGGCGTAAGGCTGGTCCTATCAGCAAGTATCGCAATAATTGCAATAGTACCAATCCTTATACCGGAGGATGGCCATCATCTACTGTTGTGACGCCTGTTGTAACACCAGTTGCAACTATAGTGGCACCAGTTGAAGTTGCATCAACGGTTGCACCTTTAGTTGTACCGGTAGAGCCAACAGTTGCCGACATACCACTCCCACCAGTTGTTGAAGTTGTTCCAACCGCTGAAGAAGCCACCCAACCGGCTCCTATGGTGGAGGAAGTTGCCATCGCGAATCCCATCTCCTTGGAATCTATCGCACCCACTCTGGAAACGGATATAGACCAGCTAATGGGTGAGATAGATGATGCCCAACGTGACTACCAGCTGTGTCAATTAGCGCGGGCAGAAATTGCCCGCCAACTGGCAGAGCTGACGGTCCGAGATCGACAGGAAGGCATCCTGGAGGTCGAAAGGTTCGCCAGGTTGGAGTCCGTCAGAGCGCGAGTGGCGGCTACCAAGGAGAGGATAATGGCAACTCTCCAAAGGTTAGGATAATTTTTATTATATAGGTTTAATTGTTTGTAAGTGATGTAAGTGATGTATATATTAAATTAAATTTTATATTGATTAGGTTATTTGTATTGTAGATAAATAAAAAAAAAATTAAATAAAAAAAAGGATTAAGTGAAAAAAGGAGTGTACATTGAATTTGTTGGTTGGTACACACTGGGCAATGCGTGTTGGGGCATTGCTCATCACTTTATCTTAATAGTATTTTCTGATACTTTATATTAAATTCTATAATATTTATTAGCCAAAAGGTCAGTGTATGTGAATGTATGAGGATCATTATAGTATTGAAATAAAAATAACTTTAGTATGACAAAATTTATTCTATAGATTTTTATGATAATACAGATTCATTCTTTCAAACAGCTGGGTCTGGATCACTGCCTGGAGCCCAAAGTGTTGGTCTATGTGTCAGCCAAATATCAGGATGTTTCCTCTCCAAATCGGCTAACCTCTGATATTTCTTCTCTAATACGGCTAACCTCTTTTCCAAGTCATCATATTTTTGCATCATTGCAGATGTAACTTCAAAATCCTCTTTCATTAGATTACATTTATGATCGAGGTCACTAGTCAACTCTGTTATTTTTCGTGTAATTGTAGCTGTGGTATCCCATACTTTGATATCCACATCACTTTTTAGATTACTATATTTGCGATCTAGATCATCAGTTACCTCCTCTATTTTTTCATTGAATGCTAGACGGGCATCAGGTACAATCTTAGCCGTTGTGGCAAGTATGGCAGCCTGCAAGGCTTTGAGGACACGTGCCTTCGTCTCCTTGATTTGTTCATTGAGATATAATTGAGTTACACAATCACTCTCATCTATCGGTTCACCAACATTTTTCAGTCTTTTACCTTGCACATCATATTGGTCATCAGGTGAAAGCTTGAATCCTATACCTTGGGGACCTTGAGAACCTTGAAGAACTCGAACTTTAACAGCACCCCATTTTCGTGTACGACCGAATTTATCGATAGCCTTAGACATATTTCTCCCACCTTGATATCTTTCATACTGATGATTTTAAAACAATCATTCGTATATATCTCTGTGTAGGTATGTTGAAAACTCAAATGAAACAATAGGAATTCAGAATAACATGTTTATTTAAAAAAATATATATTTGGTAACAGGACATAAACTAACATTGACTAGTATAATGTGACTTTTATACAATAAGAGTACTATATATTATATTTGGTACAGGACAAGACATCAGCTAAAATTGACTAGTACAATTTTATTTTTATATAATAAGCGTAATCACATATAAAATACAAATGTATAGTGATGGTGAATTTTCCATTTTGAATGATATTTCATTTGTTCAATTCAGCTGTTAATAAATGAAGTAATTGATCTAAAGGACTCTCTTGGGAAAAAGATTGAATAATATTGGAAACCCAACGAATATTCTCTTCTGGGTCATTCTGGTAGAATTCTATATCGCTATGACCCCAAGGAAGAGTTTGTGTCGTATTGGGAATGATGAACCGTTTATCATCATGGTACGACAATGCAACTTTGTTTTTCAATTCAGTATACATGTCGTGCAATATGCTTCTAAACGAGTTCATCTTCCTAAATATTAAACCACCCTGTTCTACAATTTTCTTATAATCTTCACATGTCAATTCATTCTTTATGATGGATCTTTTGACACCTTTTGCTTTCTTGAATTCACTACCTACAGACTGAACATAATATGCTTTAGCACCGGTACCATAAAAGCTAATTATGGGATCATTCGGAAATTCATCTTTGAAATTACCCAGAATTGACTTTGTAATGGGAATATTGAATTGGTTTCCTAATTTGTAATTGGAAGTATCAAACTCACCTATATTGCTGGTAATGAATTCATAAAAATTATCAGTTTTTAGTTTCAAAATTAAAGAATCCGTGTCAGTGTAGAGTAAGGTAGCATTTTCTGCATAATGACGTTTAATACATCCATAGAAGAAGTTGTACATAACTGTTTTGGATAATTCTAGAATACAGAATCCCAAATATAGTGGTTTATCGTACAATACATTAACTTTGCCCAATTGAATAGCAACAAAATTTTCGGAAAAAATTGAACAGCTTTTGAAATTAGGACGTGATATTAGGGTGCTAGCACCCATTTTCCTCTTGATGCTTTCCCAATGCGTCACCAATCTAACATCTATTCTGTTATCAACGTTTTCCATCGTTTTCCCATAAACTGCATTATTCATGAGTTTATAGAAATCTTTTTCAGCTTTGTTGTTAGAGCGATTGCGCATTTCAGTGTTCAAATCAATATAAGGTTTCATCCAACATGACTGCTTGAATTTCAGCACTCTATGTGTATTCATGACCATAAGACCATTGGCCACAGCCTGCTGTAAGTTTTTGTAATGTACAATATATTTTCTTTTGTCATTTAAATTTGGAATTAATTTAGGAATTTTCGATTTGGAATGTGGAGGTATTAAACTTTCAACGAGAAAAGGGAGATCAGCATGTTTGTCATGTAATTCTTGGGAATAATGAATATCCACTTCGAGAACATAACCGTATGGACTATCAGATGCCACAGCCATTACGTCCAAATTGAAAATGTCATTGGGTGTTAGCCAAGCAAAATCATTGGTGGGTAATGGTTGTGACATACTGTGACCATATAAGTTGGTGGCATCTAAATATGATATGAATGATGGAGGTTCATCGGGGTTATAATCAGGTAAAAATTTATTATTAGCAATATGCTTCCTTCCACTACACTGACTTATTCCACCACGTATTCCTTTCTTGAAAAAATGTATCATGTCAATGTCTGTCAATAATTCCAATTCAATATTTGTATACTTTAGCATTGCATCCCATGATAATCCGGGTGCTGTATAATACTGTGCCGGATCTAATTTATATTTCTCTAAACATATGTCTCTAAAATTCTCAAATATGTCACATAATAGAAGCACATCGGACTTCAAATATAAATCCGAGTATTCTCCCAAACTCTTACACTCGAATAAATGCCAAACACGTTTCGCTCTCATATAATCCTTATCTGGTATATGCTCTCCGTTAAGATTGTCATAAAACTGATTTTTTGTGGGGAGAGTTGGATGATTCAACTTGTCAATGTGGTCAACAAAGTTATATGGAAAAACACCTTTCTGTCTCATCAAATTGAATTTGTCAATTTGTGGAAAATGTTTATGCATCTCAATACACTGATCGGATGTTAAGTTAGCACCTAAGTTCTGCAAAGAATTCGACATGAATTTAAAACTGTCTATGAATCTCATTTTCAAATAATTCTTTTTCACTTTTCCATCTTTGTCAGTGTATGAGTGAGTAAATAGATGCTTGGTGAAAGATATGTATTTTTCCTTAGTTTGTGGGATAACATCCACTTTGTCTTTGTTTCTATACAGTTCTTTTATGAACAAATGACAATCATACCCACTCAGGTTATGGAAAATTATCGGAACAAAATTAGGTAGTTTTAAATTCAAGTTACATACGGAATGTGCAGCAGGTGATCTTTTTTTTCCAGTGAGATGACAATGGTCTCTCACTTTCACATCACCACCCGAGAATGGTTTATCACATATACCACAAAATTGTGCAGAAGAAAACTCTTTTTCTTCCGCGGGGGTTTGTGCAGCCATAGGAATTGGATACCTCAAATGATTGTGATAAATATTCCTTAAATCATCTTCAAGTTTTTTAACAAATTTCTCGGCTGCATCCTCACCCCTATATGTCACAAATTTAGTTAATTTATCATTGTATGAACATTTTATCGAATAAGCAAATGAATAAGGTTCATGTTTGTATGTTTTGTTCGAGTATGAATGTTTAGGGTTTGGTTGACTAGTTTGAATGGGTTTGAGAACTGATTCAAAGTCGGCATAAACCAAAAATGGTACCTTCATCTGTTTCTCAAAATTTTCAAACATAAGTTTATTCCCCGGTATCATTTTACCATATTTGTTTATTCTGAAATTGACTGATGGTGTTGTAGTGCTCAAGTGATTACAGTCATGCAACTGATGACGTAACAATAATCGCTCATGAGAGAAATACAGTAAACATCCATCACAAAAATATTTTTTATGCTCATGCGCAGATAGTTGACTTGAAACTAACCTAGAAAGGTCTTTAATCCAACAATAATGACTATTGCCAGAATCATCTGTTATAAGTAACAAATTGACATGTCTTCTGAGTCTTCTCTGTGAGTAACGCAACGGACCAACCACTTCATATTTCATTTTACCCTTATCAAGTTTCGACTCTAACCCATAAACATTTATTGAAATATCATTCATGTCTTCAAACTTTTTTATAGCTTGAAGTTTAACTGGAAAATCCATACCTGTTACATTCAAGACATTGGAATAGTGGGGGTATGAGGAAACTTCTGACACTCTACCATTCGCAGGAAACAATGCAGATGTGGTGGCCCATGCAAAACAATGTTGATCTTCATTGCGAATATTCACAACACCTTTCCTTGTCTCCATGAATTCGGGCAGCTTCACATACGAACATCCGCTGAGTGGACTATACTTGTTGATGTTCACTTCGAGGAACATAACTTTTTCACAACTCCATCCTGAAACATAAACATAATTTAATATTCATGTAATTAGAAGGAAACCTTATTTATACCTGAATCACGTTCTTCAAATTCCGTAGTCTGAGCAATGATGACATCACGGAATCCATCGAATAATGCACCCAAATCCGTAGACTGATCCACAATTTTATTTTATGAGTTGAATGACTTGGTATCACTCAAATCCCGTGTTTGGACAATGTAGCTGCCAAATACTTCCATATTCACTTTAAAGATCTTGTGAACCTTTATTGCCTCTTCAAGTAATCCAATAACTTTTTCTCTGATCTCACTGAAGAACGGCATATATTCAGTGTAAACATTTGGACTTTCCACGCGATAGCTCACAATTCTACACTTGAAAGCATTCCTTATAATTTGTATGCCATCACTTACTTGAACACATGCATTGTTCTTGTGCTGGAGAGTTCTTTTGTGAGAACTAACTTGGGAAGCAGGAATTGACACATTACAACAATTGCATGTGTACATTGGTGTCGATGCTGCCGCATCTAACTTAATCCTTTTCACAGAAGGGCCACCTTGGCAACTTTGGAGTTGATGCCGACGGAGATTATCACTACGAGTGAACGATTTACCACATTCACAGGAATACATTTTCTCGATGTCTCTTCAGCACAAAACTCAATGAAATACTGATTTCACAATCATTCTCACCACCTTTAAATATTATTTCGATGAGTGGAAGAGAGGGTGAACAGATTCTATCTGCTTCGACTACTCATGCAACGTCACAGAGCCCTCCCCACCAGTTAACGCATCCAACACCGTATCAACACAGAGAGGACGGAGAGTTAATAGTAGTCGTTAGATCGCCACAGCGTATGGGTGTGTGACGTCGGCGGATCCACCGTGTCGGGAGCGAGGGCCTGACACACATCAGTGGATCGTCGTGCGCTTAGTGCTGACGTCACGCGACCTCTCCTCCCACCACCATCGGAAGGTATACATCACGGGAGAGGAATCAGAGCTCACATATCGGGCTGGATCTCCGTGGTGTGCAGACGTGTACCTTCTCCATACTTTGGTATAGATTTTCATGTGCACTCCACAAGAATCATACACAGTAGCTGAGTCGGTATACATGCAGGTCATGCAAGACATGGAGGTAAAAAAAATATGTGTACTTACAAAAAGTACTTGTCCGTGTATGAAAAAAATTCCAAGTCATCTCAAGGTCAAACACAAACCCTGAACACCTCTCCCAACAATATAAATCAAGGTCAAACACAAAATTTCAAAGGCATCTCTAGGGCATGCCAAGGTCATAGACCTACACAAAGGTACCTATGCACCAAGGTCATCCCTGAAGGTCACCACAAGGTCAACTATGACGTCATAGTGGAGGGGGGAGGCCCAGAACCGGCTCAAATCTCCTACTTGCTTCCTTAGTGAAATTTGTCCTCTTTTCGGATGCCCACGATTTGTTCAAGATTAGAGTAGCTGAGGATACATAAGGCGCGTTCTAGTCATAAGATATAAGTTTGAGTTATGTGTATGTGACAGACAGTTGTTTGAAAAGGTTAATCTGTTCAACATCGGCCTCATAACCGCCGAGAAAAATTGTTTGATGGTAGTGATGTATTTTTTGCCTCCTGAACACGAACTCCAAGTAAAACGCGGTGATCTTAAATTCCTTCAGGCATGAATCTAGAAATGTAGAAATTTATAAAATGTGTCATATTCTCAGGAATAAAACCCACATAGTGCCGCCCTCTTATAATTAGCACAATCTACACTTGCTCTCTGTAAACTTATCCATATTATGAGGTTATGTTGGAAAGATTTGCTTCTCATATCTTCGATAATTGTTGCTGTCGAATCATGCACGCTAGAAAGAGATGAAAAAACAAAATCGTGTCTTCGAATAGGAATTTCTGGCGCAAGCGCATTAATTCAACAGCGTCCAATTCGAAGTCGATGCTCATTTTTTTTGGCATCACATAGGCTATCCTTATTATCCATATTCGTAGTTAATAGATATATGAAGGCAATATGGCAATACTTTACTCAGGGTTCCTTGATAGGGGGGTTATGAAATGTCATCGATTTTGTCGGGCATATTGTTTTCGTCATTGGAGGGAAATTAGTGTGGCTATCCTGAAATTGGAGGCGCCAAATTTGAATTACACTAAAATATCCCATTTTGTTGGATTTAATTCGAAACCAATCGGTGGGAGTAAATTGAAAAACGTGCGAGTGATTAAAACATATTTGTGTTATATTCTATTCTTGGTGCATTTCATAGCACCAAGAATAGAATATAATGAACAAACCATTATTTGATGGTAAACGATCGGCCATGGGTACAGATTCTAGCAAGTATCTTTCTATCTCCACAGTGGACAAACCAGATTTTTACCAACACGTCTTGGTAGGAATAACTAAAAACGAACAACATTATATCGTAATGTCATAGCAAAAATAATATTGGCTTTCAACAGTTTCTATCCAAAATCAAATCGAGTTCTGTTTCTCATTAGAACAGTTTAATCTCATCGTTTTTCCTGAGCCTTTGTCTTGACTTCTCTTTTATTAAAATGGTTTGAACAAATCCTGGAAAAATCAATAGGTAGTTACCCATACTACCAAAATTGATTCCATAGCTGCTTTACTGTTTTATTCTTGAGGAATATCTGGAACGACAATGTATCATTATGGTATAATGTAGGAGTATTGTTACAATATCAAACAAGTAATTAACAACTACAAAACACAAGAAATGCATATGATTTTATTGTGATTCATTCGAGCCACGGGATTTAGTAACTTTATTTATTCGCAAATTGACGTAAATATAACCAAAATTACCAATTTCAGGATAGCCACCGTAATTTCCCTCCAATGACGTATTCTCTCCCTTTCCTCAGTCTTCCCCTTGTCATAATGCTCACTTATTTCATAACCCCTTCCTATCATAAGGTACTTTACTATACTATGGAAAGAGATGAAAGAACATTTGTGACGAAATGTGACATGTCATGGCCGCCATTCTCCATAGACAGTGACGGACTAGCGCACTCCGCACTCTTGGGCTGTGTTCCAAAACTTACCGTGGAGTAAGAGTGAAAGTAATGTCAAGGTATTAGCTTGACAGACCAAGCTGGGTTTTGGAACAGTGTTTGTTCTTATGACGTATGACACCGACTGAACCTTTAATCGTTTCCCGTAGTTTTATCAAAGAGTGTCTATGACCCCTACTCTTTGATATAAGTATGAGTTCTGTGGTTATCAGTATTGACACCCTTGGTTGGCTTCGTAGCAAAACACATGAAAATCGGTAGCCTTCGTAGGGTGTGTTCGGGGAGCTCGATATTGCGCTATGCAACGCAAATGCTATTCGGGCTGTTCGTGGAGGTTTTAGCACCATTTATGACTGTTGGCGCTATCTTGCTCCGTGAACATCAACATTCTGCGAGTTCCGTGAATTCAAATCTGACAGCTAGATTCTGTCAGATCTGCATTTACCGAACGCGCCAATTATAAACAGCATTTTTATTGTTTATTTTTAAATAAAAGATGGATGACGATAGACGCAATGTTTTGAATGTAGTGGCGGTGGGTTTGCAAATAATGAATCAGATTATTGATTCGAGTTCATCATCTGAAAGCAGTGAAGACGAGGAATTACAAGCATTAGAACGCCTCGATGGTCTTCAAAGAAGAGTAATCACAAGACTTGAGAATTATGTGGAACAAGTTTTACCTGCACTAAGTGCCCAGGAATTCAAGTCACATTTCAGGTACTCCGTCTCCTGATTGTACATACGAAGTAGAAACATTATCGACAATATTTCGAAAAATAAAAATAAGCAAACACAACTATTCAAAAACTATCACAACTGTCCAAGTCAACTGTCACAACACAACTGTTCAGGAAGCTTTGGCGTACAACATGACGCTAACGCTATCTGCTGCCCCACCTTGTGGAAATTTGCGTTTCATCGCGTTAGTGATGACGTAGGCAACAAAAACAATGACGTCAAACAAGCGCTATTTAGTGCTAGAAACTTGCTCCGCGAACGAAAAGTAGTACCCGATGGCGCAAATAGCGTGCTCCCCGAACACACCCGTAGCAGAAGGCACAAAAACTCCGTTATTTCGGCAAAAATAATTCCCTGTCATGAAAACTGAACTGAAACAAGAACTCTATGTAGTAAATATTTTTGGCACAATGAATGATTGGTATCAAAAGCAGGATGAAGTCAAAAATTTGGCAGAATGGAGAGGGTGTATCATTCTCTGGCCAGAAGTTTTGCTCTTTTTTTAAAAAATATAACAATTGATATTAAATTTCGTGTCCATAATTAGTATTTCCAATATCGTGTAAGATTATAGTTTTTTATAAAAATTCGGGGATGAATTTGTTAAAATAAAACAATTTCGCTTAATAAATATATTGATTCCAATAGCTAATAAATGTTCACATACACTATTTATAACGTTATGAATAATGATTGCAAAATATAAAATTCGGTGACATAATTGTTATAGCGACGGTATACATTTACTGAATGAGCTTTGAATTAAAAAGAAAAACTACCTACTATTGCAAAGAAAAAATTTTTGACTTGAAAGTAAAACTACATGAAATAGAATATTATTTTGATCTAACTTTCCAATGTACTCATCACCTTTCCACTTCAAAGTTCATAATTAAAAAGTCTACTTATAAATGACGTAGAACGTCATCCAATATCCAATATTTAGTTTTTCGAAATCATTAAATCTTCCCCTCTTCTACTTGGCACCAGTGAAATGTTTTTTTAGCTTCTGCCAACATTTATAGTATTCTGGGTTTAGTTTTTGACACGTTTTTGCACCCCACTTTGTAACTGCCAAGCCTAAGCAACTCTCGAACATGAAAGCCTGAAAAATAAATCATAAATTATTTCTTACGAATGAAAGTAATTTTTAACAAAATATGTTTCCAATAAACAGTAAATCTCTTTCCTCCAGTGCTAGTACTTGTACTGACCTACGGAAGTGTGGAAGGGCCAAGGAATATTTGTTTATTTGATTCTCCATAATTTCGACTTTTATCTGGAAATTTCGACTTTCATCTAGAAATTTCTAATTTTATCTGGAAAGGACCACGCACACATCTTATGGAAAAAAGTCTTGCGGTGAAAATGGCTGGATTTTGATATGTTATAGCTGGAGCTATTCTGAGTAAAAGTCTCCATTGTCCCAACTCGATCGTATGACTAGATTCGGCACTAGAGGGCACCAAATCATGAATTTTGTGATTTTTGGAGATAATCAGCTTTGTGAAAAAATATAAATATCTCATTAATATCCAATATTCTGCGCGACTGACCATTCCTAATATTCGCGAGAAATATCTTTCCATAATACACTATAAAAAAAACGCCACTGTTTCTACAGGGTTGTCAACAATATATTCAATTCTTCATCAGTAAGTAAATGAATTCGCCTACGAGGTTATAAATTGATTGAGTTTATCATTGAGGATCAATCAGAATGGTTTGTTGATCGACCAAAATATAATGGAGCTATAAATCAGAGTGTTTGGAATAAGGAATGGTCCATATTATATAAACATGTAATTACTCCAAATCACGATTTTTATTATTTTTGAGCGAATATTATTTGTTATCGATAGTCAACTTTTGGTCAACTGAGCGATACTAAGATCGTGAATGATTCTTCTATAAAAGAAAAAAAACCAATGAAATCAATATTTATATGAAAGAATTCGCCTTTATGACTATGAGTTGATAAGTTCATTATTATTGATGATCGATCAGAATAGAAGTTGATCTCTCAAAACAAAATGCAAATGAAAATACATAATGTTTCACACAAAGAAGGCTCCATTCAATATGAATTAGTAATTCTTGAGGATTCAATCACGACTTCCTCAACATAGAGCTGAATTAATCTTCTACTAACCTAACTTCGGCGATAGAGGGCGTCAAATAATTAATTTTGTGTTTTTGTAGGATTTAGAAAGCTATAAAGTATGAATATATTTTGTCATATATATATATATATATATATATATATATATATATATATATATATATATATATCTGACGTTCTGAGGATATTGAGTATATTTCCGTCGACTACCTATATATCTGAACCGAATGAGTTTACCCATCTGAATTCAAAGAGAATTCAATTACAGGCACGGAGTTATTAAACTAGCCCTTGATTTAAAAACATAGAGAAACGTATATTGTTCATAATTTGTGCATGACACAAATATTTTTGATTAAATTCTATTCATAAAGTATTTGTGATGGTATTCCGAAGATTTTTTCTTTCAGCAATAACTTGACGAAACCGCAAAATTTTCGGATAAAAGAAATATGTCCGTATGTAAAACGTTTTGCTCAGTTCAATCATTGTTTAAATAGAAGATAGTCAATGCCTGTGGAAAAGGTGTCTTTTAAGTGATGGCACAGTCGGTTTTCAACTAGTATTTTTGTTAGGAAAAAATGCTCTATTGATTGGCCTATTAGTCAATGCCTGTGGAATCGGCATTGGATCCAAACGCGAGTGTCATCTAGCGTGATTAGTTACAAACATGAATATTTCACGTCATTTTATTGCAGGTTCCTTCAAAAAAACCCTGATTTTAATGCTGTCCCATTGTTTCAATCAAGTTACGACATGACTTGGAGGCCAGATCACTGAAGTTACGACATGACTTGGATGCGAGCTCACTATCGCCATCTACATGTCGCATCATTTTTGATCCAATTATAATCCCATAAGGTTGACTAACTATCTTCTATATAAACAATGGTTCAATAGTGTGAAAATTTACATGGTGGTACATTGAAAGAATTGATGCTTTGTGTTGCCCCGCTTTGAAGAAACACACTCTGTATATTTCGAAATATATTCATAACAGGTAAAATGAAATGGAAAGAAGATATTTAAAAAAAACTGCATTAGGCGATATTTTTTTAATATGGTGGTGTGAGTGTCAAATATATTAGGTGGAAAAGTTGAAATTCGAACCACATGACTGAGTTATAAAGTTTGTTGAAGAAAATCTCTGCGAAAAAAAAGATTTGAGTTGTTTCTTTTTACAGTAGTATACAAAGTTTCATAAAAATTCGTTTGAAAACATGTTTACGTACTCACTCGACTTGTGGATCACGTCTTCGGAGCAGTCTACCAATTTGTCTCGCTCGGGTGCAAAGAGTCGTTTTCAAACCTTGATGTTTAATACCACTCTGTCTCAGAAAATGAGCTTGTGCGCACGGAAAACTCGGTCCGAAAGCGGTACTTTGCACACGCCTTGTGCAAAACACTTTGTGCACTGATACGTCATCTTTGCGCGCATCTCTCGTTCACTGTAATTTTTTGATTCTCTTCTAACAACGTCAAAATTCTGCAATGTATCAAGTTTACTGAGATCCTTAGCAACCTTCACAGCTCTATGGTTTGTTGATTGGATACTTGTTGTTTTCACAGAAAATGTTGGATTCTGCGATTTGTGTGGTTTTTATTTGAAGTCGTATAAAAAAATTCGGAAAAAACTCGTTTGAAAACGTCTCTGCCCACTCGCTTGACTTGTGGTCCTCACCTTCGGCTCAGTCCAACAATTTGTTTCGTTCGTATGCAAAGAGTCATTTTCAAACCTTGCTGTTTAATACAATATTGACTCCAAATTTTTCAATTTATAACCCATTCCCTTCAATTTTTTTTACAAAATAAGAACTGTTCTGATATGGTGCACAATGTGGAAGTATTTGTGATCGTTCAGTTTCTCCCCAGAAAACTACCTATTGAAAAAAAATCGGTTTGTAGGAAAAGTTGAAAGAAACATTTTTCTATATGTGGTTACACCTTCTTTTAAAAAATGATATATTCCACGTTTGTACTTCGGATAAAGATATTTATATGTCGAAAAACGTTCGGTATACCTTGGACTAGGAGAAAGTAAAACTAACTCGCCATAGTATACGGCTTTTACGTAGACGTCATTTCATGCACGATTGGCTTGTATATTTCATTAAACCGTAAACAATTATGGCCACAACATTGAAACGAATCATGAAGATCATTCAACAAGATCAACTAATGGCTTGTTTTTATAATTTTAAAACTTGGCTAGTTATATTCAGAAGAAAGTCAACACGTTGCAACCAAAAGGTTCTGTTTGGGTATATAATCTGTTATGCCGGTTGAATATAGGGATGCCGGTTGAATATTGGGGTGCCGTTAGTGTCAGAAATAGTTGTTCCCGTATATTTTATTTTCGTCAAATTATAATTATTCAGGCACTTACATTTATCAGTTGATACCAATATATACAGGGTGTATCCTAAATATTATTTCATTAATTTCAGGTGTTTTATGAAGAAAATTTCATATAAACATGTGTCCTAACTTGCTTCGTTTCCCAGATACGGGGAGTCAAAGTTTCATTTAAAAATCGGCATTCCATCAATTAGTACTCAAAAGTCTTTTTGACGATTTTTATTAAACCTGGTATGGTTATTAGCAGTAGCAAGGGGCTTCTTTTCATGGAGTTATATTACAAATTATAAGTGGCAGATGCCCAGATAGTTACCTGATTGATATTTATAGTAAAAATTGTACGCCACAGTTTTTCCCAAAGTTTCATATTTTTTCAGAATAAAAAATTTAAAAAACAACAAAACTGTCAGCAGTAACTCTCATATACCAAGAGCTAGTCCGTCACTGTCTATAGAGAACGGCGGCCATGACACGTCCTACTACGTCACATTTCGTCACAAATGTTTTTTCATCTCTTTCTACTAGTGTCCCCATTGTCTAATGGTGGATTTATGCAGCAGTCATAACTCATAAGTTTTAAGTCATAAGGAAGCATATTTTTCAATGATTGGTTGGTCCGTTTATTCCAACCAATCACTGAAGAATATTCTTCCTTATGACTTAAAATTATGACTTATGACTGCTGCATAAATCCACCATTATGGGGATTAAACTCTCCTTGTTAAATTTTAGTCTCCTTGGGCCGCTCACGTAGGACACTGCGTTACCGAGCAACGCGAAGCGAAGCGCGGTAATCTTTGGAGAGCGGCAATGACACTGGGCTCGAAAACACGCATGATTTTGTATACAAACGCAGCTCTTAGACATAACAACGATAGATACTTCATTTAACATAGGCACATAATATTACCTATGAGAAAATTTACATTCAATAGTAGGTATTCCCAAATGTATAAGCTATCCAAATATCCAATAATTTACATCTGTAACAAAAGGAAAGAAAGGAAAAAACTTGCCGAAAAAGAATTACCAAACCCCGAGATTGAACTCACGCCAAGATCGAAAACCTAGTTTAGTATGAACATTGTTTATATAGAAGATAGTTAGTCAACCTTATGGGATTATAATTGGATCAAAATGGATGCGGCATGTAGATGGCGATAGTGAGCTCGCATCCAAGTCATGTCGTAACTTCAGTGATCTGGCCTCCAAGTCATGTCGTAACTTGATTGAAACAATGCGACAGCATTAAAATCAGGGTTTTTTGAAGGAACCTGCATTAAAATGACGTCAAATATTCATGTTTGTAACTAATCACGCTAGATGACACTCGCGTTTGCGTCCAACACCAATTACACAGGCATTGACTAACTATCTTACTTCTATAAAAACAATGGTATGAAGTATCTTTAACCTTAATTCCAGCACAGTTCCTTAGACTACTTTGAATTTCTTGTGTTCACTTTCCATCATGCAAGAATAGGTTCGTTTTTAACAAAAGCTAGGGAGATCGAGCTTTTTTTTTTCAATATTCTTGCTCTAGAGCGTAAAAGCTGTCACAAAATGACATTCATCGGAAAACGTCAACTTCGCGTTGATATCTGAAAGCGTCAAAGAAAAAAATTTTCTTCGACAGTGCGTAAACTAAGCTTTTACGCACTGCTGTCAGTGCGTAAAGTAATACTTTTTCGCACAAGTGCGTAAAAAATCACCTATGCGAAAAATCACAACTGTGCGTATAGTAATGTTTTACACACTGTTCATATACTTATGCATTTTTGAGAAATACAGTATTTTGCGTCAAATATAACTCGGAAGTCTTTATTTGCCTATTCCACTCTTCTCAAGATATTCACGTAATCTGACCAATCACAAATCAAAGACAACTTTTGTATTATCTCGAAAACACCAGCTGTCTCTCAATTCTGATTGGTCTGTCAGCGTTGGTGTTTTCAACGATGTAACCATAGATGACAAAGCAAAGTTTGACATTTTGACAGATCATAATTGTAGGCGAAAACGTCAAAATGAGTCGCATCGGAACTATTTAATAAATTATTGGTATCTCCTGGTGTTTTCTCGAAGCAATTCAGTTTCGTTCAGAAATGATTCGACAGACTTATCGCGAAAATTCAATCACTTGTAGTATTACTACTGATAATACGACGACAATTCATATCATTAAACGTTCAAATTAATGATATAATTGCTACAATTTGGCAATATAATAACTGTTGAAGAAAAAACTTTGTATGAAACAGTTTCGTACGATACTGATATGAGTTTCGTAATGAGATACTTTACCGCACTAGTGCGGTAAAGTAAAATTCATTTGTTTCTCTTTTTAAATGTCGGTCTATTCAATGGAAAAGGATAACAAGAATTAATTCATTATAAATTTGAGGATCTATCCAGGGATTTATCAGTTAATAAGGTCTGAATTTTTTAATTTCCCTGCAAAATAAGCTGATGAAGTTTTCTCCGATATATCACGGACTTTTTTTGAACAGCACCAGTCTTTGAATCGCTTATTTTCTTTTCCGTATCTATTGCGGGATTTAGCGGGTACTAGGGTTTGTATTGTGTTATTTGCAGCAAGTTCAATATCAGATTCCACACTTTCATAGTCGGAACTCACGTCGATACAATTATTATACCAAACTGAAGTGAACGCGTCAAAATTGACAGTTTGCAAAATAAATCAACAATGCGCGCAACGCTTACTTGTTAGATGATTCTAATATCATTAATTTCAGGAATATTGAATAATTTTGAGTAAATAATTGACATTATTGGTGGTAGGTAAAATAATGTACTATATTCGTATTCGTTTGACAAATTTCCCATCTCATTTCGTAATATGAATCTTTACGACACTTATATCGTAAATATATATTACGATGATGATTCAGAAAAAGACACCACTGTTTTTCTACAGGGTATAGTCAAAAACATACTCAACTCTTCAGTAGGTATATCTACGGGGTTATAAGTTGATTGAGTTTATACGACGACGTATTGGCGCCATCCTACCAGTGTAGTTTTTTATTGAAATTCAAAAGTTTTGTGATTTTTTCTCAAAATGTCTACTTTTTTTTACTCAAAATTCTGAATTTTATTTTCGGAACTTTGACTTTTATCCCAAATTTCTGACTTTTTTTCTCAAAATTTCTATTTTTCTCAAAATTTCGACTTTTTTTTCTCAAAATTCTGACTTTTATTCTCAGAATTTTGACTTTTTATCTCAAAATTCTGATTTTTATATTTTGAGAATAAATTTAAAAATTCTAGGAAAAAAAGTCAGAATTTTGAGAAAAAAAGTTGAAATTTTGAGAAAAAAGGCGGAATTCTGAGAAAAAAGTCCGAATTTTGAGAAAAAAAGTCTAAATTTTAAGGAAAAAAGTCGAAATTTTGTGAAATAATCTCAAATTTCAATAAAAAACTATACTGTTAGGATGGCACCAATACGCCGTCGTGAGTTTATCATTGAGGATGAATCAGAATGATTTGTTGATGGACCAAACCATAATGAAGCTATGAATACAGAGTATTTGAAATAAGGGTCCATATTATATACAGGGTGCCCAATTGGTGTGTGGAAGTACAGTATTTCTCGCTTATCATGAGTTATTGTTGCCTGTTATGAATATATTTCGAAATATACAGAGTGTGTTTCTTCAAAGCGGGGCAACACAAAGCATCAATTCTTTCAATGTACCACCCTGTAAATTTTCACACTATTGAACCATTGTTTATATAGAAGATAGTTAGTCAACCTTATGGGATTATAATTGGATCAAAAATGATGCGACATGTAGATGGCGATAGTGAGCTCGCATCCAAGTCATGTCGTAACTTCAGTGATCTGGCCTCCAAGTCATGTCGTAACTTGATTGAAACAATGGGACAGCATTAAAATCAGGGTTTTTTTGAAGGAACCTGCAATAAAATGACGTGAAATATTCATGTTTGTAACTAATCACGCTAGATGACACTCGCGTTTGGATCCAATGCCGATTCCACAGGCATTGACTAATAGGCCAATCAATAGAGCATTTTTTCCTAACAAAAATACTAGTTGAAAACCGACTGTGCCATCACTTAAAAGACACCTTTTCCACAGGCATTGACTATCTTCTATTTAAACAATGATTGAACTGAGCAAAACGTTTTACATGCGGACATATTTCTTTTATCCGAAAATTTTGCGGTTTCGTCAAGTTATTGCTGAAAGAAAAAATCTTCGGAATACCATCACAAATACTTTATGAATAGAATTTAATCAAAAATATTTGTGTCATGCACAAATTATGAACAATATACGTTTCTCTATGTTTTTAAATCAAGGGCTAGTTTAATAACTCCGTGCCTGTAATTGAATTCTCTTTGAATTCAGATGGGTAAACTCATTCGGTTCAGATATATAGGTAGTCGACGGAAATATACTCAATATCCTCAGAACGTCAGATATATATATATATATATATATATATATATATATATATATATATATATATCTGACGTTCTGAGGATATTGAGTATATTTCCGTCGACTACCTATATATCTGAACCGAATGAGTTTACCCATCTGAATTCAAAGAGAATTCAATTACAGGCACGGAGTTATTAAACTAGCCCTTGATTTAAAAACATAGAGAAACGTATATTGTTCATAATTTGTGCATGACACAAATATTTTTGATTAAATTCTATTCATAAAGTATTTGTGTGATGGTATTCCGAAGATTTTTTCTTTCAGCAATAACTTGACGAAACCGCAAAATTTTCGGATAAAAGAAATATGTCCGTATGTAAAACGTTTTGCTCAGTTCAATCATTGTTTAAATAGAAGATAGTCAATGCCTGTGGAAAAGGTGTCTTTTAAGTGATGGCACAGTCGGTTTTCAACTAGTATTTTTGTTAGGAAAAAATGCTCTATTGATTGGCCTATTAGTCAATGCCTGTGGAATCGGCATTGGATCCAAACGCGAGTGTCATCTAGCGTGATTAGTTACAAACATGAATATTTCACGTCATTTTATTGCAGGTTCCTTCAAAAAAACCCTGATTTTAATGCTGTCCCATTGTTTCAATCAAGTTACGACATGACTTGGAGGCCAGATCACTGAAGTTACGACATGACTTGGATGCGAGCTCACTATCGCCATCTACATGTCGCATCATTTTTGATCCAATTATAATCCCATAAGGTTGACTAACTATCTTCTATATAAACAATGGTTCAATAGTGTGAAAATTTACAGGGTGGTACATTGAAAGAATTGATGCTTTGTGTTGCCCCGCTTTGAAGAAACACACTCTGTATATTTCGAAATATATTCATAACAGGCAACAATAACTCATGATAAGCGAGAAATACTGTACTTCCACACACCAATTGGGCACCCTGTATATAATATGGACCCTTATTTCAAATACTCTGTATTCATAGCTTCATTATGGTTTGGTCCATCAACAAATCATTCTGATTCATCCTCAATGATAAACTCACGACGGCGTATTGGTGCCATCCTAACAGTATAGTTTTTTATTGAAATTTGAGATTATTTCACAAAATTTCGACTTTTTTCCTTAAAATTTAGACTTTTTTTCTCAAAATTCGGACTTTTTTCTCAGAATTCCGCCTTTTTTCTCAAAATTTCAACTTTTTTTCTCAAAATTCTGACTTTTTTTCCTAGAATTTTTAAATTTATTCTCAAAATATAAAAATCAGAATTTTGAGATAAAAAGTCAAAATTCTGAGAATAAAAGTCAGAATTTTGAGAAAAAAAAGTCGAAATTTTGAGAAAAATAGAAATTTTGAGAAAAAAAGTCAGAAATTTGGGATAAAAGTCAAAGTTCCGAAAATAAAATTCAGAATTTTGAGTAAAAAAAAGTAGACATTTTGAGAAAAAATCACAAAACTTTTGAATTTCAATAAAAAACTACACTGGTAGGATGGCGCCAATACGTCGTCGTATAAACTCAATCAACTTATAACCCCGTAGATATACCTACTGAAGAGTTGAGTATGTTTTTGACTATACCCTGTAGAAAAACAGTGGTGTCTTTTTCTGAATCATCATCGTAATATATATTTACGATATAAGTGTCGTAAAGATTCATATTACGAAATGAGATGGGAAATTTGTCAAACGAATACGAATATAGTACATTATTTTACCTACCACCAATAATGTCAATTATTTACTCAAAATTATTCAATATTCCTGAAATTAATGATATTAGAATCATCTAACAAGTAAGCGTTGCGCGCATTGTTGATTTATTTTGCAAACTGTCAATTTTGACGCGTTCACTTCAGTTTGGTATAATAATTGTATCGACGTGAGTTCCGACTATGAAAGTGTGGAATCTGATATTGAACTTGCTGCAAATAACACAATACAAACCCTAGTACCCGCTAAATCCCGCAATAGATACGGAAAAGAAAATAAGCGATTCAAAGACTGGTGCTGTTCAAAAAAAGTCCGTGATATATCGGAGAAAACTTCATCAGCTTATTTTGCAGGGAAATTAAAAAATTCAGACCTTATTAACTGATAAATCCCTGGATAGATCCTCAAATTTATAATGAATTAATTCTTGTTATCCTTTTCCATTGAATAGACCGACATTTAAAAAGAGAAACAAATGAATTTTACTTTACCGCACTAGTGCGGTAAAGTATCTCATTACGAAACTCATATCAGTATCGTACGAAACTGTTTCATACAAAGTTTTTTCTTCAACAGTTATTATATTGCCAAATTGTAGCAATTATATCATTAATTTGAACGTTTAATGATATGAATTGTCGTCGTATTATCAGTAGTAATACTACAAGTGATTGAATTTTCGCGATAAGTCTGTCGAATCATTTCTGAACGAAACTGAATTGCTTCGAGAAAACACCAGGAGATACCAATAATTTATTAAATAGTTCCGATGCGACTCATTTTGACGTTTTCGCCTACAATTATGATCTGTCAAAATGTCAAAATTTGCTTTGTCATCTATGGTTACATCGTTGAAAACACCAACGCTGACAGACCAATCAGAATTGAGAGACAGCTGGTGTTTTCGAGATAATACAAAAGTTGTCTTTGATTTGTGATTGGTCAGATTACGTGAATATCTTGAGAAGAGTGGAATAGGCAAATAAAGACTTCCGAGTTATATTTGACGCAAAATACTGTATTTCTCAAAAATGCATAAGTATATGAACAGTGTGTAAAACATTACTATACGCACAGTTGTGATTTTTCGCATAGGTGATTTTTTACGCACTTGTGCGAAAAAGTATTACTTTACGCACTGACAGCAGTGCGTAAAAGCTTAGTTTACGCACTGTCGAAGAAAATTTTTTTCTTTGACGCTTTCAGATATCAACGCGAAGTTGACGTTTTCCGATGAATGTCATTTTGTGACAGCTTTTACGCTCTAGAGCAAGAATATTGAAAAAAAAAAGCTCGATCTCCCTAGCTTTTGTTAAAAACGAACCTATTCTTGCATGATGGAAAGTGAACACAAGAAATTCAAAGTAGTCTAAGGAACTGTGCTGGAATTAAGGTTAAAGATACTTCATACCATTGTTTTTATAGAAGTAAGATAGTTAGTCAATGCCTGTGTAATTGGTGTTGGACGCAAACGCGAGTGTCATCTAGCGTGATTAGTTACAAACATGAATATTTGACGTCATTTTAATGCAGGTTCCTTCAAAAAACCCTGATTTTAATGCTGTCGCATTGTTTCAATCAAGTTACGACATGACTTGGAGGCCAGATCACTAAAGTTACGACATGACTTGGATGCGAGCTCACTATCGCCATCTACATGCCGCATCCATTTTGATCCAATTATAATCCCATAAGGTTGACTAACTATCTTCTATATAAACAATGTTCATACTAAACTAGGTTTTCGATCTTGGCGTGAGTTCAATCTCGGGGTTTGGTAATTCTTTTTCGGCAAGTTTTTTCCTTTCTTTCCTTTTGTTACAGATGTAAATTATTGGATATTTGGATAGCTTATACATTTGGGAATACCTACTATTGAATGTAAATTTTCTCATAGGTAATATTATGTGCCTATGTTAAATGAAGTATCTATCGTTGTTATGTCTAAGAGCTGCGTTTGTATACAAAATCATGCGTGTTTTCGAGCCCAGTGTCATTGCCGCTCTCCAAAGATTACCGCGCTTCGCTTCGCGTTGCTCGGTAACGCAGTGTCCTACGTGAGCGGCCCAAGGAGACTAAAATTTAACAAGGAGAGTTTAATCCCCATAATGGTGGATTTATGCAGCAGTCATAAGTCATAATTTTAAGTCATAAGGAAGAATATTCTTCAGTGATTGGTTGGAATAAACGGACCAACCAATCATTGAAAAATATGCTTCCTTATGACTTAAAACTTATGAGTTATGACTGCTGCATAAATCCACCATTAGACAATGGGGACACTAGTAGAAAGAGATGAAAAAACATTTGTGACGAAATGTGACGTAGTAGGACGTGTCATGGCCGCCGTTCTCTATAGACAGTGACGGACTAGCTCTTGGTATATGAGAGTTACTGCTG
Source organism: Chrysolina oricalcia (assembly GCA_944452925.2). NCBI lineage: Eukaryota > Metazoa > Arthropoda > Insecta > Coleoptera > Chrysomelidae > Chrysolina > Chrysolina oricalcia. The sequence continues at coordinate 36,604,801 of OX101811.2, forward strand.
ACAGTTTTGTTGTTTTTTAAATTTTTTATTCTGAAAAAATATGAAACTTTGGGAAAAACTGTGGCGTACAATTTTTACTATAAATATCAATCAGGTAACTATCTGGGCATCTGCCACTTATAATTTGTAATATAACTCCATGAAAAGAAGCCCCTTGCTACTGCTAATAACCATACCAGGTTTAATAAAAATCGTCAAAAAGACTTTTGAGTACTAATTGATGGAATGCCGATTTTTAAATGAAACTTTGACTCCCCGTATCTGGGAAACGAAGCAAGTTAGGACACATGTTTATATGAAATTTTCTTCATAAAACACCTGAAATTAATGAAATAATATTTAGGATACACCCTGTATATATTGGTATCAACTGATAAATGTAAGTGCCTGAATAATTATAATTTGACGAAAATAAAATATACGGGAACAACTATTTCTGACACTAACGGCACCCCAATATTCAACCGGCATCCCTATATTCAACCGGCATAACAGATTATATACCCAAACAGAACCTTTTGGTTGCAACGTGTTGACTTTCTTCTGAATATAACTAGCCAAGTTTTAAAATTATAAAAACAAGCCATTAGTTGATCTTGTTGAATGATCTTCATGATTCGTTTCAATGTTGTGGCCATAATTGTTTACGGTTTAATGAAATATACAAGCCAATCGTGCATGAAATGACGTCTACGTAAAAGCCGTATACTATGGCGAGTTAGTTTTACTTTCTCCTAGTCCAAGGTATACCGAACGTTTTTCGACATATAAATATCTTTATCCGAAGTACAAACGTGGAATATATCATTTTTTAAAAGAAGGTGTAACCACATATAGAAAAATGTTTCTTTCAACTTTTCCTACAAACCGATTTTTTTTCAATAGGTAGTTTTCTGGGGAGAAACTGAACGATCACAAATACTTCCACATTGTGCACCATATCAGAACAGTTCTTATTTTGTAAAAAAAATTGAAGGGAATGGGTTATAAATTGAAAAATTTGGAGTCAATATTGTATTAAACAGCAAGGTTTGAAAATGACTCTTTGCATACGAACGAAACAAATTGTTGGACTGAGCCGAAGGTGAGGACCACAAGTCAAGCGAGTGGGCAGAGACGTTTTCAAACGAGTTTTTTCCGAATTTTTTTATACGACTTCAAATAAAAACCACACAAATCGCAGAATCCAACATTTTCTGTGAAAACAACAAGTATCCAATCAACAAACCATAGAGCTGTGAAGGTTGCTAAGGATCTCAGTAAACTTGATACATTGCAGAATTTTGACGTTGTTAGAAGAGAATCAAAAAATTACAGTGAACGAGAGATGCGCGCAAAGATGACGTATCAGTGCACAAAGTGTTTTGCACAAGGCGTGTGCAAAGTACCGCTTTCGGACCGAGTTTTCCGTGCGCACAAGCTCATTTTCTGAGACAGAGTGGTATTAAACATCAAGGTTTGAAAACGACTCTTTGCACCCGAGCGAGACAAATTGGTAGACTGCTCCGAAGACGTGATCCACAAGTCGAGTGAGTACGTAAACATGTTTTCAAACGAATTTTTATGAAACTTTGTATACTACTGTAAAAAGAAACAACTCAAATCTTTTTTTTCGCAGAGATTTTCTTCAACAAACTTTATAACTCAGTCATGTGGTTCGAATTTCAACTTTTCCACCTAATATATTTGACACTCACACCACCATATTAAAAAAATATCGCCTAATGCAGTTTTTTTTAAATATCTTCTTTCCATTTCATTTTACGAGAAAAACATTGATAGGTATATACAGGATGTTTCTTAAGTACGTGTAGAAAATTCAGGAGAATGTGCGACGTCAAAATAAGAAGAAAAGTTCCTATAGCCACATGTCCGCAAGTCATTCGTTTCCGTGATACAGAGTGTTGAATTTGAATTAATGTTTTCCAATGTTTCGTTCCATGAGCTGTTTCAAGTTACGTTACATTTTTTTCTTCTTTGAATTGTTTTACTACGCATTTTTAATCTATAATTTTAATTTGTAACGATCTTCTAAATCTCTATAGGATTTCTATTTTATGAAAATTGTTTCAATAATTCTATAGTGTTTCTGATCAGTCTATTCATTATCAAGAATACAATTCTTTTAGAATAACTGTTAGGATTTACTTAAGAAATTAGTATAGAAGGGAACAGCTTAGAAACACCAAGTTATCAGTGTACAATTTTGAATTTTGATTTGTTTGTTTCAAATTCTTCCAATCCTCAACAAGTACTTAGTACTTAGAGGAATTCTTCTGTTATTTATTGCCACTGCCTTAGTGTATGTAATGGGGTTCAAGGGGGTGCCTGGAGTCCAGGCACCCCAACGCTACTCTCACCTCCACGTGGTGAATCCTGGGCAACGGCCATGACTTGTCCTGACGGCTAACGAGAGAGCGGACTCCAGGGGTGGCTGAGGCGCCGCAGCCAAAGGGAGCAGCGCCCTGTGGGCCCCTAGCTCACCACACACCGACGCCAAAAACACACACTTTCCTCTACACTTGATACACACACTTTCACTCTACAAAGGGATGCGAGAACTGGAAAATCTGTCTCCAGCGGAAGCCAAGGAGGGGCCTCGGATCGGGTGCTTCGGGACTGATAGCCGGCGAAAGAAACTAGGACTAGCACACCTAGGCCGGTGAGTAGTACAGAGGCCCACTCTTGCCTAGCTAGTGTAGAGGGCTGCCTCATCACTCACCGAAAAATCTCGAATGGTATATTAGTGCCAGGTGGCGCCTGGAAAAGGGCCCTGATGTACTGTTCGGGGGGCTTCGCCCGCGGCCGCCGTACCACACGGCCGAGAACCAGCCCTACCAGGCCTTCTGCAAGGGGACGGTTTGAAGGAACTCGCTAATCTCTTGACATCACCTACACATTACACACATTTATCTACAAAACATAAAACATGGAAGAAAATAAAGAAGAAACAGTAAACGTGCTGATGGAAGTAGCAGAAGAGCGCCCTTGCTCTGACAGTAAAGAGGAAGATCTTCTCCGGTCTACATCGGATCCCGACAGCGGAGCTTCCGACGATGAATCCTCAAGGAATCACTCGACGGATAGTTCTGCAGTTGAGATCCGCCGGAAAGAGAGAAAGAAGGCCCAGAAGAAAAGACAGAGGGCAAGGAGAAGGCAGGAAGAGAAGAAGAAGAGGTTGAGCGAAGCGGAAGGTCTTAACAAACCTTCCGAAACCGCGACCACCTCACTGACCAATGCCGAAGCACCGCAAGCCGGACCAGGAAGTCCCACTAGGGACTCCCAGGCCCGGCGCCGCGGACCGGAAAATTGGTCGAGACAGAGGAGGGGACCTGAAGCTCGGAAAGCTAAGAGGCAGGAGAAGATTCTTGCGATGCCTCCAATTACACTCCCGGCTGCGTCAAGGGCGGCGAGGGACGTCGGACCTAACGGGGACCTCCTTGAGGGGACTTCAGGGTCTGGACGCACCGGGCCGCCCCGGCATGGTCACGGGGGTGTGAAAAAGAGGCCTCGGGAGAAGGAGACTCCACCAGATCGGCCCGCCAAGAGAGGCAAAGAGGGTGGGAGGTCTCGGCCCACTGGCCAGAGAGCGAACGTTTCACCCCTTCTAAGGGGAGAGACAGCAGCTCCGGGCCAGAAGGCGGGGATCCAAAACACCCTAATAGCTTCTTACAGCGCGGCCGTCAAGAGGGAGATGCAGGTCGTGATCAGAAGCGATCGGGAGGACGGCACCGTCCTCCCAGAAGAGAGCGAAGCCATCAGGAGCAACCTGATAGAGCAGATGCTCCGGACTATGGAGGGCCCTGAAGGGGGACCCCGAGGCCCGGAACTGCGCCTCAGGAACTCCGGCGTCGTTGAACCAGGGTGGTTTCTAATAACCGTCCAAAACCCAATGTCGCTAGAGTGGCTCCTCCGTGGCTGGACTGCACCGGTCATAGCGGGCGTCACATTCAGGGCGGTGCCCTCAGCGGACGCTCCGTGGCCGGTAAGGATCGGCTTCTGGTTAAGGGGCCAAGAAGTGGACCTCCCGAGGTTGACGCGGGTGCTAAGCCTCCAGAACCGTTCTCTGAACGTGGAGAGGTGGAGGCACCTGGAAACGGCAGGAGATGCAGGAGGGTGGTTCCTCACCTTCATGGTTAGCCAAGAGACCGCCCAGGCCTTGGAGGAGCAAGGCATGATGCTCTATTACGAGCTAGTTACCCTGACGGTACGCAGAGTGTCGCCAGGGTACAAGCCAGGCTTCTCCAGGCAGAGCGGCGGTCCCTCAGATAAGACAGGGAAGGGACCACCCCAATCCAAATGAGAGGGCGCAATGGCGAAGTTGAAGGTAGGCCAAATCAACCTGCAGCACAGTATGGATGCAACCGGGGAACTGGAAAGCATCCTAACTGGTGAGTCTGAGAGTTTTAATACAGGAACCATACGTTTACAGGAAGAAGGTGAGGGGTTTGAGAGGCAGCGGCTACCAGCTAATCGTAGGCAAGGCAGACGGAGAGGAAGCACCAAGAACGGCGATCCTGGCGTCCAGAGACCTCAAAGTGGTCCATGTACCGCAGCTGGGGACCAGGGACGCTACAGTTGACGTCTTAGAAATCAAGGTAAGAGGAATCAAACATAGGGTAATAGTATGAAGCGTGTATCTACCATACGATGATGCGCACTTGCCTCCTACTGAGGAATTATTGAAGATAGTAAGGTATAGTAAGGAAAATGGTTTACGCATGATATTGGGGTGCGACGCCAACTCGCATAACACGATGTGGGGCAGCACGGATGTCAATGCGCGTGGTGAAGCACTTCTTGAATACCTAGCAACGACCAGTTTGGAGATACTGAACAGGGGGACGGAACCAACGTTCATCAATCGTATCCGACAGGAAGTGATTGACGTTACATTGGCAACGAGAGATATATCAGGTGATATAACAAATTGGAGAGTATCGGCAGACATATCGATGTCAGATCACCGAATGATAAGGTTTGATGTCTACGCTGAAGCAGAGGCAGTTCCTCAACGCCGAAACCCTAGAGCAACCAACTGGGACACCTTCCTAGAAGGTCTCTCAGGGCTGTCAAGGGATCAGGCAGAGATTTTCTCGGAGGAACAACTAGATCAGGAAGTATAAGAACTAGGAAAAACAATGACCAAGGCATTTGAAGAGGCATGTCCTTTGAGAACGGCCCCAAAGCGCCGGGTTCGCTGGTGGAACCAGTCGCTGAAGGGCCTGAGAAAAGTAACCAGAAAGGCTCATAACAAGGCCATTAAGGATGGCAACAAGAATGCGTGGGAAAACTACAAAACCGCGAGAAGGGAATTTAAGAAGGAGTTAAGGAAAAGCAAAAGAGCTAGCTGGAGGTCCTACTGTGGGAAAATCAATTCCCTAACGGAATCCGCCAGGCTCATGAGAATCCTGAGCAACGAGACAGAAGGTTCCATAACAACCTTGAAGAAACCAGATGGGACATGGACAACTTCCTCCGAAGATTCGCTCAGACATCTGCTGGAATTACACTTCCCGGGTGGTGTCGGGGACGACCAACGGGCTCTTCCAACACAGCAGGTCCCCCACGGGGACTGGCAGCTGGCAGAGAGGGTCGTTACGTCTGATGCCATAGCCTGGGCAGTGAACGAGTTCAACCCATATAAGGCAGCAGGACCCGACGGAATTTTCCCGGCAATGCTACAGAGGGGCCTGGAACTTCTTCTCCCAATCTTGGGAAGGATATTCCGGTCCAGTATAGAGCTAGGGTACGTACCAAAGGTCTGGAAGTCAGCAAGAGTAGTCTATCCCCAAAGCGGGAAAAAGAGACTACACAACAGCAAAGTCCTTTACACCCATCAGCCTAACACCGTTCCCGCTTAAAACGCTGGAGAAGGTGGTTAACAGATTCCTGATGGAGGGGCCCCTAAGGGTGAGCCCTTTCCACAGAAATCAGCACGCATACAGAAAGGGAAGGTCGACTGAATCGGCTCTCCACGCTGTAGTGCGAAGGATCGAAAGGTCAATAAGGTTTAAAGAGGTAACATTAGGAGTATTTTTCGATGTGGAAGGCGCATTTGACAAGGCAAAAACAGCGACAATAGAGGCAGCACTAAGGGCCAGAGGAACGCCTCACTCAATGGTCAGCTGGGTTGTATCGTCGCTTACGAGAAGAAAGGTCGAGGTATCCCGAGGAGACATCAGACTGGAATCCGAGGTGGGGGGGGGGCTGCCCCCAGGGGAGCTGCCTCTCTCCCCATCTGTGGTGCCTAGTAATGGATGAACTCCTGGGTAAACTCACAGATGAAGGTTTCGAGGCGCAGGCATACGCGGACGATGGAGTTGTCCTAATCAGCGGACGATTCATCGGAGTCGTCTGCGACCGTATGCAGGCTGCCTGCAGAATAATTGAGAGATGGTGCGGTGATGCAGGACTCTCAGTGAACCCGACAAAAACAGAGATGATCCTGTTCACTAAACGGAGGAAAAAAGATGGATTCAGGCCACCTATCATGTTTGGGCAAGAGCTGGAGCTAGTTCAGCAGGTCAAATACCTGGGGGTGGTCCTGGACTCCAAACTTTCATGGAGACCGCACGTAGACAGGGTTATTCAAAAGTCGGTAGCAATCCTATGGCAACTGCGGAGAATTGTAGGAAGTAATTGGGGCACCAATCCAGAGATCATGCGCTGGCTGTACACAGCAGTCGTAAGACCAAAGATCCATTATGGGTCAGCCGTGTGGTGGCCAAGCGCACAGGGTAGCACAATAGGCCGAAAACTCACCAAGGTTCAGAGGTTGGCCTGTTTGGTAATAACGGGCGCAATGAGAACGACTCCAACCCCAGTGTTGGAGGTACTGCTAAGGCTGCCACCCCTTCCAGTCTGGATCAAGAAGGAGGCAATGGCAGCCCATTTTAGGATGCGAGACTCGGGAGTCTGGGTGAACGAAGGAGCGATGATAGGTCATGCGGAAATCGCGAAGTGGGCGGAACAGGAGATCTCTATCTCTGCCCTCAGAGTGAAAAGCGCACAAGACAGACTGCGATGGAATAGAGAGTTTACGCTTACTATTCCGAGCAGAGAACAATGGGAAGGAAACACGGTGGAGTTTAGCACAGGAAGCCTAATATGTTATACGGACGGTTCGCGTCTAACTGACAAACAGGCTTCGGGTGTCGGAATCTACCTGGAGGGAAGAGAAGTACGAGAGAGCTACGCTTTGGGCAGATATACAACAGTTTTTCAAGCTGAAGTGTTCGCCATCCTATCCGTAGCTATGAGAGAAGAGGTGAAAGATGGATCCGAACAGAGAATTTATATCTGTTCAGATAGTTAGGCAGCGCTCAGAGCCGTCTGCCATCCTAAACCAAGCTCAGCGCTTGTACAGGAATGTGGAGATGCGCTCGAGAAGCTAGCTGAAACGAAGGAAGTTCAGCTGGTATGGGTCCCGGGACACAAAGGGGTGCGCGGAAACGAGGTGGCAGACGGACTTGCCAGATCCGGATCCGCAACGCCGTTCTGTGGACCGGAGCCTGTACTAGGCATCGCAAGAAGCCAAACTTCTTCAGCCCTCGACGAGTGGGCAGAAGGAGAGCTGAATAAACTTTGGAGGGATAACACCGGCTGCAGGCAGTCAAAAGACTTCGTGGCCGGCTCCAATAAGTCAAGGACGACATGGCTCTTAGTTAGAAATCGCCAAGCTCTACGCCTCCTTATAGGAATACTAACAGGACACAACAAGTTAGGCAGACACCTATCACTCATAGGCATAGAAGACAGTCCCACTTGCCAAAAATGCGAAGAAGATGAAGAAACTTCATCTCACTTCCTCGGCGAGTGTGAGGCATACGGGAGGCTAAGATTTGGAATCTTCGGAGTTGACAAACTCCAACAAGAGGAACTAATCAGTATGGAATGGTCGGACATACTGACCTTCATTAGGAGGTCACAAAGGTTCGAAAAGGAAAATTAGGAGGATGAACGTAGATAAGTGGAGAACAGGGGATGGCAAAAAGGGTCCATGAGGGCCTAGTTGCCTGGCTGCGGTAGCGGCCTCCCCAAAAAACTACTACTACTACTACTAGTGTATGTAATACAATATGTAACATCTTATGCAATAAATATTATTATTATTATTATTATTATTATTATTATTATTATTATTATTATTATTATTATTATTATTATTTTCTCCTAGGAGTGTACCAGTCAAGCCCTGTCTCCGGTGCTCCGACCCATCCGGAGGGCGCGCTGGTGTCGTTAACCCCAATAACCACTCCCTACGTCCGTAGGGTGAGTGATTATTGGGTCCGAGAATCGTGTGCCCTGAGTAGACGGAGCGAACCAAGTATAACGGCCTTCTGCATTCTTGCTGCTAAGATTTCTGCCATATTTCGGCAAGCTGGTATTATCTTCAAGTTAGAGAGCAGTGTGTCCATCATTCCACCAAGGACTCCTATAATCAGAACCACCATTTTGACAGAATGGTCCGGATATAACCTGAGGAGTTCAAAGAGAAGATCTCGATATTTAGTCCGTTTTTCCTCCTCTTTTCGAACGATATTCATTTCGCCTGGAGCGGAAAACTCCATGACGAATATCGTTCTACTATGGTGGTCGAGGAGGACAACATCAGGCTTATTGGCTTGTATTTGCCTGAGGGTGGGGAATGAGTAGTTCCAATAGATTCGGCATCTCTCATTCTCCACCACGGACTCAATATCCCCCGGAGCATAAGGCAACACCGGTGTCTCGTCTATGCCGTACGAGTGTCGTAGGTGGTAGTACAACACTCGTAGCGCCGCGTTATGCCTGTGGATATAGGCTGAGACCACATAAGATGGGCATGCTGATAGCAAATGCATTACGGTCTCAGGTGCCCCACGACATGCCCTGCATCGGGTGTCAGGGACGTCTATACCCATAACGCGACTACGGTAGACAAGGGTGTTGAAGACACCATCCTGGCAGGCCATTATGAATCCCTCGGTCTCCGACTTTAGCTCACTTGACCTGAGGAAGGCAAAATTCATGCTTTTGGATAAGCCAAGGTCTTCGATGTTGTGAAAGAAAACACCATGCATTGGCTTATCCATATGTAGCTGTAGCAGGACCTCTGTCTCCGCAGCTTTTATGTGAGCTTTTTGCTGAACGGGTCCCAACTCGGTGACAGAGTTTGGGTTAGCCCGTTCAGTGTCGAAAACGAGACCGAGTTCATCGGCCGCACGGGTAGCTGCCTTAAAAAGGAATGCTCCAATCCCTGCTTTCTCATGGTCGCGGACCATGCAGAGAAGGGGATCTGAACTCCTGATGACTTTACAGGCCCCATCCAGAACCATTCTGTTATGCAGACACTCCAAACTCAAAAGTCCACGGCCTCCCCGTTGTCTGGGAAAGTATAACCGTGGAACGGACGATTTAGGATGCAAGCTCCTATTGAGATGCATCATTTTGCGAGTCTTAACGTCAAGTTGTCGCAGCTCTTCCTTAGTCCACTTCATCACTCCGAAAGAGTAAAGAAGGATCGGAACGGCAAGCATATTAGTTGCAGCAACTTTGTTCTTCCCCGACAGTTCTGATGACCAGATCTGTCGGAGTTTATGCTGATACTTGCCGCGGAGAGAGTTTTTAACTGCGAATACCTCTTGGGAGCGGCGTTGTTCCACCCCAAGGTAGGTATAAGTCTCTCCGGCATCCAGATGATGTAGGATGCTTCCGTCTACAAGCTGGACATCCTCTCCGTATTCCTCGCATCGTCCTCTTTTGAGATGAACCGTGGCACATTTGTCGATCCCAAATTCCATACCGATAGCATGCGTATATTCTTCCACCACCCTAAGGGACTGATGTAGGTCCCTTTCTCCAGAGGCATACAATTTGAGGTCATCCATGTAAAATAGATGGGTGACATTATGCCTCCGGTTGCTGGGGGTGCCGCAGTTGTATCCACGGGTATTCCTGAGTGCAACGGACAATGGCAATAGTGAGATGCAGAAGAGAAGAGGGCTAAGGGAGTCTCTCTGAAACACGCCTCTTCTAATGATGACCTGCTCTGTTTGGACTATGTCTCTACCAGATCTTATGGTAAAGCGAGTCCTCCAGAGTGGCATCAGTTGTCCAATGCATCCCACCATTTGACCAGGTACCTCAAGGCATCTGAGCAAATGCATGATTAACTCATGTGATGTTGTATCAAATGCCTTGCGGTAATCGATCCAGGCCATCGAAAGGTTACGCTTATACTGCACGGAGTCCTGCGTGATACATCTATCGATGAGCAGGTTCTCCTTGCACCCGGCGACCCCTTTCTTTGACCCTCTTTGCTCATTTATCCGTTCATACACCGGATCAACTGCGGAGAGAATGCGCGTGTATAAGATGCGCGTAAACACCTTATAACACGCATTCAAGCAAGTTATCGGCCTGTAATTCTTTGGTTCAGACAAATCTCCGTTTTTGGGGATGAGCACGGTTCACCCCTCGACAAACCACTCCGGAATCTGCTGCTCCCCATCTAGCCATGAGTTGAAAACTCTGGCCAGATGGCGGTGGGTTGTTGGAAACTTTTTCCACCAATAGTTATTCAACCCATCAGGGCCTGGAGCAGCGAAATTCTTAGAGCCTTTTAGGACCCCTCGTACTTCTTCCGTGGTTATCGGAATGCGCAGATCATTGAGCTCAGGCTGCCGAAGCCTCCTGCAAAATGCTTCGAACTGCGCTAGGGCCGGCGGGTTATCGACAACACGTGGAGGCTCTTGGAATAAGCGAGAAGGTTTATCGCGGAACTTTATTATTATTATTATTATTATTATTATTATTATTATTATTATTATTATTATTATTATTATTATTATTATTATTATTATTATTATTATTATTATTATTATTATTATTATTATTATTATTATTATCATTATCATTATTATTATTATTATTATTATTATTATTATTATTATTATTATTATTATTATTATTATTATTATTATTATTATTATTATTATTATTATTATTATTATTATTATTATTATTATTATTATTATAATTATCATGTTTATATTTCGCAAATAAATTCCAAAATAATTTTGATATTTGAGCAAAGTTTGGTATCTCGGAGTCATTTTCAATAATAAAATCAAATGTGATGTTATTTTTTCTCTTTCGTGGGGGTGGCGTCACTTACATATGTCTTTTCAGTCATTTGCATTGTCATTTTTTGGTCGTACCTTCTTTACGTTTTCTAGTGGAAAAATCGATTTTTCGAACATTTTTGTACAAAGAAGATATTCCTAGTAGAGGTCGCTGCGAGCAACTGTTTTGGAGTTATTGGGATTTGAAATAATCGATGCAAGTGATTTTGAATGACGAGCTTTTTAAATACAAAATTAATTTAAGTAGTTAATGAAATTATTATTCTTTAATTTAATTTTAAAATAGGAATTGGGTGACATTACAATTTGATACAAATAATAATAACAGTAATTAAGACCAATTTAATAATAAAATAGTTAGCAATAATAATTTTTTGACTACATTTAAGTGTTGATTGTAGAAGACCATTGAACTATAGCTACGTACAAAAATGTTATGACATTTCGAATGACTGAAAAGATATGGCGCCACCCCCATGAAAGAGACAAACTAACATCAAATTTGATATTTTCATTGAAAATTACTCCCAAATATCAAACTTCACTCGAATATCACAATCATTTTGGAATTGATTCACAAAAAAACAAAAATAAGAATTATTCAACTTTGACACTCAGTATTCTCAGAAACGAATAAATTGCGGACACATGTTTATATGAACTTTTCTTCTCATCTTAACGGCATCAATATGCCCCTGAATTTTCTACACGTACTTAGGAAACACCCTGTAGAATTGAACTAAAGAAAATTTCCTACAATATATGTAATTACTATTTCTTTGTAAATTCAATAGTTTTGGCGTACGAGCGCCGCAAGCTATTATTAATCCTCACCAAAACGTGTTTTTCGTATATTTACAAAATACCTATTTGTGTATTTAGAGCGCAAAGTTATTGATTGCCGCTCGACAAAGAGAGCGGCAATGACACTTTTGTGCTCGAAATACACATATTATTTTTTCTACAAACGCACCTCTTGGACATGAGGTTATCCAGGTATTTAAAAATCCAAAAGCTGATCCAAAGATCATTGCCAAGCTGGAGAACGATTCCTCATTGAATTAAACGGTTAAAGTTATGTGGAAAGTAAGAAAAGCATGTCTTTGAATAACTATAGATATGCATGCTTCACAAAATAAGCATCTAAAGGTAAATTTAATATTGCGTCGCTACCACCAACAGAAGCAGCAGCGCGACAACATTCGTTCCGAGCCTATCACCAGGTTCAGCAGTGGTATGGGAATGCAGAGCATTGGGGATGGAAAATAAACAAGAATGGTCTAATTCCTCGAGCCCCCAGCTCCAGAAACCTTGTTAAAACTTATTTCTTGCAAATGTAAAGAGAGGTAGATGTCAGAAAGCCCGTGGGTGCAGATAAGCGGGGAAATACTGAAGAGGTCACGTTTCGCCCCAAATCGCAAAACCGTTTTCAACCCCTAAACTGCATCCCCATTTCACCATTTTGTGTGGTTTCATGTTTAAATATTTTTTGTCATTAAAGTTGGAACCTCAACAACATTTCCCACCTGGTCGTTGCCAGTTACTTTTTTTTCACAAAAATTAAAGGCACCAGTCTTTATGTCAAGAAACTAAACTACTCAACACTAATCGTCGCACCCCAAAATTTTGTCCCTGTTTATATCTGAAAAACTTTTTTCTGCTTTGAACAATTTGAATTCTGTTCACACTCATCGCTAGCCCAGTCCTTCAGCTATAATCTCGTACTTCTTCAAAACAAAACGTTTTATTCACATGAAACTGTACAAAATTTCGGAATTTCCACAAGGATATGTCAAGATAATCCTTGCTAACGAACAGTCGTTACCGACCGATGATGAACCCTTTACTCCCATAAACACCTACTACGTAGGCTTATTATGGCAAGTACCTGTCAGAAAACAACTACTCCCCTGGCTAAGACCACGACGGGTATTGAATTAAATCTAACAGCTACTTGTGCAACGTTCCTCAAAGCATCAGAGGACGCAATTGCAAGTGCCCTCTATGACCAACCAGCAGAATTATGTTTTGATTTGGACATAATTCTGCTGGTTGGTCATAGAGGGCACTTGCAATTGCGTCCTCTGATGCTTTGAGGAACGTTGCACAAGTAGCTGTTAGATTTAATTCAATACCCGTCGTGGTCTTAGCCAGGGGAGTAGTTGTTTTCTGACAGGTACTTGCCATAATAAGCCTACGTAGTAGGTGTTTATGGGAGTAAAGGGTTCATCATCGGTCGGTAACGACTGTTCGTTAGCAAACGATCTCCCAAAGATTTCTGTTTTCTAAGATAATCCTTGTTCCGTCATTCGTGGAATCAGTTCCAGCTGGTTGGGCGTTAGATGCGGCAACGATATTAGCAATTTTTTTCACACAAACTAAAATTGATGTCACCTGGCTTGTCAGTCTCTTATTGTGATTCTTGTTACATTGGTTACGGGCCATGCAATTCAGGCGAATAATGGGCTGATTTTATTTATTTTTTCAAAAATGTATCGTTTCAATTGGGTTTTCTCTCGCAGAATTCTGGACAACTAAAAGCAAGAAAGATCTGGACGAAACCAGAATGAATGATACTTACAAAAACAAGTTGATTTTCATTTAATTCTCCTCCCAACCGGGATTTCGTTGGTGTTTCAGATTTGAGTCACCTCTGAGGAAACCCTTGATTTATAATCTTCATCTTGAGTCAATTCTGATCTCCATATCTCTTCATCTAAAATTTCAGCTTCAAAATGAGCCTGAGATTTTGAAAATCGGTTGACGAGGGAAAAAGTTACGACTGGAAATCCAAAAAGTAATTTTTTTTAGATCACCCTGTAAATAAATGAGGTAAGAAGACAAATCGCAAAATAATCCAAGGTAATGAGATCTTCCTCATGCCTCTGCAGTCAAATATGAAAAAAACAAACTTTTTCTCCAGTTGAGATCCTTTTGAAAATTCCGAAATTTTGAACAGTTTCTGGTAACACCCTATAGCGATTTCATGTGGAGAACCCATAGAAATATATATTATATACATACTCTAGAATGGTTGAGCGGATGAACAGGACTATCAATCGCCACTTGTCCAAGGTAGTCTCTGACCATCAAAGAGACTGGGACCAGTATCTCCATTTATTCCTGATGGCCTACCGTTCCGCAGTACACGAGTCGACCGGCCAAACCCCTGCTAGTATCATAATGGGCCGAGAGCTGCGACTTCCCTGTGATCTAAAGTTTGGGACGCCACCAGGACAGGATATCGCGGGAGAGGACTACATCAGCAAACTCCGACAGCGAATGGAGGACATCCACGAACGAGTCCGTTTGAACATCCAGAGTGCCAGCGACCGAATGAAAGCGACTTATGACATCAATGCCGATGCTGGAGGATTTCAGGTTGGTGACCTAGTTTGGCTGTACAACCCGATGCGTCGCCGGGGCCTGTCACCGAAATTACGGAATTCATGGGAAGGTCCGTACAAGATCATCAAGAGGATAAATGACCGGCTTTACCGAATCCACAAGCCACCCAGAGGTAAACCCAGGGTCGTTCATTTCAACAGGTTGGCCCTTACGCTGGAAACCATGACCAAGTCCGCACCCTCAGACCACCAGAGGATGCGATGACGTTTCAGAAATTCATGTCCTTATACTCGAATGGACAGAAAGTGTCACACGGGGTAACTCGAGAGGAGCCAGGGGACCTTTTCAAAGTGCCAGTCGATTACGCCCTAGCACACTGCGTCGCAGAAGATCTTCGAATGTCCAGGGGCATCGCTGTGGTGTTCTCCAAGAAATTTGGCCACTTCCAAACACTACGAAAACAGAATACAGAAATTGGAGGTGTGCTACAGCTGAAGAAGGGCCAGAGGAACATCTACTACCTGGTGACCAAGAAGCATTCTCAAGACCAACCGTCCTATGAAGATGTCTGGAGGAGCCTCACCCAACTGAGAGATACGATAGTGGACCAGAATATGGTGGACTTGGCAATCCCAAAATTATCCTGTGGTATTGATGGGCTGGATTGGAGAGTTATAAGAAGTATGTTGGAGACGATATTCCGATCCAGCGGCATCCAGATTTTGGTTTGCTGTAATCCTATTCCACGACCTAACATGAAGACTGTGGAGTGTTACTTCCATCGAACTTCACGGTGCAGATATGGGGAATCCTGCAAATATCGACACACTCCAAGGATGACATTTCGGGACGAAATATCGCTAAGAAGGGGGCAATGTGACGAAGCTGCGGTCGATGCCGGACCTGATCAATCACGTAATCAGCGAATGACCTCGAATGACTGTCGATGCGCTTGCACTGAGAAGAATCTGGACGATTCTAGGCTTCACGAGAAATTTCATGAGCTTTCGAAGAAGTGAGCGTTCGATATAAAAAGAACTACGCAGCAGACAGACGAACGGTCAGTGAAGTGAAAGTCGAATATAAATACCTAGTTTCGTGATTGTTATGTAAATTAGAGTATTGTGTTATTGAATCATTGTATTTCGTTAAATAAATTATTTTAGAGTGAATTAGACTTTAAATATAATACATTATTATTTATCGCTCTGAAGCGACTGATTTTTGGAATCACATTCACTTTTTAGCTGTAGTTAACCAACAAAAACATACGGAACCACCCCAAATCGTCGGTGCGAATATCAAGGAAGCACTGGATTGGAAAATAATTGAAAGTACAAAAAACTATGAAAATTTATTTCAGCTAATATCATGAATAATTTCAATTCAAATTGGATTTATAAAATTGGAAGCTCGAGTTTTTTTTCTAGAACGATTCATGTCAAAATATGCAACTGCATTTAATTTAAATCATTTGAAGAGATTAACATGCTATTTCTACGAGTATTTCTGGCTGTATTACCTTAGTGCAATTTCCACAATGGGGGTGCATGAAAAAGTGCGGCCAGAAGCATTTTCCTTAACATCAAAGAAAAGCACTTCCATATTGGCATTAATTTTCTGAGGCGATTCTGTGTATGTTTAGTACTTTTTGTAGGAATCTAGAACTCATAATATAAGCAGTGATGAAGAAAGTTGTATCACTCGCCATGCATGCTTACTCAGACACAGTTTTGATACTGCACTAGGTTTCAAATTATTCTATTGCCGTTTTCACATGAATCTTCATGGAAATGGAAAAACCCAGAGGAGTCATGTATTGATTCAATTTTCAATTGAGAATGTTTCTCTTTAAAACATGAATCCCATCCAAGAGAGGTTATCTTGTACGATGGACTAAATTCCAACTTTCAGTCGCAGATGATTCCACAACTGACTTTATGAACATCCTGTTCATATTTTCAATGAAATCAACATGCCATACCCATGACAGGTTTTATGTCAGAAAAATATTTTCAAAGTTTCACCGCACAAGAAATAGTCCAACAATTCCACATTACAGTGTGAAATTGCTTCTGAAGAGTACCTATGTTTTCCAGTTCTTCCGACCTCCCTGATGATCTTAGAAGAGTGAAATAGATTTTTGTCGACCAAAATGTATTGGAGGCCTAGCGAAAGAGATGCTATCCACGCATCAATGAAATGAGCGATTTTCTGTGAGTGATACTTCTGAATAACATTCTCCCTTATCTCATTCATAGATAAGAATCTCCAATGGAAACTGGACATTTAATAAATAATCAACTATCTGAATGAAAATGCAAATTTTCACTTTCAGATTTTTTCTCTCAAGTTATATAGGGTCTTTCTCAATATCTATCAGATGTAGTTCAATGTCCAGCGTGGCTTTTGCCAGGGAAGTAGTTGTTTTCTGTTAGATATTTCAAAAAAGTAACTTCAATTTTATCGTAGGGTTTTTTCATTTCCAGAGGAGTCATGTATTGATTCAATTTTCAATTGAGAATGTTTCTCTTTAAAATATATGATATATATTTCTATGGGAGAACCTTAAGTTTTGAAGAAGTACGAGGTTATAGCTGAATGACTGGGCTAGCAAAGAGTGTGAACAGAATTCAATTTATTCAAATCAGAAAAAAGTTAATCAGATTTTAACATGGGAAATATTTTGGGGTGCGACGAAATTAGTGTGGAGTAGTTTATAATTTAGAGTTATAATCGAATAACTCGAAAACTCGTTTATAACTCGTACAGCCATTTGATGGCAAATTTTCTATAATAATACAAACCTGGGTACCATCAGCCACCCTGGAGGGCATCAGTTCCTCCTCGGTGGCTGCTTCGAAACAACTAGAATCAGGACCGTGCGGGGTCATAATGCTATGCAGGGTAGCGCCACCCGGAGCAAGGCCGTTTTTCTTAGCCTCGTATTTTCCGAATATAAGCCCCATGAACTCCGACATGCAGTTCCTGTGGTAGTAGGGAGGTCGGAAAGTATGTTCTTGTACAGACCATCGTGGGGGAAATATCACAAAATCGGCTATTGCTGTCCCCTTCCGCTCCGATTGACACGTGAGAACTGTGAAAATCGATGGATCCTGAAAGATAAATGATTCATCATTAATACTTGGGACGAGCTGTGTAAAAAAGCTGAGAAGAGTCTGACCTCTATACATTAATGGCTAAATCACAGTTTGCTCAGCCGAAACTTTCAAAAGAGTACATTCATAACTTTCAGCCTAAATAGCGTAGATCTACCTGGGAAAAGCCCATCTAACATTTGCGAACTTGTATAAGTCTGAATTGTGACTGCCCAGTAACAGTGAAAACCGACAAAATTAAATATTTAGGTATGCTAGTCGATCAATTTCTGAGATGGGATGAACATGCTATCTGCATTGCAAAAAAAAATAGGCAACTAATGCATACATTTTACTTATTACGAGACATTCTGAACCGTAAAAATATGCTATTAATTTATAATTCATTAGCAGAATCTTTTTTGATATACTATATTACAATTTGGATGGGACTTAACAATACTGCCAAAAAAATTTACAAGTTACACAGAATAGTCTCATTAAAATAATTATTATGTATGAACAAAAACAGACTCTTTTCAACTTCTTTACTTTATGAAGACGCTGATATATTCAATATAAAAATCTATTTATTTATAATTCTCTACTATACATGCACTCAAAAATAGAAGCAAAAGTGAATACTAACAAACAACAATTTTTTTAACACCTAATTCGATCTATTACAAACCTATTCATAAGCAAACCACTGTTTTTGAAAAGCCATGCGCATAAATTTATTTTTTCGGCAACCATCCGGGAAGTGTTCACTTCCCGGACACTTTTTCTTTGGGAAAGTAGCACTTCCCGGCCTAGTCCGGGAAGTACGTGCTTGCCGGACTAGGCCGGGAAGTGCTCGAACTTTAGTACAAATATTAATATAAATAATAATTAGAATGTTTCTGTTGGTACCTATCTTCTGTTCGAATTTCAATTTATAATATAAATAAGAACTGAAATGTTCGAAATATTCAAAGGACCGCGCACTTTTCTTATGTAAAGTGGCGACCGGTCAAATTTTCTGAAAGTTTGGTATGTTGTTGTACCCGACTCAGTAACCAAAAGTGTCAAAGGGCCCAACCCAATCCGATGGCTAGTTTTCTAAATACTGGGTGTTAAAGTTGAAAATTGCCCAGATTTTCGGATTTATTTTTTATTCATTAAAAGTTATATTGGATTTCTGTTGCATGCATACGTTTACTACATGTACTAGTAATGGAATTAGTGGATATGTATGATTGAAAATATTTATATTTACAAGGTGATTCACGAATGTATGACGGTAGTTTTTTGCCAAAATTGACTTTTTCTACTGAGACGTCAGGGAGGCATATTTTTGAAACGTTCTCTTCGACATAGTATTTTGACGAGAAAATATTGCACAGTACATATTTTTTATACAGGGTGTTTCACATAGAGAACCACTAGAAAAAAATGTTTTCTTTTAGGAGTAATTCGAAACCCTGTATTTAAGGATTGATTTTTGGGAAAAGTAATACCACAAACATATGTGTGTCTCTAATATCCAAAATATTCAAGGTGGTTTATTCATAGGAAGGTATTCTATTTTGGGAAAAGTACAAAAAATTTCCTCGGTCAAATGTAACTATTTACTCACTATATATTGATTTTCATACCATCTTCAGAGGTATGAATTCTGAATCCGATACTATTACCAGTTTTCGAGATACAGGGCGTTAAAGTGGAAAATTACTGATTTTATCAGTTTTTTCTTCAAATTGAAAAGCCGGATTGATTTTATGTTGCGCCTATGAGTTTAATATGAGTTTCGATCAAATGTACATGGAAAGGTTCAGCTAAAAATATTCACTGTTACAGGGTTATTCACGAATAAATCACAATAGGTTTTTGCAAATACTAAAAATTCTACAGTTCCGTCACATATAAGTTATTCCATGAAGTTAATACCTAGTCGTTAACAATTTTGAGTCTGAAATGATTAATTTTCATACAGGGTGAGCCATACAGCAAACCATACCAAAAATAATTATGCTTTGAAATAATTGAAATGAGAACTTTTTTAGTTAATTTTGAGTAACTGTATAACATTACATCAAGTATGCATAACCGTGAGAATTTCAAATATAAAGGGGATTTAGTTAATATCACCTTCCAAAAATATACATCTTTGTCTGATATAAGTAATCGACAAGCTTTTATACACGTGGCAGCAAAAATGATAATAAGAAGTTTTTTAATTTATTCAACACTTTATAAACAAATATAATCTAACATTTATGATTCTTCTATGATAAAGGTACAATATCTACGAAGCATTTTGTTCCTGATCAGCATCAGAGTGCTGGTAACGGAACAGTATATAACTACTCGTATGTTGTGAAGTACCTACCTATACAAATAGGTTCGAATTATACCTACACAAGAAGATGGATAATTATCATCTTTTTGGGGGTGATAGCGCAGTGGGTAAGAGCGCTCATAAAGTTACTCAAAATTCACTAAAAAAGTTCTCATTTCAATTATTTCAAAGCATAACTATTTTTGGTATGGTTGGCTGTATGGCTCACCCTGTATGAAAAGTAATCATTTCAGACTCAAAATTGTAAACGACTAGGTATTAACTATACAGAAGAGAACGTTTCAAAAATATGCCTCCCTGACGTCACAGTAGAAAAAGTGAATTTTGGCAAAAAATTACCGTCATACATTCGTGAATCACCTTGTAAATATAAATATTTTTAATCATACGTATCCACTAATTTAATTACTAGAACATGTAGTAAACGTCTGCATGCAACAGAAATCCGATCTAACTTTTAATAAATAAAAAATAAATCCGAAAATCTGGGCAAATTTCAACTTTAACCCCGTATTTAGAAAACTAGGCATCGGATTGGGTTGGTTACTGAGTCAGGTACAACAACATACCAAACTTTCAGAAAATTTGACCGGTCGCCACTTTACATAAGAAAAGTGCGGGGTCCTTTGGAATCGGTTCATCCGGTTAACAGATGGGTGAAAGTCGACCTCTCTTCGTCTCTTAGACTAAATGCGTCTCATTGATTTGTTATTCTACATGAATGCCGAAAAAGTAGTGTACGCAACACGTCCGAAAACAGTTTTTTGGACTCGTAGACTTCCAGGACTCGCTAAGACACTTTTTTTCAATAGAATACAAGAGCTTTGGTAAATGTTTAGATATATTGATAGCCATAACATATAGATAAAAACCTTGGACAATCTTTATCAGTTGCTAAAATCTTAAGAAATGTTCTCAACTGTATAGGGTGTTTCGTAAAAGTAGGACAACTTGAAGTCGAGTTCTTTTATCTGAATTTTTTTTCTTTTGCAATTTTATCGATGTCAATAAATTTTCATATTCCTATGGAAGGTTCATGATGGGCGTTTCATATGAAAAAACTCGAGTTGGGCTATTTTATGAATTACAACATACAGTTTTTGAAATGGGTAAAAAGTTTGTATTTTAAAGTTTTTCTCTATGTGTCATAGCCCCATTAATTCGAGTTGAGTATCTTTTAGATTTTCAAGTGTCTGGCTACCTACAATGACGTCATCAACATAAGTACAATCGAGGAGGGCTTGAGCACCAAGAGGAAACCTTTTCTTTTCATCTTGTGCCAGCTGATAAAGTGTTCTGATTGAACTGAAAGGAGAACTAGATACCCCGAAGCTAACGGTTCGAAGACAAAAGTACTCTGATAAACACGATGATGTTCAGCGACCAAAATTCTCAAAAACATATGCTTAATATCAGCTGTAAAAACGAAAGGGTATAACCGAAATTTCAGAAGAAGTGAAACTAAGTCTAACTGAAATTTTTTACCAGTTAGGAGAGTGTCGTTTAAAGAAGGACCATGGGGAGATTTTACTGAGGCGTCAAATACCACTCTGAGTTTAGTTGTTTTGCTGTTGGGATTTGTTACACAGTGGTGGGGGATGTAAAATATTTTACCAAAAGAAGAAGGGGGAGGTACAGCTTCCATGTATTCATTCTGGAGATAGTCTCTCATGAAGTTTGAGTACAAGCTATAGAGCTGGGGATTTTTCAAGAGTCTAGATTCAAGGGCGTGGAAGCGTCGAAGTGCTTGAGATCGGGTATCGGAAAAGTAAGGATCTGCATCCTTGAATGGCAGCTCCACGGTGTACCTGCCTGACAGGTCACGTTTGTGGGTTTCGAGAAAAAACTTTTCACACTGAATTTCTTCAGGAGAAAGTTTGGAATTGTCCGGAACTTCTTCCAGTTGCCAAAATTGTTTTAGAGTGACGTCAAGTGGACAATTGCAGGAAGCTAATAGAGCATTCACGCGGTCCGGGGAAGAAAAGCGCGTTTTTCAACCAAAAATTGTATTGAAAGCTGTAAGTTCATGTGATCATCCTTCCAATTTTCCATCTTTCATAATGAAAGAAAAAACATCTGCACCTAGAAGCATATCAACTGAACCAGGCACGTTAAAATGAGTGTCGGCCAGCCTTATATTGCTTAAGTGCGACCAATTTTCTTTAGATAAGTGAAAGGCTGGCATATCAGCACAAAGTTTGGGTACAATCGCAGCCTCAACTTTCAAAAGGGGGCACTGTAGGCTAAGGGGTTTCAGGGACAAGTTATGCAATTTGAAGCCATTGAGGTCATGTTGCCCAAACCATTGATAGCCAGTGGTAATCGAAAGTGGGGCAAACCTAATTTTTTTGCGCATTTCTCCGTTACAAAACGGGCTTGGCTTCCAGAGTCGAGCAAAATTCTAATATTCTGGAAATTTCCACGCACATCCAACACTTCGACTTGAGCTGGAATATGTGGGAAGAAAATTTGTCATAGAGTTTATGTAAGTTGTAGAAGATACCTATTTTGAGGAGTTTTGGCAATGAAAGTAGAACACGTATAAATGGTGTGGTTTGAATTACATATAGGGCATTTAGGCATATTTGATCTTGCATTAGTCAAAAGTGTAGCAGCAGAATGAGGTGAACTTGGTTTGTTCCAAGTATAAGAATTTTTATTTTGAGATTGGTTATTTGTTTTGTGAGATTTTGAGAGTGCCAAGGAATCAAGAGCTACACATTGCTTGTCTAAAAAATCAAATAAGCTAACATAAGTTGGAACGTTTGATGATGCATGTTCAAATTCAAAACGTTTGAAAAGTGCTCGGGAGTCTCGAGCACTAAGCACTTTTTTTCATGAAGTGCTCGCGATAACTAAGCACTTTCAAAAAGTAATTCGATTTAGCGAGCACTAAGCACTAAGCACTTTTCAAAAGGGCGAGACCGTTAAGGTGGTCGTTCAATTTCGTTTATTCCAAGTTCATATTGCATTTGGAAACGGTTTCACTTGGAAAACTCAAATTTGGTAGGTGAACTCAGAAAGGATTGGAGAACTTATTGAATATATTGACATTGATTTGATATCGAAAATTTAGATTTTTTTGGTCGGCAATTGAAGGAAATGAGTCAATACTTGCTTTTGATGTATTTCAATAGAAAGACCCATAAAACAGTGCAACTTCCAACTGAGAATATCCAGACATTGTCGTTTGGGAGGTTAATTTGAATTCCGAAATGGGAGGCGAATAGCCAAATTGAAATATAGAGCGGCGCGAAATAGTTCCTACCTCGCCAACATTCTCACTGATTTTTTAGTTCGGCAGTTTTCGGATAGAAAGCACCATTGTATAGTATATTTCATTCATGTCAGAGCGTGCTGCCGTAAGAAAGAAATAGGAATGTGATTTTGATAACCATCGTTAGACACTAGACGGGCAGAACTAGTTAGATCGAGAAAATGAAATGTTCATATTCATAGGCGTAAGATTTTTAAAATTTTATTTTTTTCTACTCAACACTGACATAATTTTCTGTGGTTAAAATCGCAGAAATGAAAAAATGAGTCAGCAAAATCTGTCATTATCTGACGGTCTATAACGTGAGAGTCTTTTGTGAACTACGGGCCTCCCAATCGGGGCGAGAGGCAGAGCGGTAGGTGGATCGTCACGTTCAGCGGAGTGAGGCTAGTTATATATTTATTCGGCAAACTTCGTTTAAAGTAACAAATCAAATATAAAATCAAAATATTGTAAAACAAAGTCGCCTTTTCCTTGTAACTACTAAACGGCTGAAACGATTTTGATGAATTTTCGGTCGTTAGATTTGTCTTGATACCGCAAGTGACACTTATTATATATTATTAAAATTATGAAAAATCAAAATTGCGGATTTTTTGCGCCAAATTGGCCGTCTTGTAACAACATAATAATTGTGTACTGAAAAGCTGAAAATGAAAAAAAGTAAATAAATATACTAAAAAACCTGACTGGTTTAAAATAAAAATAAAAAAAGAAGTAATATCTTTTCAAATCAAATAAAATCTGGAAGCAGTCGGGACAAATTTGCTTAAAAAAAATCTATAGAAATAGAATGGGTCTCGGCTACTTCCATTTTTTCTTTATGTAAAGATTATTATATTACTTGTTTTTTGCATTTTAGTTTAAACCGCAGTCGGATTTTTTAGTTTCTTCAATTAATTTTTTGTATTGATTAGCTCTATTAAATAATTTGGTTCAAATGAAGAAGAATGTGTTTATATTTTTGGTGGATTTATTATTTATTGTGTGTGGCACTAAATAATCTAGTGTGGTGAAGCACTAAATTCACTCCGAACGCTATGAACACTTTTAACTACATTTATGTCAAGACTGAGCCCTCGAACCTAGTATGTGCATAATATAAGGACGCAATCAGTAGTTCTTGGGGGTGGGGGTGCCGCTGACCGCGTTTTATATTTTCAACAACATTCATAGATCCATAGCTGAGAAAAGGCTTAGTGCTTAGTAATCCCGAAAAGTGCATTTTTCGGGATTACTATGCACTAGGCCTTTTCGTAAAATGCTCGAAGCACTAAGCACTGAATCCAAAAAGTGCTCGGGAGCACAGTGCTTACGAGTACTAAAATGCTTTAAGCACTTTCACAGTGCTTTGGGACAGCTCTGACTTCAGTCATAGCTAAATATTAAAACGAACTAAACAAAATGAGGAAGTGGCTAATAGGTTTTTTATTGATTAAGAAAATGTTATTTTAACTTTGTCTTAAAGGATGTTAAAGATGTTATACGTTTGATCTCTTCTGGCAGATTATTGTAGCTAACAAGTTCCTTAAAAAAAACGGAATTTTGTGTATGTGTTTATGTGACTTGTTGAATATGAAAGTCAGTTCTGGATCTTGTATTGTACCCATGGATTTGATCATTGTACATAACTTTTTCTTATAAATACGTTGGTAAAATTTTATTTTAAAAATTAACATTAGTGTTTGGTAAAGGAGAAAATAATTAATTGGTAACCATTCTAGTTGCTTCAATATATCTGTTTTTGGTGGTGATCTTCTGCAATTTAAAGTTATGCGCATATAGCTCTGCTATGGAGTTTCTGTAAACGAGTCAAATCATTCTGTTTCAGCAGATACAGAATTGTAGAACAATAAGTAAAATGAGGAAGTACTAAAATATTGTACACCTTGTCAAATATGGGGCACAACGAGATAAAAAATGTATTTTAAATGATATCGTCTTTATAATGAAGTTGACATGTTCTTCAAACTGTAATCCCCTTTCCACATTATCAGGTCCTAGCATTATCCCAAAATTTTGGTTACAAAAGCTTCTGAATCGTTTTTCTGTACTTATTACCATGTGCTTGATCTTCTCAACATTAGTCTTCAAATAGTTGGCACAACCCCAACTGTAAATAGATTTAAAAGTTCTGTTGATGGTTTCTGCCAGTTTCGTGAGATCATTACATGAGAAATAAATCAGTGTATCATCTGCAAAGAGATGAACTGAGCTCTCACCTACCACCCCTGGCAAATCATTGATATACATAAAAAATAATAGGGGTCCCAGCACACTTGTCCCAGCACACTTCCCTGTGGTAATACCTGATCACATTTTATATCACCTGATATTTTATTTTTTATCTTAAGCTTTTGTTTTCTGTTCTTCAAATAGCTTTTCAACCTATTTCAGGACTATTCCATCTATTCCTACTGCTACAAATTTTTGTAATAATCTATCTCTGTGTATTATCTCAAAAGCTCTTTGAAGATCCAAAAACCATTTGTAAAAATCACAATCGTTGACGTTAAAGTTGAAGAACAGAAGAATATTGGAATTATAGTGTGTCTCGTAGTAATTTTATCAACTTTTCAATCCATCAAAAGTGGACAACAAATAAGAGCGCTATGACTTGAACTTTCGTCAGATGAACAAGAAGTTATTGAACAACTCCCAGTAAAAACCCAATTGGGAGGCACCGGCGGTAAATTTTCCGGTAGGTCCTTTTGCCTTTTTTACTAACCCGTGGATATGTATTCTAGTCCCTATTCACGAACGGTAGGATTAACCACGGGGTTATTTTCGATACGACTCCCATACACGTGAGTCCATAAGAAATTCCACTCGGGAGTGGAGTATTAATATAAATAATAATGGTATGGCACACCCGCTTCAAAAAAATGTTCCATTTCATTGACAAATCAACATCTTTTACAAACCGGAATTTCACTTGCTTCCACAAATCGGCATGTTTGATAAAACGAAAAACCTCGAGTAGTGAGTGCCGCGAAGGATATTGACCAGTGTCGCGTCCGATCTCGCAGCAAGGCCAAACCGCGAAGAGAGAAAGTCTTCTCGAGCATATAAGTTTTATTGTGTCTTTGAATCGGTCCCAGTTAGGTGCAGCCAGCATGTCAACATTCTACAAGTTAACTTTCATCTTCTTTGCGTGCGCTGCAGTGAGTGGGATAGGCGGGGCGGGTTCCAGAAAAAACAAGCCATCTAGGCCCCAGCCCGAATCCGACGCAGAAGTTTCCGACCAGTGTCCAGAGCCCGACGGGTACTTTGCTGACGCTGAACAATGTGATAAGTACCACCACTGCGAAAATGGTAGAATAACTGAAAAACTATGTCCAGATGGACAGGTATTCAACGACTACAGTTCGGAGTACGAAAAGTGTGACTTGCCCATCAACATCGACTGCTCTGCTAGACCGAAACTGCAAGAACCCCAACCCAGTGAAAACTGCCCTCGAAAGCATGGGTACTTTGCGCATCCTCAGAAGAGCATCTGCGATAAATTCTACTACTGCGTGGATGGGAAGTATAATATGATAACTTGCCCCAATGGGCTAGTGTACAATGAGAAAGCTGGTATTTGTTCCTGGCCGGACGAAGCTAAGAGAACGGGTTGCACCTCCGACGAGGTTTTCGAGTTCTCTTGCCCCAAAGTTGAGGAAGCTGTAGCCCTAACCCATCCGCGTTATGCAGATCCAGACGACTGCCAATATTTCTACGTCTGTATCAACGGGAACTCTCCCAGAAGGAACGGTTGTAAGCTTGGACAAGTGTTTGACGATGTAAGCAAAAAGTGTGACTGGGTCAGAAACGTGCCAGAGTGTGCTGATTGGTACAAGGGAAATCTCACCGAACAACAGCTTTACGACTTGGAAAATCCTCCCACTCCAAGGCCAAAAGCTATGAAAATAAGCAAAAGGAAGCACAGACCACGATCGCAGCCGGTGGATGATGAAGAATGAAAATAAATCATCAAAATTTGCGTAATTTTTCTAACTTTAAATAATTTTTTGTGAGTATCCGAATATATGTTTTTAAATATTTGATAGGAAAAACAGTTCCCAAGTGAAATTCCTACTACTGTATTTGTCTTGAGTGCAAAATTGTTGAATTATAATTTTCAAAAAATTTATATTTTTTATTCGTTTTTTTTTCTTCTAATAAATACAGGTAGTAGAATAACTGAAGATAATTACTGAGAAAAAAATATGTGAGTTTATTCAACTATTCACTCTAATCTGTTACTGTATTATTACAGATGTCGAAAAGCCAATGAACGTTTCAATCATGTGCCTGATAAGTGAAAGTAATTCACTTTCTTGTTCGATTTTCAATTATTTGAGGTATTTTAAATTACAATGAATCGGTTGAAAGAATTTTCATCAATTTATCATTTTCATCATGCTCGACCTATGGTCTCGAAATTTTTTCATGTCAGTTTTCTAGTAAAATTACTGATTGGTAAAATTATTTCATTGAAAAAAGAAATTTCTCTGATAAAAAAAATTGCTCTTGTGTTTTTACTGTTGATTATTTCCCTCATCGTAAAGGAGACCAATCAGATACCAACATTTTTTGAATAAATATTCTTACAATTCTTGGCAACATTTTATGAAAAACTCTCAAAATATTTCGAGCATGATTTTGTTTGGAAAATAGTTGACTGTACAATGATTTTATTGTGCATGAGAATTTATGAAATTATTGTTCATCAAACTATCAACAAAAAAGCAAAATCATGCAATAAATATTTTGAGAGTTTAATTCATTGAAATTTATAGGTCGAGTGGTAGGTATACGGCTAGATTGAAGCCAACAACAAAGAAAATTTGAAATTTTGTGTGTATTTTACAAACAACAAATCCTAAATTAAATAAGTTTAGGCATTCTAACAACGTACAGTCAAGTAGCCTTTATGGCAATGTGTGCATGTAAACAAAGTGTGCACGTATTTTCATCGCCTTATGTCAAGATATTTTCATACGAATTTTTCAAAAATTGAATTTTTACTGATAAAAGCAATATTAGATTATTAAACGATTAGGAAATTACCTAGGAACTGCAAGAATATGTGATTAACGACAAAAAGAAAACCAATATGGAGGACAAAAAACTTAATCGTGGTTAAACAGGTCTTGTGATTTAATCACTTTTCTTAACAGAATTTATTTTAAAAATGGTGGTGTCTGACTGATATATTTCATGAAGAGCGAAATAATCTCACAAAAAAAAACACTCTAAAATTTTCTCTCGTTAGATAAAAATTTTCAAACTAAATATTTTTTCATTGGTAATTTTACTCGGAAGTTTTTTTTTCGTGAAATTAATGATTAGAAAAATTGTTTCGTTGAAAAAAGGAATTTATCCGATACAAAAAGCTTTTATGTGTTTATTGTTGAACAATCTTTGCTGGGCGTTTATATTGCTGAAAAAAAAGTAGTTTTAAGAGGGATAGTATCCCAAACTTCTGGGTTCAGTCTATCAAAAACGAGAGCACAAAAAATAGGTGATTCAAGAAATCACTTATGTAAATCAATTCAGTGTACAGCAAATCAAGAACAGTTCTTTCAGATTTTTCTATAGAGCTGGGACAAAGCAAATATTCCTTTTAAAGCTGATGAATTCCAGTACCTACTTTTGAATTTTTCAACTTCTATTCATACCTATCAAAATACCACAAACACTCGTCGGTGAAGCAGTAAAGATTTTAAATTCAGTGATTATAAACAAGACTATTTTCCAAGCTATACTGAGTAATTACACATATCACATGTTTCTTTAGTTTTATAAATGATTTTCGAAATTTTCATTTGGACTTTCTGTAAACTTAAATTGCAGCACTCAAGAAACATAAAGCCTGTAATCACTTCCTACCAAGTTTGTCTTAGGTATATTTTTTTATTTCAAAAAGTAAGTATTTGTATCACTAGGAGGGAAAGTGTCACTTTTCCTACAGCATGAAAGTATCACTTTTCCTACAGCATGAAAGTATCACTTTCCTCCAAAGGAGGAAAAGGTACTTTATTCCGTTCAATACAATATGATTTTTCTTCCTACCCACTTATTAAACCTTTTTTTTTCATTTATTTATGGCATTAATAACGAATTTGTCAATTAATGCGATATAATTGAGTATTGTTTATTGAACGAGTTTATCAATATATGCTATGCAATGCGGCTTTTTTTAATCCCCCTCCCTGTAAACTCTGGAAATGTTTGACGTACAAACATGGAACAAATACCATTTTAAATGGTATCACCAATAATACTTTTTGAATTAAAAAAAAGTTATTGCTTGATAGAGGGGGCGGGGGCACATCAATTAAAAATCTTGAATGGCATGGGGGGTCAAGTGATACATCGGTAAAAAAAGAATTCATATCAAACATCTACATTTTTTCGGATTCCATTAATATTATTTTTTACCATACCCACTCGAAGTATCAAGCTGTTTTCAAGCATTGGTGATTTCAAATAAATTTGAAAATTTCATATGAGTGACTATTCTAATGCCATAGTGATTTTTATTTAATTTTTTAAACAGCCTACTGACGAAACCAACTTTTATCCAAGTAGAATCTGCAATATAATCAATATTATCATACATCCATAAGGATTTTTATTTCTGCTCCGAATTTTATCGTCATATCCTATACTTACCTCTTTTTACTTTTTTTAAATTTTTCTACCATACTTCAGAATTGAAATTGGGGTTTTATGCCCTGTTCATACTTTGATTACATAAATCATGAAGATTGAATAAATTTAATATTTCGGCTATAGATTGAAAAGTTTTTCTCGATTAAAGTCGTTTTTATGTGAAATTTGGGATTATTTATAATAAGAATATTATAATAAGAATTATTTTGCTCTAAAAAAACCTTACACTTCAGGTAAAGCATGTCCAATAAAAAAATTTCTTCCATTTTAGGGAAGTAACATAGTTACAATGTTTTCATCGGATTGATCACTCACAAAAAACTTTCTGTATAGACATTTTCAAATAAATTGCATAGATAGTTTTCAAAATAGTTTTATAGAAAAGTTTTATAGTCAATGAAAGCAATAAGAAAAAATCTTATTCAATAACTCTGCTGAAAGAAATGCAGTGATTAAAAAAATCTGACTCAATAGTTGCAATTTTGGGAAAAACAGATATGAGAAAAGAAGGATTTTTAGAAGAGAGAAAGCCGTCTAGAGCATATAAGTTTTATTGTCATTGAATCGGTCCCAGTTAGGTGCAGCCAGCATGTCAACATTCTACAAGTTAACTTTCATCTTCTTCGCGTGCGCTGCAGTGAGTGGGATAGGCGAGGCGGGTTTCAGAAAAAACAGGCCATCTAGGCCCGAGCCAGAATTGGACGCAGAACTTTCCGACCAGTGTCCAGATCCCGACGGGTACTTTGCTGACGATGAACAATGTGATAAGTACCACCACTGCGAAAATGGTAGAATAACCGAAAAGTTATGTCCAGATGGACAGGTATTCAACGTCTACAATTCGGAGTACGAAAGGTGCGACTTGCCCATCAACATCGACTGCTCCGCGAGACCGAAACTGCAAGAACCCCAACCCAGCGAAAACTGCCCTCGAAAACATGGGTACTTTGCGCATCCTCAGAAGAGCATCTGTGATAAATTCTACTACTGCGTGGATGGGAAGTATAATATGATAACTTGCCCCAATGGGCTAGTGTACAATGATAAAGCTGGTATTTGTTCCTGGCCGGACGAAGCTAAGAGAACGGGTTGCACCTCCGACGAGGTTTTCGAGTTTTCTTGCCCCAAAGTTGAGGAAGCTGTAGCCCTAACCCATCCATCTTACGCTGATCCAGACGACTGCCAATATTTCTACGTCTGTATCAACGGGATCTCTCCCAGAAGGAATGGTTGTAAGCTTGGACAAGTGTTTGACGACGTCAGCAAAAATTGTGACTGGGTGAGAAACGTGCCAGAGTGTGCTGATTGGTACAAGGGAAATCTCACCGAGCAACAGCTTCACGACTTGGAAAATCCTCCCACTCCAAGGCCAAAAGCTATGAAAATCAGCAGAAGAAAAAACAGACCACGATCGCAACCGGTGGATGTTGAAGAATGAAAATGAATCACTACAATTTGCTTTATTTTTTTAACTTTTAATAATTTTTTGTGAGTATCCGAATATTTGTTTTTTCAACTATTTCACAGGAAAAATAGTTCCCAGGTGAAACTCTTAATACTGTATTTGTCTGGTGTGCAAAATTGTGAATTATAATTTTCAAAAGTTTCATAATTTTTAATTTGTTTGTTTTTTTTTTCTTCTAATAAATACAAGTAGTAATAAAGTAACTGAAAGTAATTATCGAGACAAAAATTACGATGAAATTACGATGAAATCTTATATTTTAGCATTAGATAATGGAAATGAATAAAATTTTTTTTTTATCATTTTTTTTTAATGAAATTTGGGATTATTATTCATTCGACTTTTTTATCATCCAATATCATTCTTTATCCCAAAGTTTTTTAAGAACGTTTTCTAGTTCAATGTCTTTTGAAGAATTATTCTGAAATGTAATATACTAGGTCATTCAGAGGTCATTCAGAGAGTAGGAAAAGAGGAAAATAATAAAAACTATTTTGCTCTAAAAAACGTTACATTTTGGGTATACATATAAAAAGTTTACTTCTATTTTGAGGAAGCGTTAAAAAGTTTTATAGACTCAGCGTGCTAATATTCCTGTTGATGAAAGCAGTAAGAAAAAATTCTTATACAATAAATCTGCTGTAAGAAACGCAGTGATTAAAAAATCTGACTTTTGCCTCAATAGTTTGCACCTTACAAATTTGAGAAAATACAGATTCTTATTTTTTTCATGTATATATTCTTGGCTTATGTATATAGTTATGCTAAGACGGAAATGCGGAAAAATATCACCATCTATTTAATGAAATTGATTCTTGTAAGTCATCAATAATTCATTAGGAATGTTGTAATGAATTATTCAATGAACGTGGGATTTCGACAGAAGATCGCCGTGCTAGGAATGCATTTGCTGCTTGCAAAGATACACTCATGTCCACTTTTCCGTATTAGACGAAGACTATATGATGATGTGGTGAAATACAACATCAAAAAGTAAAAAACACTCGAGATACGGGATACTGTTTCTAATACTTTGAAGATAGGGCATCGTCTTAATCCACATAGGAACCACTATAGTACCAATTCAAATATATTAGAAAGTTATTTATGTTCAAATGTTTGGAGTTTGCTTTGCCAATTATCACTTATATCACCGCTTGTGTTTCGTTATTAGAATTGAAAGTTTAATTGCGAATTTCACATGAACTTCCTTAAATATTCATCTATTACGTGTAGGTATATTTTATTGATTTTTGATATCGTATCTAACGAATCATTGAACTTTCTCATATTCTGTTTAAAATTCACGTAAGTCTTAAATTTCGACCTGAATATCGACTATGACAACATTGGACATGTTTTGAAAGATACCTGTTCTGACGAAGAAGCAAAATATTACAATCGTTGCAATCGATACAATTTGAAAAAACTATTTAATTGATTTACATAAAAAAACAAATTCAATTCCACCTCGTTGATGCTGATATAAATTTTTTTACTTTTTATCCAACACATTCACAAGAAATCACGGTTGGTTTATTCTTCGATCTTTCAAATCTTTGAATACCTCGATTTTGAAAAAAAAAATCTATAGCTGGGAATTAGTTACTGCTAATGAAACAATGGAAGTGTAATCCCATGAACTTGTCTAAATTATAAATACACTCTCTAACACACATGAAACTGTTACAAATAGGTCCTTAGAATGAGAAATTCTAGGACTCAAATGTTGAAGGCGTATATGACGTCATCTACGTTCGAATATGTACGGACCTCAAAAACATTTATTAAGATCAGATGATACAACAATTGGCCCATAACATAGAGATGTATCTTGGAAGAAAAATGACCCATGTCCAAAAATCACCATTTTGAGTTATTGTCAGTAGTTGCTATGTTTGAATGATATATTTCGATTTTATGATTTATGCTAAACTTTTAATGGGTCAGTCCATTCTGATTCCATCATCAAATTACCTCTTCTCGACCAAAGTTGGCATGTACTTCTACAAACTCGATCCTCACCATTGGGATCTCGAAATCTAGGAGACATAGGAAGACGGTTGAATTTTTTGCAAAGTGCATTTACCTGAATAACAATATGTCTTTAAGAAAGTTCCGAATTTTCTAGTGTGTACGGAGAAATCCCAAATTTCTACAAGTTGTTTTTATTTTTTTAGCTTTATTTTTCAATCGCTCTCTCACATAGCCACTTTTTCCCTGCTACATAACGTTACTTTTAGATTTACTATCCGACGTTTCGTCTTCCTTCCACCATCATTAACTTTATTTTTCAAATGAACGCAATACTCGTTCTGTTTTTAACAGAATTTATTGCCTTTTCCATGATGTATCAAAAGATAGCATTCTTTTTTGAAAAATTGGGGACATTGAATAATCACTTTTATTGCTATTTCGCCGTTATATAGGCAGAAAATAGCTTTCACGAATACAGCAAAAAGAGATATGTTAAAAATGTATTAAAAATAAAATACAAGATCAGAAATGAAGGTCACCAATATTTTGATATTCCCTTTGACCATAAACTATATTTTGTTGTTTACTCCATAAATATGTGCCGTATCTAGAACAATGAAGTCTGAATACCTTAATTGCTGGCCACCTCACCAACCCATTATTTCCTCTCCATATCTCTCTTTTGGTTACTCATGGATGCCATTTTGTTGCCAGAAATTCAGTGAAAGATTGAAAGAAAAAGTTAGAAACATCAAGTCAAAGCCTTTTGTGATGAAACAACTTTTTTTATATCTGCGATTTATAACAAAAAATAGTAAGTATCTTGTGAAAAGGTAATAATAGGTTCAGAGTTAGTTTATGGGCCGTGGTGGTCGGCTGGTAAAGCGTTCGCCTCGCAAGCGTGGGGTCGTAGGGGTCGTGGGTTCGATTCACCGATTCACCGGTCTCGTGCATGGCATCACACGTTAAAAGGTAAGGGCTGCGTCTTCCCTAGCTCACACAAGTCTCTCGAAGACTTCCGAGGGTTGCGCGTAGGGGAGCAATCGGTTGACGGAAATAACATTTTTTTTAACAATTCAAAACAGAAAAAAAACAACATGGCGCCTATGAGAAGAATAAAGTTGATGATGGTGGCCGGAAAAAGAAACGTCGTATATCAAGCCTGAAAACACCATTTCGTAGCAGAAAAAAAGCCAGAAAAAAATATAAAGCATTTTGCAAAATATCGATTTTTTCTGGGTATCTCGAAAATACTCGGAGTTTCGAATCTTTCTCGACGGCTTATATTGATGCTACAACAAATTTATGCCTAATAATTGATAAGGACCTACGTTTCAAAAGCCACATTGATAGTACACTAAAAAGAACTCATACTTCCTTCAGGACTCTATGTAGTAACATATTTGTGTTGAATTGTGTTGAATTCTGCGAAACTCTTGTCCTTTCACAGTTCATACTATGACCTTTTATGTGAGCATTGTCTTGATAATGTGTATAAATATAAGATACAGAAGGTTCGTAACTTCTGCTTACGATTTATCTACGATCTCCGAAGATACGATCATGTTTCTGAAAAACTCAATGAGATGAAGTGGCTAAATGAGAGAGTATGACTTCCATTACACCATCCATAATATGAGGTATACAATTTGTTGTGAAACTGAACTATGATTTTATTTTATCATCTTGATTCTAGGAACAGGAAAAATCCTGTAATGTTCAGAGAACATCGTGATAGCAAAGGAAAAGAAGTAGGAAGTATTGTTTATTTAAAAATTTCTTTAAGAATATTTAAAATAAAATAATTTGTTGGGAAATTTTAAATAAGTTCAACTCAAGTTTTTCAATTCTTTCTGAGCGTGAATAATGTCGACTGAGTTCAACAAAACACGTGAGTACAAAAAATCTCTTTATGAAAATGTACCATCAAAAATTTTTTCCGCGATAGTTATTATATTGACAAATTGTAGCTTTTCAATTTTTGTATTATCAAATCATAACTTCCGAGTAAAATCTGATGCAAAAAACTGTCTTTTTGAATAATGCGTAAATGTATGAACAGTGCGTAAAACATTACTTTACGCACAGTTGATCTTTTACACACTTGTGCTAAAAAATATCACTTTACGCAATGTGAACATTGCGTAAAACCCATAGAAAACATTATATTTCTATGCATGGTAAAACCTCCAGGTTACGCAGTGTCGTAGAAAACATTATTTTTTGTATTTATCTAAACAAACGCAAACTTATTAACCTAACAGTATAAAAACTGAGATTCTTCTCCTCAGCAAAAAAAAAAGTTTGGTATACTGATGGAGTTGTAGGTAACTCTCACTTTCAACCCCCTCAATTATAGTAGAACCTAGCTCAAGAGTAATAATAAAACAACATACTCACGCAGTGATCGAACGAAACAGAGTTTATGACCATGAATTTGCCCAAGTCGTATTTATAAGGCACGTAATTTCCGTGCCAAGCCACAACATCGAACGGGCAATGGTTCTGCTCACACACAAATAATTTTCCTTGATATTTCGAGACGATCTGATAGTCATCATCGGTGTCCTCGTATTGAGCCACGGGAGTCAAGAAATCTCTCGGATTTGCCAATCCGTTGGCGCCGATGGGACCCAAGTCTGGTAGGACGAAATGCTGCCCGAATACTTCCAGAATGTAGCCTCGAGACGGTTGGGATACTTCGATCCGGAATCTCATTCCCTGTTGGATAACGGCAATTTCGTTGGGTTTGACGAGGAGTCTTCCAAATTCAGTTGTTATTTTCAAATCACCAACTTGAGGTACTGCAAAACATTACATTACAAAGTCCTAGAGGACTAAAGCTCCCCGCGCAGGAGTATACTACTGGTGGATTTATGCAGCAGTCATAAGTCATAAGTTTTAAGTCATAAGGAAGAATATTCGTCAATGATTGGTTGGTCCGTTTATTCCAACCAATCACTGACGAATATTCTTTCAATATTCAGAAAATTTCATTCTTCATAAAAGTTAGAGGATTCAATTATACTATAGACGTGTATAGCCATTATTACTAGTGGCGTGGTATTCTATAAGCAGTTAAAATTATATGCAAGTAGTGAAACTTTAAAAAAAGGTGACGCATTCACACACACGTACAGTGTATTTCAGACAAAACAGAGTCAAACTCTGATGGTACAATCCTCACTTCAGTGCGAGGTTCAAAGTTCATGTAACCATTCACGCAAAAAAAATTAGACAGACTGATTCACCACACTTTGGCAGTCTGAAAATCGTGGTACTTGACAACCCGATCGTAGAACAAATCGCAGCTCCGACTAGTAAGCTGCACTTTTACAAAAGTGAACGTGAACAATCAAATTTTGGTTGAATATTTCGTGTATTACTGGATAAATGATACTGAAATTAACGCTACTTTGTACCATAACAGTTCAGCCTATTGAGATTTTTCAGAGTTCTCCAATATTCTGGTAAATATCGCTCCAACATGCGTTATAGTTCACCATACTATCCTGGCAAAAACGTAGTCGTATTTATTACCATTTACCAGTATTATCAACTGAAGTTGATAACGGGGTAGTTACCGTCCATAGAAGAAAATAATTACTAACGAATAAAAACTTTCCTTCCAGACTGTACCTGATCTGAAACAGAACGTGAAGTGTTACTTTCACATATGATCATTTATTTATTTTCTGATCCTTATACGTTTATGGACAACAAATTGGATATTTATTTAGTCTAATCGCCTTCTAGAATAGTTGACTACTGAACTATCCCCAAGCGAACAAGAAGAAATAGCGTGGTTGACTCCAGCCTCCAGAGGAAAGCCAAATCGAAATATAACTGAAATCTTTCCTGCGTTTGAACACGTACCACCCCGAATATATCAGCCCCCGCAAAAAATCTAAAAATATGCAAAAACAAGTCAAATTTATTTTTATGAGTGACATTTTTTAGAATAGTTTTCATTCAAATTACGTCAACCCTGAAGCGGGGGTGGAAACCTCATTTTGAAGACCGTCCAATTACCTATTCAAAAATACTCATACTTGATATTTCTATCCAGTACTTTTGGAGAAATCAGGTGGAAACTCTAAAAAGGTTTAGGAAACAGTGTTTTGCAATCAAACATAAACAAAATAACAAAAAGACCTTCATTTTATCAAATGTTTAAAATGTTGTCCATTATTTTGTAATCTCTCAAACTCTCAAACTCTTCTCTAACTTTCCGAAAAACTTCTACCTGAATTTTTCTACACGCAGCTTTTATCCTTCTCTTCAAATCTTCCAAATCTCGAAGTTGTGTTTTATAAACAAACGATTTCAGATGGCCCCATAAGAAGAAATCTTGAGGCGCCAAGTCGGGTGATCTTGGTGGCCATTCGATTGCTCCTCTTCGACCAATCCATCTACCAGGAAATCTATCACTTAGCCACTGTCTAACTGGAAGAAAGTAGTGTGGTGGAGCTCCGTCTTGCTGGAAGTAAATAAGATTTTCTTCCAAAACCTTATTACCAGCCGCATCTAGTTGATTTTCCAAAGTTGATGTTATTCAATCCTTCTGTCGAAATCATCGTCAAAAAGTTGCTGGAGAATCTTCATTTTGTATGGGTGCAATTTATGTAATTTAAGTGGTTTCCTTACTGTTTCGTGAGACATTCCTATTTCGTGTGCCATACTACGAAGTGAAGTAGTCGGTTCTGCAGCGAACGAGCCTAAAACTTCTATTTGTGCAGCTTTATCCAAAATGCGTCGATTCCTTCTTTTTTTTATTAGCAACGGAACCAGTTTCGTTAAACTTAGCCACCAATTCCAAGACATTTATGATTTAAATTATTATTCGGATATCGTTCATTGAACATTGCTGCCGTCCTTCTAGCGCATCTTCGACTTTCCCCATAAATGATAATAATTTAACTGAAATTTGTTGAAGTGTGAACACCATTTTACAAAACAAATTTTTGACACTGAGGACTGAAATGTCATATTTAGTTGTTGTTATGTCAATGTGAAAAACGTCATTTCAAAACATCAATGTGAAAAGTTAATTTTTTTTGTACAACTTGCAGTGTGGCACCTGAAGTAGGAATGTCTTACACAACAGAATAAATTCAACCCCTATAAATTGTAGGTTCTACGGCAGCTTTGCAACAATGATTTCAACAGGATTGAATATTGTGAAACAATGGCGGATCTGATGAATGCCAACCCAGAATCTTTTGCACAATAATTACTGACGAGTGAACATTTTTTCATATGGACATGTACAAACAAAATTGCCGATACTGGAGTGATGAAAATCCGTACCTTCTTCGGGAAGGTGATATATAGTATCCAGAGAAATTCAAATCCTTGAAAATGCCATTATTGGACCTTTATCCATTCAGGAAAATCTATCTGGTGAGCTCTATTTGAATCTACTTGAAAAAATAGACCCGTTTTTAACATATTCTTTGGAAAATCAAAAACATTTGGATGGTGATATGATTTTGCAAGAAAATCATAACTACTTCCAACAAGATGGTGGATCTCCATCTTGTTGGACAGTGGCTCAATGATGAATTTCTTGGTAAATGGATTGGTCGAAGAGAATCAATTCAAGAGTAAACTTACCTTAGTCTACCATTAGTCTACCACTGGCATGTGTCATGAGAGGCAGCGGCATGCTGGAGGGCACAATAGCTGACAACATTCTAGGAATGCCCTCAGACATCATGCCTAAAACTATCAACCTTCACACGTCCTACACTGTGGTCTTTCCCGAAAGAGAAGACTGGGTCCGGAATGAAACCAACCTATGTAGGGCAAATGAAAGTTGGTTCACCGATGGTTCCAAAACTCAAGAAGGCGTCGGAGCCGGAATATATGGGATGAACCCAGTAGTGCAACGCTCGTTCAGTATGGGCAAACTAGCTACGATATTTCAGGCAGAGGTATATGCCATTGAAATGTGTGCCAGGGAGCTGGAAAATCGACACCACACACGAAAAACAATAAAAATATTTTCAGATAGTCAAGCAGCACTTAAAGCGCTTGAATCCAACTGCTTTAAATCTAGGGCAGTATGGAACTGCAGAGACACCTTAAACCGACTGGCGCAACGCAACAACGTTACCCTAGTCTGGATACCAGGTCACACAGGCCTAGAAGGAAACGAAATAGCGGACGCCCTAGCAGAAGGGGGGCGATGCGACAGTAAGGCCAGAAAACCTGGTAAATTGTTCTCCCAATGCATTCCTCAATTTCGTCAAGATATTGGATATACTGGGAAAAATATAACCATAGGGTGAGCCACAATAGGCCATTGGCCGCAGTGGAGGGCCTGATACGGGCCCACTCACGTTCAAACCTAACCTAACCTAAACTTACCTCGATGAAACTGTCATCGGTTTTATTTCTTCATTTTTTCTCTTACGACTTTTTTTGTACAAATGATTTAACACATTAATGTAAATTTGGGAACTTCAGCGACTTTTGAATAAGATATTAAACAAAAAAAAAATGATTTGACGATTGGAAATCACGAATATTCCGAGTTCTTATGAAACTACTTAGTATGTACAAAGAAATTATTTAAAAACGTGAAATAGCTTCACTTAAAGAAAAAATAATGAACTCAAATAAAACTTAATATGGTCTCAAAGCTGCGAATGAGTGCCCTTCGCTCACAAGAGATTGATGAAATCACATAGTGTGAGTCTTGGTAGCCAGTGCTCAAATAGTTCACTATCGTCACCGCCAATCTTCATAAATAATGACTTCAAACTTGACCAGGGTGTAGATTCAGGATTTTCAGCATCTTTCGATTGTTTATTTAAAAGTTTCCTACACTCATCTTTACAATGTTCCGGATTCCTACAATATTGACAGCGTACCCGTTTTCGGCCGTCTTTCACTACAACCGTTTCACTTCGTTCGAAAGTATCTGCCAACAACCTCGAATTTGTTGAAAGTTCTGTAAAAGTCTTTAGTTCATCTCGAGGTATCTTCTCCCGAATTTTCCGATTTGATAGTCCGTGTACCATATCGAGTTGTATTTCCTCGGATAACATACCACTTGGTAATTGTGATAGAATTGAACGCGCTTTACATACGAAAATGTCCATAGGTATGTTCAAATCCTGCTCAGTTGCAAACAACTCGCGATAGACACGATGAGCTGGTTTTTGTGGCCCAAAAGTGGTTCTCAAGAGAGCTAGGGCATCGTTCCACGTAGTTAGCGTATTTTTGACACCTTGGTACCACTTTGCCAGGAAACCGTCAAGCAACATAGGAAGTCCTTTGAAAGCATTTTCGTCCGAAACCTGTATGCAATCTTTGTAAACATCAATAGCATCGATGAAAGCATTCACATCCAAGTCCTTGGAACCGTTGAAACATGATAAACACTTCGAAAAATTTCCACCCCTTGCATTAGAAACAGTAGTGGCAGGTGCGGTTTGATTTTGACTTGTCACTTTTCTCAAAAGTTCCTCGAACTGTTCGTTAGTTAAGACAACGTTAGTCATGGCAGTAGTTTCTTGTTCAGTAGACCGTCTTTGAGAACGTAAAAAATACTGAAAATTTACTGGTTTATCCGTGATTGTGCAAAATTCCAGAACAGAGAGCAAATCGAAATGGTGAAAAGTAAAATGTACTTACAGTCAGGCAGCAACCAAACTAGTTTACCAATTCTTAAATGTCTGCTTATTCGTTAGGAATTTCAAGGCAAAGGATCCGGGAAACAAATCGAAGTTCAGAAAGTTCCGAAGATTTTACAAGCAAATGTTCCTGTTATATTCTTATCAAGTGAAACACAAATTTTCACTGTTCTCTGGCCACGAGTTGGAGCGCCCCTTTAATGGGATATTAAAGAGTTATGAGTTAATTCAGAAAAAACTGGCAGAAAATTATGGTTTTACTGGGAATAAACTGAATACATTTACATTAACTTGAGATAAGTGACAAAATTACATGACAAACTTGTCAGCTTTTTCTGTCTATCAAAACGAAAAAATGATCCGGGGAGTTCAGGATAAAAATGATAGAATCCAGGATTGATATGTGACATTATTTAATTTTGACATATAAATAGGCAGCTATAATGACACCAGCACACGGAAAAACCCCCTTTTCAGTATGCTAAATAAGCATGTAAATATAGTGTTCTCAGATAGGTATAATGAAAAAAACTTTTT
Organism: Chrysolina oricalcia; assembly: GCA_944452925.2. NCBI lineage: Eukaryota > Metazoa > Arthropoda > Insecta > Coleoptera > Chrysomelidae > Chrysolina > Chrysolina oricalcia. Next base: position 36,646,279 of record OX101811.2, read on the forward strand.
CACCATTTTTACTCACCAATTAGAAGATCTCCATCGGCGTTGTAGAATGCTCTATTTTTCATCGATAAATTACAAGAATAAACGTGGATTGCTAAACCATTTTTACTACATGCGTTTCCAGCCCCACAAACTGTATTCAATCCTTCCACAAAATCAGTTGTTGCTGATTGATCAGGCAGGTCAAAAGGGTTCCAGTGCAACTAAAGAATACAATGCAAGTTAACACGTATTTTATCAAAAGGATGTTTTATTATGCATGACAGGGATAGGAAGAAAAAACAATTTTAGTTTGAATAAGAGAGATTATTTAAAATTTTGTTTGAAACTATGTTAAACTTTAAAAATTGTTTTAACTCAGTTGATCGTCAAGAGATATACAGAGTTAGTCAAATTTTTCTCGGTTAATATGAGGGTTATCGACAAGGGTATTTCACTTTGCACTTTTCTATAAATTCAGATACTTTTTAGATTTTCCATTGATGGAGACGTGACGTCATCGGCATTTTCTTAAATGGAACCATTAGTCATGTTTAGTATCGCAAGAAAGCTTGTTTTTTTCTCATTTCAGCAGTACTAATATTATTTCAAATGTCTCGATAGGTACAGTGTGTTTCGTATTTTTGTGTCCGCCTCTGTAATTTACTTACCTATTGCTTAGTTTATTCAGCATTTCTCTCAATCGGTGACCGTTGCCAGTAGGATATTTTAACCACCATGGCAATTTGATTCAGTCAGTGGCGTAAACAAGTTTTTATAAAAACATGTTTTATGTGCTATATCGACAGCAATTTCATTACAAAATTTCACTTGCGATGTTTGGGATAATTTTAAGTATTAAAAATGGAAATTAATCCATTGATGAAATGATGAGATTTTTTAATGAAACAACAACTGTCAATGTAGCACATAAAAAATATCTTTTTTTATAAAAACTTACGTCCGTCACTGTCTGAATCAAATTGCCATCGCTCATCGCCATCACTAAAAAATCTAACTGGTTATATTCCCCCATTGAGAAATGTTTTGAAAATATTAAGCAATAGGTAAGTGAATTACAGAGGTGGACACAAAAATACGAAACAAACTGTACCTGTCGAGAGAGTTGAAATAATATTAGTACTACTGAAATGATAAAAAACAAGCTTTCTAGTGATACTAAACATGACATATGGTTCCAATTTAAAAAAATGCCGATGACGTCACTTTTCCACCAATGGCACATCTAAAACATATATAGAAAGGCGCAGACTGAAATACCCTTCAACTTTCATGCGAACTTTTTTTCGATAACCCTCATATTAACTGAGAAAAATGGGAAGGTCCATACATTTGACTAACTCTGTATATTAAATATATAGGGTGTAATTTAAATGATGTCATCAATTTCAAGTGGTGATTCCTTGTCACATTCCTTGTCACACATGAAAAAAAGTTCACATAAATGTATGTCCTAACTTGCTTTGTTTTCAAATGACGGAGTGTGAAAGTTTTAATAAAAAATCGTTTATTTATTAATTACTCAAAAGTCTTTTCGCCAATTTTCATCAAATCTGGTGTGTGAATTGGCAGTTACAAGGGGCTTGTTTGTATGAGGTTAGATCTCAAATTATAAGCAGCGAAGGGTCACCGATTGATAAATATGGTAAAAATCATTGTACGCCACTGTTTTTCTCTAAGTTTAAAATTTTTATCAAATTAAACATTTAAAATACAACTCTCTTATAATGCTGTGAGTTTGAAATAGCAACACTTTATCAATCGATAGATTTTCCTAATTAATTCATTTCCACATGTACTCTTTTATTGGTTTCGTCGTTGATGGACTGGTTGTTTGATGTATTCCTTGGTCCATTATTGTCAACTGTTTCTATCAAAACTTAAAAATACATTTGTGCATAAAATTGAATAGAATTTCAAGGAAATATGGAGTAAGTAACTGAAAACAAGACCATTCACACAACTTTCTGAATTTTGATGGTGCGCAACCACCATTTCTACGCCAATGACTTCGATTTATATAAAATGCTAAATTCAATGACCCCAACATATCTGCAATCTACAATTACCTTCAATAAAGATATCCATAATTATTCGACTCGAAACAGCAACAATCTTCATATAATTAGAACAAACTACAATGAGCACTATATTTTTTAAAGGCTTTGTCCAATTTATTGATTTATTGAAATCCATTTCATTATTTGAAACGTTCAGGAAAGAATTACTAAAATATATTCATAAAGGGGCTTGATTTGATTTAATGTTATTTCATTTATATGTATCGCCATTTGGGTTAATTTATATTACCATTAGTGTATATTTCTGTGTATATATTTATATATTATTTTTATATGTACTTAATTTACTTTAGTCCATTGTAAGGTTTTAAGTAAATTGTTGTTAGATCGTAAATTATTTACCATGTGTGTTAGGATTCCTATTTCAAGTCAATAAATGTTTTTATATATTTGAAATTCACAGCGTTATGAGGAAGCTGTATTTTTGATTATTTTTTCTGCAAAAAATACAAAACTTAGAGCAAAACAGTGGCTTACAAAGATTTTTACTATAAATATCAATAAGGTATCAGATCTGCCACTTATAATTTGAAATATAATTTCATGAAAAGAAGCCCCTTGCTACTGCTAATAACCACACCAGGTTTAATCAAATTCGTCTAAAAGACTTTTGAGTAATTGATTAAATACCGATTTTTAAATGAAACTTTTACACCCCGTATCTCTGAAACGAAGCAAGTTAGGACACACGTTTATATAAAATTTTCTTCCTAAAATATGACAAGGAATCGCCATCTGAAATTCATGACATCATTTAAATAAAACCCTGTATAGGAATGCAAAAATTGAATGCATACTTGTGGTACTTGAATAACCATTAGATGTATCAACAATATTTCAACATCTTTGGTTTTGTAGTAATGTACACGATTTTTGAGATTCCATAAAATGAAGTTTTTCATAAATTTTTTTTTCTCAAATGCCACCCTCAACTTTCTTTTTCCGAATTCGGTTTTGTATGTATATTTGTATCTTCACACAAATAATTAATAGAGATTAGTACTTGTATAATGTTTATAAAAGCAAGGTACCCGCTGCGGAGCTCTTCCTGCAACAATTATAATTTTGCAAGAAAGCGTGTTATCTAAAAATTGCACGGGTTATGGTGAAACAGGTTATGGCGAAGGAGGAGGGTGTTGAAATGATGATAATGTGAACTAACTTATGAACATTTTGTATAATGGTTTCTATGATAATAGGTTGTTAGAGTTTTGAATATTGATTTTTCAATATCTGTTTGCAAGTTAATTTTCTTCGAGTATTTTTCAATAACTTCTTACAGGTTATGGGCCCACAAAAGAAGTTAAGAAACTAAATATCAGAAGTTATTCGCTTGAAAATCGTATTCCAGTATAACATAAGTGGTATTACCGGCTCGAAAGTAAGGAACTGCGTATTATCGAGGCATACGTCCCTTATTGGTCCTAATATTGCAAGAAAGGAGGGTTTCATACGGCGAGTGAAATTATCGGTAGTAATATCCCGACAAAATGTTGAATTTTTAAAAAATACTTTCGCCTTGCTGTCACGAAAACTGTGTTGCTTAGAAACATCACGAGAGCTTGCTCGAGTGGTGTCTTGTACAGCAACTCAGTTTGAGTATTTTGAAAATCCTGTATTTTGAAGGGACATTCGATCAGACAATTTCACGATTAGATTGTATTATTATGGACTAAATGCGTATTGCAGGAAGGCAGGAACGGTTCATCTTCTGTCATTAATGTCAGTTGAAGTGTTGAACCGTCAAACTGACGTTTCAATATTTACAGTGATTGTTGTAACTATGGAAACGTATAAATAAGGAAGAGGCGAAACACCTATTTGAAAATACCACGAGCTGGAGACTGTGTTTTCGAAAAGTCCTTTTCTCATTGGTTTGAATTCAAAAAATGATACCATAATAATTTATAGTATCAGTATGAAGGAAATACAATATGAAAAGAAGAAATGCATGAATTAATTTTAAAAAATAAGTAAAAATCAAAATAAATTGTTTAAAAAGACAGTAAAATATAAAGAATCTAAAAGAGACAAATTGGATATTTCATTCCAAGTTTTAAACACGCCAGTGGCACGCTGCCAGTTCTAAGCCTGGTATAAAATGTATGTTTTATAATAATAAATTGATTCGCTAGTCTGAACTTAATTCTAAATGAGATTTCAACTTTTTAGATAACTAGGTCGGACACAATATAAGCAACAATGAGTATTTGAATACATTTTTCGGTCAATTTTTCTTTCGGGAAATTGTTCTTCAGGCAATTGTCTATTCGGGCAAGTCTCCATTCGGGCAACTGTTTTCGAGGAAACTGTTATTTTATTTTCTCAAAACGAGAAATAGTTCCTGAGTTACTTCTCGTTGCTTTTCATATCTTGAATTTATTTTAGTGGCAAGACGAGAAATATCACAAAACTTTGTATTACCTACCTGATTTGGATCTGGATCCTCTTCCGACCAATTGTGCGTTATATTTCCTTTCCCAAACGACTTGAACGGTTTATGAACAACGGAAGGTCTTATTCTATACAGCCAAGTTCTTTTATTTTCTAATCTAGGGGCCGTGAAGGCACTCCCCGAGAGTTGTTCTGCATACAAGCCATAAGGACACTTCTGAGGACTATTCTGACCTTTTGGTAACGAATCCGGACATCTCGGATCTTCTGAGGTGAATTCTGATCCAAAACCACTCAAGTACTGTAAATTTTCAAAACACATGAATGGAAGAGAACTTAGTTTCGAATCACATTGAAATAGTGAATGTGACTCAGAGTAAAAATAATCATTTTGACCGTGTTATCGGAAAGCCATTAAAAATTCAGCAATCATGTGTTTTATTTATCGGATATTGAGTCATACTTTTTAAATCAACCAGAGGCATACACAAAAATGTTCAATGGAGACATAAATATATTGAATACGTGAAAATTTTTTAAAAAATTTGTTTTTACGAAACTCCCAGGTTTCAGCCTGAAGAGAATTGGAAACTTTTTCATAAAAGGATTTATGAGGGACATCGATAATTCCAAATTAGCTACTTTTGCCAACTTGAAAAACTATTTGAAAAAATAAGCAGTGTATCTCAGCACACCCGTTTCATTTCAGATAGAAAGATTAATTAAAACTTTGTCGTTGAAAGAAACCTAATCTAAATTCAATAAAGAAAATATTACCTTTAAATCGTCCATGTTAACGATACAAACACTAGATTGAAACTGTTTTTCAAAACATTGAAAGAATTCTGTTGCCGTGTTCAATTCCATTCATTTGAATTAATGACAGATAAGTAATTGAAAATATATTTCATAATATTTGCATTTTAAATCTGAAATCTTGACAATCCAGTTTCTGTTTACACCATATGTAAATGATAAACTTGAGAATTTAGATCTTGTTATGGTAAATACTTGGTGCAATATACGGGGTAATTCACAAATCTATATGAAATCACACTGAGGAAATTCAGATACTTACTCCACAATAGGTCAGGTTCAAGTAAACATTCAAAATTCTTCAATAATTCTTCAGTAATAATACTAAATGAAACGAATAATTTTGACAAAGTCGAAATAACTTTTCCACTGATTCCCACAAAGTGGGATATACGAGACAAATATCTGAAAGAAAACAACTACTTCCCCTTACGAACATTGAATTATATCTGTCACACACTTGTGCAACGTTTCTAAAGAGGGATAGAATTGCAAGTGCTAATAGGAATAAAACAATTGATAACATCCTTCATTTCGTTGAAATGACCAACTGCATACATGCAAGTTTCAGGGTTCTTGACTCTCATCAGGGCTAGGATGGGTCAGATAACATTAAAGTCATCATGTTCAACCTAACAAGTATATTATTCAAAGCTTACAACTAATCACCTACGAATGGATCGGCTACTTACAATACAGTCAGTCGCAGCGCCATTCGCTTGCAAGGCACATACTCTAGGAAGAGTAACTGCCGTGAACGAAATGAGAAATGAGTAATAAAATATAATTTATTCCACTGTTCATTCAATCATGACGACTATACAATGTTTCCCAGAAATACTGGGAAAATAATACTGGGACTTTTATTTTCGGGAAACTCGTCGAAGTGCTTGTGAGGACGAATAGCCTGTACAACCTCTCCTACAATCTATAAGGGTAATAAATGTCAACTATTATCTGGTGACCTTGAAGATGGAACCACCAAACGTAAATTTCGACTCCTCCATGGAAATCATCAAACCTGGGATATGCCCCAAGATGAGAGTGGAAAAAAGTTTAGCTTTGTGAAAAAATTCAACACAAAACTAAGTAGCGAAAGCGTATGGGTGAAAGATACCATCCCAAGATTCAAGAGAAGTGCTATTAAATGGTACACAGATGGATCGGCTGACAAAATAGTCAGCGATATGGTGAAGGAAGGATTTATCGTACCATCCGACAGTTTCTGGTCCTTTCCAGTCGCACTGGTAAAGAAGAAATACGTATCAACACGCTTTCGCGTAGACTTTCGTCAACTGAACAACGTGACGAAAAAAGACAGATACTTCTCCCGAGAATAGACGACACCCTAGGCACGTTAGCCGGCTCTACGAAATTCTTGACCTTTGATTTGAATAGTGGAAATTAATAAGTAGAACTGGCTTCAGAAGATAGATAAAAAACAACTTTCACCATCGGCAAGTGCCAATTCGTCGTTGTTCAATTCAGGTTCTGTAAAACTCCAGCCACATTTGAACGATTGATGGAAACGGTACTGAAGGGACTCTCATGTAAGACGTATCTAGTGTATCTCAATGACATTATTGAAATTGGCAGATCATTCGAAAATCACGTAAAAAACCTGAAGGAGATATTTCTGCAACTGAGAAACTTCCGATTGAAACTGAGCACCAAGAAATGCCATCTGTTTCAAAAAGAAGTATGATATCTCGGTCACGTTTTTTCTGAGGAAGAAGTAGGAGTAGATGAACAGAAGATGAAAGCAGTAAAGGAGTGACCCGTTCTAAAAGATATACACCTTGGTTTGTCCTTACTGGGGTTTGCTATACCATCGCTAAACCACTGAGCAGACTGATGGAAGGGCAAACACAGTTCTAGTGGTCCGATGAATGCCAAAACTCGTACAGGAAGCAGAATGGAGCTTTGATCAACGTACCTGTTCTGAGCTATCCCCTACCACACTGAAAACCATTTTTGACACAGACGCAAACAACGTGGACTTGGAGCTGTCCTGTCCCAGATCCAGGTGGGGCAGGAGAAAGTCATTGGATACTCCAGCAAGACAGTTAGCAAACTTAAGCAGATCGACAACAAGATCGAGAAAGAAGAAGAGGAAGATCTTGGTTAAGTCATCGGGTGGAAGAAGGACAATCGAAGACCATCATGCCAGGAAGTCGCACGTTATTCACCGGTGTTTGAATCCTACTAGGCTCAATGGAATTCTCTTACTCTGGAGAATGGAGTCCTGAAGCGTATGCTAGAGTCCGAGGATGGTGGGAAACAGAAGAAAGGAAGTGCTCAAAGAAATCTATAATCGCAACAGTTTTATTAGTCCAATTGTCAAGCATCAAAAGTACTGGTGACGACCTAAGAGTCCAGTCATTACAAAGTAGGCAGTACATTTATGGGAATTGACATCTCCAACCCAGGAAGCCTTCAACGTCGCCGATGTCGTGGTAAAGGAGTGGAAAGGTCGATTTGGTGTTAAACTGGAGCTACATTCGGAACAAGGCGAAACTTGAGCCCAACCTGTTCCAGGAAATGTGTTGAACATCCGGAAGACGAGAACCACAGCTCTGCATCCACAGTCCGATGGAATGGTGGAGCGGATCAATAGGACGAAAAACCGACACTTATCCAAGACACTTTCTGACCACCAAAGAGACTGGGCTCAGTAGCCTCATTTGTTCCTGATGGGCTATCGTTCAGCAGTGTGCCGAGATGTGCCGAGAGTTGCGACTGCCCTGAGCGCCTTGTCGATTTCACCCTCGCGCATACTAATTAACAATGATGATGTCACCACTCACGTCTGTCGAATTTTCGAGAGCCATCTAGAACTGAGTAGATCTGAGTAGAAGAATCTACATGGATTTGAATAGAGAGCCGTAGCCAAAGACGGCAGATATAGTTACAGTCGAACACAGAGTCTCAGTTTTAATAAAGACTGTTGTGTGATATACATTAGTGGTACAAAATAAACTAAATGTTTAGACTATTTTTATTACAATATCTTTGAAAACAAAATGTAACGGTTGATAATTGAAAATGAAAGAAGTATGCGTTCACAATTTATTTATGATTATATAAACTACCAAATCTATAGTACGGATGCTCCATGGCTTGGTTTGCAGATGTAGAAAGTTGGAGTTCCTTTATACTTCTTGATAATATTATCAATGACTTTTTCAGCTACGTGAGCATATACCTGAAACGAAAAAACAGTACGATAAAATAAAGCATAATTTGAATTTTATCAGATGTTATTTTGGTGTTTCCGTTTTCACGATGATGTGAATATAGTGAGTTGTTCGATAAGAGTTTTTTTCGTCAAGCATGTTTCAACCATTTCGCAGCATTGTAGCGCAAAATGAGAGTATACGTTTTGTGGTAATATAATTCTACTTTCAAAATCTGTTTGAGAAATTGAAATCGGACTATCACTAGAGCCTTTAGACACGCTACAAGTGCAAAAAAAATCAATTTGCAGTTGTGCCAAAACTAATAGTCCGACTGTGTCTGTTTTGTACACACATAAAGTACACATGATTCAATACTTTCATGAGAGGGGCCAACCCCGAAATAAAATTTTCCAGTTCTTCTCCATTACTAATGATCCGATCGGGTCATAAAATATTAAATTTTGTTTCTACTTCAATTCTCTACAATCGCTGTATCAGTTTTCATTTTGTAAGCAAAACACTAAAAAACACATTTTTGTATTTAAACGTATTGTCCTTTTATGTCGGTTTCCTACTAGTATATTTGTTCAAAAATCACTCATTTTATGCTATATTGATTGGTGTATCTGCGAAAACGGCAACGTTGGATATCCTATATTTTGTATAGATTTTTCGATTTAATTTGTTTCTGTTCCTCCTTTTCACTATACTTCGACTACCAACAGTTTGTTGTAAGTTATCTGGCAGTGTATTTTTTTTAAATATGTAGCTTTGGAAGGAATGTTTCTTTGCCACACAAAATAAAATAGACATAAGATTTAATAGGTACCGTGTTTAGTTTAAATCTAATAGTAAATATTTTATTTGTGACACCTACTTATTTTAAATCAATATAATAAAATTTTGTTTCACTATGGAAGTGGCCCTGCCTTGGTAAGTTCCCACGCCCTCGTGAATAAAGCTAAATCCGCCCTTGTTAATTAACCTTGGGTTAAAAATGTGCCTACCAATGTAACGGTACAACCGCCAAATCCACCACCAGTCATTCTGCTACCCAAAACTCCTTCTACTTCGAGAGCTAATTCCACTAGAGTATCCAGTTCTGGGCATGATACATTGTAGTCATTTTTGAGCGAATAGTGGCTCTCAGTCATGAGCTCCCCGAATTTTCTGTAGTTCATCTGCTTCAGCATATCCGCTGCGTCAGATGTCCGCTTGATTTCTGTTATGACGTGCCTTGCCCTAGATACGATTTGTGGATCTGTGTTTATCGATTTCAGATCTGAAATAAAAGAAAGGCTGTATGTTATATTTTGGAAACGAGGTAATTACCTCTGTTTATGTTGTTACTTTTGGCGTGAATACAATTCAAAAACATGAAATACTACCTACTCAACCCAAAGTAGATACGTCATTATCACTTGATACGCGCTTTAGCAACAAAGGTACAAAAAGTTATGAAAAGTTTTGGTAGCTGAGTAGTTTTTTGTATTTTTGAATTTGGGAATATACAAAGAAACATTTTTGTTTATTGTAGGATATAAAAAATACATACATAACACCTTACCCGACTATATAGACTTCAAAAAAAATTCAATGGGAATTTTTCAGAACTTGATCTACTTCATCTATCACATTATGCATTAAAAAAAAACGGCAGTTAGACAACTTAATCCTGCCATTGATCAATAAACTTCTGAATAGTATTTGTGTAGGAACTCATTCTTAGGTATTTAACTTAGCTCTAGTGAAGGAATGTTTTTTTTTAAATGATGTATCAGTTGGGATTTTATTACAATTCTTAACTAATATTTTTATCTCGATAACTTTATTCCAGTGTTTGAATATTTTTATGTATTTCTTTAATATTCTCTTTATGTACCATCTGGTATTTTATGAAAACTCTGTATTGTAAGTACTTGACTAAAATAATGAATGGATTTATTTATTTCCTGGTAAATAAATTTGTTCATTTTCAAGTTTTAATTTTTAGGTTTATAACTTAACTCTAGTTGGTGTTTGACTGGTTTCTTTAACTGAAACTTCCTTGATATACCATTTGGGATTTTATCACAATTCTGTAATGTACTTGACAAATAAATAAATGAATATATAAAATAATACATATGGGTACAATTTGTAAATCAATTAGGTTCATTTTTATTTAGGTCAATTTCTGATGAGAAATATCATCAACACCCAAAACAAAAATATATCTGCCATATAATATCTACTCTATGGCAACATTTTCCAGGCTAACAAATTTAATTGATGTTTGCAAAAATATATAATGTGACGGAAATTTTTAAGATTTAATGAAACATTTTATTTAATTTTAGAATTTTAAAAGTAATAAGCACCTACTTGATGTTAGGAAAATGAAACAGGAAGCTCCTTCTCAGAGACTTTTTATGTTCCTACTTTCACAAAATGTCAATACAAGTAACATTCGAAGTTTTGTTTCTTTGTAACCAATGATAAAAAAATTTACATTTCATTCTGAATACCCGAAGAGGTAGTGTCTTCCATTAATTAGTTATTAAAAATAAACAAAAGACAGCTTGATTACTATTGGTTTATTCCAGAACGTTTGCTTGATCCAAAAATAAATTCAAGGGTACCACCAAATAATATAATAATAATTTAATTCTATTAAAGATAATAAAAATGAAAGTATAACATGATATGGGAAATAAATGCAGGGGAGAGCCAAAGGAATCCTTTAAGACTTGTACGTGCAGAAATTGTATAAAGATTGAGAGAAAGAATTGAAAAATATACTGAATGATGTCATTAATTTCGAGTGGTGATTCCTTGTCACAATTTATGAAAAAAAGTTCATATAAACGTGTGTCCTAACTTGCTTTGTTTTCAAGTGACGGAGTGTCAAAGTTTCAATAAAAATCGGTTATTTATTAATTACTCAAAATTCTTTTCGCCCATTTTTATGAAACCTGGTGTGTTTAATTGCAGTTACAAGGGGTTTATTTTTTAGAGAATGATATAACATCGAGTTTATGCTCAGGAGATAATTCAGCTGGGGAGCTGGGAGGATAGAATAATTGAACAGTATAAAACAAAACACTGTGGAAAGATTTCTGAAAAAAATTTAATGCTGGTAATTTGACGATTTATTATAGCTCACGCCTTTTTTTCGTCGTTGTTCAATTAATTCAAGTATTGAATTATTATTAGTTGAAATTTTATTTTATGTACAAATTTGGAATTCCCGTATCTGTAAATAACAACTGAAGTTTGGACTGAGTAAGTCCAGTACTTCTTAAATGATATTGACAACAATTTCTAACAATAACAATATGTCGTTTAATTATCAATGTACCCTATGTAATAAAACAATTGGTTATTGGCTGATTGGATCGCCAATGCCGCATTCATGTTCAAATGGGTGGAAAGGGTCTGTATAAAAATAAATTACTGGACAGAGTTTTATGAATCTGATACATGACCAGAGTTCAATTAGAAGACACAAACGTTTGACGAGTAAGAATTATTTTGCTTCTATTTTGAAAAATGGAATATGTGACGGGTGGGAAAAAATAGTTTATTTCAAATCTTGTTAGAGTAAATTGAACGTTCCTCTTCGATTCATTTTACTTTCAGTTTCAAAGACAGGAGAAAATGAAATCGCCTGAACATCACAATATGTCACTTGTTTCAACCTAGTCACTCTAGTCAGCTACATGTGAGTCTTACGTTTTCAAAATCCCTTTGCAGTCAGTTAAAATTGATGTACGCTGGTTATTGGAAATCTTTAATGAATGTATTCTTATTTTGTTACTAGTGTTTTGTTTTGGTTGCGTATTGAAATTTCCCAATAACCGATTTTTATAAGGGATTGAATTCTTATGAAATTATTTATTCCACATATCTTGGATGAGAGAACAATTCTGTGGCTTAGAACCAAAACAATCCATGTCAATTTTTACGATTTTTGTTTTATTTGATCTAACCAATGCATTTAGAAAAATCTTTTGTATGCAATAGCAACCAATGTCCTCAGTATTCCTTACCCCAATTCTTGAATAGGAGAGCCCAAAGTCAAAAAAATATGAAAACAATTCTACGAATAAGTAACAAAATTTTGACATTGGTCGTTTTTGTTCCAAGACACAGAATTTTCCTCCAAAATTGGACAAAGGAAGGACCCCGCACACTTCTTAAGGCAAAAAGTCTTTCGGTGAAAATGGCTAGATTTTTGGTATGTTGAAACTGGAACCATTCTGAGTGAAAGCCTCCATCGGCCCAACTCGATTGTATGACTAGATTCGGCGCTAGAGGGCACCAAATCATTAATTTTTGTTATTTTTTGAAAAATTCAGCTGAGCAAAAAAATATCAATATCTCATTTATATACAATTTTGTGTTCGACTGGGCATTCCTAAAATTTGTGAGATTTTTTTTTCCAAAGTACAGAAAAAAAACGCAATTGTTTGTCTCCAGGGTATAGTCAACGACATACTCAACTCTTCATTGAATGAATTCGCCTACGAGGTTATAAGTTGATTGAGTTTATCATTGGGGATCAATCAGAATGGTTTGTTGATCGACCAAAATATAATGAAGTTCGCAGCATATGGAAAACTTTTTTATTATTGATTTCTCAAAAAAAAAAAATCATAATGAAAACCTCTGCTTCATCCCAAACCGAAATTGCAAATACCAAAATTGAATTTTATACTACCATATACGAGCGATATTGAACAACAATTCAGTTATATTTACTATTTGCAGCAAGATTTTTTGAAATACCATCACATATTTCAATTAACGTGATTTTCCGATGGAAGGGAGAAAGGAGGGAACATCCAGAGAGTGATGTGATCATATCTAACAATATACCATCCATCTAGCATAGTTTTCCTCATATCGTACAGGGCGATGAGGAGAAAATTGGGAAAAAGTGGGAAAATTAAATTGATCATAGGTGGCTGTGATTTGAATTTCTGAATGAACATTTGGTTCTGAACAATATTTTCCCCAAACTTTTAATTCTTCCGTGAAAAATAAAGTGATGGGATCAAATTTTTTTGGAAACAAGGCATGTTTTTCAATATCGCTCGTATATGGTAGTATACAATTCGATTTTGGTATTTGCAATTTAGGTTTGGGATGAAGCAGAGGTTTTCATCAAGAATAATTTTTTTGAGAAATCAATAATAAAAAAGCTTTCCATATGCTGCGAACTTTATGCCGGACACTGTATATAGAGAGGTTATCTTGAACGATGAAGCGACTGAAGTTTGTCTTTCAGTCGCAGATGATTCCATGCACATCTGATTTTATAAATATCATGTTCATGTTTTCAATAAAATCTTCATATATGCGATTAGGAGTAATCACGAATTTTATTATTTTTGGGTGAATTGAAATAAATTAAAAACATTTACATCTTATTTGTAATCGATATTCAACTGTTGTTCAACTGAGCGTTACTAAGATCCGTAAATGATTTGTCAATAATAAAAAAACACGAAACTGAAAGAATTCGCGTTTGAAACTATGAGATGATTAAGTATTATTAACGATCGATCAGAATGGATGTTGATATCTCAAAATAAAATGCAATTGAAAACACAGAGTGTTTCACATAAGAAAGTCATTACTCTTCTCGAGGATTCATCACGACTTCATCCTCAATAAAGAGCTGAAGTCATCTCCTCTTAACCCAACTTTGTCGAATCAACTAAAGGTTCGGCGGTGTCAAATTATTGATTTTGTGTTTTTGTATGACAAAATATGTCTATATTTTCTCAGTTAATGTTCTTCATTTATATGTATTCACTCTAAAATAATAAAATTCGTGATTTGGAATAATTAAATATATATAATATGGACCCTTCCTCATTCCAAACACTCTGTATTCATAGCTTCATTATATTTTGGTCGATCAACAAACCATTCAGATTGATTGTCAACAGTAAAATGAATCTACTTATAACGTTTTAGGTGAATTCATTCACTGAAGAATTGAGTATATTGTTGACAACCCTGTAGAAAAACAGTGGCGTTTTCTTAGGTAGAATGAAAATAAATTCTCGCGAATTTTAGTAATGCTCAGTCGCCCATAAATATTGCATATTAATGAAATATTGAAATTTTTTGTTCAGCAGAATTTCCCAAAAAATTACAAAATACGATCGAGTTGACTTTCAGTCAGAATGGATTCAGTTACAACATATCAAAAATCCAGCCATTTTCACCAAAAGATTTTTTCCCATAAGATGTGTGCGAGGTATTTTCGAATGTAGTAAATCAAAAGAAACGGTTCAGCTGGCTAAATTCAGTTAAATCTGACGTGGTGCTTCTTATTATTTTCCCTCATCATTTTATTTTACAAATTTCTTGAGTCCTTATTCCTATTCGATTTTTTTGACACTTAAAATCATCTTAGTACCTTCACTTATGGAATTCAACGAAAAAATATAGTGATAGATAGATTAGATAGTATTAGATAGTGTTTCCCTAATCAAGCCAATATCATTTTTTAATTTTTTAGGTAAAGTTGTACCCGACGATTATCACTTTCACCATTGATTTCTATTATTTATCAAAATGTGCCACTTATGTAATGATGGAAATAATTGAGGGTACATGATTATAAAATCGATAAATAAAATGATGAGATGATTATCAGAATTAAAACTGAAACGAACACGTGTATAGCAGAAAAAACGTATTGAATACTCGTATTGATATAGTATTTTTTAGATGATAATATGCAGATTTGAAAGAAATGAAAAATACAAGGTTTGTATTACAACCAGATATATTGAGGGAACTTTATTGGTAGATTTCAAACTGCGAAATGAAGCAATGTCAAGAGGGATTATGAAAAAACTGAATATCCTCGAATATAAACAGACTACTAATAAATAACTCACACTCGATATCGTCCAGATTTGCATCCCTCAAGCTTACTTTTTTAAGAATTAGTGCTGCTTCCTGGCATTGTTTTCTTCTGGTTGGGTACTCACTGCCAGTAAGTTCGTGTTTGACATTGGAATTTGTTATAAGCACCACAATATTCTCGTCCTTCAGTGGTATCAGCGTAGATGTTAATTGCCTGAAATGACAATAAACAATTGAAATAACACGTCCATTGCCAAAAGGGTGAGCTATAGAATTTTCGTAATAATAATAAATGGGCAAACCATCAAAATATAAAACCAATAAAATGGAGAATCGAGAATCAGCTATCTATCAGAATAACATACTATAAAATTTAAAATCAGCAGAAGGTAATCTAAAGAACTGAGTAATAATCCCAAAAAAAAAATTAATGAACTGATTAGTTATCCGAATAGAACGTATAAAGTATTATACGCGAAAACCGTAGAACTGTATAGATCTGAATTCGTCAAGAATGGAAAGTGACCGAAATGAAAAAACTAAGTAATCGCAAATCTCATTATACTAAGCCGCTCATAACATAAAACAATTAGGTATACTTAGAAAATAAAGAAATATAATTTCATAAAAACGTGAAACTATCAAATTATCCGAAAATCAATCAGTAGTAACGTAAAATAGATGGAAACTCAATGTGTGAGACATGAAACGATTAGAATCGAAATCTAGCAGAATTTGTGGTGGGGATGGGCGAATGAAGAACCACGCTTGTAGAGAACGATCAATTAATTATAAAACTTGCTCTAATTTCTCATAGATGTCGTTGACTTGTAGCCATTAAATTCACCACGCTCGGACTAGGTATTCACTGGGATCTGAAAGCAGGATGAATTATAAAGATCATCAATTTTGCAAATGAATCGTGAAAGGGACATCTTTTTCACGGAATTCAGAACGATGACCTCTGTCATAATTTACAATAAAAATTTGATATTTAATTTTAAAAAGAAAAGTTGACATATAAGTCTTTGACAAGTGACAAAATGTGGGTAATTGGAATCAGTCATTTAATTGCTTTCAATGAACCATTGAAAAAATCTATGAAGTGCAATATGGGTTCTTTCTTCAAATAAAAAAGTTACAGAGACGCGAAAACTTGGCTGAATCAGGCGATAAATATTAAAAACTCATTGTACGTCTAGTTATCTTGAATGATAAAATCTCAAATTTTGAAGAAAGGACAAATTTTTCTAAAGAAGGCAGTTATTGACAAAAATGTATAGTTAACAAATAGTAATTTACGTAACAAGTCCGGAAAATACTGTTTTTTTGGACGAGTAGACCAAATTCTAGGACGAGCGTTAGCGAGTCCTGGAAGTCTACGAGTCCAAAAAAACTGTTTTCGGACGTGTTGCGTACACTATTTTTTCGGCAATCATGTAGAATAACAACTCAATGAGACGCATTTAGTCTAAGAGACGAAGAGAGGTCGACTTTCACCCATCTGTTAACCGGATGAAACGATTCCAAATTTGAATATTTCGATCATTTCAGTTCTTATTTGTATTATATATTGAAATTCGAATAGAAGATAGGTACCAACAGAAACATTCTAATTCTTATTTATATTAATATTTGTATTAAAATTCTAGCACTTCCCGGCCTAGTCCGGGAAGTACGGACTAGGCCGGGAAGAGCTACTTTCCCAAAGAAAAAGTGTCCGGGAAGTGAACACTTCCCGGATGGTTGCCGAAAAAATATGTTCCTTCGAGTTTTTCCTCACTTTTGCCATTTTTTCTCTTTGCGGCTCTGTATTTCGGTAACTTAGAGGAATAAAAAAACAATTGAAAGTAAATTGTAGAAAATTTTTGTTAAGTTCAACAAAACCTTTTTTGATATTTCTTTCAGGACGGGCTAATAAGTGATGAGTTATTGAAAAAAAAACGAAAACCTGAAAATAATACGAATTTTAATAATTCAAACTTACCTACAGTCTATTAGCAGCGCATGATCTTTTTTACCTATAAATGATATAAATTGGTCCATTATACCACATGGCATTCCTGCATAATCATGCTCTGCCTTTTGACATGCCAAAGCTTTATCAGTAGGCCTGAAAAGCGAATAATTATATATCTCATGAATAATTTTTCTTCTTCTTTGAATTATTTTATACCTACATTATACCCTTGTTTCCGGTGAGTTCATCCAATAGTAAATAAGTGGCTACTTCAAGAGATGCGCTGCTAGACAACCCACCACCAATTGGAACGCTTGTATGTATTACTGCTTTGAAAGCTGGTGGGATTTCTCCAATATAATTTGCAACGACACCTTCAAACAAATAATAGTTTAAGAGGCGAATTGGGACGCAATAAATGACGTTTTTCCTTCTCAGTTTAATCAACCATATTTGACTATCTGATTAACAAATATTTAGTTATTTATACAACAAGAATATAAAGCGACTCTGTTTTACAATAGCGAAAGAAGAGGCTTTATATTCGATTTGTATACACGATTTTTTCCAATCCTTTTGGTTTTTTAATATAAAAATTAAAATACCCTTTATTATTAACGTTTTGAAAGCCAACATCTAATTTTTATTGTTTTGGCAGTTATAGAGAAAATTGGAAACGGTATTTATGGTCATCAAGAAAAGTAAATGTCGAAGTCGAAAACAATAGAATTTGTAACATTATAATCTGGTGGCAGGGAGGGTTATCGTTGCCGATGAAGTGCGACGGGATCACCCAAGTTTTTCTTATGTATCCGCTGAATCTGAATTTCGAAGGTGTTAAGCCGGGAAACAATCTTTGAAAATTGTTATGCACGATTTTCCGAAGGAAATCGAAAACTCTATTTTTTCCAAAAACCAATGATGCCATAATATTTTGCATAAAATTCTCTACAAAAAAGGTTTTCGCAAGTTTTTTCCAAAATCCACTGTTTTCGAGTAAAACGTGCTCGAAATTCGGAAAAATGCGATTTTCTCAATTTACGGTGCCCTCTCATTCAGTCAAATAATGATATTTTCAGTATCACCTTGTCCCAAATTATTATTATATATTTCGACTGAGAATAACGAAAGAGACTTTCCTGAAAAATGTATTCGTGTGGATTTCTCGACACTGAATTTCCCGAGACCTTGCATGAAGCGACATTTTTTTTTTCACGAAGCTCACGCCGTGGACGAATTTCTTATGGCGTCAATTAAAACAGGCTCAGTACATATTTTGTCATGATTGCAAAGCATTTCAGTAGCGGAAAAACAGAAAATTGTGCTTGGAAGTACAACAATTTTCCAGAAAATTCACTGTTTTGTAGAAAAAAAAATATATTTATTACTTTTTGTCAGACTTTTCCAAGATCTAATGAAAAAATTGAGTTTTATTAAAATTTTATTTTGGCATGTATGATCGCGGTGACAAAAACAAAATGAGCACCATGAAACTTTTGCTGCCTTACAAACACATGTATTCCGGGTGCACCTTTTGCAAGTACAATTCGGTACCAATTCTGTTTTGGGGGGATCAAACTTTCAACCGTTTGCGGTTTAAGCATAGAGTCTTCTTCAATAAACCCGAAATCCAATGGGTTCAAAAGAAAAAATCCTCATCCGAACAATGAGTTTGATTGTAAACTATGTAAAAAGCTCTGTGAATGTGAAATAGATGTACTGAATGAGAAAATTTCGAAATTAGAGCACATTTTACTCGAAAACGGTGCATTTTAGAGAAAAATTTGTCGGGACCCTTTTTGTAGAGAATTTTATGGAAAATATTGAAGCATCATTTGTTTTTGGAAAAAATGGAATTTTTCGGTTTTACTCGCGTTTTACTTGCAAACGGTGCAATTTGGAGAAAAATTTGTTGGTAGCTTTTTTTAGAGAATTTTATTAAGAGTATTATGGTTTCATTTGTTACTGGAAAAAATAGATATTTCGATTTCCCTCGGAATATCGTCCACAACAATTTTCCGGATGCTTTCCCGGCGTATCCCCTAGAAATTCAGATTCAGCGGGTCAAAATACATGAGAAAAACTTGGGTGATCCCGCGTCGCACTTCATCGGCCACGAAAATCCTTCCTGCAACCGAACTATTATTATAGAAATAATGGCTTTTGATTAAGTGTTTCCAAAATCATCGTTTGAAATTAACATACAGAATTACAGCAATTGAACTATTAATATAAATCTTGTAAAAAATTAGTATGGATGGAACATGATTGTAATATGTTTAATAAAAAAACAATTGAAATGAGAATGATGGGTATTGTGTATTACTTGTATTTAGTCAACGTAGAGTACTTCTTTGCACGCCGGCGCCGTGCAGAAAACTTTGTTTGCCCTGTGTTAATTGCCCTATATACTTTTGACATTTAAAAGTCATCAAAAATGACACATTTGTAACGTAAGTACTGGAAAAAATTGTTTGTAATCGATTAAAAGACAAACTACATTAACCAAATATTTAATTTTATAAATGTTTTTAATAAACTTCAATTTCAACCTATTCCGTTACTTAATGGAAATTTATAGTAGATGACACTTAAACATTATAGGATTTCCACAAATATTATTAAACTTGCGATATATGTAGCGAAACATCGGGTTTACCATCCGTGTATCCAAATCGTTTTATGATTGCCAACCTAGCAGTTTTTGAAAAATGCTCTGAAAAACTTTTTGCGATAATTTTTTCATCATGTATAACTTCATTATCAATACTCAATTTTATATTTCATCGTTGTTTGATTCAACCAGTTTTTTTTCTATGTTCCGTACTGGTTTTTGTTTGGCAATATTACCGTTTGTGTTTTCAACTGTAGCTTGATAGTACGTCATTTTGTAACATTTGGTTTGTTGTCTATATTTATTAAGTTTTGCCCCATATTCTATATCAAGATTGTCCTTAATTTTATTATTTTTGAGCCAGTGCAGATTATTAACCTAGGCCAATCAATAGAGCATTTTTTCCTAACAAAAATACTAGTAGAAAACCGACTGTGCCATCACATGGGAAACATATCGTTGTTATATTCTGTTATGTTTTCGACTAGCAACTGTCATTTATTAATTTGTTATAAACAATTAAATAACAAAAAACGTGTTTTTAAAATTGTTTTGCTCATAAAATGAAAACTAATAGAGCAATCTGGTTGTAGATAATTGGAATACGAACAAAATGGGATGTTTTATAACCCGATCGGATAATTAGTAACGGAGGAAAACCGGAAAATTTGACGATTTTTCAAAAAATTCATAACTCCGCCATTTTTCAAGAAATAGGGTTGGCCCTTCTTATGAAAGTATTGAATCAATCATGTGTACTTTATGTGTGCATCTCTCTGATGGATCATTAGTTTTGGTACAATTGCAATTTGATTTTTTTTACACTATCTTGCAGCGTGCCTGGATGCTCTAGTGATTTGAATTAATTCAAAGATTCGCCTTTTGAAATGTGTACAAGTACTTAATAAACACCCTGCATAGAGCTAGAGCTCATGCTTAGTTACAAAGTGAACCTCAATAAATTCTGGCGTACATCTATGAATAAATTGCCAAACAATAATTCTTCTTCGCTGGATTTACCAGCCATTAAACCTCTCAATCATCTGTGACAGTTTTCCAATCAGTCATCAAACCCCATTATGATACTGTGCTAGTGCTGTATCACTATTGAAAAATAAGTACTGTATATCTATTAAGAATTTTCAGATTCTTGAATCAGAATCATATCAGAAATTGCTTCTCATTATTTTAAACGGGCCGTCGGATTTCAACATGAAATTCAGCTATATTACTGGAAACAATAGCAAATTATTCCTCTGCCATACTAATTTATCTCATATGCTGCATTCATTATTTTCAGAAGGTCTCTTGGATTATAAAATAATCTACAAAGGCAAATCCTAGAATAGATTTTGAAAGTAGAAGTATAGTACCACAAAACGTATATTCTCATTTTGCGCTTAAATGCTGCGAAATGGGTGAAAAATGCTGGCAAACATGACTCAAAACGGGAGCTGGTAGAAGCGGTTGAGTGGAAGGAGTGAGCGGGAGATGAGGGGAAGAATATTATCACGTAGAGCTTGTGGATTTTCTTATGGGCTATGACCTTGAACATATCTGCGCGTCGCTTTCAGGCAACAATTTACAAAATTATTGAAGTGGAAACCGAAAACATTGACTCAACTACTTCACTATAATAGCCTAGTCAAAGTTCACACTGGTCGGGTTGAAGATTGGTTTGGTGTAAATTATTATTCAATATATAGATTTATTTTTAGTAGGTAAATAAGAAAACTTACAAGTAGGTACTTACACAAAAAGTTAAAATGAAATAATTTTTTCAATACGGCATTTAAAATGTTATGGTAATGGTTGGCAACCTAAATTATCGTTATCGGTTTCACTGTCAGACAGTTCTGATTCAGTCCCACTAGTATCTTCTCCAAGATGTATTACTATTTCTTGCAGCTCATCCATAATGTGCTCAATTGCCATATATGCTTCTTCAACCTTCTCTACATGGGCGCAAATGTTTTGCCAGTTTTGAATTGTCACTTGCTGAAATTTTTCTTCTGTGAGCTGTCGCACATCACCTAGTTTAAATGAGACATTACAGGCTGCTACTTCATTATTTACCAGTGCCCAAATTTTTTCAATAGGGTTTAGCTCCGGATGGTATGATGGCAAACGTAGTGTTAACATGCCATGTTCCGCTAGAAGCGTATCAACAATATACTTAGTATAAGTTGGTTTATGCGTTTTAATTAATTCAAATAATTCAGCTTTAAAGGCATTGGCATCATATGTAATACCTCGTTCCGTTAGCCATTGCTGCATCGCTGCTTTTTTCCACGAAAAATTTGGAATAGGATCCACCTGTACATTGTGGTAGGACGCATTATCTATCACTAAAACACATTTTTGTGGAGCATTAGGGATAAATTTATCTTTAAACCATTGCGTGAAATTTGTAGAATTCATTTCGTCATGGTAGTCGCCTGTTTTAAGCATTAGGTACGAATCCTGATGCACCTCCGGCATGTAAAATAATGAGACGTCTTTCTTTGGATACCGGAAATTTTAAACATTTATTCTTGCCATCGTCCCACGTCTTTGGTACCATATGGGAACTGTGGATGTGAGTTTCATCGCAATATATTATGGTTCGACCTTCCTGCTTATATTTTTTTAATTTTCTTAAATATTCAATCCGTTTAGATTGAATGTCAAATTTCTCAATCAACACTTTTCTATTGTCTTGTGCTTTTCTCCACCTGAATCCCATTTTTTTAAACTAATTTTCTAAACGAATCAATCTTGCCTGTAAAATTGATACCCTCTTCATTTTTAACAGCTTCAAATATCCTTTTCATAGTAGGCCTCCTTTTCTGAATAGCTGTATAGTTGTAAATAATTTTCACAATTATTTCTTCCTCAAATTCATCAACTGATCCCTTGGAAGTTGAGGGTTTGTTTATGGCCTTCCTTGGTGATTTGAAGGGAGTAGCAGGTGATTTTTCCTTACCTTCATTAATTATTCTTTTGACAGTATTGATGCCAACTCCACAAGCTTTAGCTACTCTCTCTTGTAGATTGCTCTTGTTAGAGCTTGTTGTTCTTTCTCGCTTTGCATAAACTTAAAAACATTATAGATAATTTCTCGACCTTGACTGTGAATTATTTTCTTGGAACTGCTCATGCTTGCAGAATGGTATCTGCAACAAAGGGGATAATAAATTATTGTCAAACATGCTGTGAGTTTTTTAACAGTTGGTTAAATTTAATTTGGATATTGTGTTGACGAAAGAGGATGCATTTAAAATGCATTCTTTAAAGTATACAGGACAGGTATTTCTAGTATACAGGACAGGTATTTCTACTATACAGTAAATAGCTGCTTGAATTCAAAATATAACAATAACTAAATTACAAATTGTTTGCAAAAAACAAAGTGTGTCTTGAAAGTAAGGAAGTTCTCAACAGAAAAAACGTATTCCTCCCAGTTACGGTCGCTACCCGTAATGCGTTTTTGTTTAAATAATTTTGTTTCAAATATTCTTTTTCACACTATCAATTTTAATGTTAATAAGAAAACGCATTTAGCACTTTTTTGTAACTGCTAAAAATAATTATTATTCAACTTACTTACCTTGTGGATAAAAAACTTCACTTATAGCTTGGCAGGTCTTCGGCAATAATAACGTCCAAATAAAATAAACTTAGTAATTTGATGAAAATGAGAAATAAAAATTCCTATGTTTTTATAACCACTTTATATTTGTAACACTTTCGTTACTGCAGTTTCGTCCTATATGGACATTATCAAACTATATTTCAAAATAATACTTGAATATACCAATACACTTGCCTTTTATACCAGGTCTTTCTTATTCATTAATACTGATAATTAAACCCTTCATAAAAATAACAATATCTACATCTACGTAAATTACCTATATCATTTTTACCTGAAAGTGTGTTCATGGTCGACAGTGTGGACGGGCTACATTAAAAACGGGTGATTATACTAAGTAACTTACATTTTCAAAAAATAAAACGCAATTTGTCATGACTATATCTTTAATTGGTATGAACACGTGCATTGTCGATCTTTACCAAACGCTCGTAGGACTCGAATGCGGATGTTTTTAAAACTTTTAGTAGACGACAGCCAAAACGTAAATTTGTTCTCTGCGACGGTATGAGTCATAGCCCTTAAGAAAATCCACAAGCTCTAACTCGTTCATCAGAAGAATTCGCCTCTCTCTAACCACTCGGCAGCTAACGCGGGCTCGGTCGTTTTCAGTCATGTTTGCATGCATTTTTCACCCATTTCGCACCATTGTAGCGCAAAATTAGAATAAACATTTTGTAGTAGTATACTTCTACTTTCATAATCTGTTTGAGAAATTGAAATCGGGCTATCACAAGATGGTGCAAAAAAAAATTTAATTGCAATTGTGCCAAAACTAACGATCCGACAGTGCCTGTTTTGTGCACACATAAACTACACATGATTCAATACTTTCAGGAGAAAGGCCAATCCTACTACTTGAAAAATGGCGGAATTATGAATTTTTCAAAAAATTGCAAAATTTTCCGGTTTTTCCAATTTTTCTCCGTTGCTAATGATCCGACCAGGTTATAAAATTTTCCATTTTGTTCGTATTTCAATTATCTACAATTATTTCCATTGGAACAACCAGATTGCTCTATTAGTTTTCATTTTATAAGCAAAACAATTTAAAAAAACACATTTTTTGTTATTTAAATGTTTATAGCAAATTAATAAATGACAGTTGCGAGTTGAAAACATATCAGAATATAACTACGGACTGTCCCCCATGTGATGGCATAGTCGGTTTTCTACTAGTATTTTTGTTAAAAACTCACGCATTTTATGCTCTATTGCTTGGTGTAACCCATCATTTCTATGGTTTCTCTACTAACCCAAGTTTTCCGGTATTTGTTCAATACTTCTTTTAACATACGACAGTACGCAAGCTAATCGAGTCATTGAATATAATGAGAAAATTTCTAAAAATTACGTTTATACCAGTCAGATAATCCAGACGAAAGAAGTCTTCTGTCAACATTAAACTGTAATGATTAGCTAATATGAACACAAGGATATTTTCATTGTATTGTTATGATATTAATTCGTAAATATACAGGGTGGGTCACGGTCGATGGTACCTTAGACGTTTACGAAGAACGGGAAATAGGATCATTCTGAAAATTTGGTTTCTCAAGTAGTTGCTCTTGGTCTATCGATCTAAGATATTTTCAGCAATGCAGCGTTGCCGCTTATACCAGAAAGTAGCAGCATCTTCGTTATTTCAAATGGGTCACCCTGTATATTACCGCATTTTTGAACTTGTCATTCCTTTCTGATTATTTCTGCCTCATACTCCCCTATACATATCTCTAACGGTTTTTGAGATATTGGTTATTTTCCATATTTTTTATCCAAAACATAGCTCGAATTGAATGTTTATTTCTGAGGTATTTGGATTCTTAGGAAGTTGCAATTTTGTGTTTAGTTCATCAAGATCATGTACATTGATTCTGTATAGAGAAGATTGTTCTGCGTTATACACGGTCGTTCAAAATTCATGATCGTACTGCTACATATTGTACATATTGTATATTATGAAATATCCTGAAAGATGACTAAATTCCCTTCGAATTGACATATCATGTTCCTATACCTAAATAGCCAGAATTCCGAGATAATAGCAATTTTCACTTGTAATCTCCCAAGTGCTTGAATTATTGCCGGAAATTTTTCGAGTACATGAATTATTTGAAAATTACCTGAGTCGCGAAGCGACGAGGGTAATTTTCTATGAAAATTCTTGTACGAGATAAATTTACGGCAATTAATTCAAGCACGAGGGGATTCGGCAAGAAAATTTCACACCGAGAAATGAAAATCATCCAACAATTCATAAGAAATAACTAACGATGGTTTCACCTGAACTATTTATAACCACTGAAATATTGATATGTAAAATACTTAACAAAATTTTCATCAATAAATGTGTTTAAATTTGGAACAAAAAAAATAAAAAAGTTAGGTTGTCACGATTGAACCATCGACCTAGCGACTAATAGGCCGCAACACTACCGCTGAGCTACGGGACTTGTGATTAAAACTTGTGACAAATGGTGTATTGAACTTCTTCTGAAATATGATTTCAGAATTGACAATTTCTGCAATAATCGTGGAGAAAATATTTTTAGACACATTCCAAATATCTAGTATGAAAACTAGACCTCCATTGAAACAACTGAAAAATCGTTTTTTTGTCATTTTGACAGTTGATTTGAGGTTATGTTGAAAAGTGTTCAATTTTTCAACAGTGAATCGTGCAGGACTCACCCCAGTCCAGCCACGAGATTTGAATAATTTAATAGGTCAAATTAAATAAAAAAATCCCAGCCGCAACTTGGGCTCGACCTCCGGACCTTTCGAATCCCAAGGTCCCAAATTTTTCGTTTTCAGGAGATATTTCCCAGACTATTTATTTTACGGAAAATATGTCTGTACATTTTTTGTAGACTCTCATCAGATGATCAAAAAAGGTTGATTGTGAAACTTAAAAATCTGTCGTTATCTTTGAGTTTTTGGTGTTTAAAAAAAAAAATCAATTTTCTGTTTATTTTTCAAGATATGAAAAAATGCCATTAAAACTTGTGGTAGACACCCTTGAGTTCAATGAAACTGTTGATATATATTTTCTCGATATCTCGTTTAGTTTTCGAGTTTTTGGTGTTTTTAGGAAAAAATATGAAATTTTATTGAACATATTTTGGTAGGAGGTCACGTTTCGACACAAATGGCAAAAAAAAATTTCAACCTCTAAACTGCATCACCATTTCACCATTTTGCGTGTTTTCGTTTTAAAATGTTTTTTTCCTTAAAGTTGGATCTTTAATAACATTCTCCACCTGGTCTTTTACTATTTTTCTATAACTATTGAAAATCATGGAAAACATTGAGAAAATCATGATTCAGAGAGACTTGTCGGTTATTCTCAATTTTAAGCGGTTTAACGATCAATAAACCACCAAGTTACATAGACCATTTGAAAGTAGACATCTCAACAATTGAAATGATCAATTAAATACCATTTGAAAGTAAACATTTCAACAAAGACCTCCGAAATACAAAAAAAAAACAATTGTTCGTGAAAGATAAGGGTATTTTTTTCGAAAAATGTAGATAACTCGAAAACTAGTCGTCTCCTGAATTGCGAAACAATCATGCTCATTTAACACTAAGACATATGCTTACAAATTTGCATGTAAATTAAATCATTTATACGCGAGAAAAAAATTGAATACCTACTGAAAAATTGGTTTTTCGCCATTTTGACGGTTAATTTAGGGTTATGTGGAAAAGTGTTGTGAACAGAAGTTTTTGAATTTTTGCTCCGAAACATATTCCGCTAAGAGGTCACGTTTCGCCTCAAATCGTAAAAAACCATTTTCAACCCCTAAACTACATCCCCATTTCACCATTTTGTGTGGTTTTGTGTTTAAATATTTTTTCCTGGCAGTTGGAACCTCAACAACATTTCCCAACTGGTCCTTGTCTGTTACTTTTTTTTCTCACAAAAATGGTATGCACCATTCTAATATAGAAAAAGAAAAATGTTCAAAAGATTTAATTTCCGCGTTCATGAAGACTCTTATAAGTGAACACAAAATAAATAATGATTGTACTTATTGATAAGGATATTCATTATTCTTCCTCCTCTTATAGTATTCCTCGACCTCCAAAGTACGATGATTTTGGTCGTGAAGTTTTCCGCTCTAAGCGAAACCAATATCTCCTGGAAGGAGGAAGAACGAAAAAAATATCGAGATTCACTCTTTGAATTCCGCAGGCTCTACCCAAATCATCCTATCAAAATTGTGGTCATCATCATAGGGGTCCTTTACTCCTTGCTGGAATGATGGACATATTACTCTGAAATCTAAAAATCTCACTGGCTTGCCAGAAGAGTGCAAAAATCTTATCTAGCAAAAATCTTATTTTAAACAGAAGTCCGGATTCCTTGATTCACATCGTCTTCTCCCCAAAGCTTATCCCCAATGCATCCCCAGCACCAAAATAGACTATACAGGGTGGGACACGGTCGATGGTACCTTAGACGTTTACGGAGAACGGGACATAGGATCGTTCTGAAAATTTGGTTTCTCAAGTAGTTGCTATTGGTCTATCGATCTAAAATATTTTCAGCAATGCAGCGTTGCCGCTTATACCAGAAAGTAGCAGCATCTTTGTTATTTCAAATGGGTCACCCTGTATATTACCGCATTTTTGAACTTGTCATTCTTTTCTGATTATTTCTGCCCCATACTCCCCTATACCTATCTCTAACGGTTTTCGAGATTTTGGTTATTTTCCATATTTTTTATCCAAAACATAGCTCGAATCGAATGTTTATTTCTGCGGTATTTGGATTCTTAGGAAGTTGCAATTTTGTGGTTAGTTCATCAAGATCATGTACATTGATTCTGTATAGAGAAGTTTATTCTGCGTTATACAGGGTCGTTCAAAATTCAATATTTTACTGCTAGATACGAAAAGGGTTGAAAGTGCGTTTTTTTAAATGGAACTTCCTTTATATTATGAAATATCCTGAAAGGTGACTAAATTCCCTTCGAATTGATGTAGCATGTTCCTATACCTAAATAGTCAGAATTCTGAGATAATAGCAATTTTCACTAGAAATCTCCCAAGTGCTAGAATTATTGCTGGAAATTTTTCGAGTAGGTACGAGATAAATTTACGGCAATTAATTCAAGCACGAGGGGGATTTGGTAAGAAAATTTCACACCTCACTTTTGTAGCCAATCAAAAAATTCGTTCTTGTTTAGATACCATGGCAACCCTAAAAATTTCCGGAAATTTTTATCCTCCTCGGTACCCTGGGCGAAATTAATGAATTTTTCTCTTAAACATTAAATATATTTTCAGACACATTCCAAATATCTAGTAAATACATAATTATCTCCTTTCATATGAAAACTAGACCTCCATTTGTACATTAAAGCAAAATAACAACTTGTCACATGTCAAATGTTTAACAGAAAAATTCATTAATTTCGCCCAGGGTACCGAGGAGGATAAAAATTTCCGGAAATTTTTAAGGTTGCCATGGTATCTAAACAAGAACGAATTTTTTGATTGGCTACAAAAGTGAGGTGTGAAATTTTCTTACCGAATCCCCCTCGTGCTTGAATTAATTGCCGTAAATTTATCTCGTACCTACTCGAAAAATTTCCGGCAATAATTCAAGCACTTGGGAGATTTCAAGTGAAAATTGCTATCATCTCAGAATTCTGGCTATTTAGGTATAGGAACATGATACATCAATTCGAAGGGAATTTAGTCACCTTTTAGGATATTTCATAATATAAAGGATGTTCCATTTAAAAAAACGCACTTTCAACCGTTTTCGTATCTAGCAGTAAAATATTGAATTTTGAACGACCCTGTATAACTCAGAATAAACTTCTCTATAAAGAATCAATGTACATGATCTTGATGAACTAACCACAAAATTGCAACTTCCTAAGAATCCAAATACCGCAGAAATAAACATTCGATTCGATCTATGTTTTGGATAAAAAATATGGAAAATAACCAAAATCTCGAAAACCGTTAGGGATAGGTATAGGGGAGTATGGGGCAGAAATAATCAGAAAATAATGACAAGTTCAAAAATGCGGTAATATACAGGGTGACCCATTTGAAATAACAAAGATGCTGCTACTTTCTGGTATAAGCGGCAACGCTGCATTGCTGAAAATATTTTAGATCGATAGACCAATAGCAACTACTTGAGAAACCAAATTTTCAGAACGATCTTATGTCCCGTTCTCCGTAAACGTCTAAGGTACCATCGACCGTGTCCCACCCTGTGTAGTCTATTTTGGTGCTGGGGATGCATTGGGGATAAGCTTTGGGGAGAAGACGATGTGAATCAAGGAATCCGGACTTCTGTTTAAAATAAGATTTTTGCTAGATAAGATTTTTGCACTCTTTTGGCAAGCCAGTGAGATTTTTAGATTTCAGAGTAATGTGTCCATCATTCCAGCAAGGACCCCTATGATGATAACCACAATTTTGATAGGATGATTTGGGTAGAGCCTGCGGAATTCAATGAGTGAATCTCGATATTTTTTTCGTTCTTCCTCCTTCCAGGAGATATTGGTTTCGCTTAGAGCGGAAAACTTCACGACCAAAATCATCGTACTTTGGAGGTCGAGGAATACTATAAGAGGAGGAAGAATAATGAATATCCTTATCAATAAGTACAATCATTATTTATTTTGTGTTCACTTATAAGAGTCTTCATGAACGCGGAAATTAAATCTTTTGAACATTTTTCTTTTTCTATATTAGAATGGTGCATACCATTTTTGTGAAAAAAAAAAGTAACAGACAAGGACCAGTTGGGAAATGTTGTTGAGGTTCCAACTGCCAGGAAAAAATATTTAAACACAAAACCACACAAAATGGTGAAATGGGGATGCAGTTTAGGGGTTGAAAATGTTTTTTTACGATTTGAGGCGAAACGTGACCTCTTAGCGGAATATGTTTCGGAGCAAAAATTTAAAAACTTCTGTTCACAACACTTTTCCACATAACCCTAAATTAACCGTCAAAATGGCGAAAAACCAATTTTTCAGTAGGTATTCAATTTTTTTCTCGCGTATAAATGATTTAATTTACATGCAAATTTGTAAGCATATGTCTTAGTGTTAAATGAGCATGATTGTTTCGCAATTCAGGAGACGACTAGTTTTCGAGTTATCTACATTTTTCGAAAAAAATACCCTTATCTTTCACGAACAATTGTTCTGGTGTTTTTTTTGTATTTCGGAGGTCTTTGTTGAAATGTTTACTTTCAAATGGTCTTTAACTGATCAATTCAATTGTTGAGATGTCTACTTTCAAATGGTCTATGTAACTTGGTGGTTTATTGATCGTTAAACCGCTTAAAATTGAGAAAAACCGACAAGTCTCTCTGAATCATGATTTTCTCAATGTTTTCCATGATTTTCAATAGTTATAGAAAAATAGTAACAGACCAGGTGGAGAATGTTATTAAGGAAAAAAAACTTTAAGGAAAAAAACATTTTAAAACGAAAACACGCAAAATGGTGAAATGGTGATGCAGTTTAGAGGTTGAAAATGTTTTTTTGCCATTTGTGGCGAAACGTGACCTCCTACCGAAATATGTTCAATAAAATTTCATATTTTTTCCTAAAAACACCAAAAACTCGAAAACTAAACGAGATATCGAGAAAATATATATCAACAGTTTCATTGAACTCAAGGGTGTCTACCACAAGTTTTAATGGCATTTTTTCATATCTTGAAAAATAAACAGAAAATTGTTTGTTTTTTTTAACACCAAAAACTCAAAGATAACGACAGATTTTTAAGTTTCACAATCAACCTTTTTTGATCATCTGATGAGAGTCTACAAAAAATGTACAGACATTTTTTCCGTAAAATAAATCGTCTGGGAAATATCTCCTGAAAACGAAAAATTTGGGACTCTGGGATTCGAAAGGTCCGGGATCGAGCCCAAGTTGCGGCTGGGATTTTTTTATTTAATTTGACCGATTAAATTATTCAAATCTCGTGGCTGGACTGGGGTGAGTCCTGCACGATTCACTGTTGAAAAATTGAACAATTTCAACATAACCTCAAATCAACTGTCAAAATGGCAAAAAACCGATATTTCAGTTTTTTTCTCGCGTATAAATGATTTAGTTCAGATGAAAATTTGTAGATGAATGTTAAGCACTTTTTAACATAACCTCAAATCAACTGTCAAAATGGCTAAAACCCGATTTTTCAGTTTTCTATTTTCTCGCGTATAAATGATTTAGTTCAGATGAAAATTTGTAGATAAATATCTTTTTTTGTATCGAATAAGCATGATTTTTTCGGAAAACATAAGACTGCCATAGTTTTCGAGTTATTTAGATTTTTCGAATAAAATACCTTTATCTTGTCTTGATAATTTTTTTGTCTATACGTGACCATTTTGATTGTTGAAATGTCAACTTTGAAACGATCTATGTAACTAGGTGGTTTATTTATCGTTGAACCGCTTAAAATTGGGAAAAAAGTATCTCTGAATCATGACTTTCTCAATATTTTCAACGATTTTTGACTGTCTTTATTATTTTTATAACAAGAAGTAGTTTGAGTTAAATTCCTTATAACTAAATTAAAATATTTGAATACATAATTACACTACGAAATTGATTTATTAATATCGTTTTTATTCTTTTTTACAACTATTGAAAATCATTGAGAATATTGAGAAAATATGATTCAAAGAGACTTGTCGGTTTTTCTCAATTTTAAGCGGTTTAATGATGAATAAACCACAAAGTTACATAGACCATTTGAAAGTAGACATTTCAACAATTAAAATGATCACTTATAGACTTCCGAAATACAAAAACCAGTCTATATGTGGTGTGACGTTATTCATAATCACAAATTATGATGAAAAAAGCTATATTTGTTTTATGATAATTCACTATCAACCTGATCAATATCTCTTCAGCTTATTCAATAGTAAATGTTATCTTATAAGCAGATGATGGATAATCAAGTAATTACAGACTGAATTCCACTTCAGTTTTTTTTATTATTATGTTGCCAATCCCTTTCCTTATGAAATAAATAGAAAATCATATTTTTTTATACTTTTCAAACTACATTAATAAAAACTCAGATTTTTTATCTTTGTATTACCTTTCACGTACATAGCCCATTTTGGTCCATCATGAGGGATCGCTCGTATCAAGGCGGTTTTTCTAGGTAGTTCAAATTTTGTTGTTTGTGCAGTATTCGGAAATTTACTGGTTGTATGTATAATGACTTCGGTTCCATCTATTTTCTTTCCCACTATTACGGTTACCAATGGCAATGCCTGAAATAAATATAGATATGAAAACATTGCAATGAAAAGTGTATGCTGTAATGATAATAAAATACTCAACACTAATTTCGTCGCATTCCAAAATTTTGCACCTGTTAAAATCTGAATAACTTTCTGATTTGAACAATTTGAATTCTGTTCACACTGTTCGCTAGCCCCTAGTCCTTCTGCTATACTCGTACTTCTTCAAAACATGAGGTTCTTTACATCAAATCGCTAGAGGGTGTTACCTGAAACCGTGCAAAATTTCCGAATTTTCAAAAGGATGCCAACTGAAAAAAAACTCTTTTTTTTCAAATTTGTCAACCTAGGCATGAAGATGATCTCATTACCTTGAGACATTTTTCGAATTGTCTTCTTATCTCTTTTATTTACAGGGTGATCTCAAAAAATTTACTTTTTGGTTTTGTAGTCATAACTTTTTTCCTCGTCAACCGATTTTCAAAATCTCAGGCTCTTTTCGAAGCTGCGAAACTTCAGATGAAGAGATATGAACATCAGAATTGACTCAAGTTGAAAATTAAAGATCGAGGGGTTTCCTCAAATATGACCCAAATGCCTCTGATGTCAAATTTAAAAAAAATAAATATTTTTCCATTTGGCACCCTTTTGAAAATTCCGAAATTATGCTCAGTTTCAGATAACACCCTGTAGCGATTTTATGTGAAGAACCTCAAGTTTTGAAGATGTAGGAGATCATAGCTGAAGGATTGGACTAGCGAACAGTGTGAACAGAATTCAAATTGTTCAAAGCAGAAAAAAGTTATTCAGATTTCAACAGGAGCAAAATTTAGGAGTGCGACGAAATTAGTGTTGAGTAGTTTATAATAAAAATTCGATGAGAGTGAAAGATTCCGAACGCTGGACGAAAGCGAGCATGAGGAATCACGGGCATCGAATTTTTGTTCCAAAACCGAGTAACAGAATATTCTTTTTCCACGAGCCACTCAAGATTTAAATATAAAATTAAAACATTATAATATATTCCAACGTTATATTTGTTTCGTTTTATATCTGGTGTCTCTATGCATGCCTAATTTCAAATCTGATAACAGTGCCTGTAGACATGCACGACGCACTGCGTTGTTACAAAGAAATTGTTTTTTTGAAAAGCCAATAAAAAATACACATAAAATTCTGATTCAAACTCCAATAGCTACCAATTGCTTTGGAAATTATAAAAGGATAGTGGCAAACTGGAGTAAAGCTGGTAGCCCTTATTTCACGGTCCTTCGAGCCGGATATTTATGTAATTAACGCCACACGACGTGACGAATTGAATATACAACCTGGTGCAAGACCCAAGACTCATTCCATCCAGAACAGTTCATCTGCGTGGTCACAATAATCCCAGATAATTTTTTACCATTTCCATTAGATATCTTCACTGGATACCCTCGGTTAGCAGTTTTACGAAAAATCAATCACAAGAATAAACTACCCTTAGAAGGGGTCGGTTCAAAAAAATTTTATGGTGGCACAAAAAGTATGTTTCTGTCGATCATAATCTACTGTTTCAATTAAATATCTCCACTGGAAATCCTCGGTCAGCATGTTTTATTAAACAAAATCACAAGAAGAAACTACCCTTGTGAGGGAGCTGATCCTAAGTTTTTCTATGATGGCAAAAATGTATGCTTCGAGCAATCATAATCTATTGTCTCAATGATATATCTCCACTGGAAACCACCGGCTAGCAAAGTTTGTAAAAAAAATACAAAACTAAACGACCCTGATGAAGAAGCTGATCCGAAATTTTTCTATGGTGTCACAAAAAGTACGTTTCGAGCAATCATAATCGACTGTTTCAATGAAATACCCTCACTGGAAACCCCGGTCAGCAAAGTTTTTCGAAAAATCGCATAGA
Source organism: Chrysolina oricalcia (assembly GCA_944452925.2). Taxonomy (NCBI): domain Eukaryota; kingdom Metazoa; phylum Arthropoda; class Insecta; order Coleoptera; family Chrysomelidae; genus Chrysolina; species Chrysolina oricalcia. Next base: position 36,680,986 of record OX101811.2, read on the forward strand.
CAAAATACCCTTAAGAGGGTGTTGATTCGAACTTTCTCTATGGTGGGCAATTTCAGTATACCGTTTCAATGAAGTATCTTTGCAGAAAACCTCCGGTTAACAAAGTTTTTAGAAAAATCACAATAATAAACTACCCTTATGAGAGGGTTGATTTTAATTTTTCTACCAGCTTGTCTTTCTGGATACGACAATAAGAAAGAGTTTTATGCGCCGTGATCATTTGATAGCAGTTTTTTTCGATATTGAAAAGGCATATAACATTCTGAAAATAGCACATGAATGGGGACTGAAGGGAAAGCCACTAATATTCTTCCAATTTCCTCAAAATAACAAATTTTACGGTTAGTATTAACACCACACGTCTAGATCAAAGAACTCTAGAAAATGGAATTTCAGAAGGATCCACTAGAGTGTAACTTTATTTTATTTGAAATTTACAGCCTATTGGAATCTTCAGATGAAAGTATTGATTGTTTATGTCGTTGATCTCAGTATTTATTGTTCTGGTAGAGAGATGCAAGAAGTCGAAGAGAGAATACAGACAACCATTAACCAACTTAGAGCTACAGCAACCTTCCGATTTTCATCAACAAAAACACATTGCATCGGATTTCAATGATCCAGAGCATGTCGAAAACTGATCAAGGAGTCGAATCTGCATTTTTGTGTAAGGAAGAAACTCACCATTGGACATTGAACCCAATATCTTCGATATTCACAGATGCCATTTTCCAAGCACAGATTTATCGAGACATTATCAAGGGACTTATTTGATTATTTCTGATTCATGTAGTTCACTCCAAGCTATATACTAGAATAGTTACAATACCGAACCTCTCATTCAATTCACCTCAACTGCTGCTCACATCCTGCAGAACTCTGGTGAGAGAATAATGTTTTTCTGGATCCTAGGGCACATAGGAATAGCCGCTAATGAACTCGCAGATACTGCATGTACTACAAATGGAACCAAGAGTGGAATGGTTGTAACCATAAATTGAAAAACATAAAAAACAAAGTCGATGCGAAGTACACCCATTTTCATCACACCAAAAGAGAGAACAAGTTTCACTAACGCGACTAACGCGATTAAGGATTGGCCCTACTCAGTTCAAATGTTTCCAAATTCCAGTTTGTTTGTAAATGTTTTTGGCCAAGTAATTTTCAAAAAAATTGGAGTCAAATGAAGGTTTATTTGTTGCCTGTGTTTTTGCTGATTTTTGAGCGATGCACACGTGTTAAATTCGTTGATATAGACTAAAAATACTATGGGTTCCATTAAATACTCACGATGAAGTGTTTTGCGCCAGATTGCCCCAATTACGCTGATGGTTCCAAAAAAGACGTTACATTTATTTCATAGGTATCCACTGCCTGGCTGCTTTTTCTGTACTGTTTTTACAAAATGTGAAGTTTTTTGGTTTGTGTTTTAAATTTCACTTCAGTTTTTTTTTATAAAGTACCTACAGAACTGAAGGATGACTGGTTAAAAGCCATCAGAAGATATCATGTATAGAAATATTGAGCAACCACAGAATATGTTCCGAACATTTTGCAGCAGAAGACTTACATTCTATTGGTGACAAACATTTTTTTAAAAAGATGCCATCTCAAGTATGAAAATACCTCTGAAAGAATATGTTCAATTTGATTTCACTAAAACTTTATCAAAGAAGTGAGTTATTAAGAAATGTGTTTTGAATACAAACATGTATAGCTTAATACTTTTGATAACCATCAGTCATCGTTATTGAATTTCAAATTACCAGAAGCGTTAATACTTGATGATCTGAAAATCATTTTCATCATGTATCATCTGGAAAGTAGGTATGGGTAATATTTTAAAATATATATTTATTTCAGAATCCATAATACATTTGACCCCTACATCAACATCAACTGGAGAAAATAGTTATATTCAGCACTGTTCCAATCTGCGATACTTCATTGTTATCCTCTGCTTCTCCACAGCCTAACCAACCAATAAGTAAACATCAGAGGTATGGATTATCTATTTTTGTCTTTGTATTTGGCTTTCCAAATAATCATTCAATTGCAATAATCTGCTTTCAGTTCTGAATATGAAAGAAAATTACCTGTGTCGTCATCTTCAGATAACAAAAGCCTGATTTGAGAATTGGTATGACGGTATTTCATGTGTAAAATAATTGGAAGAAATGGGATAATCTTTTTTTCTGAAACTTGCAATTAGATACTATATTTTGCCTAAAATTCATTCAACTGATTCTTACTATTTGCCCTTTTCACATTTCTAACTACAAGTCCTCTTTTCTCAAACTGATAAAAAGCTCGAGCAGAGGCTTCATAGTAGTTTGTCAAATGAGAAACTTTCACATATTTTTTACAACCTGTACCGTCTGCAGAATATTGAATATTCTCAAGCTTCTAACTGCCTGTCAGCTATTACGTTTCATTTATGAATAATGTCTTCTGTAATTTACAATGGAGGATTTTTTTTGGAATGGTTGGCTCTTATCACATATTTTAATAGAATTGAGTGATTCAATCTAATATGATATATGTATCGAAAGAGCAATACCTATATGTGGATAAGTTGTTGATATCTATATTGAAAGCGTGTATGGAATATAATTCTTGGGATTCATGGTATTTTGTTTAAAAAACAAATCAAAGTCTTGTGAATAATTATTAATATGTTCCTGTTCAAGCATCTTGAAATAATTTGATAATTTCTGTTACAGTCTGTCACTAAGAAAAATTGAAGTCAAGCTGGGACCAGACAAGTTTTGTGTTAAATATGGATTTATATTTTTATTTTAAGAATGTTTTTTACAAATCTATATTCCTAAGTAGTTATTATTCTGCAGAATGTATATACATTTTATCAATTCTTGGTTTATTGTTGAGAAATATGATTAAATATATTTTAAAAAATAACATTTTTTTCAACGACCTTTTTATAAATGATTTTTAATAAAGCTTTATTACTGATTTCAAATACAGGTTGTTACATTTGATTGGTTGTTTCTTGACACCTATTTTAGTCTATCATCACCTAATTGATGAAAGTGTATCATTTTTGTCTTATGTAGAAACATTACTTTCCAATTACTATTGGCTACAATACTATATTCAGCATTCATAATTGAAACTTAAAGTTCAATATTAGACTGGTCCATGTTTTCTGGTTATCAATTGGTGTAAATTAACCATTCACTTGGTAAATCTAGTTTACACAAGTTTTGATTTTGTTCTTACTATTAATGGTATCTATCTCTGTATTTCAGTTTTGAATTAGTCTGGCATCGGCAGCGTCTATTCGAAATATTTCCTTCTGTTCAGATTTTTTTTTCTTTGGTTTTGTGTCATCGACTGCTATGGTCAGTAGCCATGTGTTATGGGTAGGCCTTGTTACTAACTCCATACCCCACCTTGAATCGCAACAGTGAATCGTGCAGGACTCACCCCAGCCGAGCCACGAGATTTTAATAATTTTAAAGGTCAAATCAAATTAAAAAATCCCTGCCGCAACTGGGGCTCGAACTCCGGACCTTTCGACTCAGAGTCGGACGCTCTAACCACTGCGCCACCCTCCGACATTGTTCAGAATTACTATAAAATGCATCAAAACTGAAATATTAACTTATTTAAAACGAGTATAATTTGGATAAAAGGTACCAAGCGCCAACGCTTCAAATTTGAGAAGAGGGTACCATACGACTCCAAAAGCTGGAACTTACTTTATGTAGAGAGATCAAAGTGATGTATTGAACGTGAAGTTATTACTCAATACCATAATTTGGCGCTTGATATCTTTTAGTTAATCGCTATGCATTTGCGAGTCCACGTTGTAAAATATTTTATTTAAAGTGCCGACCTCACAAACTTTATAATTGATAATGTTCAACGAGATCAAAAATGCCCCTTAACTTAACCTTTATGCATTTGCGAGTCCACGTTGTAAAATATTTTATTTAAAGTGCCGACCTCACAAACTTTATAATTGATAATGTTCAACGAGATCAAAAATGCCCCTTAACTTAACCTTTATGAGACGCCTCTGCTTGACATATCTTCAACGCGCATGTGTGTTGCTCCAAAATGTCAAACACTAGTTGGCGTAATTTTCTTATATGGAAGTGCTTATCCAGTTTTATTGTCGGTGGTGATACCTGCGACGTACATTCAATCTTCTGGTGTCTGGTATTTATGCAAGCAAAAAACGACTGTTTTTTTTTTTCTGACACGCTGCAACAATGCAATACCGATCGAAAACAACTCAATTTCTGAGTGAAACAAGTTTAATAAAAAAAAAGTGTAGATGAGTATTTCAAATGCTATACCCCCAGCACTCCGGAAATACAAGACCACTGTAGTCGATGCCTTTAAAACACAAAAATAATAGCCATCCTCCGCAAACAGCTTCGTCTTTGAGTTCAAGAATTGGATGAGGAAGGGAAATTATTCCCTGAATTCCGTTCGATTTATGTGTGACTGTACCGTTGCACCAATTTGCCCGTCCTCAACCGCGAACAATCTTGTTCCCACTCTCCACCAAACATTTAAAAATAACTGGATTAGGTACGTGCGCATTATTTAAAGTGACTGAAGTCAGCGGATAAGCACAAATGAAACTTACCATTGGCATAACAAGACCATCGTTGTAATCGGTGTGTTCGCCAATCAAATTAACTCTACCAGGTGCAAAAACGGCTATATCGGCTTCTACACCGAACTCATCACAAAAAACTTTTTTCGCTTCTTCCACCAGGGTCGAAATCGGTACAATTGTATTCGCCATGGGTCCCGTCTGAGATGATAAACTAAATGTAAACTAAGGTACGGCTATACTAAACAACGGTTTTGACATTGAGATGCACGCAAACTGAGGTCTGATAAATTCGTAACACATCGCCCAACCATAAATAATCTGTTTTCATTAAAAAATTTGATAACGCGTGTCAGACGGTGACCCATTGAGTTCGAGTAGTTTAAATGCTTGATTGCGGCGAATCGAAATCAAACGTCTATCCCAATTTTTCAAGATTTTGTTATACCTACTTGTTTGTTAATTTGTTTGGGGCAAAGTTTGTAATGATTCATGATAATTCATAATAATTGTTGAAATTGCAACTTCACTTTTATTTACCTCGAAGGAGAAGAAGATATACTTTCATACGCACTGAACCAGAAGAACATAAATGTGGGATACATGTTCAACTCTGGGGTTTACGTCATACACCAAGCATTAGAGCATAAAATGAGTGGGTTTTTAACAAAAATACTAGTAGAAAACCGACTATGTCATCACGTGAGAGTTATATTATGTTATGTTTTCGACTTGCAACTGTCATTTATTAAATTGTTATAAACATTTAAATAACAAAAAACGTGTTTTTTAAAATTGTTTTGCTTATAAAATGAAAACTGAAAGAGCAATCTGGTTGATCATATGAGAGGATAATTGAAATACGAACAAAATGGAGGGTTCTGCAACCCTGTCGAGTTATTAGTAACGGAGAAAAGTTGGAAAAACCGGAAATTTTTTCGATTTTTCGAAAAATTCATAACTCTCCCATTTTTCAAAAAGTAGGATTGGGCTTTCTCATGAAAGTATTGAATCATATGTACTTTATGTGTACACAAAACAGGCGCAGTCGGATTGTTAGTTGTGGCACAATTCCAATTTAATTTTTTTTGCAGTATTTTGCAGCCGCCTGGATGCTCTAGTGATAGTCCGATTTCAATTTGTCAAACAGATTATGAAAGTAGAAGTATAGTACTACAAAACGTATATTCTCATTTTGCGCCACGATGATGAGAAATGGGTGAAAAATGCATGCAAACATCACTGAACGGCCGAGCCCGCGTTAGCTGCCAAGTGGCAGGAGAATCCAGGAGATGAGGGGAGTTCTTCTAATGAACGGGTTACGTGATAATACGTTTCCCCTCATCTCCCGCTCACTCCTTCCACTCGACCGCTTCCACCAGCTCGGCCGTTTTCAGTCATGTATCTCAGCATTTTAGCGCAAAATGGGAATATACTTTTTGTGGTACTGTACTTCTAATTTTAAAATCTGTTTCAGAAATTGAAATCGGATTGTCACTAGAGCATCCATGCAAGATAGTGCAAAAGAAACTTCAAATTGCAATTGTGCCAAAACTAATGATCCGTCAGATCCTGTTTTGTGCACATGATTCAATACTTTGAAGACAAGGGCCAACCCTATTTCTTGAAAAAATGGCGGAATTATGAATTTTTAAAAAATCATTAAATTTTCCGGATTTCCGGCTTTCCTCCGTTATCAAGGAATCCGATCGGGTCGTAAAATGTTCCATTTTGTTCGTATTTCAGTTAGCTACAATTCTTGTCGTTGGAGTAACCAGATTGCTCTTTAGGTTTCATTTTATAAGCAAAACACTTTTAAAAAAATACGTTTTTTGTTATTTAAATGTTGCGAGTCGAAAACATATCAGAAGGTAACTACGGAATGTCTTCCATGTGATGGCACAGTCTGTTTTCTACTAGTATTTTTATTGATTGGCCTATCACGTTGAAAATTGATTAAAAAATGTCTAACCCTACATACTGTGTTAACTTTCTTACATGAAGACAAAATAATGAATAGCATTTTAAAGTTAGACAAATGTATCTCATGAAACAAAAACAATCATAGAGAGGCACTCGACAGCTGAAGACATCATAATGGGAAATTGCAATGTCCTTTTCCAACAAGACAGACGAGGAGGGTCGTCAGGCTGACGCCTTCACTATCACGTATGGTCTAGAACAGCTGCTGGTCGAGCTACCCACACGCATTCCTGATGTCAACAACCAGTCTGCCAATATATCCGTCCAAGTGGAAAATTGCAACAGTACAAGTCCTCAAGAAACGCAAAAAGCTACTAAAGACATATCGCATTGCTGTCTGTTCTCTCAAAGGTCATGTAAAAGTCAACATCAACTTCTAGATCATGAAATATCTAGAACGATCAGGAACATGACAAAATGTGTTTTCCAGATAACTTTTCGGGGCACCGTTAGGTATTAGGCCTGTTTCACCTAGCCTAGCTTCACCACTGCCAATGGAACCCATCCCATCTCTACAACTCCCAAAAATTAGCGGTTCAAGATTTGTGTCCTTTTTCTTTTTTCTCTTTTTATCCGTTTTTATTCAAAATTTGAGTTAGTGAGTGAGTGCGTGTGGCCTTCTAGAGGGTACTTATTTGCGATTTTACATGAGGGTGTCTCAATCGTCATCAGCGAAGATCATGTCTTCTCCCCATTTGTTTATGTGTGCTGTCAGTGTTGGTGTTAGTGTGTCCCTGTTTCTTATATTTGGTGGATATGCCATATTTAATGTGTGTAGTTGCTTTGTTAATGTGTATCTCAATGTGTTTGTGCAGTGTTGTATGATGAGTGTGGATGCAGCAACCGAAAAAGACTTATACATCAAAACCCAGGCATTTGCAGACGACCAAGTCATCATAATTACAGGAAGGACAAACCAACAGATAATCCGAAGATGGGACAAGACTTGGGCCGCCTGCAAAGCCTGGGCAGGCAGGAATAAATTGACACATAACAAGACGAACATCCCAGACATCGACATGGACGGACACAACCCGACAAACAAGGAAAACATCAAGTACCTGGGAATGACGATAGACCGAAAACTGCTATAGATAGAGCATATCAAGAACATCAGGACAAAAACTCAGGAAATAGCAAACATACTCTTTGTGGTCGCTGGCAGAGAATGGGAAGCAAGCAAAGAGATATTAAGGATAATATACCAAATGGCGGTAAAACCACTGATTTTATACGCAGCAAAAATCTGGGGATATAGAGCAAAAGACACGAGAATACAAAAACATCTAAGAGCAACGGAAAGACCATTACTGCTAACGATCACAAAGGCATACAGAACATCTCCATCCGACGCACTGCATGTTCTAGCTCGCACGACGCCAGTTCAGATTGAGGCGAAAGTAAAATTTAATCACGCGCAAACACACAGACAGGCCATAGAAGGAAACAAAATCAAACACATACACAAGACCCACCCAGCAAAAACATACAGTAAAATAGAGGAACAAGAAGAATACAAAATACACACCTACACGGACGCAACATCGAACGAAAACGGCAGAAGAGCCGATGGAATAATAAAAACAAGAAACAACATAACATGGAAAGAAAATGGAGGGAGGGTAACGGACAATAAGGACATACACAATATAGAATTACATGCAATTAAGGAAGCCGTAGAATGGACGACCCCAAACGACGGAGACACAACAATATACACAGACTCCAAAAGATCCATAAGCATGATAGAAAATAGAAATAGCACCAACACCACAGTAACAAAAATACAAAAACAAATACAAGATAAGGATGACAGAGGACAAAACATCATAATAAAATATACACCAAGGAACAACGGAGGAATTAAAAAAGCAGAAGGCATATCGAAAACAGCCATAAACAACGAAGAAATACAACACAATAAAAAGGAATTGAACAAACTAAAACACACACAAATGAAAGACAAATGGCAAAGACACTGGGAGGAAGCAAACACATACAACATATTCCCGACAGTGAAAAACCAAAGAATTGAAATAAGCTGGAAGACAACACAACTAATAATTGGTCACGGAAACATGAGAGGATATTACAAACGCTTCAATCTGAAAGCAACAGACGGAACATGCATTTGCAGAACAGAGGAAGAAAACGCTACACACATCATACAACGATCAGGAACAGTGAATGATCGGCAAAACGACTTCCATCATCAGAGATGATCTGGTGACCTACTTGCTTATGTGTCACATAATGGCAGCTATCTATTCAAAAATTTGGTGAAACTCTGGCCGTGGCATTAGATACCTCCAAAGTGTTTGATCGCGTTTGGAACCAGGGACCCCTCTTCAAGCTTCCATGTTAAGATGATGGAGTTTTATACGGTGCTCTACCTATAAATGCTTGGGTTTTATTCTAGCATTCACACCATTTCTTCTTCACATCCGGAGCAATCTTATGCACAGTGCATAGCTTTTTGTATAATAGTACCCTTCATATTGATTTCACCTCCGAAGTTCCGATATCAGCCTGTAACCAGAAGAGAACGGAAAAGGAGAAAGGCCGATCTCACAGCGGCAACGTAATTATATGTCAGGAGTATCCGTACCATTGAAAGTCAATTGCAATGTACCAAAACTGTCTCTCAAAAACTTGTTTTTTTTTTCTGAAACAAGAGCTATTTTACTTCCCGTCATTCGATTATGAATTATTCAGCAACCCGTAAACATACTTTTGGATTATATCCAAAAAAGTGCCATTCGTCGGTGATGCTGCGCTTACAAGATTGCACGCTTCTCTGGAACATCCCAGAAAAGTTGGCGATCTAATTCTGTTCTATAAATATTTTAATGGACCATCATCAATCGTTCCACCGTTAGTGGTCTCATCGAGACTGACCCATCGAGCTCAGTCTTGACTTACCTTTTTACTTACTCCGGAGACATGCCGAACATCTCTTTTCCACCGCCCGTTCTTCCAACAAACGTCAATGCTGTGGAATTCACTGCTTCGGGAGGTGTTCCCTGAGGCATATAGCCTGAAAAAATTCAAAAAGCACCCAATTGCTGACTAATTTCCCTCGGATCTCACGATGTTTTCTGAACTTTACAGGATTTTCGATATTGTGGGAACCAAAACAAAAAGTTTTCTCATACCCAAAAAAATATTTTTTTTACAATTAACTCAACACCCTCATCATCATAATACTTACTCTCGCTCCACCTCCAGTATAAATTTTATAATCGCTTCAAATATTTTTTTTTATCAATCACTTAATTTCGGCTTTATCAGAAGATAATAGTCGACAAAACAACCATTAGTGCCAAGATCACCCCTCTTCTAATGGTTCCTAAATTCAAATACCTACTTATTATACGTAAAACTTTGTGCGGACTTTGTGCGGAGTTTTGATTTGAATTATACAGGGCAATTCAAATTCGACCCCCACCATTGGGATCTCCTAAACTACAGGAGATACGTCGAAGCTTAAATTGGGGCAAAGTTGCGTATTGTGGTGCTTTACAAAATACTGTTTTGAAACTTGGAAAATTCCGAGTATTTCCGGAAATATCGGGAAAAAACTGAAAATCGGAATTTTCGTTTTTATTTTTTTCTATCGTCATTTGACAACATAGCTCAAAACCAAAAGTACATTTTCATTGATACTTTTTTTCAGCTACACGTTTTCATGCTCAGATTTACTATCCGACGTTTCGTCTTCTGGCATTCATCATCAACTTATTTTTCTGTTAAGGGCGCCATATTGTTTTTCTATACAGAAAAATAGTGATTCTCATTCTGATTTCATTGATGTATAATATGTTATGATTTGCACTTCTGAAACCACAGAAAACAACTTCATCTGAGATGGTCATGACTCCATCGAAAAATTTTGTTTAATAAATACTAGTTGTCACAACTCATTAAACATCATAAGTTTGCACAAATACTTCAGTCGAAATGTCCTCATTCTCAAATGAAGAAAAACGATGTTGAAACTTGATTATAAATTTGATAGAAATAGTACCAAAACAGCACAAATTTATTTTGAATTATATCCGGTTCTTAAGAAACGAATTCGAAGAATATATGGATACGTTTCCCCTTGTTAATTATAACAGCTGCTGGTTTCAGCATGACGGGGCTCCTCCACACAATAAAAGAGCAGTTTGCGAATATTTACACCAAAGATTTCCTAATAGGTTGTTAGGAAATTCTGGACCAGTGAGGTGGCCGGCAAGGTCACCTGTCCTTACAGTATTGGATACTTTCTTGTGGGGCACTTTAAAGAACAGAATCTATGGAAAGCAAGAATATGACACAGTAGATGAACTTAGAGACAATATCATCACGCAATTCAGGTCTATCAGAAGAAGGGATATTGTTAGGGCTGTTCTTAATTTGAGACGACGAGCTCGGTTATGTATTCAAGAGGAAGGCCATCATTTCGAACACTTGTTGTAATACTTTTTGTGCATTTTGATTTCATTCTTGTTTTTTGAAACGCACTGTACTCAGCCAAGTGTTTGCCAAAAATTCCGAATAAAGTTCTATCCGGATGTTGTCTTTCCGGATATAATTCAAAATAAATTTGTGTTGTTTTCGTACTATTCCTATCAAATTTATAATAAAGTTTCAACATATCTCGTTTTTCTTCATTTGAGAATGAGGGCATTTCGACTGAAGTATTTGTGCAAACTTATGATGTTTAATGAGTTCTGACAACTAGTGTTTATTAAACAAAATTTTTCGATGGAGTCGTGACCATCTCAGATGAAGTTGTTTTTTTTTAATATCTGTGGTTTCAGAAGTGCAAATCATAAAAAATTATACATCAATGAAATCAGAATGAGAATCACTATTTTTCTGTATAAAAAAACAAAATGGCGCCCATAACAGAAAAAAAAAAGTTGATGATGAATGCCAGAAGACGAAACGTCGGATAGTAAATCTGAACATGAAAACGTGTAGCTGAAAACATGTATCAATGAAAATGTACTTTTGGTTTTGAGCTATGTTGTCAAATAACGATAGAAAAAAATAGAAACGAAAATTCCGTTTTTCAGTTTTTCCCGATATTTCCGGAAATACTCGGAATTTTCCAAGTTTCAAAACAGTATTTTGTTAAGCACCAGAATACGCAACTTTGCCCCAATTTAAGCTTCGACGTATCTCCTGTAGTTTAGGAGATACCAATGGTGGGGGTCGAATTTGAATTGCCCTGTAGAATATAAATTGATTTCTTAAAATGATCGTGACAATTCTCTTTCAAAATTGTTTTATTTTATTCTGTCAACATGACATCTCCACGACATCAACTTGAATTACGCTATACAGAGTACTGATACATTAAAAATAAAAAGAATTCGTCGATCATGAACCTAATGGTAAAATCAGGACTGGTTGATTTCTGGTGTGATCCGTTGTTTTAATTTTATCGGAGATGAATGTGAGTCTCCATTTGTTTGATATTTTGTAACTGAATGTTTGCAATTGTTTGAATTCTATGAGCTGATATCAATGCTAGTAAAGTGACCATCTTTACTGTCAAGGTCCATAAGCTGAGACTTTCGAGAGGATGGAGTTGTTCCAGATATGTTAGAACAGGTTGAGGGACCCAGGTAACCTCATATTTTGGTTAAGGGGGTCTTTCATGACAGATACCTTTGAGGTATCGTTTTAGTAATTTTTCTTCCTGGTGTTCCTTGGATATAATAAGACTTAATGCTGATTTATATGAATTTATCACTGAAAATGATTTACCTTCTTGATATTGTTCATTCAGAATTTAACAATATTTTTTATACCTGGTTGATAGATATTAACTCGTCGGAATTTACAAAAGGTCTTCCATTTTTTCAAACAGGTCTCATATTGCCTGTGGGTGCTTTTTGAAATAGATTCCTTCCTCCGGAAATCCTTGTCGTAAAAAAGATGCCCTGATAATACACCTGCCACCAGGGAAATCTTCTCCCATACGGGATGGATTGATCTGAAAGGAGATAAGATAAGATCTCGCTTTGGTGTGAACACAAGTGGTGATCTTTCCAGAAAGGATAAGAATATTAGATACCAGAGCTGTGACTTTCAGTTTGGAACAACAATGATGCCTCTTGCGCGGTCGGTTATTATTTTATTCAACACATTAGGAATGATAGCGAAAGGTGGAAATGCATAAAAGAAATATGTGTTCCAAGTAACAGTAAATGCATCAACTATCATGGAACCTGGGTCAGGTTTCCATGATACATAAATTGGACAATTAGCATTAGCAGAGCTAGCAAATAAATCTATATCCGGGAGGCCGTTGCTCCTTGATATTGTTAAAGTATTTTTCTGACAGTTCATATTCTGTTTCGATCGAGGAACAGCGAGATCCTGCATCTGCCTCAATGTTGAGCTTAGAATTGATATAAGAAGCATATATCCAAATATTTCTATGTTCACACCATTTCCAAATTTTCCGAGCTATTATACTCAGATTAGCGTGACGAATACCCCCCCCCCCCTATTTTATTAATATAAGATATTGTGGTTGTATTGTCGATACATAGTAATACTGAACAATTTTGAAAGTCCTTTGCGAAACATTTTAGCGCGTTGAAAGCTGCTAAAAGTTCCAATTGATTGATATGATTTTCTTTCTTCATCCTGCCGGAAACCATGGATCCTTTAGTTCTCTGAATAACCACCCCAGCCGGTAAGGGAAGCATCCGAATGTGAAATATTTCAGGAATTAACATTTGGTGACTATAGTTTCCGTTATGGGAGGTAAGGGCTTTATACTTTTCACTTTCAAAAACCTTAGTATGTGCCCAGCCGTAGTCAACTGCTGGACATGCTGCCACAAGAGTGCCAATATATTGAGCAAAATTTCTAATCCTACAATGTTTCTTTGTTTTGAATTTTTGAGTTATATGTTTTATTTTCTCAATTTTCTCTATTGCTAGATGTAAAGTCATATTAATAGTATTATAAACAAATCTCAAGAAGGTACATTCTTGGATAGAAGTCAATACAGACTTGTTATAATTAATAGTGTAACCTAAGCGTTTCAAGGGACTTAGTGCATAATTTGAATGTTCTGAGCATTCCATATAAGTTCTACCTATTATTAAATATCATCGAGTTAAATTTGAGAAGTTATACCCCGTTCTCTTATATGTTCTGAGAAAGGTTTTAATAATTTTGTAAAAACAAGTGGTGCTATTGATAGACCATTCGGACGACAGTTGAAATTATAAACCTTATTCTGAAATTCAAAACAAAGATACTTTCTGTCTTGTGTTTTGATAGGCAGAGAATAGTGTGCATTTTTTAAATCAGTTTTTATGAGAAAATTGTGTGTATGCAAATATTTAATGTACTGATCGGTAATCTTCTAATTTGAAGTAGGGTGTTATAATAAATTCATTAAGTTTTTTGAGGTTGAGTATAAACCTATAAGTTCCGTCAGATTTCAGTACAAGAAAATATGGAGAGAGGAATATTCCTTCTGTTTTGAGTGGTCTCCGAAATTGCTCCAAAGTCGAGTAAGTTATGAATCTCTTTCCTGATAGCTTCAAGTTGATGCTTGACTATATAGGTTTTTGGCCAAACTGACTGGTGTGGAGGTGAATCGAAGTGGAGAAGTGGACGTGGTGTTAGAGTGTTTGGCTTCCACCCAGGCGGTCCGGGTTCGATCCCCGGTCGCGTATCACTGATTCCACTTTTATTTAAACTGTAGGTCCCGGATCTTCCTTGCTCGCACAAGCTCTGATTTTGAGGGGTTTTCTCCGGAAACCTGGGAGTTTCGTAAAAACAAAATTTACAAAAAAATAATTGATAACCCAACTTAATATCAAGAGATTACTGGTAATGTCCAGCTAACTGGAATAATGCTTAGCTAGAGAGCCTGTACTAACCTCATTTACTGACGCCCCTTCTTCTGATACTTCCGTGATGGTGTTCTCTGGAACCTCTGGAAGTCTGGCTGTTTCTGATCTGAATAACCTTTTCCTTTCCAGGTCTTTTTTTGCGAGGGTGATGGGCTTGACGCTTGTATAAAAAAGTCTTCGAAGTAGAAGGTTTGTCGTCAGCTACATATGGTGTACTTGTTAATGAAGAGAATGGTCGTTTGTGCAAATTCGCTACTCCTTTTTTCTATTCTTCCTTTGCTTTCACTCTGGTGGGTAAGTGCCCCCCAAATAAAAATTCGTCAATAAGCCCATCATCACATTTCTTTTTGGTTGTGACATTGAAACGGGGTGTAATGAGGTATCGTCTGTGTAACGATACTAAATGATAAGTATCGGCTATAAGTTTTGCACCATTTGCTAGATCACCAAGCAAATCATTGGTGGAGTCGCTTGGTTGTGAAAACCATGGACGTATAATATCGTATAAATACAGATGGACTCAGCATTGCCATACCTACGACACGGAGTGATTTGAAGTCGCTCTGTTTTCAGGCGCGCGGGCTGCGGGGAAGAGAGAAGGTAGCGATAGACTGTGACCTTCCCACAACAGACAGGAGCGCACGCAGTTGCTGAAAATAGGGTTCAATCACAAGAAAAAAATGCTGAATTTGAATTAGTGATGAAAATATCAAGGAAAGTGTTAGAATATACATCCGATGGGACTTCGTGAGATAGAAAAACTCATTTGATAGTATCGATCCTTAGAAAATCAGGTTCTCAAATTTTTCAAAGAAAAAAAAAGACTTTTAAGACTTTCGTTTTTAATTAATGGAAAGCTGGAGAATAAAAATGCATTCACTAAAAAATGGTAATTTATATATTCAATAAATACATGTTCTTATACATATTAAAATAAATGAATATTGTGAAGAATAAATATTCCAAAGAAATTTTCAGCGCATATTATTCAAATTAAGACAATATGCAAACAAAATTCACAATACAGATAATCAAACTAACATTTTTTTCTAGAAGATATCAAAAATCAAGTACGTACAGAGTTTCACAAAAACAACAATAAAATAAAAAATTTGTTTTCTATTCTGAAATGATTTGCTAATTTCTTGAGTTCCCTCCTCGAGCAATGATAACCACCTGTTATACTCAATATCAGAGTCCTTATTCAATTATGTCTCCCAAATTCACTAAACTGTCCCTCAACTCATTCAAAGTAACTTTGGGCTGCTGCAGGGCTCTAATTCATCTTCCAAGAATATTATATATATATATATATATATATATATATATATATATATATATATATATATATATATATATATATATATATATATATATATATATAATATTTTTACCATACTCGAAATGGAAGACCAAGTTTTTTTGGAAAAGAACAGGAAGTCGTCTCCACAAAGTTTAATAGTGAAACAGGATAGAAATCCTATCTTATAAAAGACATGTTTCGAACATATATATGTTCATCATCAGTTAGGTACAAAAAGAAGGAACAAGTACTACTAACTAAACTTGTCAATTTCGTCCTGATGTTTCAACAGTGAGTTTTTCAAGTGTAGCACCGTTTGAAAACTTTGATCCGAATCGTAAGTTTTTATGTTACCTGGAACGTTTAGAAAATTATTATATTATGAAAGGCATCACAGATATATCTAAAATAGCACAACTCCTGTGTGTTTCTATTGGGTCAAAGCATTACAATAGCTTAGCAGCTTTTCTAGGACCCGAAAAGTCAGTGAAAAATCTGTCTTACGACGATCTTGTCAAGGCATTCAAGCAAATGCTTGTTCCGAAGAGCAACGTAGTTGTTACTCAACATTATTTCCTGAACATTTACCAAAAGGACCGTCAATCCATCGTCGATTTTGTTGCCGCTCTTCATCGAGACATTGTGGAATGCGAGTTTGCCGTGAAATGTGAATGTGACTTATCAGTTTCAATAGCTGACGTTTTTCTCATTGATGATTGGGTGAGGGAACAGATACTACAATCCAATGATACAAATTTTGAAGAAATTTTGACTAAAGCCCTAGCATTAGAAGCTTCAAGAATTGAAAGCAAAGAGTTAACTCAATCTCAACGACCCATTAGTTCCAGTCACTCTAAAACTTCAATTCAAATGATGTTGTGAAATTTCAAGCTCCACTAGAAAACGTTCCAGAAATCGACCATGTTCAAGAAACAGAAAGTAACAGTAGCCATTTCCGTTTTCGGCGTCAACGACCGAATTATCAGGCATTAGGAATTGAAAATATGTGTTTTCGCTGTGGAAGAAACAACCATAAAGTGGATGATTGTCGTGTCGACCGCTCTAACGTTAAATACGATATATGCCTTAGGGAAGGTCATGTGATTAAGGTTGCATAACAATCATGCTGAAGAACTATCGTAAACAGAACAGTCCCAACAGTTCTTCGACCTCAGTTCATAATGTTTCTTGTCGCTCAGATATTTCATATGAACTAAATCAAATTCAACCTTTCGATGTTGTCGATTTATTCGAAATGACAAATGACTGACAAATACATAATTTCAGTCACATTGAATGGAAAAATTCAACGTTTTGAGGTAGATTCCGGTGCAAAATTTTCACTGATTTCTGAAAACGATTTCAAGCGACTGAATTTCAAAATTCCTCTTGAACCATCGACTGTTGCTTTTCGATCAAACTCAGGCAATATCATTGAACCAAGAGGAAAAGTAATGATCACTGTTGGATATCGTGATGAGCAAATCTTAGGAGAATTACATATTGTTCCTGAAAGACACGATGCTTTACTATGTGGTCAATGGATAAGAGGATTAGGAATCGAACTTCGACAAATTGATACAGATAAAAAACCTCATATCTCGTGTTCATTCTGTAAGGTCAACCGAAGATATATTCGAATGTTTCCATCAATTTTCCTGGAAAAGGTTGGATATGTTCCGCATTTCCAAGTTTCACTTCAACTTCGGGAAAATGTCAAACCTATTTACACTAGAGAACGTGATGTTCCTTACTCGTTTCTAGAACAAGTGGAGAAAGAATTGGATTTACCTATTAGAAGCCGACGGCATAATTTCTCCAGTTGCTGTTATAGACTGGGGTTCTCCACTTGTGCTTATTCCGAAAGCTGATGGAGGATTACGTTTGTGCGTCGATTATAAATGTGGCGCTAATGAACTAATTATTCAAGCAAACACCCCCATTCGACGAATTGACGATGTGTTGAATAGTCTTCGCAACTCGCAGTACTTTTGTAAGCTAGACCTTTTCAAGGCATACCTACATCTCAAATTTGATGAGAATAGCAGTATAATTCAAACTATATCAACACATCGAGGCACTTATCGAATGAATAAGTTTTGAGATGAAAACTGCTCCAGCTGAGTTTGATAGGACTCTGTCCCAAATTCTGAAGGGACCCAAAAAAACTGAAGCTTATTTCGATGACATTGTTGTTCCTGGTACAACGTTCGATGAGTGTGCTTATAATCTTGAAGAATGCCTCAATAGACTTTAAAAGTGCAATATTCATCTCAACAAGCACAAATGTACATTTTTTGTGCAGAAGATTGAATATCTGGGTCATATCGTTGAATATAACAAGATAAGCAAGTCTCCAGCAAAGATGCATGCCGTTCAAAATCTACCGCGACCTTCAAATGTTGATGACATCAAACGATTTCTCGGACTTGTCACTTATTAATCTCGGTTAATACCAGATTTTTCAACGATGTCCTACCCGCTTCGCTGTTCAATTAAGAAAAATCAACCCTGGAGATGGTTAGCAAATTGTGAAGCTGTTTTCCTGAACATCAAAACTGAACTTTGCAGTGACAGAGTACTAATACCTTTCGACCCAAGTCTGCCACTGATTCTCACGACGGACGCGAGCCCATATTGTGTTGCTACAGTTCTAAGCCATACAATTGACGGTTTCGAGAAAAATTATAGTCAGTTGGACAGAGAAGCTTTTGCAATAATTTTTGGTGTCACCCATTTCTACATGTATTTGTTTGGTACTCATTTCCTTTTAGTCACTGCCAACGAACCATTATCAAGGATACTGCACCCTTACAAGGCTCTACCACAAATGACTTCATCGCGCCTTCTTCGATATTATTCTTTTCTGTCTGGATTCCATTATTCTGTCAAATTCAAAAAAGGACAGGATAATCAAAACGTAGATTGTTTGTCTCGAGCTCCAGTGAAGCAACTCAATGTTTCATCAGATGAACTCATTGGTGACGAAGTGAATCAGTACTGCGATCAAGTTATGTTTCAAATTTCAAACAGCGAGATCAATTCAAGTATTATCAGAACAGAAACTGGAAAATATCCAGACTTGAAACAGATTCTCGACAGTTTGTTTTCATCTGCAAAAAAAACGAATTCACATTAGTTGACGGAATAATTTTTCGAAAAGATGGGGTTGTTATTCCAATTTTCCTACGTTCCAAAATCCTTGACGAACTACATGAGACTCATTTGGGTATTACGAAGATGATACAGCTGGCACGACGAGTAGGAGATTTGAGCCGGTTCTGGGCCTCCCCCCACCACTATGACGTCATCGTTGATCTTGTGGTGACCTTCAGGGATGACCTTGGTGCATAGGTACCTTTGTGTAGGTCTATGACCTTGGCATGCCCTAGAGATGCCTTTGAAATTTTGTGTTTGACCTTGATTTATATTGTTGGGAGAAGTGTTCAGGGTTTGTGTTTGACCTTGAGATGACATTGTGATGACTTGGAATTTTTTTCATACACGGACAAGTACTTTTTGTAAGTACACATATTTTTTTTTTACCTCCATGTCTTGCATGACCTGCATGTATACCTACTACAGCTACTGTGTATGATTCTCATTTGTGGAGTACACATGAAAATCTATACCAAAGTATGGAGAAGGTACACGTCTGTACACCACGGAGATCCAGCCGGATATGTTAGCTCTGATTCCTCTCCTGTGATGTATACCTTGCGATGGTGGTGGGGGGAGAGGTCGCGTTACGTCAGCGCTATGCGCACGACGATTCACTGATGTGTGTCAGGTTCTCGCTCTCGACACGATGGAGTGGGTCTGCTGACGTCACACACCCATACGTTGCGGCTATGTAGCGACTACCATTTACTCTCCGTCATCTATCGATGCAATGCAAACTCACGCATGGTGGGTGCTTTGCATCCCACACGCGGTGCATAAGTCTGTGGTGGGGTTGGTTCACTATCTATTATAAAAGAAGTGGTTATGGTGATATGAAATCAGAAGTTGTATACCTAGCAGTCGAGCAGTCAGCAAGAGAAGTTAATCCGTGCCTATACTTCATCTTCATGTGTGACTTCCGTGTCTAGTCACTATAAACTGTCTAGTTTGTAAGAGTACATGAATCATGTGTCTTTTTCCGATATTTTCAGAGAGAATTCACGTCTGTACACCGCAGAAAACCAGCGACGAATTTAAACTCTTATTTCTGTCTGGCTTGAGATCCATCTTTTGACCATGTGGGTGGTTGGTGTGAAGGTGTCTACTGGGTATACTGATCAAAGTTTCCCTTACTTTTGAAACTATTGAAGATTGATTATCAACACATGTAGGCTTTTATTTTACCACTCTTTTAACGTTTCGAGTAGTGGTGGAGATGGGCGCTACTGTGTGGCAATGACCTCGAGATGTCATTGAGATTACTTTATAATTTGGTAGTTGTTTGACCTTGATGTAGATTTTTTGTTGTGTTCAGGGTTTGAGTTTGACCTTGGCGTGACATTGGGATTTTGTTCATACACGGTAATGATGACGAGGCATGTTTCAAGTACCTCCAAGTGTTGCTACTGCGTATGACCTGTGTACTGTAATTGTGATCGAGTACTTGAGTACTTATTACCTTCATGTCTTGCAACTGTGTACGACCATATGTACTCCAGACTTGCTACTGTGTATGACCTTCATGTGTACATACAAGTACACATAAAAATCTGAAGTAGCGAGTCCGAGAATACACACATCCGTACACCACGGAGCTCCAGTCAGATATATGAACTTTGATCTGTTCAGTCTCAGCCCTCACTGTATCGATGCGGTGTTGGTGCGAACTTGCGCATGGTGGGGACTTAGTGACGTAGGTGTTCGACCTTGAGATGAAATTTTGGTAATAGTTGGGAGAGATACACGGTAATGAAGATCTTGGTAGGGAACCTCCAGATGTCCTTGGTGGACTCTTGGTAGGGAACCTCCAGATGTCCTTGGCGGACTTTGAAATTTTTCTTGTCGTATGACGTTGTGTTTGAACTCAGGGTACGTTTTTGACCTTGAGATGACATTAATAATGCTCACAAGGTAGTGAAGATCTTTTGGTTGGATACTGTTTTTTCCAGTGTTTGTCGTATGACTTTCACGTATACTCATCCCTACAATCAAGTTTGTAAAAAGTACACACAACATTCATTGAAGACTAGTGTAGCATTCATGTGTACCTACTCATTACAAACAACTCGATACAAGATTTGTAGAGACAACACACGTCTGTACACCACAGAAATCCATTGACGAATAGGATAAGCTCTCATTTGCCTCTGGCTTAGGATCGCTCTTCTGGCGTTGCTGGTGGGTGGGGGGTATGTGTCTACTGAAGAATAATAATCAACATGTGTTACCTTCACTTGTTCTTCAAGCTCGAAGACTTTTTTTTGTATGAACTTTATGTGTATACTCTCAACAAACTATTGAAACAGTACATAAAAAAACATTCAAGACAAATTCACTTTGACGTCATCATCATCAGTGACCTTCAACTTTATGTCTGGTGCATGGATGCCACTGTGTCAATGACCTCGAAATGTCCTTTTCGGATTCGAAAAATTTTCATGTTGTTTGACCTTGATGAAGGTAAAGTGTTTTTGTTTTTTCATCAGTATTCATGAGTGACCTTCATGTTTGACTTCCATATGTACTCTCACTACAAACTGTCTAGTTTCTAGAGAGTATGTACAAAAATTATTGGCACTATACTTAGAAATATGTGTACTCGCAATAAACTCTTTTGTGAAACAGAACAAATGATAAATCATTGTAAACTGATGAATAGTACATTCACGTCTCATATTTGCGTCACACATCTCCACTCCATGAAACTCCAGCGATGAATGTAAGATTCAGTTCCTATTCCTGGTGCCGTTCCCTCTCTGGCTTGGCGCCCCTCTTCTAACGTAGCGAGTGCTGTGGTGAGATTATGAACACTCGACTCGTTGCGAGTTTGACGTGACTCGTAGTGAAATGAACGTCGAGTCATAAGGAAACCACAGCGATTTTGTATCGAGTGTTCATTATCCCACCTCTAGGTCGAATGTGACGTCACACTTGATCAAGTGCCACTGAGAGGTTTCGACTTCGTCGACTATTTCTGTCTCTCAACAAACAGTTGATCATGTAGGTACATAAAAACCTATTGAAGACTAATTCATCCACCTTGACGAAGTCCATCCAAGTAGTGGGGTTGTCTCGAGTGGATAATGTAGGTAAGTACATCAGATAATTCAGAAATGATCTATGAATATGATCAAAATCAATGGGGTCGAATGTGACGTCACACTTGATCAAGTGCCACTGAGAGGTTTCGACTTCGTCGACTTTTTTCTGTCTCTCAACAAACAGTTGATCAAGTCGTAGCGAGTGCTGGTGGGGTCGAATGTGACGTCACACTTGATCAAGTGCCACTGAGAGGTTCGTTTTCTGTCTCTCAACAAACAGTTGATCAAGTATGTAGGTACATAAAAACCTATTGAAGACTAATTCATCCACCTTGACGTCATCATTAGTGACCTACAGGTGTGATTTTTTTCGTCTATGTGTACTCTCAATAACAGTAAAAGTATGTGAAACAGTACATAAAAAACCCATAGAAGACTAATTCACTATGACGTCATCATCAGTGACCTTCAGATTGGTAATTGCATATTGCCTTTATGTGTACTCTCAACATCTCAAATAAAGACCAAACCCATTATAATATAATTCAGAGATGATCTATGAATATGATCAAAATCAGTAGAAAAATAAATCATTCCCCTCTCTGTACTACCAATGGCAAATTCCCCTCTCTGTACTACCAATGGCAATTTTTTACTAAGTTTCAAGTGCCCTTAGAGAATACCATCGTCCACTTGGACACACTTCTGAGCGCCAGTGGCTGTCATTCTTTCTCCTGTCTTCATATCATAAGTGCTGATTTTATTTCTGACCACCCCCCCTCCAACCCCAAAGTAAATACTGTTACATCTTTCACTTTATATTAAATAACGATATTCGAACTGAATAGATATATTCGTCGAAATCAGAACTCAATTACGTCAATCTCTGACAGAGACAATGATAATGTTTGAGACATCCACTATTCTAACCTACAATCTACATTATGTTTGGATTGACGTAACCAAAAGAAGAGTGACAACTAAATGCGTGTGCACGGAGGTACGGAAATCGGAGGTGTGTACCTCATCCGGTAGGCTACTCTCCGCACACAGCATCGTCGCAATCCAGCAACTCCGGAACTCTTCTTACTGGATCAGGCAGGAACAGTACGAATTCTTTTTTAATGTTGTTGGTGTTAACCAACGACGCTTCATCTATCTAAGCCAGGCCGTAGATTTCTCAAGGAAGCCATGACCTGGCCAGAAATACTAATCACACCAGAGCCATCCGGGCTACCACTCGGTAGGACTACTACTCAAGGGTCTGTGGCTCCCGGACAACTGCCTAAAACAGTCGAAAAGGAGCTCTTAAATAGTTTTCGTGTACATTTGCTTCGGCCAATGCCGAAGCAAAGTCACTGGTGGGCGGAGCCTATCAGGACTCCGCTCCGAGATATAGTCTCAAAGTTAAAATTTTATTTTAGTATTTCTGGCCGAGGTTCACAAGAGATAGTATTAAAGGTTCACGATGGAACACACACGAGTTAAGCTCAGTAACGCCATCTTCCGACAGACTATGCTAACTATACAGTAAAATCATTTCACGACTCCATAGTTTATGATGGGAATGTTGGTACCGTATCATGGGACACATAACGATCTGACCATATATGTATCCTGATCGAGTGAGATGTTTATGAATATGATTGCGAAAGCACTTAGTCTGAGAAGAAGAAGAGTATTTACAGTTGATTGAGCAATTTGCGAAATGCGTTCCCAATAGATGACGCTCAGAATTTAGGCGTGAATCAGCAGAAGAAATAAGTTTATCAGACATTTTTATCTAGTCAGGCATTACAACCTTTTGTATGAGGGCTCGTTCATACCTTTTCGAATATTCACAATTTTTCTGCGAATCGACGCTTTTAAGGCGAAAATATTGCGGAGAATGATGAACCATCGTGTCATTTTTTGGTAATGTAGTAATATTTAATCCCGATTACTGAAAAATTACAATATGTAATTCATAATTCATTAAAAAAAAAATCGGATATTCGTAGGGGTATAAACGAGCCTTTACTCTCTGTTTTCGAATGGGAAATTATGTAAAGGAACTGTCTGTGGTACCATTGTTTAAATAGAAGTGAGATAGTAAGCCAACCCTATGTGATTGATATCATTGTTTATATAGAATATAGTTAGTCAACCTTATGGGATTATAATTGGATCAAAATGGATGCGACATGTAGATGGCGATAGTGAGCTCGCATCCAAGTCATGTCGTAACTTCAGTGATCTGGCCTCCAAGTCATGTCGTAACTTGATTGAAACAATGTGACAGCATTAAATCAGGGTTTTTTGAAGGAACCTGCATTAAAATGACGTCAAATATTCATGTTTGTAACTAATCACGATAGATGACACTCGCGTTTGCGTCCAACACCAATTACACAGCCATTGACTAACTATCTTACTTCTATATAAACAATGTTAATATTAATGGATTCAAATGAAGGCGACATGTAGATGGCGTCAGTGGTCTGTCCTCCAAGTCATGTCGTAACTTCAATGATCTGACCTCCAAGTCATGTCGTAACTTGATTGAAACAATGGTACAACATTAAAATCAGGGTAGCCTGAAGAACCTGCATCAAAATGACGTCAAATATTCATGTTTGTAACTAATCATGCCAGATGACACTTGAGTTTGGGTCCAATACCGATTCCAAAGGTACTAACTATCTAACTTCTATTTAAACAATGGTGTAACTATAGATGAAGCATTCAGTATTGGAGCACTGATCGAATACTTTTGATAATGGAACTTTTGACTTCTCTGTTGCCATTTGCAGTTATCTGATTCTGAATGTATGAACACTAGAAAATATCACTAAACCCCATTTGTTGCCAAGAATAGCAATAAATAATTCGAAAACAGTTCAAATAAATACACTACCGCTTAAGGCAAAATAGCTCGAATACTTTATATCAGTTCATTGAAATAATTATTGATGGCGCACCCTTTTTGCGAAATGCGTTCCCGCTAGATGACGCTCAGAGTTTAGGCGCAAATCCCATGAGAGACCATAGTATTTCTATTGTCTAAAGAAGAATAGTCAGACAATCCCTGTGCAAAATGCATTGGATGGCCGTCACCTGAGACATCTATACTATTTTACTGGAAACATTGAAAATGTATCCAGTAATGTGGCGCCGTTATCGGATGGCACGCAAAACTATACTTCTGTCTCTTTTTAAAATAGAACGCCAGTTTTCATTCACTTCATTCAGAAATGTGCAGAATATTGTCATTGGTGATATGTTTAGCAGAATAAAAGACGAGTCAAAGTTTGCATTCGGATGTTTCGAATATCAGATGATGATCAGTGGTAAAATTTCATATTGCTGCAATTAAGCCTAATATAATGAAACACGTAATGTAGCAATATTCTTACTGAAAAATGATCCCTTAGTATGGGTACAAAAAAATGTTCTATTACGATATTATATCGCAGTTGATAGGTATGTTTTGAAATCACATAAAGAATATTCATTAGTGCTTGAAGGCACCCAATAAAGTAGGTAAATAATAATATATCAGTACCTATTATTTGTACAAGCTTTTGTTTAGTTTCACTCACACGTAACAGGTATAGTATCTACTGTCTAGGTATAACGGGGTCAAAACTTCAGTGGAAATTTTGAGCCAATTCCACTGATCCAATCATCTTTAAATTTGGCCGGTGTCCATTAAATTCATTCAGGTTCGTTACGACATTCACAAGAGAAAAAAACAAGATAGCGAACAGTTTTTGTGATTCATTGTCCAACTATTCATAATGCGAATCTCGAGTAGATTTTGTATTTTTTCAAAATTCGAAATGGCGAATACGATTTTTGATTAGATTCTTTCAAAATTGGTACCTATACAAGGGCTTGTTGTGTTGGAGACCAATACGAACATTCAAGATGGAGGACAAATTTTGTGATTCATGTCCGAATCCGTCCATGATAGATCTAGAATTATTTGGGTAGGACAGTTCAAGGACAATTCAAGGAAAATTCAAGTGTTGGTGGACAGGTGTTCTTTAATTGATGGTTCGATGTTATCAACAATGTATATGGACATATAAGGAGAGTTTCAAAGGAGGTTGTCACCAGAAATCATTCATCTCCTACACGGGCCTAAAATACATTTTTTGTTGTACAATATAGTTATTTGTGTATTTAGAGCGCGAGGAGCGCGGTAATCTTTGGAGAGCGGCAATGGCACTTTGGTGTCGAAATATACACATGCTTTTTTTCTTCAAACGCAGATTTTAAACATAGAAACGATTGACAATTCATTCAACATAGGCACCTAACATTACCCATGAGAAAATAAACACTCAATAGTAATCCCAAATGAATAAGCTATCCAATAATTCACATCTCTAACAAAACAAGATAACTTGCTTGAAAAAAAAAAGTATGTTGAGATCGAATCACAGGCCTTCAGCTTGATAGCAGCTACGCTCTCAACACCACCACAGTTCCTAAGAGTGTTATGAATTTATTGTCTATACTAAACATCATGCAAGAATAGGTTCGTTTTCAACGAAAGAGATCGAGAGATCGACCGTTTCCTCAATATTTTCGCACTAGAGCGAAAAAGCTGTCACAAAACATTTCTGAAAAAACATCAGCTTTGCGTTGAGATCTAAAAGCGTCAAAGGCTACCTACTTTGGTAAGCGGTTGTAGAAAAAAATATAGTTTACTGACCATGCACGATCATCGGGGAGATGGAAATATTTATGGTTTTACGCAGTGTCCACGTACAGTGCCTAAAGTGATACTTTTCAGGACACGTAAGTGAAAAAATCAAATGTGCGTAAAGTTATGTTTTACGCATCGTTCATATAATTCCAAAAGATAGTATTTTGCGTCAGATTTTACTCGAAAGTCATCAAATGAAAACTTCATAGAATAAAATATACTCAACAATTGCTACAATTTGCCAATATAATAACAGGCGTAGAAATAAAATTTACATTTTCACATAGAGCTTTTTTGTACTCACGTGTTTCCACGCTCATAAAAAAAGTCCTAATTTACGAATTTTTGTATCATATATAAATAACTATTTCATCTTCTTTATATGAGTTTTCTGAGCGTATTGGTCATGAAGTCATAAAGTTTCATTTTTGATAAGGATATCCACTTATAGAGGTTATTTCGAACGATCGACTGAAACTTCAAATTCAGTCGCAGATAATGCCATTATATCAGTACCTAATTTCGAAAAAAAAACTCTTATTAGGTTTTACAACTTGGTAAATAAATAAACTTAAAAAAAAAACATTTTAGAGAAAAGTTTCTATTTAAATGTACTAAAAAGAAGAAAATAAATTTTAAAGTGAATAAACCCATCATTTTGTTACATTATAAAATTTTAAATGATATAAAAGTTTGTCGCGAGAAGTATATATGTAATTCTTATAGTATATAAAATTCAAAAATCATCTCAAGATTTATTCACACGACAAGCTTTTATATCATTTAAAATATTATAATGTAACAAAATTATGGGTTTTTCGCTTTAGTGCATTTAAATAAAAGCTTTTATCTGAAAAGGTTTTTTAAGTTTATTTATTTCTTATTTTAGTTTTCTGTGAATATGTTTCTTAGTCTGTTCATTTCAATCAATGCGCCATTGTTGCACGGTCGCTTGCCTGTTAATTTACCGTTGGAAATTTTTCCTAATTTCTACGTGTTCTCTAAATAGCTTTAGAGGGGGGCAGAGGGGTGAATTTTTTTAAAACCGTTTTGTTCAATGGCCAGATAATTTTCACTATTTTTACGGATTTTTTTAACTTCTATTCCGCGAGATTTCCTATTTTTTGTGACAGGAAAGGAGGGCGAACCCCCCGATCTATTTTTGTTTTCATCATTATTTTCCATGTCCGAAACTGTTGAAACATTTTCCGAATTCCTTTGCGTTCTCTACCTAGCTTTTGAGGGGGGAAAGGGGAGGCGAAATTATTTAAAACATAATTTCCGACGGTCAGATATTTTTCACTATTTTTACAGATTTTTCCGATTATAATTTCGCGTTTTTTCCATTCTTTTTTTTCGAGAAAAGAGGGAGGCGAGTACCCCCCTAGTTCATTTTTTCTTGCTGTAATTTTTGACGTCCAAATCCGTCAAAAAAACGTCCGAAAACCTTCGCGTTCTCTATCTAGCTTTCGTAGGACGGGGGGGGGACAATTCCTTTTTATAAACCATAACATTCGACTGTCAGATGTTTTTCACGATTTTTAGAGATTTTTCCGATTTTAATTTCACGAGTTAGTTTTCCAACTTTTCGAGAGAAGGGGGGGGCATCCCCCCTCCCTACTTTATTTTTTTTTCGTTGTTATTTCTGACGTCCAAATCCGTCAATAAAACTTCCGAAACCCTACGCGTTCTCTATCTAACTTTCGGGGGGCAGGGGGGACAATTTCTTCGACATTAATGTTTTATCATCGGAACTGAACCAACACGAAAAATTTCAATTCCATAGAATAAGAGGAAGTGGTTCTAATTCAGCTTGCAAGATTTGTATACCCATCTAACACACACAAAGCAAGTTAAATAAAAGCTCTTAATAAAAATAGAAAATAATATGGTAACTGTCGGAAATGGCATTATCACCTTCATAACTTGAAACCAATCATCGGTTGTCATCAAGAACGTTGGACATCTTCCCCCAAACATTAGTCAAGAGAAATCACCCTGAAAATATCTACTTATGTGAATTCGAAAACTGACTGAGACCTAACAAGACAAAAACAATGAAATGCCAAACACCACGAAAGTTCGCTACTTTGCTCTCTCGTTTACATGCAAATTGCAAGTGGCAGGTGGAACGGACACTGAGCCAATCAAAAACACGAAATAATGTCCATTCATTATTCACTTTACGCGATTACTACGACACTTTCTATCTCATTCGTTTGTCTCCTTTTTGGGGGCAATCGTGCTGGCGCCATCTACTAATAAACCCCATCGTCATCCAATAATAATCCCATAAGGTTGACTGACTATACTTCTTTAGACAATGACCTTGCAACATTACATCAGTTCAACGAAATAATTATAGGTGTCGCACCCTTCGCGCAGGTCACGAAAACGAATTGGTTTATGTACGTTACCTGTTGCTGTTAGTAAAATTAAAAAACTCTTAAATATTTTCGTAGAGAATTGTCCAGCAGAAAGTCAATTTGTAATTATTAAAGTGTTTTGTAAGTCAATGATGCAAAAGTCACCCTTGTGATAAAAATCATAAAATGGTATGGACAACTTGAAAGGTAACTATTGAATTGTTCTTTGCATTTTAGTATTCATAATAATAATAGTGTTTTATAGGGTCATGGAACTGAATGGTATAGAAGTTTTTAGTCATAGAGAAATGGTCCAACTGAAAACCGTCCACAGAAGCTGCTTTCCATTTAACATAAGAAGATCCTCAGAGCTATCCGGAGCGTATAATATGACCATGCGTTCTATTTAGTGAGGCTGCAAGCACCGGTTTACATGGCCCTTGCCCCTCGAGCACCACCCGTTTTATACGTGCATGAAGCACAAGTAGACAGTCAAAACCACGAAAACACAGTTGTTGCGAAAAAGTCAGTGATAAAGTGTTGCTCCGATCTCAGAGGATTGCAGCTCTAGGGCTCAACACCCCTAAATGGAAAACGCCTAAAGAGTAGTACAAATATTAATAGCCCTAGTAAACTATACAGGAAGATATTAGGAATTAATGTGAAAACGTGAATCTGATAGGTAGTATGAAGTGAATAAATTAAAACGAACATACATTTTTGTTTTTAATGAATCTTCCAGGTTTTCGGAGAAACCCCCTGAGAAGCAGAGCTTGTGCGAGCAAGGGTGACCCAGGGCCTACATCTTACGTAAAAGTGAATTCCGAACCACTTTGGCTCCATGACAGATGGACCTGGGCTGTCTGGGTTCAGAGGAAAACTCTTTATGTTCACATACAAAGATAAAAAGTAAGCATTTCACAAAATTTCACCTAAGGAAAGGAGAGGTTTTAATTTAATACAATTTTGGAATATTTTATCACTTCCGACATTTATTTATTTACGGGCAAGCCCAATTGAAGTATAAATTACAATTTTAAATTATAATTAACAAAAAATGGAATGTAAGGCTGAAATGCAAATTACAATATGCTGGACTTCATTTGGTAACTTATTGTAGAAAGTAATAGCATTGTCCTATGGGGAGTTTTTTATAATTTGTCATTTGGTGTAGTGGGACTATCGGAAAATCACAATTTCTTGAATTATGGTTGTGTTGCTGTGTTCACAAATAATTTGGGGTATTGCTATTGTCTTTAGGAACTTAGAGAGAAAAACATGAAAAGAGACAGTGTTGACATAATTTGAACACATTCAAATGTATAAAATTTGTTGAAACTCACAGATTTCGGTACTGCCAGGTAATCAATTGAAAAACTTCTGTGTGTGGTTTACAGTACATGCCACCATTTGTTATATTCATATTCTTAAAATTCTTTGGTGATTCTATGTGATATACAAATATGAACAACATAAAATGTTTTTTAACAAACCCTGAAATCAGATAAAAAGAGAGCTGATGAAGGTTTTCAAATAATTTTTCGAAGAATCTCATGTTATTGTCAAACTTGTGATATTAGCCTTCTGACAGATGTTTAATTGACTTGTTTCCATTATTTGATAGTTAAAATATATTGTAAAATTCTATCTTGGGTTAATGCTAAGTATTGGTTCGCTATTTTACAGCAACTTACAATGCCTAATTTGAATCTTTAATCTAAAATTGGAACATTATATTGTTATAATAATAATAATAGGTTTTTTTCTTGCAAACTCTTCATTTCAATGTAACAAATATACTATACTGATAGGATTGAGAGTTGTATCGAATGACTCAGTTTTTTCAGTTTCCAAACCTGTGACATATCTGATATATGGGATAGTATTTTGGAGAGTTTTCTGTAGTCATAATTTGCAGACTATCCTAATTCTACAGTATGCGCTATGTTATTTATACAAAAGTATTTGAATGCCAAAATTTTATAACACAAATCGAAAACAATCACGTTTTCACTAATTTTTTCTTTCATTTCATGTGGCCTACTCTTCACTGATGAAAGAATTGATTCTCAGGAGTACTCAGGCTGAGATGCCCTGGAGCACAAATAAACGTGCATGGTGTCCACTTTCATCTTGGCTGATGTATAATATGTAAATTATATTTTGAATATGCTGCATTTTTTTGTTATTACATGTAATACTGGTTGCCTAATCTCAGTATGGTAAATTTCAATACAAGCTTTGATTACATTAGAATGTGAAAAAATGTCAAATTGGAAATATACACGTTATTTGGTTCAACGATGTGCATTTATTATTATTATTACAAGTTATTGAGAATTTGAAGACTATTGTCTATGGGTAGATGTAGTGTGTAATTCTTAAAGAGTAGTTGGTACTGTCGTGGGGTTTTCCTTTAGTTGAAATAGCAAATACATTACCTTTTTTTTTTGTTAAGTAGACTGTGAAAAAATTAGAAAGATAAAAATTATTGGGGATTGTAACTACCATTTATTCTGAAATTTAACCACCTGCGAGAAAACTGTATTAAATTCTCTATGAGATTGTATATTTATTAAGCAGTGATTTTTGAAGGAAACATAATAATTATACTAGACTGAATCAAAGATATACCGAATTTTTTTGTGGATTTTAATACGTCGAAAACATGTCACAATGAAAAACAACTTGCTTCAGTATTTTTAATCAAAATGTAAAAAAATTAAATATACAAGTCATTGAGGATTCAGATATGAGAACTATTTTCTATGGGTATAGAAATGAGTTACCTACTTGGATTTAAAGCTTCTTTTGATTGAAAATTATTGAATAAAATGTAAATTCAAGGAAATCTATACGAGTATATGAGGGTCAATTTATCAATTTTACTTGACAAGTCACTACCAATAAAATTGTGGAATATTTTACCATTCTACACTTGTATAGATTTCATTTTCATACTCTAGAAGATTAGAACATCCAATAGACTTTGTCAAGTAGGAAATGGATTTCGAAATGACAAGTAGATCTCTTACTAGTATTAGTTGAATTGTTCTTTGCTTTTCGCCTAGCCTTGGGAAATTATTCGATTAAATCCTTTATTAATTTATACTTTTTGAGATGTGTCGATTAGACAGAGGCGGGTGAAAATATAGAATAAAATAACGACTTGAGATCAACCAACTACAAAGAACTATAAGAACATGATTATTCCCCTGAAACCATTTCTAATTGTGGATTGTTCAAAAAAATTGTCTGTGCAAGCCT
This sequence comes from Chrysolina oricalcia, assembly GCA_944452925.2. Classification (NCBI taxonomy): domain Eukaryota; kingdom Metazoa; phylum Arthropoda; class Insecta; order Coleoptera; family Chrysomelidae; genus Chrysolina; species Chrysolina oricalcia. Next base: position 36,713,272 of record OX101811.2, read on the forward strand.
GATTGTGTGATCATAGCGTATTGCCTATAGAATGTTTCATAGGCCGGTTGATTATTTCTTCTTTGGATAGTCAAGGTACGCGACAGATGCCGCAACTATCAGGCACAATAGCCAAAATCATAGGAATTTTAATGTGGACGGTTTTTGACGAAATAAATGAGAGTAGTTCGAATTTCACTACTTTTGCGATGGCATCTGATTTTGAGTAGCACAAGAATACAATTCATTTTAAATCGTTAGGTGGCGCCACTTGTAAAGACATTTGAACAAGTTTATTTTGGTTTCAAAAGTTTTGTTGTGGTTTGCAAATTCGTTACTAGTTGGAAACCGCACTGAACAGTCTATGAGGAGATGCAAACTAATCTTGGACACATGATTGAACAAGAATATTTTGCGACCTCATTACGCAATCTTTCGTAGAATACACTGAATTATTCCAGTTGAGTAGAAATCTACCACATGTGGTTACCTTGCTAGTGACTGCTATGAATAGTTCGATTTATTGCCACAGATGGCATATGTATGGGTGTATGTACTCACGGTAGACAGTATAGTCATTGTCTAAAGAAGTATAGTCAGTCAACCTTATGGGATTATTATTGGATAACGATGGGGTTTATTAGTAGATGGCGCCAGCACGATTGCCCCCAAAAAGGAGACCAACGAATGAGATGGAAAGTGTCGTAGTAATCGCGTAAAGTGAATAATGAATGGACATTATTTCGTGTTTTTGATTGGCTCAGTGTCCGTTCCACCTGCCACTTGCAAGTAAACGAGAGAGCAAAGTAGCGAACTTTCGTGGTGTTTGGCATTTCATTGTTTTTGTCTTGTTAGGTCTCAGTCAGTTTTCGAATTCACATAGATATTTTCAGGGTTTTTTCTCTTGACTAATGTTTGGGGAAGATGTCCAACGTTCTTGATGACAACCGATGATTGGTTTCAAGTTATGAAGGTGATAATGCCATTTTCCGACAGTTACCATATTATTTTCTGTTTTTATTGAAAGCTTTTATTTAACTTGCTCTGTGTGTGTAAGATGGGTACAAATCTTGCAAGCTGAATTAGAACCACTTCCTCTTATTCTATGGAATTGAAATTTTTCGTGTTGGTTCAGTTCCGATGACAAAACATTAATGTCGAAGAAATTGTCCCCCCTGCCCCCCGAAAGTTAGATAGAGAACGCGTAGGGTTTCGGAAGTTTTATTGACGGATTTGGACGTCAGAAATAACAACGAAAAAAATAAGTAGGGAGGGGGGATGCCTCCTTCTCTCGAAAAGTTGGAAAACTAACTCGTGAAATTAAAATCGGAAAAATCTGTAAAAATCGTGAAAAATATCTGACAATCGAATGTTATGGTTTATAAAAAGAAATTGTCCCCCCCCCCCCCCCGTCCTCCGAAAGCTAGATAGAGAACGCGAAGGTTTTCGGACGTTTTTTTGACGGATTTGGACGTCAAAAATTACAGCAAGAGCAGGGGGTACTCGCCTCCCTCTTTTCTCGAATAAAAAAATGGAAAAAACGCGAAATTATAATCGGAAAAATCTGTAAAAATAGTGAAAAATATCTGACCGTCGGAAATTATGTTTTAAAAAATTTCGCCTCCCCTTTCCCCCCCCCAAAACCTAGGTAGAGAACGCAAAGGAATTCGGAAAATTTTTCAACAGTTTCGGATATGGAAAATAATGATGAAAACAAAAATAAATCGGGCGGTTCGCCCTCCTTTCCTGTCACAAAAAATAGGAAAACTCGCGGAATAGAAATCAAAAAAATCCGTAAAAATAGTGAAAATTATCTGGCCATTGAACAAAACGGTTTTAAAAAAATTCACCCCTCTGCCCCCCTCTAAAGCTATTTAGAGAATACGTAGAAATTAGGAAAAATTTCCAACGGTAAATTAACAGGCAAGCGACCGTGCAACAATGGCGCATTGATTGAAATGATAACTAAGAAACATATTCACAGAAAACCAAAAACATAAATAAATAAACTTAAAAAACCTTTTCAGATAAAAGATTTTATTTAAATGCACTAAAGCGAAAAACCCATAATTTTGTTACATTATAAAATTTCAAATGATATAAAAGCTTGTCGTGTGAATAAATCTTGAGGTAATTTTTGAATTTTATATACTATAAGAATTACATATATACTTCTCGCGACAAGCTTTTATATCATTTAAAATTTTATAATGTAACAAAATGATGCGTTTATTCATTTTAAAATTTACTTTCTTCTTTTTAGTACATTTAAATAGAAACTTTTCTCTAAAATGTTTTTTTTTCAAGTTTATTTATTTACGATGAAGTCAAAGTTGTAAAACCTAATAAGGGTTTTTTTTTCGAAATTAGGTACAGATATAATGGCATTATCTGCGACTGAATTTGAAGTTTCAGTCGATCGTTCGAAATAACCTCTAAAAGTGGATATCCTTATTAAAAATGAAACTTTATGACTTCATGACCAATACGCACAGAAAACTCATATAAAGAAGATGAAATGATTATTTATATATGATACAAAAATTCGTAAATTAGGACTTTTTTATGAGCGTGGAAACACAGGGATTGTTTGACTATTCTTCTTTAGACAATGGTATAGTCATTGTCTAAAGAAGAATAGTCAGACAATCCCTGTGCAAAATGCATTGGATGGCCGTCACCTGAGACATCTATACTATTTTACTGGAAACATTGAAAATGTATCCAGTAATGTGGCGCCGTTATCGGATGGCACGCAAAACTATACTTCTGTCTCTTTTTAAAATAGAACGCCAGTTTTCATTCACTTCATTCAGAAATGTGCAGAATATTGTCATTGGTGAGATGTTTAGCAGAATAAAAGACGAGTCAAAGTTTGCATTCGGATGTTTCGAATATCAGATGATGATCAGTGGTAAAATTTTATATTGCTGCAATTAAGCCTAATATAATGAAACACATAATGTAGCAATATTCTTACTGAAAAATGATCCCTTAGTATAGGTACAAAAAAAATGTTCTATTACGATATTATATCGCAGTTGATAGGTATGTTTTGAAAACACATAAAGAATATTCATTAGTGCTTGAAGGCACCCAATAAAGTAGGTAAATAATAATATATCAGTATTATTTGTACAAGCTTTTGTTTAGTTTCACTCACATGTAACAGGTATAGTATCTACTGTCCTGTATAACGGGGTCAAAACTTCAGTGGAAATTTGGAGCCAATTCCACTGATCCAATCATCTTTAAATTTGGCAGGTGTCCATTAAATTCATTCAGGTTCGTTACGACATTCACACGAGAAAAAAACAAGATAGCGAACATTTTTGTGATTCATTGTCCAACTATTCATAATGCGAATCTCGAGTAGATTTTGTATTTTTTAAAAATTCGAAATGGCGAATACGATTTTTGATTAGATCCTTTCAAAATTGGTACCTATACAAGGGCTTGTTGTGTTGGATACCAATACGAACATTCAAGATGGAGGACAAATTTTGTGATTCATGTCCGAATCCGTCCATGATAGATCTAGAATTATTTGGGTAGGGCAGTTCAAGGACAATTCAAGTGTTGGTGGACAGGTGTTCTTTAATTGATGGTTCGATGTTATCAACAATGTATATGGACATATAAGGAGAGTTTCAAAGGAGGTTGTCACCAGAAATCATTCATCTCCTACACGGGCCTAAAATACATTTTTTGTTGTACAATATAGTTATTTGTGTATTTAGAGCGCGAGGAGCGAGGTAATCTTTGGAGAGCGGCAATGGCACTTTGGTCTCGAAATATACACATGCTTTTTTCTTCAAACGCAGCTTTTAAACATAGAAACGATTGACAAAATTCTTTCAAGATAGGCACCTAACATTACCCATGAGAAAATAAACACTCAATAGTAATCCCAAATGAATAAGCTATCCAAATATCCAGTAATTCACATCTCTAACAAAACAAGATAACTTGCTTGAAAAAAAAGTATGTTGAGATCGAATCACAGGCCTTCAGCTTGATAGCAGCTACGCTCTCAACACCACCACAGTTCCTAAGAGTGTTATGAATTTATTGTCTATACTAAACATCATGCAAGAATAGGTTCGTTCTCAACGAAAGAGATCGAGAGATCGACCGTTTCCTCAATATTTTCGCACTAGAGCGAAAAAGCTGTAACAAAACATTTCTGAAAAAACATCAGCTTTGCGTTGAGATCTAAAAGCGTCAAAGGCTACCTACTTTGGTAAGCGGTTGTAGAAAAAAATATAGTTTACTGACCATGCACGATCATCGGGGAGATGTAAATATTTATGGTTTTACGCAGTGTCCACGTACAGTGCCTAAAGAGATACTTTTCAGGACACGTAAGTGAAAAAATCAAATGTGCGTAAAGTTATGTTTTACGCATCGTTTATATAATTCCAAAAGACAGTATTTTGCGTCAGAATTTACTCGTCAAATGAATACTTCATAGAATAAAATGTACTCAACAATTGCTACAATTTGCCAATAAAATAACAGGCGTAGATATAAAATGTACATTTTCATAAAGAGCTTTTTTGTACTCACGTGTTTCCACGCTCATAAAAAAAGTCCTAATTTACAAATTTTTGTATCATATATAAATAACTATTTCATCTTCTTTATATGAGTTTTCTGTGCGTATTGGTCATGAAGTCATAAAGTTTCATTTTTGATAAGGATATCCACTTATAGAGGTTATTTCGAACGATCGACTGAAACTTCAAATTCAGTCGCAGATAATGCCATTATATCAGTACCTAATTTCGAAAAAGAACTCTTATTAGGTTTTACAACTTTGACCTCATGGTAAATAAATAAACTTGAAAAAAAAACATTTTAGAGAAAAGTTTCTATTTAAATGTACTAAAAAGAAGAAAATAAATTTTAAAGTGAATAAACCCATCATTTTGTTACATTATAAAATTTTAAATGATATAAAAGCTTGTCGCGAGAAGTATATATGTAATTCTTATAGTATATAAAATTCAAAAATCACCTCAAGATTTATTCACACGACAAGCTTTTATATCATTTAAAATTTTATAATGTAACAAAATTATGGGTTTTTCGCTTTAGTGCATTTAAATAAAAGCTTTTATCTGAAAAGGTTTTTTAAGTTTATTTATTTCTTATTTTAGTTTTCTGTGAATGTGTTTCTTAGTCTGTTCATTTCAATCAATGCGCCATTGTTGCACGGTCGCTTGCCTGTTAATTTACCGTTGGAAATTTTTCCTAATTTCTACGTGTTCTCTAAATAGCTTTAGAGGGGGGCAGAGGGGTGAATTTTTTTAAAACCGTTTTGTTCAATGGCCAGATAATTTTCACTATTTTTACGGATTTTTTTAACTTCTATTCCGCGAGATTTCCTATTTTTTGTGACAGGAAAGGAGGGCGAACCCCCCGATCTATTTTTGTTTTCATCATTATTTTCCATGTCCGAAACTGTTGAAACATTTTCCGAATTCCTTTGCGTTCTCTACCTAGCTTTTGAGGGGGGAAAGGGGAGGCGAAATTATTTAAAACATAATTTCCGACGGTCAGATATTTTTCACTATTTTTACAGATTTTTCCGATTATAATTTCGCGTTTTTTCCATTCTTTTTTTTCGAGAAAAGAGGGAGGCGAGTACCCCCCTAGTTCATTTTTTCTTGCTGTAATTTTTGACGTCCAAATCCGTCAAAAAAACGTCCGAAAACCTTCGCGTTCTCTATCTAGCTTTCGGAGGACGGGGGGGGGGGGACAATTCCTTTTTATAAACCATAACATTCGACTGTCAGATGTTTTTCACGATTTTTAGAGATTTTTCCGATTTTAATTTCACGAGTTAGTTTTCCAACTTTTCGAGAGGAGGAGGGGCATCCCCCTCCCTACTTATTTTTTTTCGTTGTTATTTCTGACGTCCAAATCCGTCAATAAAACTTCCGAAACCCTACGCGTTCTCTATCTAACTTTCGGGGGCAGGGGGGACAATTTCTTCGACATTAATGTTTTGTCATCGGAACTGAACCAACACGAAAAATTTCAATTCCATAGAATAAGAGGAAGTGGTTCTAATTCAGCTTGCAAGATTTGACAATTTTTTTGAACAATCCACAATTAGAAATGGTTTCAGGGGAATAATCATGTTCTTATAGTTCTTTGTAGTTGGTTGATCTCAAGTCGTTATTTTATTCTATATTTTCACCCACCTCTGTCTAATCGACACATCTCAAAAAGTATAAATTAATAAAGGATTTAATCGAATAATTTCCCAAGGCTAGGCGAAAAGCAAAGAACAATTCAACTAATCCTAGTAAGAGATCTACTTGTCATTTCGAAATCCATTTCCTACTTGACAAAGTCTATTGGATGTTCTAATCTTCTAGAGTATGAAAATGAAATCTATACAAGTGTAGAATGGTAAAATATTCCACAATTTTATTGGTAGTGACTTGTCAAGTAAAATTGATAAATTGACCCTCATATACTCTTATAGATTTCCTTGAATTTACATTTTATTCAATAATTTTCAATCAAAAGAAGCTTTAAATCCAAGTAGGTAACTCATTTCTATACCCATAGAAAATAGTTCTCATATCTGAATCCTCAATGACTTGTATATTTAATTTTTTTTACATTTTGATTAAAAATACTGAAGCAAGTTGTTTTTCATTGTGACATGTTTTCGACGTATTAAAATCCACAAAAAAATTCGGTATATCTTTGATTCAGTCTAGTATAATTATTATGTTTCCTTCAAAAATCACTGCTTAATAAATATACAATCTCATAGAGAATTTAATACAGTTTTCTCGCAGTTGGTTAAATTTCAGAATAAATGGTAGTTACAATCCCCAATAATTTTTATCTTTCTAATTTTTTCACAGTCTACTTAACAAAAAAAAAGGTAATGTATTTGCTATTTCAACTAAAGGAAAACCCCACGACAGTACCAACTACTCTTTAAGAATTACACACTACATCTACCCATAGACAATAGTCTTCAAATTCTCAATAACTTGTAATAATAATAATAAATGCACATCGTTGAACCAAATAACGTGTATATTTCCAATTTGACATTTTTTCACATTCTAATGTAATCAAAGCTTGTATTGAAATTTTCCATACTGAGATTAGGCAACCAGTATTACATGTAATAACAAAAAAATGCAGCATATTCAAAATATAATTTACATATTATACATCAGCCAAGATGAAAGTGGACACCATGCACGTTTATTTGTGCTCCAGGGCATCTCAGCCTGAGTACTCCTGAGAATCAATTCTTTCATCAGTGAAGAGTAGGCCACATGAAATGAAAGAAAAAATTAGTGAAAACGTGATTGTTTTCGATTTGTGTTATAAAATTTTGGCATTCAAATACTTTTGTATAAATAACATAGCACATACTGTAGAATTAGGATAGTCTGCAAATTATGACTACAGAAAACTCTCCAAAATACTATCCCATATATCAGATATGTCACAGGTTTGGAAACTGAAAAAACTGAGTCATTCGATACAACTCTCAATCCTATCAGTATAGTATATTTGTTACATTGAAATGAAGAGTTTGCAAGAAAAAAACCTATTATTATTATTATAACAATATAATGTTCCAATTTTAGATTAAAGATTCAAATTAGGCATTGTAAGTTGCTGTAAAATAGCGAACCAATACTTAGCATTAACCCAAGATAGAATTTTACAATATATTTTAACTATCAAATAATGGAAACAAGTCAATTAAACATCTGTCAGAAGGCTAATATCACAAGTTTGACAATAACATGAGATTCTTCGAAAAATTATTTGAAAACCTTCATCAGCTCTCTTTTTATCTGATTTCAGGGTTTGTTAAAAAACATTTTATGTTGTTCATATTTGTATATCACATAGAATCACCAAAGAATTTTAAGAATATGAATATAACAAATGGTGGCATGTACTGTAAACCACACACAGAAGTTTTTCAATTGATTACCTGGCAGTACCGAAATCTGTGAGTTTCAACAAATTTTATACATTTGAATGTGTTCAAATTATGTCAACACTGTCTCTTTTCATGTTTTTCTCTCTAAGTTCCTAAAGACAATAGCAATACCCCAAATTATTTGTGAACACAGCAACACAACCATAATTCAAGAAATTGTGATTTTCCGATAGTCCCACTACACCAAATGACAAATTATAAAAAACTCCCCATAGGACAATGCTATTACTTTCTACAATAAGTTACCAAATGAAGTCCAGCATATTGTAATTTGCATTTCAGCCTTACATTCCATTTTTTGTTAATTATAATTTAAAATTGTAATTTATACTTCAATTGGGCTTGCCCGTAAATAAATAAATGTCGGAAGTGATAAAATATTCCAAAATTGTATTAAATTAAAACCTCTCCTTTCCTTAGGTGAAATTTTGTGAAATGCTTACTTTTTATCTTTGTATGTGAACATAAAGAGTTTTCCTCCGAACCCAGACAGCCCAGGTCCATCTGTCATGGAGCCAAAGTGGTTCGGAATTCACTTTTACGTAAGATGTAGGCCCTGGGTCACCCTTGCTCGCACAAGCTCTGCTTCTCAGGGGGTTTCTCCGAAAACCTGGAAGATTCATTAAAAACAAAAATGTATGTTCGTTTTAATTTATTCACTTCATACTACCTATCAGATTCACGTTTTCACATTAATTCCTAATATCTTCCTGTATAGTTTACTAGGGCTATTAATATTTGTACTACTCTTTAGGCGTTTTCCATTTAGGGGTGTTGAGCCCTAGAGCTGCAATCCTCTGAGATCGGAGCAACACTTTATCACTGACTTTTTCGCAACAACTGTGTTTTCGTGGTTTTGACTGTCTACTTGTGCTTCATGCACGTATAAAACGGGTGGTGCTCGAGGGGCAAGGGCCATGTAAACCGGTGCTTGCAGCCTCACTAAATAGAACGCATGGTCATATTATACGCTCCGGATAGCTCTGAGGATCTTCTTATGTTAAATGGAAAGCAGCTTCTGTGGACGGTTTTCAGTTGGACCATTTCTCTATGACTAAAAACTTCTATACCATTCAGTTCCATGACCCTATAAAACACTATTATTATTATGAATACTAAAATGCAAAGAACAATTCAATAGTTACCTTTCAAGTTGTCCATACCATTTTATGATTTTTATCACAAGGGTGACTTTTGCATCATTGACTTACAAAACACTTTAATAATTACAAATTGACTTTCTGCTGGACAATTCTCTACGAAAATATTTAAGAGTTTTTTAATTTTACTAACAGCAACAGGGGTGCAATTACGAACACTCGATCCGTAGTAAGTTTGACATATGTCAGATTTTATCAATTATAAAAACGAATACAATTCAAAATATATTGCAACTTGAGTCGATATCAATGGTCTATATGGTAGATATAATTCCATTCTATCTCTATTCAAAGAAATTTCATAATTTCGACTTCATTTCGAATCGGGAACAACCATCGTTCTAAAGCCAACGTATCGTGACAGCTCTCTTATCGAGTGTTCATAATCCCACCCCAGGTAACGTACATAAACCAATTCGTTTTCGTGACCTGCGCGAAGGGTGCGACACCTATAATTATTTCGTTGAACTGATGTAATGTTGCAAGGTCTTGTTTTGCCATAAGAGCTAGTGTATCTATTTTATCTGTTTTCTCACAATTAATCGAATTTTGGACATAAAATTGAGTTTGGTGATATTCCTTCATGTTTATAGTCTTAGAATATAATAACCGAAATGTCGTCAGAATTAAGCACTCATCCAAACAATAGGCGTATTTGTGCAGTGCCCCAATGCTTCAATCGTTCAGCAGGCAAAGTTTCTTTCCATCATTTTCCGATAAAAAACAAAGAGTTGCCTTCTTTATGTGGCCTTTGACGAATGCCTACGTATGTGAAAATGTCTGACAAATTTACTTCAACTTTCGACATCTTCCGTAATCAATTCAAATTTGAAAGAAAATGAAATACTATGGTCTCTCATGGGATTTGCGCCTAAACTCTGAGCGTCATCTAGCGGGAACGCATTTCGCAAAAAAGGTGCGCCATCAATAATTATTTCAATGAACTGATATAAAGTATTCGAGCTATTTTGCCTTAAGCGGTAGTGTATTTATTTGAACTGTTTTCGAATTATTTATTGCTATTCTTGGCAACAAATGGGGTTTAGTGATATTTTCTAGTGTTCATACATTCAGAATCAGATAACTGCAAATGGCAACAGAGAAGTCAAAAGTTCCATTATCAAAAGTATTCGATCAGTGCTCCAATACTGAATGCTTCATATATAGTTACACCATTGTTTAAATAGAAGTTAGATAGTTAGTACCTTTGGAATCGGTATTGGACACAAACTCAAGTGTCATCTGGCATGATTAGTTACAAACATGAATATTTGACGTCAATTTGGTGCAGGTTCTTCAGGCTACCCTGATTTTAATGTTGTACCATTGTTTCAATCAAGTTACGACATGACTTGGACGTCAGATCATTGAAGTTACGACATGACTTGGAGGACAGACCACTGACGCCATCTACATGTCGCCTTCATTTGAATCCATTAATATTAACATTGTTTATATAGAAGTAAGATAGTTAGTCAATGGCTGTGTAATTGGTGTTGGACGCAAACGCGAGTGTCATCTATCGTGATTAGTTACAAACATGAATATTTGACGTCATTTTAATGCAGGTTCCTTCAAAAAACCCTGATTTAATACTGTCACATTGTTTCAATCAAGTTACGACATGACTTGGAGGCCAGATCACTGAAGTTACGACATGACTTGGATGCGAGCTCACTATCGCCATCTACATGTCGCATCCATTTTGATCCAATTATAATCCCATAAGGTTGACTAACTATATTCTATATAAACAATGATATCAATCACATAGGGTTGGCTTACTATCTCACTTCTATTTAAACAATGGTACCACAGACAGTTCCTTTACATAATTTCCCATTCGAAAACAGAGAGTAAAGGCTCGTTTATACCCCTACGAATATCCGATTTTTTTAAATGAATTATGAATTACATATTGTAATTTTTCAGTAATCGGGATTAAATATTACTACATTACCAAAAAATGACACGATGGTTCATCATTCTCCGCAATATTTTCGCCTTAAAAGCGTCGATTCGCAGAAAAATTGTGAATATTCGAAAAGGTATGAACGAGCCCTCATACAAAAGGTTGTAATGCCTGACTAGATAAAAATGTCTGATAAACTTATTTCTTCTGCTGATTCACGCCTAAATTCTGAGCGTCATCTATTGGGAACGCATTTCGCAAATTGCTCAATCAACTGTAAATACTCTTCTTCTTCTCAGACTAAGTGCTTTCGCAATCATATTCATAAACATCTCAGTCGATCAGGATACATATATGGTCAGATCGTTATGTGTCCCATGATACGGTACCAACATTCCCATCATAAACTATGGAGTCGTGAAATGATTTTACTGTATAGTTAGCATAGTCTGTCGGAAGATGGCGTTACTGAGCCTAACTCGTGTGTGTTCCATCGTGAACCTTTAATACTATCTCTTGTCGTCTAGGCTGGGACTCCATTTTTGATGGACTAGAGGAAATAGTTCCACTCTCGAACCGGCTAGCTCGGCGGGGTTCGGTTTCATCAGCCAGACGCAAATTTGTAGAATCCATCCCGGATATCGGGATGGAATTTCCAGTCGCGGAGTGAAGCTTATGAGAAAGAAGGGGCCTTCTTGTTAGGTAATAATTTAAACTTGAGAGTGGATAACCGCGTACGCAAGTAGTCCAGCTCTCATTCAACGCGGAAAGATTTCGCTAGGTGGATTTATATGTAGTAGTGCAAATATATATATGTGATCAGTGTGCTTAAGAATGTTGTAAACTTTTACGTCCTTACCCAGTTTGTACTTATGTTTACGAATTCTTTTGTTATCGATGGCTGCTGCAGTACAAACTAGGGGAGACGCCTGAAATAAAAGTATATATATAAATAGTTCAGTATGAATAGATTATAAATAAATCAGAAACAAATAACTGTCTTTTATCAGGACGTTAGCCTGTAGAACAAAACTTTTTTTTTTTTTTTGACAAAAAAAAAAGAATGATGAAAATCACTGTATTCACAAGTAGCAGAAATTGTATCTTTATTTTCTATCACCGAAATCGCTGCAAATTGATGTTTGTGGTATAAGCAGGATTATACGACTAACTTTTGAGAAAAAAAAACAAAAAAGAAAAGTTTCTGACAGAGAGAAATGTTCACTGGTTTGGTTTAGCTTACCAAAAGGTTGAATCTCTCAACTTTCTTCGCTCTGTGAGCCCGGAACTCTGGAACAGGAACATGAACGGGTGGAGAAATGAAACAGGAGTTCACACCAGTACAACAACTCCGCCTCTCGGAATATGAGCCTGCTACCAGGTTGTTGGCTCGTAGATTCCCCAAAACTCGTTCAGAAAATATCAGGTCCAAATAAAACGTCGTCTGAATATCGACGGCCGGACAGCCGGAACTCGTCGTATTGGATATTACAGATAGTTCTGCTATACCAGTAGAACTGGAGAACTTCTCAACACTATTTGTTGTATGGAAGTCAGGTAGAAGCACTTCTACTGAATATCACTGCTCAAACTTTGTTGGCAAAAATAACGATATCACTGCTCAAACTTTGTTGGCAAAAATAACAATCTATCACATGTGCTCTGCACAAACAACGAGAGTCGAAATGAAATCTGACTCGCGAATGAATTTCTTTTATAGACAAAGCCGGAGGTCGCGCTGGGCGTGGCCTACCGGAAATTCTTGCGGAGATATACTCTCGGCTCGCAAATTCTGAAGGCTCATTTTATTCAAAAATGCTTCCATAAAGAAAATAAAATTGACGTTATTTGGCAGTTTTCTGTTACAATAATCACTTTTATTGCCCGAAGACAACACTCTTGTGAACCTCGGCCAGAAATACTAAAATAAAATTTTAACTTTGAGACTATATCTCGGAGCGGAGTCCTGATAGGCTCCGCCCACCAGTGACTTTGCTTCGGCATTGGCCGAAGCAAATGTACACGAAAACTATTTAAGAGCTCCTTTTCGACTGTTTTAGGCAGTTGTCCGGGAGCCACATACCCTTGAGTAGTAGTCCTACCGAGTGGTAGCCCGGATGGCTCTGGTGTGATTAGTATTTCTGGCCAGGTCATGGCTTCCTTGAGAAATCTACGGCCTGGCTTAGATAGATGAAGCGTCGTTGGTTAACACCAACAACATTAAAAAAGAATTCGTACTGTTCCTGCCTGATCCAGTAAGAAGAGTTCCGGAGTTGCTGGATTGCGACGATGCTGTGTGCGGAGAGTAGCCTACCGGATGAGGTACACACCTCCGATTTCTGTACCTCCGTGCACACGCATTTAGTTGTCATGGCGCCCAACGTGAGGCCTAGCATTTGTGGATGCATTTGCGTTGCACTCCAGTGGGAGGCAGGGCCCGAAAATCCGAGTAACCCGGACTTGGAAGAACTTATCGGAAAGTTTTCTTGGATGCACTTTCGAGACGATTCTGAAGCAAGTTATTCCAGTGGAAGTGAAGATGCCCGACTTCTTCGTGGGTTCGATGTTCATCGTATTCCCGCAGCCAGTCGTTGTTCCCATGCCTAGTGCTGGGGTAATTCGACACAACGGATGTTGCCTCACCAACGGCTGGTTGTCCTTAGCCAGTGGGCAAGGGCGAAGTAAGTATGTGGTACCTTTGCAGAAGCTGGATGATGAGCGTATGTGGAAATATGTGACATCCCGTTACATAAAAGTCTCGTAAAGGAGTATCCTGGAATCCCTACGATAAGTTGAAAACTTCTTAACATCTACGAGTTTGGACAGCCAGGAGCAGTACCAAACAACGACGTTTCATCAATACTAATCATTTCTCTTCTTTTTAGGCTCTCTTACAGCATGTACATATTGTGAATATAGGAAATAAGGCTAAGAGCCTAAAAAGAGGAGAAAGGGTCCTTTTCAGGACAAACCAACGACGTTTCATCCCTAAGCCAAGCGATTCCTTTGATGGGGGGAGTGTGAACCTCGGCCAGAAATACTAAAATAAAATTTTAACTTTGAGACTATATCTCGGAGCGGAGTCCTGATAGGCTCCGCCCACCAGTGACTTTGCTTCGGCATTGGCCGAAGCAAATGTACACGAAAACTATTTAAGAGCTCCTTTTCGACTGTTTTAGGCAGTTGTCCGGGAGCCACAGACCCTTGAGTAGTAGTCCTACCGAGTGGTAGCCCGGATAGCTCTGGTGTGATTAGTATTTCTGGCCAGGTCATGGCTTCCTTGAGAAATCTACGGCCTGGCTTAGATAGATGAAGCGTCGTTGGTTAACACCAACAACATTAAAAAAGAATTCGTACTGTTCCTGCCTGATCCAGTAAGAAGAGTTCCGGAGTTGCTGGATTGCGACGATGCTGTGTGCGGAGAGTAGCCTACCGGATGAGGTACACACCTCCGATTTCCGTACCTCCGTGCACACGCATTTAGTTGTCACTCTTCTTTTGGTTACGTCAATCCAAACATAATGTAGATTGTAGGTTAGAATAGTGGAGGTCTCAAACATTATCATTGTCTCTATCAGAAATTGACGTAATTGAGTTCTTTTTTCGACGAATATATCTATTCAGTTCGAATATCGTTATTTAATATAAAGTGAAAGATGTAACAGTATTTACTTTGGGGTTGGAGGGGGGGTGGTCAGAAATAAAATCAGCACTTATGATATGAAGACAGGAGAAAGAATGACAGCCACTGGCGCTCAGAAGTGTGTCCAAGTGGACGATGGTATTCTCTAAGGGCACTTGAAACTTAGTAAAAAATTGCCATTGGTAGTACAGAGAGGGGAATTTGCCATTGGTAGTACAGAGAGGGGAATGATTTATTTTTCTACTGATTTTGATCATATTCATAGATCATCTCTGAATTATATTATAATGGGTTTGGTCTTTATTTGAGATGTTGAGAGTACACATAAAGGCAATATGCAATTACCAATCTGAAGGTCACTGATGATGACGTCATAGTGAATTAGTCTTCTATGGGTTTTTTATGTACTGTTTCACATACTTTTACTGTTATTGAGAGTACACATAGACGAAAAAAATCACACCTGTAGGTCACTAATGATGACGTCAAGGTGGATGAATTAGTCTTCAATAGGTTTTTATGTACCTACATACTTGATCAACTGTTTGTTGAGAGACAGAAAACGAACCTCTCAGTGGCACTTGATCAAGTGTGACGTCACATTCGACCCCACCAGCACTCGCTACGACTTGATCAACTGTTTGTTGAGAGACAGAAAAAAGTCGACGAAGTCGAAACCTCTCAGTGGCACTTGATCAAGTGTGACGTCACATTCGACCCCATTGATTTTGATCATATTCATAGATCATTTCTGAATTATCTGATGTACTTACCTACATTATCCACTCGAGACAACCCCACTACTTGGATGGACTTCGTCAAGGTGGATGAATTAGTCTTCAATAGGTTTTTATGTACCTACATGATCAACTGTTTGTTGAGAGACAGAAATAGTCGACGAAGTCGAAACCTCTCAGTGGCACTTGATCAAGTGTGACGTCACATTCGACCTAGAGGTGGGATAATGAACACTCGATACAAAATCGCTGTGGTTTCCTTATGACTCGACGTTCATTTCACTACGAGTCACGTCAAACTCGCAACGAGTCGAGTGTTCATAATCTCACCACAGCACTCGCTACGTTAGAAGAGGGGCGCCAAGCCAGAGAGGGAACGGCACCAGGAATAGGAACTGAATCTTACATTCATCGCTGGAGTTTCATGGAGTGGAGATGTGTGACGCAAATATGAGACGTGAATGTACTATTCATCAGTTTACAATGATTTATCATTTGTTCTGTTTCACAAAAGAGTTTATTGCGAGTACACATATTTCTAAGTATAGTGCCAATAATTTTTGTACATACTCTCTAGAAACTAGACAGTTTGTAGTGAGAGTACATATGGAAGTCAAACATGAAGGTCACTCATGAATACTGATGAAAAAACAAAAACACTTTACCTTCATCAAGGTCAAACAACATGAAAATTTTTCGAATCCGAAAAGGACATTTCGAGGTCATTGACACAGAGGCATCCATGCACCAGACATAAAGTTGAAGGTCACTGATGATGATGACGTCAAAGTGAATTTGTCTTGAATGTTTTTTTTATGTACTGATTCATTAGTTTGTTGAGAGTATACACATAAAGTTCATACATAAA
Source organism: Chrysolina oricalcia (assembly GCA_944452925.2). Taxonomy (NCBI): domain Eukaryota; kingdom Metazoa; phylum Arthropoda; class Insecta; order Coleoptera; family Chrysomelidae; genus Chrysolina; species Chrysolina oricalcia. The sequence continues at coordinate 36,729,570 of OX101811.2, forward strand.
AAGTCTTCGAGCTTGAAGAACAAGTGAAGGTTAATTATTATTCTTCAGTAGACACATACCCCCCACCCACCAGCAACGCCAGAAGAGCGATCCTAAGCCAGAGGCAAATGAGAGCTTATCCTATTCGTCAATGGATTTCTGTGGTGTACAGACGTGTGTTGTCTCTACAAATCTTGTATCGAGTTGTTTGTAATGAGTAGGTACACATGAATGCTACACTAGTCTTCAATGAATGTTGTGTGTACTTTTTACAAACTTGATTGTAGGAATGAGTATACGTGAAAGTCATACGACAAACACTGGAAAAAACAGTATCCAACCAAAAGATCTTCACTACCTTGTGAGCATTATTAATGTCATCTCAAGGTCAAAAACGTACCCTGAGTTCAAACACAACGTCATACGACAAGAAAAATTTCAAAGTCTGCCAAGGACATCTGGAGGTTCCCTACCAAGAGTCCACCAAGGATATCTGGAGGTTCCCTACGAAGATCTTCATTACCGTGTATCTCTCCCAACTATTACCAAAATTTCATCTCAAGGTCGAACACCTACGTCACTAAGCCCCCACCATGCGCAAGTTCGCACCAACACCGCATCGATACAGTGAGGGCTGAGACTGAACAGATCAAAGTTCATATATCTGACTGGAGCTCCGTGGTGTACGGACGTGTGTATTCTCGGACTCGCTACTTCAGATTTTTATGTGTACTTGTATGTACACATGAAGGTCATACACAGTAGCAAGTCTGGAGTACATATGGTCGTACACAGTTGCAAGACATGAAGGTAATAAGTACTCAAGTACTCGATCACAATTACAGTACACAGGTCATACGCAGTAGCAACACTTGGAGGTACTTGAAACATGCCTCGTCATCATTACCGTGTATGAACAAAATCCCAATGTCACGCCAAGGTCAAACTCAAACCCTGAACACAACAAAAAATCTACATCAAGGTCAAACAACTACCAAATTATAAAGTAATCTCAATGACATCTCGAGGTCATTGCCACACAGTAGCGCCCATCTCCACCACTACTCGAAACGTTAAAAGAGTGGTAAAATAAAAGCCTACATGTGTTGATAATCAATCTTCAATAGTTTCAAAAGTAAGGGAAACTTTGATCAGTATACCCAGTAGACACCTTCACACCAACCACCCACATGGTCAAAAGATGGATCTCAAGCCAGACAGAAATAAGAGTTTAAATTCGTCGCTGGTTTTCTGCGGTGTACAGACGTGAATTCTCTCTGAAAATATCGGAAAAAGACACATGATTCATGTACTCTTACAAACTAGACAGTTTATAGTGACTACACACGGAAGTCACACATGAAGATGAAGTATAGGCACGGATTAACTTCTCTTGCTGACTGCTCGACTGCTAGGTATACAACTTCTGATTTCATATCACCATACCCACTTCTTTTATAATAGATAGTGAACCACCCCCACCACAGACTTATGCACCGCGTGTGCGATGCAAAGCACCCACCATGCGTGAGTTTGCATTGCATCGATAGATGACGGAGAGTAAATGGTAGTCGCTACATAGCCGCAACGTATGGGTGTGTGACGTCAGCAGACCCACTCCATCGTGTCGAGAGCGAGAACCTGACACACATCAGTGAATCGTCGTGCGCATAGCGCTGACGTAACGCGACCTTTCTCCCACCACCATCGCAAGGTATACACATCACAGGAGAGGAATCAGAGCTAACATATCCGGCTGGATCTCCGTGGTGTACAGACGTGTACCTTCTCCATACTTTGGTATAGATTTTCATGTGTACTCCACAAATGAGAATCATACACAGTAGCTGTAGTAGGTATACATGCAGGTCATGCAAGACATGGAGGTAAAAAAAAAAATATGTGTACTTACAAAAAGTACTTGTCCGTGTATGAAACAAATTCCAAGTCATCACAATGTCATCTCAAGGTCAAACACAAACCCTGAACACTTCTCCCAACAATATAAATCAAGGTCAAACACAAAATTTCAAAGGCATCTCTGGGGCATGCCAAGGTCATAGACCTACACAAAGGTACCTATGCACCAAGGTCATCCCTGAAGGTCACCACAAGGTCAACGATGACGTCATAGTGGTGGGGGAGGCCCAGAACCGGCTCAAATCTCCTACTACGACGTTATGTGTATTGGCCAAATGTAGATCGCGATATAGAAAATTTGGTTAAAGGTTGTCAGATGTGTGGTTTAACAAAATTAAACCCCCCAAAAGCACCTGTTCATCCGTGGGATTCTCTTGAACAGAATTGGGAACGGGTACACATCGATTATGCAGGTCCGTTCGAAAACCGTTCCTGATGTGCGTGGATGCCAGATCCTATGGACTCAAGTGAAAATATTGAGAGATGCACCGACAAGTTCTTGTACCATTTTCCATCTGGCAAATATTTTTTCTATGCGTGGTTACCCACTAGTTATCGTATCGGACAACGCCTCAATATTCCAAAGTACAGAATTTCAGGCTTATTTACAAATGGAATTTTCCAAAAATTCATTGCTCCAAATTATCCTGCTACTAATGGTCTTGCAGAAAGAAACATCCAAACTTCAAAGAATCGGTTAAAGGCAATTTCCAGTGATAATAGGTTCATACAGGATAGGGTACAGAACATTCTGTTCCGCTACAGGGCTACTCCACTTGCCTGTGGAAAATCACCTGCAGAATTATATCTTAACAGGAAATTGAGAATCCGTTTGGACGCAATTTTTCCGTACAGACCTCGAAAGTCAAAGACCATTTCGAAGACTCCTCTATCATTCCGTAAGGCGGAGAGAGTTCAAATTAGACTGTCCATCAACAAAAAGAATGTCTGGCAATTCGGAGTAATAAAAAAGATTCTTGGCCGACGACACTATTTACTTTCATTGGATTCCGGTCGAACTTTAAACGACATGTCGATCAACTTAGATCAAGTTTGGTTCCGAAACCTACTGTCACTTTTGGACCTACTGAGTCATTCGAAGTTCCAAGAATAACAGTAATGCCTCGATCACAAGTTATGTCCGAATGTACCGATGAACCAACTGAAGCAAATGCGGAACGTATTCTAGATCCAGCTCCAGAACTATACCTCAGCGTCAATTACGTCTGCCTCCACGTTTTGCTGACTACGTCATGACATGAATGTGGTTTGTGATTTATGATTGTTCTGTGATTTTTTTAAATTTGATGTTTGCTAATTCATGTAATTTCCAATTATGCGGGGGAGATTGTTGTGTCCTTGTCTATTTTATCATCCAATATTCATGACACTTGATGATTCGTCAAGACCTGTCAGAATAGAAGGTTCTGTCAGTTAGACAAATAAAGAATTTATGTGTCACCTACGTTTTCATAATTGTAATAATTACTAGTATATTACGTATCAAGTGTTGTAAAAAGCATATTACGCACGAATGGGAAAATTGCGCACGAGCCGCGTAGCGGTGAGTGCGGTAATTACATGAGTGCGTAATTGCTTTACAACACGTAATACGTACTATACTTTTTCTACGACTCTTATATACTGGATGGTGCGTTTGATTAAGCTTTAAGTAATAAAAAAATGAAGGTAACTAACGCAGTTTATGGTTTAATTTCCAACAACAACAAATTAAATCTAAGAAAATACAATTTTGTACTATATAGCATAGAAATGATGAACAGAGCGAGGAGGGTTTAAATGTTTTGGTCAATATATTAAAATAGGCGAGCAATACATTTTCGGAGTACGTACTCACGTGGTTATCCATACTCCATTCCATAAATTTTTGATAGGCTTTTTCATATCTATCCTTTGATTTTTGCGGCAGAATATTCTCCATAGCAGAAGCAGCCTGAAGAACAATTTCCGGTGGCGTTGCGCTCATTTCATTATCGGAGTTGCTCATATTTGTAGATATAAAATTAAAGATCGGATTATAATTTATGAAGTATCGATTTGAACTTCAAATCTCAAAAAGTGACAATGTCACTGTCAAATATTTAAAACGCAAGACAGATAAATGTCACGATTTGAGTGGTTCAAGAGGCAACTTGATTGTTACCTATTATACTAGCCATCATATCATGACGCACAGTTGTGCGTTTTTATTCTTTACGCACAGTTGTGCGTAAGAATGGATTTACTTATAGAGTGAACTGTTTGTAAAACAATGTTTACTAACATAGGAGTAGAAAAACAGTATTTACCCTTTTCATATTAAACTTATGAATTCTATAAACCTATTCCATTCTTTATATAACATATCATAACAAGATATAGTGACATTATAATGATCTAATAGATATAAGTTCATAAAGTAGGACTTTTTTGTAATCCAAAGTTTTTTTAATGATATTGTTTTGATAAATTGTAGCAGTTGTTTTTCCGAGTCAAACCTGATGCAAAAATACTGCCTTATTAAAAAATATATGAACAGTGAGTAAAACATGACTTTACGCTCAGTTGATTTTTTACGCACTTGTGCTAAAATATATCACTTAACGCACTGTGAACAGTGTGTAAAAACTCAGTTTACGAACTGTCGTAGGAAAAAATCATTTTCATTATACCTATCTGAAAACACTATTTTACATGCTTATTTAGCATACCGAAAATGGGTTTTTCCGTGCGCCCGCACGGAAAATTTTACGGTGCGCTGGTGACATTATAGCTGCCTATTTACATGTCAAAATTAAATAATATGTTGTTAACAGTTCTCTAGAAATCGCAAATTGTTTGAATATTTCCTTACCAACATGGTAAATAACGCTTGTTTTGTGGCAATTTCTGGATAATTTTGTACCATAAATATTTCAATTAATAATACATGTTTTTGTTCCTTCATCATTAAAAATAAATGTTTCTTAACAATCTGTGGTTTTCAGGTAGATATAATGAAAAAATTCGTTCATTACTCGTCCATAAATGCTTTTTCCGTGCTTGCACGACTTCCCGAATATGATTGTGACAAATCATGATGAAATGATGAAATGGGCCGTGGTGGTCGTGCTGGTAGAGCGTTCGCCTCGCAAGCGAAGGGTCGAGGGTTCAAATGGCATCACACGTTAAAAGATAAAGACTGCGTCTTCCATAGCTCACACAAGTATCTCGAAGACCTCCGAGGGTTGCTCGTAGAGATTTGACTGAATCCAACTTTCCCATGTAGAATCAGAGTGCAGTATCATCTACATGGCTGTGTACATTTCCATTATCCTGGTCATCTGATGTCACGTATTGTTGACATGGAGGTTTATTCGATATTTCATATAATAAAACTGAGAACTTTAGTGCTTTCGAAAAGGATTACAATGCAGGTTATTCAACGTCGTCAGGACAACTTTATTAAAATACTGCAGGTATAATAATAGTAAATTATACCACGAGTCAATTAATGACAGCTATTATTCTCGAGGAATTTTTACGAACAGAGCCGTATTAGCGGCGAGGCAGTAACATTCCGAGAGAATAATAGCCATTATTGCGAGTAGTGTACTCTTCTTTATCTACGACTAATTTATTTATTTTAGATTTTTAGTGAAAAACTTTATTTGTCAATAAAATTCTGATAGGAAAATTCTTCTTCCATATCACTTTCCATCACATTTCCTACATTATCCGTCATTGAATCACAAATGAACACGCTTTTGACAATTATTTATTAACACTGAGAGTTTGCGTCAAACAATGAATTGTCATGGCTGTTTTCATTTCGATTCAAATAATCATACAATTATTCATTAATTCGCGAGGGAGTAATGAATTACTTTATACTGTGAATGTCACATCTATAATGCGTATATTATATATCAGTCGTATATAAAAAGTATTATAATAATAACCCACTTCTTGACGAATTATCGAGTAACCCTTGTATGTACGATATTATGTGAGTGGTCGTCTCGTAGCAACCAAACTTCAAATACAAACACAACTGGGGACATCAAGTTTGGAAAGCAATTCAAAGTTTATACTAAAATGTCCTACAGGGATATTCGCAGTAAGTGTCCTGTTTGATTAATTTGCGTTATATATTTGTGTAAGCATTTTCGTGTCACATGCCAAATCATTAATCGTAGATTGTAGTTAGGACATGAAGAACCGCTAAGTTGTGATATTTTTCATATTCCATTGACCATCAAACTGTTTTCTTCTGTTTGTTAGAGTATGGACAATCGTTACACGCGTTTTATTTTTTTCTGGACTCGTAGTGCCTTGAAATTTTTTCGAATACATAGAATATCCTCAGTTGATACCTAGGATAACAATAGGTACGGCTTATTATTATTATAATCCAGTTCAACAAAATAAGTAAGGTGATCGCACCTAACTCTTCTCCAAAAACATAGGTCATAGAAAGTAAATTTCATTTTCAGATGAAAAAGACTACTTATGAATCTTTCTAATGACAGTGTAGACAGAAATCCTTTTGGAATTACGGATTTTCTTTTACTCGCTCCTTTCAAATTGTTTATCATTTTCCAGTTTAAGCTCTCTTTATCTATTTCATGGTTTGAATTTTGAAAGTGATTTTTCATCAGAGAATACCTGTTCTTTCTACCTTATTTCAAAATTTCTTTCTGTTTGTCCTGTATACAGTGTGTCTCATGGAAGCACCCCCGTAACTTCCATAATTATCAAGGTAGAATGATGAAACTCTCAGGACTGAAGGAAATTATGGAAATGCACCTACCAGTCCAATGGTGATGGCCTAAGTGATATACACTGCCCGCCAGTCGCGATGGAACAACCAATTTTTACGGTAAATCTTATTAGGGGGCAAAATACACGCGAAATTCCATCAGATTCGTGATCAGGACCCTCACCTTATTACAGATACTCCTTTTTCCTGAAAAAAATTAAGTCCTGAATAATCCGAATTTGTTTCACTTTTCATGGAAGCCCCCCCGTAACTTCCGTAATTATCAAGGTAGAATGATGAAACTCTCAGGTCTGAAGGAAATTATGACAATGCACCTACCGGTCCAATGGTGGTGGCCTAAGTGATATTCACTGCCCGCCAGTCGCCCGTAAAAATGGGTTGTTCCATCGAGACTGGCAGGCAGGTGCATTTCCTCAACAAAGGTTGAGGAATACTAATAAGCTCATAAAATCTTCCTCATTGCCGGAAACCGTACACTCAGAACTGAAGCCGTTCCGCCAAGGCTCTATGGGCTTCCTAAGGTACATAAAGAAAACATACCACTGAGACCAATAGTCAGTGCCCCACGCTCGCCAACGTATCACCTGGCGAAACATTTAGCCTCGCTTTTCCAGCCTCATGTGGGAAAAACGAAGTCCTACGTCAAGGATTCAACAGACTTCGTTGGGAAAATTAAAGGCATAACGTTGGAGCCAAGCGATATCCTGGTCAGCTTCGATGTGGTGTCCTTGTTCACCAACGTCCCACTTGAAGACTCTCTGAGGGAGCTAACTAACATGTTTCCGAATGACATCGTCGGACTCTGGCATGTCTCACGGGAAGTTACTTCTAATGGAATGGAAACTTCTATGAGCAAGTAGATAGCGTGGCGATGGGAAGTCCACTCAGCCCAGTGATAGCCAACTTCTTTATGGAACATTTTGAAGAGAAAGCAATTGATGCTTTTGATTTAAAACCGACCATGTGGCTACGTTACGTGGATGACACCTTCGTAATTTGGAGACACGGAAGGGACACACTGAACCGTTTCCTAGAACATCTGAATGCTCAACACCCCAGCATCAAGTTCACCATGGAGACTGAACAGGAACAGCGGATAGCATTTCTAGATGTACTAATCGAAAGATGTGACACACAAAGTATTCCGAAAACCTACGCACACGGATAGGTATCTGCATGCTCTATCAAACCACCATCCTAGTCAGAAGCGAGGAATTATCAACACACTAGCAGAACGTGCTCGGAGAATATGTGAACCTGAGCATCTACAGGATGAACTAGAACATCTTCAAACAACCTTGAGATCGAACGGATATAGTGTACCCGAAATCAACAGGGCCATAAAACCGAGGACTTCCACGAGACAAAGTAGGGAGGAGGCTCAAATAGTTGCACGTGCGTATCTTCCATATATTCCTAAGGTCACAGACAGAATTGGAAAACTCTTGGGACAACACAACACAAAAACGGTCTTCAAACCTACCAGAAAATACAACAAAGCCTTAGGTCGGCAAAAGACAAAAGAGACCCACTATCTGCAGCGGGGGTATATCGCACTTGCGGAAAGGTATACATCGGAACCACAAAATGATCGATGGGAACAAGGCTGAAGGAACATCAGAGGAACTGCAGCAGTGGCAGAACACGCGCTCAGTGAAGGAAACCACAAGATTATGTTTGAGGACGTAAAACTTCTTTCCCCAACCAGGGATACCATAGCCGACTTGTACGGGAGGTAATAGAGATCCAGAAACACACGGAGAATTTCAACAGAAAAGAAGAAGCTGTTAACCTCAACCGAATATGGAATCCCATTCTTAGAAATTCCAGATTAACAAAAGAAAACTACAACATTGAGACAGCAGGCAAAACGGTGTCAATTAATGTTATCGACAATATGCTTAACCCAGATACGAGAATAAGTAATTCTGAAGGAACAAAGGATATCAACGACATTAAGCCGACAGGTAGAAAGGGGTCAATTAGGGTTAGTAAGAATGTACCAAATCCAGATACGGTAATTAACGAACAGGACTACCTCAATCAGAATAAATACAATCTTCGCAAACAGAATCTCCAGTCATCTGAGATTGTGTATTGATGTATAAGCCTCTGAAGAAGCTAGCCACTCGCGCCAGCGAAACGTTAGGATTGTTAGGAAGAAATTCCAAAAAACGACGGCATTCAACCCGAGTGAAAATTGTGTCACTGAAAGGGGAGTTATTCATAAAAATTTATTTTCTAAATTATTCGTATATTATATCACAAGACCAACGAATTTAATCGATTAAACTCTCAAAACCAACGACCGCGAAGCGGTCGATTGTTTTTATTTTAAAATTATTGTGCATGAAACTATTTGTCAAAAAGAAAAATATCATGCAAAGAATATTTTGAGAGTTTAATCCATAAAAACTTATAGGTCGAGTGGGATACGGTTAGATTATTTCCTGAATAACTTAAATTAAAGCCATCATCAAAGAATTTGGCATTTTCTAACCATCTTTTTACAAACAACAAATCCTAAATTTAAATTTTTTTGGCATCCCAACAATATGCAGCCTTCGTGGCAAAGTTTGCATGTGAACATTTTTAATTCTGGCGTATTTTCATAGCCTTATGTCAAAATATTTGTATAAGAATTCTATCAAAAATGGAGTTTTTCCTGATGAAAATATTAGGTCATTCAAGCGATTACGAAATTAATGGTTTTTTATAAAATGTTGCCAAGAATTGTAAGAATAAGTGATAAACGACAAAAAGAATACCAATATAAAGGACAAAAATATAACTGCAGTTAAAGAGGTCTTGACTCTTGATCATTTATTTAAACAGAATTCACTCAAAAAATGGTGGTGTCTGATTGGTCTATTTCATGATGAGAGAAATAATAATCACATGAAAATATCTGCCAGTGAGCCCAGTTTGTATGAAAAATTTACGATTGAGTTTAAACTGATAATTTTGTTTCACACACGTGTTCGCAGAGTTTACTATTAATGTGCAGGTTTTATGAAGATGAAACTAGTCGCAAATTATAATATTATCAGTGGAAAATAGACAAAAGTGTTCTATTTATTCTTAAGATCACCGAAAAGTCGAATTTCTTCCTCATCCCTTCCAGCAAAGGTTTGTTAGCATACTTATCAAGAATGGGGGTGAAGAATGTGAAGATATTGAACTCAATGAACATTGGCAACGCAGCACCTGTACGTTCTCGATTACAGCGCCAATATATAAATTTCCGGATCATAGAAACCGTTTCTTGCAAAAACCATTGAGTTCATGAAAGATATATTTAATTCATCATATCATTTAAATTTTTTTTCTTAAAAATTATCATAACCAAACATCACTGAAGTTCCGGAATTTACACAAAAACAATGAGTAATGCAAAAAAAAAATCCCAAACAAAAACTGTGGGCTCAAAACGGACTCCCGTTTTACCAAATGAACATGAATTTCCATAAAACAAATAAGTCATCAATTAAGTTAGAATGTGCAATTTCCAGGTTCTGTATTGTTTCACGATTTTTGAATGCATCAACCTATTTTGTCTCGAGGCTAACCTATATATTCGATCTCTTAGTCTCAAGTCTTATAGTCCAAGATTCCAGGGCCGTCAGACGTTACTTATTTTTAAACGAACGAAATGTGGTCGATTGAGTAGTGTTAGTATGTACTATGTTTGCATGCCTACCTGCTAGCTTGACCAGATGACCATTCTTCAGATATTAGGGAATCAAGGTACGTAAAAAAATTCTCACTTAGTTGAATTGCCAGTTCACAGATATTTTTCTGTGACCCATGTTCGCGGACAGAGTAACTAGCTACCACCCCGGAGCTCCGAGTTCAAATGTCATCTCCAACAATTTTGTTTTTTTAGAAAAAAATCCCAGCGACGCATCACACTAGGGTCAGCCATCTCGGTTGGAAATGGCTTCGACTCTGGGAGGAGTTTTGTTCAAAAAGAAATTTAAAAGAAAGCAGAATTTTATTAAATAATAGATTTTGTTAAGATTTCCTTATAAGTAGAATCTCAGGGCCTTCAGACATAACTTATTTTTGAAAAGATGAAGACTTAGTTTCTGAGTGTACTTTTAATACCTACGTGCTTGTGGAGTTCGATCTGTGACACCTGAGCAGGTACCAGGTGAGAAAGGTAACTAAAAATTAGAGTTACTTAACTTTAATTTGTATGGCTAATTTCAAAAGTGTCAGACGCTTTCCATAGACCAGAACTTTTGTCAGACGCTTTATAGCTCCACAAATTACTTCAGAGTGATATTCTACAAAATATACATAAAAATCAGCGACACAAATTTAAGTTAAGTATGTGATTTTTATTTATATTTTGTAGAATATCACTCTGAAGTAATTTGTGGAGCTTTAAAGCGTCTGACAAAAGTTCTGGTCTATGGAAAGCGTCTGACACTTTTGAAATTACTTCAGAGTGATATTTTACAAAATACATATAAAAATCAGCCATACAAATTAAAGTTAAGTAACTCTAATTTTTAGTTACCTTTCTCACCTGGTACCTGCCCAGATGTCACAGAGCGAACTCCACAACCACGCAGGTATTAAAAGTACATGAGACACCACTCAGAACCTAAATCTTCATCTTTTCAAAAAGAAGTTATGTCTGAAGGCCCTGGGATTTTACTTATAAGGAAATCTTAACAAAATCTTTCATTTACCAAAATTCTGTTTTCTTTTAAATTTCTTTTTAAACAAAAGTTCTCCCAGAGTCGAAGCCGTTTCCAACCGGGATGGCTGACCTTAGTGTGATGCGTCTGCTGGGTTTTCAAAAAAAAAAATTGTTGGAGACGAGATTTGAACTCGGAGCTCCGGGGTGGTAGCTAATTACTCTGTCCGCGAATCCACCATGGGTTACAGAAAATTATCTGTAGACTAAGTGAGTAGTGTTTTTACGTACCTTGATTCCCTAATATCTGAAGAGTGGTCATCTGGTCAAGCTAGCAGGTAGGCATGAGAACATAGTACATACTAACACTACTCAAGCGTACACATTTCGTTCGTTTAAAAATAAGTAAGGTCTGATGGCACTGGATCTTGCTCTATTAGTTGAGAATCGTAATTGAAAAGAGGATTTTAATAATTTTGACCTAATTAACTAGCTGCTCCTGGCCTCTGAATTTCACTCTGTTTGAAAGGATTATTTTGTTTTGTGTTAGATTTAATTGAAACTCTCCGAGTATTAGGATACCCCAACCTGGTATCAATGGAAAGCTTTAGGAATTCAAATTTCCCTCTGGTGGCAGATTTGCTGGTCTGGCTGGCTAAAAGATTCGATCCAGATTCCGATATTCCCACCGACATATTTACCGAAGATGAACGTGTAAAATTGATACGAAACGTAGCACAATTCATGGTAAGAAACATTCAATTGCCTATGTTTGAGGGTCATAAACGAAGATACAGCTTGAGCATCAGGAATATCAATAGATTTATCATATTTTTCGAAAATTCGGTTAAAGGAACCTCTAACGGTGATCAGGTGATAAGCGACAAATTTCGAAGCCTCGAATGAGGTATTTTTATAAAAAATACAACAGCTTCTGAAAGTAAATTGAAGAAATATTTATTAATATTAAAATAATCTTTCATTCTCTATAAATATTCCTATATCTTATTCTTTTTCCCCTCACAAATTATTCTGCTTCCACTGCTTTTTCATTATGCAACATGTATAAATTAACAATATTCTGAAAACATCAGTTGATGTTCTCTTTTATAAACATATACTTGTTTTTTGAGATTAATAAATATTATTTACGTTAAAAAAACAACTAAAAAACTGTCCCGTCTCACCTCAAGATCACCTGATGTCGGTTGACGTTTATCGTCAGACGAGACGTGGATAAATACAAACGAATTATTACTCGTATTCATTTGAATTCCTTTTCCAGTTGATACAAATCAAAGTAAACCTATTTTTCAGGCTCTGAAAGCGAACATCAAATTGAATACAAAGAGGTTGTACCAGGCAGATGGATATGCTATCAAAGAACTGCTTAAAATTACCACAATTTTGCATGAAGCATTACTCAGTAACTTGGAGCAGAACGACGATGAAAAATTTGACGATTCTAGTTTGGATTTGAGGGATTTCGATATTACTGACAAGGTATGTAGACATAACGTCACAAGCGCTATTATGGCGTCGTTTGCTGAATATGGAAGCAATACTAAAGAAAATCATTTATTGCATATTTTTACCATTTGTAACTGTCTGAATAGTTGAATCAAATTACTTCTGTCGATTTTGTCAACATCTGATGGAACCTCAGAACTTCTCATGTCCCGGACAAACATGAACGGTGTTATAGAAATTATGCCATTCCAATCTTCTGAAGTAAATATAAGTTAGAGGTCGAGAGTTCATTGTAGCTGCACAATCGTGGATTAAACTTATCAGTTCCTCATAGTCTACTGAAGTCTTTTCCCCAGTTACTCTTAACCATTCGAATGTTCCTTTCCCAACATACTCTTCACAGTGCAGCTGTTGATGGACTGAAGTTCCATTTTGATTAAGTCGTCTTCTTTGGGAATAGTGGGCGAAAAGTCAATTTTAAACTTGTCAAATAAAATTTTCATTGCAATACTGCAATCTTTCTCTTTCATCTGTAAGCTTCTTTATTAAGTCAAATTACCATGAGGATTACTTTAAGCGAATAGTGTATAGGTACATTTGAATAGCTTGCCACACTATTCTCAAAAAAGATAACTACCTACCTTAAACTGTCACTAATGGACCTTTCCACGAGATATGAGAACACTGTAATGAGAAAGGATATACGCTAATATCACTTGGGATTTATTTTTCTGGCCGCTAGTTTCTCTATAATCAGAAGAAAAGTGAATCGTGACGTCACGTTCATCAAAACTAGACTTGGCAACGTTGTTAAAGTTGTGCACCAAATACTCATTCAAATATAATGTGTCGTATGACAGTTGTAATTTGGTACCAGACGTGTTCGTTCGTTTGTTTCACGGTGCAAACCAATAAGAATCGTTTGTCTCTGTTTAACTCGTTAGCTTACATTAAAATTGGACACAAGTCAAGCAGTTCCATCAAATGTGTATGTTGCAAACGAACAGGCCCTACGTGATTTCTTATTTGAGGTTAATGCGGTTTTCAAAGTTTTGAAAGTTTCTGTTGTTAGTATTCTAAAATTCTTTTGATTCCTGTATCTGTATCCCTGTAACAAAGTGAACATGTTGAAAAAGTGCTTTGTACCTGGTTGTCTGAACTCCAGTGAAAATTCTAATACATTTTTTTTATGCACCTAAAGATGAAGCGCGTCGCAAAATGTGTTTCGAAGCAGTGAATAAACCCTGTGTAAAAGCGGAAATATATGTTATTGTGAAGAACATTTCCAAGTGAGTACTTTACGTTATGTTATTATTGTATTCAAAGCAGAGTTCAAAGAAAGATTCAAAATATTAGTCATTGCAAAAAAAACCTTGAACTATCAAAAAATTTTAGGTACTAGTAAAGATTCAGAAAAATATACTAGAAAAACCAAATTCAAAGAGATGAAATCATAGACATTGCTATATCTGATTTAGATTCACCCGATGTACAATGAGCACGTTATTACGATTAGCGGTATTGCCAATGCTCGTTTCTTATCAAAAGGATGGTCCGTTCAGAAAATTTGAAAACTATAAATACAATAAAAATAGGTAATATGTGGATTTTTTTCTCTGAGTTGATCAAGTGACAATGTTTTCATTATTTCTCAATAGCTTATTTCAAGCTAGAAGCTGTATTTTTAAGGAGAATGGTATTGCCTGTTTCGAAACGTTGATTATGGTGGGGGTGTTTTCTATGAACGTGACGTCAGCGGCACACTTTCAAATGTGATATTTCTTCAAAATGAAAGAAATATAGTGGAACTCTTTGTTAAATGGACGTTTCATACTAGAAACTGTCGATTTAAACGAGTTTTGCAATTTATTTTTCGTAAATAAAAGTCCATTCAACTTCTGATTGATTAATTTATGTTGGGAAACATTGCAATGACAAATATATCTGTGCCAAAACTTATCGTATGGGTCTGGGTTTAAGACACTGAGATTGTAAACAATTAAAAATCGAGTTGCTCTTATGTCAACCTACGGCATCAGGATTCTAGCAAATGTTTAAACACGCAATAAACTAAATTTACAGGTCAAATACCTGGAGGTGGTCCTATTAAACTTCAAACTTTCATGGATGCCGCATGTATATAGAGTTTTTCAAATACGAGAGTTGTGGGAAAACATTTGGGAACCAATCAAGAGAGTATGCGCTGGCTACACACGGCAACCGAAAGACCAAAGATCCAATATATGGGTCAGCTGCATGATAACCAGGCGCATAGAGAAGCACAATAGGCCGAAAGCTTAGTAAGGTCCAAAGGTTGGCCTGTTTGGTAATAACAATTGCAATGAGAGCGACTTCAACTGCAGTGTTGAAAGCACTGTTGAGACTACCGCCACGCCGCTTCCAGTCCAAAAAGGAGGCAATGGCAGTCTATTTGAGGATGCGAGACTCAGAAGTCTAGGTAAACGAAGGAGTGATGATAGGGCGAGCGAAAATCACAAATTGGGCGAAGCAGGAGATTCAGAGTGAAAAGCAACTTGGCGCAGGGACAACTGGGCGCAAGGACTACCGGGCGCATGGACGGCTGGGCGCCAAAAAAATTAAACAAAATTAATAATAATTCTTTTATTACTCTCATCTACTAGGGTAGAGTATATAAATAGGAAAATTTGCAAATAATTTAATTTAATTTAATAAAATATCTACTAATCATAATTATTATCATAAATTCATTTTGAGTGTAGTATTTTATTAGTATGATCTAACCTGACCGAACTAACCTAGCTCGCAAGTTGGGAGCTTGGAAGTTGAATAAAAAATCATTTTAAGTGTAGTATTTTATTAGTCTGATCCAATCTGACCGAACTAACATAGCTCGCAAGTTGGGAGCTTGGAACTTGAAGAAAAATTCATTTTGTGTGTTATTTCATCAGTCTGATCCAACTTGATCGAACTAACCTAGCTCGCGAGTTGGGATTGCGCCCAGTCGATCCTGCGCCCAGTTGTCCTTGCGCCCAGTTGTCCCTGTGCCCAGTTGTCCTTGCGCCCAGTTGTCCCTGCGCCCAAATGTCCTAATACCGAATCGGAGTAGACGCAGGACAATGACCTTCATTAGATCATGAAGGTTTGAATGGGAAGATTAAGTAGATACGTAGAGAGCAGGGGATGGCAAAAAGGCCCAGGGAACTTTTCTTGCCTGGCTGCAGCAGCAGCCTTCCGACAATTACTTCTACTAATTTAAACCAAATTTTGATGTATAGATTGCACACATTTCAACAGATTTGATGCACCTTGTGTGCAATTCTGGATTGGCGGGTGTAGCGCTGAGAGGGTGACATTCTGTTCATCTTACCAAATTCCTGAAAACAATTATTGAAAAAATTGTTATTGTTGTTAAAATCGTTATTTTCGACAATTGGCTGCACACCTAGGAACAACCCTCAGAAGCTCTCTATTATTTACTTGAAATACTGACGTTATGCCTCGTCTTCCTCGCACAAGTCCCCCGAAGAGTTCTGACAATTGTTCTTAAGGGCACAGTTGTATGACGGAAAGAACCAATTTTGAACAAAAAAATTGTTCAACTTAATTCAAAATTATGAGATGATTTATTGTGTTGATATTGAGAATTCAGTAGAGACGGTGAATTGTAAAGAAGTTCACACCTTTATCGCTACCCAGTTCAGTTGCTAGGCAAATCTGATTATTTATTCAGAGTTGAGTCAATACTGGATAAACCACTTGAGATATTTGATATTCTACCAAATCAGAAATATAAGTTTAATTGAATATACAGTGTGTCCGAAGTCGAAAAGAAAATTGAAAATCGCTCAGACTCATCGATTTCAGAGTTTTATCGAGGACTAGATACCTTCATCCATTGTGGTAATAAAAATTATTGCAGATTTTGATAAACATACGATTTTCACAGTATTCTGAAATAATTTAAGAACATTTGCTGACAAAAAAATTCCTTGGCTATTTGTTGATTCCCAAAATCACTGTCATTGAAAAATTCATCAAAATTCATCAGAAATAATGGTTTGGAAAGTAGAACAGCCGTTTAAAAACAAAAGTCTCCGTGTCATTTTGTACGCATATCTTTGGTTAAGTATTTTGGTATATTTACGTAGTCAGTCACTTGAAAACTATTGAAAATGGTTTATACTATACAAAAGAGAACATCAAATGTAGCTATATGAATTTTGAAAGGTTTTGCTTGGCCACCCTATATATCTATAACCTATAGTTTCACTTTACATGTTTTGAAGTAAAACAACCTGTAGTTATTTACTTATTTGAATTGGTTTAGGAATTGGTTTAGAACGTTTTTTTTGAAGATTCACTTAATGGTTGCCTAGATATTCAACAAATTAGAGAACAGTTTATTAATATTCTCTATTTCAAAAATGATCCTTGAAAACCGTGTGTATTGAAAAATCTCAATTTTTAGCGCAAATGATGTTAACGGTATTATCTGGGTTTTCCGAAATAATAGCATGATTCTAATGGATAGGTCCTCATTTCATTTAGACTTTCCAGATTAAAAAAATGTTCTTCCAAATATTTATGGAATTATTTCGTTCCCGACTAACTTATTTGTATACAGTCAAAATTAATAATTTCAGAGGGGGGTACCAATGACATAGACTAAAGTAAATAGTTTGTACACAAAGTTTTGAAATTATCGCCTAAAGGGTTGGGCCAAGCTGTAGATAAAAATAAGAGGCTCTTTTCACACAAAATAAAATACGCAAACGGCCTATACTACTTTTTATAACATAGTTCGTGAATGAAAACCCTGGTTTTCGCCCCAGCAAAATTGCTTTGTAGAATTTTTTGAAACAGAAATATTGAAAAAAATTACACCTTTTTTATTTTTTTTGCGAATATCTCAAAAAGTGTTGGAGGAATCGTTTTACAGTCAATAGAACTTTTGTAAAAAATCATAAAACCTACATAATATTTTTTTATACTACCGGATCGGTGCATTTTTCACTAAAAAAATCCGGGAAAACCTCGAAAAAGAAACCATTTTTCATAATTTTTATAAATCTTAGGCAAACAATATTGCGGAAACTGATAGATACTAACATGTGGTCCAACTATGCGCAAGATGGGTTCTGTCCGATGGTCTAGTTTTTGCAAAATCGTGTTATAATCAATTTATATAAGGGCAAATCTTTCTAAATGCGCCGATTTGAGGGAAATCATCTTATTCAAATTCTGTAAACGGCATTTGGAAATAGAGATCAATATCTACAATTTTTATATTTTGGACTTTCACCTGAGAGGTGGGAAATGTGTTGAAAATGTCATTGGAAGTTACTTTAAATGCTTGAACGTGCACCCGAAGTCGCCCGACCTCAACTCGAGTTAACTTCAGTGCAACTTCGGGTGACTGGACGCACTTTGAAGCGTTTTGATCAACTTTCAATGACATTTTCAACATATTTTCCACCTCTCAGGTGAAAATCCAAAACAAAAAATTTGCAGATATTGATCTCTACTTCCAGGTGCCGTTTACAGAATTTGAATACGACTATTTCCCTTAAATCGGCGCAACTTGCAAGATGTGTGCAAGATGTTGTTTATAACGCGATTGTGCAAAAACTACACATCGGACAGAAAACATTTTGGGCACAGTTGAACTACATATTATTATCTATCAGTTTCCGCTATATTGTTTGTCCAGCTTCAGATTCATAAAAATTATAAATTTTTGAAAAATGGTCTCTTTTCGAGGTTTTCCCGGATTTTCTCAGTAGAAAATGCACCGATCCGGTTGTATGAAAATCCATTTTGTAGGTTTTATGAATCTCTACAAAAGTTCCATCTACTGTTAAACGATTCCTTTAATAATCTTTGAGATATTTCCAAAAAAGTTGTAATTTTTTTCACTATTGCTTGTTTAAAAAATTCTACAAAGCGATTATGCTGGGGCGAAAACTGTGTAAACATTAACGAATTATCTTATAAAACTTAGTATAGGCCATTTGCGTCCTTTAGTTTGTGGGGAAAAAATCTCTATAGCTTGGTCTTGGTAACATTCTCACAAATGTATAGAGTGAGAATTACATGTTTATCATTGAATGTGAATTTGATTGTAATTTTATTCACCAGGTTAACGAACTGAAATTTTCCCGTCAACTTGCTAGTGAAATTACTTCAACCGGAGCCAACCTGTTCGACTTACTGGGAAAAGAAGTGGATTTGAAGGTGAGATAAATATGGCATAAAAAAATCTTCATCTGTCATCCAGAAAATAATTATTTCTGTGAAAGTTTTATGTAGCGATCGTATACCTGTACAAATTGATTGACGGGACAATCAGACTTATCAGGTTCATGAAAAGAAAATAAATCCATATTTTATTCAATAAGTATTCATATTACTAAACTGGCATTTATCGTACGGATATGCGTACTGCGAAATAAAAAAAATAAATTTTTGAAAAAAATATTCCGTCGTTGTATAATCTAAAAGTAGACGCTTCAACAAAAAAAGGCTGCTGACGAGCTTGAAAAGAAGGGCTTTACCAGTGAAAGTTTTCAGTTGAAAATGAAGTCGTTTTTTTGGAATTTGTCGAAAAAAAAAGAAAAGTTTGTATTTCGTTACAAAAAAATTACAGCTTACTTGAAACATAATAAGTTATATTTCCGCGAAAGAAAAATAATTTTTGCGCGAGAAATAAATTACTGAAAAATCGGTTTTTCCAATTTTTTCCGAAAAATTTGAGTTAGATGATAATGTGGAAAAATGTTAGCTACAAAAGTTGTAGAACTTTTTATTATCAACAATTTTGCCATCAACTTTTTTCAATAGGAGGTCAACTTTCGTTACCAATCGTGAAAAACTCCAAATTATCTTTCCCGTCATTCGAACAATTAGTGGGAGAGCTGGCTACGAAGAACTGAACTGATAGGGTGTAGTCACGAATTTTATATAAAACGTCACCTTGGTACCTTATAAGTACGTAGCGCTGCCGTCAGAACGCTCTCCCACTCCCGGGGAGGGAGGCGTGGGTGGGCCATCAAAGTCGTAAACTTTTAATTTAAAAAAAGTGATAAGGTGTAGTACTGATATTTGGTGGAGTTATAGTTTTTAACTGTAGGAATCGATGATAAATATTGTCAGAAGTCTAGGTCGGGGATTAAAGACTGTCAGAAGTCGCCAAAGTTGTAAAAAAAATTTGAAATTTAAACCACAAGGTGCAGTTCTGACAATTGCATTTTCCTATTATTTATGGCTTACTGAACCTGTATTTAAATTGTCAGAAGTCTAAATGATGGCTAAGTACATCATGTTTTCTGATTATAATCAAGTTTTAATGATAATCGTGCGTGAACGTTTCACTTTGCACATAAACTTTAGGCCTCTTTAATTTGACGCACTCTTTTCAAGTTCATGTGCGAAGTGAAACACTCATGCAGGATTATCATCAAAACTTGTTTATAATCAGGAATCCAAAGAGTTTCTAGATTGCCACATTGTTATAATAGTATTGGAATTCTGAAATAACTGTTAGATACGAACCAATATAACCTCGAGGGTTCTGGCAAAAACCAATTTTTTCAATTTACTGCCATCTGGTGCGGAGAGAGTGAGAAAGTTTTGTCATTATCATCGAAATACAAATGTTCCACTACAGTCAAGCCATTCAGACGATCGGAAGATATTAAAAAAAATAGCAATTTTCAATTTTTACGATTTATTGCTTAAAACTATGTATGTGAGTATAAAGCTAAATTCCAAGCAACTTTTTCGAATAACTTTTTTTGATATCTTGTCATCTTACCCCACTTTTGGCCTCTTTATGGTATTTTTTTCCAATTTTCCGCCATACTAGTGGTCACGTGACATGTGTCAGAATCGATTTTTAGATTATTATACATGCACAGACTATTCCCCAAAAAAGTTTTTCGGGTACTCTAATAATAAACTTTTTTCCCATATGGTACATACTTTTTGGCGGTCACTGTATATAACTATTGAATTCAAATAATTTTTTATTGATTCAACATAGGCAACATAGGCATAGGCATAGGCAACATAGGCAACATAGGCAACATAGGCAACATAGGCAACATAGGCAACATAGGCAACATAGGCAACATAGGCAACATAGGCAACATAGGCATATACAAATTACTCAAATCTTCGTGAAAACAACCTTCAAATTTCAGAACTTCATAAATAAAAAATGAACATACCTTAAAAAAATGTTTTTTTGCTATATATCTGATATGGGTTTCGAGTATAATGGGCTAACGGTTTAGGGGAGCAGCCGATGGACCCACAAATTGCGATTTTTTTATAACTGTGATTTATAGGCTCTATGAGTGGAATAGAATCGATTTCCGTCAAAATGTCAAGATTGAATTTATTCACGATCACTATAATTTCCTCCTTCTTTGGTCTCGAAAATCGAAAACAAGATCCTATGTAGTTATACGTTTTTATTAAAAATAAACCCAAGATCACCAATTTCAAGAAGTCAATTATTGTTTTCCTGTATATATTATTAAAAGAATACTCTATATTACAAATGCTATTAACGTTTATTTCACTTATGCTAAAATAGCGTGTTATAATTGGTTGAAATTTTTGTGTTGATAAATGAAAACATCATGTTTTCGATTTTGTAGTTCGGCTCTTGATTGGCTACTGGATATGTATATGATGTGTTTTCGATTTTGTAGTTCGATTCCTGATTGGTTATTATCAAAACACAAACTTACCACTAGCAAGCTGCTATAATGACACAACACCAAACTTTGACCAAAACTAAATAAGCACTCACTATTAATTCATATCAACTTCACAATTTTCGACAAATTTTGCATACTCGTTGATTAATCAAATCACTAAATCAAAATGTTATCAAAACATAACCTCGAGCGAGAAGCAGTAGACTAGACATGCAATGACGAAACTACGAATGACGCGCTCTGTCATTGGTAACTGAAATAGAGGGATGTTTGAAATATAAAGTAAATGTTTTGTTAGTTGCATAATTTCAGAACTAAATGCGGGATCAATGTTCCTAGTTAAATTGAATAGTAAATAAATAAAATGGTTTCGATTTTATTCATGAAATAATCTTAACAAATACAACTCGTGTTATCGGCGATTATTGTTAATTCCTTCTCGGTTTCGAATCAAATTATGTTGCTTTAGGCAACCACAC
This sequence comes from Chrysolina oricalcia, assembly GCA_944452925.2. Classification (NCBI taxonomy): domain Eukaryota; kingdom Metazoa; phylum Arthropoda; class Insecta; order Coleoptera; family Chrysomelidae; genus Chrysolina; species Chrysolina oricalcia. The sequence continues at coordinate 36,751,536 of OX101811.2, forward strand.
TCGCGCAAGCGCTCGTGTGGTTGCCAAGCAACATAATTTGATTCTCAAATTCAAAGGAATTGCTATTTCGATAATCACCGATACACTTGTGGTATTACCTACGACAACATATAAACATATACCAGATTCACGAACAAGAAGTGAAATACCCTAAGACCGTCTCTTACATGTCCCGCTCAATTACATTATATATTGCGCAAACTCGATGATCGGTGATTTTGTCTTATGGGGTGCCATGTTACTCTACGAAGGCGTCTTTAATCTCGGGCCCCCGACTTTAATCTCGGGGGTACGACATTATTCTCGGACCCCAGACTTTATTCTTGGACCCCCGACTTTAATCTCGGGGGTCCGACTTTAATCTCAGACCCCGACTTTAACCTCGGGGGACCGACTTTAATCTCGGACCCCGACTTTGATCTCGGGGGTCCGACTTTAATCTCGGGATTCGACTCAGTGCTCTCAGATTCCAGAATCCTTACCAAGGAATCTCTTCATAAAGCTATAGACACAAAATGCAAAGTTTTTCCTCGTTCACTATTGGTTGAAAGGATAAGGTATCTTGATTTCATTGAAAAATGAACAGGATGTTCATAAAATCATAAAATCATCTGCGACTGAAAGACATATCAGTCGCTATTTTCCATCGTTCAAGTTAACCTCTTGGAAGGTTTTCATGTTGAAAGTCCAGCGTGGCTTTTGCAGGGGAAGTAGGTAGTTTTCAAAAGTTTACTTCTATAGCGTTTCAATACATGGGACATTCTTCATTTCTGAACCATTTCACCACATGTACACTCATTATTGAATGGCACTGAAGATGAAATGATTAAAATTCGAAACGTCGCGTCGATAAGAAAATATTAGTCCCAACAAACTATCTGAACACATCAATGTAACTATTATCTTCCAGACTGAGATTCGGAGCCAAATATATACAGGGTGATTTAGAATGAGAACAATAAACTCCGTGTGCTGATTCTTTATACAGTGCGGCTTTTTTTAGTCCCCCCCCCTGTTAACTTTTAAACGTTTTGACGTACAAACATGAATAAAAAACCGTTTGGAGGGTTTCACCGATACTACTTTTTGAATAAAAAAATATGGTGATTGCTCGACAGGGGGCGCGGGAGGACACATAATTCAAAATTTTTAAATGGCATGAAGGGTTGAGTGTCACATCGTTGAAAAGAGAATTCAATTCTCTTTACAACCATCTAATTTTTTTTTGAATTTCGTTAATATTTTTTTTGCAATTCAAATTCGAAATATCAAATATAAATGCGGATCTGAAAACTAGTCATACCTTTATAAATTTGAACGGTTTGTTGTGGAATAATGAAACCAAAGACATTGCGAAGGGTATTATCGATACTACTTTTTGAGAGAAGAAATATTGCAATTACACTACAGATGGCGCTGGAGGCACACCAACTAGAAAATTTCGATAGGCATAAAAATCGAAATTGGGAAAAAATTCCTCACTAAATTCAAAAATATTTAGATGGTTGCAAAGAGAATTGAATTCTCTTTTCAACGATGTGACACTCGACCCCCCATGCCATTTAAAAATTTTTCGTTGATGTGTCCCCCCGCGCCCCCTGTGGAGCAATCACCATATTTTTTGTTTCAAAAAGTAGTATTAGTGAAACCCTCCAAACAATTTTTTTTCGTGTTTGTACGTCGAACCGTTTAAAAGTTAACAGGGGGGGGCTAAAAAAAAGCCGCACTAAACATAATATGATATTTGTTGTTGTTTGTCGGACCCCCGAGATTAAAGTCGGGGGTCCGAGAGTAAAGTCGGGGGTCCGAGATTAAAGTCGGACCCCCGAGATTAAATTCGGGGGTCCGAGATTAAAGTCGGACCCCCGAGATTAAAGTCGGGGGTCCGAGATTAAAGTCGGACCCCCGAGATTAAAGTCGGGGGTCCGAGATTAAAGTCGGGATTCAAAAAAAAAATTGTTCGTGGCCTTCGTATTACTCTGAACTGGTTGGCGTTTTAGTGTTTATTATATTTCTATGGTACGGAACAACATCTACACCCGGGCTGACGCTTGCCTCCTATTTGAACCGCAACGGTCAATGCTCTCCCTTTCTTAGCCTTCTATAATTGCATACTCAGTTAAATAGCAAAATCAGAAAATAGCCAGAACGCCAGAAGTACACCTTGTTATTTAAAATTGAAACAAGCTTCGAAAGATTGCTTTCCGTCGCGATAGCCGCTTCAGCAACTTTCGTCCATAATATCAATTTTTATGTACTTAGACATCATTCAGCCTTCTGACAATTCATGTACAGGTTCAATAATCCATACATAATTTGATAGTCCCCTTCCTCCCGGGATAGCGTTCTGACGGCAGCGCTACATACTTATAAGGTACCAAGGAGACGTTTCATACAAAATTCGTGACTACACCTTATCAGTTCACTTTTTCGTAGTGTGGCGAAGCTGCGGGCGATGCCGGACCTGAACTCTTACGTATCCAGCACCCGACCGTCAATTACTCCCGAGGCGCTTCGCGAAGAATCTGGTCTAATCGGAGATCGTTCCCATAGAAATATCGAGAGCATTCTAGGAAAATGATCGGTGAATATAAAAAGAAGAACCTCGCAGCGAAGTCGGACAGTTAGTGAAAGAGAAAGTCGACTATAAATCGTTCAGAGGTTGTTATATAAATTAGAGTATTGTGTTATTGAATCATTGTATTTCGTTAAATAAATTATTTTAGAGTGAATTAGAGTTTAAATATACAGTGGTGATCAGAAGTGCGATTTTTAAATACAGAGTGTTCGTGTTAGTAGACAGTTTGTGTATTTCGGACAATTGTTTTCGGGAAAAATAGACAGTGACTGATACACTTCTCGCGTGTGAAATAGACAATAATAATAATAGACTGGTGTCCGGGAAATAGACTGTGTGAAATAGACAATAATAATAATAATAGACTGGTGACCCGTGAAAGAGACTGTGAGACAGACTAAGACAAAATGTGTTCGAGGAAAGTTCGCCTGGCCGATTTGAAGGTTGCGGAATTGAAGCAAGAACTGGAGGAGAGGGAACTTGATACAAGTGGTAAAAAGGCCGTGCTTCAGGCAAGACTTTCTGAGGGATTAATCCAGTAGGGTGAAAACCCAGAAACCTTTTTATTCGAAGTTTCTGGAATGGATATGAGTTCCATAATGAGTAAACTCGACGGAATGGAAGACAAAATTCAGGAAAAACTTCTAGAAAATTCGAATAGTCTGAAAGAAGAATTTCAAGGAAGTTCGAGGAATTTGGAAGAAAAACTTCAAGAGAAACTTCTAGAAAACTCGAAAAATCTGGAAGAGAAGCTTCTAGAAAATTCGAATAGTCTGAAAGAAGAATTTCAAGAAAGTTCGAGGAATTTGAGAGAAGAGATTCTAGAAAATTCGAAGGGTTTGAGGAAAGAGCTACTAGAAAACTCGAAGAACATGAAATAAGAACTTTGTGGCGTGGCGAACCGATTAGAAGAAAGAATGGGGACTGTCGAGACAGAGATGGAGAAAATCAAAGATGAAATTGAGGAAGAGATAGGAAAATTGAAAGAAACAATCGGTGATAAAATCAAAGATGAGATTGTGGTGGAAATGGACAAAATGACAGAATCAATCAGTGACAAAATCCAAGGCGGACTCGAGGCGGAAATCAACAAAATAAAGGAGAAAATCAGTAAGTTGGAAAACCAGATTGACACTACCCACACCACAGAATCTGTCAATGAAAATTTAATGCTGGAACTGGGTTTGAACCTGGATGATGTTCAAAAGGGTCTGAAAGATGTAAAGATCAGTTCGGAAACAGGAAAACTCTCCATGAAACCACCTCAGTTCGATGGAAAAACACAATGGGCAAATTACCGCCGTCAATTTGAAGCTGCAGCAAAGGCGAATGGATGGAATGCAGGAGAAAGAACTGTGGCATTAACACTGGCTTTGCGTGGAGAAGCAACAAATATTTTACAAACCCTCATAGCACAAGAACAAGAGGACTACGAGCAGCTGATTAAACATCTCGAATTACGGTATGGACAGACCCGTCTAGAACATGTATACCACTCGCAGAAATCAAGCGAGTCCCTACAGGAATTTGAAGCAGACATTGCACGCTTGGTTCGCCTTGCATACCCAGCCACACCGGAAAAGGTAATGGAGCGACTAGCAGTTCAGGCCTTCTTAGATGGACTTCGTGACCAGGAAACTAGACGAGCATTGACATTAGCTCGTCCAACACATCTCGTGGATGCACTGGCACGCGCTTTGGAATTTGACGCAGCAAAGCAATCCTGCAAAAGCCAAAGTAAAGTCCGAATTATTGAGGGAGACCCACAGAAGCCTGATAAGAAAGGTGGTGAAGGAAATGTTGCCTGAGAGAAGACCGATAAGATGCTGGAATTGTGGCAAAATTGGGCATGTGCGTAGCAAATGTCCAACAATCAAAGAACCGTCACCGATGCAGGAAAACTAAAGAAGGTCGATGAGGAGGGGCAATCATCGACCTGTATCCAGCAAGCCCCCGATAACAATGCATATGTCGCTGTCCTTCAACGTCAAAATAATGGTGTCTTTGTAGACGGTCTCATCAACAACGAGCCTTGCACCATCCTGCTAGATACAGATGCGACTAGGACAATCCTTGGGCCTGATTTCACTAAAACATCAGAGAGAATGGAACCATCATCCTGGAAGCTACGCACAGCAACAGGGGAGCCGGCCACTCTACATGGTGAGCTACCGATTGAACTGATTCTAGGCAGCACAAAAGTGAAACATCGGGCATTAGTAGCGGACATTGAGGACGACGCAATTATTGGAATGGACATCATGAATTCCAGAGGGTTCGAATTGAACTTCAAAGAGGGCGTCCTACGTGTGAACGGAGAAGAGCTGGTGCTATATGGAAGAAGTGAAGATATGATTCGTGTTCTGCAGGATGAAGATGTAAGTGTACCCGAAAGGGCTGAGACCATACTGGAGGCTCGCTTGGACGGAGGTGCGAGCAATAGAAGCGTGGTGATGTTCGAGCCCAAGCTTCATGATGAGAAAATTGGACGAGGGATTGCACTAGGCAAGACTTAGTTGCGTGCTGATAAATTTATGCCAGTAAGGGTAATGAATGTCAATTATTACCCAGTGCCCTTGAAGAAAGGAACTGTTTTGGGGCACTGCTCATCAATTTCCTCTGTGATTAGGAGTGTACATGTTACTGTTAGTCAAGACAACAACCTGACAGCGGAACTGGAAAAATTGGTTACCATCTCTTCCAAGGACATTGAACCAGCTCAATAGCCCAGATTGAGAGAATTAGTCAAGAAGTACCAAGACATCTTCGATACCGGACAAGGAAAAGGGGGTCGAACGAATGTAGTTCAACATAAAATTGATACTGGGGATGCCCGACCAATCCGACAATCAGCTAGAAGACTTCCTCTTGCCAAAAAGGAAGAAGCTGACAAAATAGTCAGTGATATGGGGAAAGATGGAGTTATTGAACCATCCGACAGTCCATGGTCCTCTTCAGTCGTGCTGGTGAAGAAGAATCAACACGCTTTTGCGTAGACTATCGTCAACTGAACAACGTGACGAAGAAAGACAGTTACCCTCTTCCGAGAATAGACACACCCTAGACACGTTGGCCGTCTCCACGATTTTCTCGACCCTTGATCTGAAGAGTGGATACTGGCAGGTAGAACTGGCTCCTGAAGATAGAGAAAAGACAGCCTTCACCATCGGCTCAAGACTGTGGCATTTCACCGTTATGCCATTCGGGCTTTGTAATGCTCCAGCCACATTCGAAAGATTAATGGAGACGGTTCTGAAAGGACTTTCATGGAGGACGTGTTTGGTATATCTCGACGACATTATTGTGGTTGGCAAATCGTTCGAAGACCATGTAAAAAACCTGGAGGAGGTATTCCTGCGACTAAGAAACTCTGGATTGAAGCTGAGTCCCAAGAAATGCCACCTGTTCCAAAAAGAAGTACGTTACCTTGGCCATGTTGTCTCTGGGTACGGAGTAGCAGTAGATGATGAGAAGATCAAAGCAGTGAAGAAGTGGCCTATTCCGAAAGACATACACCAACTACGTAGTTTCCTTGGTTCGTGCACATACTATCGCCGATATGTGCAAGGGTTCGCCAACATCGCTAAACCACTGACCAGGCTCACGAAAGGTCAAACAAAGTTCCAGTGGTCCGAAGAGTGCCAAGACTCGCTCAGGAAGCTGAAGAGGGCATTGATAAACGCACCAATTCTAAGTTATCCTCTTCCGAGTGGAAAATTCATTTTGGACACGAACGCCAGCAACGTGGGACTTGGAGCTGTCTTGTCACATATCCAGGATGGACAAGAGAAGGTCATCGGATACTTCAGTAAAACTCTCAGTAAACCGGAGCGTAACTACTGCGTCACCAGACGAGAACTGTTAATTGTTGTCAAGGGAGTAGAACACTTTTACAAATACGTGTACAGGAGAAGATTCATGTTAAGGACCGACCACGCAGCCCTTAAATGGCTTCTACAGTTCAAAAATCCCGAGGGTCAAGTAGCACGTTGGATTGAAAGACTCCAAGAATTCGACTTCGAGATCGAACATCGAGCAGATGCCCTGTCAAGGAGACCATGCCCAGACGACTGCTCATACTGCTGACGAGCAGAAGAGAAGGAAGCAGCGATTTGTAGAACCACGGCAGTTGACAACAACTGGAATGACAACGAGGTCCAGAAAGACCAAGAAAGAGATCCAGATCTTGGTTTAGTCATCGGTTGGAAAAATAGTAATCAAAGACCGACATGGCAGGAAATCGCAAGATATTCCCCAGCAGTCAAATCCTACTGGGCCCAATGGAACTCCCTTACCTTGGAAAATGGGGTCCTGAAACGTGTATTGGAGACCGAAGATGGTGGGGAGGACAGACGTCAGATAGTGGTACCCAAGAACAGAAGACATGAAGTACTCCGAGAGATCCATGATGGAGTTGCTGGAGGACATCTGGGTGTGACAAAGACCTTGCAGAAAGTAAGGCAACGGTTCTACTGGGTCAATTGTCAATTGATGTCAATGACTGATGCAGAAAGTGTGCTGTTTGTGCTGTCAGCAATAGACCTCGGACACGACCCAAGGCCCCGATGCTTCAGTATAACGTAGGTAGTCCATTCGAGAGAATCGCCATTGACATCGCCGGCCCGTTCCCCGTATCAAATCAAGGAAATGAATACATCCATGTGGCAATGGACTATTTCAGCAAGTGGGCAGAAGCCTATGCCCTACCCAACAAGGAAGCCATCACCGTCGCGGACGTCTTGGTGAAAGAGTGGATATGTCGATTCGGTGTCCCCTTGGAGCTGCACTCGGACCAAGGCACAAATTTCGAATCCAACCTTTTCCAAGAAATCTGCCAACTGCTGAACATCCGCAAGACGAGAACTACAGCTCTACTTCCACAGTCCGATGGAATGGTTGAGCGGATGAACAGGACTATCAATCGCCACTTGTCCAAGGTAGTCTCTGACCATCAAAGAGACTGGGATCAGTATCTCCATTTGTTTCTGATGGCCTACCGTTCCGCAGTACACGAGTCGACCGGCCAAACCCCTGCTAGTATCATAATTGGCCGAGAGCTGCGACATCCCTGTGACCTAAAGTTTGGGATGCCACCAGGACAGGATACCGCGGGAGAGGACTACATCAGCAAACTCCGTCAGCGAATGGAAGACATCCACGAACGAGTCCGTTTAAATATCCAGAGTGCCAGCGACCGAATGAAAGCGGCTTATGACATCAATGCCGATGCTGGAGAATTTCAGGTTGGAGATCTAGTTTGGCTGTACAACCCGATCCGTCGCCGAGGCCTGTCACCGAAACTACGGAATTCATGGGAAGGTCCGTACAAGATCGTCAAGAGGATAAATAACCTGCTTTACCGAATCCACAAGCCACCCAGAGGTAAACCCAGGGTCGTTCCCCTTACGCTAAGAACCATGACCAAGTCCGCACCCTCAGACCACCAGAGGATGCGATGACGTTCCAGAAATTCATGTCCTTATACTCAAATGGACAGAAAGTGTCACACGGGATAACTCGAGAGGAGCCACGGGACCTTTTCAAAGTGCCAGTCGATTACGCCCTAGCACACTGCGTCGCAGAAAATCTTCGAATGTCCAGGGGCATCGCTGTGGTGTGCCCCAAGAAATTTGGCAAACTCCAAACACTATACGGAAACAGAATCCAGAAATTGGAGGTGTGCTACAGCTGAAGAAGGGCCAGAGGAACATCTATTACCTGGTGACCAAGAAGCATTCCCAAGATAAACCGTCCTATGAAAATGTATGGAGGAGCCTCACCCAACTGAGAGATACGATGGTGGACCAGAATTTGGTGGACTTGGCAATCCCAAAACTATCCTGTGGTATTGATGGGCTGGATTTGAGAGTTATAAGAAGTATGTTGGAGACGATGTTCCGATCCAGCGGCATATAGATTTTGGTTTGCTGTAATCCTATTCCACGACCTAACATGAAGACTGTGGAGTGTTATTTCCATCGAACTTCACGATGCAGATATGGGGAATCCTGCAAATATCGACACACTCCAAGGATGACATTTCGGGACGAAATATCTCTAAGAAGGGGGCAATGTGGCGAAGCTGCGGGCGATGCCGGACCTGAACTCTTACGTAGCCAGCACCCGACCGACAATTACTCCCGAGGCGCTTCGCGAAGAATCTGGTCTAATCGGAGAACGTTCCCATAGAAATATCGAGAGCATTCTAGGAAAATGATCGGTGAATATAAAAAGAAAAACCTCGCAGCGAAGTCGGACAGTTAGTGAAAGAGAAAGTCGAATATAAATCGTTCAGTGGTTGTTATATAAATTAGAGTATTGTGTTATTGAATCATTGTATTTCGTTAAATAAATTATTTTAGAGTGAATTAGAGTTTAAATATACAACAGTAGCCAGCTCTTTGACTAAATGTTTTGCTCCTCTTCCAGTAGGTCTCATGGTGTTAATTTTTTTTCCGCTATTGTATTTTTTGGCATCCATCAGCACTGGTCTACAATTTTTTGACGCAGGTATTTTTAGGTGGCTCGACAGAAAAGCATAGCTCGTCAAATCGAACTCTCGGAGGTTGAGGTAGGAATAAAAGAGGCAATCAAAATAATCGCACAAGAAATTGCAGACACAAAACAGCTAATAGAAAATGTTGCAGCTACAGAAGCAAGTTTAGATGCAAAAATTGAAAGAAGAAATGTGGAAATCAGTAGATACGAAAAGAGACTGCAAGCTCTGAAAAAAGTCAGGTGAGATATATCTAGAAAGATTGTGTAACCTCCAAATTGAAAAGCAAAATATGTGTACCTAGAGGTGTTTAAGTCTGGTTGGCCATTATCAGTAATTGCAAAAATGACCAACACTTGTATGCAAACAGAAACAAACGTTGTTACCACGATTGTATGTATCCAGGGTGACAAATCAGTCCTGAAAAATAACAAGAGAATAGTGGGGGTGGAGGGAGGTGGGTGTTGATACCTTTGCATAATTGAACCAACTTACAAATGACTACATCTATACCGGGTGTCCGCGGAAAGTGGCTCGCCCTTGTATCTTTTTTTTTTGAAGATAATTGAATGAAATTTGGACGATCTGTATACGAGATAAAACAGCGTATCACGACAAGTGGTTCAGCTTCGTGCAACTTCTGGATTGACACACAAGTAAAATTACCTTTCGATTTTTTAATGAGACTCCCCGTATATTTTCACTTCCTCCGTCTCAATAGAGATGATCTGATCATCATTTAATTATCCTGTGACATTCAAGAAATTTACCCAACACTAAATCAATTAAACATAGCGCGTAAATTGTCTCCCGCTCTAATGTGTCAAAACAAAGAAATAAACTAGATTTTACATCGTTTGAATTAATAGGCCGATGAATAACGCGCACGTCAATACACTTTTTATGGGAGAAGTCACAATTAAACTAATTTACGGGTCAGCTTCCCCGTTCTCTTCTTGTTTAACAGTCTGATATCGGTACTGTAGCAGATAGTGGCGTGGAGGGTACTATTATCCGCAAAGCTATGAGTTATAGCTCCCAACAAATCATTGATGTGAAGAAGAAACATTGTTGGTACTAAAATGGACCCTTGCGGACCACCAGCATGTTACAGCCGTATGCATAGTCAATTTCAGCGACTCGCCAGAGTTTCGCCGCTCGCCACACAAGAACTATAATGCACAGTCGAGCTCCAAAAAAGTGGTACATCGCCAGCGTTTCGCCAAAATGTGACTCATCGCGAAGTTGTCACTTTTTTGGAGCTCGACTGTGCATCATAATCCTTGTGTAACAAACGGCGAAACTCTGGCGAGGCGCTGGCGATTGACTATGCATACGGCTGTTAGAGTATCGGAGGAAACTCCATCAACCACCACGTGGAAAATCTGCCTGAGCGAAAGCTATATTATAGCAAAGAACACAACTGGAGGGGCAAGCCAAAAGATGGAAGCTTAGCGAGGAGCCCCTGTTGCCAAATGCGATCAAATGCCCTGGATATATCTAATGCCATGGCCAGCGTTTCACCATATTTCTCAATAGATAGCTGCCATATTATGTGGGGCATTACCAAGCAGGTCACCAGTGGATATCAGATTACGAAAACCATATTGTCTATCATTCACAATTAATCGGAAAGCAATCTTTTCAAGTCGGAAAATAGTAGATGATTACATCTATGTTTCCTAATTTTTGATACCGACCACTTTTTGCTTGTCTTGGCTTCTTGTGCCTAAAATATCTACTTTTACATGGAGTTTTGGTCTCATTTAACTTTTTATGATAAGGAATATTTTTTTGCTGAAATTGAATTGTTTTTGTGCCTTCTGCTACGACGACCACCGTTTTTCATGTGTTTTACTACGAAGGCACACCGATGGTTTAAATAGTGGAAGCACATGAAATTCTGCCTCTTGTGATCCCGACCAGTGAAGAATTAGTACGTTATAATTTGAAGTTAAAAGTTGTAGATATTCGAGTTCCGATGGTAAGCTTAAGTTATATTGTATATGGATGGTGATTTGAAATTCCCGAACCGCGATTAGTTTAGAGACCGCAATTCAACAACCACCTACGTTATAATCAAACTGCCATGTAATTTATCCCAGAAGAGGAAGAGGTACTTGCGTTGTAATTCAGGTACCAGAACCTTACAGTTAAATTACTGATTCCAAAAGAGTATGGCCGATACGAGCTTTTGGAATTTAGTTTGTGTAAAGTCCGTTCAGTAAAAGTTTCGAGCACCTTGAACACCCTCCATCCCAGTCAATATAGTGCCACGTCATACAGTTATCCACAAATGTGCTTTCACAGGATTGGAGATTATCTCGTTTGAAATCAGGCACAGGAAACTGTTTGTTGAAGTTCCTACGTATCCGAAAAGTACGGCCTTCCTGCTTATCGGAACTAGCTGAACTCAACGAGCCTATTTGTTGGATGAGACGTATTCAAGTTTTTGTTCTTCAGACATACGGTATCGTGTATCCATTCTCCTATATCTCTACCCAAGACGTACTGCGAAACCTCTCCCGAAAGGAACGGAGTTACGACCAGAAGGGATAGATTTCGTTTAGAACGAGTACGTAGATCGCGATAATTACACATTCTGAAGGGACAGGCCGATTTCTCCTATATCTCTACCCAAGACGTACTGCGAAACCTCTCCCGAAAGGAACGGAGTTACGACCAGAAGGGACAGATTTCGTTTAGAACGAGTACGTAGATCGCGATAATTACACATTCCGAAGGGACAGGCCGATACATCTCTCTGGAATTCGTTTGGAATTTTATATTCGATATATAATAGTCGGTGAGCCAGGTGTGGATAAAATTAATATCGCGAAATCCTAGTTCCCTGAAAGCTGTTCTCAGTGATTCGGGACTAACCGTTGAGATTGTTATACTGCGTCGTACATAAGTTTCAAAGCACGACTATTATACAGGGAAACCAATTCACATCCAACGCTTCGTAAGACGATTCCGTAAAATCAGTTGTCAGTGGCCGTATAGCCGTATACATATTGTATTCGATCCATTAACCTGTGCTGATACTATTGCTTTCCCGTACGCCTGTCAAGTTTAACTTTCTTTAGTGTACCGGAGTGCTCATTATTTTGGGAATAAATTAACTTAATACTATTAATCCCTATACTTTCATTCAGAGTATAGTGGAAAGTAGGGCAATATTCTGAAAACCTTTCATAGAAGGGTGAGAAGGTACAGCCGGTATTCTGACAGTGGCAATTAAAGCCTGCCGCTTGCCGTAATCCGAAACGTGGTCGTAACAACTTACCCCTGGAATACCGTTTCTTCACTGTAGCTGTCCTGGGCCTCCCATATAAGTGTCATCTGGGAGAGAGTAAAATCTTACCGAGTGTACCGTTGTCTGACACACCCAGTACCCGTAAGCGTCATTGTAATGTCCGAATAGGGGAGAAAAATATGTTACAATATGACAGTTAATGGGAGTGATGTTCTGGGGTTCTGGGGAGAATTTGCAACAAAGATATTGGCAAAAATATTGAGTTTTTCCTGGGCGTTTGTGGCTAGTGTTCTACCTTCCTTGGTTAGTGGGAGAAATGAGCTGAATGTGAAGTTTCTTCTCACAGCTTTGGGAATAGAACAGAACGAGCGAGGTCCGTTAATAACCTTGACGAGTTTTGACCGTACCTTGGCACTGTCAGCCTCTTTGGAGAATTCGATTATTTCCTTACACATGTTTCTAGATTCAGCATATTCGGATCCGGTCTCAGGGCTCTGATTTTTATATCATCGATGGTATGCTGCCTGCTTGAGAGCAGTTCTTGCCAAACAAGGGTTTATCAGATGTGTTTGCATCCCCAGAACTATGATTTCAGAAATTGTCTCATAGCATTGTGTTTGATCTCCAAAAGAGAAACCCACTCTTTCCCATGAAAATGCTGAGAAAAACATGCGAGACCATCCTAATCGACTGAATTGTGCCATATGAGACGGGGCAGTGTATTGCTCGATGCTGTAGAAAAAGAACAAAGAGTGAAGATGGGGTTGTGGTCGGAGTTCCCAAGTGAATTGTTGAAATTGTTATTTCCGTCAACCGATTGAACCCCTGCTACGCGCAACCCTCGGAAGTCTTCGAGAGACTTGTGTGAGCTAGGGAAGACGCAGCCCTTAACTTTTAACGTGTGATGCCATGCACAAGACCGATGACCATGCGAGGCTTGAACCCTCGACCCTTCGCTCCAAAGGAGAACGTTCTACCAACACGGCCACCATAACAAGAAAAGTTCATAAAAATCTACCAAAAAAACGAAGATTTGCCAGAGGGGGTAAAAAATATATTAATGACGAGCCTACCAAAACCTAAACAAACAACAGGTAACAGCATAAAACATCGCAAGTTCTTGTAGGATGTCCAGGTTCAAGTGCTGTTCTTCCAATGTACGTACTATGGAAGTAGTACATTAATGGAAGTTGGAACCCGTTTTGTTTATCCAGTGAAAGCACAAAAATATGTTACGTACTGAACATACAGATTTAGTCCAGAATTCAACATTCATACATTTTATGGGCACCTGAAATTGATCCCATACTGTTTCTCCAACGGACGAGCATATGCGTATGATAAGTAACATTCGGATTATTGGACTTTTATTGTACCTACATTCAATCATCGGTACCATGCCAAAACCACGAATGTGCAAATTTGTCATTTCAAATGAGAAGTTTAGTAAGTTTTCATATTCGCGAATACACTCTCACAGTAGACAATAGCACATTCTTGAGTTTGGCATTGAAAATTTTATGAAGAAAATTAGTATTTTCACCATTAAAGTCAAAACCCTATTTGCACATTCACGGTTTTGGCGTGGGACCGACGCATTGTACATTTAAAATCGTTGTTACTGATGTTTCATTTTGGTCCAGTACGTTACGTATACATAATATCCATGGGATGTACAATACGAAATGTACAAAGCATATCCAGAACAGAACATCCATTGTGCATTCATATTGTTGTAGAAACGTGCTAACTGAATCGCCCTGTTTAGTGAATCAAATAGATTATCTTAAATCTCAACGCCTTGCTCGATTCTCATTTGTTTACAGCGGAATAAAAATGTGTTTGAAATCTCTCTAAAAGACACAAATTAATCACGGCAAATGCCTCTCTGTAGTAAAACTCTCGAAAGCGCAGATCTCAGTATGATTGTATGATATGGAACAATACTTATAGGAAGAATTGTAATGGTCCTTCGTTATTATTAATGTTTAAAAATAAATCTTCAAAACCGAACCAGTGGATTTAGAATAACAGTTTGTGTGCAGAGATACGTATTACCAGATTGTTTGTAACCCCCTGCAGACTATCCCTACATTTTGGTCCAATCGAGCCGGACGTGAAGAAAGAAAATTTCAAGTAAGTTTGTTCCATTTTTCAATCGTGAAGTAGCAGCCCAAGAGACTCTCCCATAGAAACATTACTCTTTCAATTTGCTCATTCTGTTCTATTGTTGAATGATATGTTGAGTGTTGTCGTACAATTTGTTGGCTATTTTCAATACGATGGATGTAGAAAAACTGAAAAAGGATAGGAAAAACGCTAAAGCTCGGATGACTCGTATACAAAATTGGATTGATAATAACAAAGACTCTGAAACTAATGTGGAATAATTTCAAAATAGGGAAGAAACATTGAGAAATGCTTTTCAGAAGCATAGTGATGCTCAGGATGAACTCGAAGACTTGGTTGGTGTGGTGGCGTCTGAAGTTGTTGAGGATATAGAGAATAAGTATTATTCAACTTTGACAATTATTCAACATAAAATTAAAAAATTGTCTCCAACTCATGTTCCGCGAAAAAACTGACACCAAAAATATGTCTCAATCAAATCAAGGTTTTGTAAAATTGCCTGATATAAATTTAATGCCGTTTGACGGGCAAATCTCGAATTGGAAATCATATTTTGAATTATTTACTGCTCTGATTATAGAAAATACTAATTTTAGTGATGTTCAGCGCTTCTTTTATTTGAAATCGAGTGTGAAAAATGAGGCTCTTTCTTTAATCAACCATCTCGAATTTACAAATGAGAACTTTGACATAGCTATAGAGACATTAAAAGCTAGGTATGAAAATGTAACTAGTGTTGTCAATAGTCATATAAAAAATATCTTTAATTTAACTACTGTAGCAAGAAATTGTACATCTGCGCTCTTGAGAGAATTTGTTACCATATTTGAACAAAATGTAGAATCTCTCAAAAAACTAGATGTCGATGAATCAAAACTTTACGAATATCTCCTCATCTATATTGCCGCTCAAAAATTAGACTATCACGTGAAAAAAGACTTTCAGCAGAAGTGTGGCAAAGATATTTTACCAACTGTGAAAGATTTTTCTAATTTTTTGAAAGAAAAATGCGTTGTTATGGAGAATTTAGCAAGTGGCGATTTACCACCTCAACGAAAAAATAACTGCAAAGTTTCTCTTCATTCACAAAATACAGCGCGTTCTAATTATGGCTCTTTTGATTCAAGTAGACATTGTGTATTTTGTAATACTCTCGGACATCGTATTTATTCGTGTCAAAAGTTCATAGACCTTCCATATTCAGAAAAAGAAAAATTCATTAAAAATAAAAAAATGTGTTATAATTGTCTGGGTAGTAAGCACGATATTCGGAATTGTGGTTCAACACAAAAATGTAATATTTGCATCAGAAAACATTTCACAATAATGCATATACAAAGAAATAATGTTTTTACTGCCGATTCTCAGAACAGAAACGATTCTCATCTCAATAATTCAGTGTCAACAAATAATTCGCAATATAGTTTGCCCCAAAATCAGAATATCATCACCTCTACACTTCAAAACAATTATAATAATGACTCTGTACCCAGTGGAAGTAACTCAAATGCAGTAACATTATCAGCTTTTGCTTCCAAAAACTCACATGTTCTTCTAGCTACTGCCCAAGTGACTATTTTTTCAAAACTAGGACACCCAATTAATGCTAAAGTCCTTTTGGATAATGGAAGTCAAACATCTTTTATCACTCAGGTATTGGTTAGAAGAATACAGGGTGTAACTTATCAAAAAGTAGTTAGCATTTCTGGCATTTCAAAAATGAGTACACTCTCGAATCAAATGGTTGACATTTCTTTTCATTCTAAAATTGATAAAACACAATAATTTCGGATATCCTGTATTGTTCTAGATAAAATCACTCATACACTTCCACACGTTTTTGTAAAAGTTAGTGAATTAGGTATTCATAACCAAGTTATGAGTGAACTTGCCGACCCTGAATTTTTTGTTCCATCTGATATCGATATGCTTATTGGTGCAGACCTATTTTATGATGTGATATGTTCTGGCATTCATAAATTAGGTGATGGTTTCCCAACTCTGCTGAACACACATCTAGGATGGATAATTGCTGGTAGCATACCATCCCTATGTGTATCTTCTACTGGTAAATCGCGCATATTTCACCTAGAAAATCAAAATATTCATAACAAAGTCTCATTTTTTGCTCAAACCTCAGAAGTCGAGGATTTATTATCAAAATTTTGGGTTTTAGAAGAAATTAATCTAGAACCCCTTCTTACTCCTGAAGATGAAATGGCTGAGAACATTTTCAATTCTACTACTATAATATTACAAGATGGTAGATATCAATCAAGTAGATATGCCCATGAGGAGCCCTAAAGAATACCTCAAACTGGGTTATTCCTTAAAACTCGCACAAAAAAGGTTTGTCACCCTGGAGAAAAGATTTCAAAATGACCCTTCTCTGTTCTCTAACTATAAAAATTTATCGATGAATATATTTCTCTTGGCCATGGAAGATACGTACCCCTCTCTCTGAAAAATTCGAATAATGAAAATAAATATTTCATTCCACATCTCTGTGTTGTGAAGGAATCAAGTTTGACAACTAAATTGCGAGTCGTTTTCGACGCTTCCAGTAAAACTTCCTCTGGCATATCTCTTAATGATGTAACTCTCAAAGGTTATAGAGTCCAACCAGAACTGTTCGATATTCTCTGTAGATTTCGAACCTTCAAGTTTGTTCTTACTTCTGATCTCGAAAAAATGAATAGGCAGGTACAAATAAATCCAAAACAAAACTTCCTGCAAAACATTCTTTGGCGTGATAATCCAAAAGAATCCTTCAAATGCATAGAACTCTTAACTATCACATATGGAACCAATTTCGCACCTTTTGCTGCCACTTGAGTCCTTAAAGACATTGCAATCGCAAACAAAAATAAATACCCGTCCGCTTCAGATGCTATTCTGTCTCTGTGCTATGTAGATGATATTCTCTGTGGTTGCGATACGTATGATAGCTTAGAAAGTTTGTACTTTGAACTCAATTCTCTTCTGAATGGTGCTGGTTTCAGATTACACAAATGGTGTTCCAATTCTCAAGAGTTCCTAAATAAAATTTCTCAAGAAAATACTCCTGAATATGATTTAAATTTCGACGAATCTCCTAAGAAAGTTTTAGGTCTGAGATGGCAACCCTTGAAAGATGTTTTAATCATTTCAACTCCCCCAATATCTTTCGAAAACCCTCCTACAAAAAGAACAATTCTTTCTGCCTTAGCCCAATGTTTCGATCCTCTTGGATTAGTAAATCCAGTAGTTGTTAAGGGTAAAATACTTATGCAAAAATTGTGGATGAGAAAATTGAATTGGGATACAGAAATTGTAGAGGATATTCTTTTAAACGAGTGGAAAATATTTACTATATATCTTTGCTCAACAATTTGCAACTCCCACGATATATATTTTTGAATAAACCCATAACCAAAATTGAACTTCATGGCTTTGCAGATGCAAGTATGTCCGCTTATGGAGCGTGTGTATACATTCGTTCGTTGTATGAAGACAATTCAGTACATTGTAGTCTCATATCTGCCAAGTCAAAAGTAGCCCCAATCAAAACGATCACCCTCTCAAGACTTGAGCTGTGTAGTATGCTTCTTTTAGCCAAACTCACATCGAGAATTTCCAAAGTATTCAACTCAAAGTTAGCCATTGACTCATTCAATTTGTGGTCTGACTCTCAAATATCTCTCACTTGGTGTAATAATCATCCAAGTAAATTGTCTGTTTTTGTCTCTAATAGAGTGTCTCAAATACAAGAAATTACTTCAAATTTTTGTTGGAGGCATATAAAGTAAGAAAATAATGCCGCCGATATATTATCTCGTGGAATTTTTACCAAAGATGTCATTGATAGTGGAATTTGGTTTCATGGACCTAACTTTTTGCGTAACCCAGAGCTGAATTTTGATCATTTCAACACCCCTATTTGTACAACTGAAATTCCTGAAGAGAGAAAAGTTGCCTTGATCTCTACTAATGTTTATGAAGAATCTGCATTTTGGGAGAGTTTATTCACAAAATTCTCTAATTTCTCTCGTCTACTACGTACTTTAGCATACGTACTTCGATTTGCTCATAACTCAAAAAATAAGAATGGAAAGTACCTTGGTCTATTATCTATAGCAGAACAAGATATAGCCCTAATGCGCGTTATTCGAGTTATTCAAAAAAAAGCACTTCGAAAAAGAACTTTTAGAGATCGAAATAAATAAAACTATCTCCAATAAAAACTTTCATTCACTCAAACCCTTCGTAGATTCTGAAGGTTTTCTGCGTGTAGGTGGAAGATTGGAAAATGCCGATATTTCCTTTGATCAAAAACATCCACTTCTGTTACCATTACGCAATCTCGTTGTGTCCCTTATGTTAGATCATGAACATAAAAGATTGGGACATGCAGGGGCTCAAACTGTATTGTCCAATTTTCGGTTGAGATTTTGGCCCTTGAACGGTCTGAGAGAAGTGAAACGAATAATTAGAAAATGCATAACTTGTTTTCGTTTTCGTGCTATCCCAGCTCAACAAGTAATGGCTGACCTTCCTCGAGTCAGAGTACAGCATTCAAGACCTTTCCAAAGGGTTGGAATTGATTTTGGTGGACCATTTGATATAAAATCTTCTCGATTACGAAAAGCTCCAATAATCAAATGCTATATAGCTCTTTTTGTCTGTATGGTCACTAAAGCAGTTCATCTAGAACTTGTTTCCAGTCTCTCAAGTGAAGCTTTCCTTATGACACGAGACGTTTCATTTCTAGACGTGGCAATCCGACTACATGATAATGCCACCAATTTTCTAGGTGCAAAAAACCAATTGAAAGCTCTTTATGATTTTTTAAAAAATTCTGTCAACTATGATACCATAAGAGATAATCTCTCACAAAATCAAACAGAGTGGAAATTTATTCCACCCAGATCTCCTCATTGGGGAGGAATCTGGGAGGCCGCTATTAAAAGCGCCAAATATCAAATTCGCAGATTAATTGGTAACATTCAAGTTACTTTTGAAGAATTCAGTACCATTCTTTCCCAAATTGAGGCTATTATGAATTCAAGACCATTGTGCCCCCTTTCTAGCGATCCATCTGATTTTCAGTGTTTAACACCTGGGCACTTTTTAATTGGTACCATCTTAACCGCTTACCCAGAAAAAGATTTGTCGAAAATTCCTGAAAATAGGTTGGATTTCTGGCAAAGATGCTCTAGAATTCAACAAAATTTCTGGTAACGCTGGTCTCTCGATGTTTTAAACCGTTTCCAACATCGACCAAAGTGGTTATATTCAGCCAAGAACCTCAAGGTCAATGATCTTGTTCTTCTAAAGGAAGATAATATTCCACCATTGCATTGGCCTAGAGCTATAGTAGTAGAAGTACATCAAGGTAGTGATGAAAAAGTAAGGGTTGTCAAGATTAAAACCATAAATGGTATTTTTACTCGGCCAATAACCAAACTGTTTCCCTTACCCAATAATGATGATATCGATTTTCAATAACAAAACTGATATTGTTCTTGCTATTATCGTTAGCATTCGTTTCATGAGTTCGTAAATATATATTTTTTGTTTTATATTATTCAACTTAGTAAGTATATATAGTTATCTATTTGAAGCTGAAAGCTTCAACGCGGGCAGTATGTTGTAGAAACGTGCTAACTGAATCGCCCTGTTTAGTGAATCAAATACATTATCTTAAATCTCAACATTCTCAACGCCTTGCTCGATTCTCATTTGTTTACGGTCGTCATAGCGACGATTATTGACAGCGGCGGCGACAGCGGAATAAAAATGTGTTTGAAATCTCTCTAAAAGACACAAATTAATCACGGCAAATGCCTCTCTGTAGTAAAACTCTCGAAAGCGCAGATCTCAGTATGATTGTATGATATGGAACAATACTTATAGGAAGAATTGTAATGGTCCTTCGTTATTGTTAATGTTTAAAAATAAATCTTCAAAACCGAACCAGTGGATTTAGAATAACAGTTTGTGTGCAGATATACGTATTACCAGATTGTTTGTAACCCCCTGCAGACTATCCCTACACATATCGAGTCCATGGACGGTTTGAATCAATCTTGGGTCCAATGGACGTCGTGTGCTATATGGCTTACTTTTCAATACAGTCCCACTCGCCGCTTGGTTTCTACACATGAACAACGAAATATGTCACATACCTATACTGCTAATACGTACACCATTCCATTTTCAGACCGGCATTCTTGGAAGAATTCACAACACTAGAGAAAGAACTGGAGCAGCTCTTCGTACAATATTCGTTGAGACTGAGATGTCTGAATCAGCTAGAAAAACAATTCACGGACTCCGAAGTTATTCAAATGGAAAAACAGTCGCAGCTGGCAGTACCTGTGATACAGACCATTCCTCTAGATAATATGGATCAAAAGGACATATTTAATGACAAAAGTGAAACACTGGATAGGAGTGGAGCTGTCAACAGACATGAGAGGCAACGGGCCACGACCGGAGGCAAGTTTAAATTATATCTACTTGCCATAAGAGATACAATTATTAAAATGATGATGCAATATTCAAGTTTTTCAACTCGTCTGAGGTATTGGTAGATCTAAACATTTTTTTATTTGAACGATGAGGTGTTTGATACCCTTTTGGGCACCTTATCCGGCCTGTTTCACACGTCCTATAAGGTAGTATCGGAGTCCCCTGAATCCGAATTGAATCCCACTAAACATTCCACCTTGTGCGTGGTAGGCCCGTCCAGCCACCCAGGCAGAACCGATGACACGTAGGCAGATGCCCAATATTGTATCTTACCATACCACTTTCAAGAGCCATCAGAAAAATTCTGCAGTCGCTAGGGCAAGAACCAGCAACCGGCAGCCAAAGTGATTCAAACATTGACGCTTTAAACCACTCGGCTACCTGGCCGTTGAGATCTGTACATACATGTTGCCTAAACGTGTCTCTCAATTAGCATCTCAGTTGTTTATAGAAAAACCGATTAAGACCGATTGGGGTCTTTGAGGATGATGGTGTAATATAGGTAGGACTCCCTGCTTGTTTCAACTCTCCTTCATCTCCTTACCTTTTGGATGGAATTCAGAACATTTCTACATTTAACGTTGGATAGCTGCTAAATATAATACCTACAAGCCGTTTGGATTTTTTTCTCTTCAAAGATTCAGATTGCAAATAGTTGGCAAAAAAAGGCAAGGCAAAGAGGTTTATATTAAATTTACAATATAAAAATGTATAACACTGGTGCGTAAAAAATCAACTGTGAGTAAAGTCATCAACTGTGTGCAACTGTGCGTTAAGTTAAGTTTTACGCACTGTTCATATATTTTTCAAAAAGACAGTATTTTGCGTCAGATTTTACTCGGAAGTCATCATTTCATATAAAGTATGACGAAAATTGAAAACTTCATAGGATAAAACATTCAAAAGTTGCTACAATTTGTCAATATAACTGTCGTAGAAAAAACTTTGTATGATACATTTTCGTAAAGAGCTTTTTTGTACTCGCGTGTTTTGAAACTTCACACTCATACAAGAAAGTGCTTTACGATGAACTTGTATCATAAATAACTATTATTGAATGTACATTCTTGCATCTTTCTATGTAACAGGGTATGCATATGGTGACCTCCATCAGAGCAGAAAAAATACTATGTCTTTTTGTAAAGGAAAACATTGGTTTCATTACACTTATAAATGGCCCAAAAAAATTCACATGAAAAGTGCCCAATCAAACCTATGATTTTTACAGTACTCATTGTTATTATTGTAGGTCGAAACAAGATAGAAAAAGAACCAAAAGCATATGGAGCTATGCAACCACCCCTTCTTGGCAGCCAATCTTCTCTAGATCTGAGTACCGACTCAGAATCGGATGATTCTTTCCTAGATAAAGATGAACCGGAGTTAATGCAGTCCGATGAGTCTTTGGCACTAGAGCTGTCTGTTGATCGAAGAGCTCCTTCGGGGAGAAAAGCAAGCAGCAAAGTACAAGAAAATAATAGCGATGATGATTTTTAGATAACAAAGAAACATTTTTTATTTGTTTATAGTGTTTGATTCATTGTAATAAAGAAAGGTTAAATTCGATATAACTTCATCATGTTACTTTTGTTATACTGATTCCATTTTAAATGTAATGAACATAGATTCATACAATGTGTCAGTAAATAAATAACAACAAATTTCTCATGGAACCATGATCAAATAGGTTAAAAACTTGTCCATGATCATATGAAATTAATGATGAGGATAATCATGATACACAAAGATACTAAGTAGTTAATATCCATAATATTTACATATAAAGAAAGAAAACTAGCAAAATGGACTTGACGCATGTATGCATACGTGTATACAGTCGAGTCACATTTTGTATATCTCCATAAAAGCAATAATAAAACACAAAGAAGTATACCTATTAAAACATCAAAATTTAATATTATTTCACATACAAATTTTCAGAATTCTCAATCAACCAGTATGAATTGTACTTTTGAAAAAATTTGTTAACTGATTCGATTTCGTTTATGAAAGAGGTATAATTCGATAGTTTTTATTATAATTTTGTACTCTGTTAATCAGTGCATTAGTCTGTATTTATATGTTTATGCACTAGCGGGCGGTAAAGTACACTTTACCGCCCGGTTCGCCGGGCGTAAAGTGGCACTTTACCGCCCGTGGGCGCATTATGGCCCGGCGGGCCGTAAAGTAGAGAAAATTCTCAAATTGTCTATACTCACACATCATTTCATGCAATTCCTAACACGAATTAGAATCATTTCAGTTCAATAGAGCAATACTCTTTCTAACATTTGTTCATAATCGTTGGCAATTTTTTCGGTGATGATCTATTTATTTGAAATAGATTCTCCAATATAGCACTCAGCTACTATAGTTTCACATTCCTCATATTATGTTACCCTTAATTATTGTATGCATAACGTATGAAACGTGTAGACCATTGCAATTCAAGTCAGTACTTGTGATTCGCGCTATAAAACCGCTAGTGCATTTTTTTATGTATCACGTGCGTAAAATGCGTTTAAGGCCTTCGGCGTGTGATGGCCCTCGGCTAACGCCATCGGGCCATCATCCACGCCGCAGGCCATAAACGCCTACTTTACGCCCTTGATACATAAATAACTTTTATACACTAGCGGGCGGTAAAGTCCACTTTACCGCTCGGTTTTAAAGGCGTAAAGTAATACTTAGCGCCGGCGGGCCCATTATGGCCCGCGGGCCGTAATGTTGGTAATTTTCTCGAATTTCCCATATTTACACGTCAATTCAAGACCTACCACGAAACAATTCAGTTTAATGAAGAAATAAGTACTCATTTAACAAAATTTATTCATAATCTACATTATATCAAAGCCTGGATATTAAAATTTTATATTAACAATGTTGTTGGTATAATTATACAGGCTGATTCACGGTGGATGGCACATTAGACGTTTCTGGTGAACTAGACAACGGATCACTTTGAAAATTTAATGGAGGGCATATTCGGACATTCTCTAGCCAACTAAAATATTTTCGACAATGCGGTGTTGCCGCTTCTATTAGAAAGCAGTAGCAACTTTGATTTTTCAAATGGAACACTCTGTATATAATATTATTTTTGGAATCTCCAACAATTGCCCGACAACTTTTCTTGATATTTCCCTATACCTATCTGTTACCGTTTTCGAAATAAAGATTAATTTAAATTTTTTTCTTCGAAAATCATGACTTCTAAAAATGCCGATATCTTTTAGTTAAGAAGTACTATGATATCGAAATTTGGTTTGGAGTTAGGTGATACTTGGACACTTCCCACACGTCAGCCTAATCTCCGTTACTTCAATACAGGGTGGTAAAAAAATACAGTTTTTTCGTTTGCTTGAAAAAGTTGCTGAAATTTGATTATTTTAAATGGAACACCCTGTATATTATTGAAAATTCGGAAAGCTGCTGAAATTTGCTTTCTTTCTATGTATATCATACCTATACCTAACTAGTCAAGTTTCGGACTTATGAGCATTTATTTGTGAAAATGTCCCTTCAGAATGGTATTTCCATTCGGTATTTGGTAAGCAGGCCATGATTACTATTTGACAGTAGCGTTGTGACATTCTCCTAATAATATCGACATTTTCGTCACTTCAGAAGTTGCAAATACCTTCAAAACGATGGAACAAAACTATTCAAACGAAGTTCTTATGAATTTGTTATTTATTATTTTTGGACAGTGTGACAAAATTATCAGCAGAACATGTAGAAACTTCAATGAAATGTATCCGAATCTACCGCCAATGAACCTCAAGAAATTTATACGAATTCAGAACAATTTCAATATGTTTGGATAAACTTTAAAAAAGCACCAAGAAACTTGAAATTGGAAATATTGATATGAATAATTATAAAAAAGTAAAACAATCATGTGGAATATTTCAAAATATGTTCGAATCGCTGGCCGTTCACTTCCAAGCACTTTAAAATGCGGGTGTTGACTGCTTTCGTGGTGGTAGATCTGATTTCATTGGGATCCAAATCTTCAAATGTTTGGGCAATCCTTTCTAACAATTCATCTCTCGAACGCACGGGTATTTTGTAAACTTTTTCTTTAAACATTCCCCACAAATAAAAATCTAATGGATTAAGATCGGGTGATCTCGCTGGCCAATTCGATGGTCCCAAGCGCCTTATCCACCGATCGTCAAAAAGTCTTTCCAGTTCTGCGCTCACTTCTCTTGTGCAATGTGCAGGAGCTCCGTCTAGTTGGTACCAACAGTTTCGATATTCTTCGAGTGGCAGATTATCCACGAAACTCTCTACAGTATTCTCCAAAATATTCAGGTAGCTTCTGGATGTTAATGACTCCTCGTATATCACGTACCTCAATTTGTTGTCCATCAACATGCAGAAGACATTAAAACTAAATTTTTCTTGAAATCCGGCTTCTTTTGTGACGTGAGGATTTTCACTGGACCAATAATGACGATTTTTTCTATTGAAAATCCCTTCTCTCGAAAATTTCGATTCATCAGTCCAAACAATTTTATTTAAAAAAAGTGGATCTTCTTGAATGCGTGTCAACAACATTTCACAAAATTCTACTCTCTGTTGAGGGTCTTGAGGCTTCATTGCTTGAATTTTGGTGAATTTATAATCATGCATTTTATGTCTTCGCAAGATTCTTTGAACCGATGAATATTTTATACCCAAATCTTCTTCAGCACTTCTTATCGATGACTCGGGAAATTCGTGAAAATATGCTAAGACATTAATCTGGTTGTCTTCAGAAGTTACGGGTCGAGGCAAGTTTCTTGGTGCTTTTAAAGTTGATCCAAATGCATTGAAATTGTTCTGAATTCGTATAAATTTCTTGAGGTTCATTGGCGGTAGATTCGGATACATTTCATTGAACTTTCTACATGTTCTGCTGATAATTTTATCACACTGTCCAAAAATAATAAACAAATTCATAAGAACTTCGTTTGAATAGTTTTGTTCCATCGTTTTGAAGGTATTTGCAACTTCTGAAGTGACGAAAATGTCGATATCATTAGGAGAATGTCACAACGCTACTGTCAAATAGTAATCATGGCCTGCTTACCAAATACCGAATGGAAATACCATTCTGAAGGGACATTTTCACAAATAAATGCTCATAAGTCCGAAACTTGACTAGTTAGGTATAGGTATGATATACATAGAAAGAAAGCAAATTTCAGCAGCTTTCCGAATTTTCAATAATATACAGGGTGTTCCATTTAAAATAATCAAATTTCAGCAACTTTTTCAAGCAAACGAAAAAACTGTAATTTTTTACCACCCTGTATTGAAGTAACGGAGATTAGGCTGACGTGTGGGAAGTGTCCAAGTATCACCTAACTCCAAACCAAATTTCGATACCATAGTACTTCTTAACTAAAAGATATCGGCATTTTTAGAAGTCATGATTTTCGAAGAAAAAAATTGAAATTAATTTTTATTTCGAAAACGGTAACAGATAGGTATAGGGAAATATCAAGAAAAGTTGTCGGGCAATTGTTGGAGATTCCAAAAATAATATTATATACAGAGTGTTCCATTTGAAAAATCAAAGTTGCTACTGCTTTCTAATAGAAGCGGCAACACCGCATTGTCGAAAATATTTTAGTTGGCTAGAGAATGTCCGAATATGCCCTCCATTAAATTTTCAAAGTGATCCGTTGTCTGGTTCACCAGAAACGTCTAATGTGCCCTCCACCGTGAATCAGCCTGTATACCTATATGTTAGGGATGGGATATTCACTCTTTTCTTGACTATGATTATTATTCATTATGGAAAGCTGCTTCACAAACATCTTCGTCGCTATGGGAACTCATTGAGAATACTTTCAGTTTGAACATGAATATAATAATAATAATAATAGGACTTTATTCAATCATACACTAAAAATAAAATACATAATGATAAAAAATAGATGACTGAATAGGCGAAGTGTCACTGTTAAACAGTGTTTTTCAACTTGACCTCGAAAACAACAAATAGAGAGAAAAAAAATCTTATTTGGACTTTGTAACATTATAACTTTCACTTCCACAACATAAAAACTGATAAGTCAACAAGAATGATAACAACATTGTTATTGATAGCTATAATATAAAATGAAATATCTGATATCACAAAAAAGATCAAGAAACATCAAGAAACATGGCTGTACGATTGTGTGTAATGAGCTACATAGAAGAGAGAAGAAGAACTTTCAATTTCTTTTTGAAATTGATTATAGAGAAGTTGGAAAATTCTGGAGGGAGCGCATTATAAAGTGTACATGACATATAAGAAAAGCTTCGTTTGAATATTGTGGTGGAGTGTTTTGGAATGACCAGCATACGTCTATTTCTTGTTGGGATGTCATTTATATTTTCAAAACGTTTCAGTTTATTGGTCAAATATAATGGCGTTTTGGTAACCAAAGACTTATGGACGAATGTTAAAAAATGTAATTCACGAACAAACGGGAGTTTTAGTTTTCCAGTGTCTCGGAATGCCTGGGTGATCGGATCGAACTTACGAATGCCCAAAGAAAACCTCATACAAGAATTTTGTATCCTTTGTAGGCGCGTTTGATCTTTTTTCACAAGTGCAGGGCCATAAATGCAATCACAGTATGCGAGTTTTGACATGATAAGTGATTCACAAATGATAAGTTTCAAACTATTGCTTTTTTAAACAATAATAATAAGAAATGAAAGTATTTCAAAACTATTAAATTTAAATTAATCAGTATCTTTCACAGGTATCGTTCCTGCACTTTTGATTATTGGAGTTATACATAACGTATGAAACGTGTGGACCATTAAAATTCAAGTCAGTATTTGTGATTTGTGCCTAACCATTAGTGCATAAAATTGTGTATGTATCACGTGCGTAAAATGCGTTTATGACCTTCAGCGTGTAAGGCCCTCGGCTGACGCCATCGGGTCATTATTCACCATAAACACCTACTTTACGCCCTTGATACATAAATAACTATTATTTTGGTAGAAGAGTGTTAAACTAAATGGTCTACACTAGGTACACTAGTTTTGTTTGCTCGTGAATATCTAGCATAAGCCAAATATTATGGATACAGACGTGAAAACGAAATTTTCCTCTATTTTTTGTTGCACCACAATATCTTATTGTCTACAAAATGGACTCAGAAAATGTGCTTCCTACAATGTCTCACATCTTGAGGGTAACACCCCCATAACTTCAGTAATTTTTGAAGTATGATTGTACAATTTGCAGAATCAATAGGTAACAAAAAATATTCAAAATGGCAACCGAAGGGGTCATTTCAATTGATATATACCCGTGTGTCCGCGGAAGATGGCTCGATCCCTATAACTTTTTAGTTTTTCAAGGTGGTGAAATTAAATTTGGAGCATCTGTATACGACACAAAACTGCATTTTCTGACAAGTGACTCAGCTTCTTGCCTTCCAGTGGCACGGGAAGTGACAAACTTTTAATTTTTAAATTGGACAACTGGTAGTTATTTACTTATTTTGTCTTCATATGACATTCTGAATATAACCGAGTATCACCTGCTAATTTGTGTAGGTAGGCATTTTTTCTTTCTGCTATGTAAAATTTTATTTTTAAATTGGTATTACCAATTTTTTTCGATGGGCAACCTGGTGGCATTTTATTACGATTAATTTGATACCGCACACTATTGTTTCTAACAAATTTTCTCAAAAAAAAACTAAAAAAATTACGTTAGATATTTCTTAAAAACATGTTTGGATATTAAAATAATATTCAAATGCATCTCGTAAGCTGTCACCAACATCATAGTGAGAAAACAAAATCATTAACCAAAAAGTAATAGATACTTGATGAAAATCCATGTTAACGTTTATAATAAACCTTTAATTCACAAAGTTTTTGGTTTGAAACCAATAGTGCGCGGTATCAGATTAATCGTAATAAAATGCAATTTCTTATCCTAATATGACAAGCCACCATGTAGCCGTTTATAAAAAATAGTAACACCTACAAATTTTAAAAATTATTTTTAGATAGGTACATTGTGATCAAAAATAGTACCTGATGCTGTATATAACCAAAATTTTAGGACTTAAATTAATGATTTGAACGTATCCATAGCCCTCTAGAATAAAAAATACAAAAAAAAAATTGTTTACAAAAAGTGACAAGTGATTCATGGTTGTAGCCAGATTGTCATTTGGAGGAAAAAGAAATTAAAATATCCCAGATTTCCCATTTAAAAATCTTCGCCTTTTGATGTTGGCAGAGGAACTTATTGGTTTATATGTAAATCATCAGGTTATCTTGGACAGTAATTTTGATCATTGATTTTTTCGTGGACGTCCAGAAAAACATAAAAAACCGGGTTTGAACATTCATCGGCTTATGTGTGACGTCCTCTGGATTTTCAAGGAAAATATCCAATGCCTAATAAATTAGCTCACTATGCTTTTTTTGGTCTGTGTTGCTGGGCTCTGCTGTTAGATCCCTAGTCAGCTAACTTTCAGGGATAATTTATCTATAGAATTTATTAGACTGATGAATTCTTTGAATGATGGAAAATCGGTTACCTGCCTCAATGTTTTTATCACTATCTGTGACGATCACAGAACTTAAACACAGAGGAGAACGGAAAAAGAATACATTTTATGGTCCTGAAAACGTTCCTACAAGGGGAAATTACTAGCAGTAGGTGAGTCTGCGCATTGGCTACAAACTTATATGGCGTTGACAAATGACATGTTTATAGAAGCATTTCTGTAAATGCATTTTACGTGATTTGTTCATTGTATCAATTTTATTTCGCCTCAGCTCAAGTTTTTGAAAGTATGCCTGATAATTGTTTCATCGGGTCCTGTAGCAGCAGCGGTAATATTCCTGGAATTTATTATTTTAGGTAAGTTGAAGTGTTTCAAGGTCAAACATCAGGCTCGGCCTGAGAATAATTGACTAGAATAATGGTTGATCATTTATGTACATTTCAGTTTTGGGTCCAAGAAAAAGGAATGGTTGGATATTTTGGGAATCGCAGGAGTGGACAGTTTGAGTCCCAGAAATAAGCTTTGTTCCAGGCATTTTGATAGCTGTTATATTAACCTTCCGAACACCCCTAAAGGACGAGCCACACTCAAGAAAAACGCTGTGCCCAAATATTTCTTGAGGAATAAAAGAGCACCAGAAGATCTCCCACCAGATGTCACACCCCAAACTAAAAAAATGCTGGGTGGGTAACAAATTTGAGTAATTATTAATGCAACATCATGTCTAGTATCAATTAACAATTACTAATAGTAAAAATTAAGTATATGCAAATCAATTTAACAATTAAGGAAGAAAAGGTGAGCATGTGGTATAGATAGTCATGAGTTGCATGTGCAGACTCTCAACTGGTTTGGCTGGACGTCACCTTCAAGAGTGAGATTTCCTGAATGTTGAGTGAATTGTACCACAAAAAAGTTTTGCAATATTTTTGATATTGGAAATTCCTATCAATTTATATTATATGTGTCAGAACATGATTATTTTCATTAATTTGCAATTATCAAATTGAAATAAATTACTTCTTATTATTATTAATAGTTTTATTGACATATTAGGAACCTTAAAAACTGTGGCTTCCCAGTGAGTTCGCGGATTTACATCAGATTTACTTTGTCTTGGTTTTGCAATGTTTTGTAATCATATTTTGGACTCGTATGATTAACACCTGTATAATTTTTTTATTATTGTTCTCCAGTGAACGTATATATCTTCACATCTTAAGGAAGCTTTTCACTATTCTATTAAATGATATCCTGCTGATAAACAAAAAGAAACCGCAAAGCCAAGGAACTGTTTGTTTTGTCAAACAAGAAAAACCAATTAATTCAAAAGGAAATACACTACAAGTTTGGTAAGTGAACATTAGGATTTGCCTAAAGTTTTACATCTACATTAACTAATTTTATACGTACTAGTAATGAGTTACAATTGGAGGCTGCCCTCGAGAAAATTTTTCACCTGTACCAGATTGTAATCAGCTATTTGAAATCAGTGAGCTGATCAACCAACCTAAGTCGACTATGAAATTTTCAATTCCACCCTATATGCTCTCAGTTTATTATGTTATACTTTTCAAATTTTGGGGCAGTTAGTTGAATACTCTAGCACTAACGTTTTACTTGAAGTTGGTAGAACAAACTTTATTGGTTTCATTCAAATGGAAAACAATAATTTTTTTTGACGATACACGGCTATTTTAAAGAATTTTACTGACGTGGATCCAGTATTCTTCTTGCTAAAAAAGAATATTTCGAAAAGTGAGGGGCCTTTTAAAAATTAAATTCATTTTTTTATGATCATTTCAAGGTATAAAGAAGCGAGTCATCCCCAACCTAATATAATCCAAAATACCTTTTTTAATTTAGCTCGGCTAGATGAGAAAGCTCTGTAAAACAAAAAGTAGCAAATGTACAAATATGGTGTTCTCAAACTTATCTTTGGATTCTATTAAGTGGGCTACAAATAATCTGAAACCGTCTCCGAAAACGCGTTATGCGCATGCGTCCCTACTGCTTAATTTTCTCCTTGTAGGAACACTATTACAGAACGATATTTCCGTTCTCCTCTGTGTTTAAGTTCTGTGGTGACGATACGTAGCGCTTTGTTCTGCATCCTCTTCAGTCTCGCCATCTGAGACTTGGGGAAGCTGCAGAACACAGGACAAGCATATCTCATCGTTGGTCTGATGACCTGCTTGTAGATTAACACCTTGTTCTTCATGACCAGCTTCAAACTCCTGGCTGTCAACGGGTATGTCCTTTTCATAGCGGCCGCAGCTCTTTGAATTACCAAGCCGACATGTTTCCCAAGTGTTAATTGTTTCTCCAGCTGCACCCCCAGGTACCGCGGCACGGTTGCCCAGAGCCCTGAATCCTCCAGAGTTCTGCGCATACGCCTTTCCTTCTCTTGGTGAATATCAATAGCTCTGTCGGATTCAACACTATTTTGTTACTCGACAGATACGGCACAACATTCCTTTGCAGATGGGTTTTCAACCAAGCCGCGGCTGCATTGCAGGTATATGCTTGGGCCTATATTGCTGTGTAATCTGCATATACAGCCGTGCTCGTGTTACTGAACATGGGAAAATCATGTGTATGAAGTACAGAAGTGGTGACAGGCACTGCGACAATCTGCATCTATGCTTTGTTTTGTGATGTTTTTCGTTGGGTACTCTCCTGTGCTATTTCCAGTTAGTATATGAGTAATCATATAGCACCCTTTTCCCTCTCTGGTTTTGACCTCCACTGTCTGTAAAGAGCACAGGATCGTGGTCCGAAATGAGCTCAGAGATGATTCGGATATGTCTGAAACGTTTTTATTCACTACCAAGTCGATGAATGCTGGGAGTGTGACCGTTTCAAGGGAAATGTGTGGGGGCTTCTGGAAAGTCTATAATGACATTCAATTAAGTATACACAAAGTTTCAGCATTATATTTCACACTTTGAATGAAGTGGCTAACAGCCTTCTGACTAAGACTCTTTCTCTCATATTACGTAAACCAATGAACCAATCAAATGCTATTATTTTCTAATTTCAAACCAATGACAAGACTTTGAAAAAATTACTTCCAGCTTGTGGTGTTTTCAATTCGGTGTTTCTTTGGCCAGAACTGTGATAAACACTAACCAATAATTCGTATTAACTCCACATTTTCAGACAAATTCTGTTTAATGTTCATTCATACAATCACTATAACCAATCTGAGGACATAACCTAACCTAAAATATAACAATTTTTCTGCCAAAAATAGTATTGTTAGTTGAATCACTTGTATTAGATACGAAAATGCAAGAGTGCCACGAATTATTTCTAGAACAAAAAAACAACTGAAATATTAGAAATAATTTTATTTACTGAAGGGCCAAATTAGCAGTCTTTGAAAATTTCAAAAGTAAATAAAAGAGATTGCATGTCTAAGATTTCAACGTAACTTATTAATATCAGAGTGTCAAGTTATCTCAACCTTAATAAAATGCACATGATATTTCAAACTTCAGAAAAATCTGTATGATATACCACATTAGATTAAAAAACTTTCCCGATACCAATAATTTGACACGCGGATATTGACAGGAGAGACAGCAGCAGATATCTGTGAAAAAAAAATATAAAAACATACAGAACATACACAAATTCTTTTTGCTTGATAAGGAATCTTACTAATCGTACAAGAACCACAAAATATTAAGGACACCAGAGTCATAAATAATGGCAACATGAAACTTTTTCAAAAATTAACAATGACATTTGTTTTATCAAAATTCTCTGGAAAAAAATGTGTAAGTACAATGGACAACGATTTCAATTTCAAGTATGTTTACTCATCAGGACTGATAGTTCTTGTGATTACAATATTCATTACATTTTTTCCCAAAGAAAGGTGATTTCATGTCCTCATGTTTGTACAATAGAGAAATTTCTCCCAATGGGTACTTTCGAAAATGAAAAATGGATTTTGCAAATATTAAATCATTTTTATTCCCCTGTCCACAACTAATGTGAAGTTACTCCTTACAAATTTAGTATAGCAAGATTGTTGGAGAAAACTATGAAAAGTAGAAATGAGACATTTCAAATTATAGTAATGACCGGAAACTTTTAAAATTACGTATATATTGCTAGGGTGATTTTATAGGAATACCAAATACAATCTTTTAAAATTATGAATACTCTCATGTGAATACTAGAATACTGATAAATATCGTTTGTTAATTACAGTTCGAAATGAGGTGTAAGTCCGTTTTATTCGAGGATAATGTCATATTTCAATTCCAAATTCAAAACAACGCTGAGTCATATCAGAGTAATTGATTCATAAAACACATGACACGAGTTATTTAGTATGCATATGGATGTAAATCAAACACAAATTGCAAGTGACAATAACTAATAAAAACAAATGATAGTGGAGATTTATTAGATGAAATTTGCACATGAGCTAGCAGATATAATATTGTAAATCAAGTCCATTTAAAAAAATATAAAACATTACAAGAACTCTACAAAAATTTTAACTTACACCTAATTTCCAGCTGCAACCCTGTTATCAGAGGAATTACATTTCTAAATAAAAATTAATATAGATTCTGCAGGGTTTATTACATTTTGTCCAGGAAATAAACATGATTTGCAGCATAAACCCTCTGTGATCAGACGAGAAAATATAACCCATATCAATTTCGTTACAAAGTTTAATATACTTTCCATTGATGAAAATACCCTTCAATTATGTGCTGCACACAGATTTTCCAAAGACACAAAATAAATAAAATACGCCTTTCCACATCATTATTAAGCATCAAATGAGTATATACCTAGGGTCATGCATAAAATACCTACAGTAATATTCAACATTTTTTGTTCTGTTGGTCGCATTAGGCAAACCTACTATTTCGAACCAATTAAAGAAACTCAACAAAAAATACAGGATAGGGAAAAAAACTTTTGTGTTCATCTCGAAACTCACCGAAACTTCAATAAGGTACATTTCTATATATATATATTAGTCTACAACATTTAACCTAATAAACAAATATTATTTCAATCTTGCGCCACGTCATAATTCTTGAAAAGAGGATACAAAAAAAATTTCCAGGCAGACTGCGCCTCTTAATTGTAGACTATAGTTGTTAACAAATACAATATTCATTTAATAACTAAGGTTGTTTTTTTTGTATGATATTGCAGTTGACAAAATGTATTATAAAGAATGTTTATAGGAAATAATCCGGAGTTCGGCGAGTTACATGAGGTTCGCCTCGTCTTGGTGCTGGATCAAACTGCAAGCTGGAAACAAAAATTATGATCAATAAAATATTGCGAAAATTCTTTTTTTGCTTCTCAAAAAGTTTTCTATGTTGACCACGAGACAACGTGAAAGCCAGAGGCAAGTTCACTAAATCATACTTTGAGTTCAAAATATCACAGCTGAAGAAATGTATGTTTCTGTCAAAAAATGAGAAGAGCTTATAATCCAGTCCAATTAGGCCTTGGGGCGAGAATCGATTGTAGTAGCACCAAAGGACCCCGTACTTTTTATGGGTAAAATGGTTCTAGGTGAAATTGTCTGAATTTTCAGTATATTGTAGTATTCGATGATTGAACGTGCAGAATCGCAAAGTTCATTGATTGACAGATTTTGAGTTAAAGTTAAAAATCAGTAGTTTTTATTTATTTATTTTCTTGGGATTTGAAAATGCCAACTGCATTTTTTGTTTGTTACAGATTTCGTTCTTGTCATCAACGTACCTTCATATTACTAAATATCATTCAGATGGTGCAGATTATATCATTATGTACAGAGTGAAAAATAAAAACATTTTAGTAATGCCTGAAAATTCGATGTGATAATGAAATATTGATAAAATTATTTTGGCATGCAATATACTATTCTTATTCCATCATTAATCACAATTCATACATTTCGTACAGGGTGATTTGAAAAATTGGTGAAATATATGGCCGGTTCTTTCGTACATATCCTGTATATTCAAGTGAATTATCATCCTCGAAGACAGCTGATACCGTATAAACATGATTTTTTTGGGATATATTAGGTGATCATGAACATTTTCGATGATAAAAATGACAAAATATCAACGTTTCAGAAATCACCCTGTAATTCACGATTAACTCGGTGAAATTCCTTTATTAACATTTAATCATCATTCTCTCCTCAACACCATTTGCATGACGAGTTGAAGGAACTAGTTCACGCGTACATTCTACTAGTGGCCAAGATTTTTCACAAATAGTGAAACGTGAGAATGTGGAGATCAAAGTAAATGTGAAAGAGGGTGAAGATTAGAGATAACAATCACATCAGATATATGAATTTATAGACCGTCAGATAACGACAGATTTTGCTGACTCTTTTTCTCTCTTCTGGGATTTTAACCACTGGAAATTATGTCAGTATTGAGCCCAAAAATTAAAAATTTAGCGATCGGACGTATTGTGCTAGGCATATAGAAAATTCATTTTCCTTTTGCAGATTTTTTTTTATTTTCTCGTTTATGGCATTTTAACACATGAATAGGTATAACAATTTAATAGTGAAGAACCAAAGCCATATAATTTGCACGTGCTTAAAGGGTTGAAATAGGGGCGCGAAAAATAGTTGGTTGCTGATGCATTTTCTCGCTTATGGCAATCAACAGAATGAAATTTAATATCGTTAGGAACCCGAAAAATTTTTCTCATAAACCAGTCAGCTTTGAAGTATATTTTCCGGATGGAAAATTTTGTGAAAATTTTTTTCGTTTTCCGGCAAACTTTCTCGTGAACGAAATAATGTTCAATAGAAATTTATTAATGTAAAAGTCTGTCATATAAAAAGCCATAATGGGTGAGTCAAACTATCCAAGTATCCGCGGGGATAGCTCGAACGGAGAGCGCCGGTTCACCGATATCCGAAGCCAAGCAACGGTAAGCGAGGCCAGGGTTTGGATGGGTGACAACGGACCTCCTTTCGATATTCTCCTTGGATCGTGCTAGGAATCGCACGTTAAAAGGTAAGACCTCGTTAATCCTTGGCTCGCACAAGTTTCGACTTTTGAGGGCTGCCGTTCGTAAGGGGACGACAGCTGGTTAACGGAAAAAACAATTTTAAACAACAATTTTAAACAAAACGATTAGGAATTTTATCTGGCTCATGCCTGAGTTGTAAGTTGTTACTGATGTGTCGTATATTCAGTCAGTTCCTAAATGGTAGATAGAATTGGATGGACCGTCATTGGTCATCACCCTGCATATAATGTTACATTTATTTTGATCTCCACATTCTCACGTTTCACTATTTGTGAAAGATCTTGGCCACTAGTAGAATGTACGCGTGAACAAGTTCCTTCAACTCGTCATGCAAATGGTAATAAGTTTCTCAATTAATACCTATGAAACGAGTCACAGTAGGAAACTGAATTTTTGGGACAGTGTTGAGGAAAGAATGAAGAATATATTGAATAATAATAAAGGAATTTCACCGAGTTAATCGTGAATTACATGGTGATTTCTGAAACGTTGATATTTTGTCATTTTTATCATCGAAAATTTTCAAGATCACCCTATATATCCCAATGAAATCATGTTTATACGGTATCAGCTATCTTCGGAGAATGATAATTCACTTGAATATACAGGATGTGTACGAAAGAACCGGCCATATATTTCACCAATTTTTTCAATCACCCTGTACGAAATGGATGAATTGTGATTAATGATGGAATAAGAATAGTATATTGCATGCCAAAATAATTTTATCAATATTTCATTATGACAACGAATTTTCAGACATTACTAAAATGTTTTTATTTTTCACTCTGTACCTTATGATATAATCTGCACCATCTGAATGATATTTAGTAATATGAAGGTACGTTGATGATAAGAACAAAAAAAATGCAGTTGGTACTTTCAAATCCCGAGAAAATAATTAAATAAAAATTACTGATTTTTAACTTGATGTATCTTCAAAATCTATCAATCAACAAACTTTGCAATTCTGCAAGTTCAATCAGTACATCGATTACTAGAATATACTAAAAATTCAGACAATTTCACCTACAATTTCCCTCATATTATATAAACCAACCAAATGCCATCATTTTTTGAATTCAAATCAATGAGAAAAGGACTTTTCGAAAACACTGTCTCCAGCCCGTGGTATTTTCAAATCGGTGTTTCGCTTCTTCCTTATTTATACGTTTCCATAGTTACAACAATTTCTGTGAATAGAGAAACGTCAGTTTGACGGTTCAACTCTTCAACTGACATTAATGACACATGATGAACCGTTCCTGCAATACGCATTTAGTCCATAATAATTCAATGTATTCGTCAAATTGTCTGATCGAATATCCCTTCAAAATGCAGAATTTTCAAAATACTTTCACCTTGCCAGTTGCTCAAACTGTGTTGCTGTACAAAACACCACTCGAGCAATCTCTCGTGGTGTTTCTAAGCAACACAGTTTTCGTGACAGCAAGGTGAAAGTATTTTTTGAAAATTTAGCATTTTGGGATATTACTACTGAGAACCATTTTACCTATAAAAAGTGCGGGGTCCTTTAGAATGCTAGTATTTCGAATGACAAAATAAATTGTTTACCAAAAATCCAACTTTTTTTTAAAGAAAAAATTAATAATTTTTGCTGTTACCTCCGAAAGAATGAGGTTTCTTAAAAAACGGTTTCAATGGAGTGAAAGAGTGATTCTCAGTAATCCGTTATAAAATGCGCCGGTTTTAACGGAAAACGATGCAAGTTCCGGCGGGGCAGAATGTTGAGTTTGTTATAACTTTGCTAAAAATTATCAGAGAAGGAAAAGTAAAACTGCATTTCGTTCCTGAAGACTTCTACCTTCTCATGCATATACAGTGACATTCAGAAAATACGCAACAAATGGAGAAAAAAATTGTGGTTTCCAAAAAAAAATTGTCATCAACTAAGCCTCGTTTTGAAACCTACTTCATCTACTTATCGCATTAAACGCATTTTTCAAAATCAGCAACATCTCAAAAGTTATATCTTACCATCCACACCTTATGACGTGTAGACTGTCGAATAAGAACTATATGAAAACAATCGAATAGTGTTGCCAGATTCACTAAATAGTATACTAAAGTATAAGTGGATAAAAAGGTCTTTCAAAGACCAGTTATCCACGAATGCTTTACGCTATTTTTTTATTGATGCAATTTGAAATCATAAATACTGGTATTATTTCTACACGAATGTTAATATGTACTAATAATGTGAAATGGTTGAATTCGTGATGTGACATCGGTATACCTTTCGTTGTCATGGAAATGGGGAAAACAGAGTTAAATTTGCAATTTGTCATCAGAGATTAATTGTTGTCACTGTAGTGCCTAAAAATCAATTCTTATATCGATTCTTTGAATGGTAAAGCAGAATCGCGGTTAATATGGCAAAAATCTAATGATGTGCATAAAAAAGAAAATGACAAGTTCATCAAATGGATGAAAAAGCAAAAGGTAATAAATAAACGAGTTTTTTATTTGACGTTACAAGTTACTGCTGTCAGATCAATAATCAAAAGTAAGATGCCTGAAAACCATGGAGTGATTCGATTGTCTGTAGATTTTTCAGAAGACAAATAAACAAATGAAATAGTGGTATGCTTCTTTAGTCGGTTCCAGAGATGGCGCCCTTATGGAATGTCAGTCCTGTCAATATTCCAGGGATATGGTGATTGATGACTGTTGTCAATTTTATGAGATCTCAACAAACTTTAAATACTATTCAGAAATGAATAGTTGTATCGGAATTCAAATTTCATAGTGCAATTTAGTGATGACTATTATTAATGTGTTTCTTCATTTTGCTGTATATTTTCTTAGAAATTAATTCATCATTCATTCAATAATAATTCAATTTGTCTGATTGATTCGGCCGTTACTTGATGAAGATCCACAGTTATATAAAATACACAGAAAACGATTCGATCCCCACAAACTTTATTCAATCAGACAGTGAAGAACTACTGTTCTGGCGAAACATGTCTAATTGAATGAAATTTGTGAATATCTAATCGTTTTCTGTGTAGTTTGTACAATAATAATTTGATCATGTTCCGTTTTTGTATCATTTGTGGGCAATCCAGAGAGACGAACAAAACAATTCATTTATATCCGGTACCGAAAGTGAGCACTACCATATTATGAAGATTATCACATAGTATCTTGTATTATTAGAAAACATTTTCATGAAAATAATGGCACGAATATATCTCACACGAAATCCCGCCATTCCTGCTTATATTAGCACAAGATTGACAGGTTCTAATGGTGAATTTTCATGAAGTTTAATTTCAATACTTCCAAATGAAATGCGTGTTTATTATTGTAGTCAATTGCATTTCAGTAAAAAATTATATAAATAAGTCGAAAATGTTACAAATAAAACTGATTGGTGATAGTGATTCAGTAGATTCCAATAATTAGGTTTCTTTATTCATTTCATTCGCCAGCAATACTTGAAAACTTCTGTGCTTGTAAATTTACCCTAACAGAAAAACCGACCGTGGCGGTACACGCAAATGCGGAATATTTGGTTAACAGGTCACGATTTCATTTGTTTTCTCTTTTTAGACATCTTAATCAAAAGATGTCTTCACGTTTTTCCGAGTTGTTGATGTTACCATGGTAACTTTAAAAAACGCGCGTTTCTGAAAGTTCGATTTAAACACGCCGAGGCGTGCTATAAATAGGAAAAAAAGGGCACCAATAAAAAAAAATCCATATACCAGATCATAATATTTCAGAATATCGGAATTTAACCTCAGTAAAAATCTCACTGTTTTCGAGATAATGAGCATTTTTTTAACTTCTGGAAAATCACTACCTCACCTTGGATTTTTTAATGCCATGTATACAAATTGGGATGAATTTAAATATCTTTGCTGCTGAAGATTACTGATGAGTGATGCTTTCAGACGTACGAAACAGTTTTTCAGAAGACAAAATTTTTTTTCAAGAAATGAGAGTAAAATGACAGATTTGAGTTACACCAATTTTTTTAACAACAGTTTGACATTATTGTTTGAAAAAACATAACCAAGTGGAACTGGATATTCATTACAAAAGAATGCCCATTTTGTCCAGGCTTCACTATGGTATAAAACATACAATCATTATTTTTGGA
The DNA here is from genome assembly GCA_944452925.2 of Chrysolina oricalcia. NCBI lineage: Eukaryota > Metazoa > Arthropoda > Insecta > Coleoptera > Chrysomelidae > Chrysolina > Chrysolina oricalcia. The sequence continues at coordinate 36,792,207 of OX101811.2, forward strand.
AGGAGTAGAATTTCGATAATATTAGAGTGTGATGTTATTCTGAGCTAAAATCAACTCCATTAGACTTTGTCAGTAATGTCTTTTATTTTTATCCTATCAAGATGAAATGATTAAATAATTATGAGTAATAACGAATCAACTGCTTAGAAGCATTCAATGAGATGTAATGAAGTAAATACTAATTTAACGTTTTTTTTTAATCAATATACACTATAAACCACAATAACGATTATTCAACATCGCACTGAATAATATTACAAAAATGTTATTTTCGATCCAATCGTACGCAGAGACGACATATTTTCAAGAACCTTTTCAAGTGCGTTATAGGTTATAGCCCCCAAATCAGCGATTCTATGAGCGGCATTGTGCAATCGGATATAGTTCTGCATAAAGCGCTGCTGCAGCAGTAGCACTACCTCCACATTCACCATAAATTTTATGCATTTGCGCATATTCTCGGGGAGTATGACGTATGCACGGCATGACAAAGAAATAAATACAACTGAATGAAACAAGCGGAATAATTTCAAAAAACTACGATAGAAGTCACAAGTTGTTCAAACAAAAGTTTTTAATTTTCGACAAGGATTCATCTCTTAAAAAAGTTTGCACTTATTTGGTTACACCCTGTATATCTGTCGGTCTCTGAGACTTCGTTGGAATCTGGATGTTGGACATTTGCGACTTTTATCATAAGAATTCGTAATAATCGGTGCCATGTCGGATAATCGACATTTAATTTTGATAATTTCATTAGGCCTAATTACATGAAAAGTTAATTTTATTGACATACTATTTAATGCTACCAAGCATTCTTTACTATTAATAATTATTTCTACTTTTTATCTTGATAAAATCTAAATAAAATAATTTTTGGGCTTAAGTATAAAAGTTTATCAAATAAATGAATTATTTTGGAACCTTTGGTGTGAATTCAATTCAAGAAAAAAGTTAAATTCCCTAACACTAAAACTATGTCATAATCTTAAAGCTTACTTTTAGCTCCTGAAGCTGTTAACTTTGTTAGCGAAACGCGCGTCGAGTGTGAATTTGACGTAGTTTTGGTGTTGGGTAGTTTCCTTTTTTTCTTGAGTGTGAGGATTGCAATGCATTATATATAGGCCAGACAGGCCGTAGTTTTAATCAAAGATTCGGTGAGCATTTGAGAAGTTACAGATTAAATAAACAGGACTCAAACTATGCCAACCACCTTATTGACAATAACCATAACTTCACACAAAACCCTGAAATTTTGCATATTCAACCTAAAGGTCAAAAATTAAACATATTAGAATCCATAGAAATCAAGAAACATTTACGTAACAATAGCAATTTAGTTCTCAATGACCAAATTGACCTGTACAATTCACCTATAATTAATTATCTCACTAGTAACTACTCAAATGCTCCCTAATCCAAGCTATATGTCATTAGGAAATTTCATACCTGCAATAGTGAAATTTCATGCATGTTATTTTAATATTTAAGAAGGTGATTTTGACGTTTCTTTAGTTGATAACTCGCTCAGATGATGACACCGTGTGTCGAAACAATTGTAAGCACGTTACAAGTATATATTTTTTGTGTAAATTGGAAGATTTTATTTCCTCTTTATTTATCATTCAATCTTTTTTTAAAAAAATTGATGAAACTCAAATCTGTCATTTTACCCTCATTTCTTGAAAAATGTTTTCACTTTCTGAAAAACTGTTCTGTACGTCTAGAAGCATCACTCATCAGTAATCTTCAGCAGCAAAGATATTTGGATTCGTCCCAATTTGTATACATGGCACTCAAAAATCCAAGGTTAGGTAGCGATTTTCCAGAAATTCTTAAAATGCCCATTATCTCGAAAACGGTGATATTTTTACTGAGGTGAAATTCCGATATTCTGAACAGTCATGATCTGGTCAATCACCAGTTTCAATATTGTACAAGGTTTACCGGACACCCTGTATATATATACAGGGCAATTAAAATTCGACCCCCACCATTGGGATCTCCTAAACTACAGGAGATACGTCGAAGCTTAAATTGGGGCAAAGTTGCGTATCCTGGTGCTTAACAAAATACTGTTTTGAAACTTGGAAAATTCCGAGTATTTCCGGAAATATCGGGAAAAACTGAAAATCGGAATTTTCGTTTTTATTTTTTTCTATCGTTATTTGACAACATAGCTCAAAACCAAAAGTATATTTTCATTGATACTTTATTCAGCTACACGTTTTCATGTTCAGATTTACTATCCGACGTTTCGTCTTCTGGCATTCATCATCAACTTTTTTTTCTGTTATCGGCGCCATATTGTTTTTTTATACAGAAAAATAGTGATTCTCATTCTGATTTCATTGATGTATAATTTGTTATGATTTGCACTTCTGAAACCATAGATATTAAAAAAAAACAAATTCATCTGAGATGGTCATGACTCCATCGAAAAACTTTGTTTAATAAACACTAGTTGTCAGAACTCTAGAACTCATTAAACATCATAAGTTTGCACAAATACTTCAGTCGAAATGTCCTCATTCTCAAATGAAGAAAAACGAGATATGTTGAAACTTTATTATAAATTTGATAGGAATAGTACGAAAACAGCACAAATTTATTTTGAATTATATCCGGAAAGACAACAGCCGGATAGAACATTATTCGGAATTTTGGACAAACACTTGGCCGAGTAGGGTGCGTTTCAAAAACCAAGAATGAAATATGGAAGCAGAATGGAACAAACTATTAGACGTAACTTATTAGCCGAGGTAAAATAATTGTTCATTCCATATTCGAAGAAGTATAATTATTTTTGGTACTTTTTTAGATAAATGCAGATCCTTCCAAATCAACACATCAAGTCTCGGCAGAAATGGATGTGCCACAGACGAGCGTTTGGAGGGAATTCAAAAAAAGTGGTTTGAAATGTTATAAGATACATATTTCACAAAAATTACATCCAGGTGATCCTGAGAGAAGGATGGAATTTTGTAGTTGGCTCTCGAATAGGGTAGACCCTACAAACTTCTTGAAAAACATTATTTGGACCGACGAAAGTACTTTTTCGAACTGTGGTGTTTTTAATAGAAATAATGAGCACATTTGGAGTGAAAATAATCCACGACACTTCAGAGAAGTCAGACCACAAGTTCGGTTTCGTTTGAATGTGTGGGCTGGAATTTATGACGACCGAATACTTGGACCTCATTTCTTCTCTAATACTTTGAACGGGGAAACCTGTCTTCGGTTCTTAAGAAACGAATTCGAAGAATATATGGATACGTTTCCCCTTGTTAATTAAAACAGCTGCTGGTTTCAGCATGACGGGGCTCCTCCACACAAATCCTTGGTGTGGAAATTGATTGTAACCTGTCATTTGGTAACCATATCTCCCAAACTGTGAAGAACCTGAATAAAATGTGTTATGCCATACGTAAACTAAACGATTCCGTGGACTTTGCTGTGTTGAAAACCTACTACTTTGCTCATGCTCAATCAATCTTAACCTATGGCTTGATTTTTTGGGGAGGATCCCAATTGGCTGATAGAGTTTTCTTGGCACAAAAGCGTGTAATACGGTGTATACTGAAAACACACTTTTTAGAACCGTGCAGACCACTTTTCAAAAAACTCGGTGTACTACCACTTCCCTCTCTTTACATATATAGGCTACTTATTTTTGTCAAAAGTAACCCAAATCTATTCATGACAAATGTAAATGGACGTACTAATAGTAATAGAGTGCTACGTTATTCCGACAGTCTGAGAATTCCAGCACACAGTACAGCCCTATTCGAAAGGGGGGCAGAGTATAGGGGAATAAAAATTTTCAATTCCTTACCTGTCAACCTCCAATCAATCAAGGGTATAAATTTATTTAAACATAAAATTAAGGAATATTTGCTTGAACACTGCTTCTACACTGTTGAAGAGTACCTTAGTTACACCTAAATTTTAACATGTTAATGTAAATAACGTTTGTGCTATGTTTGTTGTTTGATGTTGAAAGTTTTTTTAATTAATTTACTCAAATTGTTTTTAATAGATGCTGACCATGTCAATGTCCAAAATGGATCCAATGACAACAATAAATATTATTATTATTATTATTATTAATAAAAGAGCAGTTTGCGAATATTTACACCAAAGATTTCCTAATAGGTGGTTAGGAACTTACAGTTTTGGATACTTTCTTGTGGGGCACTTTAAAGAACATAATCTATGGAGAGCAATAATATGACACAGTAGATGAACTTAGAGACAATATCATCACGCAATTCAGGTCTATCAGAAGAAGGGATATTGTTAGGGCTGTTCTTAGTTTGAGACAACGAGCTCGTTTATGTATTCAGGAGGAATGCCATCATTTCAAACACTTGTTGTAATACTTTTTGTGCATTTTTTACAAGCTCATGATTTCATTCTTGTTTTTTGAAACGTACCATACTCAGCCAAGTGTTTGCCCAAAATTCCGAATAATGTTCTATCCGGCTGTTTTTTTTTTTGTTTCAACATATCTCGTTTTTCTTCATTTGAGAATGAGGACATTTCGACTGAAGTATTTGTGCAAACTTATGATGTTTAATGAGTTCTGACAACTAGTGTTTATTAAACAAAATTTTTCGATGGAGTCATGACCATCTCAGATGAAGTTGTTTTGTTTAATATCTGTGGTTTCAGAAGTGCAAATCATAACAAATTAGACATCAATGAAATCAGAATGAGAATCACAATTTTTCTGTATAAAAAAACAATATGGCGCCCAAACAGAAAAAAAAAGTTGATGATGAATGCCAGAAGACGAAACGTCGGATAGTAAATCTGAACATGAAGACGTGTAGCTGAAAAAAAGTATCAATGAAAATGTACTTTTGGTTTTGAGCTGTTGTCAAATAACGATAGAAAAAGATAAGAACGAAAATTCCGATTTTCAGTTTTTTCCCGATATTTCCAGAAATACTCGGAATTTTCCAAGTTTCAAAACAGTATTTTGTTAAGCACCAGAATACGCAACTTTGCCCCAATTTAAGCTTCGACGTATCTCCTGTAGTTTAGGAGATCCCAATGGTGGGGGTCGAATTTGAATTGCCCTGTATATCTTTTTTTGTCTTTATTGACTGTTGTCCAAAAATGTCTGAAACAGCGCAACTTCTGGAGCTTTTATAATCCGGAATATTACCTAAATTTTGTTTCATCATATTGGTGGGTGGATGGATATACTGTTCAAACACCATAGGTTTGATTTGGGATATTTTATATATATCTTTCAAATGATTTATTATTTACACGGATAACTGATATTTCACGCGTATATTTTATACATTGCGGCAATAGTTATTTCAGGGTTGCCACCAATTTTTTTTTGTGAATTCCCTGACTTTTCCAGGTTTTCCCTGACTGAATTCATAATATTCCATTACTAAATACAACTCATTTTAGGAATTTGATGGTTATATGACAAATTTGAAGAAACAAAATATGAAAAAAATATTGATTCTGTAGTTAATCAATAATAAAATACGACATAGATTGTGCAATGTTCATGGAATCCAAAACAAGAGCGGGCTCTGATGTTTTTTTCCGTGATTGGCAGATTATTCAGAAAAATGCATATTTGATAACGAATACAACTCGCGGCGGCTCACTAGTTCAGCTCAATCCAAAACTAAAAATGGGAAAAGCAAATGCACCTACTATAAACGAACCACTAAATGAATGTACACACTTCACGATCCCGTACCAAAATGAGAAATTACACATCTTCTTAGTATACATACACCCTACATGTAGAATTGAAGAAACCATCTTCACAATGGCGGCAGGATGTAAATTCGCACTAATAATAGGTGATTTCAACCCAGGAACCAAAGTCAAGAAGAGACAACTATCAACATTCCATCAAAATTCTACCTTCTGTAAATGGGAAACAGGACCAACATTCATTATGCCAAATAATAAGGGCTCAACACTGGATTTACTGCTGTATACCTCAAACCTATCCTCCAATATCAAACAGGTATAGAAACTACACCTGACCTCGGAACGGAACACTTAGGGTTCAAAATTAATATTGAATTAGAACAAGCTCCCCATAGCACTGGAGAAATAAAACGGTTCAACTTTCTCAAAACCGACGTGGAGAAAGTCAATTATGGGATTATCAACTTTCTGGAACCTGTAAAAAATGAAAATATCTGTGAAAGGAATATCGAAGACTTTACTCAAAAGTTAACAGAAGTGCTTGTAGAAAACACTCCACGAACCATAAATAATTTTTAATCCCACGAATTACCTCCATTCATTATAGGACTCATCAAAAAGAGACAGATGTATCGGGTATATCTGAGAGACAGAAATCCAGTCGCAAAAAGAACTCAATCAGTTCAACAAAAATATCCAAAAATTAATTCAGGAGTACAAAGCCCACAAATGGATTACCACTTGCGAAAACATCAATGCAAAAGAAGGTAAAACTTTCTGGCAAGACATCCGCAAGATGTCCAAATACAAGTGTAGAAGCAGCAAACAGTGTACAATCCTCGAAAACAACATATCTTATGAAACACCTTCTGAAAAAGCCTGTGTTTTTGCGGACTACTACAAAGCGTCATTTAGAGAGAGCGATAACCCAGATTTTAACAGAGCCAACTGTAACCTTATAAATGAATGGTATGAAAACTTACAGGACATTATCAATGAGAATAACAATAATACTACTCTAGTAAATGAAGAGTACTTCGAAGTTGTCTCACAAGGAAAGAGCACTAGCCCAGGCCATGATTTCCTAACAAAAAATGTATTGAGAAAACTGGACTACAACATTCACCTGTTCATTATAAAAATGTACAATTACTGCTTGCAAAACGTGTATTTGCCACTGAGATGGAAAACAGGAGTCATAATAACCATTCCAAAAAAGGGCCTAGACCTTACTTGCACAAAAAACTACATGCCTATCGTCCTCTTACCAGTGTTAGCAAAAACTTAGAAAAGATCGTCAGGAACAAACTTCAAAACCTACTCGATACTAAAATCCCCTCCTACTAATTTGGTTTCAGCAGTGAGAGCTCAACTCTGCATCCGCTTTGCACACTGGTGAACAATATAGAAACAACAAAATCAAACAAAGCTAAAACAGCTGCGGTCTTCCTAGATATAAATAAAGCATTCGACAGCATTTGGCACAAAGGATTAATATATAAACTTCACAAAATGGATTCACCTGCTTATCTAATTGCCTTCATCAATAGCTGGTTAATGAACAGGAAACTCAGAGCTAAAATCTTGAACAGTGTTTCGGAGGAATTTAGTACAAAACAAGGTTTACCACAGGGTTCTCCATTGTCTCCGTTACTCTACAATTTATATTGTTCAGACATTTACCACCACCTACATGACGACCCTAGCCATTTCAATCCCTCAAAATACCTTCTGCAATATGCCGATGACACTGCACTTATTTGTCATGAAAAATTCATTGCTGCAGCGGTATCATCTCTCCAAGAACTCAGTGACTCTACCAGTCTATGGTTTAAGAAATGGCGTCTCACCCAACGGTAACATCTCCCAAAATATCCCTAATGCAGCACACAATAAAACCTAGAACGACGGTAAACTACTTGGGAATCACGCTGGACAATAAGCTGAACTTCAACCAACACCTAAAGATGAAGAAGCGTAACACCATTACAAGAGCATCCATCATATTTCCGATGCCTTTCATCGAAGGACCAAGGAATCAATATTTCAACGAGAAGCAAAATATATACCCTCATTTGTCGCCTTCTGCTGGAATATGGCCACCTCCTATTTCTCAATATTAAGAAAGGAGCCAGAAAGATAATACAGGTTGCAGAGACAACAGCGCTCAGAAAAATAACAAATATAAGGCACCCAAACAACCCTATTCACAATCCTGCGAATGAATTATTATATGATACCGTCAAAGTCGTACCTATTGAGACCAGACTAGATGAGCTTGCAAGAAGATTTGCTAAAAACCCTCAAAACGTGGAAGAGATTCAAAAGCTTGCAGTAACAAGACTTCCTCAGAATCGAAATGTTCCCAAACACCCAGAACACACGCTACTTGAAAAACTACAGAGAACAGCTAGTTTATAGTAATACTCAGATATCATGTTATGTCATATAGAACTAGACTTTTTTTTCATTATTATGTTTATGTACAAATGTACATTCAAAGGCTGTAGGACCTCCGTCAATTGCCGTTTGAATTATAACCTGCTTATAATTCAATAAAGAACATTTATTATTATTTTATTTTTTTCATTGGTGTTTTGGCATCGACTGCTATGGTCATTAGCCATGTGTTCTTTATAGGCCTTGTTACTAACTCCATACGCCACCTTAGGAGCAGCACTGTTAATTGGAACGCAACAGTGAATCGTGCAGGACTCACCCTACTCGAGCCACGAGATTTTTTAATAATTTAATCGGTTAAATTAAATTAAAAAATCCCAGCCCAACCAGGGTTCGAACTCCGGACCTTTCGACTCAGAGTCGGACGCTCTAACCACTGCGCCACGCCCCGACATAACATTTATTATTATCATTATTATCATTATCAATAATAAAAAGTCAAATTAATAATTATAATTAATTTTTACATCATCATTAGGTTGACGAAGTTTAGTCTATAAGTTGTTTAACTTCTTACAATTAAGTATATTTGACTTCAATAATACTACTTCATCCAGTTATACAAAAATATAGGGAATGAACGAAATTAACAGAAAATTCATTATATTTACTAATTACGTTTTCAAATCACTGAATTCCCTGACTTCCTAAGGAATACTACAAATTTCCCTGAAATTTCCAAGTTTTCCAGGTCAGTGGCAACCCTGCATTTCGTTTCATTTCAGTCAGGAAGTCAGTAGTCAATCAGGATTTGTTATTGAAAGCATAGTCCTTCAATAGATCTGGCAACATTGTTAGTAAGTACCGATCCATCCCCTAATCGACGGTCTGCACATCAAAAACCATGGCTGGAAAACTGTGGCTAAATTCACATTAATTACTTATTTTAATTTTTCCAATGATTAAAATCCTACACCTGATTGTCATACAGGTTAATAATATTCTTTTCAAATAAACTTTACTTATTATTACCACTAATAGCAGTGGCAGTAGAAAGTAATATAGTTTCAGTAATACTGTTTTGTAAAGTATACACTGAAAGGAACAATGTAAAATGAAATAAATTGGAACTGATGTCTCATAACAACCAATGGCATGAGTAATTCATAGATGAAAATAGATATACTTACAAAGAATACTTGAGGGCGTCATCTAATTCCATGATAGCGGCCTGGTTACCGCACCTGTAGCAGTAGTTAGGGGCACTGAATATGGTCACAACGTTCCTATCATGACACCAGTTGTAACCTTCCATGACTAGCTGATGTGCTCGAGAAACAAGAGTGAGACCATTGCTGTGATTGAATGTTTCGGAAATATCCTGACCAAAGGTGTAACCAGCGCCTCTTGGGGAAATACCCCAACCTCCACGGTCATCAGGATCGGACCACAAAAGGTCACACATGGGACCTTCATGAGGAACCTTCAAAAATTACGTGCTATTACATACAAAAGCTATTTGAACTTCAATTGAAGAAATTAGATGATTCATATCATATATGGAAGTTATCGACAATACTTTTGGATTGACGTGGCCTTTACTTGATGGAAATTCATAGTATATGACACTAAGGTAAACACGATTAAATTTCCACAGATTTATTGTCTTCGCGACATGTTTCGATACACTGTATCTTTTTCAAGTGAATGTAATACATTAAATTATTCTACCTTGAACATTACTTAAATACCCTTCTTAACAATTGAGGTAATTAGGAGCTACCTATGATAAAAATAAAATTGACAATACAATGTAGGTAGATACCTGGAAATCTCAAAACATATCTACTACTTAATTAGTTGAAAAGGTTCAACAAAGGGGAACTATTAAGGTCCAATTGATCATTTAGTAAACAATTCGAATTTTTCAATTTATTAATTTCCAAGAATTCTAAATAATTAAGTCTAATACCTTTATTTTCAACATGAAGGATTTCAAAGTTTTCATCGAAGTCATGGTCTTCTTCCAAAATATGATTGGCATATGTTGAATGTGTTTTATTATTTACATAATTCATACGGTGCTCACGTACACGGCTTTTGAATGGTCTACCAGTCTGGCCTACATATACTTTGGAACAAGAACCACAATTCAATTTATAAACTCCTGATTTTTTAGATTTTTGTGTTTTATCTTTATTATTTTTAATAAACCTTCCCAACGTGTTATCTGTTCTGAATGCTACTCTTAAATTTTGTTTTTTCAAAAATGACGCTATTTTTTCTGAAACGGGCCCTGAATAAGTTAATGTTCTGTAATTATTGTCAAGATTCCTCATAGTGGGGTACACTTCTTGGATAGCCTTTCTATGTAATATATATGACAATACTATTAAAAAATGTGTGAACTGCTAATAGCATATAATATACAGATTTTGATAAAAACACATACTGACAAACATTAAATAACATACCTCTTGAAGACGGTCTAATGCTCTGATATGATCCAAAGTATCAATGCTAGGGCTCAAACCACCATGTAAACAGAAAATTTGGCTATCAACAAGTGCAGTCAGGGGCAAATAATCGAACAAATCAGTAAAGAATTTCCAAACATTAGCATTTCCGTATTTTCTCAAACATTCATCGTAGAAGCCATATACTTGGGTAATTTGTCGAGATTCATGGTTTCCTCTTAAAATTGTGATTCTCTCTTTATATCTCACTTTAAGAGCTACTAATAGAGTCACTGTTTCAACCGAATAATATCCTCGATCTACATAATCACCCATAAACAAGTAGTTAGTGTCTGGACTTCGCCCTCCTATCCTGAACAGTTCCATCAAGTCATGAAACTGCCCATGGACATCTCCACATACTGTAACGGGGCATTTCACTTCTTGAACATTGGATTCCTTGGATAATATTTCTTTTGCCTAAAAAAAAAACTAGATCTAGGAAACACCAAGTAGGTAATCTTCAGATGAGTAATCATAATGAAAAATCAGCAGATCGCAGAATCAAAATACGTCAAATGTTGATATAATAAAGTACCCACCTTATCACATAAAGTTTTGACTTGATTTTCTGTGAGCTGCTTGCAGTCATTTAACTGTTCTATCCACTGATCCAATTCTTTACATGACGCCTTATCGTCCATAACTAGTGGTTTTAGCTTCGAAATAAAGCGAGTGAATCAATTGGTTTTAAATGCACTAAATGAAAGCGGATTTCAATTTATGTTCGTCGGACTTTTCATTTGATATCAATCTTTTCTTATCACAAATACAACACACCAAAATGGCGATTCGAAGAACAACGAACATAAAGATTTACGGATAGAAGAAACATCATAGAACGTCAGCTTTCGATTTTTAAACGCCTGCGCGAGCGCGAGGGCGCGAACTAAATTGAAATACTGAAGAAATACAATCGTAAAGAATTCATTCTGTACCGTGGAAGTAACTGAGTTAGTATACACCTACCTTAATTTTCTCAGTTTTGTCCACTGATTCATTGGAATTTACCATTTTTTGGGCTATCATTTTTGCAGGCTTTGTAATATTTGTTGCCTTCATGATGATTTCACTTTGATCGGTTATCTAAAATCGAGTTTTTACAAATTTTGACAGTTAGAAATGCAGAAAAAACCTAGTGCGTTTTTCGCGTGGTATCCTTTCTAAACACTGAAATAAAAAATGTTTGTTGAAGTATTTCCTTAAGGCGGGCTGTCACCAGCTACATTTCAAAAGAAATTTTTCGATTTTAACGAAACTTAGGCTGTGTCAAGTCACCGGTCGGACAAGGCACGAGCGTTCAGTATGAAGTATGACGATGAGTCGGACCGATCAGATGATTGAAAATATTGGTTACATACAAACAGTTCTAATTAGGTCGTCAAGTCAACCAATTGACCGCGCTGGTCTAATCATATTGGTCAGACCGGAGACTTGACTCAGCCTTATTGTCAGTCCGATTAGGAAAATTGACCAAATTGTCCTTTGGAGGAAACTTTGGAACTTTGGAAATGTGTGGTGCCTTTTGAATAATAAAACACTATTCAACTAATGTGGGCCACATAGTATGTAATCTGCGTTTCTTTAGTTTCCTCCAGTAGCACAAGAATGACAAGTGTCAGCTCCATAACCAACCACAGCAACCAGAATCAGTTCAAAGAAACGAACGACGGAAGCCGAATCACAGCATAAAAACGCAGTTATAGGAATATTAAATGATAAATCGATGATAAATGTTTTCATAAATTGACTTTTTTGTTCGCACTTACAGGCGACCCTTCACATCCATAATTCAGGGAATATAAAAATAAGACGCATCATGTGCAAAAGTATTGGTTTATTCGTTAATGTTTATTATGCCTTTTTATGCTGCATTAGGGATATTTTATGCCATTGACAAAAAATTCAATTTTGATATTCATAACACTATATAGCTTAATAAACACATAAGCTGTGCTCAAAGCGAAAACAATATACAATGGATGCTTTTATGAAGTATTAACACTGAAAAACACAAAACTCAGTGATGTTGCGTTATTGAGTCCCTATAATGAAGTATAGCATATATACAATTTTTGTTTTTTAAATATCACTTTTGAAGAAGAGCTATAAATATATGTTACCAGTGTTTGTATTACCATTGAATATGGTAGACATCAGTCGTCACTGTCATCTCTCATCTCATAATCAAATATACTGGGTGTCCGCGGGAAGTGGCTATAAAGGCCTAAAAACTTTTTTGTTTTTGAAGATAATGAAGTAAAATTTGGAGGATCTGTATACTTCATAAAACTGCATATTTTGGCAAGTGACTCAGCTTCATGCACCTTCCTGTTTTACCGGAAGTGTCATTAACTTTCCTTTTTTATGTGGGACACCTGGTATATTTTCACTTTTTTTGTCTCCATATGACACACTGAATAACATCACTAGCTTATTGTCACTTTTTACGACAATTTTTTCCCTGAAATTTAATTATTATTTTTATTATGTATTGATACGTTCAAATCACTAAAATTCTGGGAACAATACAACTTTACTGTTCACTCATCTAACAAATTACTAGAAGAATTTCAATGGTAGAGTGTTATTGAAGTTCAACATCAGTCTTAAAGATATTGTATTGCTTATTTAAGGTTTCTCATCTCTGAACTAGTTGCTCAAAATTTAGATTTCTTTTCAAGTTTCACCACTCATAACAAATTGAATTAAATTTATTCAAATCTATTTTGATACGCATTTTTAACTCATTTTTCTTGTGACTGTTTTGTCATTTTAAAGTTCCCGCTCTTAGATTGACTAATCACAAGAAAGAAACATTCACAGAAAGGTGTTTTGAGACTTTACCACAGAAGAGAGAGTAAAACCCTCTCGGTTCTGTACGAAAGAACCCTGACTTTATTTTTTGGAAAAATTATAATGAATTTTTTCTCATTATATTAACTTTTTTCTCATTATAATGACAAGTATTTCTTTAAAAGAACTTTTATAATATTATTATGTCTTATAAAATTGCCACCCCCACACCTTTTATTTCTTTTGTGTTTCATATCGATCTTGAATGTGCATGGGCATCTATACTCTAATAGTTATTTATGTATCCAGGGCGTAAAGTAGACGTTTATGGCCTGCTGCGTGGATATGATGGCCCGATGGCGTTAGCCGAGGGCCATCACACGCCGAAGGCCTTAAACGCATTTTACGCACGTGATACATACAAAATTTTATGCACTAGCGGTTTTATAGCGCGAATCACAAATACTGACTTGAATTGCAATGGTCTACACGTTTCATACGTTATGCATACAATAATTAAGGGTAACACAATATGAGGAATGTGAAACTATAGTAGCTGAGTGCTATATTCATCACCGAAAAAATTGCCAACGATTATGAACAAATGTTAGAAAGAGTATTGCTCTATTGAACTGAAATGATTCTAATTCGTGTTAGGAATTGCATGAAATGATGTGTGAGCATAGACAATTTGAGAATTTTGTCTACTTTACGGCCCGCCGGGCCATAATGCGCCCACGGGCGGTAAAATGCCACTTTACGCCCGGCGAACCGGGCGGTAAAGTGTACTTTACCGCCCGCTAGTGCATAAATATGTTTACTGAATAAATAAATAAATAAGCTTTTGTTGTTAATAATGATTTAAACCCAAAAACAATATATTTCCAAGAGCCCAACAACGTGTAACGTCACCAAGAAAATATAAAGGCAAGTAATGTAAAATTCATTATAATGATGAGATAAAACTCAATAAATGAGAATAATGTCATTGTAAATTACAATGACATTATTATTTGTAATGAGCAAAAAGTCATCATAATGAGGAAAAAATCGTAATGAGAAAATTGCTATTTATGATACAAGTTCGTAAAAGTAGGACTTTTTTGTATATGAGCGTGAAGTTTGTAGAATGAGGCGCAGAGCCGAGTTCAACAAACACGCGAGTGCAAAAAAGCACTTTACGAAAGTGTTTCTTTCATGCAAAGTTTTTTCTTCGACAGTTATTATGCCAAATTTGTATCAATTATATCATTAATTTGAATGTTTAATGATATGAATTGTCGTCGTATTATCAAATAAAGACTTCCGAGTTATATTTGACGCAAAATACTGTATATGTCAAAACTGCATAAATGTATGAACAGTGTGTAAAAAATTACTATACATACAGTTGATGATTTTACAAACAGGTGATTTTTTTACGCACTTGTATGAAAAAGTATTACTCTACGCACTGTCAGCAGTGCGTGAAAGCTTAGTTTACGCACTGTCGTAGAAAACATTATTTATAATGAGTTTGCATAAAAAAAGTGTGCGTGACACCAAGGTGCTTTCGTTTTTTTATGACTTCATTATGCGAAACGTAACTTCTGGTTTAAAGGCTCGTTTATATTTTTTCGAAAAAACAATTTCTTGCGATTCAAAAAAAAAAATCGCAGCATAAAAAATTACAAGAATTCGTTGTTCGGCATTTGGAGTGAGATATTGTTGTTTGTTTTTTCTTTTTCTAGATTGTTTTTTCATTATTTTTTCTAAAATATCCCAATTATCCCAATAAGTTGAACATGGAGGAAGTTTGCTGTAGAAGGTATTGCTCATTCAATTGTATTCCAAATAACATTACAGGATCAAAATATAATTTATGATAGGGAGCATTTTACAAAGAAATATTCATCTCAAGTTGACTCAAGAAGATAGTCTTCAACAGCTAATATAAGAAAACGAATATATATAGATATATAAAAGTATTCATATTTCAATCTGTAGCCCGCTCTAGTGGCTGACTCGTAAACATATTATTAATCCAGATTTACATAGCATAACAAAAGTAGTGGGGGTGGTGGAATCAGACAATGAAACGCTACTTATATTCAGAAATCAGAACTGTCACATGTCACATCTAACCTCATCTGACATCAGTGAACTCTATAGAGTTCACTCACTGAAATGAAATTATAATATTATAATTTCATTTCAGTGAGTTCACTGCACTGGAATGAAATTATAATAGTCCACATATTATAATTTCATTTCAGTGGTTCAAAGTCTGACATCAGTGACATCATTTTGGTGCTTGTTTGACAGTGACAACTGACAAGTAGTGACAACTAAAACTAATAGACGAGGAAAGTGTGTCGTCACAAATGTCATTCTTGTCAAATACTGATTCCAAACAAAGAATTTTAGTTGACTTTCTCTGTTGATGATTTGCTGCTCTGCTTATTAGTTTGTGTTTGGTTGTTTAGATTTTGTTTTCTCAAGCAGAAGAAGTTGAAAAATCTTTATGGAAACAATCGGACAAGCTGATTTAAATTTGACGGATGTTTGTTTGGAATCAGTTTTTGACAAGAATGACATTTCTGACGTCAACACTTTCCTCGTCTATTCTGAAATTGAATTCTATTCTATTCTTCTGACAGTTCTGATTTCTGTACCACTAGCCCCACGAGTCTCGAGTCCGAGTCCTAGAATCAAGAACATAACAATGTTATTAGGTTATTGTATTGTTATTTGTAGTGTTATGTAGATTCTAGTTTCTAGTACCATAGAACTCTTGTCTACGGTAGGAGCACATATAACTGGAGTTGTAATAGTATATGACACCCCACTCTTATGGGACTAGTTAACTAGTATTTGAATATTCTAGATTACGAAGTTTATATATTAGTACTGTACTAGAGAAAGATCTGATGTGCTGAAGTAAATATCATTGACAGTTCTTTTAATTTTTTCCATAATAGTTAAAAAAAACAATGATGACTGGTTAATGAATTGTGGACAGAAACATTTTGGTGATGGGGTAAGTACTTGTTTATTTGTTATTTTCTTTACATTTGAATATCAGTATAAACACAGGTAATAAAAAGTTATTTAACGTTATTCTTTCACTTCCTTAAAATGACACTTGACGACGATCTTTCATCAAACTTATTTTCAATCTTTGAGTAGTGGTCCAATACAAATTAAATTCTTTAACTCACAATTTCTTCTTGATATTTGTAATTATGTAATATGTGACTACTTTGATTTAAAATCATCAAATACTCTGAAAATATGACATCATGTTCTATTTTTGATAATGAAGGTTAGAGAAACACCTGTTTGAATAAGTAGGTATACATTCTATTTATTCAAAATTATGGAAATGACACTATTATTTATTGTCAGAAACTTGTAGCAGAAAAATTATTCCTCTATTTGTTTATATCAGATTCTACAGTTGCTCCTTAATTTTTCTTCTCACCTCTGAAGAAAGCCAGAAAACCAATTTTTAGAGGGGAAAAGTTATATAAGATTGTACTGATGTATCTTTACATTTTTTGATTAAGTTCATCCTTCTTCAACCTTTTTTCTCTGTATTTTCCAACAGGTTGATGTCTAAACCACTTTCGATTTTTCTTGGTGCCACTGCTTTTGGGTTGTCAAGTTATGTCATCTATCTCTATTTCTACAAAGACGATGAAGAAAATAATGACTACCAGGATACTTTCGCTAAAACATCCAAATTCAAGACTGTTGAATTTAAGCTACCAAAAGATATAATTCCAGATCTTATTGGAAGAAATGGAAGTTGCATTAAGGAATTCCAAGATCAGTCCAATACTCGAATAACTTTCGGAGATGAAGAACAAGGCTGTGAAAAAGTTATTTGCACCATCATTGGGTCAATCGAAGCTTGTCATATCGCAGAAAATTTGATTCAGGTTTTTATTGAAAATCGGCGTGTATTAGAAAGTGAAGATGTGTGGGTGATGGCTAGCTCTGTTGGAAAAATAATTGGGCGGGGTGGACAGAAAGTATATGAAATCAGGAGTTTGTCTGGTGCCCAGATAAAAGTCAATGATGATGAAGCAGGTTTGCCTTCAAGGAGATTAACTGTGAAAGGTAATATGTTATTATCATTTCTGATTTTTTGTAGTAGTAGTAGTATATATTTGGTGCAGATACAAAAGATAACACAAGACAAATAGGACATAACTCCTTTAGCTAAAACTAAACATACAGTAATATATTAATAAAATTTTGACACAGAATAATTTGATCAAAACAGTACGGGTCATAAGAGTCGTTTGGTAACACTATATACATTAAAATGCTTTTTTTATAAGATACTCCTTAATTAAATTTTTAAAAGTATTTAATGGTAGATTTTTTTTATATTAAACATTTTTGGAGCATAGTAATTTATGCAAGTTCTAGTTCTGTTGACTCTGTGGCCGTCGAGATATATACAGGGTGGGGCACCTTCAAAACGCATGTGTTGTAAATAAAATGCAAAAACACGTCGATTTCTAATCCAAGGGGGACACCTTCCTGTCATAACCTCAACTGTCACACCTATCCCCCATCCCCTTGGTCACCATCACCCAAACAATTTGAATAGGGAAAGTAGTAAGTGTGACACATCATTCAAAGGGTAATTTCATAAGGAATTCAGCCATGTCAATTTTTGCCACCTAACTTTTTATTTTGGCGCCCTCTTGCGGGAAAAACAACTGTTCCGTATTCCAAATTATGATACTGCATTTGCAAGCTACTTTGACATCAATTCGGTGACAATGCATTATGGAATATTTCTAAGAGAAAAAACAAAATGGTGGCTCCAAAATGGCGGACATGATTGGCAATTATGGTCCCATTCAATTCAAAATTGATATGTGGTGGTTAGCGAGGTTGGAAATTATGATTTGTTCGTCAATGCAAAAAACAAAATGGTGGTCCAAGATGGCGGACGAAATTTGTAATTCTGGTCCGATTCGAATCAAAATTAGTATGTGGGAATTTTCAGGGTAAAAAATTATGATGTTTTTGTCAATTCAAAAAACCAAGTTGGTGGACGAAATTTGTAATTGTGGTTCGATTCGATTCAAAATTGGCATATGGGGGTTTTACAAGTTCTCAGTATGACTAAAATGAATTAATTAAATCGCTACAAAAAGCTTTTGTGTGACGTAGGTTATTCTGTGCGGAACAGATTCGAAAGATTGCCGCGAGTACAAAATAGGTATTTTTGATTTTTGCGAGTTAAAAATTTTGATTCTGTTACCCATAGAATAACCTATGTCACACATCTAAAAAAAATAAATATTATTTCCTTTTTAGAGCATTTGTTTAAAAGTTTTTTTTTTTATCATTTTAATTAATTCATTTTAGTCATACTGAAAACTTGTAAAACCGTCATATGCCAATTTTGAATCGAATCGAACCACAATTACAAATTTCGTCCACCTTCTGGTTTTTTTGCATTGACAAAAACATCATAATTTTTTACCTAGAAAATCCCCACATACTAATTATGATTCGAATCGGACCAGAATTACAAATTTTGTCCGCCATCTTGGAGCCACCATCTTGTTTCTTGCATTGACAAACGAATCATAATTTCCGACCTTGCAAACCATCACATATCAATTTTGAATCAAATCGGACCATAATTGCAAATCATGTCCGCCATTTTCTTTTTTCTCTTAGAAAAATTCCGTAATGCATTGTCACCGAATTTATGTCAAAATAGCTTGCAAATGAAGTATTATAATTTGGAATATGGAACAGTTGTTTTTCCCGCAAGAGGGCGCCAAAATAAAAAGTTACGTGACAAAAATTGGCATGGCTGAATTCCTTATGAAATTACCTTTTTAATAATGTGTCACACTTCTACTTTCCCTATTCAAATTGTTTGGGTGATAGTGCCCAAGGGGGGGGGAGAGGTATAACAGTTGAGGTTATGATAGGAAGATGTCCCCCTTGGATTAAAAATCGACGTGTTTTTCCATTTTATTCACAACACATGCGTTTTGAAGATATTCGATCTGTTTCGTTTTCGGTGCACCACCCTGTATTTGCTTTATTGCGAGTGCTACGACTATGAATTTTTTCATGGGTAGTGTATTCCACAATATGGTTTTTCACATGCAGCAGTAATATGTATAATGATGGTAGATTAAGTATTCTATTATTCATTAAGCTGCTTCTACAGTCCTGTCTATAGGGAAGATTATAAAGAATTCTAACTGTCCTCCTTTGAATGCTAAATACATTTGAAGCACTGGGTGCATGGCCCCATACCAATATTGAATAGGATATTTGTGATTGTATTATTCCAAGAAACGCGGTTCTTAATACATGTTTAGAGACGGATTTTTGTAACTTTCTCAATAGAAATTTTTGATGAAAGTTTGTTAGTTTGTACATTCCAGTTTAATTTGGGGTCGATATGAAAACCCAGGAACTTTACGTATTCTGGATTATTGATGTGGGATGTTTCACGTAGGGAAAATTTAACCATTTGGCTCTTATTTTCATTGAGCTTAAGATTATGTGTGGCAAACAAGTTACTAATTTTCACCTGTACGTTCTCAAATTTAGTATACAAAATATCAACATCATTGCCGGAGCTAGATATGGTTGTGCCATCTTCAAATAATATGAAGTCAGCACTTGGGTCGTCAATTCCTATGCCATTAATATAAATCAAGAAAAGGGTTGACTGACATACTAATAATTTTGTTGCTCATGAACTCAACTGTTAGATAAAAAACCCACCCTTACACGTACTATATGGCACTTTTTTATAATGAAAGTGCCAATGAAATTGTTGTTATTTTTGTTAACCTACGCGCAACCCTCAGAAGTCTTCGAGAGACTTGTGTGAGCTAGGGAAGACGCAGCCCTTACCTTTTAAAGTGTGATGGCATGCACAAGACTGATGACCATGCAGGTATTGATTCTTGTGGAACTCCATAGAGTATATTCAGAGGATGTTTTATTGAGTCTTACGACCTGCCTACAATTAGTCAAATCATACATAAGTAGTTGCAGTGAAAGACCCCTTACACCATATTGTTACGATCTTCCTGGGTTCTTATTTCTAAATAATGCTCCGATCCAAACTAAACTGTATTTATTAACTTCGATACAAAAACAAATACAACACACTCACTAATAATTCAAAACACCTCGACTTTCTTCTTACTTGGAACTTATAACTTTTAACATTCAACATTTATTCCTCCTCTCGAGTGAAATGCGTCGGCCTTATATAGCTAAACTTCAGTTCACGAATTTTCGACTTCCATTGATCGATCGATCCAGAAAAATCATCATTCGTGCTGTGAAATTTCTTGATGCGGCGGACGGCCTTTGTCATACAATTGTTACACTGCAGCGTCAACAAGGGAAACAGGGACGGCGTTAGGAGGTTTGTTTTGAATCTCGTAACAATATCTCAATAACGAATAATCTATGATCTACACAGTCAAAAGCTCAAATCGAGAAATAGGGTCTAGTTTCTGGAAAAACCATGCTGAGATGGTGAGAGTAGTTTGAATTTGCTAAAAAAGTGAGTCAACTGATTCTTCATACTCAATTTAAACAGTTTTGAGATACTTATAGAATGTTTATCGATCTAAAGTTGTTCAGTTCTCTAGGGTCACCTTTTTTGTAAATGGGTGATACACTGGCATACTTCAACTTGTCTGGGAATATTACTTTTTGTACTGACAAATTTATTAAAAATACTAATAGATCATATACATAGATAATTTTTTGGTGGATGGCACCCAAAGATAACGAATTTGTTAGGAACTCCTATTTATATTCTTAATATTGGTTGATAATGTTTTCATTGATACATTTTTTAAGAAACTGTACTGATATTCTTCTATAGTTTCAATAAATACTCAATCTTTGTACCATCGAATTGTAATTTCAGGCACTAGGGAACAGATAAATTTGGCTAAATCTCTCATTGAGGAGATTATCGAGGAGGTAGAACAGTCTCAGCAAAAGATTCAAGAATCCTTAGCAAGGAGAGAACCTCGATTACCTCCCAAATCACCAGAAAATCTAGGCTTATTGGAAAGTCCCCGAGTTGAAAGGATATCCCCGATTCCTGGTATGTATATTATTTTTTTACGGCATCTTCTTGGTCCGTGTACCACCGCAATTTTATTTTTTCTTCCCTTTAGTTTCCCTCTTTGTGGTAAACATAAAACGCAATGTAATGTAAAATAAATGAAATAGAAATGCGAAACATAACTGCATTTTTCTGATTTTTTCTAGGATATCCAGATACGCAATTTGAAGTATATATTTCTGCTATGGTGGACCCTTCGAGATTTTGGGTTCAAATAGTTGGCCCTAAAGCAACGGAACTCGACTGCTTGGTGGAGGAGATGACTGAATATTATGGATCAGATGAAAACCGTAATATGCACCCATTGCAAGAAGTCAAGAAAGGTGATCTTGTTGCTGCCTCATTTCAATATGATAATAAATGGTGAGATGTTTGGTTAGTTTTTATGGTGCTGTTGAAAATTCACGTCATTGTAAATAAATACTTGACATCAAAACTTAATTTTGTAAAATGAGGATATGAAAGGTAATTTCGATAATCCAGAGATAATATATGATAAATAGTCGCCAGTGGCATCAAAATGGTAGTCTACACACCTGAAATATTAAATATTTACGTTAATGAAAATAATTTATACCACGGGCGTAGCCAGGTTTTAGTATCGGGGTTCAAGATAAGTATGAAAAAAAAACAGAAAGTTCATTCATTTATTATTGCTAATATCTTAACTTTTCGGGGGGGGGGGGGGGGGTTTGAACCCCCAAAACCCTCCTCCTGGCTACGCCCGTGATTTATACAGTTTAGCAACGGAAAAAACTATTGAAACTCTTAACACAGCATACATTACCCTTTTTAATTCTATAACTTGTCTCTCGGTTTAATAATAAATTAAATATTTATATATTTATTTATACTGAACCGTTTACATGCATCCAGTGTAGATATGTCAATAGTATACAGGGTGTCAATTTGAAAACTTCCCACCCTTAATATCTTCCTTCCAGTAAACAATATGAGTAATCGAAAAAACAGGTCAATTTTATTGTCAAGGGGGACACTTTCAAGGACTATTTGTAGCCCTCGTGGTTCAACCCCCTAGGAGGGGTAGATGTTACCCTTCGAATTTTAAATGGGAAGGGGGGTCAAGTGGCACATCATTTTGATGGGCGTTCAATTCTTGTTTCAATGGTACCCTGACTTATTATTTTGTGATGAGCATTTTCCGAAAAATTGCGTTCTAAACTAACAGAAGTAATTATTAGAACGTCTATACTGAGATGCATGGTTTGGCCAGAACTGGTTAGAATATTAGGTGGTACCGTTCCAACCCTGTATTAGGGGTAACATTAGCCATTAGCTCCAAACACTTTATATAAAAAAGTAGTCTAATAGTAAAACGTAGATGGTAGTAAAGTTGTGTTTATTAAATGCTGAATTTTTAAGTGTCATCGCAGAAATTGTACAGATAGCCTTCCTTTTTTGCTACTTCTGCTGTAAAAAGTTTCTGTTTTCCGGCAAAAAATTGGTTAGCAAATTTGAACTATGTGGTAGTATTGTGAATACCGTTGTACCTGTTGGGCTGTTTAGGAATTACTTTAATAAGTGTATAAAAGTGTAAAAATGGTTTACATTCTTCAAGACAGAATTGAAATGATTGTAATTTATGGAGAAGTTGGAAAGTGCGCACGAAGGGCGGCATGTCTTTTTAACGAAAGACATCCAAATTGTAATGTAAGTCACCGGTATGTGCTTGATTTGGTGAATAAGTTTTACGAAACTGGTTCAGTGACAAATAAAAAAAAAAGAAATAACCCCAGAGTAATAAATGAAGCAGCTCAAATTGAAGTTTTGGGAACATTTGCTGCAGAGCCCACGAGCTCCTTACGATCAGTATCAGAACAGACGGGAATGTCACGCGAGACTATAAGAAAAGCATTGAAAATGCATAAATTTCATCCATATACAATATCCAATTCTCCAAGCGATTAGACGTATTTTATTTACTCTTGATTTAGTACAAGTGATAAGTGAGAAACAATGAGTTCTGAAAGTGATGGGTCATACAGTGAAATGGAATTAATGGAGGACGGACAATGGCAAAAAGTCAAACTCAAAAGGAAAAAAAAGGGAAGACTTCAAAGTGAAGCCAAAAGAAACAAGCCTTTATCTCAAGAGGAAATTCAAAATATTATTTTGGGTACATCCACCAGTACTAATGCACAACCAACAAATAATGTAAAAACTACTCAGAACAAAAACACCCAAGAAACATATCAGTTACAGTATAAAAACTTCTCTCCTTTAATGAAAGAAGTTACCCACAAAAAATATAAACATCAGTTCCATCTAACAGCAGATACAGGGTTCACCAGAATGTCTTTATGCAATGTTTGGGAAAACCTCTTTCCACATGCTAATGATGAAATCATTAAAACACAAAAAGGGTTCATCCTTAAAACAGACAATGACACAAAAAGGGTAATAGACACCCTTACAAACCTCGTAGCACTGAAAAAAATTAATAATTTCAATGAATCACAGCCATCCACCATAGCACCAAACACATATTCTCACGTTGAAAGCTACTCTGTAGTTATCTCCGGGGTTGAACAGGAAATCAGTGCTGAAAATATAAGTGATCATCTCAACAAAATCAAATTGGAACACAGATTCTGTAAGAGAATCATATCCAAACAGACAGGGAAGCCCACAAATTTCATTCGTATCATAAGTGGTTCACTCAATACCTTCGAGACATTACTGAAAGATGGGTTCTTCTATAAATTTCGGCACCACCCAGTCTATACTAGCAGACCTCCCCCTCCTACACCTAAACCATGCAATAAATGCCTTTCCTTCAATCATCCTACAGAATCCTGCAAAACCCAACCTAAATGTCATAAATGCAATGGACCTCATCAACAAAATCAATGTACCTCAGAGTCACCTCCAAAATGCACTGCTTGTGGTTCCGAAGAACATCAGGCTTGGTCGTTCAAATGCCCAAGAAGACCAACAGCCCCTATTCCAGGAATACCTAATATACATATCAAGTCCTTAAATAAAAAATCTCATGAAATTCCAGAAGAGAAGACAAATTCAAGAATTCACAATCCAATTACAGTACATGATCACATTATCACGACATATATCAACGAATTGAATGAACCAAAAAATATCAACAGGGAGGAATTACTACAGAAACTCAGAAACCGGTTTGTAGATAACTTCAATGTGGATACAACTGCAATTTTCTCGGGACACCGTGTGTACATACTTATTTTCGATCTGGAAGTGGAAGGTGCAATCTCTCCAACAGAACCAATCAATAGCACCAACAATATACAGTATGTTCATGTTCCAGATCATTAATCTGTTATATTCCAACATCAATAGCTACACTCGTAGAAAACATATCATCGGGAACTACATTGAGAAAAATAACATTGACTGTGCTTTATTTGTTGAAACAAAAACCAAACAAGACTCTAACACCACATACAGAGACTGGTCAACCATTCAACTCAATGGAAATCAAATCCACAACAGAGCCAGAGGGGGGTCTCTTATTCAGGCTAGACCTGGACTTCTTATGAGAAAAGCAAACGCTCCAGCCATCAACAATCAACTGAACGAATGCATTCACTTCACTATTCCCTTCCTGGAGGACAACCTCCACATATTTCTGGTATACATACACCCAACATCAAGAATCGAAGAAAATATATTTACGAAAGCTAGTTTATACAAATATTCCATAATCATCGGGGATCTGAATGTCTGCAATAGAATGAAAAAGAGGCAATTGAGTAATTTCCTTAACAACTCTGCATTCAAGAAATGGGTCACAAAACCCACTTTCATTATGCCGAACAACAATGACTCAACTCCAGACTTGTTGCTACACACCAATAATATCACTTCCAATATTATTGAGGTCGAACTTACTCCAGACTTGGGGTCTGACCATTTAGCACTCAAAATATCTTTTGATTTAGGCAAAAACATCAAGTCAGAGGAAATAATGCGCTACAACTTTCAAAAAACTGATATGGATAAAGTTAATGGAGACTTGTTGACACACATACAAACTACAGGAAATGAAATTGACAATAGGCAAATCAGTGACTTTTGCAGAATGCTTTCCGAATCCATTTTGAAATGGACACCTATAAAAAAATATAATTTCTACTCCCATGAACTCCCTCCATTTATAGTAAGAATGATTAAAAGAAAAAGACAGATGTACCGAGAATACATAACAAACAAAGATCCAGGTGCTAAAACTTCCATAAATAATTTTAACAAAGAAATCCAAAAAATGATTCAGGAGTACAGAACACACAAGTGGATTCAGACTTGCGAGGCCATAAATGAAAAGAAAGGCAAAACCTATTGGCATGAAATTCGAAAACTCTCAAAATATAAGAATAAAAAAGGAAATTGCACCCCAATCGTAGATAATAATATCACATACGAATCGCCATCAGAAAAAGCCCATATATTTGCAAAGAACTTGGAAAAAACTTACCGAGAAAGTGAAGACCAAAATTTTGATCAAAACCACTATCAACTTGTAAGCGAATGGTATGAAATCTTTTTCTCAAATCCACCCAATCACGAAGCTGTCAACTTCTACAACATCGAGGAGGAAGAATATTTCACCGTTATCGGTCAGGGTAAAAACACTGCTCCTGGATACGACTATGTTTCCAAGAATATTCTGAGAAAATTAGACTACCAAATACATTTGCACATCATCAAAATCTATGAATTCTGCCTGAAATCACAATACATCCCTAGTGAATGGAAAACAGGTACCATCATTACCATACCCAAACCAAACTTGGATCACTCGGCCACAAAAAACCATCGTCCAATAACATTACTGACGGTAATGGCCAAAAACCTGGAAAAAATAATTAAAAATCGCATTCTTCAAAGTCTTGATAACAAAATACCTGATTACCAATTCGGTTTCAGAAATGGACGTTCTACCCAACATCCCCTCATTATTCTGAAGAACAACATAGAAACATCAAAAATAAACAAAGACAGAACAGCAGCTTTACTTTTAGACATTGAAAAAGCATTTGACAGCATTTGGCACAAAGGCCTCCTATTTAAACTACATGTACTGGGTTGTCCAGACTACATTGTATTTTTAATACACAGCCTTCTCTCCAATAGAAAACTCAGAGTCAAAATACTCAACTGCTACTCAGACGAATTCACTCCCGAACAAGGAGTGCCCCAAGGATCACCTCTCTCACCGTTACTGTACAACATCTACTGCTCAGATATTTACTACTATCACCAGGAGGATATTGAGTACTTCAATTCTAAAGCTTATATTCTCCAATATGCCGACGATACAGTACTTATAGCACATGACCAATCTCTAGACAGAACAATTAGTAATTTGCAGGGGCTCATTAACAATACTAGCTCATGGTTCAGCAAATGGAGGCTTAGACCAAATCCAACAAAATCACAGTATATCATCTTCAACCACCGGATATCTCCAACTTCCCCTACAGTACATTTTCATCGTCACGTTCTTCGCCCAAAAGATTCCGTAAATTATCTTGGAGTTAACTTTGACTCTAAACTGAACTTCAATAGCCATACCACACTCAAAAAGAAGAAAACCATTGCAAGAGCTGCACACTTCACAAGCCTGATATATAAAGGGGCAGGAGCAAACATAACAACGGCAAGTCGTATATATAAACTCATTTGTCGCCCTCTTATTGAATACGCACACCCCCTATTTATCAACTCAAGACAACGAACTCTGAATATATTAAAAGTAGCAGAAACAACAGCTATCAGGAAAATCTCCAAGATAAGACACCCTAACAATCCTCTTCATAACCCTCCTAATCCTCTGCTTTATCAGCTGACCAATGTAACTCCGATACAGGATCGCCTACAACATCTCTCCAGGAAGTTTTCACAAAAACAAGAAAACATTGAGATAATCACCAAATATGCCCTGAGAAGAAACCCTAATGTGCAACAAAGACACCGCTATCCAGAAGAAACCGTGCTGGAAAAACTGTTACATTTTTCAATAAACATTCAACACTAATTCCATACTTTTTTCAAGATCATGTCGATTTTTTCTGTGAACACGAATTTTTGATTTTTTTTTTTTTCAAATAGGATAAGCAATGCAATTTTTAATTTTTTTTTTTTTTTTACTTTATTATTATTACTAAAATTGTACTTAATGGGCAGAAGGACCTCGGTCGATAGCCATTTGAATAGAATGTAATTCTGATTCAATAAACAACATTTATTAAAAAAATTTTTTTCATCCATATAAAATGCAGATTCTTCAAGAGCTCCACGAGGATGATTATGATAGAAGAATAGAGTTTTGTGAAATCATGTCTCATCAAGTCAATACCATCCCTAATCTTCTGTTAAACATCTGTTTCAGCGATGAGTGTTCATTTTTTCTGAATGGCAATGTTAATAGACAAAATTGTCGCTATTGGAGTGACGAAAACCCACATATTTTTCGGGAAGGGCATACACAACACCCACAAAAAGTTAATGTTTGGGCTGGTATTCTTGGAAATGCCATTCTTGGTCCATTATTTCTGGAAGAAAACTTGACTGGCAATCTGTACCTTGATATGCTTGAAGAGACTATCGATCCTCTTATAACTCACGAGCTAGAAACTCAAATTGATGCAGAAGGTAATGAACTTTTGCAGGAGGATCTGTTACATTTCCAGCAGGACGGTGCTCCACCTCATTATTTTCTTCCCGTCCGACAGTGGTTAAACGAGAGATTTCCGGGTAGATGGATTGGCAGAAGGGGAGCAGTTGAATGGCCTCCGAGATCACCGGATTCAACACCCTTAGATTTCTTTCTTTGGGGGCATCTTAAATCCGTTGTTTATAAAACACAACCTTCTGATATTGACGAACTTAAAAGACGAATTACAGCAGCATGCCGGTCAATTCCTAGTGAAGTTTTCCGTAATGTTAGAGGGGAGTTCGAAAACAGACTGTATTACTGTTTAGAGCAAAATGGACAACATTTCGAACAGCTAATAAGATAAGCGTAAGTAGATTTTATGTTGGAAATGTCTTTCTCGCAAATTAAATTTTATTGTGTAGAAGGAAAATAACCACCAAATAAAAAATCCCATGCGTAATAAATTTATTCCTGTCATTCAAGGGTTGGAGCGGTGCCACCTACTCTTCTAACCATTTTTATTAAAGGGAGTCAATACAATAATGCATCTCAGTATAGGCGTTCTAATAATTACTTCTGTTAGTTTAGAACGCAATTTTTCGGAAAATGCTCATCACAAAATAATAAGTCAGGGTACCATTGGAACAAGAATTGAACGCCCATCAAAATGATGTGCCACTTGACCCCCCTTCCCATTTAAAATTCTAAGGGTAACATCTACCCCTCCTAGGGGGCTGAACCACGAGGGCTACAAATAGTCCGTGAAAGTGTCCCCCTTGACAATAAAATTGACCTGCTTTTTCGATTACTCATATTGTTTACTGGAAGGAAGATATTAAGGGTGGGAAGTTTTCAAATTGATACCCTGTATAGCTCTATTACTAGAATAAAATAAAAGAAGTATATATGTATGTATCACAGGTCAGACAACATAAAATTAATAATGTACAATAATACATAAAAGTTCTCAAATGATAACAATAAACAGTTGACTAGCTGAAAAAACAACAAAAAATACAGTAATAAAAGATAAATATACGCATTACTATATAATAGTCTGAGTACTGACGTTAATTGAGTTTCATTTATATTAAATATGTCTACATCATTATTGATTTGCAAAAATTTGTTAACTGCTAACAAGCAATTTTCCGTCAGTGAATTTAAATTCAGAATTCTGAAAGTAGTTTCTCTATGCCGCAGTCTTATATCAGGCACGTTAATGTTGATTTCTAGCAAGAGTTCTGGTACCGATATTTTGTCTTGTAAAATATTGGAAACGAAGGTAATTTGTGCATTTTCTCTTCGTTTGCCTATACTTGTCACGTTGAAGTTTGTTCTTTGGGTTTCATAAGAGACACGAAGAAGATAAACACCATATATTATGTTTTAAAATGCATTGATCTCATAATTTTTTTTGTGTATTCTTTCGATTATTTCTGAGTGTGTTCTTGTTTGCATATTCCATATTACACAGGCATATTCTAGTTTGGAACGAAGATATGTGTTGAATAATGTTATGCAGGTTTCCCAATTGAAGACCTGTCCTGTTCGCAATGTGAAGCCCAGAGTTCCATTACATTCAATTGCTAATTTTCTGATATGATCGTTGAACTGAAAGTTTTTTGAGAAAATTCCTCCCTGATCTTGGATTTCCTGGACCTCTATTGTAATCCCATTAATGCAGTATTCTGGAGTTCGATATTCTCGTTGTTTTTGTACGTCATAGCTTTACATTTCGATTCATTAGGTGTGAGATCATTTTCTTTGCAGTATATCACTATATTATATAATATCACTTTTAAGCTCATTTCTGTACATTGGAACTATAAGACACTATGTTCCATGAACAACAAAAAGTGTGGTAACAGGCCAAAATCCGATAATGTCTTATAACTGTAAGCTGAAGTGGCACATAGTGCTTTGTTTTTTGTTTTGTTACTATGCGTTTTAGTGAAGCCAGGACATAGTGTTAAATATCCCTATTAAGGATATTGAAAGTTAGATATGGATACATCTGAAACTCATTTTCTCAAAAAAGTGGACATAGTGTCTTATAGTTCCGAAGTACAGATTTATATCTTCTTCAGAAGTAATTTTCATGAAAATCATTAGATCATCTGCATATAATAAAAATTTGGCATGCTTAATGTAGTCAAATATATCGTTTACAAATAGTATGAATAATAATGGACCTAATATGGAGCCTTGTGGTACACCTGAGTTATTGACAAATGGATTTGACAGAGAGTTGCTGAATTTAACTATGTTTACACGATATGTAAGATAGGATTTTAGAAATTGAATGACATTTTCTTGAAATGCGTAGTGCTTAATTTTTTCTAGTAGTACATAATGGTTAACTCGCTTTTTCAAATATTTTGGAAGTTGATGATAGTACAGTAATTGCATGATAGTTTTTTATTTGAGAGGTATTACCAGATTTGTGGATTGCTATG
Source organism: Chrysolina oricalcia (assembly GCA_944452925.2). Taxonomy (NCBI): domain Eukaryota; kingdom Metazoa; phylum Arthropoda; class Insecta; order Coleoptera; family Chrysomelidae; genus Chrysolina; species Chrysolina oricalcia. The sequence continues at coordinate 36,822,861 of OX101811.2, forward strand.
ATCCGTCCAATTTTGAGTTGTTCTGGGAAAATTTGTTTTTTGAATGACAAATTAAAAGTGATATCTAGAGGAATTCAGAGAATATCTGAATATGATTTGAAAAAGTTGGTTCAAATCCAATTGAAGCTTTTGGTTTCAAAACTTGAATGGCTATTATCTCCTGTTGGCTGAGACGTACTATATCAAAACTATTTAAGTTATAGTCTTTATGTTCAAAGTTGCTTCATGGTGGAATACTATTGCTGTTTAAAATATTTTGCAAAGACATTGGCTATATCTTTTTTATTCACATATGATTCATTATTATTGTTTCTACTTCGTTAATTGAAAGTCTAAACTTGCCAATTTACTTTACTTTAGTCTTTACAAAGGTTTTAATGACGTTTCTCTCAAAAATAACTTGACTTACTTTTTTTCTTTTTTATCAATATACAAGGTCTCTAAGCATTAACAAAAGGTGAAATGCATTATAGACGGATTCAGCTCCTGGTGTCAACGTAACAGATTAATATTAAACTCCACAAAGACAGTAATTGTTAATTTTTATAACAGAAAAAATAATGTTCCAGGTGACCTACAAGTTATTGATGAATTCAAAGTTAGTAGTGAAGTTAAATTTTTAGGAACATACTTGGATGAAAACTTATCATGGAATCTGCAAATAAAAGATGTTTGCAACAAACTGAATAAGACAATCTTTGCTTTAAGGCAAATGAAATCATGTATGAATGAAACAGGTCTACTAGACATTTACTTTGCTATGGCATATTCACATATATCGCTCAATATTATAGCGTGGGGTAGCAGTAATGAATTCAACAGAGTATTCATAGCACAAAAGCGCATTATCAGACTAATTTTTAGCATAGAACACCGAGACAGCTGTAAACCAGTATTCATTAGGGAAAAATTATTATCTGCTCCCTGCATATATATTCTCAAATGTATAGGATTTGCTAGATCAAACATTAATGATTTTAAAACAAATGCAACAGCGCACAGCTACAATACACGTCATGGTGATCTTTTGCGTATTCCAAGTCACAAACAAGACAACAAAATATAAAAAGTCCCCTTTATACAATGCAATGAATTTGTTTAATAAATTACCAGAACAGACCAAGCAAATTACCTCTGATAAAGTGTTTCATGGCAGAGTAAAGCAATTGTTGCTGAAAAAATGTTATTATAGTTGTGATGAATTCCTGGATGATGATTTACGATGAGCACTGATTTTATTTGTTTTTTTCTTTTATTCTAAGTTTTATTCATTCTTATATATGACGTTTGTCTATATTTTCACTAGGCAATTAATATGAATGATTTATGTATATATATATATATATATATATATATATATATATATATATATATATATATCAATAAGTATGACTTTTACATTTACATTTACATTTTATACATTTACTTTGTAATTTTATTTTATATACATTCATTATATGACATTGACATACCATATGTACATATCGTACCACATTGGCAAATAAAATTTATTATTATTATTATTATTTATATAAACATGAGTAGATATATTTTCAAACAATAAGTAATAAGTCTTAACATTTTCTCCCCCCTGCTAGACAAATTAGTTTTGTTCTAGCCTACATATCTTCGTAATTGGTCTGCGGTACTCAGCAGTCGAAGTTCTTACATCCACCACACGTACTCTCCCATCAGGTCCCGGATAGACAGCAGTAATTATTCCCAACTTCCAGGAATAACGTAGCATATTGTTATCGACTAGTATGACAACGTCGTTGGTTCGAATTGGCTGTTGATCTTTATTCCATTTAGGTCTTTTCGTTAATGTAGGCAGATATTCTTTTGCCCATCGATTCCAAAAATTTTCCAGTTTCATCTGAGTCTTTTTCCACTCTCTTCGTAAACAGTTGGAATCTGGATCAAGTCGTATAAGTGAACTATCTCCTGTTGCTGATCCAAGAAGGAAGTGGTTGGGTGTGAGCGCATCCAAGTCCATTGGATCACTTGATACCCGAGTCAAGGGCCTGGAATTCACAATGTGTTCAGCTTCCGCGAAGAACGTTTGAAGAGTTTCATCTCGTAGTGATTGGTAATGCAGATCTTTTGATATAATTCTCTTCACGGAACCGATCAACCGCTCCCAGGCTCCTCCCATGTTTGGAGCACCCCGTGCATTACATTTAAATTGGATACCTCTAGACGTCATCTCATCCACAATAGCTTTTGTATCTAGTTCCTGGAGCGCTTTATTTATTTCTTTGTTGGCAGCTACAAGATTGGTTCCATTATCGCAACAAATCACCTTCGGTTGCCCTCTTTTTGCTATCATTCTCAATATAGCCATGACAGCTGACTCACTATTCAGAGAATGCGCCACTTCTAAATGTATTGCTCGTATTGATAGGCAAGTAAAAACAACTCCCCATCGTTTCTCTCTTCGTCTGCCGATTTTCACATAGACTGGTCCAAAATAATCCATTCCAACATTAACAAATGGTCTCACTTCTCGGTTCAGTCTCTCTTCGGGTAGTTGTGGTGTAGGTTTGGCTCTTTGATTCTTGCAGTACTGACATTTGGCAAAAGCTGATTTGACTGCTGCTGGACCATTGATCACCCAATATTTTTGTCTAAGTTCATTCAAAATAAGATCCATTCCTGTGTGTCGAAATCTTTCATGGTAATGTCTGATAAGTGATTTTGTAAAATCATGCTTCGGGTCTAAAATGATTGGTTCTTTCGTATTATCGCTAAGGGATCTGGCCAAACGTGTTCTTCCGCGGAGTACTATAATTCCATTATTCAGGTCAGGATTGAGATTGCAGAGTCTGCTTCGTTTGTCTATGTCCTTTCCATTTTTTAAACTCAGCATTTTATCGTGAAAACTTTCGTTCTGGCATTGTCTAACCCATAAATTCTCAGCTTCCTCAAGTTCTTGCACTGATAGCTCCTTCTGAAAGTGTGGTCGATTTTCTCTATGCAAAAGTTTCTTCAGGAATCTCTGGCACCACGCCGTACTTCTGACAAGTTTCAAATATTGCGAGAATCTTTTTATATCAGGTAGAGGAACTTTCTTTTCAGATAATATCAAGCAAACAGCATACTCAGTCTTCATTTCAGTTTCATCCATGTCTTTCGATGATGTAGCGTCTTCTTTCGGCCAAAACGTTTCACATCTTGTCAAAAATTCTGGTCCGTGTATCCATGAGTCTGGTATTATTTTTTTATTCGGATCGAAGTTAGGTCTGGTTGCTTCGTCAGCTGGATTGAGGGCAGTAGGAACCCATCTCCAATCTTCAGGGTTTGTCCTTTCTTGTATTTTCCCGATTCTATGAGAAACAAACTGCTTGAACTGTCTACCATCTCCTTTTATCCAAGAAAGTACACATCTGGAGTCTGACCAGAAGAATAGCTGATGTATAGGTATTTCTAGTTCAGCTTTTATAGATTGTGCCAATCATCATCACAGCACCCTGGAGTTCTAATCTTGTTATGGATAATGGTTTCAGTGGTGCAACTCGTGCTTTGGATGATACTAGTGAAAGATCTGCTTCTTCAGTTGTTCCCACCACTCGGAGGAAGGAAACTGGTGCAAAGGCCTTCTCACTACTTTCGCAAAAGGTATGCAGTTCAATTTTTGTAGCAGTCGGTATATTTAGGCTATAACATCTTGGAATCCTGATGGTGCCTATTTTCGGTAACATTTGTTCCAAGTTTTCGAGAGATTTTCATTCAAATTTTCATCCCAGTCTATTCCAGATCGCCAAACTTCTTGCATAAAAATCTTCGCTTTGATAGTGAAACTGGATATCAGACCAACAGGATCGTACAAAGACATGACAGTTTTCAGGACTTCTCTTTTGGTTACAGTTGCGGTGGAAATGCCTTCTTTGATGTTCACTTTGAACTGAAATTGATCATTTTGTGTATCCCACCATAATCCCAGCACTCTATGGAGGGAAGATCCGTCGTCTATGTGCTTTTCAGTATATCCTCTGGAGCATCTCTCTGAATCAGTGTTGTATTTGTCATCCAGTTCACAATTTCGAAACCTGCAGATTTCATCACTTCACAAATCGCAGAAATAGTTTCAGCAGCTTCTTCTTCGGAGGCTTTGGAATCCAAGTAATCGTCGACGTAGAATTTCTTCAGGATCGCATCTTTCAGATAGGGATCTGATACATTTCTTTCGGCATGATAATTTTTAACATACTGGGCACATACAGGGGAGCATGTTGCGCCAAATGTCATCACCAACATCTCATAAACATCTGGATCTCTGTCGTATTCTAGGTCTCGCCAAAGAAAACGTTGCGCTTCCCTATCTTCTTTACGAATTCTCACTTGGTGGAACATTTCCTTGGCGTCTCCACAAAATCCGTACCGGTATTGCCTGAACTTCCACAAGATAGCTACTAAGGACTGAAGTAGATCTGGACCTGAAGAAAGTGCATCATTCAAGCTCACGCCGTTCGACTTGGCTGCAGCATCGAACACTAGACGCATTTTCTTTTTACTCAGATTTGAAACTGCAAAGTGTGGGAGATACCACGTTCGGTAGCTTTCCACCTTGGCTTCCTCTGGGCTCAACTTTCTGATTTAATTTTTTTAACAATACATCCTGATTTTCTGGCAGTACTCTTTTCCTAATTCATTATTTTTTTGACATCTTCTTTCAGTGCAATATAATCTCTGCATGGCTGTGATTCTACTGTGGAAGTTTAGTATTGTCTGACTTCCAAAGAAGACCAATTTCATATCTATCACCAACTTTCCTTATTGTTTCTTCCATAATCTTCAGTGCTCTGGTGTTTTCTCGGCTCAAACGATCTGTTGTAGCTAATACGCCAAAATTTTCAGTGGAATAGGACTTTTTAACCATCTCTTGTAAGTCTTTCTCAGGGTCTTCTTGTTCACAAATATGCATGGTACGATGTGGCTTAAAAATGTCTTCATTACCTTCATTTTGTTGGCTTGGACCATGAATCGCCCATCCTAGTTTGCATCTGCTTGCAATTGGAGAATTTTCTGGGCCACTCCGTATTTGACGAACAACAATTATGTCAATATTGTGCTGGCCAATGTGAAGAACGGGTTTTTCGTTACAGATATCTCGAATAGGTAGATTCCTTAAATGTGACATATTTCGCCACTCTGTCATTTTGACACTTTGAGCTGGTAGTGACAAATTAGTAACTGTCCGAATACCTTTTATGATGAAACAATGCCCATCATTCACCTTCGATATTTTTACATCGGTTGTTATTGAAGTCTCCATTCGTCCACTGCAGACATAGGGTTTCTTGGATGCCGTTTAGTCCGAGTTTTCGTGCAGTTACTTCGTCTAGTAACGTTACTGTAGATGCCTCGTCGCAAAGAGTTAGTACCTGAAGAGAACCGCTTGGACCATAACTCGCAAAAGAACTCTTTTCGCATTGGTACGTACAGTGTAAACTTTCTCCGTATCTTGATTATTTTGTTGACTATTCGAAGCAAGATGTTCTTTGTGTAGAAGCTGGTGATGAAATAGTTTGCATTCTTCAATTCCACATTGTTTTCTTGCCCTGCATTTGAATTTCTGATGATTCCTCTTAAAGCACGAGAAACAGAGTTTTTTGTCAGTCACCGTTTTCCATCTTTTCTCAATGTCATCCATTTTCATCAAGGGGCAATCATCATCGTGTGCTTTCTGATCGCAATAACAGCATTTTTTGTCACCAACTTTCTCAAGGATATTGAACACTCGTTTGTTCTTTCTGGTATCTGATTTTTGGACGAATTTTTCTGAAGATGTATGATACGGAGTGCTTACATAGCAAGCAGCTCTGGCAATTCCTCCCACCCATTTGGAAAACTCCTCCAAATCGGATTCACCTTCACAAATTGCTATTTTTTCACCCCATTTCAACTTAATGTGATCTGGTAGTTTTCTTAAATGATCTTTCAACAGTTGTGGGTTCTTTGAGATTTCAGCGATTTCATTATGGACACCATGTTGTTGACTTCGCCGGAAAACTGGATCAGCCTCTCAAAGTTGGAGTCTTTCAGAAAGGGGAGGGCTATGACTCTAGATATGAGCCCGTCTATGATGAATTCGGCTCGTCCGACGCGCATTTCCAGGGTCTGTATTACCAAATCTACGTTGTCTGCTGTTAACATCATCCCAGCTACCGCAAATTTGGCTTCGCCTCTCAAACATTTTTGTAATTTCAACATAATTTCCTCATTGGAGAAATCACACAATCTACAAATATTTTTATATTGCTTGTAGAATAGGGGCCATTCTTGTGGATTTCCATCATAAAACGGGAAGTCCTTCTCCACAGCGTGTCTTGCTAGGAGCTTATTGTTTTGAGTTGGATTCGAGACGGATCTGATAGCATTTGAAATAGTTTCACAAATCTGTTTTATATCATTTATTTGACTATGTTCTGGCTCGTCTTGTATCTGGTTTATCCACTTTGCTTATAGTTGCTTTTCATTGTCGGAACTCAATAGGTTAGGTTCTCTTTCTTCTGATTTGCTTTCTATTTCCTCTCTGGCTTCTAATTTCGCTTCTTGTAGGTCATGTTCTAATTCCAATAGTCGAATATTATTTTCTATTTCCTTTTCTTCAAACTGAATTTGACGTTGACGTCGTTCTAATTCTTGTTTCTTCTTTTCCTTCTCCAGAATTAATCGGTTTTTCTCGATACTCAATTGTGAGCGTGAACTATCGGTTTTCTTTGAAGTTGACTGTGGCGGTTTTGAACTCGCTGAATGTAGACGGGTTGGATCGACATTTCTTTATCCAAAATTTTCGGGCCAAATGAAATCTGCTGAGAGACTCTCGTTGATACCTGCACCTGCTCTTCTGGGCTTGTCTGGTGCCGGAGTGCGGGAATCTGCGAACACATCCTTTTCCATATCGTGGACTTGTCGGGGTCACCAATGTTTCTACTTCGTTAATTGAAAGTCTAATCTTGCCAATAAAACTGAACTTTAGTCTTTACAAAGGTTTTAATGACGTTTCTCTCAAAAATAACTTGACTTACTTTTTTTCTTTTTTTATCAATATACAAGGTCACTAACCATTAACAATAAACATGAGTAGATATATTTTCAAACAATAAGTAATAAGTCTTAACAATTATATTCATATTTGAGAGCTATGCTCGACTTGGATCTCTTGCTTTTTACATTATCCCAAAATTGTTTTGGTTCATCATTTATATCGCTTTCTATTTGTTGCATATAGTTTGAATGACATATTTCCATTAAATATTTAATTTACCTTCTGAGTTCACAAAATCGTTGTATAAAAATTGAATTCTTTTCAATTTTTTGAAAATTTTTGTCTTTAGTTGATTTCTCCAAAATATTCCAGGTATAGAGCCGAAGTACTTAATGTTTTAGAAGAAGATCCATCTATGAAACAAGCTGAACTTTACTATGTTGATTATGGTGATACAGATACTGTGCCTTGTAGTGACATGTATGAACTACGAACTGATTTTCTCAGGCTGCATTTCCAAGCCATCGAATGTTTCCTAGCAAGAGTTGGTAAGTTTCTTCTATAATATTCTTGTTTATTAGCGGCAATGTCAATTTTCAATAGATGTAATGTATATAACAATAACAAGCTATCCTAAGACTGGAGAAATTACAATGTTTAACAAATTTCTATAATGAAACTAAATTAATGATTTTCACTACAAAGGGTTTACAAAACCACGACAATCGTTTCGCTGTACAACAGCTTCTTCAAGTGGAGAAGATAATCTAAATCACAACTTTGCTGTGTTTTCTTAAATACTCATTGTGAATTGATTAGGGTTCAGGTGTATACCTGTCTCTTAATAAACCCCCGATAAGTACCAATATTACGGATTATAGACAGACAATACTTTGGGGAAACATTAAAAACAACAAAGATAAAGTGGAAAAACAAGAAAAGTGTGGAGTCTATAAATTTACCTGTGGTAGTTGTCCCAAGTTTTATCTTGGTCAAACTGGTAAAACCTTCAAAAAGCGCCTAACCGATCATAGAAAAGCTTTGTTAACGGAAAAATAAATTCAACTTATCCTACCTATTATTATTATTAACCGAAAACCATGCTTTCGACCTTGATTTTGAAACACTTCATGTTCAAAACACGGGCATGAAGTTGAATCTTTTAGAAAATATATAGAGATTAATAAATGGAAAAATTCTGATAACCTTCGTAACGACCAACTAGAATTGAATAATTTTCCCTTACTCAATAGGTTTTTCTGGAAAGGCTAGATTAAATATAATCAGTAATATTGGTACTTATCAGGGGTTTATTAGAAAATAGGTATACACCTGAACCCTAATCAATTTACGATGTAAAGTTGTAATTTAGATTATCTTCTCCACTTGAAACCGTTTGTAGTGAAAATCATTCATTTAGTTTCATTATAGATATTAACATGGATTTTCATTAAGAATCGGCTACATCAATTAAAAAAAGTTTAACAAATTATTCAAATGTTTGAATTATATTTATTGGTTGTCTTTAGCATTCTACAGGGTGTTTCATAATAAATGCGCAGGACTTCCGGATGTGATAGCTCGTTCAAAAATATGAAAAAAAAGTTTCTATTAACTTACCCTCTAAAATTTAACATTTTCGAGATACAGGGTGTTGAAATTAAAAAAAAATATATAGTTTTTTGCGAATATCTCTGGAACCGTTTATAGCACAAAAAACAGATTTTGAATGCATGAAAATTGATTTTTCTTGAAAACGGTCAACTTTAGAGCTTATGACCAAGTATACCTTTTTTGTGTAGAAAACATTGGCGGTTCATATAGGAGGCTCAAAACTGTACTTTTTGCAGTGGCGTAGAAGTTGGAGAAAAAAACACCCACTACCCCTTCAAAATTTTCACCAATTATGAATTTGAAAAAATTAAAAATCCGCACAAAACATAGCTTATTATGAGTAGAAAATGCCTACGAAATCTGTTTTCTGTGCGATAAACGATTCCAGCGATATTCGCAAAAAACGATAATTTTTTTTAAATTTCAACACCCTGTATCTCGAAAATGGTGCATTTTAGAGGGTAAGTTAAGGGTCTTCATCCCTGAAAAAGGGGGAGTCAGAAACGATTTTATTTTCGGAGTAGAGAAGGGTTGTTTGATTGTATAAAGATAAAAATAATGAAAAAAATATTTTTTGACTTTCAAATGAATGAAAAGTATATTTTCCCCCATTTTTGGGCATTTTCGTTCAGTTCCACCATCAAAACGAACGAATATTTTGGTGTTGTTTCTTTTCAGTATCGAAGTCTATCATTCGCCCAGTTAAACGACTTTCTCATTTTTCTCCTAGATGTTCATTTTTTTGGGAATAATTTTACAAAAATGTGTTGTTTTCGCGAAATGGGTTTCCTTGCTTTATTTCATTTGAAATGAGAAATATCCCGCTTTATCAAAGTCAACTAATAAAGGTTTGGTTCAGCCGTCGACCAGTGAAAAGTAATTATTACTCACAATTCTAGATTCAGAAATGGAACTGAATTTCTTTTAAATGACACGCCCCTCAGGTTGCTCCTCCCACTCGACTGGTGAGGAAAAGAGAGTATCATATAGCCAGTATGACATCTGGCACAGGGTCGGATCGGGAATGGGAAAAAAGAAAACTCATTCGGGTCGATCGAAACTATGGAATATTATAACTTTTACAATTAATAGCTTTTTTCAACAACATGTGTTTATCACTTGGGGGACAATACTCCATAACATTTTAATATCAGGAAAAACCAAGAGGCGGCTCCAGAATGTTGGACGAGTTTCGTGATTTCTGATACGATTCCATTCGAAATTGGTATATAGAAGCTTTTGGGTTGGGATGTCATAATTTTTTTTGATAATTCTATTTTGAGTTGGTATTGGTATAGGGATTTTTGTGGTCGGAGATTATGATTTTTTTGTCAATGTTTGATAATTCGAAATGACAGCTACAAAACGGTGGACGAATAAATTATTGTCCTATTCCGTTCAAAATAAGAATGTAGGGGTTCTTTGGATCGGTGATTTTGACTTTTATTGTCAAAATAATAAAATTCAAGATGGCGGCCTCGAGATTTAATTGTTTAATTGTTGTTTTAATTGTATCATTTATTTTTAACAGTTGTATTAATTCACATCGGTTGAATTGAATGTTTCACGGGTGATAGAGTCTCATATTGTTTCACCCTTTATAGGGAATAAGACATATGTACCTAAACTATGTACCTTTCCTGCAACAAATTACATTCAAATCGAGAAAATAGTTTTCAAGAAAATCTCGATCAGATCTTATTGGTAACTATTTTCAATAACTAACTTGAAAGTCAAAATCTGATAACTGATTTTAAAATTTTTTATTCATGATTCCACATCAGATTTTATATTTTCGAATCAATTCAAATTAATGCATTCATATACACCTAAATAGTAATTTTGAACAGAATGCGACCATAACTCACAAAATAAACCAATAGGAGCTGCCATTTTGAATTATTGAAATTTGATGAAAAATTAATTATCATCATTTCTGAAATTTGGAACATTGAATTTGCTCACTATAGAGCAATTTTTGACATATTTGGAAAAAAATCCAAATTCTGTTTTTTTCCGGAAATGACATCAACTTTCGATTTTCAACTAGGACACCGTGTATATTATTACATTTTTGAAATCTGCATAATTTTCTGAATCCAATAATACCATAGTTGATATTTCATTCGTCAAAATACCCATTTTATTTTTCGATCTAGAGAGCCATGAACTCCCTAAAATTATTTCAAATAATCAAAATAATGCTACAGTATCGAAATTTCTGACAGATGAAATATCAACTATGAGGTAACATTGGATTCAGAAAATTATGCAGATTTCAAAAATGTAATAATTCACAGGGTGTCCCATTTGAAAATCGAAGGTTTGATGTCATTTCCGGAAAAACCAGAAACTGTTTTTTTTTCAAATATGTCAAAAGATGCCCTATAGTGAGCATATTTAATTTTCCAAATTACAGAAATATAACTACAGAAACGAAGGAGAAAAGGGCGTGTACCATGAGTCTGTATCACACGGTATAGAATTCGACCATGAATCACGAAACTCGTCTGCCTTTTTCAATTCCTGAATTTTTACAGAAAAATCATTATCTTTGAACCGAAAAACCACTACGTAGGTAGGGTAGAACCCGCCCAGAAATTATAAAACTTTTCTGTAATTTCAAATTCACGAATTTTAACAGAAATCATCAGGATCTCTCAACCCAAACACCGATTTTGAATCGAATCGGACATAATCACAAAACTCGTCCGCCATCTTAAATTCATCAATTTTGACAAAAGATTCATAATCTCTGAGCCAGAAAAACCCACAGACAAATTTTGAATCAAATCGGACCATAATCACAAATCTCGTCCGCCATTTTGAAATTATTAATTTTGATGAAAGATTCATAATCTACGACCCCGAAAACCTGCACTTTGCTACTGTTATGAACAGTGAACACCTATCAAATATCAAATGATTCGGACGTCTGCAAGTGTAAATTTTGTTCAACGATTCCATATTACAACCCACATAAAGCATACAGGTCAAATTAGTATGAAACGTGTAATAAGAAAAACAAGTTTCCCATAAAAGTAATTCTGGTCCAATACATAAAAAAAATAGAATATACTGTTTACGTCAGCGTTGTATACTTATTTTGTGCTGCATGCATGTCATGTTTTATTTGACATTACCTTTTATCTGATATTTCAGACGTCATTATCTATTTCTATTTGCGGTATACTTCATACAGATTTTGCTAAAATATTTTTTTATTCTTGATATTGTGTGACTGGATTCCATTATATTCATACATTTGAAATTTTCAGATTACCACGAAAACAAATAGGCTTTAATATAGATTTGTAATTTAGAAGAACGAGCACAGAATTATCTAATTCGGACCTGTATCTATCGAGAATCGCCAAGTTAGAAGTGAGGAGGAGTTTGTATTTATTCCATCGGGAGAACACGCACTGCCATCTGGCGATATACGTTTCTTATATAGGAGGCTAAAGAGCTTTAACAGAAACTTTTTTTCATATTTTTGGACGAGCTATCACATCCTGAAGTCCTGCGCATTTATTATGAAACACCCTGTATACACAAATTCATGACATATTTCATAAAAGGAACTTTTATTGTTTCATTATTATTCACTTCTTTTATTCCTCATATTGAAATTTTGTGTAATAATTTCCAGGATTTTTGGGCAGTTTATATTTCCAACTCAAAAATATATAGTAAACATTTTTTAGCAGTTCTGCATCAGTTTCTTATTAGGCCAAGCAATAGAGATATTGTCCGTGACAAAAATACTACCTGGAAGCGGCCTGTGCCATCTCATGCAGTACAAACCGTAGTTTATTCCCACCATGTCCTCAACTCGAAAATACCATTTTTAAATTTGTTATAAACAATAAACAACAAAAAATCGCGTTTTTTTTAGTTTTTTTATTGTAAAATGGAAACAATTGAAGCAGTGTTAATGGTGTGAAAAGATGAACTGTGGAGAATTGAATTCCAAAGAGAATGACTTAACAAACGATCCGATCGGATAATCAGAACCGGAGAAAAGCGGGAATAACCGGAAAATTGTGTTTTTTTTTTCATTCATAACTCTGCCATTTTTTAATATTAAGAGCTGAAACTCTGCACAATAGTAGCTACTGACGTGCACTTTATATGTGCAAAACCTGGATTCAGTCGGATTGATAGTGGATTGATAGTTTTCGCACAATCCTGATTTGAATTTTTTTTTGGAAATATTTTCGTGGAGAGCTGGATGCGTTTGACGTCGTCCGATTGAAATTTGAAACAAAGATTTGGAAAGTAGACGTAAACAGTAACAAAACGTCTATTATTCGATTTTTCGATAAAACGCGTTTGAGTGTGTTAAAAACTAGTGAGAACATGAGGGAAAACGGTCGACCGCGCGAGTGCGATCGAGTGGTGGGGGACTGGGCGAATCGAGGAGAAACGTATAGGCGCGCGCTGCGGACGATAGCGGTCCTCAGCTCACTAACCACTAACCGCCGAGAGATCGTAGCTTCAAGCATTTATAGCTGTACGCGTCGTTTTTGGTACACAAATTCATAGCGTCCGTTACAGTTTCTTGTGAAATTTACCATTTTTAGTAATTGACAATTTATATATCTGTGTGAGATTTTGTATTACGTATTACCAGTGTCATGGAGACGACCGACGAGTCGAATACATTAGAAGCATCAACATCTGCCGCTGTTAGGTAAATATTCCAAGATTTCTCATTAGAAAATACAGGTTTATTTATGAGAGTTGTATTTTTCATAAATGTGTTTTTATTCAGGCATGATGAAAGCAGTATAGTTGCAGAAAATACAACAGAATCATCAACATCTGCCGCTGTTAGGTAAATATAATTTCAAAATTTGTCGTTAGAATATATGTTTATTTATCTGAGTTGTATTTTTGATGAATGTGTTTTTATTCAGGCATGATAACGCATCAGAAAAAGTAGATGACGAGTTGTGGGAAGACGTAAATGATACGTGTTTGCTTTGCGGGGATCCCGTGGAAGCCTCAAAGTCCTGGCTTGTCAAAGAACGAGGCATTAGCAGTCTTATACAAGCAAGTTTGAAAAGGAAAGATGACAAACATCTTGAATTACAAAAATTGAAGGAGGTTACTATACACAGAACCTGTCAAACTATGTATACTAGGGAGTCGAATATTAAATCAGCGTTGAAAAAAGCGTCAGAAAGCTGCTGTCTATTCATATATGTTATTTATATAAAGATATGTAGCAAAAACATAGAATACCTGCTTATTCTTTCATCACTCATGAAATCTGAGTCAGGAATCGAATTCCTCAGGTTCAGATACACCGAAATAAAAAAATACCAATCAAATAGCTGCAGACTGCAGTACATGCCGAGATAAACAAATGCAGAGAATTATAGGTTGCGCTCAGCGCGCGCCTATTAATAGAATACGTTTCTCCTCGAATCACACAGTCCCCTACCACTCGATCGCTCACGCACGGTCGACCGTTTTCCCTCATGTTCTCACTAGTTTTTAACACACTTAAACGCGTTTTATCGAAAAATCAGAATAGATGTTTTGTTACTGTTTACGTCAACTTTCCAAATCCATGTTTTAAATTTCAATCGGACGACCTCGAACGCACCCAGCTCTCCGCGAAATTATTTCAAAAAAAAATTCAAATGCGGACTTTGCGAAAACTATTGATCCGACTGAATCCAAGTTTTGCACATATGAAGTGCACGTCAATAGCTACTACCGTGCAAAGTTTCAGCTCTTAATAAAGAAAAATAGCAGAGTTATGAATTAAAAAAAATAAAAAATAAAAATCCGGTTTTTTCCGCTTTTCTCCGGTTCTAATTATCGGATCGTATCGTTTGATCTGTCATTCTCTTTGGAATTTAATTCTCTACAGTTCATCTTTTTGCACCGTTAACACTGCTACAATAGTTTCCATTTTACAATGAAAAAACAAAAAAAAACGCGATTTTTTGTTGTTTATTGTTTATAACAAATTTTAAAATGGCATTTTCGAGTTGAGGACATGGTGGAAATAAACTACAGACTGTACTGCACGGGATGGCACAGGCGGCTTCCAGGTAGTATTTTTGTACAAAAAGCAATTATTTGTGGCTCTATTGCTTGGCCTATATTACCGGGTGGGTAATCAATAAATCAGTTGTATAATTAAATTTACATTTCAACATTAGGTATGACACATTTATTTGTGGAGCTGATAATAAAAGCTAACATTTTAATAGCTCTAGAAGTTGCAGGTGAGGTATAAAAGTAATTTTTGAATTTGGAATGATTTCCAGATCTTTTAGTATAGAAAGTTTAGATTAGTTATATTTTTGTTTGCAATTTTTTCTATTTATTTTTATTTTTTTCTATTTAAAGTACAAAAAAACCTAGTATTGAAATAAAATAAAATATTGAAAGTATGATAGTAGCATATAGAAATATTTGATTCTCAGAATCATTATCATTTGAAACGTATTGCTGATGCTCATATTTTTTTCCTTTGATATAGGTGAATGTTTTGATGAGCAACGACTTTTTGCGCTTTGTTACGAATTCGTTGCCTTGATAAACTAGTTTCTGGAATTTTTTGAGATAGAATGACCCCTTTGATCAATCGTTTTAATCTTTATCTTGTGCCTAGAAAATAATTGGAAGGATTTAAAAAAATCTATTCTAGGTCTGAAATCTTCCAAATTAAAGTGTTCACTGTAAACACACATATATTTATTAATTGGTTTCACGAGTTTCAGTCTAAGTCACCATATTTTAACTAATTTCTGGTTAGAAACGAACAGTCGTTGCCGACCGATGATGAACCCTTTACTCCCATATACACCTACTACGTAGACTTATGATGGCAAGTACCTGTCAGAAAACATCAACTCCCGTGGCTAAGACCACGACGGGTATTGAATTAAATCTAACAGATACTCGTGCAACGTTCCTCAAAGCATCAGAGGACGCAATTGCAAGTGACCTGTGTGACCAACCAGCAGAATTATGTTTTGATTTGGACAGGGTGACCACCTGCAGACTAGTTTCGAGGTTGTTGCCTCTCATCAGTGCAAGGGTAGGTCAACACAGACAGCACTGAAGCCATCTGTTCTCCGTCCAAACCATTACACACTCCGCTGCTTGGTAAACTCTGGTTCACACGATGAATCGGTTTTAGGCCGCTACACCTAGCGAGCAGAGGGAGAACACTCCGAATCTCCGGGTTAAGAGATGTATGTGAAGAAAACAGGGTTCTTTGGGAGATCGTTTAGTAACGAACAGTCGTTGCCGACCGATGATGAATCCTTTACTCCCATATACACCTACTACGTAGGCTTACTATGGCAAGTACCTGTCAGAAAACAACTACTCCCGTGGCTAAGACCACGACGGGTATTGAATTAAATCTAACAAGTTCTTGTGCAACGTTCCTCAAACCATCAGTGAACGCAATTGTAAGTGCCCCCTGTGACCAACCAGCAGAATTATGTTTTAAATATCTGTTAGATATGATTCAATACCCGTCGTGGTCTTAGCCAGGGAAGTAGTTGTTTTCTGACAGGTACTTGCCATAATAGTCCTACGTAGAAGGTGTATATGGGAGTAAAGGGTTCATCATCGGTCGGCAACGAATGTTCGTTACTAAACGATCTCCCAAAGAACTCTGTTTTCTAATTTCTGGTTCTGGAACAATATTTTTTTTGAGTTACTTGTTATATCAAAGTTGTGCTTTATGCATTAAATTAGAGTAATCAAACCAAATATAGAATGACAAAGAAATAATCAACAATTTATTAACACGAGATCTTATGGCAGAATGTTTGTCTTCCCGGAGTTTTCCGAACAAATTTCAAAATATAGATGTCGCCCACTCCGTGGTGATCGCGAATAGGGTTTTGGGACCCATGCCCCGGCAAAACCTCATTTGGGAGATTTGGGAATAGATGCGTAGGGCTCTGCATTAGATATCTCGACGGCTCTATCTCTTCATTTCGGATGCTGCTTGATAGGGGGCGGTGAAACTAGCAAAATTGAAAAATATTTATATCTGTGCCATTACGTAATAAACTACTGAATTTTTGTTTTTTTTTTAATTTCAGATTTCAGAGTGTTCTAATTATGCAGTTATGCTATGCCATACTCATGCAAAGCAAAGTATAGAGGTTCATGTCTGTTTTTGAAACATAACATTTTAACAGTTTTTGCAAATTTCTTGAAACTGTTTGTTTGATATACAAGCATAAAACAAAATTCACTATTGGTAGTTCTTCTGGTCATATTACAAAACAAAATAATGAATTGAAATTGCCAATCACTCAAGTACTTTTATCAAAAATTCAATAATTTATAATGGATGGAAGATGTTTAATCACCTTCCATCAAACATTAGAAGCATCAAATCACTTTTTCGGTTTATAAAGGATGTAAAGTGTTCGTTGTCTAAAACATTGTATTACATATTGCACGAGTTCTATAGTGATGGATTTTGAAATTCATAATTCAAGCATGAATCGAACATAGTTATAAAGTTATATTTTTTGCTATGATTTCATGTGCATGCATGCTCCTCACTGATGGACACGTTTTGACCAAGTGCTGCTGTTGGATTGGAAGAAGATGGCAGAGATGAAGGGGTCATTGGTGTGATGATGAGCGTCAGTGTTTGTATTTTAATTCTCAAATAATTCCATGCGCTCATTCTCGCCTCAGTGACTCATCTGGTGGTACTGTAGGTTTTATCGTTTTTTTCCTGCAGTTGGAATAGCAAATGCGCCACCTTTTTTGTTAAGTCGCCCCGGAGCGCATATGGTGGTGGTACTCTCTTTAATCTGGACTTATGTTTGGATAGGGGAGACTATCACCATCATAGTTTATAAACATAATAATTTCAATTTATATTCATAGTTGAAAAGCTTTGTTAGTAAGTTAAAAAACTTCTGACATTAAAGTATATGTTGACTGTTGACTCGATTTTGAATATAATCAATTCCAGTGGAGTAGTTGCAAAAATTCCATTGGTGCATTTTGGCACAAAACATACTTTGAGGTAATAGTGTCCCACCAATTTTGGACAATTTTTGAAAAAAATTCTATATACCGTTATCGATCTGGATAATTTTGCGAACTCCAAACAAAATTTCATGGCAATATTTCAGACGCCACTCTTTTGCCCTATAAAGGGTTAACAGTCTCGCTCAGTAGTTTTAACACCACTAGGCAATAATGCTCTCTATTACTGCCGTGAGAGGAAGAAAATGTTCACCAAACCACACAAAATTATCATAGTACCGTTCGCCAGGATAAGGACGCTAGAACGTTTAGTACCTGCTTCCTTTGGGATGGACTGGAAGTCACACTTAAAATTGTCAAACATCAATAAAGCTGTACAGGTTTCTATCACATATTGAATATGGGAATAGAGCTGTTTCTCCACTGAAAAGATTTAGGACCAACCTCTCAAAATGGTTGAGTGCAGATGAAACAAAAGAAAATTGTTCATAAACACTCTACTACTCAAATATCCAAGACTATAAATACTTTTTCAGAACTAAAAGCAATATGTAAAAAATTATCTAGGCTATGCTTATGTGAGTGGACTGACGGGAAATTATTTTATTCTTTGTAGACAGTTTTAAAAACGTATTTAAAAAAATTATTTAAAATTACAGAAAATTTTTGCTTAGCGAAGGTGATTTGATTTCGTGTGGTTTGTTATCAGAATCAAGCAATAATAGGGGTCATTAACGATAAATTTCGTGCACATACTGTTAATTATCCTTATATACAAAATGGTTATGATATAATATCATTATAACCATTTGGTATATAAGAATGCTTATATAAACCTTACCTACTCACTCTTTCTAGTCATGGTATATATGAAAATATGTGATACAAAGTACGGTGTACTTTGGTTATGAATGTTTCAAATGTGTATTCTGCTAAAATAAATTCATGTTACTTTCATTCTTATATTGAAAAAATAATAACATTGTAGCCAAAGAATTTATTCACTTCATATGTATATTTCTAGTCTGATCTTGAGAAGAAAAGATATTTGAAATATCGGTTGATTTTTAATTTTAGTTCATTTTACTTTCTCATTCTCAGAGCCGACTGGTGAGACATGGTCAGAAGAAGCCATAGATAAGTTCGAAGAATGGACTCACGTGGCGCAGTGGAAGAAGTTATTTGCGAAAATGAATGGTTACAGTGTTAGGGAGAAAACGAGGGCAAAAAGGGAAGGTTCTCCTGTACCAGGGATTGATTTATACGAATTTGATGAACACGATTTTGATATAGGAGAAGAGCTAGTGAAGATTGGATTGGCTGTTTACAAAAAAGAAGAGACTCTCAATAGTAGTAGCAGAGCTACTAGTAATAGTAATATAAGTATAGCAAGTAGTTCTTAGTTAAGGGTGAATATTATAGATCTTTATGAAAATGAATTAGTTTTGTTTAATATTAACAACACTACCCAGTGGTTCACCCAACTGCTCACCCAACTGCATGCAGATCTAAAATAGCACAGCAGGCGAATTTTTCTGATCTCACGGTCATGTGTATTTCAGAATAACGATAGAATGCTATGACCATAGCAATCTTAAAGTTTCTTGAGAAAAGATCTTTTTTGCCATGAGTAGAGAAAATTTTCTTTAATCTGCCAATCACACCTCTTCCTTTGATCTCATTTGAGTTGCGCAATAGAGTGTTGACCACATCAATGGAAGAAGAATTCTAATGACTGGGAAGGATGATGAACGACAAATTAGTAAAAATGAGTTAAATAAAAAAAATATATATTTCAATATTCATAAAACAAAATCAAGCCTTCTTGGTTCATTCTCTTTCAGAACTGCTATTACATCCTTTGTAGACCGGGAGGCCATAACGTATTTTTTCTGTCTCATTTGTTCACACTCGGCAGAATAAGAACCCCCTCAATTACACCTTCCACTACCCAGATATGAGGTCGCCGGATAAAAATCGTGGACCAAAGGGTGGGGGGCGCGAGGGTGAAGGTGTATTAAAAAACCCGTGGTCTCGAATCATTACGTACTGTTCGGCGTATGTCGCAAGTTACTATTATTGAGAAAAAGTATGGGTGGACGGCATCACCGAACGTGTATGGTGGATACGACGCGCAGTGGCGCTGTTTAATGTTGTGAAAAAAATTCAATAAAAAATTATCATTTGTTAATGTTCGGCAGTTTGTTGATTCAACTATTCATTTATTAAAATTCAAGAAAATATGATAGCCCAACATTTTGTTTGGATCAGGGGCCAACCACCCTCTCGTACATTTTGTCGTAAGGGTTTAGAGTATGCGTGTATCTTACATTCATCTATGAAATGTTTATAGCAGCTCATTGCAATGCAAAATATCACGAAATAACTATTCGTCGCTTTGGAATACCAAAGTTCTATCTGTATTTGTTACACAATTAGAGATTTTGGTGCAATAAGGTTTTATCTGTTCCATTTTAAGTATCTTAGAAATCTTAGCGCCATCTATGTATTAATACCGGAAATAGCACTATTACAAAGTTTTATCTGCTTTTCTCCGAATCACCATTTCAATATTACAAAGTTTTATCTGCAGCATTGTTTAAAGAGAAAGAAGAGTCTAATTATTATAAGAGGATTCTATCCACGGATAATAGAGTCACGGTCGTCGCTTGTGACGTCATTGTAGTATATTTGCGCGGGAAATTTAAATAGACTATTCAGTACTGTAGTGAACTACTACTAATGCAGTATTGAAATTAGATAAGAAATAAACTGAAAGGTTTTTATTTACGATAATGATTTTATTATAAGTTTCTTTTATTATTACGAATTCATTTCAAAGTGCATTCTTTCCTTTTTTTCTTTAATCGTCGTTGACAGGTACATCCATCTGTTCAGATATGAGTGAGCTTTCATAGTCATCATTTGTAAAGTGTATACTGCATATGAATGATGTTTCAACATTAAAATCTTTTTTTCCACATATTTCTACCCATTTACTTCTTGTCTCTGAATATTTTCGATATCTGTGACATTGTGACATGATACGTTCAACTTCTTTGTTTTAGTAAAATAATAATTGTTACAATTAACAACCGCACAATCTGTTCCGCCTGCAGTTGGAAATTCGGATGTACTGAAGTAAAATTTACATTAAAAATAGTTTCACGTTTTAGCAATAAGATTTATTTACCTTGCACATGGATGTAAGTCCATTATTATTTTCTCATAGACCGAGGTTGAGGTTGATACACCGGCCAACTCGGTCTATGGGACCGAGCCAATTGAACTGTTCTTGAAGCCATCGGTCTAAATTATTGTCGATAATATCGCGAAAACAGACCGAGACGGCTTCAGTAACAAGTTTGCGTTGCAAATTGTTCTCATTCGACGCACAGACCGAGTCGGCGTGGCAGACAAATCAGTAAAAACAACGAATTTTTGGAAGATGAATACTGAACTCAGAGTCTCAATTTCCGAAAAATTCAACGATATACTATCTTCTGTAGGCTGTACCTACATAGAGCCCATAATGGTTTCTGGGACAAAATTTTCGATTTTGCTTCGGCTCTGATACCAAAAATGAAAAAATGAGCACGGCAGTCAACGTGTTAAAGACACTATGAACCAGAAAAGACAGGGGTCTTTTGTGCTATGCCCTGAACTAAAGAACAAATATTGTGCTATTAATTATGCACATACATACCTACAATATGTGATATTTACGGCCCTTGTTTACAAAATTATACTTCACTGACGTCACAAACATGGCGGATCCGTGGATTCTATCTGTATGTAGATAGAAATCCGTTATTGGAATTGTTTCTATAAATCCACGTTGGACAAATTTTGGCGCGAATGTTGTGAGTCTGTACGTTCACTGTTTACTCTTTGTGAGACGAGTTTTTTGATAATATAAAAACAGTTAAAAAGTTTCATTCAACGTGTTGGATTACTAGAGGTTAAGATTCTTTAGCCTCCTAAATAAGAAACGTATATCGTCAGATGGCAGTGCGTGTTCTCCCGACGAAATAAATACAAACTCCGCCTCACTTCTAACTTGGCGATTCTCGTAAGATACAGGTCCGAATTAGATAATTCGGTGCTCGTTCTTCCAAATTACATATCTAGATTAAAACCTGTTTGTTTTCGTAGTAATCTCAAAGTTTGCACGAAAATTTCAAATGAATAAATATAATGGAATCCAGTCACACAACGTATCAAGAATTGAAAAAATATTTCAGCAAAATCTGTCTCGGAAATGTTTTGAATGTGAATTTTAATATGAAGTATACCGCAAAAATAAATAGATAATGACGTCTGAAATATCAGATAAAAGGTAATGTCACATAAAACATGACATGCATGCAGCACAAAATAACTATAAAACGCTGACGTAAACAGTCTATTCTATTATTTTTTTAAAAATGTATTGGACCAAAATTACTTTTATGGGATACTTGTTTTTCTTTTTACACGTTTCATACTAATTTGACATGTATGCTATATGTAGGTATGTAATGGAATCGTTGAACAAAATTTACACTTGCAGACGTCCAAATGATTTGATATATGATACCTAGGTGTTCACTGTTCATAATCCAGTAGCAGGTGGGTACTCCATTATAAATGTCTTTAAAGAAAATACAAAAAAGAGAGATTTGTGATTTGGTTTCTGATTCCATACAAAATGAGTAGGTGCAGGTTTTCGGGGTCGTAGATTATGAATCTTTCGTTAAAATTAATAATTTCAAAATGGCGGGCGAGATTTGTGATTATAGTCCGATTCGATTTAAAATTTGTCTGTGGGTTTTTCTAGCTCAGAGATTATAAATCTTGTCAAAATTGATGAATTTGAGATGGCGGTTCCAAGATGGCAGACGTGTTTTGTGATTATGTCCGATTCGATTCAAAATTGGTTTTTGGGTTAGGAGATCCTGACGATTTCTGTTAAAATTCGTGAATTCAAAATGACGGAAAAGTTTTGTAATTTCTGGGCGGGTTCTAAGATTATAACCTATGTATAGTTGTTTCTGGGTTCGAAGATAATGATTTTTTGTCAAAATTCAGGAATTCAAGATGGCAGACGAGTTTTGTGATTTATGGTTGGATTCTATATAAGAATAGTATTTTGGAATTGGTGATGATGAATTTTTGATCAAATTTCAATAATTCAAAATGGCAACTCCAAGATGGATTCCGTTTATTTTGTGAGGTATGGTCGTATTCTGTTCAAAATTACTATTTAGGTGTAAATGAATGAATTAATTTGAATTGATTCGAAAATATAAAATCAGATGTGGAATAAAAAATTTAAAAATCATCAGTTATCAGATTTTGACTTTCAAGTTAGTTATTGAAAATAGTCACCAATGAGATCTGATCGTAATTTTCTTGAAAACTATTTTCTAGATTTGAATTAATTTTTTGCAGGAAAGGTCCATAGTTTAGGTACATATGTCTTATTCCATATAAAGGGTGAAACAATATAAGACTCTATCACCCGTGAAACATTCAATTCAACCGATGTGAATTATTACAACTGTTAAAAATAAATTAAACAATGTTTTAGCTACATGTTTTATTAAAACATTAAAACAAATTAGCTATTTCTTTATTTTTTTACATTTCTTCCTCTATCTTTAGGAAGATAACCGTCCCATATTTCAGGTAGAATGCAATTTACATAAAATGCTTTCAGCTTTGGAAGCATAATTGAGTGTGTATTCTTTTTACATTGAAATCATTTCTCGTATATATCTATAACTCAATCGCAAGTTGCCCTTGAATTTGATAAAAATAATTGTCATTCTTCTCCAAGATAGATGCATTAATGAAAATGAAAAAATGAAGTGAATAAATTCGAATGTTTACTATTCTCGATATAAATGCCGCCAAAGAAACAAACAATAAAGCCGTAACAATCACCTGGTATCAAGTCAATGTTTCATTTGTTTATCTTGCCGCGCTGCTTCATTGGAACGTTCAAGAAGAGTCCGCTGTAGCTTTTCAACTTCAAAGGAACATCAAAAACGCCGCGCCGCCCAAATAAACCGTTGTATCTGAAACCAATGGAGAACGAAGTTGCCGATATGGGAGTCACAAGAACAAGTTATTTAGGAATATGCGTAAAAAATGCCAATAACTCCGAAATTCTCGCTAAATAGCCCTGACGAATATGAATGGAAAAATGTTTTTAAGACAAGATTTTATTCAAATGCACTGAAAACGGTTATTTTCTTCAGATCACTCGTAAAATATGTCATATTGAATTATTTAGTTTTGAAAAACTCATCTCCTATTCCAAAAACTCCTGGATAAAAATTTTGAATAGAATCTGATTTCAAATCTCGCCATCTTGAATTTTATGATTTGGACAAAAAAGTCAAAATCACCGATCCAAAGAACCCCTACCTTCTAATTTTGAACGGACTCGGACAATAATTATTCGTTCACCGTTTTGTAGCTGTCATTTCGAATTATCAAACATTGACAAAAAAATCATGTTATCCGACCACAAAAGTCCCTATACCAACTCAAAATAGAATCAGAAACTTTGTCCGATATTTTGGAGTCGCTACGTTGAATTATAAAAAAAAATTATGACTTCCCAAACCCAAAACCTTCTATATACCAATTTTGAATGGAATTAATTGTATCAGAAATCACGAAATTCGTCCAACATTCTGGAGCCGCCTCTTGGTTTTTCCTAATATAAAAATGTTATGGAGTATTGTCCCTCAAGTGATGAACACATGTTGTTGAAAAAAGCTATTAATTGTAAAAGTTATAATATTCCATAGTTTCGATCGACCCGAATGAGTTTTATTTTTCCCTATTCCCGATCCGACCCTGTGCCAGATGTCATACTGGCTATATGATACTCTCTCTTTTCCTCACCAGTCGTGTGGGAGGAGCAAC
This sequence comes from Chrysolina oricalcia, assembly GCA_944452925.2. Taxonomy (NCBI): domain Eukaryota; kingdom Metazoa; phylum Arthropoda; class Insecta; order Coleoptera; family Chrysomelidae; genus Chrysolina; species Chrysolina oricalcia. The sequence continues at coordinate 36,847,387 of OX101811.2, forward strand.
CTGAGGGGCGTGTCATTTAAAAGAAATTCAGTTCTATTTCTGAATCCAGAATTGTGAGTAATAATTAGTTTTCACTGGCCGACGGCTGGACCAAACCTTTATTAGTTGACTTTGATAAAGCTGGAGATTTCTCATTTCAAATGGAATAAAGCAAGGAAACCCATTTCGCGAAAACAACACATTTTTGTGAAATTGATCACAAAAAATTTAAATATTTAGGAGAAAAATAAGAAAGTCGTTTAACTAAGTGAACGATAGACTTCGATACTGAAATGAAACACCAAAATATTCGTTCGTTTTGATGGTGGAACTGAACGAAAATGCCCAAAAAATGGGGGAAAATATCCTTTTCATTCATTTAAAACTCAAAGAATTTTTTTTTTCGTTATTTTTATCTTTATGCAATCATACAATCCTTCAACACTCAGAAAAAAAATCGTTTCTGACTCCTCTTTTTTCAGGGATGAAGACCCTTTTTCATGAATAAGTATGGAATCACGAACTTCTAAAATATTGCAAAGGGGTAAGCTGAATTTTGACTTACTTTAGTTTCTTCTTTAATAACAACAAAAATTGCGTTTTTAGCAATGCGTTCTGCGAGTATAGATGAAGATAACGCTAAATCACAGGAACATTTTTCAGAAGCCTCTGTTTCCAACATACCTTACACAAAAAAATGTGAGCCTCAAAAAATCATTCAGAGGTAGGTTAATTTACAAAAATATTTCAATGAATTGCTGTGTAGTTTTTCAAATTATAGCATTCTGAAAGAATCGTTAATTACACTGTATTGTGTTTTCCTAGTGTCATCCAAACAGAAAATTCCGAGGAAAATTCATTAGTTCCGTGAGAAAACAATATTAGTATTGAAGGAAATCCAACACCCAGGGCCGTTGAAATTATTGACGAAGGAAATGTCAAAAATAATATTGATGACCTCAATGAGACAATACAAAATGAACTGAATGAGCAACATCTTGAATCACAAAACAATGGGGAAGACCAAGCGCAGGAGGAAATAGAAGACCAAGCACATGAAGAAATAGTAGACCAAGCACACGAGGAAATAGAAGACCAAGCACAGGAGTAAGTATACGCAAAAGAAAATGTCAGTGGGGGAAGAATATGTAAATATGAGGGGAAAAGTAGTAAAGGCTGGACAAATACAAAACAAAAAGAACTGTTTAAATTTAGTTGTGCAAAACAAATATCAGAGTATAAAAGGAGTCAGGTGTCTTTAACACAAAATGAAAAATATATATTTCTGAAACATACTACAAAAAAACTCATAAAGGGCCGAAAAACAACGGGTGATAACGAGTCCAGAAGATGTTTTTCATTTCAGTATTTTATTCAAGTTAAGGGAGAAGACATTCGAGTATGCAAAAAAAAAACTTTCTGGGAAGTCTCAATATATCCCAAAAACCTGTTTACACTGCTCACCTAGAGCTTGATGAATTGAAAATGGAGAATAGAGGAAAGCAAAGTAAATTAAGCGGTAAAAATGAAGTAATTACTCATAAAAAAGTTTTCAGTAGTGATACAACATATGTACGAGCCCACCATGCGCAGTAGCGACTTCTCAGCGTCGCTGGGTTTACCGCGTGACGTTGGGTGTTGCCGGATTTAAAATTAAGGAGTAGAGTTACGGAGGGTGGGACGTTGCCGGTTTTTAAATTTAATTATGGAGAAAAAAGATATACACGGTGTAGCAACGTAACATGACAGAAAAAACAGTTTGTCAAAAATCGAATTATACAGGGTGTCTCAAAATACATCGGAAAAATGAATCATCACATCATTGGAGCATCGCATCATTGGGGCATGCAGGGATTCAGAAGTTTTCGTTTTACGTATACAGGGTGTACCAACGTGCCAGTTGAGACAAAAAATATATACAGGGTGTCTCATAAACGTGCATCGTGACGGGGTCCGGCATTTTTAAAGTGCGATTTGGGAGTACAGTTGACATTCAAAATTTTAGTCATTTTTCGAACGGGAAAAATGCATAATTGTAGTCGCATTTACGCACGTTTTGGCGTTTAAAATTTGAGGTGTTTTTTTCGAACGCGAAAACGAACATTTTGAGCAACTTTGAAATGCTGAATCTCCATAAGAAATACATGGAAAAGTGTATTTACGGCGTTCGTTATTTTAGTTGTTTTTTAGAACATGAAAAACGCTTATTGTGATGACATTTTTGCGTTTCAAATTTCAACTGTTTTTTTCGAACGCGAAAACGAACATTTTGAGCAATTTTGAAATGTCTATTGTCCATAAGAATTACATGTAAAAGTGTATTTTCGGCGTTCGTTGGGACGATCCCAACGAACTCTGCGAACGTCTCAAATTATTGATAGCCTCTCGAGATGCTGGAAACTCGGATAACTTATCGCACCACCATTACAAAAACAAACATGTGAATTGCAAGAACAAAATAAAGTCAAATCCCAACGTTAGATGTGGTCCCGACACATGTAAATGTCATTTCATATACTGGTACGTAGAAGAAGCAAAAAAGTTGTAAAAAGTAATAGGAGGAGAGTGCAATAGAGGCGGCGGAGGGGATGATTATGTTAGATGAAATTTTGGTGAAAAAATAATTAGTAATACAATGGCATCGGCAGAATACAGACGTAAATTAGAGAAATTTGAGAGACGTCTTCAGGAATTAAAAAAAGACATTCAATTTTTTGAAGAAAAAGAGAATCTTTGGAAGCAGTTGAATAATTTACACATTCAAGACAGAGTTTTCATGCGAAAATTACCTGAACCGAGATACCCATTGAGAAGGATACAACCTCACATCGTAGAATATGCCAACACCAATGCTCAAAATGAATTTTATTCTTCTAACTGCAATAATAAATAATGTTTTGTATGTTAACAAACCAAATGGAGTAAAATTCATGGCAATATGTGTGAAGATTAATGATTTCGAAAATGGATGCAAGAACAACAGAACAGAATGGCAATCTATGCGTTCAACAAAAGTCAATGAGGGCCAGTTACCGGTTTTTACCAGCACAGTTCCAAAGAATGTAGCATTTAAGTATAAGCTGAAGTTGATATTTGAAGATCGCCGAGAAATAGACACAAAAACTGAAGAATTTGTTCCCGCAGGGCGGCAGAAAACGAAGACACGAGTGGAATTTGAACTTTATAGAATTTTCATTATAGTGTCCACAATATTATCATGTTTATTGCTCAGAATTTTAATGGAAATAATTGTAAACGCGAGAAAATGGAATATATTGTTTGATTAAAAATTGTTGCAAATCGAATTTAGTTTCATTTTGTTCGTTTCAGAAATATAAAATTATCAAACAACCACGGCGTTATCACTTCCGTTAATCGGTTTATCTGCGGTTGGCATTAAAACGCGCCAGTCGACGTTATCTGTTATTGAAAAACCGCAGTGGACGGAGAATTCAACATATGATAAACACTTTGGCATTGACTTGGGGTTTTAACAGGAAATTACAATACCACACGCTAGCAACGGTTTTTCGTTATCCAAGTGCGTACGTGAGAACTGAGAATCGTTCGATGTATTTCGCGAAGCTTGCGCTGGCACCGACTGCGCGTTGACGTAGCGGTGGGAGATAGCAATCCTATAAAAGCAATTCTGGGTGTGAACGGCTTCAGTCTACATCTCAAGTATACCGAACCAGCTCTTCTCATTTCAAGTGTTTTGTGTGTGTGAAAAACAAAGTAAGTTTTTATTTATTTTATTGCTTTTATTTGATTGTGGCATTAAAATTATTGGTGGGCTAGATGAAGTAACTTCAATATTCAATTTGAGAATTCAGATATTTTTTATGTGAACTTTAGAGTAGAAAGTGATTGAAATATTTTTCATAATCGAATTTTGGGGGTTTTGTGTGCACGTTCAATTCAAAGTTTTCTCAGATGAATTAACGTAAATGCTTTTTAGCGTGTGTTTCAAGTTTTTTGTTTAATTTTTAATGCAAAGGGGTTGTGTTCGAATTGAAAAATCGTTGGTTTTCATCAAGGCAAAAACTTTTTATTTCGGTTTGTTTCAGATGGATTTACAAAAAATCAACGCATCTTCATAGGTGGAAAGGAAGCCAATTATCAAATTGTCGAGTCTTGCAGTGGGGGTGCCGCAGCCAATCAGGAAAGCCAAAATTGTGAGAAGTAAATTTGGAGAAGTTATAGTGGTGGAATTATTGGAGAACGTGACATTCCTACCGCAGCGAGTGACAGAGGTGTATCAGTCCCATGTTGAAGAATTGTCATCGGGAAAATATTCAATAATTTTCCGTGGTGTCATCGATACTGGCAAGGCGAATCCTGCAGTTTCATTTGAAATTGTAGAAAATTAGGGTTAGTATTGTTTTTTTTTTTTTTTTTTTCGTTCAATATGTGAAGAGTTTGTGTTTCGATGCAGAAGTTTTTTGTTTGTGAAGAATTTGTGTTTTTTATTTATAACCATAGCGCTCATGTTGTATCATTCGAAATACATCTGGTGTATGTTTTTTTTTTTTTTTTTTTGGATATACAGAGTGTCTTAAAAACGTAATAAATTTTGCCTGATCTAGCAAGAACGAATCAACGTTATAGTATACAGAGCGTCTTAAAAAATATTCAATAAATTTTGTGTGATCTAATTAGAACGAACTAACATTACATAGACATATATAGAAAAAACTCAATACATGTTTTTACCATCACTTGATGAAGGACAGGCGACAAGACATTCCCCCATTGAAAAAATAAGTTGTATATTTGTATTGAAAATTGAATTTATTTCAGAACAATACATCAACGTGTGCAGCAATATAACCGAAGTCATCACAGCAATCTCTCCACAACAGAATTCAGCAAGTTCCACAACCATCTCAACAATTCCAGTAGCTTCCAGAGTCATCTGAGCAACTTCCAGACCAATCTCAACAGCTTCCAGAGTCATCTGAGCAGCTTCCAGAGTAATCTGAGCAGCTTTCAGAACCGGGACCATCACACCAAGAATTCAATTTTGAACAAAATATCGGTGAGACTCATTCATAAATAAAATCCAAATGGCTGAATTTTCTAGAACAATGTCAACAATTGATAAATACCTTGCACTTATCAAAAATAATTTTTCAGATGATATTGCCAAACAAGCTATTAAATATATAAATAGTCATGTGAGGAAATGTGTTTTAGCTATGAAAAAAATTAAATTTTCGGTTGGGGAAAAAAAGAAAATAATAACAAAAATTGGGGAATTGAAACGTTTTAGATTGTTGATTAAATTAATGGATAAGAAACATGTTGGCTCAGGTTTGAAACGACGAAGCTCCAGGGTACAGTGGCAGAGTGTGAACAATGTTTTCAATCGTAGATTAACAACGGGGGTAATTATTAATTTGTCTCATAAAGATGCTAAAAATTTTCTAGACGATGCTTTTTCCTTGTTCAAACGCGAGATTGTCAAAATTTTACAACAAATGCCATGTCTCAAAGTTAATTTTACATTTTCGGGGGATTTTATTAAAAAATCACATGACGAGGAAATTGTTGATAGAAAATATTTTAGTACTCCAAATAAAGTGGTTGATTTAGGTACGGACTTAGCGTTATGGTACACTGAAAATGTTGTGGATGTTATATTGAATAAATTGGGTGGTTTTGAAGAACAACAGTCGGGGTGGGCATTAAGTAAAATTATTTTGTTGGAGGTGGCCATCAATAAATATGAAACAGGAAACGGTTCATCTTTCATTCCTCTTCCTGAACAAATCGCAAGAAAGCAAGCATGCATTAATGTACATAACAATGATGAAATGTGCTTCTTTTGGAGTATCATTAGCGCGTTATATCCAGTAAAAAAACATCCTCAAAGAGTTTCAAAATATCCTCATTATTCTACAGTTTGGAATAATACAGGGCTAGACACTCCAATGAAGTTACAACAAATTTCCAAATTCGAAAAATTAAATGATATTTCTGTAAATGTTTACACGTTAGAATTGAATCAAGCAAAGGAAAAATCTTTTTATGTGGTAGTACCTGCCAGACTTACAGCGACAAAACGAGACAGACATGTTAATTCGTTATTGATTCAAAACAAATATTTTCCAAAATTGAACGATTACGATGCTCCTCCCATTGACGACGACGAGACTGAAATAAAATACCATTATTGTTGGATTAAAGACATGTCCCGGTTAGTATCTAGTCAAAGTTTACTAGTAAGAAATATTTTTGTGACAGGTGTCTCAATTATTTTTCAAGTCAACAAAAATTGAATGACCATACTACACACTGCGAAAAATTAAATGATTGCAAAATTTCTTTTCCCACATACGATCATGTGGAATTCCAAAATTATGTTTATAAACAAAAATGTCCTTTTATCATGTATGGTGATTTCGAATCAATGCTGGAAAAATGTGGGGAAAAGATTTCAGACAAGAGTATGAAATATCAAAAACATACAGCATTCAGTGCAGGCTACTACCTAAAATGTTCCTATGACGATAGTCTTTCTCGATTCAAGAGTTATCGTGGCGAAGATTGCATGCAATGGTTTGCCGATGAGTTGGCCGATATTGCAAAATTTGTCGAGTCAAAATTTAAAAAAATTGAGCAAATGATTGTGCCTTTGAGTAGTATCGGTGCTGCAACGACTTGTCATATTTGCGAAAAACCGTTCACCCCCAAAGATGTTATCGTGCACGACCATGATCATTTTACGGGGGCGTTTCGGGGATGGGCCCACCAAGCCCCTTGTAACGTCAATTTTTGTAAATTGTTTGTGGTACCCATTACGTTTCACAATTTGTCGGGGTATGACAGCCACTTTATCATTAGGGATATCGCAAAAAGAGGAAAAGTGAGCATACTTCCTTCCAATAAAGAAAAATACATTTCATTTACACAACACGATGCTGAAACTAAAATTAAATTCCGATTTATAGATTCTTTTCGATTCATGGGAACTTCGTTGGATGAATTGGCATCCACATTAAGTAAAGATAATTTGAAAATTTTAAAAAAAGAATTCAGTCATTTAGATGATGGGAAATTTACTCTTCTCACCAAGAAGGGGGTATTTCCATATGACTATGTAGATAACTTGGAAAAATTGAACAAAACGGAGTTGCCATCACGGAAAGAATTCTATAATAAATTGAACGATGAATACATATGTGACGAGAAGTATGCTCACGCACAAAATGTTTGGGACTCATTCAAAATTACAAATTTGGGGTCGTATGCAGACCTATATTTGAAAACCGATATTTTATTATTGGCAGACGTTTTTGAGAATTTTCGTCAAAAATGTATAGCAACTTATGGGCTGGACCCTTCATGGTATTATACAATGCCAGGTTTTACGTGGGATGCTATGCTAAAGTATACAAAGTGTAAATTACAAATTTTAAAAGACATTGACAAAATCATGTTTGTGGAAAAGGGTATAAGGGGCGGAATTTCGGTGTGTTCTAATAGATACAGTGAGGCTAATAATCCATATATGGCAGCATACGATCCCAAAAAACCTTCAAAATATCTTGCTTATTTGGACGTTAATAATTTATATGGGTGGGCAATGTCAGAATTTTTACCGTACGACGGTTTTGAATGGATTGAAAATTTTGATAAAGATGTGACTGAAATTCCTGACGATAACCCCGAAGGGTATATTTTGGAAGTGGATTTAGAATACCCCGAAAAATTGCACGACTTGCACAAAGATTTCCCGTTTTGTCCCGAACACCGCGCACCGCCAAATTCTAAGCAAAAAAAATTAATGGGTACCCTGCATAATAAAGATAAATATACGTTGCATTATAGAAATTTAAAACAGGCGTTGAAACACGGCTTGATTCTGAAAAAAATCCATCGTGTATTGAAATTCAAGCAGTCTGCGTGGCTGCGGCTCTACATTGAGTTGAATACTCGTCTGAGGGCTGCAGCCACCAGTTCTTTTGAAAAAAATTTGTACAAATTAATGAATAACGCCGTTTTTGGTAAAAACAATGGAGAACATCCGGTTACACAGGGTGGTCAAACTTGTGAATTCCTGGAACGGTCGTTATGGTGCCAAAAATTTAATATCTAGTCCTAGATTTCAGAGTCGACCCGTGTTCGATACAGACTTGGTAGCTATTGAATTGAGAAAGACTGAACTTATTTTCAATAAACCTTTGTACATTGGAATGGCAATATTAGACATTTTAAAAACATGCATGTTTGATTTTCATTACGATTTTATGTTGCCCACTGTAGGTATCGAAAATTGTAAATTAATGTATACAGATACAGACAGTTTTGTGTATGAAATAACGTGTGATGACGTATATTTGGAACTTATTAAGAAGCACATATCGAAATTTGATACTTCCGATTATCCGCCTGATAATAAGTTCCAAATTCCACTTGTAAATAAAAAAATTCCTGGGCTAATGAAAGATGAAGCGAATGGTAACATCATCACGCACTTTGTAGGGTTACGTTCAAAAATGTACACCTACAAAGTGCAGGGCGGAAAAGTGGTGAAAAAATCTAAAGGCATTCGGTATAATGTCGTTAAAAATAAAATAAATTTTCAAGATTATACCGATTGTCTTAGGAATTTCAAAGAGAAAATTTGCGAACAATTTAGTATTCGATCATACGCTCACAACGTTTTCAGCATCAAGCAAACGAAAATAGCTCTAAGTCCGTATGACAATAAACGAAAATTAATTGCCAAATCATCTGACACTTTACCTTGGGGCCACTATAGTTTGAAATAATATTTTAAATCATTTGGATTTTATTTATTAATGGTACTCAACGAGAAATTTTGTTCTAGTTTGAAGTTATGGTCGATAGGTGTGTTACACTGAAAATGTCTCCCAGCAGTGGTAAAACTCCACCAAGTTTACAAGAATTGGCTTCAAATGTGATTTATTGGACTGTTAAAGATTGTGAAGCAAAAAAAAAATTATTAATAGCAAACTTGAAATTGAGATTTGGTATTTCAAACACATGAATAGATGGTATTTCAATATTCCAAAACAAATAAAACAAATTCTCAATTTGAATTGTATTACAGAATTAAAAAAACAAATGAGAAAAAATCATGATTTTAGTGATTCAGAATGGTCCAGATTTTTTAAATGTAAATTTATAGCTCATACCAGTTATGTTTAAAAACTGGATATTGTATATTAGTGCACACGTTGATATAATTTGAATAAAAAAAAAATATATATAGTGAAATTTGGTATTTTATTTGTTGATTTTCATAACTTTTGTAAGTGCACCGACTCGGTGCGCTTTGAACTCGATGAAATAAAACACTCTCAATTTTTTATCATTTATTACATAAATTATACAATATTGTTTGTTTATAATAAAATAGATATTCTCGTAAAGCATTAGCATTAGCATTACAGACTATCTAAAGGGGAGGCTTCACAGAAACCTTCTATAATTTCTTCTAAAGTTAAATAAATCTTCCTATCACGCAACCACGATCGAATAAGATCAAAAACACCTCGATAATAGGCACAAAAGTTCAAAGCATCCAGCATGGCGATGCGGCCGGACAGCACTCCCCGATGTGTTTCGAGAATATCGTTTACATCTTTCTCAGACAGCTCCAGGTTCACAGCGTCCTTGGCAATGGAAAATTGTTTGGTGCAGCTTTCGATGTATTGTGTAACGTTAATGTAATCCTTGCAACGTGTTACAATCGGATTATATTCATCTACATAGTCATCGATTCTTGCTTCAAAGAAAGTATCCACTGTCGTTTGCAAAATGCCAATGAGGGTTAACCATTCATCGAGTGTAAAATTGATGAATCGAGGTGAAAATTGCTGCTTCAAAATGACGCATGGGCTAAAGTCTCTGACTGGGCTTAGACCACATCGAAGTTCATAGGACGGCATGGGAAAAGTCGACAACAGCAATTGGTGTTCGTGTCGAGCAGCCTTTTCGTATTGGTCCAACGCTTTTTCTACTGCACTAAACGGTTCAGGTTGAGTAGCCCCATCGTATTGTTGCAACACTCTGTCTAGGTCATTCAGAGTTCCCCTGTGATCTTCACCATCACTATCGCACATTACTTCAACTTCACTACCGTAACCACTATCTTGAGACATTTTTTACTTTCAAACTTTCGTTTTCAAACTGAATATCTGAGTGTGCCTGCATCCGATTTTATAGTTTCACTTCACATCACGTGGTTATGTGTGACGTAGTGAAGTTGAAATAATGTTGCAGAAAATTGATTTCGTCGAAAGGCCCCCCCTAATATACTTTCAAATTGTGCTTCTTTTCCATAAGATTCTATACAAAATCGATGTTTTCGATCCAACTGTATTCTTGTAAACCGAGCCATTTCACGTACATTTTTTTGCCTTTTCTCCTCAGAACTTTTTCCACTAGATATATATCTGGATTTGCAGTTTTCTGCAGTTCCTCCCCATAGAAAGCACCCTTGATAGGTGCACCCTGCATATCTTCCAACATGAAGGTGGCAGGGTTGGTAATATTGACTTTGATAATTTTGAATAATTCTGTAGTCCAATTAGGCGTATAACCTTTTTCGAAAACGTGTTTTGCCTTACTGATTCGCACAACATCGCCAACTTTGAATTTTCTTGGTCCAGCTATTTTCAAGTGACTGTATGTCGATTTGAGAATTTGCTTTTCGTTGTTTGCGTTGATTTCCGAAGGTTTCATCCCTGTCTTTGAGTAGCGTGTATCATTGTAGGATTTTGTGATTTCAGGCAAAATATTCAACCATTTGTAGGTGCCATTCAAACTGAAATACTTGTACAATTTTTCTTTTAAAGTTCTTATGACACGTTCGCATATAGCAGCTTTGGTGATGCTGTACGTATTGTAGTGATTTATTTGGTGTTTTTTCATCAGCCCTTGAAATTTGGTGTTATAAAATTCCACCCCCTGATCTGTTTGTAGATTTTTTGGACAACGTTTCGTATGTACCAAAATATCTGCAAACGTTTTGGTAATTTCCTCACCCGTTTTCGATTTCAATGGTCTAGTCCACACAAATTTGGAAAAACAATCTATAACGACTAGAATGAGTTTGAAATTTCGATTTTGATGGGCGTACGGTCTCATCTCATCCAAATCCATTTGCCACAAATCATCCAAACCTTTGATGATGGTACGGCGTCTAGGATAATTTTTTCTAATGGGTTTATGCAGTTCACGAACAAGTTGAATCTTTTCTTTGGAAGCCATTACACATATCTGATGATGAGACTGCGTAACGTACTATTTTATTATGGCTGTGCGACAACTACATTCTGCATTTTGCGGATTTGTTCAATAGCTGATTTTGTATTCGCTATATCTGAATTTATTTTGTTGATTTGTTGCGAGATATCATCTCGCAATTGTTCTAACAATTGGTGAGCCAATTTCCCATTAACATCCCATTTTAAATTGTTTGAATGAACCAAATCACTAATTTCACCAATTTTTTTCAACAAATCTTCACGAACATTTTCAATATCCTCTATATATTGTTGGTTGAATTTTTCGAAAAATGCTGTCGTTTCCTTATACCGTGTGTCGTTCATTTGTACCATTTGACTTAAATTACTATCAAGTGTTTTTTCTTTTCAAATTGTTTGTTTGTTTTATTCATCTCATTTTTAATTTCATTACGCATCTCTGTTAGATCACCATTCAGTCGATTACTCAATCGATTCAGTTGCATTTGATGTTGGTTAGCTTGATTTTGCATAATTTCCGTAAGATTTTTATGGATTTCATCCACATATTGTTTATTGGCAGCATCAGTATCCTTGGTGGGGCTCTTCACATTACTCAATTTCAAATTATCGAAATCAATATTACCATCTGGGGTGTGCAGTAAACCACCTCCAGAGGGCTTTGGTAATTTTCGCTTTTTATCTACGCTTGCGCTATCGCTACGTCCAAACTTGTCGAGACCCATTTTGAAAATGATAATGTATGGGGAAACGCCCTTTATCTTATAGAATTATATTCGCCTCTTTGAGTTCACTCAAAATGGCAATAATCTCGTTGTCATGCGAAGTATTTCCAGCATCTCGAGAGGCTATCAATAATTTGAGACGTTCGCAGAGTTCGTTGGGATCGTCCCAATAAACGAATTCCATAGGTTTGGTATTGAATGTCATTGCAATAGGTGTTTTCGGTAAACAACCACTGCCTAGAGTTGTTGAATTGGATGCTTTACGTAAATTTGTACGTGTCGATGTTTTACGTTGTTGTTGTGTAGGAAACATCGGTTTAATTAAGTTGTTGTACTTCCACCCTTTACTAAACTTCATATATACCTGGTGTTCCTTTCCATTGATACCCACCAATTTTAATGTATCCGCTGCGTTTGTCAAAATCTATTTCTTTTACACCAAGGAACCACTTTGAATCACGTTGATCATAGATGGGTCCATATACTTTGTCTATTTCTTTATTTTTCCCCCAATGCTTTATAATGTATGGTTGGACCATTATAGGATATTGATCGATATATTCTTCTAAAACTTCTTCATTCATGTCCATCAGATCATTTTGCTCGATTCGGATGATTTTGGCATCAATAGATTCGTTTGGATGTCAAGAAACATTTTTAAGCATTTTCCGAGGTCAAAAGGGCATAGGAGGCTATCTTCGTTATTAGTAAAGTTACAGAAACGTGCGGGTACTCTAAGAAGACAACTTTTATGGGAGATCAAGAAAATAATAGAATTTGCGTACGTCAACTGCCATAAGGGCCGTAAACCGCACATATTAATGCGTTATGTACTTATTGCTTAAATCTTAGAAGCTGATTCGTAAGTTTAGTAAAATGGGTGTACCAGCTCGACATTTATGAGAAAAAAACATGGCAGCTGTCAAATTTGGTATACCGGATGTCTCAAAATACATCGATTATAGAAAAAAACATGGCGGCTGTCAAATTTGGTATACCGGGTGTCTCAAAATACATCGATTAAGAGAGAAAAAAAAACATGGCTGATGCCATACAGGGTGTACCATCATAGTATTTAAGAGAAAAAAACATGGCTGCTGCCATACAGGGGGTACCATCATAGTATTTAAGAGAAAAAAACATGGCTGCTACCATACAGGGTGTACCAACTAGGCATTTAAGAGAAAAAAACATGGCAGCTATGAAAATTGGTATACCAGGTGAACCAACGCAACATTTAAGAGAAAAAAACATGGCTGATTGTCAAATGACATGAGACAGAGAAAAAAAAACATGGCAGCTGTCAAATTTGGTATACAGGATGTCTCAAAATACAGCGATTAAGAGAAAAAAATAAATGGTGGTTGGTTGTCAACGTATATACAGGGTGTCCTACAACGTTTGAGAGAAAAAACATGATGAATCATTAAGAGAAAAAACATGGCTGCATGAGTGATGGAAGAACGCTTCAATGGACATATGGAGATTCGAAACAACTACTTGCCCATGCAGAGATTGAATTACATCCGACATCTAAATGTGTAATAAGAGGACGTTTGGACCGTTCATTTGGGAAAAAAAACATAGCGGAGTCTGATTGGTCAAAGCTCATTATAGTAGTGCCATTGGTTAGTTGAAGTAATCACCAATAGAATGGTATCTGAAGAGTACAGACAGATGGTTGAGGATTCTTTCGTTCCAAAAAACAACTAAAATAACAAACGCTAAAATGTGTAAAAAATTTGACGAATTCAGCGGTTTTCACGTTCCAAAAAATGATTAAAATTACAAGCGTTAAAAATTTACGTTTACATGTATTTCTTATGGAGATTTAACATTTCAGAATCGTTCAAAATTATCGTTTTTGCTTCCCAAAAAACAAGTAAAATTAGAAGCGTTAAAACACTTAAAAAATGCAACGAAAATAGATGTTTTCGCGTCCCAAAAAACAAGTAAAATTAGAAGCGTTAAAACACGTAAAAAATGCAACGAAAACATGTGTTTTCATGTTCGAAAAAACAAATTAGAAGCGTTAAAACACGTAAAAAATGCAAGGAAAACATGTGTTTTCATGTTCGAAAAAACATATAAAATTTCGAACGCCGAATTACATAAAATATGTAACGAAAACATGCGTTTTCGTGTCCCAAAAAACAACTAAAATTACGAACGCCAAAAATACACTTTTACATGTAATTCTTATGGACAATAGGCATTTCAAAATTGCACAAAATGATCGTTTTCGCGTCCCAAAAAACAGCTAAAATTTGAAACGCTGAAACGTGCGTAAATGCGACTACAATTATGCATTTTTCCCTTTCGAAAAATGACTAAAATTTTGAATGTCAACTGTACTCCCAAATCGCACTTTAAAAATACCGGACCCCGTCACGATGCACGTTTATGAGACATATTTTTTGTCTCAACTGGCACGTTGGTACACCTGGTATATATTTTTTTCTTAAATGCCAAACCCCATCACGATGCACGTTTATGAGACACCCTGTATTTGTTTTTATTTTTTCTTAAATGATGTATTTTGACACACCCTGTATACGTAAAATGAAAACTTCTGAATCCCTGCATGCCCCAATGATGCGATGCTCCAATGATGTGTTGATTCATTTTTCCGATGTATTTTGAGACATGCTGTATACCAAATTTGACAGCTGCCATGTTTTTTTCTCTGTCTCATGTCATTTGACAGGCAGCCATGTTTTTTCTCTTAAATGTTGTGTTGATTCACCCGGTATACCAAATTTGACAGCTGCCATGTTTTTTTCTCTTAAATGCCAAGTTGGTACACCCTGTATGGCAGCAGCCATGTTTTTTTCTCTTAAATACTATGATGGTACACCCTGTATATCTTTTTCTTCCATAATTAAATTTAAAAACCGGCAACGTCCCACCCTCCGTAACTCTACTCCTTAATTTTAAATCCGGCAACACCCAACGTCACGCGGTGAACCCAGCGACGCTGAGAAGTCGCTACTGCGCATGGTGGGCTCGTACATATGTTGTATCACTACTGTTTTCTTGTTATAGACTCCCATTATTGCAGATAAACAACAAAAATAAAATACCTTGAAGCTAGTTTAAGTGTAGTAAAAATGTTTGATCTGTATACAAAGTGGTGTGAGGGAATAATATTGCTGCTGCCAAATTATCGTATTATCGATACATTTTTACGACCAAATTCAATTATGGTTTCCAAGTTCCCAAAAAGTGTTACCTTCAAAAAATAGCCTTTCAGAAGATAAAGGCTATTAAGAAAATGATGACAGATTGTATGCCAGATTTAGACAAAAAATATTTTGCTGCATTTTCAAATACCCTAAAATGAACTTATATATATATATTTATTTCTTTCAAAAGTGTGCTGAGTTTGTATTGGTCCATTTGTTTTTGTATTTGTTATTTTCACTTAGTCCAGCGATACAGAATATTTCGAATAGAGTTGTTTCACTTAATTGAAAAAACAAAGCTGTAAGTGGTACTTACAACCTTGTTTTTTAATCTGAGAGCTTGTGAGCATTACAAGTCTAACACAAGGGTTTATTTGCCTCATAGAACCTAGTTAAATGAACTCAAGTACATTCAGTTAGATAACAAAGGTGTATCTGCTTGTATTTTAATTTATTGGTTCAAACCAGGTTGTTTGTATGTATTTTCTGTCATTAAGGGGATCCACCACTTAATTTGTGAGAAAACAGTTTTAGATTTGAGGCTAAACTGGTAAAATTATTCAAAATCAAATATTCGACAAGCAATTTCTCAAAATGGCCCCAGGGTCAGATACAACTTTGTTATTCCCAAGCGACGTATTGCCGAACAATTTGAATGGATCTACAGGGTGTAAAAGTAGATGTAACTTGTTGGCCAAATGCTTAATTATCATAATCATTACCTACCGTTCGGCATGCAGTGCATTTTATAGATATTCATTGTAGTAAGAAGTTTGTTAATTTTCATAAAAAATTATGGATACAAAGGAAGTTATGCCAAAAAAATCAGCACTGCGTTTGATTTTTTTATTCCCCTCCCCCCGGTTAAATTCTGAACGGTTTGACGTACAAACATGGAACAAATACCATTTTGAATGTCATCACCGATACTACTTTTTGCAATAAAAGACATTGTGATTGCCCTTTAAAGGAACAATTTGAAAATTTCAAATTGCATGTGGAGTCAAATTACACATATAAAATTTTTTCATTTTTGTTTAAAGGTATTTTCACAATATCGATCTTTATGCCATTGAAATTTTTAAGTTGATACGCCCTCAGCGCCATCTGTCGATAAATTGCAATGTATCTGCTCTCAAAAAGTAGTATCGGTAATTCAATTCAAAATATTTTTTCTCTTATCGTTTACATCAAACCTTTTAAATTTATCGAGTTATACAGTGACCGCCAAAAAGTATGTACCATATGGGAAAAAATTTTATTATTGGAGTATTGGAAAAAATATTCTGGGGAAAAGTTTGTGCATGTCCGATAACCTAAAAATCGATTTTGACACATGTCACGTGATCGCTAGAATGGCGGCAGAATGAAAAAAATTGCAATGCAAAGGCAAAAAAAGGGGTAAGATGGCAAGATATCAAAAAAAGTTATTTGAAAAGTCACTTAGAATTCAATTTTATACACATAAACGAAGTTTCAAGAGATAATTCAAAAAAAATTGAAAATAGCAATTTTTTAAAAATATTATTTTTTTTTTCTTATGAATAGCTTGACTATACTGAAACATTTGCATTTTAATGATAATGACAAAACTTTCTCATTTTCTCCACACC